>OY856409.1:759277613-761677613 GCA_963693085.1 Alisma plantago-aquatica
ATTTTCCTTCCCACACCTTTGTACACGGTTGGGTCATACCTCATCACATAACATATATCACATGTCACATAATTCTCATCTCCCAGGATCCTTACTTATATTCTCATTATAATAATTGGTGTCTCTTTTCCACCTTGTGGGTCCCTCTAACCCTTTAGAGATTATTCTTCAATACCTAATCCACTCCATGTCTTCATTTTGTGGATATTATACACTACAAGAAAGATGAGATTTCCCTTCTCATCATGGGAATGGGGAATTTTATTGGTATAGACTGCACACTTCTAAGTTGAATTAGGTTTTCACTTTATATCATTAGGTAACATACTCATCTTAAGAAATTTATAGCATATGAATTGCATTGTAGTTCATGTTTTACCACCATCCACAAGAAAACTAGGGTTTCACTATACTCACAAGGCATCATGAGAAATCATTCACTATATAATTTGTTTGTAAGGGAGTAAGTTCTCTGGATTCTTACTCTTTGTTCATGTTCATGCTCATATTTCATCACATGCCTCATTCATCTTGTCATTTTTATGAAATTTCCACCATTTTATCATACCAACCATGAAATATCAGAATAAAATAACTACATGAATATTTAGTATAATAGGGTCATATTTAGATGAAAATAATCATTTATATCAGTTGAACCCAAAATGAGAATGATAGGCAAAATCTCCTATGAGAATAGGATGACAGGAAAAATCATTCATATAATTGGGTGTGGAATGAGAATGCCTTCTGCAAGATAATAAAATATGAATGCAAAGATTTAGTGGATATCTTATGATGATGGGAAAGTGATGACCTATGTGGATTATGGATGTTTGTGATGGGAAGTAAATATGTAAACGGAATAGAAGAATGATAAATCTTCTATGAAGGCCTCAATCATGTGGTTTGTGATTTTGGGAGAGAGTAGTCAGTGGCCTGTCCTCTGGCTCAATTTATGCTCCAAAGATTGGGTGAACCACATGCCTCACCGTGACGTGTTGTGGCTTTTTCACTATAAGTTACAGTGTATTTCATTTGAACTACCATCTACAAGAAAATTAAGATTTCAATGTACTAAGAAGGCATAATGAGCAATCATTCATTATATATAATTCGATTATGAGGGAGTAAGTACTTTGAATTCATACTCTTTGCTCGTGTTCATGCTCATATTTTAGTACATGTCTCATTCATATTGTCCTTTTGATGCAATTTCCACCAATTCTCTTGATTTGGTGTGATTCAACAATAAATATGTGAATAAGATAACTACATAACTATTCATTATAATATTGTCATCTCTATATGAAAATAACCATTAATATTTATTGAATCCAGAATAAGAATGACATGTAAAATCTTTCTAGGAGAACAGAATGACAGGAAAAATCATTCAAATAATGGTGGGGAATGAGAATGCCTCTTGGAAGATAATTAAATATGAATGATAAGATGTAGCATGAACAAGAGAAAGTGGCCATATGATGATGATGGGAAAGAGATGGCATATATGGATTATGGATGTTAGTGATGGGATGTAAAGATGTCAAGAAATTAGAAATAATCACGAATCATTTATTGAGGCCCCAATCATGTGGTTTCTACTTATGGGAGAAAGTAGTAGAGTCTTGGCATAAATTTCAACCATAGGATGAAGTGTTCTTAGACCCTCACCACACACATCACTTCATGTGAGATATTGGACCCTTTTCATATCCCCTTTGAGCAGTTCATCCCTTTACACATTACTTGTGTGAGGCATGGAATGTTGCATAATGGTTGTATCCTAGTATATAGGTTGTGTGCTACGATAGTGAGGATAGAATGTTTGAGATGTGAGATTAGAGATAAATAATATTATATAAAAGATGCCTAAGGGATGGGACAATTGGAAGAAAGCAAGACATGATGTTTTTAATGAATGAATATGATTTATATTCATGTTTACTGACACTGTTGATATTTTGCCATGTTATATTCTTACTTATTCAATAATCCATGTTGTAATAAAGATTAAACACCCATTAGCTATGTGAATTTGCAGAGTTGGAAGTACCCAAGCTGCAACACCTCACAAGTTGATGTTTTCTTATTTTAAAGTGGCACAATGGATGCATGATGCATGGTATTGGTGATGTGTTGTGGTTTTCGGAGTTTGGATAAACTCAGGACACCCAGGTACGGATGGAGAGATCATATTGTATAATCTATCACATGCTTCTTTGTTATAAATCTTATAATAATAGTTTTTTATGTCTATAGACCATGATGTAATAAGGGAAGGTACTTATAGTAATAACTTTTGATATGAGAATCATGATATGTTTATGAAATACATTAAGTCGTTGACCATAGTTGGTGTCCCGCAGTTTCTAAACTTGGCGTGGTTCCAGGCCGCCGGACGTAGCTGCATATTGAAAAAAAAAAAAAAGATAATTACAATACGTGATCCATGTATTTCGGATAACTGATACAGCGAATATCTGAGATAGGGAGTTCGTGGTGGACTCTTTCATCTCACGTAACAGCCCGCTCCGGCGAAGTCGTAGCATGTTCAAACTTCTGTTGGCCCGGCTGCGGTGAAGTCGCAACACGTTCCATCTGCTGGCGTTCCAGGATGGCGTGCTTTTCATCCGCGATGTAGGTTGCAATCTCATGCCGCATCGAGGAACGCTGAAAGTGGAGCTTTTTGAAGTAGGGATCGTCACTAATCAGAGTACACCACTGCCGGCAGACGCGTCGCAGTCTCAAGAGGGTTTTCACGTGCAGTCGGGACAATGTGTTGGCGAGGATGTTGTATGGCAACAACTGCGGCGTCAGGTGGTGGCGGTGCTCATTATCATCGGATGACTTCGGTGCCGCACGTACCTGTTGGGTGTCTTGACTCACTTCTTTAATTACTTCCGTCACATAAAGAGGAATCAGAAGAGCTCATTTTAACATAAACCACTTTCGCGGCATCGCAATATAACTGAAAGACACGGGAGGATTCACAAACAACCAGAGATCATAACTGAAATATATATGTTCTAGCCACAAGACAGCCAAAGGGGTTGACAATGACATCGGTCTTATATAGATACTAGGCATTAACCCGTGTGTTGCACGGTATTAGGAGTAATTAAAGCGATTTTGATAAGAAAAAAAAATATTTTTTTAGAAAAAATTGTTTATGAAACCACAATTGAATCGTCGAATTTGGACATATCCAGATTGTAGGGTTCGCTGGGAGAGGAGGCGGTGGTGACCGCGGCGGGGGTCGAGGTGGTAGTGTCGATCGGGGGGCACGCCCCCAGCAACGGGAGTTGGTGATAGTGTCAACACCTCAACCGGGGTGGTTGGATCCGGATATCCCCTTCAGAACGTGGGCCTGAACCTGCAATATGTCAGCTATGGTGAAACCGCTCGGACGGTAGATCTGACTGCTAGCTCCACGATGGAGGTTGACTGAGGGGCGGAGCTTTTCCCTTCCTTGAATCTGAACTCCCAGGGGACCACTACAGATGTACGGAAACCAGTCTCTTATAGAGACATCGCAAGCGGGGAGGGCAGTAGCGATATCCCGTCGATCTTTGGTTTCGAGGACATGAACGTGCAACTGTTAAAGGAAGACATCAAGATCGACGAGATTGATGGAACCTGATACCGGCAGAGGGGGGAGGAATGGATCGGGCGGCGGGTTTGCGACGGCGGGCCGTCTTGGGGTAGGGCTTCCGGGATCACCCGGGTCTTGCCAAGGCAAGGAGGGGCTCAGATCACTGAGATTGGCAATCAAATCATGTCGTTTTTCATTAAGCAAGGGAAATATATAGACACGGTGCCCTCTATATGGGTAACACCCGTACTACTGTGCTAGTGGCATGCAGGCCTGTGGCAATCCTTTGCCTTTTCCTAAAGCGGGCGGGGTTGGCAACGCGATTCCCGCTTTTGCTTCTGGGTGGAGCGGGGCAGTGCAGAGGGCCGTGCAGCAGAGCCGTGCAGCAGAGGCTGTTTCGGTGGGGACCTCCTGCCACCTGGTCTAGGTACGTGTATCAACTCCCCCCCACAGTGGGACACAGCCACGTCCGCGGGGTCTGTCCAAGTGGGAAACGTGCCACGGAGCTCCGCGTATGGTATCCATGTCGCGTCCGTTTCCGGCTGGTTGATCTATGAGACTAGTACTTCTACTTCAGCGTGGTTTTGTTTCTTCACCATGCGTCTTTTGAGGATCCGATCGGGGAAGCGTTCTGCTGACGGTGAGCTAGGCCAATACGCCGGAAGGGACTACGGTGGAGCTGCTGGGGTGTCGCTGATGTGCTTCTTTAGGAGGCTGACATGAAAAACCGGGTGAATTTTGGAGTGCTCTGGTAGCTGTAGTTTGTAGGCGACTGCCCCGATTTTGTCCCTGATTTGGAATGGTCCAAAGAACCAGGGAGCGAGCTTGTTGTTGGCACGGTCAGCTACCGACGTTTGCCAGTGTGGTCGGAGGTGGAGGAACACCCAGTCTCCTGGTTTGTAGGTGTGGTCGGTGCGATGGCGATCAGCTTGCTACTTCATCTGTGTTTGTGCTCGCCGGAGGTGGTCCTTTAGTTGTTCTAGCTGAATCGCCCGAGCCCGGAGTAGATCATCCACTGCTTGATTGCGTGATGTGCCGCGGACATAAGGTGCCAATGAAGGTGGTGGTCTGCCGTAGACTACTTCGAAGGGAGAACAGTGTGTGGACGAGTGCCAGTTCGTGTTATAGCTGTACTCGGCCCATGGCAGCCAACGCGACCATTCCTTGGGGCAGTCAGACCAATAGCACCGCAGATATGTTTCGAGGCCACGATTGACTACCTCCGTCTCGCCATCTGTTTGGGGGTGGTATGTTGTTGAGAAGGTGAGCTTTGTACCTAAGCGTTTGAATAGCTCCTTGAAGAAGTTCGACTGGAATGTCGGGTCCCTGTCACATACCACTGATTTGGGAATGCCGTGGAGCTTGACAATGTTGGTGATGAAGGTCTCTGTGACTGTTGTGGCAGTGTATGGGTGACGCAATGTGCTGAAATGGGTGTACTTGGATAGGCGGTCTACCACCACAAAGATCACTGATGTGCCTTTGACTGGAGGAAGACCTTCGATGATGTCCATGGATAGTTCTTCCCAGATGAGTTCTGGAATTGGTAATGGCCGGAGAAGTCCAGCTGGAGCCGTGTTGTCGGTTTTGTGTCATTGACAGATATCACAGTCCCTGATATACTTGCGTATAGATGTTTGCATCCCTGTCCAGAAGAAGTCGCGGCGGATCCTTTGGTAGGTTTTATCATAACCAGAGTGTCCCCCAATCGGGCTTTGGTGAGCGTCGAAGAGGATACTTGGGAGCAAGCTGGACTCCTTGTTGATGAGGATTTTTCCTTTGAAGAAGATGATGCCCTGGTCCTCCTTGTAGTGTGCTGGGTTCAGACGGCCGGCTTGGAGTTCAGTATATAGGTGTTTGATGTCGGGTAGTGTCTGTATCTCCTGTTGTAGGGTCGTTACCCAATTTGGGGTGAGTGTTGTGATTGGAAATAGGTGTGCTTCTTCGTGTTGTCTGGAGAGAGCGTCCGCAACTCTGTTTGCTGATCCAGGTTTGAATTCCACCCTGAAATCAAATCCCATTATCTTGACTAGCCAGCGTTGTTGGGATGGTGTGTGAATTCGTTGTTCGAGGAGAAATTTGAGGCTGTGGTGATCGGTTCTAATTGTGAATGGTGCTCCAATGAGGTATTGTCGCCACTTTCCCACCGCCGTTGTGAGGGTGATGAGCTCCTTCTCATAAGTCGATGATGCCGCATGTGTTGGTGATAGCATCGCGCAAAATATGCGATGGGGTGTTCGTTTTGCATTAGGACTGCGCCGATCTCCCGGTCTGATGCATCGCACTCGATGATGAAAGGTTGTTAGTCGGGCAGGGCAAGTACTGGTGGTTGGCTAAGTGCTTCGTTGGTGGCCGAGAATGTTGTTGCTACCTCCGGGGACTAGGCGAAGGCATCCTTTTTCAGGATGGCTGTCAATGGTGCTGTCAGTTGGGCGTATCCTTTGATGAACTTCCAGTAGTACCCAGCGAGACCCAGGAAGCCACGTAGAGCACGAGGTGTTTCCGGTTGCGGCCATTGCTTTACTGCCGTCAGCTTGTAGGGGTTCGCATGGACGCCTTGGGCCGACACAATGTGTCCCAAATATGTGATCTCGGCGACGGCGAAGTGGCATTTGGACAGTTTTGCGTGTAGGTGTGCATCGCTCAGAATTTGAAGGACCTGCTGAAGGTGCAAAACATGGGAGGACCTGCAATTGCTGTAAATTAAAATGTCATCAAAAAAAATGAGGACAAATTTCCTCAATAGTGGTCGGAAGAGGTCATTCATCAAATTTTGGAAGGTGGAGGGGGCGTTGGAAAGGCCAAATGGCATGACGAGGTATTCATAGTAGCTGGCGTGGGTGGAGAAGGCTGTTTTGTGGCGGTCAGGGGGGTAGACGAGGATTTGGTGGTAGCCCGATCGGAGGTCGAGTTTTGAAAATATGGTTGCTCCATGTAGCTCATCGAGAAGTTCGTGGATTGCCGGAATAGGGAATCTATCTTTGATTGTGTTAGTGTTGAGCGAACGGTAATCCACGAAGAGGCGCCAACTTCCGTCGAACTTTTTAACAAGCAGGGCCGGAGAGGAAAATGGACTGCAGTTGGGTTGGATGAGTCCTTGGTCCAATAATTCCTGCACTTTCCTTTCGGGCTCAACCTTATGGAAGTGGGGATATCGGTAGTGGGCGTCGATTACTGCCCGTGACTCGTCAAGAAGGGGAATGTGATGGTCATGTGCCCTGGATGGAGGTAGCGCATGTGGTTCCTGGAAGACAGTCGCAAATTTGGAAAGGAGAATCTGTATTTCAGGTGGTGGGGCGGTGGTGGTGGCTTCGGGTGGGTCTGGGGACATTAGGAAGAGGACATCTCTGGTATCTTGGAGTAGGTGGGCTGATGCGGCAGTGGTGATTATATCGACTCTACTTGGTGGAATGCCCGAGAGTGTGAACGGTGGGCTTGCGCTTGGGAAGGATATTGTTGTGTTCTTGAATGACCACACTGACGGGTCCAGGGGTTCTAGCCATTCGACTCCCAATACGGCATCGTAAGCACCAATCGGTAGTAGCAGGAAGTCTGCCTGGCCGGAGTACGATTGGAGTTGGATGGGAAGTTGTTGTACCTTCCCTGAGTAACGGAGGAGGCCTGCACCGGCCACTTGTACTGGTCCTGATGCTAGGCTAGCAGATGAGAGGAGTTCCGGTGGTAGGACTTTGGGGTCTATGAAGTTCCTGGAGCTTCCTGAATCCAGTAGGATGAGAAGGTTCTTGTGGGCGATGGTTCCCCACATTTTGATGGTTCAATTTCCTGTGGAGCCCGTTAGGGCCATGGTGGAAATTGTCAGTGTGTCAGCGGGAGGTGGAGGCTCGAGGAGGAGTTGAGGCATAGAGGAGGTGGGTGGGGGTTGATCTGGGTCCATGATCCAGTCACCCTCATCGTCTTCCCCCATCTCATAGAGGAAAAGGATCGGGTTGGTGCAGCGGTGGTCGGGAACAAATTTCTCTAGGCATTTGAAGCATAGGCCCTTGGCTCGGCAGTCGGCTATCTCTTCCTTGGACAGCCTTTGCACCGGCGCCATGTTCTTGTTTGGTTTGTTAGGTGTGGGCGACGATGTGTGGTAGGTTCCTCCGTACCTTGACTTGCGGTTCATCTCAAAGATGTCCTCGATTCTTTTCGCATGTCGGCCGATGAGGTAGCGGTCCGCTGGGGGCTCGATGTCGCGAACTTCCAGTTCTACTTAGATTTCGTCCTTTAGACCGCTGAAGAAATAGGCGGATAGTTGCGTGTCTCGTACTCCCGGACAGCGATTCGTGAGTCGTTGGAATTCGATTTCGAACTCCTCCACTGTACCTGTTTGCCTGAGCTTAGTCAGTTCGCCCCTGGGGTTTGTTGCGGACGGCTTCCCAAACCTGAGCGTGAGGTCCTCACAGAAATCATCCCATGAAGGTACTGTCATGGATTTCTTATACGAGGCATACCATTCAAGGGCCGCGTCATCCAGGTTCAGTGTGACGAGACAGAGTTTGGTGGCATCTGTCTTGACGTTGCCGATGTCGAAGTGGTATTCGCACTTTTAGAGCCAGAGATTCGGTGGCGTTCGTCCATCGTAAGAGGGGAAGTCGAGCTTCCACCGCTTTCTATAATCGTCGTCGCTTCGTCGTCGATCCGGAGAAGGGTCCCTCGTCTTCTCCTTTTCCTTGGCTTCGAGCTTCATATTGAGATCGCGGAGGCCTTTGTGGATCAGCTTAAACTGCATTTCATGCGCGTCGATGATTCGTGCTTGTCTGCCCAGGAGTTCTTGCATTCCGGCGATGAGATCTTCCATGGAGCTGCTCGTGTTGCCGCCCATGGATGATGAGGGTGGGAGGGTGGGAAGCGTAGGTGGGTGGACTGGCTCCGATACCAAATCGATACCGGTAGAGGGGGGAGGAATGGATCGGGCGGCGGGTTTGTGATGGTGGGCCGTCTTGGGGTAGGGCTCCCGGGATCACCCGGGTCTTGCCAAGGCAAGGAGGGGCTCAGATCACTGAGATTGGCAATCAAATCATGTCGTTTTTCATTAAGCAAGGGAAATATGTAGACACGGTGCCCTCTATATGGGTAACACCCGTACTACTGTGCTAGTGGCATGCAGGCCTGTGGCAATCCTTTGCCTTTTCCTAAAGCGGGCAGGGTTGGCAATGTGATTCCCGTTGTTGCTTCTGGGTGGTGCGGGGAAGTGCAGAGGGCCGTGCAGCAGAGTCGTGAAGCAGAGGTCGTTTCGGTGGGGACCTCCTGCCAGCTGGTCTAGGTGCGTGTATCAGAACCCCATGCTTCCGGATTGCCGAGAATAAATACGATGACCTCATGAGGCTGTGGTGCTACTCAGTGATTGTGAAAGTACTAGTGAGAGAGGTGGGTTCCATGACTCTACAGAAGCATATCAAAACGATGTGGAATCCAATTGGGAACTTCAGGCTGATTGACCTGGAGAATGACTTCTTCCTTGTCCAATTGTTGCGACAGGATGACTACCTTAAAGCCTTCACTGGCGGGCCGTGGCCGATAATGGGATACGATAAATGTACAACCATGGGACCCAGGGTTCATACCTGCAAATGGAAATCCAAAATTTGTTGTTGCATGGGTCCGCATCCCAAGGTTACCTATCTTCCTCTACCAACGCCGATTTCTAGAGGAGGTGGGAGATCATATAGGGGAGACGATGAAGGTAGACACAAACACTGAACTGAAAAGGAGGGGCAAGTTCACAAGAATCACAGTGAAGCTTGATACTAGTAAGCCGCTGGTTCCTTCTATTTTCGTGTAGGGCGAGAGGTATGTACTGCTAGAATATGAGAACCGACCTGCCATATGTCTGTTCTGTGGACGTATAGGACATACTTCAGAGGGTTGTCACATAAGGCAGGAGGCGTGCAAGGTAGCAGAGCAAGAGGGATGAGTAGATCTGGAAGATACGATGGTGTCCTCGGGCGAGTATTCAGAGGCTATACATGCGAGACCTTTCCAAAGGAAGCAGAGAAGGCAACCCCCTTTGGATAGCAAAGAGGTGATAGAAACGAGAAACCAGTTCCAAAACTTAAACATGGAGGAGGAGGATGAACCCATGTTAGAAGACCCTATGGTAGTTGTAGATAGGGTGACTGGCGTTGATCGGAGGTAGAGGAAAGGAAACAGGAGGACCAAGACTGCGGTAAGTGCAAACAAGGCAACCGACGACTCCAGGAACGAACGAAGACCTCTCAGGAACATCCAGAACCAATAGACAACAAAGAAGGACAGTACCACGAGAGCGGGTAAAGAGAACTCACATGTCGCTGAGGTAATTACTGATGACAACACAGTGGTCCTCCCTGAATCATCTACTGTGACAACTATGTTCTGCTTTGGCACCAATCTCCCAGCGGAAGGGGTCAGTAGGTCTAAAGTTTAGATGTGATTGAAGGCAACTTGGCACTGTTTTGGCCAATTTTGCCCAAATTTGAGATTTCTTGCCTAAAAGTATGTTTTGACCCAATCTCTACTATTTTGAGTAAAAATGATGATCTTTGACAAATCCAAGTGAGTTAACATTGTTTGTTGCTAAATGGTATCAATTCTTGACTTTTTACATGTGCATCACCTCTCTTAGGATTGTGATTGAATTGGTTGAATTGTGAAATTGAGCAAGCTTTGAACGCTTAGTGTTTGTGGAATTACTTGTTTGATATATCAATTTCATTTTGTTCATTCATGTGGTGTGATATCTTGGATGAAGTGTTGGATTAATTCTCATGTAGGATGTCTTATGTGGAAAATCATACCAATGACCCCTCTTTGACCCGATTCTTCTTCCATCATCTTCATACCCCTCCGCCTCATAAAAAGATGCCCTAGTGCACATAATCAGCCTTGGCCACCTCCAAAAGTTTTGGGTGGCCATATCTTCATCTCCCTACTTCACTCTATCCACCATTTGCCCTATCTACACCAAGGGTAAGAAAGAAAAGAAAAGAAAAAAGAAAAGCAAAAACAAAATAAAAGGATGCTCCTGTTTAAGATCATTCAAATAAAGAAAAGATGAGTGTGTAAAAACACTCCAAAAATCTTACCGCAACCCTTTCTTCCACTTTCATGCCCATTGAGCTAGGAAACATCAAACTTAGCTCACTTTGCCCTTTTTCGCAGCCATGTGGGTCATTTGGTATGATTTGAAATATAAGATTGAATGCATGAATGTGAAACAACACTCCTAGCCATTCTTGATTAACACAACCATGAAACGGTTTACCTGAAACTTTATGGAAGAAGTATTGATAACTTATGTATTATATGCGCTATATTTGAAGTTCATATGCTTTGTGCTCTTTTCATGATTGGTTTGTGAAAGAAGGAGAGGAGAGAGGTGAAATGCATGCACTTAGTCATCTTTGATCCCATTCAGAGATAATCATCCTTTGCATTGTGTTTGTCGTTTCTTGCTTGTGAAAATTCTATAGAGAGATTGAGTTGGAGCATACTTGAGGACAAGTATGTCTCAAGTTTGGGGTGGTGATTCAGCCCTATTTTAGGGCTTCATCTTGTGGCATTTTGCATTTCAATCACATCTATACCTATTAGATTACATGTTTATTTCCCTTTATATGCATATTTGTGTAAAATGCACTTATGAACATTATTTGCATGTTTTTAAGGTACTTGGACCACACTTGGATGGACGAGAGAGATGGAGGGGCCCAAAGAAGGCCCCAGAACTCCCCCAACCTACCCCTAGTGGCCAAGAGTCAAGCTTAAGCAAAGAAGTCCATGGATAATGAAGTTTGAAGCTCAAAGTGCAAGTAAAGCCCCAGCGCGGCCGTGGTAGCACAGAACGGTCATGTTGCAAATGAAGAAATCACATGAAAAATCTCAGTTTTGAAGCAACTGCAGAGCATACTCTACCACAGCCGTGCTACCAGATCCCACCACGGCCGTGCTACCAACTACCACCACGGCCGTGTTACTCAGCACGGCCATGCTACCCTCAACCCACCACGGCCGTGGTGACCACCACGGCCGTGGCCATTTTGGCCCATTTTTTACCACCAACCTGACATTTAGCCATTTTAACCAACACGGCCGTTCTCTTCCACCACGACCGTGCTCACCCCTACCCACCACGGCCGTGGTGTCTCACCACGGCCGTGCTACTCACCTAATCTACCTAGTTTTTCCACTGTTTTCCCCATTTTGCCCCTACTTAACCTAGTGCTTCCCCCCACACCTATAAATACCTAGGTGGAGGCTGGGGCACAAGGTTAGCTACCTTCTACCCCCTCCTAGCTCCCCAAATCGCCACCCACTCCATTCCACTCCATATCCACCTCAAATCCACTCCATTTCAGCATTTCCACCACATCACCCCCCATATCTAAGCCTTCCATCCACTTCCTTTCATCATTCCACATCATTTCATCCTTGGAGGAGGGAGGAGGACGTCCTGCAGCTGCTGGAGAGGAGGATTGCTTCATCTACACCGAGCTCAATGGCTTCTTCTACCTCTCTCTTCTCTCTTTTTGTATTTTCCATTTCTATGAGTAGCTAGGCCCCTATGGGTGGGCTGTTTGGGGGGAAATTATGTTACTTTGATACCATGTTGGGGGGAAATGACATGTAAACATTGTAATTCCATTTTTTAATGATTATATTCTATTTCTATCTCATTTTCCATGGATTGCTTGTTGGTTTGTGTGTGAAATCACCTAGGAATTTAGGCAAATTGCTTGTATGTGTGAATTTTGGGATTTGCCCCTAGATCCAATTCTTGGATCCCTAGGTTGCCTCCCATCTTCCTACATCCTAATCAATCTCCCTAAACCTAAGTGAGAGATCTAAGTAGCTAGATTAGATAATTCTAGTGCAATTAGCATGGAGCCTTCTCAAGGCTAGAATGTGGGGGAATTGGGGTCCAAAACCCTAATTTCACCTCCCCATTACTACCTTCGGCCCCTAATTGCCCTAAGAATGCCTAATCTAGAAACCTAGACTTGATTAGACTCTAATTGAATTGAACCTAATCCCTAACCCAATTGAGCCTCGTAAGGGTAGTAGGGGGTGTTAGGGACTAGTTCCCCTATACACAACCTAGCATATCCATGGCCAGTTAGTAGCTTAGGTTAATTCATTAGACTCTAACTTGTTGTTTGGTTTGGATAATCTAAATGGAATCATAATGTTCATATGTCACCCCCCAACTTAAGTGATAAGTTCATACCCCTAAACAGCCCACACATCACTTTACTGCTTAAAACCCTAGTTCTATGTTTGCTTAGCTTAGTTAGTTCTTTTCTTGCTTAGTTAGCTTCTTGCCTTGCTCTTGCCTTGTTTATTCTAGTTTAGTTCTTTTATTGCTCTTTTGCTTTTCTCTTGCTTGCCTTAGCATAATTTGTATTTTCATACCTAGCTTAGTCCTTTCTTTCCTTCTTAGTTTTAATCTAGTCTAGGGTTAACGTAGACTTCATTCATGCCTTTAAATGCTTTCTTGTTCATCCTTAGTTAACAATCAAAACAACCTTTAAACCCTTAACCCTAGTCCCCACAGTAGGAACCTAGCCAAACTAACCTAGCTCTAGTGCCCCCTCTTTTCCCTATGGATCGACCCTTTACTTTCCACCTTCCTATACTCTGACACGACCCCGTGTGCTTGCGGGTGTAGTGTTTTAGTAGACGTAGGTAGCTAGTTTAGGTTTATAAATTTCGAAAGCAAGATCCCATCCTGTGTGTTCCGACCTCGTGGGGCGCATCTAGTCAGGTCAAATCGGCTAGTGTGTTGCACCTCTAGTGGAATCGCACCAAGCTTTCTGAAGGAACGCACGAAGACCTCTCAGGAACATCCAGAACCAACAGACAACAAAGAAGGACAGTACCACGAGAGCGGGTAAAGAGAACTCACATGTTGCTGAGGTAATTACTGATGACAACATAGTGGTCCTCCCTGAATCATCTACTGTGACAACTATGTTCTGCTTTGGCACCAATCTCCCAAGAGGAAAGGATAGCAGAAGGGGTCAGCAGGTCTATGGAAGTAGTGTGGGGATACATATACATAATAGGAAGATTTCCAAGGTGGTGGGGAACACCAATTATAACTCAAGGACTCGTGGGAGGAAGACAAGCCCTGGTGAGCAAGGGGACCCTCCAGACCAGGATGGGTTGACCGAGATAAGCTCACATGTCCCTACTGATGGGGTTAAATGATTATTGCTTGTTGGAATGTGCAGGGCATCTATTCGACAGATGTCTAAAAAGAGATTAAGGAGATGAGTAGGAAGTATAAGATAGAGATGTTTGTTGTTCTTGATCCGAGAACCAATGGAGGTAATGCAGACCAAATTGTTAGGAAACTTAGGTACGACGCTTCGCACAGAATGGAAGTGGTTGACTTTTCTGGAGGCCTTTGGATCATGTGGAAGGCATGCATTGGGTAAGTTGATGTTATCTTACAACATAAGCAGTTCATCCTATGTCTAGTTAACAATAAGTATCTAGTTACATTCATCTACGCTAGCACGAATCAAATCAAGAGAAGAATCCTCTGGCACCACCTAAACAATATTGATGATTCTTCTAGTTTACCCTGGATGGTGGTGGGTGATTTCAACACTGTGATGGATGCTTCAGAAAAAGTTGGTAGCAGACTAGCAATTGCATAAATGTAAGCAGTTGTAGGGACTTCTCTCAAGCTCTGTCGGGCTGTGGCCTAAATGACTTGGGGGCTTTAGGGCCTAGCATGACTTTGAAATGGGGGACCTTGCAGGAAAGGCTTGATTGAGCTATAGCAAACCTTGATTGGATCCAATCTTTTCCCCCATACTAGAGTGGAGGTGCTTGCAAAAATTTCATCTGATCACTCTCCCCTCCTAGTTCGCACTGATAGATGTGCGTATACTGGGAAATACTATACCAAAAGCAGTACTAGCTGGAAGGATAGGAATTCTTTCAGGAAGTTTTTCTCGATACCTGGAGAGATGAAGTAGATTTTACGACGGCAGTGGAGGATTTCATGAAGAAAGCCAAGAGGTGGTACAGAGAAGAGAGGAACCAGGAGAAGAAAAGGAGGGAGACTATCACCAGTGCTATAACCAGGCTGTAAGGCACTTTGAGCGGGAACTATGACAGCGTGATTGACGTGAAAATACAAAGTCTCAAGCATGAGTTGTCGACATCCTACATGCTGAAGAAGCTGAATGGAAACAAAAGGCAAGGTGTGATTGGATTAAGTTGGGGGATTTGAATACCAATTATTTCTAGGCAGTGGTTAAATCTAAGATGCAGAGGCTCAGGATTACGAAGCTTAAAAATGAAGAAGAGGATTGGGTGGAGGACCCTACTATGATTCGCAACCTGATCCTTGACCACTTCACATGCCCGTTTTCTAACGAAGATGGTGTGAGAAGAATTATCTGGGTCACTTTCCCAGATTATCAAAGATGCAGCGCATACAATGTGAAGCTTCACCTTCTGAGGAGGAAATTTTCGATGTTCCCATGAAGATGAAGGCGGTGAAAGTGCCGGCCCCGATGGAGTGGATGCAGGTTTCATCCAACATAACTAGGGGAAGATGAGGAAAGCCTTATGTCTAACCATCACTGAATGTTTTGCAGGTACCGCGATTCTGGGGAAGATGGCAAACTCTAATCTAGTCTTAATCCCTAAGACTAAACTGCCTGATTCTTGCGGTCAGCTGATGCCTATTGCTCTTAACAATGTTAGCACAAGCTCTTATCCAAGATCATTGTGGAAAGGGTCAAACCACACCTGCCGAAGTGGATCTCACCTCTCCATAGCAGTTTTGTTCCTAGTTGAAGCATCACTGATAACATCACCATGGTCCAAGAAGCAGTACACTCAATGAGAACGAGGGTGGCTGGCCAGAAGGCGATGGCGATTAAGTTGGGCCTATCTAAAGCTTATGATATAATGGACAGGGACTTCCTTCTTGAAACCCTACGGATGATGGACATTCCTGAGAATCTCGTTCGAGTCATTATGAACATAGTCACTTCAGGTGTAATTTCTATTAATTGGAATGGCAAAAATCTTCCACCGTTCAAAGCTAACAGAGGGGTCCGGCAGGGGGACCCCCTATCACCATACCTATTTGTTTTATGTCTGGATAGATTCATCCAAGCTCTAGCTGATAAGGAGAACTGTGGGAGATGGATTCCTCTAAAAATTACCAGGAAAGGCCCAATGATTTCACATATCTATTTTTCTGATGATATTGTTCTCTTCTATGAAGCTTCTATTACCCAGACACAGATTGTGAATGATTGCATCAGGAAGTTTGGTGAGGCTTTCGGACAGGTCCTTGCCAAGGAAAAATCTATTGTTTACTTCTCTAAGAACACCAATACGGTTTTAAGAAGAAGAGTTAGTAGGAAATTGGGCATCTCGGCCACTGAAAATATGGGAAGCCATTTGGGTGTCCCTATTTTGCACACGAGAGCCAACAAGGCTATGTACGTACTTGAACTCTCTTAATTCATTGGAGTCGAGGATTGAATCCTGGACTAATAGAGCCCTCTCCTTTGTGGGTAGAGTCACTCTTTCCAGGTCAGTGCTGAATGCTTGCCCTGCATACTTAATGCAAACAACCCATCTACCCGTGGAAGTGTACGAGCGAATGGATCGTATTATCAGGAACTTTATCTGGGGAGGAAGTGATGAGAAGAGGAAAATGAGTGGTATTGCCTGGCAGAAGATTGTTGCAGAGACCAAAGATGGAGGTCTGAATATCAAGCATGCACACATTTAGAATGAAGCTTTACTATCAAAGTTTTGCTGGAACTTTAAGTTAGGCAAAGATACGCTCTGGAAATAGGCTATGGTAGCCAAGTACGGTCACCTAAAAGACGAGGGAGTGACCACGGGATCCAGACTATGGAAGTTTATTAGATGAAGAAGCCCTTTACTAGAGAACCTTGTGCGAAGGGTCATCATGAATGGCGAACAGACATCCCTTTGGAAGGATAACTGGGTAAACTATGTCTCAAAACCAGTTCTGAAGGATGGAGGTAGCTATCCGTCGACTTTGTCTGATCTCAAAGTGGTTTCGGTGGTGAGTCTTGAAGGAGGATGGAATAAGGATTTTATCAGGCACTGGTTCAATGAGGAAACTTGTTCTAAGATGGGGATGATCCCTCTGTCACGACAGGCGGGCGCGGACCTATGGCAATTTTTGGGGAGCAAGAAAGGCCTAATGAGCACCGCTTTTGTCTACAAGAAGTTGTCAAAGGACTATAGCATCAGAACCTCTGGTTGCTGGGAACGTCTCTGGAAGATCCCAGTGGAACAGAGAGTGAAGAGCACCCTTTGGCAAGCCTATCATGAGGGCCTCATGCAAGGTGGAGAGTGAATCGACTTTCCACTTACTCTATGATTGTAACATGAGTAGCAAAGTCTGGAGCACGCTCAAAGATCAACATCAACTGGATAGAATGGAGGGGGGTACCCTGGGGGAGTGTATTGTGAGGAATCTAAAGTGGAAGAAGGGCATCCACAATCACCAAATATGGTTTCCCATTGCAGTGGACCTAATCTGGAAGGCTTGGAATGAGGTTGTGTTTGGAAGAAGAACCTTTAATACGGACGACATTGCTCGGATGATCGCCAGCAATGTCCAGCTAACCTTACAAGCAACGATGACCCATTTTGTTACCACCACAGTTCACTTGAGGCAATCTTGGTCTCCCCCATAGAAGGAGCCATAAACATTAATGTGTATGGCTCTTTCATCAAGAGGAAAAAAAAGAGCAGCCACCAGCTACGTGGTCAGGAATCATACAGGACTTTGGTTGGAAGGAGGTGCCCAGAGGAGCTCTTATGTAGATGTCCTAGGAATCGATCTTGATGCAATCCTTAGAGGGATACAAAGAGCTTCAAAGTGGGAGGAGACGGTTATCATCGAAACTGATTGCAAAGGATCATGGGCCCTCGTTGCAACAAAATCCGACCCCCCGCAAAAGTATCACCCCATCTGCAGGAAGATTGAGCACTTCAGGGAGCTTAACCCAATCTGGCTGTGGAATTTAGGAAGAGGGGAGCCAACAGATGTGTGGACGCCTTAGCTAGGTGGTTCTCTAATCAAGAGGTGCATGTAAAAGTCTAGAACCAGTTCCTGATCACATCTGTAACATCCCTCATCCTTAAGGATGAGGTCGGTCTGATCCAGACTAGAAGTAATTTGCATACAGGTTTGCCTGCAACCTTGGGGCAGAATGAATAAATTTCCCTTGGAATAAAAAAAATTGAATCGTCCATTACGTACACATGAATAAATTGATATGTAAATGATAATTACATCATGGTTTTATGAAAATTAATAAATGTCTCAAACTTTACAGTTTTGTAAATGTCTCAACTTAAATATTACCGTTTTCGGACAAGGTCATGATGTTCCGATGACATATGAGTAGGCTAACCACAATTTTCAAATGATTTTTGAACGTACATTTGAAAACGCAACCACAAATTTCAAATGCCAAGTGACATTCGGTATCATACAAGTGGACGTTCTGATTTATCTTGTAAAAGCATCTGAATTTAAGTAAGCAAATTTTAATTTGGATCCTTCAACAGAAAAGACCTGCATGTACAATTTTCTTTTCCTTCTCTTATTGATTTATAATTTTCTTGACTTATGTGCATTATCAAGAGATAGGTCTCTAAAACAATCGCCTCATATAATATTATAGATAATTAATCATTGTTTGAAGGGTGGAATCTGTAATGAAAATTGCATCCAACTCCCTCTACAGGATTTTTTATATAGTATAGATGAGTCCCCTAATGTAATATATAATTTAGAAAATTAAAGACAAAGTATGATGTAGCCACACAGGGACCAACATGTAATTTTCAAAAAATAATGGAGAAAATTACATCCAACTCCCTCTGTGGGTTTTCTTATATAGTATAGATGAGTCTCCTAATGTAATATATAATTTAAAAATTAAAGACAAAGTGTGGTGTAACCAGACCAACATATAATTTGAAAAAATAATGGAGAAAATTGCATCCAACTCTCTGTGTGGGCTTTCTTATATAGTATAAATGGGTCTCCTAATGTAACATATAATTTAAAAAAATTAAAGACAAAAGTGTAGTGTAACCACACAAGGACCAACATGTAATTTCCAAAAATAATAGAGATAATTACATCCAACCCCCTATGTGGGCTTTCTTATATAGTATAGATGAGTCTCCTAATGTAATATATAATTTAAAAAATTAATGACAAAAGTGTGGTGTAAGCACTCAAGGACCAACATGTAATTTCCAAAAATAATGGAGAAAATTGCACCCAACCCCCTCTGTGGGCTTTCTTTTATAGTATAGATGAGTCTCCTAATATAATATATAATTTAAAAATTAAAGACAAAAGTGTGTTGTAACCATACAGGGACCAACATATAATTTCCAAAATAATGGAGAAAATTGCATCCAACCACCTGTGTGGGCTTTCTTATATACTATATGTAACGATCGTCATCAAACCAATAAACAAATCATTACTAATTAAGCAGAATAAACATAATAAGTGGATTAACAAAAATCAATAAAATTTAAAACCATTTTGCAAGGAGAACCTTTTCCAGAAAACTATTACTAAAAGATTCAAAACTCATACATATTAGGATTACATTGTACAACATCTCTTCTTGAGGACCACATATAAAAGTTGCTCTATCAAAACACATACTGGAGCAACATAAAACCTCGAGGCATTCAAGCCAAAATCTCAGATCATTAATGAAACTAGTACGAACCAACTCCAAGGACCTAAGAGTACAGAGATGACACATAGGACTTCTATCTACAAGACAAGACAGGCAGTACACTCAACCTGAGATGTCATTGCTTCCTCAGCTGTTGTTCTTCCTCTGTAGAAAGATCTTCGCCACCTCGTGCACGTCCACCTAAAAAATGTGGATCCCACGGGGTGAGACAATTGTCCCAGCGAGAGATATAACTCTCCGCCGACAATATTATTATCACAGATTAAGCATTTATAAACTGAGCAGAGGTTCTTTTTATATTAATAGGAAAGATAATTTATTGTATGAATAGAATGAAGAAATCTCCTTTCTTAAGGAGAACATTGCATATACCCATTGTAGAGTTGTCAATCATCTATCTGCTTTGCAAGGAATGTAAACAAACATAAATATCATCTATCAACTAAGATGTATAACTAAAGTGCACATCAATCAATGTTTTCCATATTCGATCATTAAGCAGATATGCTACACGACTAATTATATTTTTCAATCACACTTATGCCCTGAGGAGATGAGGTATACCGCTCATACTCCAACCGACCATGGCTACGTAAAGCATCGGTACCATACAAGGTCAATGGAAGAGCCAGCTGCCATGACCTCTGCCGTCTCGGTCAGTATGAGACCACAAGCAGGACATCTCGTGTCACTGCTAAATAGCTTTCCAGGGTATACTGCCAACTTCGCTATAGAGATACAGCATCAACTGCACTCTCTTTGGGGAGATCTCAATTATCCATCCCCGACCTTCATCGTCATCGAGAGATTCGTGATACATCCATCCCGACATATATAATGGAGGATTGAGAGATTTCATGTTTATCTCACTTCAATCCCACATTCGGGCGTTATGATATTCGCGCCCATCACCCCCGCATATTCAAAAATATGCACTCTCCGGGTTATGTCGTGGAGCAACCTATTTCACCATTCAGCAAATTCTGACGTTGATGGATCTATGGTCAGGGCACTACATGATAAGATTCCACTTGATTAATTAAGTGCATTACCATATCTTGTAGCGTTAGTCAAGTTTCAAACAAGAATTATTATAATAGATGCTACAAAGAAAGGTATAATACATCTATCAAGTACTTTTCAAATCTTTAGAACACATATAACATTTAGGATCTCAATCTCTTATCTCATTACTGGGAATTCTCATCCCTTAACATTATCATCATGATTACTAGATCTGGGTATTTGAACCCTTAGTTTATCACTGAACACTGTTACCACTTACCAGGTAACTAACACCTCTACGTCCTCAAATCAAGGTATACATGATACTTGTTGCACAAGCATCTCACATGGCTCACAAGGCTATTGCACATCTTGTCACCTCTCACTAGGCAACAACTTATTCACATGGCTCAAAAGGCCATTACACATCTTGTCACCTCTCAGTAGGCAACAACTTATTCACATGGCTCCCAAGGCCATTACACATCTTATTGTACAAGTATATAACAAGCCTTACAAGGCTTATGCAATAAGAGAAATACATCCTTCCCCATTATTAGGGTTAGGGTTTCCTTTTATAGCTGAATAGGGTTTCAAGTTAATATTATCAGTCCAAACCCTAATTCATTGCTCCACACATCTAGGAGCATATATTCATATCATAAGTATGCAATCATACTTATCTATTCTCATCATTTGTCATTAAATGACTATCAACACAAGGTATGAGTTTCTCTCTCATCTTCTCTAGGATATTAATTACATCATAGTTTATTATCTTGTCTTGACCCTTTCTCAAGGCATGTTAGCCTACACTTATCAAAGTGTATTACATCTCAGTGTAACAATTGACATGACACACTTCATGTGTTACTCATCCAAGTATATTGGATTTAATGGTGCATCAACCTTGAGGTGATGGATGTGGTATTTATCATTCCTTGATGTATTACTTCCCTCATTGCTTTTAACTTACTTAAGTTCATAAACTTATCTTGTATTAGGGCAGATCCCATCCTAATACTTTATGCACTAACACATCACATTTACCATGTAGTTTATTGGCCATAAGTCACACATTTGAATTACCCAACTATAATCAAGTGATATAGACTCATCTCGATTTAAGGTATTGTTGATATACCATTATCAACCACTTTAGGTGTTCTATATATCAAGGTATTAACCAAACCACATCATTACTTGTTGTTACACTCATTACTCCTAAGAGTTTTTTACCCTCACCTTTACAAGGTGCATCAGATTGAATCATGTATGTCAAGTTGAACACATGTATTGGATTAGGTGTATATCGATCTAGGAATCATCATATCCCTCAAACCCTTACCCATTAAGGTATCAACCTTACCATTCATATGGTGTATCAACTTCACCATACATGAGTGTAACGTCCTCACCTCTCTTGAAGATATTGGCCACACCATACTTTAGTGTATTGGCCATCACATGTTATAGGGTATTAACCATCTTACCACTTTTGTCATCTAGTGTATTGGGTTACCCACCATATCATTTTAGAGATATGTGCTCAACGCCATATCGTCCAAGAGGTGTATGCTTAACCCAATATCGGTTTAGAGGTGTATGCTTTCTACCCACATCACTTCAGAGGTGTATGTATGCTTACCATATTGGGAAAGAGGCGTATGCTTAACCCAATATTGATTTAGAGGTGTATGCTTTCTACCCATATCACTTTAGAGGTGTATGTATTCTTACCATATTGGGCAAGATGTGTATGCTTGCTTTACACCATATCAGGCAGAGAGGTGTGTGTGCTTCACACCATATCGGGCATAGAGGTGTGTGTGTGTTTCACACCATATCGGGCAGAGAGGTGTGTGTTTGCTTCACACCATATCGGGCAGAGAGGTGTGAGTGTGCTTCACACCATATCGGGCAGAGAGGTGTGTGTGTGCTTCACACCATATCGGGCAGAGAGGTGTGTGTGTGCTTCACACCATATCGGGTAGAGAGGTGTGTGTGTGCTTCACACCATATTGGGTAGAGAGGTGTGTGTGTGCTTCACACCATATCGGGCAGTGAGGTGTGTGTGTGTATGCTTCACACCATATCGGGCAAAGAGGTGTGTGTGTATGCTTCACACCATATCGGGCAAAGAGGTGTGTGCTTAACCCAATATCATTTTTGAGGTGTATGCTTGACCTCATATCGTGCAAGAGGTGTATACTACACCAACATATCATGTAAGAAAGTATTAAATCATATCCATATCATTTTAGTGAAGTAGGTGCATCACCATATCGGGTTAGAGGTGCTTGCTTGTGTGCTTGAACTCGATATCACTTTATAAGGTGATACCATCTTCTTCAAGCTCTAGAATTTCGTTCTAACTGTTATAGTTCATGGAAACATGTCTAAGAAACTACTATAACTCTTAATGTCATCAACTATTTCAGAAAATTTCGGAATTAAAAGTAGATCATTAAGTATAGCAATTTAGGTGATGAATAATAACATGGTTGAGTTCAAGTTATATAACCCGCCTCAAGAACAACTTCAAAGCTCCAAGATCCAAAGATCCACGTTCCTAAGGTTGAAGATGACTTATAAAAATTCCAAGGATAGTTCACAACTCCTTCATATACAAGGAATCACCAAGGATAAACAATTGGTGAAGAAGAAAAGAAAGGAAGATCATAACCCTAAAATCATGCTTCAATCCAAGGTTGAAGATGATCATGGCCTCAACTTAGGGTTAAGTATTGAGCTCCTTCTTGCTCCTTAGCACCTTGCACGATACCACACTACTCATGCACGATATGCCATCACTTGTGGCCAATATCCCCCTCACATGTGGTCAAAACACTCCACTATGGCCGATATCACCTTACTAGGCCAATACCTCCTTACTTGGCCGATATGAACTTGCTATGGATGATACCCAAGGCCCTATGCATGATACCAATTCACTCCTACATGATACAAGGACCCTATGGATGATACCTTAGGGAAGGAGGGTGGTAAGATTTGAAAATTTTCACGAATGGGTGAAAAGAAGGGGTATATATACTTGGTGTTCATGAAGAAGTGTGAAAATGAGGTGTCATCAATTTGAGCTACTAGGTGCCACGTGTCCATGCATGGGTGACACATGTACATGCATGCATTAAAATTTATCTTGACATGAAAAACTCTTAAGGATAATCTAGGGATGAATTTTCTTCCATTACTTATCCCTTTGAATAAAATATATCAACAAAATCACCACTTAATTCACAACCCGATACAACTTTTCTAAGGAAGTTGTAAACTGATACACTTCACCTCCTTGATGTGTTTTGCACATCATGGGCTTTTCCAAGAGTCCACAAAACAATATGAGACTCCTCCTTTGGCTCCTTGTCTGATAGGCACTCATATATAAGCTTTTCAACTTGATACAACCCAAGTTAAGGTTTCATATTCAACCCTTTTCTTGGTCATTTCATCACCAAGATTACCATCACTCATAATTGATTCAAACATGGTGTATACTTCCTTATATCTACTCTAAAATGATATATAGAGGAAGTAGAAACATTCTATAGGTGGTAATTTTCATATCAACCGTATATGCCAATCGCATAGCATTTCCCTCCACGCGTCCCTAGTAAATATTCCATCAACGCACATACCCATGTCATATTGTCTCCTCAATGCCACAAATAGAGCCTCATCCAACTCTTTCAACCATACAATACGGAACCTCGGGTCGGGTGCAGCCATAGTAGCAATGACACTACGATATATCACTTTAGTCAGGTTGTTTAAACGAAACCATTAAACGAACCTAGTATGAGACTACACAGAAAGCAATAACTTGTATTGAAGTAGTCTAAGACAAGATCCATTAGCCGGACCAGACATAAGATCCAAAATTTGTACAACAAATTTGAAATTGTTGTTAAATTTGAAATGGTTGTAGCAAACACATCATCCAATATGTTCATTACAGGAAAACTACATAAATAGAAAGCATTCAACATGGCATTCACATTAAACGTGTTCGTATTGATCATGAGATATACCTGGTAAGCCGAATTGAAGGTTGAAGAGAGTTGTACGGCCAGCGACAGGATCAGGGACGGTACATACAAGAAATTCAGAGGGAATACAGATTAACCAAAATAGTTGGATTATTTGCAATATAATCAGTAGAATACTAATGGGTGTACATTTTAGTCGTACATGAAAATTAAAATCATTAATTCAAGCTAACATATATCATAAAGCATAATTGTTTCACAACAGAACTGGCATTTGAAGTATATATCCCTATACTAACATATATCACGAAATTCCTATACTATCTGGTAAAAAATTCCTAGCCTCACAACACAACTGGCATTTGAAGTATATATCCCTATACGAACTATATATCCCTATATTAACATATATCCCTATACTAACATATATCACAAAATTACCCATACTAACTATAATTTTAGTTGTATATATATTTTTATTATAAAGATGATCATGATTTTTTCTTGGAAATAGAGATGATACGATTCATGATATAACCTCATAAATTTGACCCAAACCTGGTTGACAGAGACTCGACTAAATTTTCACAGGTCTTTCAGTATGTTGTAATGACCACATTTTAACAAGTTGTGTATGTGCTTATTGGTTCGAATTGTATGTTTGTTCCACCAGTCTATCTATGTCCCAGGTGGGGGGATGAATGAAGTCTGTGCAATTGACCACAAGTCCATCTTTCACAAATTAAAATATTTACAGGTACAATTACAGGTAAGAATTAGAAAATATTGATATATGTCTGCTATATCAATAGTCTGTACAATAGTAACATTGTAAAAATATTGATATATGTCTGCTATATCAATCACGTAAAAATATTTGATCTTAAGAGGATGTGTGTACAATAGTAACATTGTTCCTAGTTAGAAAAGGGCTATAATATGTGGGTAAGCGAACAAAAAGTAAAATAACAAAAACAATCACCACATAAAGTTCATCTTTCACAAATTAAACATTTTTTCTTTTGTCTCTTTTTTGGATTGGATATAAACATTATCATCAGATATCTTCAGAAGCATCACCTCATAAATAGGGAAAAAAATCCTTGACACAAACATCATATTTGTATTACAAATATTGTTGTTGAAAACACAACGGTAGTTTGTCATTTGTTATGAAAAGCCCTTCTACATTTGCAACATTTCTCTTCCTCACAAACCTTGTTGTACCAAGTAACCATAATTCATGTATGTATAATGCAGACAACAGTGCAATTTCTTTCTATATTTGCTACTCATATTTAGAGAAATGAAAGGACATGTTGATGTCATTTGTTTCTCGTGATGAAAACTGACTTCACTGAACAATTTGTATAGGAGGGAGGGTAAGGATTTATGTGGAGTGGCGTTTTAGAATAAATCAACCAAGTTTTCTTACCATCATTTCGTTATGCACAACTACATTCAATGTTGCAAAAAAATATTTGCTTAAATGTGAGCCACATGTATGAGTTGTGTATGAGTTGTGCCAGATGACGTTCACAAGAATTTTTACAATTCAGGAAGGATATGAATTAAATCTAATGAATATGTGACATGGATAAGACATGGATTTTCTACTTAACATAGTGAATGATTATTTTCCAAATACGGAGATTCTAGTGGATAATTGCAAATACAACACTGCAGACCTTGGGCAATCATGTAGAGGGATTAATAGTGGCACACACATGGATCAGATTGGAATGCACGCATCATTTTGCATACTCCAACCCCAGTTCTTATTATTCTTTGATTGAAACTAAAAAGATGTGTACTCCCTTAACTCCCTAACTAATAAAACATGTGACAAGGCCACCTTTGAAATTATGTTCTGTAGGTTGTGAATACTTGAGCTTTGAGGAAGATATACTGAATTGCATATGGAATGAAGAAGATCATTATAAATATAGTATATGATAAAGATAATTAGACTATGCCATAGTCATTGGAATGGACTTTATGATTGAAATAAGTGAAAATAATGCATCCACCATTGTAGTGTTTGAGGTATCTTCAAACACAAATATAATGAGGTCATTATGACTATCATTCTAGAGCCAAATTTAGTGTGACTCTTGGGGGGTTGATGGAAATTAAAGAAACCACATCAAGGATAGCCCAAGTAGATGACTAGACGAACCATCTTTCCATCTCAGAAACAAAACAGGCATCATTGAGAATACATGAAATAAATGTGTTATGAATCATCAACCTTGCAAGTGTAGTATATGTAGACTACATAATGATGAATTTGTTAAAAGTAACCATTAATCTCATGACATGCAGCGATATTGTGACAATGTCAACAACAATAGGAACAAGATGCTATAATAAGCACAAAAAGATCTGGCCTAGTGTGTTACAATGTGGTAGCATAAGCAAACAAAAAACTCCCTTACAAAATTAGACCTAGACAATGCATACAAATTTGTGTTGAGAATATTATTGAAAACCCCCATTTATTGGATGCTTGCCTCTTGTAATGTTGTTTATTGGTGACACATAAAAAAGAATCAATAAATATATCAATGGTTGGAGTAAAGTGCCTTTGGCTAATGAACATGTATTACAAAAAACAAGACTAGTGTTTTCCTTGTGGATAATGGTAAATTTTTTTAATTATAGTTGTTCTTTAGTATGTTATCAATAATATTTAACATTAGGCCAACAGAAGAAAAGAGCATGATTGTCTCCTGTGCAATACTTGGAGTGTCGACAATGTTACAAGAATAGAGAGTTCAAATACAAGGGGCATACAGACAATAATTCGTGTTTTCCTGGTAACTGACCAGCAAAACTGAGCCCTACTTGTTACTCGTGTACAATACAACAACAATATTATGGCGATAATATAATAGCCAGCAACCATGTGATTATACAACATCCCAATGACCTCTGTTACTCGTGGACATAAAACAACAACAATATTGTCTGAATCAAGCAAGCAGGCAACCAGAATAGGAGAAAACGTGTTGTTGTTTGATAAGAACAAATACCTGCTCAGCCGAGATGACTAAAATAGGAGCACGGCCAGATATTGCCAGGGACGAAACATGTGACAAGAAATTGAGAGAGAAATACACATTAGTTTACTGATTAAATCATCTATCGTTACAAGAGTAAAGATAGGAGGCTAGCAAACAGAAAGAAAGAAAAGGGTCAACGGAGACAAACCTTACAAGCAGGTCGGCGACTTCCCAGTAAAGGGGCTCGGCAACGGCGGCAGAACAAAAGACTGTGTGGAGGGTTTGAAGGTGAAAAGTGAGGAGATCGTTGATGTAACATCCCTGACCTGGGTTATGAATTAACCCTAGATTGTTTTTCTTAATAAGGTTGAGTAGATTCTTAATCTTATCTTGGGAAAAGTAATTAGGGCTCATGAGAAACTTATATTTCAATTTTGGTCCTGTTTGAACAATGTTGAAGCAATGTTTGCTTATTTTGGACTAAAGTGCAAATTACCCAAGTTGAGGGGTTAATTTGCAAATGTTGCATGATAAGATGTTCCTATGATGTTGAGACATCATAAGAATGAATATGATGTAGTGGTATGGTTTTCACAAGCTTGGGCACCAAGATTAAGCTTGTAAAGCAATCCTTGTGCGTTAAAACCCAGTTTTGGTGTAATGTGCAATTTACCCAAAACCTAGGGTTCAATAAGCAAATTACCACTTCAATAAGGTCCCTAATGTTTCTTGGAATCATGTAGAGCAAATAAAATGAGATGGGTGCCTCATTTGAATTAATTTGGAGGAGAGAGAATCTTGATATTAAAATAATCAAGATTAATGCCTAATTGAAACCCTAATTTGATTTAGGGAAAAAATGAATAAAAATAATTGAAGGGATTTCAACCAAAATGTTTTACGTTGATTTTGAATAAGGATGAACGTTCCTTTTCCAAGATAAGGAACTAAAATATCCTAAGGAGGTGAAACCTTATTATAAGGAAAAGAATTCCCACTCAAAAAGATATATTATTATTATAATGGATTAAGGTGCTTAATTTCTTTTCCATTAATTCTTGGATAATGAAGAGCTTTTACGAAAGTTTGAAGGTGGTTTCGTGATCAAGTAATGGAGGAGGATTAGGGGGAAATTATTATGGAATTAAAAGAAAATGATTTCATTTTCTCTTTCATAAAATACCCATATACATATCATATATGTATACCTTATTTCAACAACACATAAGGCACGTTTCCTTAGCCTTTTCCTTATTCCTTTTGCTTTGGCCGACCTAAGGAGAGCTCAGGAGCAGGAGAAGGACGAACACCACCTGTAGGTAAGGTTTGATCATCTTCTACCTCGGATTCATGGTGAAAACCCTAAATCAATGCTTGATTCTAGGTTTTCTTCACTCGATTTCCATTTCTAGCCATCCATTTCATCCAAAAGCTCAAGAACGAACCTTGGATAGCTTCTGGAGCTTCATCCACCATTAACGCCACGGGGCTTGAAGCTTGGATATCAGATTTGAGGCGGGTTTTATAACTCAAACCCTTAATCATTGCTATTGCATCAATCATCTATGCTTTGTTGATTGATTTCTTCAATTTGATACATACTTGATTCTTTGCTGCAATTTCCATCAAGAACGGTTGCTGTTCTTGGGTGCACGAAGGAAGATGATGATGACATCATCATAATCAAGCCCCTCACCAAATATCTAGGGAGAAAATGATCTCATTGGTTGGGACCAAACGGTTTCACCAAAACCGTTTGGTGACCAAACGGTTTGCAAACCGTTTGGTGGAAAACGGTTTCAAAACCATATGAAAGAGTTGACCAAGCATGGACCGTTTGGGAATCTCGTTCCTAATTATGTAGGCTAATGACCCTCAACATTTGAGGGGTTAACTCCAAAGGAATCATAGGTTGAAGGCCAATCAATTAGGCAAATCGAACTGAATTAAGTGCTGATTTTCAACCTGATTAACTTGACCTGCTTGGGCAAACGGTTTCAAGACCGTTTGCGTGCGTTGACCAAGCGTTGACCGTATGAGATTTTTGATCCTAATTATGTTGGCTAATGACTCACCAAGTTTTATGGGTTAAATCCCAAGGAATCGTGAGTTGAAGGTTAATCAATTAGGGAAGCCTAATTGGATTAAGTGCTGAATTTCAGCCTGATTAATTTGACCTAGTTGAGCAAACGGTTTCAAAACCGTTTGGTTGAGTTGACCAAGCATTGACCGTTTGATATTACTGTTCATAATGATGTTGGTTAATGACCCTCCAAATTTGAGGGGTTAACTCCAAAGGGATCATGCGTTGAAGGCTAATCAATAAGGCAAACCCTAATTGAAAACAGTGCTGAAATTCCAATGAGTTAAGTTGAGATTTTGGGTTGATTAGCCCAAACGGTCTCAAGACCGTTTGGAGCTCATCCAAACGGTCTCAAGACCGTTGGGGATCACCCCAAGACCGTTTGGAGGTCTGGGGTCAAGTATAGTTGACCAATTGAAGGTCCAAAGGTACCAAATCATACTGCAACTAAATGCTGATTTGTTGATCAACTCGATAGATCAATCCTTGATGATTTTTCACTAAAATCCAAAGGTTGGATGGGCAAACGGTCTCAAGACCGTTTGGAGCTCATCTAAACGGTCTCAAGACCGTTTGGGGATCACCCCAAGACCGTTTGGAGGTCTGGGGTCAAGTATAGTTGACCAATTGAAGGTCCAAAGATACTAATCATATTGCAATGTAGTGCTGATTTGTTGATCAACTTGATAGACCAATCCATGATGATTTTTCACTAAAGTCCAAAGGTTGGATGGGCCAAACGGTCTCAAGACCGTTTGGAGCTCATCCAAACGGTCTCAAGACCGTTTGGTGGTCACCCAAGACCGTTTGGAGGTCTAGGGTTGAGTATAGTTCAGTGGTTGAAGGTCTAAAGATATCAAGTTGATCTGCAATAGATTGCTGATTTGGTGAGCACTTCAATGAACCAAACCCTAATTAGATTGCTTGGATTTGAGTGATATGATGGGCAAACGGTCTCAAGACCGTTTGGAGGTCATCCAAACGACCTCAAGACCGTTTGGTGTCAGGTCATACCCCATTTGAATGGTGGTTCAATAGTTATGAAGTAACTAGTTACACATTGATGAATATTGAAGGTTCATTGATTCTAAACCCTAATTCAATTGATTCCAACCCCAATTGATGATTAATTGAGGGTCAATTGAGGGTCAAATCAGTTGAAGGTTGACCTATTAAACTCAATTGAAGTATGAGGGTAGGTCCAATTGATGATTGGTTCCATGAATCCAATGATTGAAGGAATCAACATTGGAAACCCTAATTCATTTGAATACCTTATGTAATGGAGGTCCAATGTAATTCAATTTTTGAGAATTAAGTTGATGAATGTTCTATTGATCCAATGATGATTAGTAATGGTAATAAATGAAGGTACAAAGGTTGAAACCCTAATAGTACCTAAGTGATTAAGTGCCAATTAAGGGATGAATCCCTAATTGCTTATAGGATCAATGACTTGATACACTATGTTAATCATAGTTTTATGTACTCGACTGAAGAGTTGATATGACCTAATCAAGTTAAGAAGCTTATAGCATGAATTCATACATGAATATGAATCATGTGGTGTATAAGGGTTATGATCCTTAATCAAAGAGATCATGAAACCCTAAACATGAACATAAACCCTAATTGACAGGGTTATTGAATTCAACCCTAGTTGAGGGTGATTCCATGTGAAACCCTAGTTGAGGGTGATTCCATGTGAAACCCTAGTTGAGGGTGATTCCATGTGAAACCCTAGTTGAGGGTGATTCCATGTGAAACCCTAGTTGAGGGTGATTCCAAGTGAAACCCTAATTGAAGGTGTATTCATGTGAAGCCCTAATTGAGGGTGATTCTATGAGAAACCCTAATTGGGGATGATTAGTAAACCCTAATTATGGGTAATGTGATATGAAACCCTAATGAAGGGTGATTCTATATGCAAACCCTATTCTTAATGAAGGGTAATGATATGTGAGAGAAAGCCCTAATTGATGGTAAACCCTAAACCTGGTAAGGGAATAGTGGTGTCACCCTGTATTGCATGATGTGTTGTGAACTTGATAAGTTTATTATCATGTGTGACAATCATGCATGTCTCTTGAGGTGATGATCATAGCCAGGTATGAGCTATGATGTTTATTTGATAAGAATTGATTGGCCATATGTGCCATTATGTTTTTGTTACTTAGAAAGAAGTAACAAGATTAGTATGGGCTAGTAAGCCTTTGTTATAAAGTTGTTGCCTAGTGAGAGGTGAAAAGATGTGAATGGCCTTGTGAGCCATGTGAATTAAGTTGTTGCCTAGTGAGAGGTGACAAGATGTGAATGGCCTTGTGAGCCATGTGAATTAAGTTGTTGCCTAGGGAGAGGTGACAAGATGTGAATGGCCTTGTGAGCCATGTGAATAAAGTTGTTGCCTAGTGAGAGGTGACAAGATGTGAATGGTTTTGTGAGCCATGTGAATAAAGTTGTTGCCCAGTGAAAGGTGACAAGATGTACAGTGTTCTGATGAGCTATGTGTGATGGAAATCCAAATCCTGGTAGAGGATTAAGGGTAATACCCTTGAATTATTAATACATTGTTTTTGCATGGTATTGATAGATAATTGATGTACTGCTATTATATGTGCTAACCATGCAGGTATTATGAGATGATGAGCATAGCCAGGTATGAGCTATGATGTATTATTAGTTTGAATTGTTAATTGGGCCTTGTGTGCCATAATATACCTTGTGCCTGGTAAGAGGTGGCAAGAGAGTTAATGTGCATCAAGTGCCATGATAGATGCTTGTGTAGCAAGTATCATACTTACCTTGGTCAAATGACCTAAAGGTGTTAGTTACCTGAGAAAGAGGTAATAGTGTTCAAGTGATGAGCAAAGGGTTTGAATACCCAGGATTTCATGGTTATGGTATTGAAATTGTGAAAGGATGAGAAAGACCCAGTGGTGAAGTGAGGGATTAAGATCCCAACACTTATGAAAAGAGTATGGCTACGGGCCATGACTCCACATTGAAAATGCCAGGCTTTAGATATATGATCTAAGCCTGAAGAAAGTTAATGCAGTGGTAATGATTCTGTTGTTTGAATAGATGTTATACATGTTCTTCCTATTCATTAAAGGATAAGTGACATGTTAATTCTATCAAGTTATAACTGCAATGCTTCTGATATAGAATAATGTTCTAATCTGTTAGACATCAAAATATATGCTGCCAAATAAATATGATTCTCATGTTCATATTCATCTTCTCAAATTGCAATAATAATGTTTCTGGCGGAGAGTTATATCTCTCGCTGGGGCAATTTTTATAATTGTCTCACCCCCGTGGGAACCACATTTTTAGGTGGACGCAGACGAGGAGACAGGAATCCTTCAGGAGGTGAAGGACAACAGCAGCAGTAGCAGGGACAGCAGTAAAGTCTCAGGTGGAGACATTGACTGTCATGTCATGTTCAGTTGTATATAGAGTCCTATGTGTCGTCTCTGTACTCTCAGGTCCTCGGAGTAGTAGTTAATGATTTTGAGATTTTGGCTTAGTGCCTCGAGGGTTTTATACTACCTGTGTACAGTTAAGACAGAGTAGTTAATATTTGTATTCCTCGAGAAGCAAAAGTACATGAGATGTATATATATGAACCAGGATGTAAAGTTTTACTTTGGTTCTGAATGAAAGAGTTTTCCTATGAATGGATCTCTTTGCAAAAAGTTTTAATTTTTAGTGATTTTTGCTAATCCGCTGTTGATGAACGCTTCCGCATTAGTTAATCTTGTTTTCGCGAGACGGTCGTCACAATTTAGTGGTATCAGAGCTCTAGGTTTGATGAGTCTACAGAGACATAGGACTAAGGTTGTAGATTTTGTTCTAAGTGTCTTCTAGTTTATTTGATAGTATCTTCTGCTCACATAGGAGAAGAAGAACTTTAAATTGACTGGAGAACACAAGGAACACATTGCTAAGGGCAATGTTGTCGCACCAGGAGAGGGTGCATGGGACCAGGCAAGAGCAGAACAAGTGCCTAAGAATTCCCATCTTGACTTAATCAGGATAGAGAATCCTATATTATGCTCTTGAAGGGCAGGTTAGGACAACAATGATGCATGAAGAAGACTGGATATTGGTGTTACAACCTAGATCACCAGTCTTTAATGCAAAAACTTTGGGCTTTGAAGGGATTCCTGAGCAACATGGTTATGTCAGAACAGTGGAAATATGGGGGAAAGATTGATAAATGGCAAGAAAGTAGACTCTGCCATAAATCTGGACAAACAGTACACCTGTGATGGTAATGCCCTAGGAGGGGCCATAAGCTATGAATTAAGGTAATATCTCTACAATTTTAGAGACATTTGCCTAGATATTCCGAAAAGCCAAAGTTTTTGGTGTTACCAGTGCAATAAATGCCTAGTGCACCAGGGCAGTAGCCACTAAGTAAAGGAAAAAGTAGTAACATGAGATAATTGGACTTTATGGGTTGAAATAAACCTAGTGCGGTAGATGATCTTGAGGGGTAATACTTAGATGAAATATATTCATCCTGATAATTCATTTCATGTATCTGTGTGTTAAAAATATGAAAATAGATGTTTTTGAATTCTTTTGATTAGTCCTATAAGGACATAAGGGAGATGAGAACTTATATCTTACTCAATGTTCCTTAAAATGTTTTATAATCTCCCTTATCTGTATGTGAAAAGATGAGATTTAGAAATGATGCCTAGAGGAAACCTGGGAATGGAAAATCATGTGGGTATAATGGTATGAAAAGTGAGGAAGGTGATAGCAAATAATGTGCATACTACCTAATCTCAATACTTATATACCCTGGCCAGGTATATGATTATTGAAGATAAGGCAAGTATGAAACTCTTAGATTGTTATCTTTTTTATTACTCTGATCAAGTAGTCATTCTGAAACAATCTAGAGAGTATAATGAGACAAAAAGGAAAAGCTATGTGAACATTCCCAACTAAAAGGAAAAGCTATGTGAACATTCCCAACCAAAAGGAAAAGCTATGTGAACATTCCCAACTAAAAGGAAAAGCTATGTGAACATTCCCAATTGAAAGGAAAAGCTATGTGAACATTCCCAACCAAAAGGAAAAGCAATGTGAACATTCCCAATTGAAAGGAAAAGCTATGTGAACATTCCCAATTAAAAGGAAAAGCTATGTGAACATTCCCAATTAAAAGGAAAAGTTATGTGAACATTCCCGACAAAAAGGAAAAGCTATGTGAACATTCCCAACTAAAAGGAAAAGTTATGTGAACATTCCCAACTAAAAGGAAAAGCTATGTGAACATTCCCAACAAATAGGAAAAGCTATGTGAACATTCCCAACAAAAAAAAGGAAAAGCTATGTGAACATTCTCAACTAAAAGGAAAAGCTATGTGAACATTCCCAATTAAAAGGAAAAGCTATGTGAACATTCCCAACAAAAAGGAAGAGCCATGTGAACATTCCCAATTACATAGAGTTTCCTAAGTGAATTATCTATGTTATATATATATATGTTATTCCTTTTGATAAGTATTCTTGAGTGATTATTGAAGTATGTTCTTTTATTCTTCTTCCTTTCAATGATATGGACATCATATGTTAGGGGTTTATGCTCTGCATAAACATTGATGTGGTTGAACTAATGAAAGGAGCTTTGTGTGGAATCACAGAGTTCATGATATTCTCCATGATATTAAGATGATATGTGGAGACTTGAGGGCATGATTAATGAACAATCTGTCCCTCCTTTTCTTGGGATTTCGAGGACGAAATCCTTGTTAGGGGTTTATAATTTGTAACATCCCTGACCTGGGTTATGAATTAACCCTAGATTGTTTTGCTTAATAAGGTTGAGTATATTCTTAATCTTATCTTGGGAAAAGTAATTAGGGCTCATGAGAAACTTATATTTCAATTTTGGTCCTGTTTGAACAATGTTGAAGCAATGTTTGCTTATTTTGGACTAAAGTGCAAATTACCCAAGTTGAGGGGTTAATTTGCAAATGTTGCATGATAAGATGTTCCTATGATGTTGAGACATCATAATAATGAATATGATGTAGTGTTATGGTTTTCACAAGCTTGGGCACCAAGATTAAGCTTGTAAAGCAATCCTTGTGCGTTAAAACCCAGTTTTGGTGTAATGTGCAATTTACCCAAAGCCTAGGGTTCAATAAGCAAATTACCACTTCAATAACGTCCCTAATGTTTCTTGGAATCATGTAGAGCAAATAAAATGATATGGGTGCCTCATTTGAATTAAGTTGGAGGAGAGAGAATCTTGATATTAAAATAATCAAGATTAATGCCTAATTGAAACCCTAATTTGATTTAGGGCAAAAATAAATAAAAATAATTGAAGGGCTTTCAACCAAAATGTTTTGGGTTGATTTTGAATAGGATGAACGTTCCTTTGCCAAGATAAGGAACGAAAATATCCTAAGGAGGTGAAATTCCACTCACCTTATTATAAGGAAAAGAATTCCCACTCAAAAAGATATATTATTATTATAATGGATTAAGGTGCTTAATTTCTTTTCCATTAATTCTTGGATAATGAAGAGCTTTTACGAAAGTTTGAAGGTGGTTTCGTGATCAAGTAATGGAGGAGGATTAGGGGGAAATTAGTATGGAATTAAAAGAAAATGATTTCATTTTCTCTTTCATAAAATACCCATATACATATCATATATGTATACCTTATTTCAACAACACATAAGGCACGTTTCCTTAGCCTTTTCCTTATTCCTTTTGCTTTGGCCGACCTAAGGAGATCTCGGGAGCAGGAGAAGGACGAACACCACCTGTAGGTAAGGTTTGATCATCTTCTACCTCGGATTCATGGTGAAAACCCTAAATCAATGCTTGATTCTAGGTTTTCTTCACTCGATTTCCATTTCTAGCCATCCATTTCATCCAAAAGCTCAAGAACGAACCTTGGATAGCTTCTGGAGCTTCATCCACCATTAAATCCACGGAGCTTGAAGCTTGGAGATCAGATTTGAGGCGGGTTTTATAACTCAAACCCTTAATCATTGCTATTGCATCAATCATCTATGCTTTGTTGATTGATTTCTTCAATTTGATACATACTTGATTCTTTGCTGCAATTTCCATCAAGAACGGTTGCTGTTCTTGGGTGCACGAAGGAAGATGATGATGACATCATCATAAGCAATCACCTCACCAAATATCTAGGGAGAAAATGATCTCATTGGTTGGGACCAAACGGTTTCACCAAAACCGTTTGGTGACCAAACGGTTTGCAAACCGTTTGGTGGAAAACGGTTTCAAAACCGTATGAAAGAGTTGACCAAGCGTGGACCGTTTGGGAATCTCGTTCCTAATTATGTAGGCTAATGACCCTAAACATTTTAGGGGTTAACTCCAAAGGAATCATAGGTTGAAGGCCAATCAATTAGGCAAATCGAACTGAATTAAGTGCTGATTTTCAACCTGATTAACTTGACCTGCTTGGGCAAACGGTTTCAAGACCGTTTGAGTGCGTTGACCAAGCATTGACCGTATGAGATTTTTGATCCTAATTATGTTGGCTAATGACTCACCAAGTTTTATGGGTTTACTCCCAAGGAATCTTGAGTTGAAGGTTAATCAATTAGGGAAGCCTAATTGGATTAAGTGCTGAATTTCAGCCTGATTAATTTGACCTAGTTGAGAAAACGGTTTCAAGACCGTTTGGTTGAGTTGACCAAGCGTTGACCGTTTGGGATTACTGTTCATAATGATGTTGGTTAATGACCCTCCAAATTTTAGGGGTTAACTCCAAAGGGATCATGAGTTGAAGGCTAATCAATAAGTCAAACCCTAATTGAAAACAGTGCTGAAATTCCAATGAGTTAAGTTGAGATTTTGGGTTGATTAGCCCAAACGGTCTCAAGACCGTTTGGAGCTCATCCAAACGGTCTCAAGAACGTTGGGGATCACACCAAGACCGTTTGGAGGTCTGGGGTCAAGTATAGTTGACCAATTGAAGGTCCAAAGGTACCAAATCATACTGCAACTAAATGCTGATTTGTTGATCAACTCGATAGATCAATCCTTGATGATTTTTCACTAAAATCCAAAGGTTGGATGGGCAAACGGTCTCAAGACCGTTTGGAGCTCATCCAAACGGTCTCAAGACCGTTTGGGGATCACCCCAAGACCGTTTGGAGGTCTGGGGTCAAGTATAGTTGACCAATTGAAGGTCCAAAGATACTAATCATATTGCAATGTAGTGCTGATTTGTTGATCAACTCGATAGACCAATCCATGATGATTTTTCACTAAAGTCCAAAGGTTGGATGGGCCAAACGGTCTCAAGACCGTTTGGAGCTCATCCAAACGGTCTCAAGACCGTTTGGTGGTCACCCAAGACCGTTTGGAGGTCTAGGGTTGAGTATAGTTCAGTGGTTGAAGGTCTAAAGATATCAAGTTGATCTGCAATAGATTGTTGATTTGGTGAGCACTTCAATGAACCAAACCCTAATTAGATTGCTTGGATTTGAGTGATAAGATGGACAAACGGTCTCAAGACCGTTTGGAGGTCATCCAAACGACCTCAAGACCGTTTGGGGTCAGGTCATACCCCATTTGAATGGTGGTTCAATAGTTATGAAGTAACTAGTTACACATTGATGAATATTGAAGGTTCATTGATTCTAAACCCTAATTCAATTGATTCCAGCCCCAATTGATGATTAATTGAGGGTCAATTGAGGGTCAAATCAGTTGAAGGTTGACCTATTAAACTCAATTGAAGTATGAGGGTAGGTCCAATTGATGATTGGTTCCATGAATCCAATGATTGAAGGAATCAACATTGGAAACCCTAATTCATTTGAATACCTTATGTAATGGAGGTCCAATGTAATTCAATTTTTGAGAATTAAGATGATGAATGTTCTATTGATCCAATGATGATTAGTAATGGTAATAAATGAAGGTACAAAGGTTGAAACCCTAATAGTACCTAAGTGATTAATAGCCAATTAAGGGATGAATCCCTAATTGCTTATAGGATCAATGACTTGATACACTATGTTAATCATAGTTGTATGTACTCGACTGAAGAGTTGATATGACCTAATCAAGTTAAGAAGCTGATAGCATGAATTCATACATGAATATGAATCATGTGGTATATAAGGGTTATGATCCTTAATCAAAGAGATCATGAAACCCTAAACATGAACATAAACCCTAATTTACAGGGTTATTGAATTCAACCCTAGTTGAGGGTGATTCCATGTGAAACCCTAGTTGAGGGTGATTCCATGTGAAACCCTAGTTGAGGGTGATTCCATGTGAAACCCTAGTTGAGGGTGATTCCAAGTGAAACCCTAATTGAAGGTGTATTCATGTGAAGCCCTAATTGAGGGTGATTCTATGAGAAACCCTAATTGGGGATGATTAGTAAACCCTAATTATGGGTAATGTGATATGAAACCCTAATGAAGGGTGATTCTATATGCAAACCCTATTCTTAATGAAGGGTAATGATATGTGAGAGAAAGCCCTAATTGATGGTAAACCCTAAACCTGGTAAGGGAATAGTGGTGTCACCCTGTATTGCATGATGTGTTGTGAACTTGATAAGTTTATTATCATGTGTGACAATCATGCATGTCTCTTGAGGTGATGATCATAGCCAGGTATGAGCTATGATGTTTATTTGATAAGAATTGATTGGCCATATGTGCCATTATGTTTTTGTTACTTAGAAAGAAGTAACAAGATTAGTATGGGCTAGTAAGCCTTTGTTATAAAGTTGTTGCCTAGTGAGAGGTGAAAAGATGTGAATGGCCTTGTGAGCCATGTGAATTAAGTTGTTGCCTAGTGAGAGGTGACAAGATGTGAATGGCCTTGTGAGCCATGTGAATTAAGTTGTTGCCTAGGGAGAGGTGACAAGATGTGAATGGCCTTGTGAGCCATGTGAATAAAGTTGTTGCCTAGTGAGAGGTGACAAGATGTGAATGGTTTTGTGAGCCATGTGAATAAAGTTGTTGCCCAGTGAAAGGTGACAAGATGTACAGTGTTCTGATGAGCTATGTGTGATGGAAATCCAAATCCTGGTAGAGGATTAAGGGTAATACCCTTGAATTATTAATACATTGTTTTTGCATGGTATTGATAGATAATTGATGTACTGCTATTATATGTGCTAACCATGCAGGTATTATGAGATGATGAGCATAGCCAGGTATGAGCTATGATGTATTATTAGTTTGAATTGTTAATTGGGCCTTGTGTGCCATAATATACCTTGTGCCTGGTAAGAGGTGGCAAGAGAGTTAATGTGCATCAAGTGCCATGATAGATGCTTGTGTAGCAAGTATCATACTTACCTTGGTCAAATGACCTAAAGGTGTTAGTTACCTGAGAAAGAGGTAATAGTGTTCAAGTGATGAGCAAAGGGTTTGAATACCCAGGATTTCATGGTTATGGTATTGAAATTGTGAAAGGATGAGAAAGACCCAGTGGTGAAGTGAGGGATTAAGATCCCAACACTTATGAAAAGAGTATGGCTACGGGCCATGACTCCACATTGAAAATGCCAGGCTTTAGATATATGATCTAAGCCTGAAGAAAGTTAATGCAGTGGTAATGATTCTGTTGTTTGAATAGATGTTATACATGTTCTTCCTATTCATTAAAGGATAAGTGACATGTTAATTCTATCAAGTTATAACTGCAATGCTTCTGATATAGAATAATGTTCTAATCTGTTAGACATCAAAATATCTGCTGCCAAATAAATATGATTCTCATGTTCATATTCATCTTCTCAAATTGCAATAATAATGTTTCTGGCGGAGAGTTATATCTCTCGCTGGGGCAATTTTTATAATTGTCTCACCCCCGTGGGAACCACATTTTTAGGTGGACGCAGACGAGGAGACAGGAATCCTTCAGGAGGTGAAGGACAACAGCAACAGTAGCAGGGACAGCAGTAAAGTCTCAGGTGGAGACATTGATTGTCATGTCATGTTCAGTTGTATATAGAGTCATATGTGTCGTCTCTGTACTTTCAGGTCCTCGGAGTAGTAGTTAATGATTTCAAGATTTTGGCTTAGTGCCTCGAGGGTTTTATACTACCTGTGTACAGTTAAGACAGAGTAGTTAATATTTGTATTCCTCGAGAAGCAAAAGTACATGAGATGTATATATATGAACCAGGATGTAAAGTTTTACTTTGGTTCTGAATGAAAGAGTTTTCCTGTGAATGGATCTCTTTGCAAAAAGTTTTAATTTTTAGTGATTTTCGCTAATCCGCTGTTGATGAACGCTTCCGCATTAGTTAATCTTGTTTTCGCGAGACGGTCGTCACAGTTGATGAAGCGTATAACTATATAGCAGCCACGACAACGCTTGCCCTTGTTAGGGTTTACTGCACGGCTTGTACACGGTGAAATGGGTTGCTTTTATGGGAGATGACAACTCGGGAGGGTTCCTTTTCGGCGTGTAGACTGCCGATGTAGCTCGGCGCTTGCAGACGAGCCACCACACCCATACATCCGCTTGATTGACCTGGTATTCCACCTACTCCACTGGGCAGGGTTTTCCGTACGCCAGTCGCCTACCATGGCTTTGCCGCTAGAAACGATGAGACTCAACTTTAACTCACGGATAATAGTAATGGCGAGGCCGTCTCGAGGTCTCAGGAGAGAACGAGGTCTCAGGAGAGAAGAGAGCACATACCATAGACCACAGAGCAGAAGATAGAGCAGGTAGAGGGGAAAAGCAAAGAATGTCGGGATGGGTGTCGGGGCGAGGAGAGGATTAGATCGCGAAAACCGATTTGTGAATCGGAATCTCGTCCCTCGTGGGAGGGAGAACCCGGGTTAGGGGGTTCCGTTATCCCATAACGGGGGTTTTTAGGGTTGCGAACCAAACACAAATCAGTCTCAAAACGGTACTTGTTTGACAGGGTTGGCACTAAAAGACAACACCAAACCACGTTTCGGTCCCGTGCCAAACGCAGGCTAAAAGTCTTGACTATATATACTGTTGGAAGTCCAGAAAAAACTAAAAAACTCAAAATTTGGAATTTCATGGAATCAGTCAAATAAAAACTAATGTTTTCAAGAGAAATTATCGTGCTTACCAACAAAACGCCCATCACACAACCCGCAACCCACAAATCACCCTTGCTAACACCCACAATCCCTCTTCTCCGCAAGGCAATCATGGATTCTCTGACTTCTCGTTCTATAAGAGTAACGCTACCCACACCGACAGCCCCACTCGCCAGCCCACCCGGATTTCGGGAACATGTAACCAGCAGCCTGCAGCCGTTTTTATATTACTACTCATGTAAAAGTCATGTAAAATCCATGCAAAGCACATGCAAAGTGTAGAGAATATATCCACCCACCCACATATATTTAATTCCATCACATGTTATAAAAACATTCAAATTCAAAATTTTGAATCTCGTATATAGCAGCAAATCTCCTCAAACATCCACCTCCTTGTTCATTTTCCACCAAGTACAGTACTCACTCCTTACTCTTGATTTAAACTTGCCAAAATTATAGTACAGTACCTACCAAATCATTTCCGCCAAGTACAATACTTACTCCCCCTCCCTATTCATTTCCGCCAAGTACAATACTCATTCCTTACTCTTGATTTAAATTTGTCAAATTTACGGTACAATGCCTACTAAATCATTTCAATAAGTACAATACCCCAATATGATTTTTATTTCTGTAAGAAGCAAAAGTACAGTACCCAACAAACCATTAATCACTTATACAATTCAACAATAAATACAATACATAATTATTATTCTCATATCAATAACAAACTTAATTACGCTACTCAACAAGACATTAATCTCCTCAAACATCCTCCTCCTTGTTCATTTCCGCCAAGTACAATACTTACTCCCTGACTCTTGATTTAAGTTTGTCAAAATTACAGTACAGTACCTACCAAATCATTTCCGCTAAGTACAATACTCACTCCCCCTCTCTATTTATTTCCGCCAAGTACAATACTCACTCCCTTACTCTTGATTTAAATTTGTCAAATTTACAGTATATTACCTACCAAATCATTTCAGTAAGTACAGTACCCCATTCTGATTTTTATCATTTCTATAAAGAAGCAAAAGTACAGTACCCCATTATTTACATCAGAGAGCAGAGCTGGTTCAACATGAACAAATAATATGTACAATACTTACACAGTGTTGGGCGGAACTGGTTCAACATGAACAAATGGCACGTACAGTACTTACTTTGGGCGGAAATGAATAAGGAGGGGGATGATTGAGATGATTTGCAGCTATATACGAATTTTGAAATAAAATGGAGGGGATCATTAGAGGGAAATCGAAAAATGGGGTGGTAGATTTGTATTTGGTGACGAGATAATAATTTCATGTATGGCTTTTGTATGTAGAAACATGGAGAATTGGTGTCGCAGACATTACTTTAAATATGCATGGGGCCGCAGCAGGTAATTGGACGAATAGGTGGACATTACCGATGTCCGGGTAGGATTCCGGGTTATGTCTTGAATTATTCTTCTATAAACCCCACGATCATTCATCATTCCTACACCCACCCGCCCTTCAGCCACAACCAGCCAGTTCCTCCCTCTGCTCCCATTCACTTCCGCCAGTGGCCTATCCCCTCCATGTCATCATGAAAGCTCGCGTGGTTCCAATACTAATAGCCTAATACCATGCCAACACTCCCTTCTGTCGGTCGCCGCCATTCATCCATCCATGAAAGCCGTCAATTCCCGCAAAAGATTCAGTGTTGGAAATGGTTCTTTTTTGTCAACAAGTGCTGAACGCACTTCCAACAGCAAAAAAAAAAAGACATCTTTCAGACATCTTTGGGACATATTACAATGATAGATACAGGATGTTATTTTGAACATTAAAAATACATTCTAGTTTTTGAGCGCACTACAACTCAGTATATACTAATTGGACGTGTTAAAACACCTGCAATATATGATCATTATATATATTTTTTCAAGTTTGTAAATAAAGAAGTGTTGTCTTAGTGATTGAAAGTGTTAGGCCTCTCAATGAGAAGTCTTGAGTTCGGAACTAATTGAAGACATGAGAAAAGGAACAAAAAGAAAAAAAAAAAAAAAAAAAAACAAGAAGAGGAATAAAGAAACAAGGTGCCTAAATAAAGTTCCAAAAAATAAGATGATCTAGATCGTAGAATAAAAAGTATCAAAAAATATATGTATGGTCCAGATCGCTTTTAGGACAATCCTCCTTAGGACCTCTCTAAATTTGAGTTGATCAATCATGATAATCCACCACCCAACATATTTCTCTCTAGGCCACGCCAACTCCCACAACGTTGAATCACCAAATCCGTCAGCAATCTTCCCCTCCGCTAATTCATCTGCCATCCCTAATTCGACCTCCCATTTTTGCCTGCTAGCAACCACTTTGTTTCCTAGATGACCGCTTCCTCTATCATTCACGTAGATCACCCGCTACACCTGATCCCGTAATCACTTAGGCCTAGTTTGGCTGGCGTAATCTAAACTGCTGATAAATGATACAAGATTCACATATCAGATTAATCACAACGGCTATGGCTGTGTATTTCTTCTGTACCGTTGTATAGATAATTTAGACTGAAATGGTAATTGCAAATGACGCGAGGATCGGCGGACTTCACAATTGTCGCTACACCTGATCCCGTAATCACTTAGGCCTAGTTTGGCTGGCGTAATCTAAACTGCTGATAAATGATACAAGATTCACATATCAGATTAATCACAACGGCTATGGCTGTGTATTTCTTCTGTACCGTTGTATAGATAATTTAGACTGAAATGGTAATTGCAAATGACGCGAGGATCGGCGGACTTCACAATTGTCAGCTCTGCGCCCGATCAGGGCTCCTGGTCACAGTTTTCCAATGCAACTCTACATGCTGAACTGGATGTAGGTCTCTGCTCCTACACTGCGAAATACCAAAAGCTGTACGACCCTATATACAGACTGCCGCATTTCAGAAGTAGCCATCCAAACTCAATCTTAAACAACTTCTACAAAACTTAGCGTTAACTATCTTTGTCTTCCCGTCTCCTACCTAGCAACACCTTACTCCACACCAACCTTCCAGCTTCCCTACCTAATCCAGTTATCCAATCAACCTTCCGCCCATCCGCCTGTTATTAAGTCAATTTCTCCCCACGAATCTCTTCTCCCCGATCCCTAATGGCCTCACTAATCTTCTTCACTTCAACCTACCTCACGCCTTCCAGCAGCCTACTAAGTCCCTCCCGCAATCACGGTCACTAAAGGCAGTGGACAAAAAAATTTAAAGATTTCAAGAATTGACGCATTGCATATCAAGAATTGTGAAGATTGCGAAATAATCGTAATTGTGTGGCTTCTTGAATACACATAATGTAAAATGAACCACAAACTTGAAAGTGGTACAAAACTGCTTGAACATGATGGATAATCAATTCTAAATTTAATTGTTAAAAATAAGTATTGTTTTCAAAGGGATGTTGCACCATAATCCAACATTAATATATTTGTGGACTATTTGTTTCATTGCAAGTTGTGATATGAATATCTGAAAATCTACTTCAATGAGTATTTTTTTTGCTTAAGATGTCATGGAGTTTTATATCATCATCAACATCATCTAAGTCTCAACCCCAACCATGATTATTATTTTACAATCAACTTTTTACAGGTTATACTCTGATCAAGATGTAAAGATTCAAAATCTCTCTTTACAAGCACTTCCCAAGTTAATCTAGGCCTGCCACTACTTGTTTTAGTTGTGTTTGACTCAATAACCTTGTTTCAAACATGTGCATTTGTCAACATGTGTTACACATGTCCATACCATCTTACACAACATTGACATAACTTATCCTCAATCTCATCGCCCTCACTTTGTTTCTGTTACAGTCATTTTTCAAACGATCTTTTCTTGTCTTCCCACACATCCATCTCAGCGTACACATTTTAGCCATATTCATCTTGTTGAGTTCTTCCTTGCCCAACATTCACTCCCATATAGCTTGGTTAATCGTAAAGTTGTTCTGCATAACTTGTTTTTCAATCTGATTGGGATCTTCTGGTCACATACTACTCCAGTTGTACTCATCCACTTCAACCATCATGTTGTAATCCTATGACAAACATCATCTTGTACCTCACCCTCTCTTTCAATAATAGAGCCCAAGTAACAAGACTTCCCACGTATTGGTACATCCATTCCATCCAACTTGGCCCCACCATTCACAATTCTAGATTGGCCAAAATTGTAATGCATATATTTAGTCTCGCTTCTACTGATCATAAATCAATTAGATTCCAATATATTTTCTCTAAAGTTCTCATTATTCAATATTTCTTTTCTTTCATCAATCAACAGAATATCATCAACAAATAACATGCACCAAGGGATATCATGTTGAACATGCTTTGTCAACTCATCCATATCAAGAACAAGTACATATGGACTGAGTACCGATCCTTGATGTATCCTAACAATGATAGGAAAAGTTTGTATCTTTCCGCCAGGAGTCCTAACACTTACAGTAAGCCATCATGCATGTTTTTAATCATAGGAACATCCTTTTTATGAAAAACCCTCCACAACACTTCCATGGGTTCTCAATTATAGGATCAATAAACACCATATGAAGATATCTTTTGTTTTCTCTGTATTTCTCCATTAGCCTCCTTATTAGAAAAATAACATATGTTGTTGATCTTCACAACATAAAAGCAAATGGTTATCTAATCTCTGTGTAATTAATCTTAGACTTTGCTCATAATCCTTTCCCAAAACTTTGCAGTGTGACTCATCAGCTTGATACATCTCTAGTTTGTACATCTATGAACATCTCCTTTGTTCTTGTAGATCACTACTATACTACTATTTCTCCATTCACCAGGCATCTTTTTTGTCTTCATAACCTTATTAAAGAAATTTGTTAACCACATAGCTCCTTCACCCCCATACACTTCCATACATTAATGGGAATACTGTCTGGACCACATGTTTTTTTTTCATTTTTAGTTTTTTGAAATCATTCTTGACTTCAAATAGTGAAACTCATAGTGTGTAAGTGATACTTCTTGCATTCATGTCACCTGAGTCACTTACATTATTCAAAATATCTCCATTGAAAAGCTTGTGAAACTAGTTTCTCCATTGGTGCTTTATATTATCATCCTTCACCAACACTCTGCCATCTTCATTCTTGATGCACTTTATTTGACTCAAGTCCCTTCCTTTCTTTTCTCTTATATGAGTAATTTTATAAATATCTTTATCCCCGCCTCTAGTGTCCAACTTCTTATATATCTCATCAAAGTATATATAGATTGCCTTTTTAACTGCCTTCTTAGCATCTTTCTTTGCTTGCTTGTATCTCTGAAAAGTTACACCATATGTAGATTTGGACAAGCTCCTATAGAATTCCCTTTTGAGTTTAATAGCCTCCTATACTACATCATTCCAACACCAAGTCTCTTTCCATGGAGACCCTCACCCGTTGGATTCTCACAAAGCCTCTTTGGCAATTTTTGTTATGCAGAAGCTCATACTTTACCACATAGAGTTAACATCACACTCCAAGTTCCAAGTTCTCTCCTTGATAAGTTTATCATAAAATGTCAATTTCTTTTCTCCTAAAAGATTCCACCACTTAATCCTTCTATCTTGGCTTCTGTTATACTTACCTTTGTTAATCTTCTTGTTCACATCCAAAACTACCAGTCTATGTTGGGTAGTGAGTTCTTCCACGTGAATCTTTTTACAATCCTTGCATACTTTTCTATCCAACCATCTTGTAAGGAAGTAAATAATTTGGCTACATTTCTGCCCAATCTTGAAAGTAATAATATGAGGATCTCTTTTCTTGAGATGTGTATTTTTCAAGATTGTATCATAAGCAACTACAAAATCTAAAATCTTATTTCTTTCTCTATTTCTGCTACCATATCCACTACCTCCATGAACTCTCTCATATCTAACATTACTACTCCCAACATGGCCATTTAAGTCACTCCCAAGAATGATTTTCTCCTCTATCAGTATTTCTTGCATTAGTTTATTCATGTTATCCCAAAAATCCTTCTTTGCCTCCTCAACAAGGCCAACTTGAGGGGCATAAGTGCTAATTATATTAAAATTATTTCCCCTAAGAACAACCTTGATATCTATGATTCCATCACCCATCTGTGTGATCTTGACGACATTATCCCTCAACCTCCAATCAATAATAACTCCAATGCTATTTTTATGTCCGTCAATACATGTATACCAATTTTTTTATCCTGTGTCTCTAATCTATCTACATCATTTTCCTGTCCACTTGATATCCTGCAAGCAAATAATGTTAACTTTCTTTTAATCATAGTATCAACTATCTCCAAAGACTTTGCTGTCAAAGAGCCAATATTCCAAGATCCCACTCTAATCCATTTTTAATGAACTTGCTTTTTTACATGTCTCCTTAAAAATATTGCCCTTACATATTTTTCACTATATATGAACAATGATGCAACCGAAATAGCTTCTTTACCCACACCCATACAAGTTGTGTAAACCCTTGCTTTCCTTCATTACAATTGGGCACCACTATGTTGAAAACCCTTTCATATTTATCACCGCATTTGAGTTTCGATGTAGCACATCACTAGGTAGGGATGCTTCAACAATTTTTTTGTTAGGATCCATGTCATAAAAAGAGTGGCATAGTTTTGTGGCTACCTTTAAACCAACCACCAAACCTCCTCCTTTACCCACACTTAGGGCTGGCTACATTTGCATAGCATAGAATGTACAAAAACATATGCACAGTTCATGAAGTTTTACATGTTGATAAAAATAATCTCATGTTCTGATATTTTTGCCAACATCTACAAATCATTATAGATATTAGGCACATATACACGAATCATATACTACTGAACCCAATTTGAATGCCATTCATGAATCTTGACAACCTACAATTACCCTTCATACTCTTGGTCAAGCGGTCAATAACATCATGACTGAGCTTTGCTCCATTTTCCAGGTAAACACAACCCATGCTAGTAAACCCTTAAAACCTTATGTGGGGTATGGGATGCCAACAAATTCAATAAATGCACCAAAATCCCCCTTAACATTGCTCCTTACATAGAATCTCCTCTGGCTATGAATACTAAGCCTCAGATGCATGTGGATTCCATTACAATTCCAGAGCCTAATATTGTGCATCTTCATATGTCATTCAATTACAAACCCAAAACCTCATGTTTTGCAACCTTGTTTAGATTGTATATTTTCTATGTCGAAGTTCTCTTTTGCTAATGCTTCACATGTAAATCTTCTATGGCTATATGAACACCGCATTTAAGATGAATGTGACAACAATTAAAACTCCAATGCCTGATATCATACGAAATTGTTCTATTGGGGAATTTTATTTTGCAACAATTAAAATGGAGCAAGACCTACAAACTACATCAAAGGGGGGAACTCCATCCATTAGGTGAAAATGTTGACAATGAAACCCATTTGGCACACTTTGATTCTCGAATACTTATTGAAAATGTTGATACTTCATTGATGACTTATAGTGAAAATTTTCTACCACTTGATGAATATGATTTGGTTGTGCTTAATATTTATGATGATAACTCAGAATCATGCTTTGGTGAGAAGTATACATAAGCTACACCTCAAGATAAGAGATATGATATGAGGACTGTCTTGAACTCATTCTAACTAGGCCTCCTCTACAACCTTTAGATAGACTTTGGATTTTGTATCTAAGGATTAGGATTTCAAAATGAGTATCACACATGACACTGAGGATTTTCTTGACCTTGTTCTTCCCAGAATCAGCCCCCCTCCACAGCGTCCTAATAGAATTTGTGAGCATGTTCCTCCTCAACAACCTCCACATCAAGACTTTCTCTACTCAAATTGAAGATTGTTAAAACCTTACAATTCTCAAGCCTCCTCCACAACCTCCAGACAATATTTGTGAGTTATCATCAACCACAACCTCCAAACATCATTGCAACTACTATGCAAATAAACGTAATGTTCTTTCCAGATCTCTTGCATCATTACCTCATTCATTGGTGTAGTGCTACTTGACTCACAAAAAAAAAGTTTCAAGACTTACTCTACTTCTTTGGTCCCATATTATTATTTTGACTCGTCATAGACGAGTCTTTTGAAGCATAGGAGAGTTGATTGAGGACGACCATAGACTTTTAGAAAGTCAGTAGAGTAGTATTTATCTTGTTTTATTAGTTTACATGTGTTTTAAGTGTTATTTTATATTTTCCCAGTTTTTTTTCATAAAGCATGTGGTTCAGTCTTACATTGGCTACTTCTCTAGTTAGTGTTAGTATGTATGCCCAGAGAGCCAATCATATGATGATTGTAATGGGGAATTAGATACTTGATTTGATAATGATAAAGGTAATTCCATCTATTATGTTTGTCTCAATCATGAGATGATGAAACAAGCAAGGTAGATGTATAGAAAATGATATTACTCAATGACATATGTCTTCAGGTTGAGCACCTGAACAATGAGACCATATGTATGATAAAAGTACATACATTCCTATTATGTCCCTAGTCAGATATTAATGTGGAAGAAAAATAGACAAAAATAATACCTAATACTAAAATATGTGTTGACTAATGATAGAGTCTCATTAGTCATGATATGGGATATCAAGTCAAAAACATATATGCATATTAGACAACAGTGTATTGGACATACCCACCTTGAGAGTGATACATGGAGACCATTGAATGGTAGTCAGAATCAACTCTCATAGTGACAGTGGTGATTATGATTCTTAGACCTAAAATTAGTGTACTCATCACATGTCGTTCAATGTATTTTGACACCATTGAACATGACCTTAAATTAGGTTTGCCATAGAGGTGGTGCTCGGGCACATTGTGACACATGGGGATTGAGTGTGAGTGATGTAGATGGGATTTGTCCCTTCTATAGGAAACTGATATCATGGCCACTTGATAAGTGAGATTGAGAAATGTATGACCATGTTCATATGACTCAATGTGTGATATATGCACTCACATGCATCTCATAAAGTCTACTCTAGTTCAAGGAACATGGATTTAATGTTGAGAGGATGACGATTCCATGCCTCAAGTTCAATCTGGATATCAGAGACAAAGGAACTAATTGATTATGGTATCACTAATCATAGATTGAAGGTTAAATTTCTTCTCCAACTTTCGAATTATTTGGGTAGCAATGATGTGTTTCTAGATACCACTCATTGCTTGCGATGTCATAAATTGGTTATAGACATTTACTGCCAACATAATTTGGGACCTATAGGGTCACACACATAGGATGCACCTGGAATAGGAGTTTACTCATGAATATGATTTAACTTGATTACTAACATGTTTAGGTATTCAGTTTAAACAACATTGGTTGTATATTGGCTGAACTAGAATTTAAGCTGCCCGGTTCAGAAAATGAATCACCCAGTTCAAAAGTGAACTGATCATTTTAATATGTGAACTGTCTGTTTCAGAAGAGAAATGACCGATTGAGTGATCAATATGACTGGATCAAGGATTGATCCTGACGTCATGTTATGCATTAATTATCACATTAAAGGCCAATAAGTTTTTGAACAGAAACTATGTGAACCGATCATTTCAAGTGTTGAACCAATCATTTCACATATGAACCGACCAGTTCAGAAGTGATCCAACTGGTTCATGGTTCACAACTTCTAGAAAATTCATGAAATTCTGTCTCTTCGACTCCCAATTGATCTGAAAACCCTAACCCTGACCCTCCTATAAATAGAAGGGAAGTCAAGGCTTTTACAAGATACAACAATAAGCTCTGACAATTGTTGTCATATCAATTGTGGTAATATGAGATTCCGACCAAGTCTTACCCGTAAAAAGGAGAGACAACAAGGGAGAGACAACAAAGGAGGGTAGTCCATGCTAGCACGTTGACATCGAAGGGACACTCATTCTGTTCATTTGATAGCACAATGGGGAGTTCTTGGTGGCCCGCATAGATTATGTAGAGGCATGGAGGCCATTATGCCACGCTAAGATGACAATAATCACCACTGTTCTTGGTGTTGCAACAGGAGGATGTCTTATCCAATTGTTCATGTGCGTCTTGTGAAGAGTGCACATCACTACATAAGAGTTGTCACTGGATTTGCACCAAGACCAGGTATATATTTTTCTACAGTCTTTCTTATATATATTGTTGCTGACATAATCTTCTAGAAAGGAATAGGACATTTTTTTGTTTCCACTGCATTCTCTATTGTCCCTATTCCCCAATAGTAGTATCATATCCACATCAATTTACAGTGTATCTGGATTTATATAAATAAGATTGGATTTATTTAATTGCATAAAATATGAGTATTAAAATGAGGAATGTGCATATCTAATTAAATACCACATACGATCCCTATATATATGTATATGTATATATATATATAAATGATATATATGGAATCTATACACGTCACCCTAAAAGCATCTTGATGGTGTATGTATGTGTGTTTATGGTGAAAACCCTAATGGATTTGTGTGCATGGTTGTTTGGTTTTCATTCTTGTTGTTTTTCGGTTTGCAGATTGAGCCTCCCTCCCTTTTTCCAAATGTAAATTAATGCTCTCTTTTCTATACTCCCCTTAAATGTAACTTCAGGTTTCCAATTTACAATGTAATATGGAATATGATAGTTTCCACTTCTATTTTAGGAAAGAGAGACCTTATGCACCAGCCGAGTCGACCAACTGAGGAGTCACACTAATTGATTGGAGGACCGAGAAGGCCACAGACAAGAGGAGGCAACTGATCGACTGAAAGCCCAACCATTCGACTTGAGGAGTCCAGTCAACCACATGAGCCAGGACCAGTCGACCGACCAATGAAGCCAATCAACCGACTAGGAAGTGTAACCGATCAACTGGAGGGTCCAACCGATCAACCATCCTATTCCAACAACACAAGCTTTCCAATATAGGTTGTTACATGTGATGTAGACCTTAGGTGGTAGCAATTTTTTGTGGATCCAAAGAATTGCATCAGTATGGCCATAACCATCACTCATATGTTTGCTATTGCATGTTTTGTTTATACATACAACATGTATATGATACATACTATAAGTATTTGGTGATTGGATATGTACATGTATTTGTATATAAAATCCCTCAATAAATATTAAGTCTAAGATGTTTTCTATAAGAGACACACATAAAAAACTTGATTGACTAAGTGTGGGCACATCCTAGCATAGTGCGTCGTCTATCTCGTGGAAGTGTGATGGTATTTATATGGCTTTTCCTAGTAGGGTGCATATTCTATCATGTTGGCTTATGGGTCAGGCTTAACTAGGTGACCTTAATAGGATTAAGTGTCTAGAAGAATACATATGGACTATGTCAAGGAGTTGTGCATACTCTATATTCAAGAATTGCATGAGTGCAATTGATAAATGTTGCCCACCTTAATAATTGGTTATGAGTGCCAAAATCGATTGGGTATTAAGTTAATTGTTTTGGATCTTGACTCACTAGAAGATTGTTCACTTCAATCTTCCGAATTGATAGTGAGGGCTATATATTTGAATAAATAGTGGGAGCATTAATCAATTAAAAGCCTTATTAATATCATCAAACTTATAAAATCAAATCAAATAAAATCAAAAGTATTTTGACAAAAGTTACAAATTTTCTTTTGTACAATCTAATGGCAAACACAAACACATTTTCTCTGCGATCAGTCCTTGAGAAGGATAAGTTGACCAGGATTAACTTTCTCGACTGGTTCAAGATGTTGAGCATTGTTCTCACTCAACAGTGCAAGTTCTATGTCCTGGAGACACCTGAGCCAGATGAACCTGCTCCCACCGCGCCTAAGGCTGACAAGGATGCTTACAAGAAGCACTCTGAAGATGTCATCGATGTCAAGTTCCTAATGTTGTGCTCAATGAACTATGAGTTGTAGAAACATCATGAGAACATGGATGTTATTGATATGGTAATACATCTCAAGAACATGTACCAAGATCAGGAAAGACAAGAGAGATATGACATATTGAAGGCATTATTCAAGTGCAATATGGATGAATGAGATCTAATAGGTCCTCATGTACTCAAGTTGATTGGGTATGAGGAGAACCTTACTAGATTGGGATTTCTCTTAGGTCAAGAGTTGGCCACATATGTGATTTAATAGTCACTACTGGAATCATACAACCAGTTTGTCATGAACTATGACATGAATGATTTTGACAAGACGTTGTCAGATGTACTTGGAATGTTGAGGAATATGAAGTATAGATGAAGAAGGACAAACCCAAATATGTGATGATGATTAGTAGAAGGAAGTCCAAGGGCAAAGACAAATCTAATAAGAGTTCTAAAGCTATCCAGAAACCAAAGTCTTCCACATTGAAAGCTAAGGGAGAAGTGAATAAGGAAGGGAAACACCACCACTATCACCAGCCTAGACACTGGAAAAGGAACTACCCTCTTTAGGAAGAAGAAGGAGATAGGTATCTCCACTTCAGGACCCGAGAAGAAGTAAGCTAGAATTCTGTGGATCTAGAGTTGTTGCCACTACAATCGGAATATGTCACTCATCTAATGGGCATGTTATAGAATTAGTGAATTGCTATTATGTACCCACCATTAATGAAAAACATCATATATATTATATGGACAAGAGAATTATGAATAATTGATGTTTTGTTTTAAAAGATAAGATCTTATATGGCAATGCCCAATATCTCATAGTCTAGACTTTATATTTCTAAAGACAAATGTGTATAACACATATACTGAATGACTCGATGACTCATACAATAAATACATATAACATTGTTATCTCGAGCACATACATGAGGAATGCATTTATATAATGCACAAAGATGATTGTCTAGACTCTTTTGGTTATTTATCCAATAGATACATGTAATTCTTATTTATTGGGCAATATGACAAAACATCTCTCATTAGAGATAGTGAGAGAGCGAGTATTCTATTATGGCTCGTACATATGGATGTATCTAGAACTTTTAGAATAAATGCTAGACATGGTTAACAACACTTCATTATATTTACTGATAATCTCAATAGATGTGATAGACTGTATCTAATGGAATACAAGTCTAAATCTCTTGAAGTGTTCAAGGAGATCATGAATGAAGTACATAACCCACTTGGTATAGGTATTAAAACACTTTGATATGATCGATATGGAAAATACATTCAACAAATAGTTTGAGGACATTCTAGGAGACCATAATGTATCACAATGAACTCCACCTAAAACAAAATGATATATCAAAAGGAAGGAATCAAACCCTATTAAGACATGGAGCATTTATCAATAAATCTAGTTAATCTTCCAATTTCCATTTGGGTACATGCTTTACACTAAAATAGTTACCGTCTAAAATGGTTTAAAAGACACCATATGAGATATGGCATGAGAAGTGTCACAATATGTCTTTCATAAGGATTAGGATTAAAAGCTTATGTAAGAAAATACTTTCTTGAAAAGCATTTTCTACAAATCACATAAATGTTATGTTGTGTAGTACTACTTTTATATTCCAATCCGATAATTTTTTTTCCCAAGACAAATGTATTCCTAAAGAAAATTTATTCCAAAGTAATTAATGTGAGAAAAGTAGAACTCAAAAAATTTGAGACCAATAAGAAAAACATTGAACCTAAAAGAGGTACAATAGGGCCAAGTAGAATCACAAATCTTTGTGGAATCTCAAAGTTCCTTATGTAACATAAAAACTTCATAGATCTACTAGGACACCCCTTGAGCTTGAAAGATTACAATATCTTATAACTCAGAAAGGTGGTGAGTTGGTCATAGATGATGAGCCAACAACCTACCTAGAAGCTATTGAGGGACTAGAGTTTGAGAAATGGCTTAAGGCCATGAGATCTAAGATGGAGTCAATGTACACCAACAAGGTATGACCTTGACGGAACCACCTGAAGGGATAAAAACCAAAGGGTGCAATTGGATCTTCAAGAAGAAGACTGATATGGATGGTAATGTACAAACCTATAAGGATAGATTGGTTGAAAAAAAATTATGTCAATTTAAAGGCGTTGAACATGACAAAATCTTTTCACCAATTGCCATGGTTGAATCCATCAGAATCATGCTTGCCATTATAGCTTAATATGACTACGAGATATGGAAAAATGGATGTTAAAATTGCATTCCTTAATAGGAATATTATAGAGGATGTCTACTTGACACAACCTGAAGGTTTTATAAATCCAATTATTGCAAATAAAGTTTATAAGCTACAAAGGTCAATCTATGGATTCAAACAAGCATCTTAGAGCTGGGTTTTTTGTATTGGCAAGACAGTCAAAGAGTTTGACTTTAGTCAGAATGAAGATGAAATATGTGATTACAAAAAGGTTAGTCGGAGCATATTTATATTCCACATAATAATGGGGAATACCATTCCTATCCTGCAAATATTAAAACATGGTTGGGAAGTACGTTCTATTTGAAGGGTTTAGGTGAAGCATCCTATATCTTAGGAATTAAGATCTATAGAGATAGATATAGAAGGCTCTTGACCTAAGTAAGAGCACCTACATTGGCAATATGTTGCAAGGGTTCAACATACAATATTCAATGAGAGAAAATATGTCCATGTTCCATGGAATTAGTCTCTCCGGAGCCTAGTGTCCCGGTCTTGTGAAGAACGTGAACACATGAATAAGATGTCATAAGCATTCTCAATTGGATCTACCATGAACACAATGTTATGTACTCATCCCGTTGTCTTGTATGTATTGGACATGACGAGCGGATATCAGTTAGATTCCAACGAAGGTCATTGGATTACCATAAAGAATATCCTTAAATACTTGAGAAGCACTAAAAGTATTGGTTCCTTGGTTATAGTAATAAGGAAGAGTTGTGTGTAAAGGGTTACACTGATGTAAGCTTCCAAAATGACAATGAAAATAAACAATCACAATCTAAATTTGTGTTTGACCTTGAAACGAGAATTGTAAGCTTGAAAAGTTCTGAGCAAGAGACAACTATTTAATTCTACACTAGAAGCTGAGTACGTTGATGTTATGAATACAACATAGGATACTGTATGGATCAAGGAGTTCATTTAGATGAACTTGTGAGGGGTTCCAACCATTATAACACAGTATAAATACTATGACAACAATGGAGCTACTGGATAGGCAAGAAATCTCAAATAGTATACTATGACAATTCCATCTCATGTGAGAAGTCAGACAACAAGGAGATGTGAAAAGTTACAAAATACCAACCAGAAGAAAAGGTTTCTAGCCCTCTATAAAAGTGATTTCATATCAGAAACATGATGGACATGTTGAAGATCACTTGGAATAAGATCTGTAAGTGATTGGCTCTAAGTGCAAGTGGGATTCTATTGGCATGTATGCCCAGAGGGAAAATCATACGATGATTGTAATGGGGCATTAGATACCTAATTTGGTAATGATAAAGCTAATTCTATCTATTATGTTTGTTATAATCATGAGATGATGACACAAGCATTACAAATGTCTAAAGAATGATATTACTTGATGAAATATGTCTTCAAGTTTAGGATCAGAACAATGAGATCGTATGTATGATAGTACATACATTCTTGTTATATCCCTAGTCAAATTTTACTGTAGAAGCAAAATAGACAATAATAATACCTAAGACTAGAATGTGTGTTGACTGATGACAAAGTCTCATTAGTCATGATATGGGATATCAAGTCAAATGCATAGATACATGTTAGACGACAATGTATCAGATAGACCCACCTTGAGAAGAATACATGGAGACCATGGAATTGTAGTCAAAATAAACTCTCATAGTGATAGTGGTGATTGTGGTTCTTAGACCTAAAGTCACTATACTCATCACATATCATTCAATGTATTTTGACACCATCCAACGTGACCTTAAATAAGGGTTGTTATAGAGGTGGTGCTCGGGTACATTGTGATACATAGAGATTGAGTGTGAGTGATGTAGATGGGATTTGTCCCTCATGTAGGAGATTGATATCATGACCACTTGAAAAGCGAGACTGAGAAATGTATGGCCATACTCATCTGACTCAATATGTGATATATGAGCTCTCATGCATCTCATACAGTATGCTCTAGTTCAAGAAACATGGATTGAACATTGAGAGGATGATAGTTCCATGCTTGAGTTCAATCCAGATATCAGAGACAAAGGAACTATACGATCACGGTAAAGCTGATCGCATATTGTAGGTTAAAGTCGTTCTCTGACTTTCCAATTACTTGGGTAGCAATGATGTATTGCTAGATACCACTCATTGCTTTTGATATAATAAATTGGTTATGGACATTCACTGCCCACATAACTTGGGACCTATAGGGTCATACATATAGGATGCACTTGAAATAGGAGTTTACTCATGTATATGGTTTAACTTGATTACTAAAGTATTTAGGTATTCAATTTAAACAACATTGATTATATATTGGTTGAACTAGAATTTGAACCGCCCAGTTCAGAAATGAACCACCCAGTTCAGAAAATGAATCGCCTGGTTCAGAAGTGAATCAATCGTTTCAAAATTTAAATCGACCATTTTAGATGTGAAATGATCAGTTTAGCGATCAATATGAATGGATCAAGGATTAATGTTGATGTCATGTTGTACATTAATCATCACATTAAAAGCCAATATGTTTGTGATAGAAACATGTGAACCAACTGGTTCAAGTGTTGAGCTGATCGTTTCTCATGTGAACTGACTGGTTCAAAAGTGAACCGATTGGTTCATGGTTTGCAACTTCTAGAAAATTTATGAATTGCATCTCTTCGACTCCCATTTGATTAGAAACCCTAACCTTGGCCCTCATATAAATAGATGATAGTCAAGGTTTTTAGAAGACACATCAATAAGCTCTGACAATTTTTTTCCTCTCATATTTGTGGTAACATGAGAGCCCAAGAAAGTCTTACATGTAAAATGGAGAGACAAAAAGGGAGAGAAGTCAACACTAGCATGTTAACATTGAAGGGACGCCTCCTTCCTTTTGGTTCTAGTAGTGCAATCTAGAGTCCTCATTGGTCTACTAGACTATGTAGAGGCATGGACGTTGTTGCCACCGTGCTAGGAGAACAACAACCACCACCATTTGTGGTGATGCACCAGGAGGTCGTCGTCGCCAGTTGTCCATGTGCATCTTGCAAAGAGTGCACATCATCGTGAAAGAGTTGTCACTGAACTTGCTCCAGGACCAGATATATCTCTTGCTACCTTCTTTCCTAGATACATTGTTGTTGACACAATCTTCTCGTAAGAAATAAGGATATTTTTTTGTTTCCATTGCCTCCACTGTCGTCCCTATTCCCAAATAGTTTTTTGGGTTTAAACACATATATACATGCTTTGTAAGGCTCTTTAGAAAAGCATGCTTGATGATTAAAATCTTATGATGAATTATAATTCCTTTTGATTAGTTTACTCCATAATTTAGTTCTTGATCATTAGTCTTAGATTTTAATCATACGTTCTCTATTAACTACATAGTGAACTTCATATAGAAGAGGACCAGAAAACCAATTGTTGGGAGGTACTAGTTGAAGCAGATGGTTTTTTCATGGTTTTTCAGAACCTAGTGTCGCCACATATTTATCTTTTGTTACTGTGAGATGTAATGGAATAAGGAACCATTTTAATGGCATAAGTACGTAATATAATTTCTTTTATGTGTAAGTGTGTTTAATTTTGGTATAATGAACAATGCCTTGTTATTTACATTTAACATATGAGTGTGGGTCCATTTTAGAACACACATAATAGATGTAAAAACAAATAAGCCATGGATGTACCTTTTGGTTTTAACAAAATAGTATTATAAACATTTTAAGAAGATAAACACATTTCCTGATATTCATAGGACAAGGATTTCTATGAATTGTAATCTAAAATTAAGATTTCCCCATTTGTGAATGGCTCCTAACACTCATATAAATAAGGGGAGACCCACATAAATGAGCACTCAAGAAAGAACCATATAAAAATTGGAAGAAGAGATGAGCAGAAGGACCCATTATCATTTTGTTGACGTTGGATCATAATATCACGTCAAAGTTGGGAGAATAATAAAAAAGACTAAATTTTATAATTTTATATAATCTCTTATGGTGATTGTTTTGATCAAAGGTAGGATGAATGCATGTGAGGCATGTTCTAGTCTAGTATACTAAGAACATTTTGAATAGATAATGGCACTAGCTGGTATATTATAAGTATAAGCCTAAGAATTTTTCTAGAACAACATATTGAATGTTTGAGGATAAAATTTGGAAGCACGCCCACATAGAAATATTAAGAAAAATGGAAGTAGGTCAAACAATCACTATAATAATGAACACAACAACCTCTACCCCATGAAAAGAAAGCTTGATGCAAGCAACCAATTAAACTGACTAGCATGACATAACTATCGTGAGGATCACAATGAACAATAATACTATATATGATATATCTCATGCATGTTATAACTACCACATGTTTGGTGCAAGATACTAGATTATCAAAAGACAAAGCTAAAGAGAATAGACCCTTACATGTTAATGGGAGAAAAGTACAAAGGCATCATAAACCACAAGGGAAATAGATACCAAAGGAATACGAAAAAAAGATCATATGGCTCTTGTTTATAAATGTTGAGGGGTAGGTGTTGACAATATTGTCATCAAATATGTTGAAATTCTACTTTGTTACCATGTATGTGTATTAATTCATTATTCATTGTCTCATACTTACACAAAAATGAGATCAATAGATAATCTTAGTCTTCAAGTTTTGAGTTTAAATTTTGTTCAAGGTGTGAACACTCTTAGATGAATCTATGATCATTCATAGAATTTATACCATTATTATTTGATGTGTTAGAAAATTACATGCTCATATAATGACACAAGACACAAAAGATTTTTTTATGCTAGGAAAGAATTAAAAGACTAGGTGTGATATAGATCTTAACTACAAACATTGTTTTGATAGGCGCCATAACTATTCAACATACTAAAAGGCAAGGCTACACTCTTGATTGGAAGGTAATTCATACGACGACCTAGGTGTAATGACCCACAGTTTTTAGTGTTAGGAGGACCTTAAAGTCTAGGATCAGTACTCAAATTTCCAGGATCAGATTTAACAAATAATAAAGAAAAGTAAATAATTTCCATTAATTAGAACAAATAATGTTTACAAGATTGTATAATGAGCTCCTCTAAGAAGTTACATGAATTTCTCAAAAGAAATTAACTTATGCAAATGATAAGAAATACAAACTATCTAATCCTCCTTTCCTTATCTTTAATATCTTCAAGAGCTTTCAATCTTTATCTTGATGTCCTTTATCTTGAGTATCAACTACCTAAAACTCTGACAAACAAAACATAGTACCCATATTTCTATACTGGTTTGTGGATTCATCCAAACATCACATGTACATATATTCAACAAATATTTAATAGAACATATGAACTTGTATTTTCTTTCATATTCTAACCCATTCTCGGTATGCCCTCTCAGGTGTAATTATTGTCCATCATTGGACTTATGTGCATTACCCATTGACTAGTGAAATCCATGGTTTAACATATTCTATATTTATGTGATACTCATAGGCGCTTTATAATTTGCATGAAATAAATAAACATCCAATAGACATTATTCATTCAATATTTGAGAAGCCTCAGCAAACGTCAAATTTGATAAATGTAATCATAAGCATAACCACATACCTTTTTTAAGAACCACACAAAATATTTCATGTACTTTGAGAACAAAATCCAATTATCTAAAGAAGACCAGTCAATCATTCAATCATCATTATCTGAGATATACATACTACATATGTGTCACCATGTATTCATAACATACTACTTAGACCTACTCTAAGTCTTAGACTAGGGTTTAGGGTTACATTAGCTTTAGAACATGAATAAGGGTCACAAACCCTAATTCCATCATATCAAGATCTCTAGGGTTATAAACCCTAACTCATATTAGGTGTAACCTTAACGATCTGATTGAAAGTATTATATCATCATATAGATCAGATTTTATGGATTACAATCATAGATCATTATGAACATTGGTTTAATAACCCCTAATTAATCATATTTATGATTAAGTTTTAGGGACCTAAATATACATCATCATCATAACCATCTTGTTTTATCATTATATTATACAACATCAGATATAAACTCAGAATATCAGAATTTACTGATTTAAGCTTCCTCTTAACAAAATCTAGGGTTTTAGTGTACTAATCACTTTACAATCATATATCACTTATACTTTTGGAATAGATAGTATAATTAGAATCTAAGACCATTTTATTCAGATTCTACTCATTTTTCTTATCAATCTAATATATAATATCAATATTATTTGAGCTACCAATGAATTATTAGAATTATTTCAATTAACATTATTTGGGCCAGTTAAAGCAGACCATGTCATCCTCTAGGTGTATTACCAAGCTCAGTCATGGGGCCCGCCCGAGCCAATGGGCTCATGCCACTTCGGCGCCCCGCGCCAGTGTGGCTAAGCAAAGGAAAGAATTAAAAGACCTAAATAGCCTTTACCTTATTGTGTTTGACCGGGGGGCAACGAGGTAATTATCCAGTCTTCATCTTCATCCTGCTCTTATGCAACTCAGCTTCCAGCATGTCATGGAGCAATCAATTCTAGAGTTGGCTCGTGGTTCTCACTCCGTGGTGGAGAAATTGAAAGGACGGACACCCTCTTCACTGCCCCTCGAAGTCCTACAATCCTTTTACAACGGTGTGGGGTGGCCGGAGTGGTGTAGACTAGTTCTCAGTCACAAGAGCAGAGTGTCAGAGATGGGGGATCAACTACATGTGAATGTATTTGGAAATTGGAGTCAGGGAAAGGTTACTTGAGACACACTGAGGCTACTCATCTACTTATATAAATGAGAGGGGTTGAGAAACCCTTTACAACTTGGAGCCCTGCAACCCAATGAGCTTGAGAATTGGGCATTATCCCAAAACATGACAACGACGGCCAAAAATAGGGCTGTTTGAGTTCATTGTGATCTCTTGAAACCACTAGTACATATTTAGAAAGGATCTATTAGGATATGAGAGAGATCAGATGACAGGTGAAGTCTGGGAGCTGTCCAACTCCAGTCGTGAGGTACATGATGACATGAGAGTCGTCAGATTGCAATTTAGTGGCTTGATCTCTCATCTCAGTTTCCCTTCAAGTCTGGGATAATCCAGGTCCCAGTGTGACATGCTTTATTTGATGATTAATCACATGTGAATCCAAACTATATTTGAATTTCCTCCAATCTTGTAAAATATATAAGTGACTCCAGAACCATCTACTTGATATCGAATTTTGAGGAGGTCATTATATCAGTCTTATCTCGACCTGAATCAAATTATAGGTTAAGAAGTTAATTAAAAACCTACTCTTCTTGCTATTCAAGGATTTACTTAAATTAGTCTACCTAGGTCACAAATAAGAACATAATTATACCAAATCTTGGAATTGTCTTCTTGTAGTCACTATATCATATCATGATGAGTTTCAAGTCATATTATCTTTGTTTAATATCTGAATACTTAGATTCCTAGAAAAGACTAGATAATGCTCATTTATTTATCTAGGTTACTAGGTACTATGAACAAATTCTAGAAACTTTCTCAATCTCCTAATTATGTCACCATTCCTTTTAAAATATATTTTATATCACATTTATGCACAAAATCCCCATTTTCCCTAACCTGGATTCCATGGGTATATTTATTACTCTATAAGCCCACTTGGGCCTAGATTGGATTTACATAGCCCATAGCTCATACATAGGTACTCCAATGAGTCCACAAGATTAAGTAGCTTTAGAATTACAAATTTAATACATATTACTTTAGTTGAAGCCTCGCCTAATCATATTAGTTCCATATCACATTATTTCTTTAACATATAGAGTTCATTGAAGCCTTAGATTTATAATTCATTCTGGCATACTTTGATCATCTTAAAATGGATTCTTAAGGCATCAAAATTGAATTCATACCATAAGATCTAAATATACCAAATTTTTGGGATCTTACATTCAACCCTCCTTAAAAGGAATTTTGTACCTAAAATTCAAACATACTCAAGTTAAGGTGAATGATAACTCATATTAACTTCACCATTAGGGCTTGCAACCTTTATCCATATTATCTTTAATAACAAAATTTATCATATTACCGAGATTGGAACACCCTAATTTATATCAAGGGTATTTCCACATCCTCTTTTATTACGATATCACTTGGTGGCTACAATTTTTACCTAGGTTTCAAAACTTATTAATCATTATTCACAATATTTTCATGAGAGGGTGAGGTAACACCTCTAAACCCTAAATAACTACTATTAAGATAGGGTATTCATTCTCATATGTCAATTATGTATCATATGTTGCAACCCAATCTCTAACACACATAATAAGATGAAATATGCATTTGGTTGTAGTCTGAATACAATGTTCACCCCATTCCACATGTAGAGATAGTGCACCCACACATCATCTTAGAATTTGGAATTTTAGGTTGAGTCACTCTCAATAGTGAATACTAACCATGAATACATTCAAATGTTATGAATTTCCCTTAAATAACATGGACGCAGGGATAGTGCCTTTCTCACCCTTGAGTTTATGCACAACCCCCACTAAATTCTATTTCAACCACTACATATATTCTTGTATTCCTTGTATTCACATCTCATTAGCCATAGTCATTCCCTTAAGATCTCTAGGGGTATATGTACCTTTTGAGTGATCTTGTAACACCCCGATTTTTCTTATCACATGAGAAGAAGCATTTTTTTTACTGGGAGTGTCACAAACATGATTATCATTGAAATGAAAGTAAATGAAACACTTTGCATAACTGTAAAACTGATCCATATATAATTTTTGTCAACAAAAAACTACATCACGTTAAACTAGAAAATCTAATCTAAGTGACATCATAACTAGACAAAATAAAAAGATGTCAAAACTCTGGATCATCTAGGTAAATGGCACCCCACTAGGCTGAGCTTGAAATCTTCTAGTGCTTTACTTGTTCCTTTGATCCTCATCTGCTCCAAAACTTGCGGACATCACATCCCCATCCATGCATTGGGAAAAACAATTGTTAGAGTAAGTGGTATGAGTATTCTAAAATATACATTGCTATAGAACTGAAATTGGATTTTATAAACATAAAGTTAACTTCAATCTCTGAGTAAAATCTATAACATATTCTCTCTTATTACTTAATCTAAATTCTTATCTTTCTACCATATCTTTCTCTTAAAACATGTACCATGTTACATGGATCTCAAGACCTGCACCACAGTTCAAGGGTCATAGTTAATCTTATCTGATTCCCTCTCATCACACTCATGGATGAGGTTAATGGGCATCTCTAATCTAAGGTATCTTTTACTTATGATTTTTATCTGACTGTGGCCACCATTATACAATAAGTCCTCCTGAATTGGCGTATCTACACCCTGAATTGGTACCAAAGTACCCTGAATGGCACTACATGCCTCTGAATGACACTGAGGTGTCTCTAAATTGGCATGGCTATGCCCTAAATTGGTGCCGCAACACCTCTGAATTGGAGTAAACACTCCTCTGAATTGGCAACAAATGCCTCTGAGTTGGCAACAAATGCCTCTGAATCGTCCTGGGACTACTGAATGAGGACTTATCATATAATTTATTATGTGAAGGTTTCGACTTATTTATCTTAAGTCTAAACTTACTTAACCCTTATTCTGAACTGAAACTGAATACTAATAGCTTTACTGAATATTGAATCTGAACTTATCTTATATTAAAACTGAATACTGATAACTAAATTTATCTAAATTTTATTACTGAGTATTGAGCATGTACTAAATTATAAATTTAAAATCTGAATCTCTTATTCTTAAGTTCTTAAACTGAACCTACAACTGAATCTGAATATGGATATCAATTACTTCATAATTGAGATTGGGTCTAAAACCCTTACCATGTATTTTATTCAATATCTGCCTACTCACATGAGGAGTAGTCTAAGTTTGAATCTAAATTTCTTATTCTTAAGTTCAAACATGAATTCATTGCTGGATTTGAGCATGTATCTCATTATCTGGGTAAACTTTATTCTAAAACTCTTATTTGGTAAGATTACTTCTTTATACCAATTATATCATAAATGAATCTAATGTCTTATGAGAAAGGATCTGACATGAATGTAGAAATACTAAGTACACAAAGTATCTTAAGTCAAGCTTATGAAAGTATCATAAGTACAACATATCTAAAAAAATATCAATTCTGACAAGTTGGTTCAATCCTTCTTATAAAATATGATGTTACCCTGAAACTTTGCATATGAACTTACATATTAAACCTTAAATATTAAAATAGAAATCTTATAAAATATTGTATTGCAACCTAATCATAACTTAATGTGTCATTATCATATAATGCCATCATGAACTCATTTTTACAATACATTGTGATCCCAAAAGTACATTTATTTCTGAAAGTAGACCATGTCTTAATATTCTAAAATTCATATTATTATATTGTAATTAAATTCTAGATAGTATTCATTCTAAGGAATCTAGTTGTTATATCTATACATATGTATGAAATCTTAATGACATGTTTCTACTTGAAATCGTAATACATAGTTATGCTTATAAATATGAGAAATCCTGACAACATATGTGTACTTAAATTATCAATACAAAACTATCCCAAATCACCAACTAAGTATGGCTACATTACTTGCATATCTTATCTTACAATCTTATTCATTAATTTCAAACATTTCTAAGAAATCTTGTAGGAACATGATTCTTTAACTTTGTCATGGACTTGGTCCATGGGTCACAACTATTTTGAGCAACATGTCTCTATTTGAGATTTTGGATATCTGAACTTACATAATGATAGAGATATGAGAATATTCTTGTTTGCATTAAAATCTTAGAACATTGAACCATATAAATTATGAAAGTCTTATCGGGAGACATGTAAACATACTGAACTTAAAACATGAGTACTCATGGGCATGGACCACTTACCTCTTGTACTGGGGTATCTATAAGGAAGTCCTGATTCTAGTTCCATAACTTTAATATCCTGGATACCATCATAGTTTTGTTAGTTCAAGAGTATGTTCCCTTTCTATTTCTAAATCTCAAAACCCCATCATCCTAACTTTATATACCAACTTAGGGTTCTTATTTAGACTAAACATAACTTTAACCTAATATCACCATAAAATCTTGGCGTTGAAAAATAAATAAAAACTCTTATTATGTAGTTACTATAATCTCTATACTCAAATAAGACATAAGTCATCGTATGAACTAATATGAACATATACTTCATATAATAAGAAAAATCTTAAACATAGTCATATATACTGATTTTACTTGACTCAATTATGAAATCAAAGTACAATACCATTAGATAAATAATATCAGACTTAATTAGGCATATATATCACTTATTGTCTCAAGATAATCATTTATTATTCTTTCATAATGGCTACTCATCTAAAACTAAATACGAATATAATAGCACAAGAAACTTCATCAAATTTCCAGAAAAGTATTCATATAATGTAGGAAGATCATGTATTAAAATATCAGGTCATTTAAAAACCAGATCATGGGTGAAATACCCAAAATACCCTTATTAGGGTTTACATCAAAAACCTCAATAAAACTTCATATAAGAGATATCAGGCTTTGAAATCATATTAATAATATCATAATACACATTCAATAAAATTTGCATGAATTTCTAAATTCATTTGCTATTTTTAATTGACAAGACATCAAAATCATATAGTTGTAGCTCCCCAATACAATAAATAATAGGCATATAAATCACATTCTGGAGATATTTTTAGAATATAGTACACTCGAAGAGCTTTCCATGGATATCTTATTTGATGAAATCTTCCCAATTTCAAGATATGAATTTTAGAATCTTACCTAACCTTGGCCAATCTCGACCGTCGAGATTTGATCTGGCGGCCCCCGTCTCAGGCGCATCTCAGGCCTTAGGGTTGGCGCCTACCTCCCCCTCCCTTTGTGTTCTGGTGTGTGTAAGAAGCAAAATAGAGTGGCGTTGGTCCATCACCTCCGGAGGTCGATCTCGCCTCTGTGGCCACATGATCACGAGGGATGTAGTGCCTCCATCTCTGGCCTGGCCTAAACCATCAGGGCAGCAATATCTCCTTGGTTTGGGTGGACGTGATCAAGGATCGCCCATGGGAAACCCTCACAGCTGCCAACAATGGTGCCTCTTGCTTCTTCTTCCTTGGTCTACTTCTCTTGCCCTTGGTTCCGAACAAAACCCTAGCCATGAATTTGTATGACGTCCTAGTTCAACAAAACAAAGATTTTATAGCCTTCCACCCAAAGGATTTTGGGTGAGCCCTCCTCTTCATCGGACTCTATTCGGGTCCTGCCAAATAGGGGCACCGTTCTCCTGTCTGCGATGGGTAGGTGTCCCCCTTTTTTGTTTTTTTTTCTTCTTGCATAAAAGTCCAACTTAGAGAAATATTTATAGATTCCATATCAAATCTCTATTTTATCCCAAAATTTGGGAGAAACACTCCATGGTTATCATCTATATATGAACAAGATATCAAGTCAAAACTAAATGGATAAACACTTCAAACTTGTCTTATAAATAAGAACATGATAATTACTAATTTAATTACTTAGGCCAATATATACATCAAAATCATATGAGATTTCTCCGACAATTTTATATTAGAGTTATTCTTCCAGTAAAAATATCTTGAGTATTTATTATGACACCAAAATACTCCATACTCAAATTTGTACTCCAAGGACCCATGTGAAATCCTTAATTTGCCTTATTATGCTGAATTTGGATCCTATGGCCAATGGCCCTTCTCTTAATTTCCAAAAGAATGCATATGATTAAACATATCCTCAATTACAGCATTAAACTATTGAATAAACACCATTCCTCAATTACAGGTTCCTTATGATACCTTCAATGATTATGACTTCACTTACTATGTAGAACTCAACTAGGTCTAGGGCTCAAACCATCAACTACAGTCATCGTGTTTCCTTCATAGTTCAACTTTGTATTTCATCTCATATTATCGAATCAAATATCAGGTTCCCAGACTTTTAAGATACTAGAAAACCATCATGAGTGCGTAAAAGACCTCTCTGCATTCTTTTTCCATAGAATCTAAATATTATGAAAATTGGATAAACTTTATTATAAACATTAATCTATCCTATATTGATGCCATCAATAACTTAATCATGTACTTTCTAGGTTCTAAAGATCATGGTGTGACAGATCTCCTTGTTCCCTCATGGACCTCCTATACATGCTTGACCCCTTGGGCCTTATGCATTTATGAATTTCCATTTCCACTTGACCCATTGGGCCTTAGGTACACATGGAGTGGCCAACTCCTGACCCCTTGGGCCTTGTGTGCACATGGATGGAAATCTCCTAACCCCTTGGGCCTTATGTATGTAGGAAATGGTCAACTCTTAGCCCCTTGAGTTTCTTGTACCTATAAGCATCCCTACTTGACCTTAGGATTGACTCAAGACTCTACCCTGCCTAGGCTTCATTGAGATGTTATCACTAATTATGTATCTTCATTACTTACATCTTGATTTAGGATAAGGGTCTCAATATCTGTATATTTCTATATCTGATGACTCATCCTCCCCAGGGGATTTTATGACTTAGGTTTCTTTCATATGATTTTATTACAATGTGTTAACTTGCCACATTACACATTTTTCTTGATATTTCTTGGACTAAAGTTTTCATTCTTATATTTACGCATCCAGGGCACTAATCTGAACTCACACCCTTATTTTGCATACTTGGTGGATGTAGGACTTATATGACTTAGATGCATGATTTCCTTAAATGTAAATTACTCACCATTACATATTTACCATAGAATTTCTCTAACCAAGGTTTCATACTTATATACATTGAAATTAATTTCTCATTTGACAACTTATATATTTTTTATTAGGTAGGGGGTAGAGGCTTCTATGCCTTATGCCCATACCATCCAATCACATTCCACACTTAAGGGTTAGGTCCTTAGAGGACGTCTGAAGTTTCCTTAATTCTTAACATGAGATTGGTCAACTCACCTTCTAGGGAAGGTTTTGCCCTAGGGTGTATTGACCTCTAGGAGGAGGATAGGCTTGCTAAGAACAACCTGACTTCATGAGTTTAGGGTCATGACTCCCCCATAGACCTTTTTCCATCTTGGGTTAACCCACCCCCAGGTCAGGACACCAACCCTAAAAGTGAATTGAGGGTTCCATATTTTCATTATGTCATTGCCGATTTCATATGTTTCATTTATATTCAAAACCCTTTATGCACATCATGCATTCATTACTCCATGTACTTGCATGCATTACCTAACAATTGGTTTACGCATACCCATTTAGATTTTCCATTTTCCTTACCCCTACTTAGGGTTTGTTGGTTAGGATTACTATTTCACCCATACTAATCCAATTAACCAGGATTAGGGTTAGGGACTACACCATGTATCTTAAGGTTTTATATGTCCCTTGACTCACTAGGGTTTTCATACCCTACTGGGTTATCCCAATCGAAGTCCTTCATGGATGAATGGGCATACCCATACTTATATCTTGTAGTGTTTACCCTCACTGGAGGGACCTATACTACATGTCACATCTTTTCACATTTATTTATCTAATTAAGATTACTTTTTTTTAGTTGGTGGAGGATGCCTTAATCCTACTTCTCATAACCCCGACTTGAGATGAAGAGGGAAGTGCACTTTTTTAGGGTTTATGAAGCAAAGAGATGAAAAGTGGGCGAAATTAGAGATGAGAAACCTAGAAGATACATTATGCCCTAATAGTTTTCCCTTATATATCCAAGGATTATTTGAAATTATAAACTATTAAATATTAATTACTAAATCTGAGCTTTGATACCAAATGTAACGACCCACACTTTTTAGTGTATAGAGGACCTTAAAGTCAAGGATCATTACTCAAATTCTAGGGTTAGATTTAACAAATAATAAAGAATATTAAATAATTTTCATTAATTAGAACAAATAATGTTTACAGGATTGTATAATGAGCTCCTATAAGGATTTACATGAATTTCTCAGAAGAAACTAACATATACATATAAGAAGAAATACTAAACTATCTAATCCTACTTGCCTTGTCTTTAATATCTTCAAGATCTTTCAATTTTTATCCTTTTATCCTTTATCTTGAGTAACAACTACCTAAAACGCCGACAAACAAAACACGATCATCATATTTCTATACTGGTATGTGGATTCATCCAAACATCACATGTATATATATTCAACAAATACTTAAAAAACATATGAACTTGTATTTTGTTTCATATTCTAACCCATGCTTGGTATTCCCTCTCGGGTGTAATCATTGTCCATCATTGGACTTATGTGCATTACCCCTTGACGAGTGAAACCCAGGGTTCAGAATATTCTATGTTTATGTGATACTCATAGGCACTTTATAATTTGCATGAAATAAATAAACATCCAATAGACATCATTCATTCCATCTTCAAGAAATCGTGACAAACGTCAGAAGTCAATACATGTAATAAGCGTAACCACACACCTTTTTGAAGAACCACACATAATATTTCATGTACTTTGAGAATGAAATCCAATTATTCAATGCAGATCAAGCAATCATTCAATCATCATTATCTAAAATATGCATAATACATATGTGTCACCATGTATTCATAACATACTAATCAGACCTACTCTAGGTCTTAGACTAGGGTTTAGGGATACATTGTCTTTGGCACATGAATAAGGGTCACAAACCTAATTCCATCATATCACGATCTCTAGGCTTATAAACCCTAACTCATATTAGGTGTAACCCTAACGATATGATTGAATGTATTATACAATCATCTAGATCACATTATATGGATTACAATCATAGCTCATTGTGAACATTGGTTTAATAGCCCCGAATTCATCATATGTATGATTATCAACTTTAGGAACCTAAATATACATCATCATTATCATAGCCATCTTGTTTTATCATTATATTATAGAACATCATGTATAATCACAGAATATCTGAATTTACTGATTTAAGCATCCTCTTAACGAAATCTAGGGTTATAGTGTACTAATCACCTTAGATTCATATATCACTTATACTTCTGGAATAGGAAGTATAATTAGACACTAAGACCATTTTATTGAGATTCTACTCATTTTCATACCAATCTAGTATATAATATCGATATCATTCGAACTACCAATGAATTACTAGAACTATTTCAAATTAATAATATTTGGGCCAATCAAAGCAGGCCATGTCATCCGCTAGGTGTATTAGCCAGCTCATCTGTGGGGCCTGCTCGAGTCAATGGGCTCATTCCACTTCGACGCCCACGCCGGTGTGGCTAAACAAAGGAAAGAATTAAAAGACCTAAATAGCCTTTACCTTATTGTGTTTGACTGGGGGCAATGAGGTAATTCAGCCAGTCTTCATCTTCATCCTCCGCTCTCGCAACTCAGCTTTCAGCATGCCATGGAGCAATCATCTCCAGAGTTGACTCGTGGTTCTCGCACTATGGTGGAGAAACTGAAAGTACAGATACCCTCTTCACTGCCCCTCGAACTCCTCCGACCTTTTTACGGTGGTGTGGGGTGGTCGGAGTGGTGCGGATCAGTGCTCGGCCGGGAGAGCAGAGTGTTAGAGATAGGGGATCAACTACATGAGGATGGATTTGGACATTGGAGTCAAGGAAAGGTTACTCGAGCCACGCCGAGGCTAATCATCTGCTTATATAGATGAGAGGGGTTGAGAAACCTCTACAGCTCGGAGCCCTACAACCCAGCAAGCCTGAGAATTGGCATTATCCCAAAACATGATAACAACCACCAAAAATAGGGTTGTTTGAGTTTTTTGTAATATCTCAAAACCGCTGGTACAAGTTTGGAAAGGAACCATTAGGATATGAGAGAGATCATATGAGAAGTGAAGTCTGGTAGCTATTGGACTCCAGCTGTGAGGTACATGATTCCACAAGAGTCGTCAGATCGCAATTTAGTGGATTGATCTATCGTCTGGGTTTTCCTTCGAGTCTGGGATAATCTGGGTCCCAGCGTGACACGCTTTATTTGATGATTAATCACATGTGAATCCAAACTATATTGGGATTTCCTCCAATCTTATAAAATCTATAAGTGGCTCCAGAACCATCTACTTGATACCGAATTTTGAGGAGGTCATTATATCGGCCTGGATCAAATTATAGGTTCAGAAGTTAAGTATAGACCTCCTTTTCTTTCTATTCAAGGATTCACTTAAATTAGTCTACCTAGGTCACAAATACGCACATAATTATACCAAATCTTAGAATTGTCTTCTTTTAGTCATTATCTCATATCATGTTGAGTTTTGGGTCATATTATCTTCGTTTAATACCTGAATACTTGGATTCCAAGAAAAGACTAGACAATGTTCATTTATTTATCTAGGCCCTAGGCACTCTAGTACAAATTCTAGAAACTTGCTCAATCTCCTAATTATGTCACCAATCCATTTAAAATATATTTTATATCTCATTTATGCATGAAATCCCCATTTTCGCTAACCTAGATCCCATGGGTCTATTTGTTACTCTATAAGCCCAATTGGGCCTAGATTGGATTTACATAGCCCACAACTCATACATAGGTACTCCAATGAGTCCACAAGCTGAAGTACCTTTATAATTACAAATTTAATACATATTACTTCAGTTGAAGCCTCGCCTAAGCATATTAGTTCCATATCACATTATTTTTGTAACATCTAGAGTTCATTAAAGCCTTAGATTCATAATTCATTCTGGCATACTTTGTTTATCTTAAAATGGATTCTTAAGGCATCAAAATTGAATTCATACCACAGAATCTAAATTCACCAAATTTGCAGGATCTTACATAGTGTGTTGGAGAAGAATATTTTCTTCCTTCGGCTACTAATGTAAATATAGACAAATTTTGGTTTATATTTGGTCAAAAAACTGCATTTAAAGCCACGGGGATTTTCTCAATCATTCTCCAAATTTTTGATTTGGGCTCAAAGCGTGTCATTTAAATATAGAGGGATGCCTACGTTTACAAATTCTAGTGATTCCTTCCTTAGGCCATTATTAGATAGCTTGGTCAATCAGACCAGTGGGGACGTTCATGATTACAATAATGATCAAAGGTGATAGTAGGTCTCAAAGTCAAATACTTTCAGAATAAGAAAGTAATTGAGTGAGTCATTATTGGAATAAAAAGTTTAGTGGAGGCAATAACACTTTTTATCCCCTGATCAATACGGTTGAATAGCCCAAAGCAAATTTAGCTTTGAACAAGAAGTTTCAATTTCAGAAAGCATTTTCAAAATTCAAAGCCAGGGGGTGGCTTAATAATATGACACTGAGGAAGGCAACTTGGACTTCCCCGATGCTGACATACTGCCTCTAAAACCTAGGAAAGTTTTAACGTCAAGGACTACATCGTTAGACAACCACAACATGCGCTGCCATGTTACGTCATCTTTGTACCCCCTTTCCAATCTTTCAATCCCATCAAACTGTATCTAGAAAACGTCAATACATCGCTGAGAACAGTTCACAGAACTTACAACCCCGACAAGAAGTCAAACTGTTCAGTGCCGCATACAGATTCATCCCCAAATCCAAGGACAAGGAGAAGAAGAAAAGTAAAGCCCTAGAGAAGTGTTTATGTCAGGTCGTCTTATTGAACCGTTAAAACTGTGTAGCAAACAGAACTCGGCAAATATCACCAGCCATCTTCCAATGTTGCGGTGCTTACAAGAGGATAAGAAGAAAAACTTGCACACAGGGCCATAAGCGAAGAACGTGTTGCAAGATAAAATATTGCCTTGTAAGTTGCCTTTCACATCCATTGTAACTAATTTTGTAGTGTTGAACTACCTATGAATAACTGAAAAGTTTATGATTGGGATCTATCAAGCAATGCATTATACATCTCATATCAAAACGCAATGAAGTACTTGGCAACACTGCAGTTTAAAAGCCACTTCCAAACCAAAGGCCCTAAGGGAGTGATTTTGGAGGCCCTCAAAAGGAGTTAACAGTATCAACTTGAAGAATCAAGTCCATCCAAGACTCAAATCCGCGTAGTGTTCACACCATAAAGAACGATGGGGGGTTTTATCCAATGGCTTGCGAAGCTAAATAAAAATAACAGTAAAATTGGTTAGTAGCATCATTCTGTGAATCCACTGCCAAACAATTATGTTCCATCTGTTACTCCTATAGGAAGTATACATCACTATGATCAGATCAATGATGGTTTATATGGAGTAGATTGATACAGACTGTTGGAGCATAAAATCAACAAAACACTATAGACAAAAACGAGAAAGGCCCTCAATTACTGCCCAACGCCTTTACAATTGGTTAGTAGCATCATTCTGTGAATCCACTGCCAAACAATTATGTTCCATCTGTTACTCTTATAGGAAGTATACATCACTATGATCAGATCAATGATGGTTAATATGGAGTAGATTGATACAGACTGTTGGAGCATAAAATCAACAAAACACTATAGACAAAAAACGAGAAAGGCCCTCAATTACTGCCCAACGCCTTTACAAGAGAAAAACCCATTTACAAAACAATGAATAACCCCCTCAGCAGTGAACTAACCTAATTTACAGGTTTGCAAGTTGTGGAATATCTTTAGTTTACTTTTGTATCACAGCCTGTATGGGACTTGATCCAACTTATTGCACCTCAGCACTCCTGCTGCATCCAGAACAGCCCTCAATTCAGGTTCTGGTTTGTAATGGAATGCTGAACCCTGAAGAAGATAAGTTGTATCGTTATTCACCATAAAATTTAAACAAACTGCAATCTTCTTGAAATAATTGAATGGAATACCATACCATGTCCATATAACTTGTTCACAATGTTAACGTCTTTTCATAACTCGGGATAGAGTTGGTATGCAAATAATACTAATTGTCCCTTGAAACTACTATTCAGGGCAGTGTACATGACTGCAGAACGTGTCTATCATGTCAGGTATACAAGCTGAGATCATAACAAAGCTTCTCAGCGCAGTGCCCATCCATACAAAAAAGGTCTTCGTGTACTACAGGATTTAATACTTCACAAGAGCTGGCAATGAAGCATAAAGTTCACTTAAGCACTGGAAAATCCAATTGAGAAGCTGTTCTCTAGGAAGTTCCAAAAGAAGCTGAGCCTGTGAAAAGTGACAAGAGAACCCACAAAGGTCAAATCAGCAGGTAGATTTCCATGGCCTAAAACCAGTCCATGCATGAAAGTTTGTGCTACCTTTTAGATAATCATAAATGCTGCAAGAACCAATCATAAGACAGTGAAGAGACAAGGGAGAAAATCAAATGTTGACATGAGGATTTGGATAGTCACAACTTTATGTCTAAAGTCTAAGCATCTGAAGCTTTACGGAAAAGATGATAATCCATCATCCACCAATCAATCCGAAAAATCAGTTAATTTGCAATATGTGACAGCAAAGCATGTTTCAGGAATATGCAATAAAATAGTCCAACCGCAAGATGCAGCACCAACAAAATCGTGGGTCATTAGCATACTGTGGAATATTTTAATCCAAGATTATCCGATTCTAGGACCCAACAAATATATCTGATCAGTTTAATTAATTATAATATTTTATTCTATCTTTGCATGCAGCTACAACAGAACTTTATCATAAAATATTAAATTCTATATTAACTTTGCAGGTTACATACAATACATACCTTGATTTGTTCTCCATCAAAAGTTAAGCAATTACGGTGAATATCCGATGTCATTGATTCGGTCATAAGTTTATAAACTTTTCTCGTCATATTTGTTTGCATGCTAACAATCTTTCCCACGGTGTATATTCTACTAATACCAAGATCAGCAGCCATGCGCCTTACATAGAGCTTTTTCAGAAATATCTGCAATTTGCTTTATTTTAAACGGAATATTCATAGTTATATCAACCATTGAAACATTCTTAAGAAAGACGACCTCCATGGAGCGTGGCTCCTTGCCATATTTCTGACGCAAGTTTTCAGTGAATTGCATCAAACACCAAATATCATTCTCAGCAGCTGTCTCAGCTTCATTTATTAACTCAAGAGGATTCTCAAGATAGTTAATGTATTCAGAAGAATGGTGCGCATTTATGTCTAAGGCAATCTGGATTGCAAAGGGATATTTATTCATCAGATAAGACAAGCTGTAAATTTGATAAAAAGTGACTTCTATAAGAAGCATTTCTAGTTAGTAGCAATACCTGGACATTTTCATATGGCACTGAGATGAGCCGATGTTCGTCAACCTAATATATTAGGGTACAAAATGTTATAAATTGTTTGAAAGAAGTTTTTACAAAACATTCATAAAAAAATTACTGTTGAGATTATTCTATTGCGGGACAGAATATACATTTCGATGAAGTTTCAGGAGAAAAAAGTATAAGGGCATCGTAACATGCAATTTGGACTTTTAGAGTTGATAGGGAAAGAAAACTTTCTCAGAAAAAGAGACTTTTTATATGGATCCTGGAAAAACTGATATTATAATATAATAATACTAGTAAGCACACAGGTGGTTTCCACCTTCCTCTTCAAGCCCGTCGTCCGTTTTCCTCTCCAAGTCAACCAGTCATCCGCCTTCCTCTCCAAGCCAGACAGTCGCCCGCCTTCCTCCCCAAGCCACTCACCGCCTTCCTCTCCAAGCCAACTATCACCTTCCTCTCCAAGCCAGTTGTCACCTTCCTCTCCAAGCCAATCGACCACCTTTTTCTCTAAGCCAACCATCTGCCTTCCTTTCCAAGCCAATCGACCGTCTTCCTCTCCCAACCACCCCGACCTTCCTCTCCTTCCCACCGTCCCTCTACACCTCCCAAAAAATCCATCCCAAATATCCATTACCCTGGCCTAATATCCCTCCATATTTTTGTGCCTACATATCCATTGCCTCTGGCATTGTTTATGACTTTCCACCCCAACCACTCTCTTGATTCTTTTTGTGATTGGCGTGAGGGGGAGAATAGAGGAAGATGAGTAGAGGGAAGATATGAGATGGAGAAGAGCAGATAAAGAGAGGAAGATTTTTTTTGTTGCTATCTCTATGAAACTTCCTGCTACTATATATATATTGCTATCTATGTGGATCATTCTTCTACTGTTTGTTCATTATATGGAGAATTTGTGGAGCCTTTTCATCATCATCTACTGCTATCTTTGGATGATATTGCTTCTACATAATTTTGATGATGGTCTTCTACGCGGTGACGTCCCTTTCTATCTTAGCACATTCTTTCTGTTGCTTTTTGCTATTGCACTATTTGCCGTTCGTGCTTTATTTTCGCATTAACTTGTTCGTGCTTTGTACGCGCACCAACTAGTGTTGTTGTAATCCAACACTCTCTAGACTGGCCCAACACCCTCTGGTCTGCGACGTCTGCTATTGTGATATAAATTATATGAAGAAAGAAGCTGATGAAGGCTCTTGTTTGTGACTTGCTTTTGCGGGTGCTACACATATGTGGAGGTTCATGTTCTCATGTTTTTCTGCTACTGCTTTGCATATTGATGTCTCGTATCTGTTGCTTCTTTGTTCCATGAATTATTCATTCTAGCCACGTCATCTTTGCTACTACTACTAGTTTAAGTATCAAGATGCTCGTGTAGGTGCCCTAGGCTCTAGGCAGGGTTCCTGAAATAGGTGCCTACAGGGTTCTTGAAACTGGCCCCTAGCCCCTAAGATGACTTAAGCGTCCATCTGACTATATTTCATGACGTACAGGAAGCGTCCATCTGACTATATTTCATGACGTACAGGAAGCTAGTCATATGATAAAATATGAATTATAGTAGATAGTACAACAACAAATTGTGCTACTTGGAAATACCAAACAATGAGAGAGTTTTCATAGTTACAGCGAATGGCAGTATAGTAAAGAATCATTTTATAGTCATGCAGAAAAGGAAGTGCGTACCTTAGACAAACTCTCAAAAAGCATCTCAAAGAATAAATCAATCCCAACATTCCCTACATCACCAGTCTGTTGCTCACCAAATATGTTCCCGAACCCCCTTATCCCCATGTCTCTCTCAGCCAGTTGAAAACCTTGGCCGAGTTCACGGTATTCTTCAAGAGCAGCTAGCCTTTCCTGGACCAGGGCATTATGAAGTAAATTTCATCATATACAGTTTGATTGAGTGAATTAAAGAGATGATAAAAGTTCTGAATTACAACTGATCCTTCAGATGATCAGATTGATTTGTTTATAAAAATATGGTTGTCGGTGGCTTCCAACTCCTAAGAAATATGGAACTTGGAAAAGATGCCAAAGTTTTGGCTATCTTCTTGAAACCAGCCACTTATAAAGTACGCAGATACCTAGTCCAATCAAGAGCATTGTTGCTTGCATAGCAGAAGCGAGGTCAGCAAGGGATACTCCCAGAACCAAAAAACTTTAAACTTCATAGTCATAGCACTAGCTGGAAATTATTGCTTGGAGAGGAAAGAAAGGACAAGATGGTATTTTTGCAACAGGTTATTTAGAAAGTCATTGAAGAAAATGGGATATTCTATTGATGCAGATAAGGGGCTTTTCTCGTACAAAGACTTCAACAAATCATAAATCAGAAAACAAAGTAGACAGAGAAAATGCACTGCAATGACGTCAGGGAAGTACTTACCACAGCCTGATCAGAAAGAAGATTTTTGTCTGTGTAAAACAAGTACGCAAACGCCTCTTTATTTGCACGACCAACTCTTCCACGCAACTAGTACCAGTGTGTAAAAGATGTTAGAGAAGGTATTTATAGATGATATTAGATCAGATATCACAAATATTATTATTTAGAGGAAATATGAGAACTTAAAAACATAGAATATAAGTACAGTAATCATCTAGTAAATAAAATGTAAAGAGTTACGTGTATATATCAATAGTATAGATCTCTAACATCTAAAGAAGGTTTTCTGAAGCATTAGTTATGCACTCATAGCTAGATGCTCTTACTTTTATGAGGTAAAGTATTAGAGAGTCTATATTAGCCTATTTAATTAATAGGTTAATTAGTTAGTGGGCTTTTGTATCTCAGCCCGTTTAGATTACTTGCGTCCTAAGTCTTAGGGCGTCTCCCCTCTCCTATATAAAGGAGAGAACGTCCAGTCTTGTATTCATCACATTGCATTCAATTCAATACAATCGTATTTCACATAAAGGTTATACCAGTGATCTAAACTTCGGCGAAGTCGGCCGAAACTTCGGCGAAGTTTCGAACTTCGTAGGTTGGCGAAGTCGAACCACTAATACTTCGGCCTCGTCACAACTTCGAGGCGACAAATGACAAACTTCGACGAAGTTGATTTTTTCCTGCACAAAATGGTGTAAACATCGTCGATGTCAGCGAAACTTCGCCGAAGTGGCCGAAGTTGGGCCGAAGTTAGGACGGTCAGGCCCATGAAGCAAAAAAGCCTTAAGTTGGCTATTATAACTTGATGCCTTGTACGAGGTCCCTCTCATATGCTGTTTGCAGACTTTGGACGAGCTGTTGTGGCTGTTGAAGAGCTCCATTGCTGCTGTTGAGAAGGTAAGTCCCAAATCTCCTCCTTTTTCTTTGTTTTTTCAATTCTAAATAAAAACAACTACTACTAACTCTTAAATACTCCATTCTCTACTACTTTCCCTATACATCTAGCTTAGATCTAGCTTAGATCTAGCTTAGATCTACTTAGATCTAGCTTAGATCTACTTAGATCTAGCATAGATCTAGCTAATATTTACTTAGATCTTGTATTATTACAACAAAATATCATAAAACAAATATGAAAAATAATATTTTTATGAATTTCGTTTTACATAAATATTACATACTTTAATTTTGCATTAATTAGATTTAGAGTTAGAAAATTCGTAATATTGTATTATAGTTAGTTAATGAGTAATTTGTTGACTTTAACTACAATATTTGCAACATATATAATAATTTCAGTAAATATTAATATTATTTATCAATTTTCAGATATAAATAAATTATAATTTTCAAATTTCAACCTAGATTATTCACTAGTTAGTTAGTTAACTTAGTTCGTTAGCTACTTAGCTAGTTAATCCCACTTAATAGCTCGCCATACTATCAATTTACAATATATTTAATAATTTCAGGAATTATTAGTAATTATTTATTACTTAATTAAAAAAATTCAGTTCTAAAAATGTATGATTTTCTACCAAGTTAGTAGTACTCAGTTAGTTAACTTAGTCCCACACTCCCACTTATTTGCCTAATATCTAATAATGAGTTAATCCCACATTCCCACTATTTATCTAATATTTGTTTGTTTTAATTTAGTGTGTGCAGGTTTTTTGTGACTGAACTACTGAAGATATGGGTATTTTGTGGGTGCTACTTGTTTTAATGGTTGGTTCAGGTCGTGATGGTGGAGGAGGTGAAGGTGGAGGTGGTGAGTCAGGGGGGAAAGTTGACCCTGCATGGATGTATTGTGAAATGGTTGATGGATCTAGGCAAAAAACCAAGTGCAATTTCTGCAAGAAAACTATAATGAGTGGTGGGATTTCTAGGTTCAAAAGCACTTGGTGGGAGGGGATAAAAATGTTGCAAAGTGTAAAGATTGCCCAGATCAAATAAGAAAAATTGTTTCCAAGCAACTCAATCAAAAAGATGTAAAACACATGGAAGACAAGATTAGAGATGCAAGGTTCAAAGAGCTGATGTTCGGTGCATCGATACCACGAAATGTAGTTGATTTAGAAGATGATGATGATGATGACGCAATGAGACAAGCACTGAAAAGATCAAGAATGGAGGCAGTTTTCAGACAAGAAGAAGAAAGGCAATTTAATGAAATCCGACGTGGTTTTGGCCCATCTGATTTCAATGTTGGTGGTGGCAGTGGAAGCCGTCCAACAAATTTTGTCAATTTAGAAAGCCAAGAATTGCAAGGTTTGAGGACCAATAGCATGAGGTACACTTCTTCTGAACCTGGGTTTCGTAAACAAAGTCATAAGCAGAAAACTTTGTCAGGTATGTGGAAGAATGCAAAAGATGTTGTGGGACAGGCAATAGGAAAATTTATATTTGCTAGTGGTATTGCTCCCAATGTGGCACAGGGCCCTTACATGCAACATATGATAGATGTTGTCGCCGAACATGGACGAGGAGTCAAATCACCAACTCCGCACGAATTGATGAACAAATATCTTCCACAGGAGAAACTATTGCTAGAGCAGTGGATTGAGGAGATGAAACAAAAAAAGTGGTCAATTTTTGGGTTGACACTCATGTGTGATGGTTGGACAAGTGGTACCAAGACACAAATTATCAACTTCATGGCTTATTGTGACGGTGATACATTTTTCATAAAATCAGTTGATGCATCTCGCCACATCAAAAACCACAGCTACCTTGCAAAATTGATTAAGAGTGCAATAAAATATGTTGGAAAAGAGAATGTTCTTCAAATTTGCACTGACAATGGGCCAAATTTCAAAAAAGCTGGAAAATCAGTTGAAGAGTCTTCAAACTACAACTTATTTTGGACGCCATGTGCCGCACACTGCATTGATCTAATATTGAAAGATTTTGGAAAATTAGATCTGTTTACATATATAATGCCTAGGGCCACAAGAATTACAAAATTTATATATAATCGCTCTTACCTACTTGCAATGATGCGAAGCCAAGAGTTTTGTGGAGGAGACATAGTAAGACCGGGCATTACAAGATTTGCAAGCAACTATATCGCTTTGCAAAGCTTAAAGCAAAGGCGACAAGGGTTAAAAAGAATTTTTGTTTCTGAAGAGTGGGCCAAACACCCTGATAGTAAGACTGACAGAGCCAAAGAAGTGGTGAAAATTTTGAATGATGACTACTTCTGGACTAGAGTGACCAAGGCTGTAAAGATAATGGATCCTGTGGTTCATGTCTTGCGCATGGTGGACGGTGATAAGAATGCCACCATGCCCTATATCTATGAGGCAATGCGCCTCATGAGAGATAAAGTAGAAGAAGCTGCGACTAATGCCAAGGCACAATTCCTAAAAGTTATAGATGAACGATGGGATGGAATGCTTCTACACCCATTGCATAAAGCAGGTAAAGATGTGACATTTGCATTTAGCCATTTAGGTCTTAGTGTTTATTAGTCATCTAATATTTTCTAATTTTTGTGTCCTTATATGTGCAGCTTATTTTTTAAACCCAAGATTTCAATACAAGAATGACATTGGGAGAAGAGGAGACTTGGTAATGGGTCTCCAAGAAGTGATTGATAAGCTCTTTGCTAACAACAAAGATGACGCAATTCGAGCTGTTGCACAAGTATGGGTTGGATAGTATATAATTCTTTATTACACGTTATTATAAAATGTTAATCTAATTCTCTCACTTTACCAATCATTAGATAAAACCATTCAGAGAAGCATCTGGCCTGTTTGCGCTACCAGCGGCTATCTATTCAAGGGATAAACTTTCTCCTGGTAAAGAATTACATGATTGATTATGTTTGATATCATAATAATGAATGGTTCACTTGTCCACTTATTGATCATTGAACACTCTTTATTTTTTACAGCTGATTGGTGGATGAATTATGGTTGTGAATGTGAAGAATTGAGATCGGTAGCAGTTAAAGTTTTGTCCCAAACAGCAGCAGCAGGTGGCTGCGAAAGAAATTGGTCAACCTTCAACTTGATTCACACAAAAAGAAGAAATAGGTTGTCTGCCTCACGTCTTCATGACTTGGTGTTTGTACACTATAATATGAAGTTGAAGCAAAGACACACACAAGAATCATTGAGGAACCCAACAAGCAATGTCGACATTGATCCTCTTGATTGGGCGTATGTCTACACTGACAGGGGTGACGATGAAGACCCATTACAAGCATGGTTGAACAATACTACTGAGCCTTTACTTGATGAAGGGCGTCCAGGTGGGGGGCCTAATGCCACAATTGCAGGGGCAATGGGGGTTGATGTAGATGAATATCAAGAAAGTGAGGGAGCACAAGCAGATCAGACCACTCTTGGAGTGGAAGAAGACAATATTGATAAAGATGATTTTTGGCAGGGTCTACCAGAGGATGAACCAGATGCCTCATCAGGTTCCACCACTCCAGAGCCCTCAGGTGGTGATGATGGGGGCAACACTCCTGATAGCTATATAAGAGGAGATACGCCGCCACATAGAACACCATCTCCTCGCCCTCAACCTCAACAACAACGTCAACAACAATATGAGAGTGGTAGTGGTACTCAAAGACCGACAGATCGAACCTACCAAAGAAAGGGAAAGGGTAAAGCTCCACAACAACAACTAGATTCATTGCCAACATGCTACGAGAATTGGTATCCACAGGGTCAAGGACATGTGCCTCAACCTGTTTATCATGCACCTTACAACACTGACAATATCACTGAATCAATTGGAAGTCTCTCATTGGGAGGTCAATCGGGAGCAACAGGAAGCACCTTTGTGGATGATTTATTGGGTTTTACTGGGCCTACTTCTAGAGGATTTTATCAACAAGAACTCGTTCCTGGATATTATGGTGGTGATTCAGAAGGAACTTATGGAAGTCGGGTTTCCCATAGAACTGATAATGAATCATATAGTTACTTAGGCCCTGGATATGCCCCTGATCCTTTTGCAGCTACAACTGACACTACATCAGGTGTTCAGAGTCACTACTATCCACCAATGGCACAACCCGAGCCCCCACCACAACCTAACATATATGTACCCCCTTCTGATTCTGATGCAGAAAGGCCGCCCCATATACCAGAATTTTACAACTTCACACCAGGATCTCTTGCCTCCAGATATCCAACACAGCTTGCATTGTATACAAGATTTGGATATTTGTCAGAAATATCCCATGAAGATTTTGCTGCATATGTGCATGATTATGAGCTCAACCACTCTCAGCACACAACTTGGATGCAATATGCTATGAGAATTGATAACCAAATGTCACTACTGAGGCAGACTCAAGAAGCTCAACATTCAGGCTATGATTTTGGAAGGCATTCAGCTTTTTACTGAAGACATTTATCGGGTATGCACTTCATTTTAATGAATTGTAATCTATATTAGTATATTTCATATGTAATATACGGAAGTATGAAGGATATTTGCTTGGAAAATGTATGCTGAAGTAGAGAATTGTATAAGAATTTGTATATTTTTATTTGCATATGTAAAACATGATTATTGAGACTTGAGAACATTAGCAAGTGTGCACTGCATCATTTACGAATTACGACTTTGTATTATCAACCTACCTAGCACTAGAGAGTCATGAATTGTGTTTTTTATGTCAAATTAATACATATGAATTAGAGTTAGAGCATAATTTGTAAGTTTCCAATCGAAGTTATGCATCATTTTGCTAAAAAAACACCATCGAAGTTTGTCGAAGTTTGCGTCTAAACTTCCTCGAAACTTCCTCGAAGTTTCCACAAACTTCCACTTCCACACCTAGCGAAGTCGAAACGAAGTCGAAGTCCTGCACCATGGGTTATACCATATATAAGCAGATAATCCGAATTTGTATTCCATCATAGCACACGTGCTATGGTATTAAAAGATTATGCATTTTAATTCAAAAATAGATTAGACATTATGAGAATACAACCATTATTGTTGTCTGTAGCATACAGCACCAACCACAGTATTTTGATTCGAATGAGCTTATATTTGGCAACAGGTCTTTTGCAATCAGAGGCTACATGTGTAATTTTAAACCATGTACCCTGATAATGTGAAAGCAATGCTGCTGCCTTGTCTTAAACTCTTGATGTTAAAAACCCCGCCTTGAGATGTTTGAGGCTTACGTCCCATTTACTTAAGGCCTGTGCCTTTGATGTCATGGACTGAGGCTTACGCTATGGAATGTCAGTGGCTCGCCTCAGTGTAGCGAGGCTCTGATGCTTAGCTGAGGCGCAAGCCTCAGTTTTAGATGATAACGTCTTATATTAGCCACCAAGTTTTTTTTTTGCTTTTGAGCCAATTGCATAGACTTTCTTTAAAAGTTTTCTATTTGGATTTGTTGTAATTGATTATAATCCTCACATTAGTGAATTCACATAAGTTTTATTTGTTCGGGCTCAAAACTTTACTTTTGATTTAGATTTTGTTAAACTGTATTTTTGTTCTACATGTTTTGTTTAATATGTTAGTGATTTTCAAATCTGACTTTATCTATCTTGATTGCTACCAATTCCAAATTATGTGTACCCTGATTTTCCTTATTGAGTTAAAAAAATGGTTCTATTATTACAAAACATTGATATTTTATTTCTACAATTCTCTTCTATCATTTCTGTGGTTTCTATTATTATCATTGCTCGTTATCCCTATTTCTCCTATTTAACTTAGGTAAGAACTTTCATTTTCGTGTTACTGTTTCTTATACATACATATATAATACATATATACACATATGCATACACACATATACATAAATATAAATATGTGTATATATATTATTTAGTTATAAACGTCTCATACATATTTTGAGGCCTACACCTCGAACGCCTTGAGGTTTATGCCTCGTTAAACCTCGCACAAACCTTGCTTAAACTCTCCGATAAGGTGGGTGTCAAGCTTATTGGCCCATGCATGACCCCAAATTGTTGAAGGACGAAGGGTCATACATGTCATGGATCCTTTACAATCTAAGGCAGCAGGAATCTTTGAGGGCATCTTTTGTTGTCACCTTGCGTTTCTAGGCAAGTTGAAGCCTATAAAAGCAGTGATAATTTTCCCCTGATAAACAGAGATTTGATGATGGGTATAGAAAAAAAAAACTCAATTAGGCTTGATATCAAGCAAGACTGGTAAGACCTTGATGCACCTTGGAAAGTTGTGGTCGGCATGTCACCACCTCGACTGGATTATACAGAGGCGTGACAATCACCAATTCTAGTTGATTGGTTCTGCCTTATTTGAGCAGTAGAATGTGCTACTACCTTATCCTATTTTGAACAAATTTCAAGCTTTAAAATTGAATGATTTATCAATCCTCTGTTTGACACTTTGGAATAAAGGGTACCATGGGAGTTGACAAAAACCTCCTGATTTACCCCACCTCATTGCAGTAAGATAACTCCAAAAAAACAACACTCTCAAAGTGTAGAGTTAAAAGGTAGATCTATGGAGGAAGGGTTCTTAAATTACACATGTAAACTGTTGCCGAAAGATTTTTCATATTCAGTTATTTTATACGAAAATCAACAGATTTTCATCACATGTAAGAGCATCAGTTACTACAACTACTAATCACATTCTATTATCTGAAAATCAACAAAATGTCATCACATATAGGAGCACCACTTCAATTACTAGTTACTACATCTATTAATCACATACAAACGCACATAACCCATATTTAAGTTTTAGGGGATCGGGATTATGTAAATGTATCATACAAAATTCCACAACCGCCATAATAAGTTCTTAGCCTGAACTCTATACTCCAACTTGGTAATCGGTGCTATGTGAGACTAATGAAATAAATTCCTTTTGAGCAGGAACAGGCAAATGGAAGAAGACCACATGAAGGAGCTGGCAAGAGCATGAGCATTAATAAAGCCGAAATCACCATTCATGTACTTTCTTTAGCATTCTAGGTGGTTAAAATATTAGCATTCGTGTCATATGTTTCCCTGCTTCACTAAAAAAATCGGATCAAAATATTCCATGTAAATGCACAACACAAACAAGCACAAATAATAAAGCATTCTCTTACATGATAAAACAATATATCATATTATAAATGTATAATAGTAGAAAACTTTTAGTTCTCTGCAATGCAAGGATGTTCTTCCTAGATATCTTAGATCAGTTTTTTGGTCAAGTTGACCAGTTCATGTTTTATACCACATTACTCTAGCCTCGCATTGACATAAATGCAAAGGCAATAAGTGCAGACCTATTGATGTAGGACAGCCTGCTCATCTTGATCCAGGCTAGGACTTGGCGCCTCTTGATTAGAGTGAGTCGTCTTTTATTTATGCTTGTCTTTTGTTTAGTTATTGTGTCTTCGTTTACATCTAGAGTTAATTTTGCAATTGTTTTTGTTTTAGGACCTACATGTAATGATGGGTACTTGTGAGTTCTTATTTAATTAGTTTTGATATTGTTTTAGTCAGGTCTTAAGCGGAAATAAGCCAACTAGGCTTTCCAGCGAGTTATCTATATAAGCCTATGCCCAGAGGTATTATCCGACAGAGTTGTTTGCAACTTGGTTTTCATCAAGTGGTATTAGAGCATGACATCTAAACCCTAGGCCTAGACCCCATGACCCCTAGAAACAGCCAAAACCCTAGGTGCGGCCCAACCCACCTATCCTCCACCTGCTGGTCTCCTAAACCCTAGGTCCAGGAGCCATATCCACTGTCTACCGGATCCAAACCCTAGGTTAGATCCGTTGATAATCCCAAACCCTAGGTTAGGATTAGTCCCGCTGATCCACTCATCTTGAAGAAAAAAATTTATTGTTTATGTGAACAGTGCGACACCACACTGTTCATTACCCAACCATCCTTGTTGTTCATCGTCAATCCACCCCCTTCCTATAGATTTCTCCTAAACTTTCTCCCTTTGTATCTATCCATTTTCCTCTTGTGTCTCCACTCTCCCATAGAACCCACCTATTTCCCTTTTCTAAGTTACTTCGTTTGATTTCCTTTCTGGGCACTATAGTGCTATGTAGACAGTCGCTCGTCCTCCAAGAGATTATCGGCGCCACCAGTGGCCAAGCAAGGGGCTCACACCCCACCCTCTCCCTTCTTAGGTCCATGGAAGCCCACCAGAGTTGATCCGAGTGACTTCCAGCTTGGGGAGGAGGTGTACAAGCTCCTTCCTCACCAGCGACAATCAACACATGAGCTACACGGAGCGGCCTCCTTTTTCCCTCTCTTTTGAGGAGGTCGGACTGCAGGCCACCACCATTAGGGGCACCCAGGACCCCTCTAGACTACCCTAAAGCCCCACAGCCATCAGAGCATGGAGCAAGGAGCGGCATGTTCCATATCCAAGGGTGTTGCTGCATTTTACTATAGCAGCGCCCAACTGATTACTGTACCAATGCAATGCCATTCACTTTTGGCACCGCAATTCAATTTTTTTTGGAGAATTTCATCCATCTCAAGCTTCATCTAGGACTTTGGTGATTCTTATACAACATCTTTGGATTTTCATAGCATATTGTGATCCCCGTGCAAATCGATAAGTCTCCAGGTGCCGAAAATCAACAAATTTTTCTTCCAGCCAACTCAGCGCGGAGTTGGATCCACGGTTCTGGGGACAGAGACACATCTCCAAGATAGCCAACCACTCCACCAACAAACACCATGGTGCGCAATGAAGAATACCAAGCCAAAGTTGACAAACTGGAGAACTGCTTGGCAGACCATGATGAGCAGTTCGACCGCTTAGAGCCCATAATGCAAGATATGCACGCCATGCTTGAGCGCATGGAACAACAACCTTCGCCCACGATGTCCACCACAGCCATAAGCTTCTCCGCGCCAAGAACGCTTAAGATTGATGTTCCAGAATTTCATAGCACCGACAAGCTCGACCTCTTCTATGACAGGGCCCACAACATGGAATCATTCTTCGATTGGCACCAACTTGAAGAAAATTGCAAGACCAAGTACATAAATGCCAAGCTCTGTGGCGCCACTCTCACTTCGTGGAGGTGACTGCTTACTATTCTCTGCATCAACACCTAGACAAACATGAAAGCTGACATGGAGTCCTTTTTCGTCCCTATTAATTACAAACAACAATTATGTCTCAAGCTATCTGACTTATAATAGAGATTTGATTGTGGATGACTATACCCACAGATTCTATGACTTGATCTACAAGTCCGATGTCACCTGGGATACTACCACGGAGATCACCATGTTCCATCGTGGGCTCAAGTTATCAATTGTTGCAGCATTTACCTAAAGTATTTCTTCTATGGATGATGTGATTCATGTGGCTACGCAGATAGAGCATAAGCAAAAAGACTCCACCTCTTGGTAACGTTCTTCTTCAACCTTATCCAACAACTCCACCGCCGTCACGCTGACATCTTCTACCACAACATCCTCCATTTGGCTTTAGTCTTGTCATAAAAGGGGTTCGGCCATCGCTCTAACCAATGCCCTAATTGTCTGATGATCACATCTTCAAAGACTAAGGACGACGATATAGAATACGAGGATGACCTTCCTACAAGCAAGCCTAGCGAAGACGAGCCATACAAGGACACACCTCAACACACCCTGTTCATTGGACACATGCTACTCACATCAGGATACTATGAATACCATAGTTATACCCCCCCCCACTTATCGGAGGTTCATTTTGTCAACCCGGGGGGGCTTGATGTAGGATGACCTGCTCATCCTAAGCCAGACTAGGACTTGGCGCCTCTTGATTAGAGTATTATGAGTTGTCTTTTATTTATGCTTGTCTTTCATTTAGTTGTTGTGTCTTAGTTTACGTCTAGGGTTAATTTTGCAATTGTACAGGACCTACATGTAATGATAGGGACTTACTTGTAAGTTCTTATTTAGTTTTTTATTATTGTTTTAGTCAGGTCTTGAGAGAAATAAGCCAATTAGGGCTTCCCACGAGTTATCTATATAAGCCTATGCACAAGTGTATTGTTCGTCAGAATTAAATGATATGAATTAGTTTTGTTTGCAATGTGGTTTGCATCACTTATCTATCGAAGACAAGTACACACTAATTCAGAATACATTTTGCAGTATGCTTTTAACCATAGTCATTCAAATTACCCAAAGCAAGGAATTAAGATCCATGGTGTTTTACAAGAACCAATATAAATTTCAAGTCAAACATGATACTATAGATTTCTTACATTAGAAATTTGGGATTTGTAAAATTTTATAATTTCATTCAATTCATGCAGATCTTCAAATGGTTAATGTTTTAGCTTCTAGTTGAATGGTTATGACTAATCTAGGAAAGAGTTTGATATACAAGCTAGCAAGGTCAATACCACCATCACTGAGATATACATGATGGACTAGGCAGCTAGATAAGGGATGTCTCAGTGGATAGGAGCCAGGTTAACCGTACAAGCAGTCCATGTTCGACCCCTGGGTGATAAAGAACCCCTCCCCCCCAGCAATGCATCTGTCGTGTGTGGTGTTTGTGGGATGGCAGGGTTTTACCCCTCATGTTGTTCCCATATATGAGTGGGCTCGCATGGGGTGTAGTGCATCATGGGGTTAGCCTTCTGTTAACATCATATCTTTTATTGTTCTGCATTACTACCTATCTAATATTTTTACCATAATCCAATTTCTCAACATTGGACAGCTAGAGAATAACACGTATACCTACTAAATTGCATGCAGCTTTCTCTTCATATTGAACATTGCTATATAAACATGATAATTTAAATGGAAATCTAACCACATAATTTATTGCATCTAGTAAATATCAATCAAAATTTGATATTGCATTATTACTTCAGTTTCAATATTAATTCTTCATACCTGATACAACTGAGCTAGACCAAACTGGTGAACATCCTGGATTATTATGGTGTTGGCATTTTGGATATCTAAACCACTTTCAACTATGTTGGTGCATATGAGAATTCTTATCTCTCCTATAGAAAATTTCTTCATCGTTTCCTCTAGCTGCTTGGAATATTGCTGCAGGATTTAATAGAACATATTTATTACAGGAAGAGAAATAGAGAGAAGCGATTGTACAAGTAAAAGTTCAAAATTGAAGTATTTTTATAACAAACAAGACTAGGTATAATTCATATAAAATCCAAATTGGCAAATTGTACAATATTAAATAGGATTAATGGCAACCTAAATAACCTGGCATTACAAAATTCTATTAGCTTTTTTTAATGGGAGAGAATCCCTCAAATTGTTAGATAGAGAAACAATATACACTTCTATACTGACAAAAGGAAAGAATGCAGAAAAGACATCATGGCATACTTACATCTCTACCAAAGCCCTCTCCTATATCTGCACTAAGTGCCTGCACCCAGAGCATTATTCATTGCCCTCAGCAACACCTCTAATTATCTGGGAAACAATTGAAATCATTTTCTATTAATTTATTCTCACACTTGCCACGCCAGAGAAGTCAAGACACATATAAGAGAAGCGTTTGATTCCATCTGCTGCAAGAAAAATCAGCCATTATGTCACAGCACCAAATTAAGGTTTTCTTTGAGAAGTAGGAACTGGTGCTAAAAGAAAAGGAACTAATGCAAAACTCCCGAAGCATGAGATTTAGATCCTCATCAAACATCCCACAGAGCTCCTATCCCCGGAATTTTAAGGAACCTAGGAAGCACGGACACTTCCCGGGGGCCGTCGTGTAACGCTCGGGCCCACTGCCCAAGGCTCTAGTAGAGTTTTAGGAATGACGACTGGCCCCACAGACCACCACTAGCCTTAACTGCGTGCTTTGTCCTCATGCACGTGCAAGCCGGGATCAACTTCCCGACTAGTCACCCATCCTAGTACTACTCCAAGCTGAGTACGCTTAATTATGGAGTTCTTTAGTGATGGGCTCCCGGAAAAGGAGGTGCACCTTGGTGATATGAGTAGTCCAATCATTCCTTTTAAGAGTGTTTTATCCGAGGCCTCAAATCTTGGGATGTTACAATCTCCCCCACTTAGACTCTTGACGTCCTCGTCAAGGATCAACTATAAGGCCTCATAATCCCTTCCCCATTTCAGTACAGACCCACAATGGCCCATGGACACCCAACTCCCGATCACAGAATACCAGCGCAAGGGTGGTTACGTCAACCATAGACAACCCTTTCCTGGAGTAGTACTAGGATGGGTGACCAGTCAGGAAGTTGACCCCGACTTGCGCGTGAGTGAGGATAAAGCGTGCAGTTAAGGCTAGTGGTGGTCTGTGGGGCCAGTCGTCAATCCTGAAACTCTACTAGAGCATTGGGCAGTGGGCCTGGGCGTTACAAATGGTATCAGAGCCATAACCCCTCTAGTAGGTGGGGCCCACATGGGCATGGCATGCCAGTCTTGAGCCGTGCGGTCGAGGCATGTAAGAAAGGGTTGTCCATGGTTGACGTAGCCACCCTTGTGCTAGTATTCTGTGATCGGGAGCTGGGTGTCCATGGGCCATTGTGGGTCTGCACTAAAATGGGGAAGGGATTATGAGGCCTTATAGTTGATCCTTGACGAGGACGTCAAGAGTCTAAGTGGGGCAGATTGTAACATCCCAGGATTTGAGGCCTCGGATAAAACACTCTTAAAAGGAATGATTGGACTACCCATATCACCAAGGTGCACCTCCTTTTCCGGGAGCCCATCACTAAAAAACTCCACAGTTAAGCGTGCTCAACTTGGAGTAGTACTAGGATGGGTGACCAGTCAGGAAGTTGACCCCGGCTTGCGCGTGAGTGAGGATAAAGCGCGCAGGTAAGGCTAGTGGTGGTCTGTGGGGCTAGTCGTCAATCCTGAAACTCTACTAGAGCCTTGGGCAGTGGGCCTAGGTGTTACACGTCGTGTCCGTGTCCAACACGCGTCCAACATGGACATACCTTGGACACGCCTGGACACGTGGCGGACACGCCTTCGACGTGTCCACTTTACTTCAGTGATGGACACGGCTTGGACACTTCGTGGACACATCCAAGACATGCCATCCCAACCCACTTAAGCCTACATGTATGAAAAAAACCTAGGCCTTCTCCAGATCTTCGTCACCTGTCCTCCACTACTCCTTGCCTACTAACACCAGGTAGTTAAGCTTCAACTACTATAGGCAAACCGTCAACGCTCTTCTTTAGCAATTGAAGCAGAGTATTGTCCTCCTACGCTTACTCTTTTTCTTGCTTCTCTACATCTCCATCTCCCCTCCTCTTCTCTTTCCTTTTCATGTTAAGTAGCTCTTCAAGGTATTCCCCCTCCTTTTCTTCCCCTTCAACCTCCAAGACACCTTCATTTTCCATCTCCTCCTCCACCACTAACAACAACATGACCATATCCCCTTCTTCATCTTGATAGTAAATCTTATTCACCATTACTTCCACTAACAAGAAAAAAACGATTGTCCCAATATTGTACTGCTCTTAATTTTTATAATTCCATATATTTTTATGGCAACAATATTATAATCAAACATCTCAATATATATTGTGATTGTTCCATATTGTGACTTGTGGATCTGTTAAACTTAAGTGCTTATGGATTTCATGGTGATTGCCCCTTTGGATAATCTACTTAGATCATTTTGTGTGTTTATACATATAACATATATGTTCTACAAGTATATATATCTATTTATTTATATACTTGTCGTGTCCAATGCCGTGTCTGTGTCCTATATTTTTTGGGAATTGTTGTGTCCCGTGTCCGTGTCCGTGTCTGTGCTTCCTAGATGTATATCAATATTTATATAACATATATAAAATATAGTATTCATATATAAATATACATACACATGCATATGTACATGTCTGTGTGTGGGTGAATAACTAGTTTAAAATAACTAAAACAGATTACATTGAAAAAAAAACTGTATGGAAAACTTACATCTAAAAAGTGGATGCATATGAACCTCATATACCCCCACACAGGGTTGCACACTGACCCCTTTAAACATATACAGTGCAGCCAGTGGGCCAAACTGCAGTAGCGGCAGCATATGCATCCACATGGGCCGCTTTTGAAACACTGAAGCATATAATAACATTACTATAGAAGTGCATATAGTGTACTAAGTATAGATATATCAATATGTTAGTGAGGGAAGCCCAGAATCGCCAAGGCGGCCCTTGAGTCGGATCCACAACCAAGCTTCCTTGACAAGTATGAATGGTCCTTGAAATATCTTTTCTGACATGAATTGTCATCTATGAGTGATGCATCCAAATCCAACATTTCTCAAAACTAAATTAAACTCATGATTGTATGTGTTTTCTTTCATTCCAAATTCAACACTTTGTTATACACACAGATAAGATTAATACGGCACCTTAAAATCATAGTGATAGTAAGTACAATATCTACATTCAGCACTAAAAGAATATTTGCAAATTAAACAGACCTTTCCATGAGCAACTGCAATCGGAACATCTGGAAATGAACCCTCAAGAAATTCATGCACTTCTTCCAAACCTGTTAACAAAAAAAATCATCATGTCAAGATAGTGTTTCATACAAAGAACTCACCATATAAACTTAAGAAAACTGTCACAAACAACTGAGATACTGATCAAAAGGGGCAGACTAATTAGCATGTGATATTTCATTCTAAAATGCACGAATATATAATCATCCTCTAAGAATCGAATACAATTTCTACCTTATTCCCACTGTTAAACTTAGACAAGCATCTTTGTGAACGTATGCCGCAAAGCTGCGTGCAATGCAGCGAGTGTGATGGTTCAAGACCTCTCACCCTTTTATTAATAGAAACTGGAGAAATTATATAGAGGTCCAGCAATATATAGAAATTACAAATAATATAATATAAAGAGATATATTAACACTCCCCCTCAAGCTGGAGCATACACATCGTGTATGCCCAGCTTGTTGCAAAAGCTCTGAAATGTTGTTGGACACAATGGCTTTGTAAGGACATCTGCAAGTTGATCTTCAGATTTGACGTGCGGAGTCACAATAGTGCCATTCTTGATCTGATCTCTGATGAAGTGGCAGTCAATCTATATATGCTTAGTGCGTTCATGGAAGACTGGATTCTTGGCAATGTAGATAGAAACATGATTGTCATATCTGAGCTCTATAGGAGACGAAACAAGAATCTTTAGCTCAGAAAGCACTGATTGAACCCACTGCAACTCGCAATAGGCATGAGTCATTGCTCGATACTCAGCCTCCGTGCTTGATCTAGCCACAAATCAAGTCCATATGTCAGAGTGTAACCCTTTGCCACCAGTCTAGCCTTCAACATCTCAACTGAACCATTTGGATTATGTTTTACTGTGAATACCCATCTGCAGCCCACAACATTTTTACCTGGAGGTAAGTCAATAAGATCCCATGTGTTGTTTTGAAGAAGAGCAAACATTTCCATATGCATTGCCTGTTTCCAGCCAATATCTTTCATAGCATCAAGATGAGTTCTTGGAATGACCACAGAATCAATCCCAAGAGCAAATGACCGGTCCTGCTTAGATAATTTCGACAAACAACACACATTTGCAATAGGGTGTCGAATAGTACATGATCAAGTGCCTTTACGAACAGCAATAGGACATCAAGGTCAGATGGTTCTGCAGAAATCTCTTGAGTAGAGGAAGATGGGGAAGGCTTAGAGATCGGAGTTGCTACCTCCACTGGATCCTACCTGCCTCGTCTGTTGTAAACATGTGGATATTGTTGAATTAATGTATCACATGCTGGTTGCTCTTCCTGAATTACAGTATAGTCAAGAATGATAGGTGGCACTCTCTCACCGATGTCTAATGGTGGCACTCTCTCACTTTCACACAAATGCTCCCCTTACTGGGAACACTCAAGAAATATGGTGTGGATTCATGGAAAGTTACATCCCGAGACACAAACATACGACGGAGACAGGGACAATAGCACTTGTATCCTTTGCTAGTGTTGGAGTACCCAAGAAAAAAGAGTCCTAATAGACCTAGCGGATAACTTATCACCCTTAGGATCAAAATTGTGGACAAAAGACGTACAACCAAACACTCTAAGAGGAACAAGGAAAGGATGATCCTTGGGACGTAAGACAGAAAACGGAGTACGTCCTTGAAGCACCGAAGATGGTTGCATGTTGATTAGGAAATAGGCAGTAAGTAAAGCATCAGACGAGAACCTCTTAGGGACATTTGATTGAAACATAATAGTCCTGGTAATATCAAGAAGGTGACAATTTTTCCGCTCAGCTACCCCATTTTGTTGAGGGGTGTGAGGACAAGAGGTACGATGAATCATCCCAACGGAGCTACAATGATCAGCCATAGCACTTTGAACATATTCCAAAGCATTATCAGATTAGAGAATTTTAATATTGCAATCAAATTGAACTTTAATTTCTTGATGAAATGCTTGACAATGGATAACACAGACTCTCGACTCTTTAACAAATAAATCCATGTCATGCGAGAAAAATCATCCAAAAAGGAAATAAAATAGCGAAAACCATTATAACTATTGGTCTTTACAGGACCCCAAACATCATTGTGGACTAACTCAAAGGGACAAGACGCCCGTTTATTGACACGACTGGGATAAGACATTCTATGATGTTTTCCCAGTTGACAGGACTGACACTCTAATGAAGACACTTGGGATAACTCAAGTTCTAACTTTCTCAAGCTCTCCAACAACGGATATCCATATTTGTAGTGCCACGGTAAGGGAGAACCGCTCAAAAGGATAGCCAGAGCAGGAGCAGATACTTGGCAAGGCAGACTGTCACCATGGAAGAGGTAGAGATCATCTTTCCTAGGCCCCTCACCAATCGTCCTCATACTCTTGAGATCCTGTAATACAAAGCAAGAAGGCCCAAATGTCATTGTACAGTTCATAGTATCAATTAATTTTGCAACAGAGAGAAGATTAAAAGGAAATGCAGGCACATAGTGAACAGATTTAAGATCAATTTTAGGAGTCAGAGAAACAGATCCACTTGCTAACACTCTCCTCACTGAACCATCTGCTATGGTCACAGATTTGTGAGGAATATGTGAGTCAATGGAATGAAGTAGTTTTCTCATACCAGTCATATGTTGTGACCTAGGAAGCACGGATTCTAGACAGCCCCCGTGTCTGTGTCGGACACATTTTGGACACAGACACTTCCCGGACATGACCCGAAACGCTTTGGACACGGCTGGGACGTGTCCAATTCATTTTGGATTTTTTTGCACCCTAGACACAGCTGGACACTTCCTGGACACATCACTGCAACTGTTGTTGCTGCAATAGCTTAATTCAGAGTCCAAATGTTGAATATACAGTTGATGCTTATGCCTTATTACTGAGAAAATATAACATAGAGTTGTGATCTTGTCACAATTACAAACAAATATGTTGAAAAGAACCAATATGCAAATTTTAAGCTGAATCAGATATTACAAGTCAGATTATAGTCTAATAAGTTGGCTAAATGAGTAATACGAACTCATATACATTTTGCAAGAAACATACATTTAGGTTTCTACTTCATATTATATTTACCATACACATAAAGACACCCATCTATCTGCATATAAGATTATACATACATAGATACATTAATATGGACAAACTTTAAGATAAATTCCAGTTCATACGTCATACACCCACATATATGCATATACTAAGAAAAATTCCCTCATCCAATGCCGTGTCCGTGTCCGTGTCCTACATTTTATAAATTTGTTGTGTCCCGCGTCCGTGTCCGTGTTCGTGTCTAGAAACGTGTCCGTGCTTCTTTAGTTGTGACGCTCCAGAATCAACCACCCATGAAGAAGTTGAACCAGAAGTCAGTAAAGAGGTAGCCTGATTACCAGTGGTAGATGCCAGATTTGCTGAGGAAGAAGATCCCACACTCAGATGTTGTGTAGCCAGAATAAATCTATCATATTCTTCCTTTGTGAGTGTGATGCCAGAAGAACCAGAACTTGATGCAGACGACTCAGAAGACTCAGCAGTACTCGCATAGTTTGTTGCCCCCACAGGTGGTGCAACAGGTCTACCATGCTTCTTCCAGCATTTTTCAATAGTGTGTCCAGGTTTGTCACAGAAGGTGCACTTAGGACGTGCTCCACATCCTTGGCCCATACCTGTACGGCCTCCTCTAACTGCAGCGGCTACAAATGTATGAGAATCTCCAGAAGGCGAGAATGTTGTAGAATCAACAGGTTCAAAATTTGATTGTAAAATCCTCGAGTAGGCTTCTTCCAGGCTGGGAAGTTTGTCAGAAGCGAGGATGACACTGCGGGCTGAATTGCATGAAGAACTCAGGCCAGATAGAAACTTTGCAGTAATCAAGTCATCTCTGTCTTTGACTTGTTCTTGGACAGTCACTGGATGATAGAAGCTCAGTTCTTGAGTAATACCTTGGATCACTCTGAAATATTCTTCTAAAGGCTTGTCTCCTTGTCGTTCTGCGAAGAGGCAATCATATATCATAAACTGACAAAGAGCATTCTTTTCTTGAGAGTAATGCTTCTTTACTGCATCCCATATGTCTTTGGCAGTAGTACAAAACATGAACCTGGCAGCAATACCAGGTTCCATGCTCCCCCATAGCCATGTCTTCACCAGACTATTATGACGCTTCCATTCAGCATAGCCTTTGTCAGTAGAAGCAGGAGGATCAGAATCAACAAGCCTTGCCTTATCTCGGGATTCCAACAATGTATGGACATCATTCATCCACAAGAGATAATTCTTCCTGTTAAGCTTGATGGAGGGGATAGGTGACATCTCGTTGTAGATGGTAGATGTCTTGGTGTCCTCCATGATTCAACGGAGAGATACACGTCACACAAGGATTGAGGGTGACAGAGAGATACACGTCACCGGTAGGATTGAGTGACGGGGAGATACATATCACGTCAAATGATTAGATGCTTGTCTGACGCATCCACAACCCCCAAACGAAAATTCTCTAATCACACATGGAGGAGATGTGATTATGAATTTCCTACGTACGAACGGAGCCTCCAGTATGAAATTTAATGAGCCGTTTTACGTAAACGCTGCCTTCGGAATCAACCGGAGGAACCAGGGGCTGCTAGCGGCCGGTGCGTCTGCCCTGGGCCAGCGGCTACGGCGTCCGCCCTTGGCCGACGGCTGCTGCTGCCACTCCTAGCCGGCGGCGGAGGCTGCCACCCTGGGCGGCAGCGCTGTTTGCTGCCCGAGAGGGCGGCGGCGCCGGCTGCTGGCCTTTGTGGTTGGTGGTGGCGGCGTGGAGGAGAAGAAGAGAGAGGAGAGAGAGGGGGCGACGGCCTGGATGGACCCTAGGAGCAACCTTGCTCTAATACCATCTGAATGTATGTCGCAAAGTTGTGTGCAATGCAGCGTGTGTGAGGGTTCAAGACCTCTCACCCTTTTATTAATAGAAACTGGAGAAATTACATAGAGGTCCAACAATATATAGAAATTACAAATAATAGAATATAAAGAGATATATTAACAATCTTAAAAGAAACAGACTTGAATTAATTAAAAGTAGTAGCAGATACACACAAGAGTCTCCTAACAGAAAATTTTAGATACAAAAAAGGAGTACAAGCTTTGTTGCAGATGAAATACATTGAATAGCAATCTATGAAGCATGAACACAATCCAAGTGTCTATACTGGACGTCGTACTATGGACCGACCTTTCTCAAACACACCTAGATTCATATCGAATACTTCCTGGTCGTGTCCATTTTTTTTTGTCTTGGGAGTTTGATACATATTGGACACGTCTCAAGTCATGTCCCTATCTTTTGCTTCCTCGAATGCAATGGGAAACTCATTAAACATAGAAGCACCTAGGTAGGGATCCCGAAGGAGATTCGATACCCCCCAATACATCAATTGAGCCAGAGTGAATGTTGCTCCTAATGCAGATGGAGAATGCAATTATATCCTCCTCTCATGTTGCACTTTGTTCCTTATTTGACGGCCTTAAGGGGATACAAGCATTAAAAGGATGAGCATCTTGGAGTATATAGTATATATGACATAAGCAGCCACGATATACACTTCAAGGGAAGGTGTAACTCTAAAATAGGTACGACTCCCTCCTTCTGTAGCTATTGCCACTTTTTGACCCTATTATCTTACCCCTATATTGAAATCTATCCAGTTTATCCCACGTATCATGGTTCTTTCTTTTCTTGTAAGTTGCAAGTGGTTTACTTTTCCGATTTAGACATTCTTTATTAGTTGTTAATTTTATCTAATTTTCCTTGAGCGTCAAAATTAACAAAGAACATATAACATTTGATATAGTTTTGTCACCTTGACCTTTTTTCTTTCTATCTTGATGATGGAAGTCTTATTGAGGACATTGTGGAAGTTTCTAAAGCTCTTCGTCTCACCTAAGAGCGAGGCCAAATCTTTGGTCTTCATCTCAATTCTAAAAAGAGTGAAATATTTTGGCCTTCTATTGACCCAAGACGAGAGCCAGATTTGATACTAACATTTCTTGACCAAAGCGTGGGGTGAAGATTTTAGGAGGTCCTGTTTCTACAGACCCATATTTTTCCATGGGGCTTCTCAAGAAACGTGTGACAAAAACTCTTTCCGTAATGGATCGCTTGGCCTTACTTTAACACCCTCAATGCGAGCTTTTTCTTCTACGGTCTTGTGTTTGGATGCCCAAGATGATTTTTGGTCTCAGAACGACACCGCCAACTTCGATCACATCTGTTTTGGATGATTTTAACCATGGCTTTCACCGCTGTCTGGAACGAATTGTGGTTGTTGATGGCCCAGGATTTGGTGATCTGCAGTGGCAATTGGCCGCACTTCGTATGCATCGTGGGGGATTGGGCATCTATTCATCTCATGATGTCTGCAACTTTGCTTATGTTGCTTCTCTAATCCACACCCAAGAGCTTCAAGATCATATTTTGCGAGAGGTCGGCTCTGTGCCTATAGGAACATCCTTTGACTCCGCACATACTTCCATACGTAATACTCTGACATCCTTTTGTTGGCCCAAGTTGTCACATACGTCGTCTGCCACTCCAAAGACCCAGTCTATTTTGGCAGACGCTTACTACAAGACAATCATCCAACAATTTTGTGTAAGTCTATCCTCGCGGCAACATGTTATTCTCTCTTCTCTACAAGCCGACCATGCACAAGATTTCCTGCTTACTATTCCTATTGAAGGCTTTGGCTTGTCTAAGTCTATCCTCACGGCAACATGCTATTCTCTCTTCTCTACAAGCCGACCATGCACAAGATTTCCTACTTACTATTCCTATTGAAGGTTTTGGCTTGTCAATGTCTCCCGTTGAGTATCAATCTATCCTTCGGTACCGACTCATGATCCCCTTGTATCCTGGTGATGAACATTGCCCGCTCTGCAATACTGCCGACCTTGATACCTTTGGTGATCATGTCGTCCATTGTCGCTCAGGACCAGGGTATAAGTTTCATCATGATGTTGTTCGTGATGCTCTATTTGATCTTATCTCTCGTACTGGGTTAAAAGTACTAAAGGAAACTCGTGTGGGCTTCCTCGACAGACGTGTTGATGGTCTCCATGCACAACGTCCTGTTGATATCTTATTATTTGATTGGACAGATGGCAAACACACATGTGTGAATCTCACTGGAGTTTCTCGCCTGACAGGCATCCTTTCAAACAACTTCAAAGCAGGTCAGGCAGCTTCTAACGCTGCGGTGCAAAAAGTCCACAAGCATTGTGCAGCTTGTGAAGCAAATCATCATCATTTTCTGCCTTTCGCTTTTGATAGTTTCGGGGTGCTTGATGATGATGCAATTTCCCTTCTTCGACGCCTTCAAAAAATACTAAATAGGAATTTTATGGTTTATCCATCTACGTCTAATAATTTTGTTTTTAGATCCATAGGTTTCGCCATTCAGAAAGGATTGGCAGCGCAATTTGTTGCTCGTGCTTCTGTGAAGGCATTTTTGTAAAATTTGTACACACTTCATGATTTATTATAGTATATTTTGAAGAAAAAAATAGCAAGTTCGGGTTCAACAAGGATACTCACGTCGGAGACCAGTTAGGAATTTGATTATTGTCATCCAATCTCTCTGCTTCTGAATTTCTTTGAGATCCTCAGGCAACGGAAGTAAAGAATGAAGATCGTCAGTGATTCGAGTTACTTCTCCAAAGTATTGAGTTAAAGACTCATCGTACTGCTGAAGATTAAACATCTCGATTGTCATCTCATACATGTGTGAGATATTTGATTCATACATGAGGTTAAGATGATCCCAAACGTCCTTACATCTCTTAAAGTGGCTGGTGAAATCGGCAACATGCGGCTCCATGGAATTCCACATAATAGATAAAAGATTTGCATCATTTTGCTCCCATTGTTCTAGAGTGTCATCTTTAAGAGGACCTTATTTGAGGTATTTATACTTTCCTTGTCCTTTAAACCAAATCTTAATTGTGCGGCTCCAGTGAATGAAATTTTCCTCATTGAGTTTTCAAGTGGTGATGGCCTGATCACGAATAAGGAGAGGATCCACTACTTCTTTCTTCTCAGACATGATCACAGCATACTACTAACACGACGTGTAAGAATACCAGAGATGAGGAATGTTACATTATATATTTCCTATTTTACATAGCATGCTATTTGTTTTGTTATTTCTCTTTTATATATGGACCTCTCAGTAATTCTTTCAGTGTTATATATATGAGGGTGCACACATTGTGCAACCCTAAGCTCTCCAAATCTCATTATTTTTCACATGGTATCAGAGCGGGACGATCCACCTGAAACCTAATCCCTATCTCCACCAACCCTAGCCGCCACCACACTCTGAAATCTCCTTTTTTCATCGCTACAGTACTGCTACAGTACCGCCGCCACTACCGATCGCCGTCCACCCCTCCGCAGCCCACCATCCACCTCTAATCCCCTAATAAACTCCATCCTTGTGGCCTAATCCACCACAGGACCCTCCGTCTAGCTCCGTTTCTCTTTCCGAAATCTCCGGACAGCCTCGGTAACTTTCCAGTTCTGGCACGTTGACGGTGTAACGGGCTTCATCCTCTCTGTCTGCCTGCGCCTCATGGTGGAGTGATTGATCCTCCATGTTGACGTAGGTTATTTCTCTTCATCTGCTGCCCCTACGTGGGTTTTTTTTAAGATCCATGTGTGGATCTTCTACCTTCTACCACTAGTCCATGTGTTGGACTTCTGCCTCTGACTGCTGACTACTCCTGCATGTGCCTGCCTTCCTGCCTATTCTCAAGGCGTCTTCTGGAGATGACTTCAGGAGAGACTCGCGCCGTCAAGTTACCACTGTTAAACTTGACGGGCGCAATTACCAGCTTTGGGTGTGCTCCTTTGTGATATATGCCAAATCACAAGGGAAGTACTCTCATCTGATTCGCACTGGTCCGCCTCAGCCTGCAGCGAACGCGGATGAAAAAGACGTCACTTTTGATGATTGGGTCCGTGAAGACTCGACTGTGATGACATGGATTCTCAACAGTGTCGTTGAGAAGATCAGTGTTACTTTACTTAGGCTACCTACGGCGAAGCAGATGTGGGATCAGCTCGCCAGTACCTACTCTCACAGTCAGAATCCCAAGAAGGTCTTCGACATAACCAAGCAACTAGGGCGACTCCAATTCACGGGATCTGACATCTCCGACTATTTCTCCACCTTCACCGGCCTGTGGGGTGAGTTGGAGATTTATAACCCGCTGTCTACTGATCTGGCGACTATGCAAAAACAGCAGGTGGAACTACAGCTGATACAGTTTCTGAGTGGCTTGCCAGAATCCTATGCTGGCGTTGTGGATTAGATCTTGACGAGTGATCCGCTCCCTACTTTGCAGAGTGCCTACCAGCGTCTCCAGCGCCTTTCTTTATCGACATCATCTCCTGAGACTAGAGATTCTACTGCCCTGGCTGCTTGGGCCGGGCGTGGCCGTAGTCGTGGTCGTGGCTGTTCCACTGATGGCCGTCCTCCCCTGGGTGCAAGACGGGGACGTGGACCTGGTGCTGCATGAGGAGCCCCTCCTGCTGCCTCACCTCCTGCTGTTGCGCGTCCTCAGCAAGGACAGCGTGTGTATACCTTCTGTGGCCGGTCTAACCATATTGAAGAAAAGTGCTGGGAAAAGTACGGTAAACTGGCTTGGGCCAATGCTGTTGCAGATTCATCGTCTACTGCTTCTGAGGTTGTTACTCCGATGCCTGAGCCAGCAACTGCGGGAGCGACCGCAGACTACATTCGTGCTGAGGTGGAACGCCTCCTTGAGCGTGTTGGCTCTTCGACTGCTGCTTCTACTAGTGGAGCACATGTTGCATACTCTGGTTATGATACTGCATTCCTGAGTTCCTCCTCACCTTCTACTTCTGGTAATACCAAATGGGTGATAGATTTTGGTGCCTCTGCACATATATCTGGCAATAGATCTCTGTCTAAAACTCTATCTAAACCTGTCTGTAACTCTTCTGTTATGCTAGTTGATGGCTCAAAGTCTTCGGTCTTTGGAGTCGGTGATATTGTTTCTCAGTTTTGGCTCAAGTCTGCCTTATACGGGCCTAGATTTCCTTTGAACTTATTATCAGTCAGCAAAATTTTACGAAGTTTGAACTGTGGCCTGACTTTTGTTCCTGGTTCATGTGTTTTTCAGGACCTTCGCACGAGGACGAAGATTGGTGGGGGGTATGAAGGTGCTGATGGACTCCACTACTTGGACCAGTTACCGCGATCAGAGAAAGCTGCTATGGTATCTGCTTTATTGGCTTCTGTTTCTGCACTACAGTGGCACTACAGGCTGGGACATCCATCGTCAGAGAAGTTGCGTCATTTAGTTTCTGATATTGGCAGTTGTAATTTTCAGTGTGAATCTTGTCAGCTGGGAAAACAGACTCGTACTGTGTATCCTAGACGTAGTACTGTGAGCAGTAAAAACATTCACTCTGATGTATGGGGTCCATGCCATGTACCGAGTTTGTCTGGTTACAAATATTTCATTCTATTTATTGATGACTTTTCTAGGACTACTTGGTTGTTTCTATTAAAAGTAGGTCTGAAGTGCTGTCTACTATCAAATACTTTTTTGCTGAAATAAAAACGCAGTTTGGTTTGCCTGTTAAAGTTTTCCGCACCGATAATGCTTTAGAGTTTGTTAAGCAAGAAGTGGCGGTTTTCTGTAAATCTGTTGGTACGCTCCACCAGACTTCATGTGCCTATACCCCACAACAAAATGGTGTCGCTGAGCGGAAAAATAGACACTTATTAGAAGTTACCAGGACTATCATGATGCATTCTCATGTGCCCCGCTCCTATTGGCCTGAGGCTATTTTGACTGCGTGTTTTCTGATTAATAGGATGCCATCGTCTGTTATTGGAAATAAGATTCCTATACAGGTTCTGTAACCTGAGACTTCTTTGTTTGCTGTGCCTCCTAGAATTTTTGGGTGTACCTGCTTTGTCAGATTACTTGCACCTGCTTCTGATAAATTGTCTCCTCGAGCTGCTAAATGCATTTTTCTGGGCTATTCTAGAACTCAGAAGGGTTACAAGTGTTATAATCCCAATACAAGGAAATGGTTTACTAGTAGTGATGTTGTCTTTTTTGAAGATACACTGTATTATTCTTCAGCAGGAGATAGTTTGCAGACAGACATTCTTGCCTCTCCTTTGCCAGTTATTTCTGACTGTGTGCCTGACAGCACTGACACTGTGACTACTGAAACTCAGGATCCTCCTCTTATTGTTTATCAGCGCAAGAATAGAGCACCTTCTACGGAAATACCCCCCCAAGGCAACCAATCTTCTCCTCCAGAAGGTTCTGCTGCACCTGAGGTACACTCTGACCTTGACATACCTATTGCACTCAGAAAGGGTACTCGTTCCTGCACTTCTCATAGCATTGCTCAGTTTGTATCTACTGCTCATCTGAATACTCATTCTAGCAATTTTGTATATGCTTTATCTGTTGTGGTTGTACCTAAGAATGTTCAGGATCCATTGAAAAGTACTGCTTGGACATCTGCTATGAAAGAAGAAATGATTGCTCTTACTGACAGAGACACTTGGGAGCTGGTGGATCCACCTCCTCAGTGTAAGCCTGTGGGCTGCAGGTGGGTATATGCCGTAAAATATCAACCTGATGGTACGGTTGAGAGGTTGAAAGCACGGTTAGTTGCAAAGGGCTATACTCAGACATATGGCATTGATTACTTTGAGACTTTTTCTCCTGTTGCTCGCCTTAACTCTGTCAGGATTCTCCTATATGTTGCTGTGAATCTGAACTGGCCTCTTCTGCAGCTTGATGTGAAAAATGCTTTTATGTATGGTGACTTGCAGGAAGAAGTGTATATGGAGCAACCTCCTGGGTTTGTTGCTCAGGGGGAGTCTCACAAAGTATGTAGGCTTAATAAGTTTATCTATGGGCTCAAGCAGAGTCCTCGTGCCTAGTTTGATAAGTTGAGCAGGATCATGATTGATTTTGGTTTTCTGAGGTCACAGGTTGACCACTCTGTGTTCACAAAAAAGACTTTAGCAGGTATTACTGTTCTTATTGTATATGTTGATGACATTATTATTTCTGGCAGCGACTCTCTTGGTATTCAGGCTACCAAAGATCATCTGGGCAAGCACTTTGCTATAAAAGATTTGGGCAGACTTCGGTATTTTTATGGCATAGAGGTCTCTAGAACCTCTAATGCCCTGGTGCTTTCTCAGAGAAAGTATGTTCTTGATATTCTGCAGGAGACTGGTATGCTTGGAGCAAGACCTGCGGATACTCTTCTTGATCCCAATGTGAATTGGGATGATGATTCCTCTTCTGTGTTTGCTGATCATAAAAAATTCAGGAGGTTGATTGGTAAATTGATTTATTTAACTGTTACTCGTCCTGATATTGCTACTGCAGTGGGTCTTCTTAGCAGGTACCTTGACAAACCCAAACAGTGTCATTGGGATGCTATATGTCAAGTCCTGAGATACTTAAAAAAGTCGCCTGGCAAGGGACTTCATTATAAAAAGAATGGGCACTGTGTTCTTGAAGGGTATTCTGATTCTGATTATGCAGGCAGCAAAGTTGATAGAAAATCTACCTCCGGTTACTGTACTTTTGTAGGAGGCAATCTTGTTACTTGGAGGAGCAAGAAACAGAATGTCATTGCCAGATCTAGTGCTGAAGCTGAGTACAGGGCCATGGCCCATACTGCCTGAGTTACTGTACTTTTGTAGGAGGCAATACTGCCTGTGAGTTACTGAAAATCTACCTCCGGTTACTGTACTTTTGTAGGAGGCAATCTTGTTACTTGGAGGAGTAAGAAACAGAATGTCATTGCCAGATCTAGTGTTGAAGCTGAGTACAGGGCCATGGCCCATACTGCCTGTGAGTTACTGTGGGTACGTTTCTCTCCTGAAAGAGTTTGGGATTGAGTCTTCTTCGGCCATTCCTATGCACTGTGATAACAGAGTTGCCATCTTCATTGCAAATAATCCTGTCTATCATGAGCGCACCAAACACATTGAAGTTGACTGCCACTTCATCAGAGAATCTATTCTTGCTGGCAAGATATGCACTCCATTCACGAGATCAGAAGATCAAGTTGTTGATATCTTCACCAAGCTGTTGGCGAAGAAATAGTTCTGCACACTAATGGACAAGTTGGGCATGATTGACATCTATCCTCCAACTTGAGGGGGAGTGTTACATTATATATTTCCTGTTTTACATAGCCTGCTATTTGTTTTGTTATTTCTCTTTTATATATGGACCTCTCTGTAATTCTTTCAGTATTATATATATGAGGGTGCACACATTGTGCAACCCTAAGCTCTCCAAATCTCATTGTTTTTCACAAGGAACATGTTTCTGTGGACACGGCGTGCAGGCGTAAAACAGCCTTCTGTCAACACGGTGTTGACTTCTGAGACGGTGTGTGACTTGCAATATGATGAAACCATGCACACTGTCTGGGCAGATTTTCTCGTGAAAACGTAAGAAACGTTACACCCTAGCTTCAAGGATGACTACTCGTCTAGAAATAAGCTTTCCCGGATATAGATTCCGAGGAGGAGAATGGGAGATGATGATCCAGATGATAAAGACGATGATCCGGATGATGGAGATTACTTCCACCACTATAGAGATGACGATCCTGATGATTAGGGTGATGGATGGCGATCCGGATGATCCGGGGGATAGATATGACTTGAACCACCATAGAGATGACGATCTAGATGATCCGGGTGATGGAGATGACTTCCACCCTATGAAGAAGACCAACTGGACGGTGGAGATGACTTCCACCACAGAGAAAATGAGAAGATGGGTTGGACGGTGGAGATGACTTCCACCGCGGAGAAGACGGGTTGGGTGGTGGAGATGACTTCCTGATGTAGAATGTATTAGGCTTTATTTAACTTTTTTTGCTTTATTTTTATATTTAGGGACCTGAGTATAAATTATCTAGTTAATTTACTTAGCTGTAAATCTTTTATGCTTTTCTTTATTTTAGGTTTTATTTAATTCCGAATTTTATTAAATAGGAGTTTATTTCCATTACTTGTGGGTCAAATCATGTAATGTTATAAAAGCCAGCCTTGGGGCCTTTGTCCAAGCAGTTGATTATGATTTGAGAAATAGATTACTACTGTTTATCTTCTTCGTTCTTCTTCTTCACAATGTGTTCTACATCACTTCCACTGCCAAGAAGACGAGAGAATTACAATGGAGTTGATGGCAATCGTCGCTCTTAGGGGAATTAGGGTATCGCCTGCCCTGATACCATGTTAATAGGGAGATTATGAGGTAAAGCAACTTGACTTTGTATTAAGAGGGCACACCTATATATATATATATTGACTTGGGCGATGGCCAATAACCCAATTACACGGTATGGGACTAATCCCATATATATACAAAGGAATAGAATAATGAACAATAAATACTTATTATTCTAACAACCACTTTTTACATGTTCGGATTTTGTCAATTGTCGTGATTTTGATCTTTTCAATTGTCTTGTTGTTGAAGGTGCTTTATGTACATGATCAGTTTGGTGATCATGTATTTGATTTTGCAATCTCCGTGTCTTGGGCCAAGAAATAAGTGTCGTGCTTGGTCATTTTAGCAATGTCGTCGTCGTTGTGCACCAAGATTTAAGTTGGTTGAATTCGAGCGCACTCCAAAAAGATGAAATATGGGTATGTGTATATGCACAGAATTTCAACAGTGATTTAAGTGAAATATGAGAATCCCAAGATGCTACAAATACACGAGCCTCCCAAAGTTGTGTAAGAAGCCAAATCGCCTGAAGAACAGTATTTTGGAGTAAAAATACCATGGTGTATTGTTGCTACAGTTCAGGCACGGGTACAAGTACCTACATCAAAGCTCCTTGCTCCTACCTCAAGGATATAATGGTCTAGGGCCTTCAAGGAGCCTAGAGGGATCCTGTGCGCCCTAAAAGTGGGTAGTCACGTGTATGGATTCCCCCTGAAAAGGGGGGTAAGGGGCAATAAGTTGTGGTTCCCCCCCTGGGCACCACTGATGAGGAAGAAGAGGGCCTCATCCCTCCTTCCACGGTACAACCCTGGTGGGACTCTAGAAGCTTAAGGGACAAAAATTGCAGAACCCACGTGTAGCCACCGCTGGAGCCAGTGGGCTCCCTTAAGTCAGTCTGTTTTACGTTGATATTATAGCACCTAAGATAGGGCAGTAATTGGGTGTGCGTATCGGGATATCACGGGGTGTAGAAAAGAAAGGAGGAAAATCAAAAGTGTTATGGGTGATGGTGGTGGGAGATATGGAGGAAAACAGTGGGAGCAACATAATCAACAGAGGGAAGGGGGTATTGTTAACAAGTAAAAAAATGAATGAAGATTAATCGTAACCTAAGGTTTAAGATTGATCAATGGCGGAGGATACTTGGTTTGGGTCGCACCTAGGGTTTTGGTCCCAGTCTAGAGTTTAAAATCTCATGCTCGTATACCAACTAACGCAAACATTGTTTGCAAAAATGAATTTTTTTCATTTGATTCAACCTATCAAATAGTACCCCTAAAACCACCAGACATGGATTTATATAGATAACGCATGTGAAGCCCTAATTGGCTTATTTATGCTCATGACCCTACTGAATTAGAAACAATAAGTAATTAGTTTAGAATTTCAAACAAGTCCCCAACTATTCATATAATCATATAAATCCAAATATTGAAATAATTGAGAATAAAATCCCAGAAGATACCAACAAAAGACAACTAATGAAATATGCCAAATAAAAGATGAATACTATGTGTTCTAATCAAGAAGCGCCTAAACTCTAGCCATGCTCTTGATGTGCATCGTGTCCTACATCAATCATGCATCCATTATGATGTGGTTTCTTGTAATATCTACTTAGCTGAATGCCCTTGCCTTACAAAAAATACATATCGACTTATCCATGTCTTAGAAAAAGAAGAAATTGCCAATCTCCTCTTTTTCTACTTGCAATGTTCTAGCAATTCATAGGTGAATTATATTATTCAACATTCATGATGCACATCCAATTTGCACATATTTCTGTTAAAATAAGAAGAATCGGCAAAAAAATCATAACAAATATAGATTCTACTTAGATGGGAGCTTGACAAAAGAAGTGCCACATTCATGTATTTAATATTAATGGAAAAATGATAAGGAGCCTATAAAATTTTGATTAAGATTTTAGAAAAAGAAGTGGGAATCAAAATTAAAATTTATGTTGTTTCTCAAGAAGCTATAATGATGTTCCTGTTTTGAGCCGTTGCAAAAAAAAAAAAAACATAGCATATTTTGCAACTATGAGAAATCGAAGGCATCAGAGTGAATAGCTAGAGAGGTATTAGGAGAAAATAAAAAAATAATAGGCAAACCCAAAATTACCTTTAATACGAGGTAGTACATAAAATACTTGTCCACCACGTTCCAATTCATGCTTCACAGCAGATATGACTTTTTGTTTGCTATAGGATAGAAGTTGAGTTCTAATGGGAACTCTTTCGGGGGGCGGTGTCGAAATTAAACTGAAAAAAAAAGGAAAAGAATAAGTTAAATGACATTTGGAAGATCAAACATGAAACCCTTTAAACATCTATGAGAACTGTCCACTTGAAAGGGATGGCATAATTAACATCATTTGAGCATTTCTAAGCAAAAATATATAAAGAAACATATACAAATTTCAATCCAATCATTTTTTTTACTTTGTACAAAGATTTTTCAGTCAATTTGTCACATGAATAATTGAATTTGGATATGGGTATAGATCTAAACATGGTTTGATGAGAAAGACACAGCTTTGTCCATTGTCCTCTAGGATGAGATCTTCCAAGTCCCAATTACCCCAATGGTCTGCATTATTATTTCACTACAGTGCATTGGAGCCCTTATGCATTGTAGGATTCAAGTTTTAGGAAAGCCATAGATCATACTTGTTAAGGCGGCAAGGCGACACGGCGTTGGGGCCGGACGCCTTGCGCCTAGGCGACCTTTAAAAATAATAATTTATGTATATATACATGTTGGTTTTTCCCCACTCATATACACGCATTGTGTAGTTATATATGTAGTTATCTACATATTTATAGCCAGTCTCTCCATATATATATATATTTTATTGTATGAAAAAACAACCAATTACATTTCTAATATATTATCATTTGACAATAATGTCAAGGACATGAAAAGAATTATTGTAAAGAATGTAAGAGTGATCAACATATAAATATATATTTATTGTCATACATAGCTACAAATATTAAGCAATGTAATCACTATCCTTCATAGCATAGCTACTTAGTACAATCTGAATTGAAGGTGCAAACTAAGAAAAATCAAATGTGTACTAAGAGTATTAGATCCAGTCAAACAAAAAAGAGTATTAGATCCAGTCAAACCCAAAAAAGAGTATTAGATCCAATTAAAAAGTGATATTTGGCACATAAAATAGGCAACACTATTAATTTTGAGCATTGGTGTAGCCATATCAAACATCAAAATAAGTAAATATACAACTAGACCCACAAAACTAGGTCACTGTAGCATTATAATAAAGTGTCCTATCCTAGGCGCAGCCCTGGGGCGCCTTGACAAGTATGACATAGATACAAGCAAACAATTTTCATTTAAAGCCGACTTGAAATGAAGATCTCTAATTTGAAAAGGTATGGCATCCAAAACGGCATAGAAAGTTAGGTGCAACCCTTATACAACAATTTTAAGGATCACCTATGAAGCGTGGATGCTTCAAATCAATCCTCGTACATGTGCAAGTGCAACAAATGTATTGGACACCAGCAGTTATTGGATACTTCAAGATACATCATGATACTTCATCGCTAGATCCAGCATTTTCCCCTTTTTTTTTGGATGTTACGTGTGTGTTGGACACTGCTTGAGCTGTGTCCCTATTTTTCCTTTGTCCTATGTTATGGAAGGTCATGAGATATAGAGGATACTAGATAGGTGCTGTACAGGAGATCCGATGCGGCCGCTATACCTCTTAGGCAGTAGTGGATGTTGTCCCTTATGCATAGAGAGGACAAAACTTTCTCCTATCCTCTCTTTGCTCTTTGTCCCTTCGTTGGTGATAGAAACCTTGTGTCAGATTGAGGAGAGACGTGACTTGGAGCGAGATGCATTTTCGATAGAGTGGTAAAGGATCAACATTTTCGATAGAGGTAGGTAAAGAAGCAAGTTTAAAAAAAAGGATTAGAGTGGGATCTTGAAAAATTGGCTCTTTGACAAGAAAGTTTTTGGAGATAGTGGATACCATGATTAGAAGAGAAGTCAATATAGCTTGCTTGCAGGAAACCAAGTGGACAGGGGAACGATGCAGAGAGTTTGGAGACTCAGGATACAAAATTTGGTATACATGTATGGACGAGCATAGAAATGGAATAGGCATTATTATTGATAAGATGTGAAGGATGATGTTGTCAAAATCACAAGGATAGGCGATAGTATCATAGCTATCCAGGTTTTCTTGGGGGAAAGAATTTTTAACATCATTAGTGCTTATACCCCCCCATGTTGACCTTAGCGAAATTCAAAAAGGCTAAGAAGGATTTATGGGATAATATAGATGCATTGATGCAAGGAATATCGATAGACGAGAAGATCCTTATTGGGAGTGATTTAAATGGCCATGTAGGGAGTAGCGATGTTGGATATGAGAGAGTTCATGGTGGTCTTGGATATGGCATGGAAGAGGGAGGATATTAGATTTTACAGTTGCATATGATATTGTAGAAGAATATTGCATTGAACTGATTCGATTTGATAAAAGAAGTACAGCCTTGTCCTATATATAGGAGCAAGGGAGAAACCCTGAGACTTGTGTCCCAAGTAATCTAAACGCCGAGACACTAAAGGCCCACTAACTAAATAACCTATTAACTAAATAGGCTAATATATACTCTTTAACACTCCCCCTCAAGTTGGATCATGGGTGAAACACATGTGCAAGCTTGGAGTTACAGGACTCGATAAAACGATAAAATGATAAAAGAAGATAGATGTCACTCCCCATACAAAATCGACCCATACAAAATAGATACTCCCCCTTAAACAATACTCCCCCTAAATCATATGATGACACCTCTTTTCTTTGAAATTGTATTATGTAGGCTGGAGATCCTCGAGCTTTGACGAAGGTCTTTTGGAGTTCATCTGGAATGAAGAACATCTGAAATGGAACCTGAATACTGCAACAGTAATTCGCCACTTGGAGCAAACGATCATCAATACCATGACTATAGCAAATTCACTGGAATACGTACTTAACGCGACACGAACGTGGATACACAGTGTCTATGTAGCAGTAGCGGAATCTTCAAATTGTCTGGGAAGAGGTGCATAATGTGGCACGAACACGAACGGACGATACGCTGGTGATACGATGCATGTACCATAACTCTGTCGCATGAACTAGGGGTGTAAACGGTGCGGGTATGACCATACCCAGAACCGTACCCAATTGTTTTTGCGGGTACGGGTACGGGTCCAGACCCGCATTTCTCAGTAACCAGACCCGCACCATACCCGGAACCGCATATAATGCGGGTACACGGTGCGGTTCCAAGGGTATACGGTTTTGTGCAAAAAAAAATTCAAGCATTAAAATTGATGGCTGCACCTGTTTTTAAGCCCAAATTAATGTATACATTTACTGAAGTTCGAAATTTTCAGCATATAAGCTGCTAGAGTAACACAAAGCTGCTGTTTTGGGGGGCTTTGTGGACTTAAAATCATTCAAGTACCTACTTTTGGGCCAAAATCTTTATTAAAAAAACCATATCATACACGTATATGGTTTAATCACTAGAACGACGTTTGAAATTTTTGGATGTGGCAACGGCTGCAACTGTCAGAAAAGTTTGGATGGCAGGACAACGAACCACTGCATCCATGTGGGGATGGTATCCACAGTTAATGTTATTACTAATTCCGTATAAACGACGTCAGTGTTGTATCCCAGAGAAGTATGGGGACAAATAGTGAAAAGTAGTAGAAGCGGGTAAACAAAAGTTGGCAATCTCACACAGTTTCGCGTGAACATATAATTGAGGCAATCATAATATAAAGAGTTCCACGATGTCTGTTACACAAACACCTAGGGCTTTCAACTAATTACATTTAGTCCAATGATCAGCTAAGGTAATTGATCATCCTATGATAATTAGACTTACACTAACAACTACGAAGCTTAGTCTTAAGGGAACGGCAAAAAAAGGTAAAAAAAGATACATGATAGGGAATGGGATGAAGCATGGACCAAAAACCTCTTCGTTGTTGGTCGCTGTCCTCCCGTTGACCAATAATCATTATCAAGCAGAAGTAGAGGAGGCGGGTGGTAGAAATCCACCTCTTCCTTACGTGAAGTTGGTGGTTGTCACGTGAATGGAACCAGGGAGGCACCACTTGGGCTGCGTTTGGCACGGGACCGAAACCCGATTTGGCCTTGTCTTTATGTGCCAACCCCGCCAAACAAGTGCCGGTTTGAGGTTGATTTTTGTTTGGTTCGCAATCCTGAAAAAGCCTCGTTTTGGGATAACGGAACCCCCTAACCCGGGTTCTCCCAGTCCCACGAGGGGCGGGATTCTGGTTCATAACCCGATTTTCGCGATCTTAGTCCATTTTCGTCTCGCCCTTTCTGCGATGGTGTCATCGCCCCCCGACGCCTCCCCGCCCCTTTGCCTTTCCCCTCTCCCTCTTCTGCTCTCTCTTCTGCTCCCTCTCCCGAGAAGTCGACGCCCTCCCAGCAGTTATGACGCCCTCTCCCACCTCTCCCAAGACATGCAGCAGCCCATCGTTTCGTATGGCAGGGCAGTGTCGTATGGATAAGCCTGGACAGTGGCGTAGGCGCAAGAGCCGGTCAATCAAGCCGACGGAGGGGTACGATGGGTCGTCTGCAATCGCCGACCTACACCGCCAGTCTAGATGCCGAGAATCAAGCATCATCTGGAGTTGTCATCTCCCATCAAAGCCCCCCTTTTCACTGTGTGCAAACCCAGTAAACCCTAGCAAGGGCAAGCGGTGTCGCTGCTGCTATATAGTGCTGCGATTCATATCTGAACTCCTCCCTGTTCACATTCGTATCCTCCACAAAATCTTCTCTGAAGCCGCCGCTGCCGAGCCCCTGTACTCAGAAGTCGCCCAGCTGCTTGAGAGGTATGTCTTCGCCGACCCTCTTCGCCGTTTCAGTAGGCTAGCGGCTTATGTGTACCGTCCCTCTACATTTGTTGTATGTGTACCATCCCTCTACATTTGTTGTATGTACCGTCCCTGACCCGTGCTCCTATCTTCAACCTTGATTTCTGCTGGCTGACCATGTAGTTCTCCTGATCAATACGAACACAACCTTGATTTCTGCTGGCTGACCATGTATTATTTCCAGAAAAAATGGATGCATTGAAATGAAATAAGTCGACCATATTGCTATATATTTATATTGACAATTTATTTAATGAGTTCTCCCTGCTAGAAACCTCATTTACGAGGACAAGGTTATATGTAGCCATGATTGTTCTCCCTGCAAACATCAAGTAGACATGATTGTTATCCCTGCTAGTAACATCATGAATGTTATAAACATGAAATACAGCAGCATTAGATGTAGAGCACAATATTCTGTTGCTCCTGTCCCTGACAGTGTCACTTGCTCATCTCTTTCTGTGTAATGAACCAGATATATGAGTTCTCCCTGCTAGTTACCTCATTTTTTGTATAAGCCTATTTTTGTGCTATCCATTTAAAATGGTGACTATTATGTGCTCATTGTATAAGCCCTAATTTGATTGGTCACTATTTCTTCCATTTAAAATAATATGATGTTGACACATATATCTGAATGCCGACTATAGATCACCTGAATTATGGTGTTGTTAATCATGTTATAAACATCAATACACCAGCAATGTAGAGCACAACATTCTGCATTGAAATGAAATAGGTCGACCAAATGGGATAGGAACAAAATAATTGTTATATATTTATATTGACAATTCCATTAATGAGTTTTGCCTGCTAGTAACCTCATTTACAAGGACAGGTTTATATTTTAGGCATGATTGTCTTAGCATATTGTTTGGTCATGGAAGGAACCCGAGAAGTAGATTTATGTTATATATGTCAATGTGTTTTCAGTTGTGTTTTCATGTTAATATGTATAATGTATTATGTTTGATAGTTCATTAGTTGTTCAGGTACAAATATCTTATGTAATATATTTGTTTAAGTTGGAACAAGTATGTGTTACAAGCCCTACATTGAAAAATGAATCATTATGTAGGTTTTTTTTGTGTCAACTTTTCATAATTAGAACAGGGACACCCTAATTTTGATTATTCAACTTATTCTTATTTGTGTTATGATTGTGCTCCTAGACTGCTTATGCTTTGTATACGTGCAAATTGTACACCCATTAGTATAGGTAGATCTTTTTCATAGTCATTTCATTTATTTTGTAAACTTTAGTACCAACTTTGCTTTGTGTTAATATATTTTGGCACCTTGTACACATCCCTTGACTGAGGTTTGCCCCCCCCCAATTAGGTCTACTATGATTTCCCAAAATTGGAATCCACCTATTACGTATTAATTATGTTTTTTTTTAACATACTAGTCTGTAGTGTACATTGTATATGCTCATAAAATACTAGTTTGTAGTTGGAACAATTATGTGCTATAAGCCCTAATTTGTTTGGTCAGTATTTGTTCCGTTTAAAATAATATGAAGTAATATTTTTGTTTTAGTTGGAAACATATTTTTGAATGCCTCCTAATGTGTTGTAGATCACCTAAATTATGGTGTTGTTAATCATGTTATAAACATGAAATACAACAGCATTAGATGTAGAGCACAATATTCTGTTGCTCCTATCCCTGACAGTGTCACTTGCTCATCTCTTTCTGTGTAATGAACCAGATATATGAGTTCTCCCTGCTAGTTACCTCATTTACGAGGACAGGGTTATATTTAGAATTTTAGACATGATTGTTGTAGCATATTGTTTGGTCATATGTTAGTGTGTTTTCAGGTTAATATGTATCATGTATTATGTTTCATATGTCATTAGTTGTTCAGGTACAAATATCTTATATAATATATTTGTTTAAGTTGGACCAAGTATGTGTTACAAGCCCTACATTGAGGTCTGAATCATTCATGTAGGTTTTTTTTATGTCAACTTTTCAAAACTAGAACTGGGACACCCTAATTTTGATCATTCAACTTATTCTTATTTGACTGTGCTCCTAGACTGCTTATGCTTTGTATACGTGCAAATTGTACACCCATTAGTATAGGTAGATCTTTTTCATAGTCATTTCATTTATTTTGTAAACTTTAGTACCAACTTTGCTTTGTGTTAATATATTTTTGCACCTTGTACACATCCCTTGACTGAGGTCTGCCCCCCCCCCAATTAGGTCTACTATGATTTCCCAAAATTGGAATCGACCTATTACGTATTAATTATGTTTTTTTTGGAACATACTAGTCTGTAGTGTACATTGTATATGCTCATAAAATACTAGTTTGTAGTTGGAACAATTATGTGCTATAAGCCCTAATTTGTTTGGTCAGTATTTGTTCCGTTTAAAATAATATGAAGTAATATTTTTGTTTTAGTTGGAAACATATATCTGAATGCCTCCTAATGTGTTGTAGATCACCTAAATTATGGTGTTGTTAATCATGTTATAAAGATGAAATACATCAGCATTAGCTGTAGAGCACAATATTTTGCTGCTCCTGTCCCTGACAGTGTCACTTGCTCATCTCTTTCTGTGTAATGAACCAGATATATGAGTTCTCCCTGCTAGATACCTCATTTACGAGGACAGGGTTATATTTAGAATTTGGTTATATTTAGACATGATTGTTGTAGCATATTGTTTGGTCATATGTCCGTGTGTTTTCAGGTTAATATGTATCATGTATTATGTTTCATATGTCATTAGTTGTTCAGGTACAAATATCTTATATAATATATTTGTTTAAGTTGGAACAAGTATGTGTTACAAGCCCGACATTGAGGTCTGAATCAATAATGAAGGTTTTTTTTTGTATAAGCCCTAATTTTGTGCTATCCATTTAAAATGGTGACTATTATGTGCTCATTGTATAAGCCCTAATTTGATTGGTCACTATTTCTTCCATTTAAAATAATATGATGTTGAAACATATATCTGAATGCCGACTATAGATCACCTGAATTATGGTGTTGTTAATCATGTTATAAACATCAAATCAGTGATTTCAGGTTTATATTCAATTAATGTGTTTTCAGTTGTGTTTTCGTGTTAATATGTATACTTTATTATGTTTGATAGGTCATTATATGTTCAGGTACAAAAATCTAATGTAATATATTTCTTTAAGTTGGAACAAGTATGTGCTGTAAGCCCTACATTGAGGTCTGAATCATTCATGTAGGTTTTTTTTATGTCAACTTTTCAAAACTAGAACTGGGACACCCTAATTTTGATCATTCATGTTAGATTGAATGAATGATTTTAATGTTAGCTTGAATGAATGATTTTAATTTTCATGTACGACCAAAATGTACACCCATTAGTATTATGTTGATTATGTCATGCAAGTAATCCAACTATTTCGGCTAATCTGTATTCCCTCTGAATTTCTTGTGTGTACCGTCCCTGACCCTGTCGCTGGCGGTACAACTCTGTTCAACCTTCAATTCGGCTTACCAGGTATATCTCATGAGCAATACAAACACGTTTAATGTGAATGTCATGCTGAATGCTTGCTATTTATGTAGTTTTCCTGTAATGAACATATTGGATGATGTGTTTGCTAAAAGCATTTCAAATTTAACAACAATTTCAAATTTGTTGTACAAATTGTGGATCTTATGTCTGGTTGCGACATTGATGAGACAATATGACATGGGTTATTGCTTTAAACAAGTTATTGCTTTCAATACAAGTTATTGCTTTCAACTGTGTAGTTTCATACTAGGTTCGTATAACGGTTTCGTTTAAACACCCATACTAAAGTGATATATCGCAGTGTCATTGGTACTATGGCTACACCCGACCCGAGGTTCCGTATTGTATGGTCGAAAGAGTTGGATGAGGCTCTGGTTGCGGCATTGAGGAGACAATATGACATGGGTAGGTGCGTCGATGGAATTTTTACTAGGGACGCGTGGAGGGAGACGCTACGTGATTGGCATATCAGGATGGGGAGGAATGAGGGTACATTGGATCAGTTAAAAACTCGGTGGAAGAACCTCAGGAGAGACTATGCAAAGATAAAACTGGTGACCAACAAAAGTGGTGTTGGATGGGATGACAGCAGGCACAAGCCAATATTGCCTGACACCCCGGAGTGGAGGGAGGCACTTGCGGTATGTCTAATAATATACACTCCCCTGACTATTATATATTAAATTAAACTTGTTTATATTGACCTACTCAGTAGTTGTCCCCTATTTTAGGCAAACAGGGAACTAGCGAGATTGATCAACAAACCATTCTACCACTACCACGACGTCGAGCTGATGGGGGGGAGGAACATAGCTAGGGGCCATCATGCAATGTCCTCAACCGATAGACAGCCTCCTTCTGATGTTGCATCTGAAGATGATGTTATTGTTGACCAAGATGCATCTGATTCATTTGTCAGCCCAGAACCGACCGGTCCAACTGGTCCAACCGGTTTCACTGAAGACGTGGTTAATTCTGGGACGCAAAGTGAGGACACCAACGGCGGATCACACAACCAAGGTGTTGGTGCAAGGACTCCCACCACGATCAGACGTAGGAAGCGACCGTCAAGCTCACAGGACAGTTGTGTCCTGTCTAATGATGTCGTGTCCGAATTCACAAAGGTGTTTGCCAAGGTACGTGAGATGGGCAGCGGAATTGCTGCTAGGTCTAATGATAAAGACGAATACCAAACAATTTTGCACCACTTTCATGCAAGCTACCCTGACGCCCCTGTCCCAGTTTTTACCACTTTTGTGCACGCCATAAAAGATCCAGCTAACCGTAACATTTACCTAGGCCTTATGGACACCCCACAAAAAATTACCATTTGGTTGCAAGACTTGTGGGAAATGAAGAACACAGCTTTTGTAGCTTCTGCATCACAATCACCCTTCACGCCACAATCTCCACCGTACTTTTGAGGTTGTGTAATTTATTAAGAACTATTTTATTCCGTTGGGAACAATCTCTGAACTATGGTACTATGTAATGGTTTATGTTGTTATTTGCTATTTGGTAAGTATTTGCTATTTTGTCGCTATAGCCCTAATTTCATTTCTGCAATATGTCGATATTTCCCTGATGCGGATAATCACTTTTAATTATAGATGTGATGGCCGGTATTCATCCATATGAAACAACTGATGACATTCTGCAAGTACTGGATCTTATGTCTGGTCCGGCTAATGACATTGCTAACACAATATCCTACCAAATAGCTGACCAAATTTCCCACAATATCATGCAAAATTCAGACGCCGCAACCACACACCAACCAATACCGAGATCGGTTAGTATTAGGAGTGGCCATCAAAAGGTTTTAGAAATAATAACCGGCCATGAAAGAAGGGCATACGATCTGTACCGTATGCTACCCAACACGGTTTTAGCCTTTGTTGACAAACTTGAGGACCGAGGTTTGTTGAAAAGTACCAGAGGTATGTCATCAGTGGAGGCAGTTTGCTACTTCCTTCAAATGGTTGGCCATGGCCATACCAACCGTGTTCTTGCTGAGGACTACATTCACAGGGGTGAGACCATAAGTAGAAAGTTTAATGAGGTGTTAGATGCAATGTGTGCTTTGTGCAACGAATATATTGTCATGCCAACTGCATCCACAACTCCGCACCGCCGCATCGCCGAGAGTTCAAGATTTTACCCTTACTTCAAGGTATGACCATTACTTAGTTGACCATTGTCCATTCCATTGTTAATATAACCACTATCGTCATCGTTGAGTGTGGTATTTACTTGCGTATTTCTTATATACTTGTCTTAGGATGCCATTGGGGCAATTGACGGGACACACATCCCCGTTTTGGTGAAGCGCGAAAAGCAGAACCGATATAGGAATAGAAAAGGGAATGTTTCCATGAATGTCATGGCTGTAGTAGACTTCTCAATGGAGTTTACATATATCATGACTGGTTGGGAGGGATCTGCTGCTGACCAAAGGGTAATTCACGCAGCTACAACCACAGGCGGGTTCAAAGTACCCGCTGGGAAGTACTATCTTGTTGATGCAGGGTACGCCAACACCAGCCAATTTCTTGCACCATATCGAAACGTTGCTTACCATATAGCAGAGTATCGGGGTTACAGAGGCTCATACACAAGCAAAAAGGAAATGTTCAACCACCGACATGCTCAACTACGTAACGTTGTCGAGCGAGCCTTTGGTGTGTTGAAGAAGAGGTTTTCCTACTTTCGTAAAGGAGCGACTTTTCGCGTGCAGTTTCAATCTCGGATTGTAATGGCTTGTTGTATCGTTCACAATTTTATCCGACGCCAAAATGATGGCGATCCTATGATGGACGAAAACTTGGATGAGCCTCATACTACCACTGACATCTCGAACGAATTGAGTTCTCTCCAACAAACAAGCCAGGCCGATGCTAGAGAGGGAGATGTTTTGCGCGAAACTGTTGCCAATTCTATGTGGGCAAATCAGTGATTTATACATTTGTTTTCTAACTTGCAGACATTGAAACATGTTCTACAACATGTTTCACTTACTCCCTTTTTTGTGTAACCTAACGGCCAACTTTTGTTCTCAAACTGTATTGTTCACTACAATTTTGCCTACTTATAAACAATGTGAAATTATGTCTGATTAGGTTTTCTGTCTAGAAATGGACAATGACATGCCGTCGTGCCCATGTGGTCTGCAGTGCACCGTACGAGTGTACATGGATGCCACAGATGCGGCAAATGGACGGTTTGAAGACAACAATCCCCACAGGCCATATTTTACATGTGGTAGGGGTCTTGTACAAACCAGATGCCATATGAGGTTGCCCGCGCAGCAAGTACCACCTACAGTGGTTACGCTGACTGCAATTAGGGATGCAATGGTATCACAACTCGCATATGCACGTAGCGAACGCAAGTTCTGGTCAGAACATTGTGCCTTTGTCTGTTCAACCAGAGCAGACACAGATAGGTTACAAGAAGAAATTTCAAGTATGCGGGAGAGGTGTCGATATCTTCGCCACCGACTTCAAATTACGAGCGATAATGACTCTTCATCAAAAGAACATGGATACAATACATCATAGATATACTATATTATGATATGTCCAAATGAACTCCACTTGTCTGTTGCAACAATTAGCTACTCCTAAACAAATGGTCTTCATATTATCTTTGAAAACTATGTCATGAACCCGATATTTTTCTATTAATCGTCAGTTTTGTTTTATTAGATGTCGATGATTCCATCTGAGGTTCCGAGGTGTGATTGTGGGCTAAATGCAGCCTTACGGCTTAACACAGAGGATGCAGGGTTAAATGACTTTGCCATTCTGAGTCAACGGCCGGGCGAAATGTATTACATATGCCCTACTCGTGAGGTGTGATAGCACATTAATAAATAATAGACTGTCCTTGTCGAGGCTCCGCATTCTTTGTCATTAACTTGTACCTCGTACTACATTTTAGGGAAAAGACCGATGCAGATACTTCCATTGGGCAGTCGATCTCCCCCCAACAATTGATTCATTAAAAGCGGAGATTATGTTACTAACTGTTGAGTGCAAGTCAGTGTGGGGTCAGGCGATGAACATGAAGGACTTCGTTGAAATTCATTACAACTACGATGAATTATACTCTAACAAAAAGTATGTGCATGAGGTTTTAGAACGCAACGTTGCCAGTCTGGAGGAAGATTGTCGTCTGCTTCTGGACATCCCCTCACCTCAAATGACTCCATAACGTTGAATGGCAAATGCATTTACATTGTCTTCTCTGTTTAGAATGACTATCAATGGATGTTATGAACATCATATACTTGTTTAATTTAGGCACTTTTATAAACGTCATATTACAGTTTAAGTGGTATGAAATTTTTCTTCATGTTGATGAGTGTTTTATTAATGATGTATGTTATTATTCGATTTTTTTCTTAACGTTAGCTCAAACCAAATAATACAATTAATTGTGATATACACCCTTACTTTTGAAAAATATATTACTTACAGAATCTGTTATATGGCTGGCCAACCGCCGACACCGTCTTTTATCTGGTCTACCGAGCTTGATATGGTTCTCAGGGGTTTGATGAGAACCCAATATCACATGGGTAGATGTGTAAATGGAGTATACTCTACACAGGCTTGGATGGAGGCATGGCACCAATTCTTATACATAACAGGAGGCCCTTACATTTCATTGCTTGAGTTGCAAATGCGATGGCAATACATCAAGAGAGAGTTTGTAAGAGACAATATGTTCATATTGGCAGATTTATTGCCTCCCCCCACATTGCCGGCGCAACAAGGCATTGAACGCAACTTCTTGACGACACGTCGCACTTACCCACCAGGAATTTTTTTTAGCACTGACGATTGAAATAAACAAATGAACTTGTAACAATGTTGCTAAATGTAGTTGTGTTTTTGCGTCGCAACAATTTACATTCTCTACTTATGTGTTACATTATTATATGTTTCTACGATAATGCGATCAAATTTCCTACTTCATTATTATCTTATTGCCACAGTTACTTTACGAATTATGTTATTTGTTCATACCTTTGTTTTTATTAATTTTAGATGTCGACATCGCGTGCAAAGGCAAGGGCAAGGGCAAAATTTGAAAAACTTTTGATGTCACCGGAAAAAATTCAAAAATATGTTGAAGATAACCTTTTATGCACAAAACCATGTTGCAATCACACAAAGGAGGACGAGGGAAAAATTGGGACCGATGATCAAGTCAAGGGCAAAGTCAGTCAGCATGTTCCTCATTTGCCATTGTTGCTTGATTGGCCAAAAGACGACATCAAACAACAAAACAAGCAGCCGGTGCAGGAACCATGCCCAGTGTCATGGGACGAGTACGATGAGGCCATAACGTTGGCCTATTCTAATCAAGATCCACATCCAACCATGTCCCCCCCAAAGTGCCTAGTCAAAATCTTAGCTTTTGTTTGGCTGTTTATTGCTCCCATTTTTTGTTCTTCTCCCCTGACGAAGATCACCCGTAAACAATTATGTTATTATCAGTGATCGTTTATGTTTCACTAATGACGACAATATGATTATTATCAGTTGCTTTTACTGACAATAATGTAATTTGTTTATGTTATGAACAAAATATATTAGGCCAATTTAATATTTCATGTAGCTTTACTGTTACTGACGATAATGTAATTTGTTACACTAATGACGACAATTCACTATGTTCAACATTACATATATACCATATGCAAATGTCATTCTAGACGACAGTAACGTTTCATTAATTTTTAATCACTACGTAAATATTAGAATTATCATATCTTATTTGCACTATTATAAATATACAAAATAACACCCACACAACACAAATAAAATATATTTTTAATATATTCTAAACTTAGGTTGAAGTGACATCACAAACACACATTCTGTGTACTTGTTCAAACAGTGATGCAAGAACATGACAGTTAATTGTTAATCACTACGTAAAAATTAGAATTATCATTTCTTAATTGCACTATTATAAATATACAAAATAACACCCACACAACACAAATAAAATATATTTTTAATATATTTTAAACTTAGGTTGAAGTGACATCACAAACACACATTCTGCGTACTTGTTCAAACAGTGATGCAAGAACATGACAGTTAATTGTTAATCACTACGTAAAAATTAGAATTATCATTTCTTATTTGCACTATTATAAATATACAAAATAACACCCACACAACACAAATAAAATATATTTTTAATATATTCTAAACTTAGGTTGAAGTGACATCACAAATACACATTCAGCGTACTTGTTCAAACAATGATGCAAGAACATGACAGTTAATTTTTAATCACTACGTAAAAATTAGAATTATCATATCTTATTTGCACTATTATAAATATACAAAATAACACCCACACAACACAAATAAAATATATTGTTAATATATTCTAAACTTAGGTTGAAGTGACATCACAAATACACATTCTGCGTACTCGTTCAAACAGTGATGCAAGAACATGATAGAATAAGCAGATACTGACTACGCTGCCAAACAGAATCAGACTTCCAGCCAAACAGATTCAGACTGCAGTCAGACTGAAATCAGACCAGCTGACCAGAATCAGACTGCGTTGCCAAACAAAATCAGACTGCATCCTGACTGCCCCAGCACCGGAATCCAGACAAACCCTGACTAACCCAGTCCAGATTCCAAAATCCCAGTCTTGTGCCAAACGCAGGCTTGGAGTCATGAACACACCTCAGCTGGTAGCACGCTCCACAGCTCAGGCTGTTGTTGAACAGCGTCGTGCTCAGAGAGGCCATGGATGTGCCATAACCCTGGCTGTAAAGGTTGCCGTAGTCGCACGCGTCGCCTGAAAAAGCAACATGTTGGGCACCGGAGGGAGGTTAATTTTTTAAAATTAACGGATGAGAAGGCGTGGTGTTGACAAAGAAAGGCGACGTCTTGACATAGAAAAGACGACATCTTGACAAAGAAAGACGACATTTTGAAAACAAAAAGGGAAATCGGATAGCTGCGTTGTGCATTTTTACATACCCATTGTTCCGGACGCGTCTCCTCCTCCGTAGAACGTGGCGTGGGCCATAGTCCAGCCTCCTCCTCCTGCCGCCGCTCCTCGGCGGCCAGGACGGTGGCCGCGGCCTCTGAACCAGATCCCTTCAACCGACGACGCACACATGGAGAGGAGCATCAGCAGCAGCAGAGGAACCCACGCCGCAGCTGGTAGGTTCGACGCGGATAGCCGCCCCATTCTTATCCCCCCTGCAATGAACGTAAACCTCAGTTAGGAGCTACGCATTTGGTACTCGGTACAGGACAGCAAACATATTCATTCAGCTATGAAAGCAGGGCGTCGGTGGAACTAGAATCCCCCAAACTGACCAAAGAAGCTAGAACGAAGGGACAGCGAAGAGAGAAGAGACGCGAGGAGAATGTGCTTGCCTGTCTGGATTGAGCTGAAGTGGAGCGCAAGGACGGTTGAGTGAAGTCGTGGACGGACCAGGGCTAGCGGCCACTCGACGCAGAGGGCGTACAGGGACCGAGGGACGACGCGGCGTCGGGGGGGCGGCGGCGGCTTGCGCGGAGAGGATCGGCGGACTAACCAGCGTGCTCACTGCTCAGATGAGCCTTGGGAGGCGGTGCCGCGGTGGATCTGGCTGGAGCGGCGGAGCGTGGATCTGGCTGGTGGCTTGAGGCTAGCGGCTGCCCTTAGCCCTAGCAGTCCGCTCGCTTTGCGGATAGGGCTAGCGGAATGAGGGGAGCCGAGAGGCGAGAGGGGGAAAGGGGAGCCTGTAGAGTGTAGTAACTAATAGCCCTAAACCCTAACAAATAATTTATATATATGTATTTTTTTTGCGGGTACACGGGTTAGCGGGTATGTGTACGACTATACCCATTATGGGAACCGTGACAATACGGGTATGCGGGTACGCGGGTACGCGGGTCTAGAAAACTAGACCCATGACGGGTTTTGGCGGGTACAGTTTTGTGGGTACACGGGTATACCCATACCCATTTACAGCCCTAGCATGAACCTTGGGGGCTTGGCAGGAAAGGAGATATCATCCATCAAGGAAAGTCCCAAGAAGATCAGATGAAGGCGATGCTAATACAGCAGATGCAACTGGAAGAAGGTGTGATGAAAGTAGCTCGGTGAAGATATAACTAGATGAACTATCAACCTGCAGATGTAGACTTGGCAGGCTTGAAATTGCTGAGTTATTGAGAAGTTTGAAAAAGCACCCATATGTCTCTCAAGAATGCAACAAGAGTGATCAACTGAACCACCATTAACACTGAAGGAAGAGGAAGCAAACCCTTGTCCTAACGTACATAATGTTGTATGAACGCGAGAAGCTCGGTGTCAACGCTGCAGTGAAGATCCTTCAATGCTTTCTGGAAGTGGAGAACAAATGTGTTGAACAATACGAAGCTCCATAGTAGCCTGAATACATATATCATCTCTTCTCATACTCTCTCATACATATTCTCTCACACACTCTCTCTCTCTTCTCATCTCTTCCTCTCCTCTCTATCCCCCCCCCGCACACCAAATACGACGAGTGAGTGTTTGGTGTGGAGAAATGGATAAATGACCCCCCCCCCGACACGTGGAAAAGGGGATGCACACATGATGGGTGGGTGGGAAAGGAATTGGTGGATTTGAGAGGAATTTGTGATATGGAGATGTGTAACATGTGGAGAATGAAACCGATAATCGGAGAGAATATGATAAATGGGTCAATGTAAGATCCGGGTAGAAAATTAAATGGATCTAATCCCGAAAAATTCGATTAGGCTTAAAATTGGATCTGATTAGCCAAAGATAGATCCGTGTAAGGATCCGAATATCATAAGTATTGGAGGACATCAGCAACTTGGGAGAAGATGTAACAATTAAGGGTAATGGAGCATCTCTCTAAGCAGAAGCAAGGTGACAGTAATAGACAGAGACAATGGGTGGTGATGGCGAGATAAATAGCAACAGGGCAGCAATGTGGAGCAATGACCTATGGGCATGGATGATGATGACGGCAGTTGTTGAAGAGTGCGATCGTCGGATGGGGATACGGTTGCTAGATAATGAGGCAGCAACTCAGCAACGGATGGACACGAAAGATGGCGATGATTTTGCCGCTCGGCATATGTAGCACTTGGCAGCAACGAAGAAGATGATACTGGTCTACTGCACGACTCCGGAGATATTACATGGCATGAGGCTGCATGCGGAGTCAAGTGCGAAGCCTCTCCATGTGAGACGGCGATGGAGTGGCAAAGGCGATGGATGTGATTGGGATGGCGCTGATTGCTACTCCTAAGATTGGTGGAGGTTGCGGTCGGCGACTTGTTGTTGGATACATGTGGTGGTGGCGTTGATAGTCGTGCGCTGACGGCACAGGGCGTAGGGTCGGCGGTCATAAGTGGCGCATGGGCAGGCAGCGGCAGCTGCTGGCCTAGCCGACGGTGTTGATTGATGCGACTGGCGGCAGTGGCGTTGCTGCTTGTGGTTGACGGCTGCGTGATGCGGCGGCGAGAATGATGCGGCAACAGATGTATGGATAGACAGGAGATAGCCGGAAAGGATGACGTCGGCGTACATAAAGAATATAAGATCAATTAAGAGAGAGGAGGATGAGCCATGGAGGCCGGGATCTGCCTGGCGGGCGACCTAAACCATGGAGATGGTGGCAGCCGCCCGCAGGCGGAGGCGCCCCTCTGTTGCTCTCTCTAGGAGTATTGTTCACATCAGAGTATTGTTCACGACAGAGTATTGTTCACGCGTCGTACTGTTCACCGCTCTGATACTATGTGGAAGAATATTGTATTGAACTGATTCGATTTGATAAAAGAGGTACAGCCCTGTCCTATGTATAGGAGCAAGGGAGAAACCCTGAGACTTGTGTCCGAAGTAATCTAAACGGCCGAGACACTAAAGACCCACTAACTAAATAACCTATTGACTAAATAGGCTAATATATACTCTTTAACAGATATGATTATGACGAAGAACTCACCACCCAACATAGCTTGGTGGTTTAGATATTAACATGAAGATCAACAAAGGCAAGCATAACAGAAACCAAGCCAGTAGGATCAAGTGGTGTAATATTAGAGGAGAGAGGAAATTGGCATTTTATGATAAGCTCATCAAGGAGGGCACTTGGAACTTGGAGTTTGATGTTAAAAATGTGACATAATGTGAGCTCAGGCATAACAAAAATTACCAAAGAGGATTTGGGAGAGTCCAAAGGGTGTGGGTCTCCACAGAAAGAGACTTGGTGATAGAATGATGAAGTACAGAAAGCTATTAACTCAAAATGGAAAAATTATTGAAGCTTGTTCAAATCTCGAGATGATGCAACTTTTCAGGGATGCATGCAAACACAAAAAGAAGCTGAAAAGGTTGTTCAAAAGGCAAGTTCTAGATACTTTGAAGAGATTTATAAGAAGTTGGACACAAGAAAAGGAGAAAAAGATATATATAAAATGACTCATGTAAGAGAGGAAAGGAATAGACTTGAGTCAAGTAAATGCACAAGAATGAAGATGGTATAGTGTTGGTGAAGGATGATGATATCAAGAACCAATTGAGAAACTACTTTCATAAGCTTTTCAACGGAGACACTGTGAATAATGTAAGAGACTCGTTTGACATGAATACAAGAGACATCATTGACACATGACAAGTTTCACTATTTCAGGTCAAAAATGCTTTGGGAAAAGATATAAATGAGACAGGCATGTGGACCTGGCAGTATTTCCATTGATGTATAGAAGAGTATGGGGGATGAGAAAGCTAAGTAGTTAACAAATTATTTTAACAATATTATAAAGACTAAGAAGATGCTTGTTTAAGTGGAGAAATAGTACTATAGTTCTCGTCTACAAGAACCCAGGAGACATTCAGAGTGGCACAAACACAGAGGTATCAAGTTGATGAGTAACACTATGAAGCTTTGAGAGAGGATTATTGAGCAAAGGTTATTTCATGCCAGGAAGATCAACCATAGATGCCATTTTTCTTACAAGGAGGCTTATGGAGAAGTATAAAGAGCGGAAAAGAGATCTCCATATGGTTTTTATTGATTTGGAAAAGGTTTATGATCGAGTACCTAGGGAACAAGTGTTGTGCATGGTTTTGGAGAAAAAGGGTGTGCCAATCAAATAAGTTAATTTGATTAAAGATGTGTATGATAGCTCAATTGCAAGTGTGAAGACTCATGGAGGAGAGACACTAACATTTCCTATGACAATTGGGATACATCAAGGATTAACACTGAGCCCATATTTGTTTGTGGATGAGTTGACAAAGCATGTTCAGGATGATATTCATTGGTGCATGTTATTTGCTGATGATATTGTGTTGATTGAAGAAATCAAAGATGAATTGAATGATAAAGTTGAATTTTGGAGAAATGTGTTGGAATCAAATGGATTAATGATTAGTAGGAGCAAAAGTGAGTATATGCATTGCAATCTCAGCCAATATATAATTGTGAATGGTGGGGCCAAGTTGGATGAAGTGGATGTACCAAAATGTGACAAATTTCGTTACTTGGGTTCTATAATTCAAATAGATGAGGATGTTCAAGATGATGTTTGTGACAGGATCACTGCAGGATGGTTGAAATGGAGGAGTGTAATTGGAGTATTATGTGACCAGAAGATCCCCCTCAGATTAAAAAGTAAGTTTTGTAGAACAGCTATATGGCCAACCATGCTATATATGAGTGAATATTGGGCAGTGAAGAAACAAGGTTTCAACAAGATGAATGTGGTTGAAGTGCTATGCTAAGATGGATGTGTGGGAAGACAAAAAAAGATCGGTTTAGAAACAACTACATTAAGAACAAAGTAGGGGTAGTGAGTATTGAGGACAAGTTGCACAAGGGCAGTCTAAGATGGGATAGACATGTGCAATGCAAACCAAATAACACGCCTATACGGAGTAATGCTATCGAGTCAAGCACAATTAATATAAAGAGAGGTTTTAAATCTCTATATCTTAACCAAAATAGGACCCATAACAAAGTTAATTAGAAAAGGATCCATGTAGTCGGACCCAACATGATTAAGATTGAGGCCTAGATGATGACGATGATATCAAGACGTATCCCAATTAACTAGAGTTTTTGTTTAGAAAAAGGAAAATATGTTCATGGGTTAAAAACTATTAGTTTTATAGAAGTGGACTTGGTAAAGAAATGAACCTATCAACTTATCAACTATGTGTTAGACATGTAGTTGAATTCAAAGGCATAACTAAACCCATTGGATGATATTCCCGAACCCACTACTAATTGTTGGTATATTCCAGGAGTTGGAAGTTGGAATATGGCTTCTTCTTTAGAAACAACGTCTAATGCAATAGCAACATTGGATGCCAATGATATAGTGAATTTAGGGGATCCAGTTTATGCAGCATAGAAAAGGACTTGGTTTCTAACAAAAAGGCAAAACTACAAGCACTTGCACCGACTTTTAATATGTCTTGACATATATTATGTATTCCTTTATTAGTATTTTGCATCTCTTTAGTTTCTTCCAATATGGGCCTAAGTGTATTCATCCTATTAGGATATAGTTCGCTTCCCTTTCCCTCTTATATATAGTAGAGGGAAATAACAACTACAGTTGCTTTTAACATGGTACCAGAGCAGGATGCCTAGCTATTGTCTCTGCCCATCCCTTCTCCCTCTCCCTCTCCCTCTCCCCTTTCATCCTTCCAGCACCGCTCTTCACGCCACAAGCTGCTCGTGTCATCGAAGGATCAACTAGAGGGAGGTTCCCTATTCTCCAGCATGTTCCTCTTCTCCGCCGAGAGGATCTAGTGCATGGTTGTCAGAACCGAACCAAACCGTCCGGTGGAACTCCAAACCGTTCGGTTGAACTGAGACCAGATGTTGGCACGGTTTTAGTTCTCTCAGAAACCCAAAAATGACCAAAAACTGACCCGTTGGACCAGTCTGATTTTCCCCAACCGGCCAATTCTTGGTCATATGTAAACTTTGCCCCCCGAATCCAATTTTATGTTTATTCCCACTTGCTCCTTCCATATTCTTATCTCCATTTGCTCTTACACAATAATTTGGCACATGAAATGCATAGTTTGACTAAATTATTGTCGTTTCTATATTGTTTGTTGATATTCTCCTTGACATGTTTACCTTTTCCTAGATTTTAATATATTGTGACATCATGCTGACGTCATCGGTTGAACCAGTGAACTGAGATCCAAAAGCCTCACCAGTCTAGTTCTGCCAACCTTGATCTTTGTGATAGCCAACATTCTTTCTAACAGTTCTTATCCCCTAAAGAATGTTATTCAAAATGTTGCACGACATATCTTTTGGGGTCCCCCATGATCACTTGCTATAGGGTGCTATCCATCCTTTTTCTGCTATCATCGGGTGTATCGAACATATATTCTACTGTATTGGAGATCTACAGTGATTCTCCATTGATCTACTTTTCTTTTGGTGTATTTGAGGCATCTATGTAGTTGTGTCAACGGAGATAGTGTGTCTTATTCCCACATGATGTCTTTCTCCCTAATGTTTTGGAATTTGGTATCTGGTCGACGATACGACGTGCCATCCTTGGGACACAGTGTGCTTTGTCCGACATAGTGTGCCACTATTTGAAGATTGAAGTCAAATTTGCAAAGCCACGTGTCATTCTTAAGACACTGTGTTCCCTAAGGCACGATGTGCTCCGTAAGACATGGTGTGTCCTTCTTACATGGTGTGTCCCTTTGCATGGCTAGTAAACATAAAGTCTGGTTTATGACACCCAATGTCAGTCTGGAGACACGTGTTCCCTAAGACAAGAGGTATACTTGTCCCTTTGTTGTGTTGCACTAGTCAATCATTTTATCATGATTAACTTGTTTTCTTTGATATCATGGTCTTGTCTTCATACATTGAGGTCAGTGACACACATGCAAGGTATCCAATGGCACTAACTACACTCTCAGGACACACTCTTTTCAAATATAAAAGCAAACTCTTTTGCAAAAATCGATCATCTAACTGAGCCACCAACTACTAAAGATGAGCCTCAGTTAAAAAGATGAAGCCTTAGATAAAAAGATGGAGAATACAAGAAGTGAGTAGAGCATGATCTCTTATCTCATCATGGGTTTTGAAAAGTTGTGAGTCTAGCGTCTACACAGATCCCATCTTCATTAAAATAACAATGCAGTCCGAGATCACATCGCCTAGGTATATTCTAGCAAGGTAAATGCATTTAGAGTTTTAAATTTGTAGAAACGTTTGTATTTGTTAAAATCGGATGATTCCTCGTCAATTGTATCACATTTTGCAATTTTAAGGGGATATGGGGATAACTTAAAGCCCACCATCCTTTGACAAATGATGTCCCTGCACTACAAAAACAACAAGATGAGGTACAACTATGTCAATTCCTTGGCATCCTTGCATCTCTTCCGTCCATATATGAGGCTATTAGACAACAAATTCTTGCATCTGAATTGCAACCCACTTTAGATCATGGTGCAAGACTTCAACCTCGTTTCGACTTTGCTAGGTGTGGAAGTGGAAGTTTGAGGAAACTTTGAGGAAGTTTAGACGCAAACATTTATAGAACTTTGATGCCATTATTATAAGGGACTTTTAATCCTACTATAACTAAGATAGATGTTACTAGATCTATGCTAAGTCTACTTGGATTTTAGCTAAAAACTGTAAAAAAATCGTGCTTATATTTAGATATTCAGATTCAAACAGCCATTAATCTAGATAAAAGTGGAGAGAGGCTTTGCCAGCAAGGTAGTAGCTAGGGTGGTAAAGGCACATGCGCTCCCTGATGAAGGAACTCGGGTTCAAAATCCAAATTGTGCGCCATGGAAATGACTTATCTCGTCGCATAGACTGACCCACTGTGTGATTTAATGCCCCCTATGGTGTGTGGGAAGCCGAGGGGGGGCTGGGGGTTTAAAATGTCACGGTGGGGTCACCAACATGGCTCTTCCTCGAGAGTGGTTCCCAGTGTTTTAAAAAGCGTCCCAGGCGGCCGCTTAATCGCCACAAGGTGATGGCCGATTAAAATGTGCCATAAGCGCCGCTTGAGTGAATTTGAGAAAAGCGGCCGCTTTTTCCCGCTTTTTTCCCGCTTTTTGCCTGCTTTTTTAAAAAAAACTGTTGTAAGCATATAACATTAAGTACATTATATGCCCCGATTAGTATTTACTATAATATATTAAACTAGCATACATTAAATGTACTATGATATACCTAGTTCAAATTAAGAATGCATACTTTGTATGTAAGTTGTATGATATGGTACTTTTGTGATGTATCCAAGTATATTATAGGTAACTATTATCTAATTTAGAATGCATACTTTGATTAAATGTACTGCTGTAATGTATGACTATTTGATGATATAATATGTTTGTAAGCTAGCTATGATAGGTTTATTGTTTACTATTTAGCTATGTAAACATGTGATACAAAATTGTTGTTGCATCTTGTATATACACTTATTATTTTACGTGTAGGGTGCTTTATCCATGACAAGTATATTATTTACTATATTATATAGATACAATCATTGTTGTATAGTTGTGTTATAAACTAAACTATTTGGGTGTTTTATATTCTCTTGTACAATTTTTAGATATGTATAAAAATTTCAAAAATATAGTATTTATATACATATGTATGTAATATTGCCTAAAAGTTTATAGGAATTAGAAATCCGCTTTTCTAAAAAGCGCCCGCTTAATCGCCCGCCTAGCGATTAATCGGCTACAAGGTCCCATCCGCACGCTTCCCGCTTCGTGTTTTTTAAAACCTTGGTGGTTCCCACTTCATCCCAAAAAAATGATAGAATGAAGAGAGGTTAGTAGAGCAGAATTTTGAAATCCGACCCGACCCAGCTGGTTCAACTGGTTGAACCGCCACCGGGAAGCTCTAGTAGGTTGGGTGGGGTTAAAACCATTTTTGGCTAAGACTCAGCTTTGATTCGGTGACCCAATCGTTCAATCGCGACCCGGTGACCCGACCTTGGGTCAAAAGACCCGGTCAATTTTGCTAATTTTGTTTTTCCCTTACTAAATGTTCATGTACTCGGTTTTAATCCCTTCACACTCAACCCGAATATATCACATATTATTACATTTATTTGATATGTTATTTACAGTTTTTTTAGCATTGTGAAACCTTTATTTTGCATGTTTTAAAAGGAAATGCATCATTTTGCATGCTTATCTTTTGTAATATTCATCATTTCATTCCTTCATAGAGTACAATTATATATGCATACCTATATATGACTCACGTATATATAGATATATGGATACATACTATGTGTATCAATAGGCACGTGTGCATAAACATTAGTGTGTATATATATTATTTTATATATATGGTGACATGCTGACGTCACCGGGTCAACCGGGTGGACACAACAACTGAACCGTAGACCTGTGATCCAGAAGCTTTGTCAGGTGACTCAGGTTGACCTTTGGGTCGAGTTGAAAAATGTTGCATTAGAGAGTCAGTGAATAGTTATTTAGCAGTTCAGCAGGCAGCAACAAATCTTCAATACTTAAAGGCTCTCCAAGGATCCAATTCCAAGACTCCAGCCTCAAAGCACATTCATGATTCCAAGCCTCCAGTGTATGGGGTATATTAATCCATAACTACTATTGGAATCCAGCTAAAGACACGCCCATACAACAAAACTTTAGTAACAAGACATTTTTATTGAGTTGCTTTGGGCTCATGCCGGCTTTGCCAACTTTGAGGAAAAGTCAACAACTTCGTCGACATTGGGACAACAATGCAGTGATGGGCTGACTTTGTTGAAGTTCACCAAATGTTGGTCCAACATTGAGACCAACCTGAACTATATGAGCATCGACTTCGCTAGGTCTCGGCAAGGAAAAAAATCGGAAAAACTTTGCCAAGTTTGTCGATTTTTAGATCCATGCTTTAGATGATGCTTATTTGTGTCTAGCTAGGTTAGTGATTACCACTACAAAAGAGCATGATGCGCTTGTTTCTGGACAGGGTCGTGGTACCCTTGGACGTGGATGTAGGCAAGGCTCCAACTCTTTTGGTAGAGGGACTACCTCTTCCAATCAGCAGTACTACAACTTCTGTAAGAGGTCCAACCATGCATGAGATAAATGATGGAAGAAGCATGGTAAGCCCGAATGGGCTAATCAATAACAACTACTACTCAAATAGGGGTGAATCGACATCCCCTATTGATGGCACCAATAGTCAGATAGTTACTTCTAGCTTTGTCGATCTTAATAAGCTGCTCCAGGCCGCATCCTTGTCCACTACATTTCCTCAAGCAAATATTGCAAAGCACTCAGGTGATTATTATGTGCTTAAGCTACTTTTTCCCCAAAACGTGATTGGATCGCTAATTGGGGTGCTACTGCCCATATGACAGGAAATAAGAGACTCTTTATCTCTATGAGGAAGTCCACACACCATCCTCAAGTACAATTGGCAGACGTATCTACTTCTCCTTTTATTAGGATAGGATCAGAAGATTTGTGACAAGCACTCCTACTATACTTAAATATGTCTTGTTTGTTCCTAAATTCCCGTTGAACTTGATGTTTCTCACTAAAATCTCCAAGACTTTGATTGAACTATGGTGTAACCTTCTTTCCATGCATTATTTCTTTGCGGGATCAAGTGATGAAGGAGACGATTGGTGGGGGTATGGAGGTAGAAATGGTTTGCATTATTTACAGACGTCGTTAACTTCTCCTACTACTATATTTGCTGCCAAGTCTGCTTCTCTTCATCAATGGCGTTTACGTCTGGGTCATCCATCCACTGCCAAATTGACGTCTTTATTTCCTAGTCTTGCATTAAGAAATTTTTCAATGTTTAATCATGTTGGCTTGGTAAACATCATCATTTGGTGTTTCCTTTGTGAAATAATAGTAGTCACACTTTGTTTTATTTAGTCCACTCTAATATACGGGGACCTTGTCCTACTACTAATCGTACAGATGCAGGATATTTTGTAACATTTACCATCATGTCAACTTGGTAAACATTATCGTTTGATGTTAATCGTACTGTTGAGGCGGACACTTAGGCAGGTAGGCACCGAAGGGGGGTCCACTTGAGCCACCCACCTAGTTAAATTGACGTTTGGGCGTCTGGGTAGGCCCATAGGACTGTCTGGGCGGTCCAACGTTCAAAATGTCGACAAAATAGTCAAAAATTCGCCAAAATTTTCTGTTTCGCTGGCAATCGGACATCAAAATGGACCGTCAAAACTCTCAAAACAGGTAGATCATCGATTTTTTTTTACTTTGCATATATTATATACTAGCTATAGCATAGTTTTTGGCATAGTTTTGTGTCTTTAAGTCTATATATTGTGCTTGCAAACTATATATTGTGCTTGCAAACTATAATGACTTATTTCATTGATTTCACCATTGAAAATTGGCATCAAATTCCCCATCAAAATGCCCATCGAAACAATTCAGGATCATTCACTCACAAATGAGGAGACCCTACCCCCCCCCCACATATCCACTATGAAATATTATTAAATATTTGAGTATATCTACACTAGTAGATCATTCTGGTAAAATGTCATAAATTAATTCATTAATTTTGGTCAAAACGCCAAGAACGCATTTATCAAAATTTTAGCCGAAATTTATGATTATGTGGCCACCGAAACGGCATCGAAATTGGACATTTTCTTCCTTGGGTGGTCACTTGGGGCTCCTAGACAGTTTTTTCCCAATTTTTTTAAACTTGTATGTGTCATATCAGTATCATATTAGACATGTATAAATGATTTCATGTGTTTTTAGTCTTCTACTTCACTCTAACATGACTGTTTCGGATGTAAACAGTAAGTAAAAACACACTGTACCTTATATGTGTGATAGACATTGTATATCATATGTTACTGTGCAAAAATTTAAAGAAGCCATGCACCCAGGTGCCCAGCCAAGTCAGGCCACTGCATAGCCTCATTGACAACCATGATCATGTGCCACTCAGATTTATTCATTAAAAGATTATTCTGAACTTTTCAGGGGGGAGGGTGTTTTTTTTGTCGCACGATGAACCCTCTACATGTTGACAATGTGCGGTTATGGGATTGATTTCTCTTGTAACTCTGATGTTTGGCCAGGTCTTGGGTGCAAGATGAATACAAATGAACCCAATTGAATTTAAAAAAATGTTTTCTCAACTTTTCTAAAATGTGATTAAGAACCAATTTTTGCTACTCCCAGTATTTGTATACAAGGGAATTATCCATCAAAAATCATGTTCCAACAGTCCACAATAAAATGAAGTTGTTGATTGAAACAACTAGCACTCCTTCATATTGTTTGTACCTCAATGATTGAAAGGAAAGTTCCAAAACACTATAAGGTTGATGCCATAATTATACGAGACTATCTTACTAATCAAATGTTCATGTATGTTCTACATAACAAGATCCCATACCAAATCATCTATCTCCATGAACCCATTTTTGTCTTACCACCAAAATGCCTTTGTTTTGCCCATATTCACCAACCTAGACGTGATAAACTATCACTAAGATCCCTATGTTGCTATTTTCTTGGTTATTCTCAAACTCATAAAAGCTACAAATGTTTTGATCTTGTTGGTCGTCATAGTTATGTTAGTGCAGATATAACTTTCTTTGAGGACATGCCATCCTTTTGTGAAAAGAACCAGTAGGTGCAACCTCCTACATAGCTCTTCTTGATCGTGTTGTCTTCACCACTCAGAATCATGTTGAGTCCTCTACTCCTTTCCTCAAAGTGTATGAGTAGAAGAACTCAACAGAAAGTCGATTGTTACATTATAGATTCCATTGTTTTTTGTGACTTTAATTTTTCATTGAATTGAGAAAGTTGCAACGGTCTAGCACGAAATATTACTTTTCTCAAAATGTGTTTGCGTATCATTTGAATACTCAAATGGCACAGTTTACTATAGCTTAACATGTAGTTTTGTCCCACAATTCGTTCATCAGGCACTATAGCATTCTGGATGGAAGCAAGCAATGGATGAGGAGATGCATGCTCTTTAATCTCAATGGATATGGGGTCTTATTGATCTTCCTCTAGGGAGTAATCGTGTTGGATGTTGCTAGGTCTTTATAGTTGAATACTTGCTAAATAGGATGACTGAACTCTTGAAAGGTAGACTTGTCACCCAAGGGTACATATAGGAATCGGGAGTTGATTATGAAGTTTTTCCCATTTGTTTGTCTCAATTTTGTTCATATTGTTAGTTTTTTTATTGTAAATAAAGGTTAGAAATTATCTCAGTTGGGCGTCAAAAATGCTTTTTTGTATGGTGACTTGTAGGTGATTGTATACATTGAGAAAAATCTGGGGTAAGTTGTTGTCAAGGGGGGATTTTGAGAAAGTTTGTCTTCTCGAACAAGGAGCTACTCATGGTCTAAAGTAGGGTCTACGAGCATGGTCTGATAAATTTGAAGGAAATTTGGCTTCTCTTGCTCTCAATAAGCTCATTTTGTCTTTATCAAAAACCATTGGTACTGACTCTGTCATTCTAATTGTCTATGTGGACGAATTTATTTCATCTAGTAGTGATGACACAGGAGTTGTTTAACCATATTCCGCAGCACCTAGTTACTATGCAGTTTGAAGTACTTCCTTGGTACTGAAGTTGCACATGATAAGATATGAATATCCTTATCTCAAAGAAAGTAAACTCTAGATCTATTGACTGAGAAAGGAATGTTATAGACCAAGCACATGAGTTATGGTCTGAGACATCCCAACCACGAAAAGACAAATTTAGCTAGAAACGATTGGTTTGGAAGCTTCAGTATCTTACATTTACGAGGCATGATATTTATTTTGTTGTTGGCATTCTCATTCCTTCTATAGATTGTCTTGGACAGTGTCATTAGGATGCATCTTTTCGTGTCATAAGATATTTGAAAAATGCTCTTGGCCATGATTATTTTACAAGAATGGGCATCTAAATGGTGTTGGTTATTCTAATGAAGACTATAAAGAAAGCTTGTCTGATAGGAGGTCTATGTTTGGAAATTATACCTTTGTGGGAGGCAACCTGGTTACTTGGAGAAACGAGAAATATTGCTAGGTCCTATGCAGAACAGAATATCGTGTAATGGCACATACCACTTGTGAGCTTTTATGGAATAAATATATCTCCTCTCGGACATTGTTTATCCAGTTACATATGTTATCCCTATGTACCAATCTTCTAAAAAGTGGTATGCGTTCAGCCAGGGTACTACATAGAGTATATGCACAATGCGGGTGTATAAGTAGGCATATACGGTTTGGGGTTTTTTTAATTAATTATATAAGAGCGTAATTATATATTTAAATTGTAAACTACTACATGTATATGTATCAATATGTAAACATATAAATATATATACATGTACAGCATGCTATATATATATATATATATATATATACATGGGTGTGTGTTTGTGTGTATAAGTAGTTTAATGAATGATTGAACAAGATAATTGATTAAAAAATATAGGCATATAGCCACTATTCAAAAAGAGGCTGCATATGCGCCGCATATGACAGCACTATGTTGCATATGTGGTGAGGACTGCATGCATAGACATATGCGGCTTGGATAGATCACCAAAACGTGTATGCGGCCTCATGTGGGTATATGAGAACACTACTATGTACTACGATGATCGGGCTGCTAATTTCAATGCTAGCAATCCAGTCTTTCATGAAAAGACAGAATTCTAAAGTCGATTATCACTTGCTTCATGATGCATTGATGACTAGACTCATTGTTCATCACTTCATCCTACTGAAGAGCAAACCACAAACATCTTCACCAAGCCTCTTTTTGGAAGAAGAGTTCAGGGTCTATGCTATACACTAGACATGATTGACATCTATGCTCCAGCTTGAGGGGGGGTTACTGAGATATATTATGTATTTCTTTTGAGTATTTTTCTTCTAATTGGTCTTGTCTAATATGTGCCTAAACGCAGTTGTCCCACCCATTAGGGTTTGGTTCGCTTCCCTTCCCCTCTTATATATAGGAGAAGGGTTTGTCTAATAAGAAATAACAGCATAAGTTGTTTTCAACAATATACAACCACAATTCAAGGTATTTCAAAATATGTTCATAATGCCTATGAGGTATGCTGGGGAAAATCCCTCATGTGAGAGTTAAAATTCACCGTGAACAATTCTTTGCCACATAACTCAATGAAGTTTACAGTATTTACTTATAGTAACTTAATGTTCCTTCCCTTTCAGATCAGTTGTAGCGAGGAGGGATTCTAACCCCCTACCACCGTGGTATACCTTAAAGGCTTAAATATATCTTGCTGTCTGAAAGATGGATAGGTTAGCCTTTACATCAGAACTATATTACAGTAGGTATGCCTTAGTCAATAATTGTTGATAGAATTATTTTTTCTATACTTCACAGTTCACACCTTTGTTTACCTTGATCAGTCTAGTCGGCCAACCTATGATGTAAATTTCTCTCATTATCTAATCCTTACACAGAGTTAAGAGTTCTCCAGTAGATTGAGTAATTTCAGTAGAAAAATAGCACATTACGGAGTATGTACCTAGCATCACGGAATCCAGTAAGTGCCAGGTACAGAGTACGTGGTATTGGAGTTGCTGAAAGAGTTAGAACGTCAACGGAGGTCTTGAATGAAGCTATTTTCTCCTTTTGCTTGACACCAAACCTCTACAAAGTACAAAGAACATGTATGAAGATAAAGTAACAGAGTTATTGATATGATGATTCATAGTTTGAGGGACTGCAACATAGGCATGCTTGGGCTTAAAAAAGTTTACAAAAACGTTTGATTTTGCATTCTAATGCCGGGTTGATTAAAAGGTGTATATTTCAGAATAATAGATCACTATTTAAAATGATTGTTTCTATTTTATGTCCCTAACATATATATTATAGAGATATGTTTATGTTAACAAGGTCACATAACTGATGTCAGGACTCAGAATTCATTTAAAATGTGACATGTAGGTTGTTTGAGGAAAAGGTGTTAATTCTATATTTAAATGCACTGTGACAATCATATTCAGAGATATATAATTATAAAGTTTGAACCAACAGAAGATACTATTCTATAAGACTTCCCTTTACTTATTTTTCATTTGAAGAAGAGAAACCATGAAAAGCATGTTTGCTGAAGTTAAAATGGAAAATTTGCAGAGCTAAATACCTGTTCCTCATCCACTACAAGAAGGCCGAGATTGCTATATACCACACGATTTCCAAGAAGAGCATGAGTACCGACAATGATATCAAGTTGGCCATCTCTAATCATTGAAAGATACTTCTCTTTTTCAGACTTTGTCTACATGTTGAAAAAATCATATCATATAAAACGGTATAGAACTTCAGAAGTAGAGGAAAGTTATCTTTTAGTACACCACCAACCAATTTACCAACCACATAAGAAAGTGTGAATCACAAAATCACATCTAATCCAGAACTCTAAACGTTAGCAAAGTCAATCCCCAAGTACAGTAAGTATGTCAAATGTATCTCAGCACATATAAACTTCTTTGCTAATGAAAACTGAGCCGCTTGAAACCTCTTCCTCACTCATTTTATCTTGAGTCACCTACGACTCTCTCGACCTGTCAGTTGTGGTTCCACTTTCCTGTCCCCATGTTGACTTTCTTCTCCCATTCCTTTTTCTCATCTCTTCCCCCTTACTATTCCTTCTACGGTATAGCAGCACGGGAGGGAGAGTGATGATAGGAGCAACGAAAAGTGAGGTGAAGGTTGGGGAGAAGGAAGGAGAAAACAGGGTGGCACAAGGGAGCATACAAAGACCGCGGTGGAAGAGGTAGTGGTGGGGCTGTAAATGGAACAGGTAGCACACGGTGAATTTGTTTCAGAAGAAAGGATGCAGTTTCCCTTTGGTCTAGCCCTTCCATTCTTATGTAAATCCTCTCCTTCCTCATTCCTCTGGTGCTGCAGCAACAGCTATGGCAGGTAGAGTGAAGAAGTGGGAGGGGTTGGAAAATGAAGGGGAGCAATGGAGGAGAAAAAGATCCTCCAAAGGAGGCATGGGGCAGGGTCCTGATTTGAAATCTGCCTGACAGAGGCGGTGGCTTTTTTTTTGTTTGCTGGAGAGGAAAGGGGCAGGAAGAAGGATTATAGAAAAGTCTTTTTAACAATTAAGAGGTTTCTAGCCTAGCACAAAATATTTGCCTTTTTTTTAACTGCAACTGGATTTCATTTTGTTATATTTTAAAGTTTGGGATAGATGTGTACTGTGCCATACTTAGACATTTTTCTGCAATTCAATCATAAGGCAACAGGGTTGTAACATATTCTAGAAACAACACATAAGCACAAAACTAGATCCATGCAAACAGCTGAACGCATATAAAACAATTATTCTAAGTATAGCTGATACGAAGTTAAGTTTAGAATACTGGTTTAAGGGGATGACCACAATTTTAAGGCTTCAATGCACAAGTCCCTTGCCTGAGCGAGTACGCCCAGTAGGCAGGTTTAAATTCTAGTTTTCATATAAATAGGTAATTTTTTTATTATTAAATGTTCACTTTAGAAAACAGTAAGAGTTATATTTGTTATTCATATATATGGTTCATTTCTATCTAATGATATAATATTCTAAGATATACCTTACAGAATATCATTTGTAGATAGTATCAGAATCTTAAATGATCTTTATACTAAATTTTATACATGAAAACCTCTCATGCACGTGAAATAGGGAAAATAGTAAAACACTAGAGGGGGATATATGAGAAAAAGATCTGCTATAAACAATGTTAATCGTGCCGAGGTGCCCATTTAGACATCTAATTATTATTACTGTTTTGTACTTTCTTCACAGCAGCAAGCAACCCCACCCCAGTGAATTCCTGTGTGCACCTTGGCATGTAGACATTGCCTGGGCGCCCCTGCCCTCACAACTATGGGGATCGCCAAGCTTCCTGAATAAGTGAATAGGATCATTAAACAAAGAAACATGATTATAACCATTTTACCAATAACTGGTTAGCAAGTAGAATGAATACAGAGATCCGCTTGAGTGGCAACGAGTATAACTCAAGGCTTCCATTGTTCTAACTTCAGTATTCCTTGGTGAAGTATTTCAAATACCAAAGATTGGTTCGTGAATTTACCATTTAAATTAGATATCTGGGTTAGAAAAATGGTAAGCACGCCATGTTAATAGCCTACAGCTTAACAGGTCTAAATAAATACAAGAATTACCAACATTTAGTTTCCTTCTACTTACTATTACATTGTTTGTATATCTTGTTAGGTTCCTCCATATGAAGGCATTAGAGGGAATAATAGCACTAGGTCCTTTCTGGATTAACTGAGTTCATCATTATAGCGTCTCAAAGATTGAATGAAAATTAATTTTCTTCATGCCAGTGAGTCTGTCTATCAGGGGTATGCATCACACGAACACTGATTTGAGATTTAAAGAATTATGATTTCACAGATGTATTGGGTTTGCCATCCAAAAAGGACTAGCGGCGCAGCTTGTTGCCCGCTTGTCTTCTATTTCGATTTAAGTTGTTCTCATTCAACTTTATAAGTATTAAATTCAGATGTATTAACTGAAAATACCTGAAACCTGCTCAGCAAACCAACTTTAATATCCGGATATGAAGAAAAGCGGTCAGACACAACTTCGAAGTGTTGTTTTGCTAAGACAATAGTTGGAGCCAAAACCATAGCTTGTTTTCCAGCTGACACTACACAGAAGATGGCACGTAGTGCCACTTCAGTTTTCCCAAAGCCAACATCTCCGCAAATTAGTCTGTCCATTGGGGTTTCCCTTTCAGTTAAGTCTCTCTCCACATCCATAAAAGCCTGAGTATATCGCAAATGGAATACCAAATCTAGTCAGTTATGTGGAGTTGTGAATATATAGCAGTAATAAACCAACTAAACTCTAAAGTAGATAGAATGAGACAACAAAGGGATACTAGATACAATTGCCATAATAAGTTGTCCGTGTTAATGTTATGAAGCATTTGTGTTTACTTTTGAAAAGGACGGAACCTGTTCTTGTTTAGAAAATTTACCGGTAGGGGATTTTGTGAATCATTCGTCATTTGCATTTAACATCGAATTATTAATTAATGTACTTGGCTGTAAGAAGTGAGGCTATAACAACAATGTCACATATAAGCTCAACAGGCTACTCTTTCTGACCATGAGGTGAAAATGTTCGACTATGACAAATCGGTTTCAAGAAAACGGAAAGCAGCAAAGCGCTGCTAATAAAAAAAGAGAACCTGCTTTTGATCAGGCGTCGGCTCATAGGCAAATTGGGCTTCAAATTCAGCCATGCCTGGGCTTTTGGGATAAGGAGGCCGCCTCTGTTTTAGTCTGTGCAAATAAAGCTCCATTAAATCGACAACCATCTTCTGTATGGCGATCTTGCCCTTGACCCTCCTCTTTTCCCACGCGCTGGGGTCACTTAGTTTGCTCAATGATCTTGGCTTCTTATTCTCGTTTGGGCTGCAAGGAGTTGATAGGATAAGAATGCGGTCTTCTTCAGGTGAAAGAACCGTCAAGACCATAACTTCATATTCAGTAAACAAGTTGCGCATGTACTGGGTCAGCACTCACAGGCTATAACGGTACAGCATTCGGCTAGCTTGCTTAACGGGTAGCTTGGCCATCCCGTCGGCGTACTCGATGAAGACGTACTCAATGGGTTCCGTGGAGTCCTTCTTGGTGTCGTACTTGATGCTAGCGAACCTCCCTATGCCGACCTTCTTGTGGACAACGTAATCGCCGGGCTGCAGGTCGTAAGGGTCGACCCTATAACCGAGCCCACCGTCTTCGCCGGCACCCACCTTGTCCCCCTTGAGTTTCTGCAGCCCGCGCTGCTGCTGCTGCTTCACCATCCCGATATACTTGTCAGCCTCCACCGCGTCCACTGCCCCGGCGGATGTCCGTTCCCGTCGCCCCTGCTCGCGCCTGATCCTCTCGTGCAGTACGGCAATCCCGTCGGGCTCAGACGCCGCACTATCCCTCCGGTTGGCAGACACTGAGGTGCGGGTCCCGCCCTCGGTGTAAACTGCGGCAGTACGGAAGGACGGGCGATGGGGCGGGGGTTTGCCGCCGCAGGGGCAGCAGGGGTTGGAGAACCGCAGGCGCCATGGGCGAGAGAGTGTGAAGGGCTTGGTGAGGAACAAGAGGGGGCTGTCGCGGTTGGGCAATGCGGCGACGAGGAGGGAGCAGTGAAGAACTGGCATTGGTTGGAGCGAGGGAATATCGGGGGAGCTTTGGGGAGAAGGAGATTAGATATGAGAAGAGGCCTGGGTTTGGCCATGTGGTGAGAGGGTTTTGTGATTGATCGAGCGGTAGACTCAGTGGAGTATAAGTTGTAACTGTGGTATAACTTTGTGCAGTAGCTTCTTCTACGCTTGCTGGTATAACTCGTATAACCGTTGGGACACTCCCGGCCCTAGTCGAACTGCTTAGGTTTGTTGCTACGTGGTATCATTATCGGGGAGGAATTTTCCAAATCATTTTTTTTTTCTTAAGAGAAATCCTGTGTGATCAAATTGAATTAATCTGATACATAATTACTAAATAAAAATGGTTCGTATAAGTTGTATATGTGGCATGTGCGCGCCCTCACACTTAAAGATATTTTACTCTTCCAACCTTGTCATGTAACAATTAGTTATCTTTTTCCTTTTTGAGTTGGAGGTTTGTCTTCTTAAGTGGTTTGTTTCTCCAATACTAGCACAAGAGAAATCCCAAACATGTGTGATCAAATTGAATTGATCTGAAACATTATTACTAAACAAAAATGGTTCGTATAAGTTGTAGCTGTGGCCTGTACGCGCTCTCACACTCAAGGATATTTTACTCTTCCCACCTTGTCATGTAGCTTCTTCTACGCTTACTCGTATAACCATTAGTTATCTTTTTTCTTCTTGAATTGGAGGTTTGTCTTCTTAAGCGGTTTGTTTCCCCAATACTAGCACAAGAGAAATCCTAAACATGTGTGATCAAATTGAATTGATCTGAAACATTATTACTAAATAAAAATGGTCCTACTAAATAAAAATGGACCATTTTTATTTAGTAATAATGTTTCAGAGCAATTCAATTTGATCACACATGTTTGAGATTTCTCTTGTGCTAGTATTGGAGAATCATTTTTTTATGTTTATATGTTATCTTTTGTTCGTATGGTTTTGATTTTTAATGGCACAAAAGCAAATCCAAGGTATTGTAAACACATTGCCAAAAATATCCTAATTGTAAAAGAATTAAGAAGCGAATTAGCCTATTTTGGATATCAAGTTCCGAACCCGTACTAATTGAGAAAAATCTAAACTCAGATATTGTTATTTTTAGGAAGTCATGCTTGCTTATGGGTTAAAATAGAATTTTGATAGCTACAATTGTTAGTGTTATATGTTGCTGAAATGAAATGGCAACATTGGAATCACGAGAGTTGTGGTATTAATAAAAATATCAACCATATAGTAAGAAAAAGCAAGCATAACATGTTTGACATGTGACATATATATATATATATATATATATATATATATATATATATATATATAGAGAGAGAGAGAGAGAGAGAAGTGTAGTTAAATAAAAGAAAGAAGGCTATGCAATTAAGCTAGAACCAAGAGCTTACAAATAGATTCACTATGTGTGCTTGTTAAAAAGAAGAAGGAAAACACATTGCAAGAAAAAATAGACAGATCATCAGTGATAAGTATATAGATATTTGCAAGAAAAATAACAACTTTCAACTTAGGCAATTCAAGAACAGAATTTTTGTATAGTAGTAAACCTGAAGCCAAACTCGATGTTGTAGTGTCAAATGTTCTAGAATAGAATCTAAGTTCTACAATCTTCCATGCATATTTAAATAATATTCATTTTACATCGAATGTTAGAATATGGACTATCCAAATTTTACATCGAATGTTAGAATATGGACTATCCAATTGTCAATCATGAGCAGAATGAGAATGACAAAATATAAGTCCTAAACTGACTCAGTTTAATTATGACATAAACTTTTTATTTATTAGAAAAGGATCCATACACAACTTAAGAAAAAAATATGCATGTCACATGTAGATGTAGACATAAATGTATGATAACTTCGGATAACATGATTACCAAGTTCCAACTGGAACCATATTTTCTGTGTAGTGGTAAGCCTAGAAGTGGACCCAAATTTAGTAATGTCTATTGAGAAACAAGAATTAGTTGATATAGCCTTCAATTACATATTCAAACAATATTGATATGCATTGCATGTTAGAACATATTGTTCAGACCCAAATTGATAAGATTTATATGTCGTGATCTGGTCTTGGTTCATAGATTAACTTCAAAACCTATAATTGACCCCGATAGCAAAAATCTAAATCCAGAATCAATTATTTTGGTCATGTATTCAGGTCCATGATTAGTATTACATTGCCATACACAATAATTTATATACAACAATCTAAGAAAGATTGGACCGATTAACAACCATGTGATTACCTACAACATGTAGTGTGTCATTACCAAGATTATCTTTGCTTCCCTTCTTTAGAACGTGTGTGTTGCTTGTAAAATAAGAATACAAAATGCAACATGGAGAGAAAATAAGAAACAAGAAATGCAATGTGATTACAAGCACAACAACAAATAAACTTGATAATCAGAAGAACCCAGAGTAGAGAAGAGAAGTGACATTTTGGAAGACCAAGACAACAAGGAGTTGAATTTAATAGATATAATGAATCGAATGTGAAAGTAGGATTATGAAGCCTGGTAATATAGCTTGGTAAAATCATTTGGTGTATCTGAATGCACATGATACAACATGTATGAATCATTCTGAGGATTACCTCTACTATCCTTCTTTGGTGTGGACCTGATGGTGGTAAAAAGTAATAACAAAGTGATGTTACAACCACAATTTTTGGGTTCATTTGCTGAGAAATGTAATTTCTCATATTAAAGATAAATGAACAAATAAAGATTGACTACATGAATTTCGTTACAATAGCTTTAATGATTGCTTTGTGGGCTTTATTGGCTATTGGGCCCAATAACAAGGAAATTCAATTAATAAATGAATAATTGAGTTTTTAAGAAAAGTGTTATGACCCACTTCCTGATTAACTAATAAATACCTCGAATTACGTAAAACACCTCAGTTAGTGCTAAGCTTTTGTTTAACATCATGAATAATCAAGATAAGACAACATGTGAATCAATAGTCGAGGTTTAATCATCTGAGGCAATTAGTGTTGAGTATCAAATTAAATATCATGGATAATCAAAATAAGTTAATATATGAATCAATAGTTGAGTTTGAATCACCTAAGGCGACTAACGATATCAATGTTGATTAATTAGTTAATTAGGTTGAGTTGAATGTTCAATGATTGCAATTAGTGATTTGACCTGATGTGACAAGCTAGTTAATATGATTTTATGCCCTGGGATGATAGAGGATTCCGTGCTTAAACCGTTGCAAGAAAAATCACCCGAAACCGACTTCCGAGCTAAAAGATATGGGCATCTGAGTGTTCAGGGACCTGGATGTAGTTTTAGATTTTTGCTGGGCAATTTGCACGACAGCCCCTCCGCGAAACCGACCCTTCCTTCCTCTTCTTCGCTCGATAGAACAGAGTTACAGCAATTAGTGCCGACAGAGCAGCGAGAGGGGGAAACAGGGGCGATCCATGGGCGATTTCTTCGGCCCTTCAGCTCCGACCAGCCGCACCCAGCCTCGCGTCCTTCTTCTTCCTCCTTCCGTCCTTCCTTCCTCCTCTATTCTTTGCCCTAGCCACGGCCCTACCTGCAGCCGACCTGCAGCAAGAAGCTGCGGCTGCACGGCAGGTGAGAGGTCGGCCAGGAGCCCTTGAGCGCAGCTAGAACCAAGGTAGAAGCACCCTTGACCTCGGCCATGGCCTAGAGCTTAAACCGCAGCTTCCTTTCGTCCATGTTTGCGCCCAACCGTAGGGAAGACCCCATCCATCAAGCTGCAGCGCCGCACCAGCAAGGCTGTTGGCCGCCCAAGCTGCAGTTGCAGCAGTCGCCGGTCAGGGGAAGATTTAGGGCGAGCAGCACCCCAAGTATAGCACCAGCAGCTCCGGCCTTGAGGCCTAGTTCCGGATCTGCAGCCTTTAGCCACGATTGAGCACCCAACCTGGAGCTTCTTTTCAATCTGTACGTGAGAAGAAGATACTGTACATTTGCAATAGTTCTGAATAGATCCAAATCGGAGTTCGAATGGCACATGAAAGAGCAAGGTAAGACCAGCACACAGTTCGGTTTTAAGGATAGGATTAGATTCCGTAGATTAAGTCCAAGATATAGCTTTAGAATCGAGTTCATCTTCATTAGATTTCCGTTTCTGTGCAGGTGCACGGCGTGCAACTCAGTTTGCACGGCGTGCAAAGTTACAGATATGCAGAACGAGTTTCTGCCCAGGTGCACGGCGTGCAGCCCAGATGCACGGCGTGCACTCTGCTGTAAAGGGAAGAATTAGGCGTGGTTGTGGACGTTTTTCGGTGTATACGAACACACCGAAGTGGGTGAGTAGTAGTTCATTTAGAAATCAGTACTTAACTCAATTCAAATGCTTGATTGCTTCTGTATCAATTTATATAACTTCTAAACAGTATAGTACATACAATAGTGTATGTTAGATTTATTGGAAATGAATTTCTTATTATGCTTTGAGAAGATGATAAATTTCCTGTAATATAGCTGCAATGTATTTACTGATTTCAAATAGATGTTTAGCAATTGAAACTGGATATATGATATCGATTCGTGTTTAGTTACGATAAAGGTTATATATGCGCTTCTTGTGATGTTCAAATTGTGCATTATGTATGGAATGTAATCTTCCTGTTATTTGTTTATTGTTTAATCAAGTATAGACCTAGATGCCCTAACGCCGTAGAACCCCTCGTGAGGTCTGCACCTTGGGGTGAAACGACCTACCTAGCGTGTGTCTAGATGGTCGGTGACTCGTGTTCAACAATAATCCGTGCGTGTGTCACGGTGGCACGAGGGCAGAAAAGCAGTGTTCAACAATAATCCGTGCGTGTGTCACGGTGGCACTGGGAAAAAGAAAGAAAACTTGGTTATCTAACACCATTCGTGCGTGTGTCGCGAAGGTAACCCTGTGAGACTCTCCGCCTGTGTGCTCAGGTTAAAGGAGGAGTCTAGAGTACACTCTTTTGAGAGTGCAGTGAGGCCGTGTGAGCCTGAGAGTCCTGTAGCAGACCAGGACAGCAGTCAGACTTAGCATTTCCCGGGTGTGTCGCTAAGTCTTGTACGGTGGGACCGTAGCATGAACTTGTTGCGGATCTTTATATGCAGGGTACACTGCATATATTTAGGGCATAATAATAAAATGAATAAATAATCAAGTAGGTTCACAGTAAATTTATATAACTGTTCATTTATCTGAATTACCTGTTGATGCTTGGAAATGTGCTCATATTCTGTAAATCTGTTATGTTATTAGAACTGCCTTGCCTAGTTCTGCATTTATGTTAATTTCAATTTATAAACCTGATGAGTTATTTATTGATAGTTAAGTGAAATGCTATTCACTGAGCGAGTAGGCTCATACCTCTACTCAAAACATTTTCAGGTTATCATCAGCAGCAGGAGATCAGAAGGATCAATTTATCCTTACGCTTAGTCGATAGAAGGTTCGTAGTTAGTAGTTAGAGGTCTCTTAGTCCCTTCCCCTCGATCTTCGGGACAAGGTGTGAGTGAGAGAGTGAATGTCTGCAGAGATGTAAATTGTCTGTTATGCTTTATTTTATGTCGGATAAATGTAATATGATGTAGACTCTGTTTATCTTGCGAGTCAGTCTAATAAAGATGCTTCCGCAGTTTGTTTAGTTTCATTTTACAGTATAAATCGGATTTTCCTATTAATATCTTTAAAAGGTTTTAAAAAAATGAAGAGTGATTAGCTTATGTGTAAATCCCATCCTGTCGCGTCTTAATCTCGTGGTTTGTGGTTAATGTGAGATTTGGGGCGTGACAATTTTGGTATCAGAGCTTTGGTTTGAGTATATAGTTACTCAAGGTCAGGGGACGATAAGAGACCAATAGGATTAAGGTTTAGGTATCTTTCTTCTATCTGTAATTTTCTAACAGGAAGTGTTCTGTTACATTATTGCAGATAGCAGGAAGAGGATGTGGTCACGAGAATCAAGTAATGAGCTTAAGATAAGTCGTTAAGAATCATTAAGGTCAAAAGATAAGGTTATAAGTAAGGCGAATGATGAATGATGTGTTTTAGCTCTGGAAGGTCTGAGTGTTTAGATACCCTGGCCAGGTGTCTGAATACTTAGATTGACCAGTATCAAGCTACTCTGTCTGTTCTTCTCTGGATGCCCTGGCCAGGTATGCAGCGGAAGGATAGGCTAGAGAGAAAACCCTACAAATCTTAGGATTATGAGATAAGAAATTAATATGGGAACAAGAGATTACATATAGGATGCGATATAACTCTTACTTGATTTTGCTTATTTGATTTAAAGATCTCTAGAATTGCTTTTATATGCATGAATTTAGATTTTCAGTTTGTACAATAAGTATGATTCTTTTATATTGTTGTGACATGGAGTGAATTGTTTAATGTTTGTTTTCTTTGTATTAAAGTAGACTCGAGATCATGTATGTATGAGTTTGCCCTAAGTGGATATTCTTTCCACATGTTTTAGATTAATAGGGGTTGATTAATCCCGAGTAGCTCTTGGCTTCAGGACTACAGGTTCGGCCTGGTCCGGCTGGCAGGATGCGTTACTGGGATCTAATGACTCTTATTAACAAGTAAAATAAAAATAGGAGTCTAAATGTTCTCTTATCTTGAAAATTAGGGTTTGAGAAGCATAGACCCTAATTGGCCCAAATTAGGATTTTAATGACATATGAATACAGAATTTGATAAATAGAATGTCTCACTAAATGATTTTTAGTATTTTATGTGTAACTCTAATTTGGCTAAAATTGGGATATGATTTGGATATATAAAATGTGAACAACATTGGAAGATATCAGAATTTTTGAAGAATGTTCTAACCTGTTCATCGGCTGAGTTTCAAACTCGACCAATCACATTTTCTGAATGATATAGCAATGTGGTAATTGAATTTTATCTTTTTATTGGTATATCCAATTGATCTCAAATTTTAACTATGTTTGAGAATCACAAATTTTAGACACACTATTAATTTGGCGTAATTTTTGGATGACTTTTGATCTCTACAGTAAGGTGTCGGTCGAGTTGCAACTCGACCGAATCTGCTGCAGACTGCTATATAGCAGCGCACTGTTTGATTTTTAATTAATTATTGGTAACTTGAAATGACCTGAAATTTTTACTGTAGGTCTAAAACTTTATTAGGCACAACATATAAAATTTTCAAAATTTTTGGAATTTCTGTTTACAGTTTAATAAACGAATTACAGAAACTATTATAAAACTGAATTTTCAGCTAAATGTGATTAAAGTTGAATGCTGGGTTAATATGTTATTGCCCCAAGCAACTCAATTTGATTTATATAATCGACCACACACACACAATAATTCTATGATATTGATTTATACCAAAACCCTAGGATGATTAGGGTTGAAGTAGTTTAAAGGGTATCATTAGTGATGTAACCTTGTATGCCAATATCTTTGTTAAATAAAGATCTTGGGATTTGTTCTATGAAAAGTAAACTGGTTTTGATAACGATCTAGGGTTTTGAAGAAGATAACCTGATCGGTACATGAACAACATGAGATGATTTAGAGGAATGAGTAAGACATAAACCTAAAATGTAACAATAAGTAAGTAGCATAGAAATCGGAGTATTATCCGATTATGATCCAAAGATAGTTGATGTAGTTCATGTTTTAAAGACATGGTGTCACTATCTTTATGATGTGACAATATATTATTACCCTGGTAAAGAGAATGTGGTGGATGATGTTTCTAGCAGAAAGTCAAGTTCAACAGCCAATGCATTCTCTATGACAGGTTTCAATAGAGACCTGCTAGTAGAAATGTGGAAGTTGAACTTAGGCTTAGGGGTAATAACACAGAGTGATTTGATTGTATAAATGTAAGTTAAGCTTACTTCTTATGATCAGATCAAGAAACTATAAAAGGGTGATAGTGACTTAAGCCATACCATGCATGACCTGATAGGAGAAAAAGAGACTACAGTTTAAGTTTTTATGATGATAAGGTGTTATATTGACATGACATGTTGTGTGTATCTCAAGATAGTGTAAAATTCTTTAAGGGGAAAAGCTGAAAGAAAAGAATTTTTATAGAAGTGTATGTATTGATGTATACTATGTTTTTAGGAAGACACTAAGATGTATATGAAATCCAAGAAGTTGAAATGGATGGTCAGATATGCAGAAGGATGTAACTGAGTACGTGGTTAGAAGTAGTGTGTACCAGTAGGTTAAAGCTAAACCCTAGAGACCTATAGCTACCTTGCAATCTTTTTCTATGCCTGAATGAGAATGGGAATTTATCACAATGGATTTTGTGGTAAGATTTCCCAGGACACTTAGAGATTGTGATTCGATATGAATGATTGTGGACAAATTAATTTAGTCTGCTCGCTTTCTTCATATTAAGTCAACCTTTGATGTCTCAAAACTTGACTAAGATATACATGGATGAAATAATTAGGTTGCTTGATAATCCAGTTCCAATCATGTCATTTCGAGATCCTAAGTTCACATCTAGGTTGTGGAAACAGTTGCATCGTGCTTCGGGCACAAAGTTAAGATTCGATACAACCTTTTCATCCGCAGACGGATGGTTAGTTTGAGAGAACCATTCAGACTCTTGAGAACATGCTGAGAGCATGTGTTTTGCTTTTCAGTGGAAATGGGAAGAACAATTAATTCTTATAGAGTTTGCTTAATGTGAATGTTGAGTTTAGAAATACACAACTGATAATGGTTCGGTTTGAATAAAAACCCAGACAGCACAGTTTTGGTAAACCATCAGGTGCATGATTTCAAGATAGTAAGATAGCATTAAAATATGTAAATAAACCTAAATACCTGCTTCCTGTTATGTTAATGTGTGTGATCTGACATTTTACATGATTTGGCACTTTTCATTAAGATATCATTAGAAATTCTCAAATACTATTAAATACTTGTGTGATGATACGTAAATAACTCTTAATTGAGTTATGTGATGCATAAACCAGGAATTTGGTTAATATGCACGTTCTTCGAGAAAATTTAAGTAATTGAACAATAGTACAGATGGTTTGTTATATGCGAAGTAAATAGCTTTTATTGATGTAATAAGATGTTCAATTACATGAATCCGATATGTATGTGCCAAAATTGATTGAGTTTGGAATATTTATGAATTTTTAATCTGTCTGCATGCATGATATAAACATTACTCGGTAATTATAATGATTTGAAATATATTGTTCTGCCAGTTGTAGAATGATACCGTATTGTGATTTGAATTGAAATCTAACAGATAAGATAATGGAAACCCTAAGAGTAGGGTGTTGCCATATGGTTAGTGAATGAGGAAACCCTAAGAGTAGGGTGTTGGCATGTGATGAATGAACAAGGCAAATGAAACCCTGAGGATAGGGTGTACGATGAATCAAGTATTTTGATATTAATTTTCATTATGAGATGTGATGATTTTAACAGTTAAATTGCATGATTTTAACTTAGCACCAGATTGACATGTATTCTGTTTATTTAAGAATTTTAGTCTGTTTGCATGAATAGTATAAAAATTTCTTGGTAATTACCATAAGTTGGGATACTGTTATAATAGTTCCGAAAAGACAATGTCTCGTTGGTTGATCTGGAATCAGATCAGATGTGTCCTAGATTAAGGGACCTAAGCAGATGGTTGATCAGAGGATCAAGAAACTCACAAATTGTGAGGTACCATTAGTGATAGTTTTGTAGAGCAATCTTAATTTAGAAGAAACCATGTGAGAACTTGAGTTTGAGATGCATAACAAGTCTCCTGTCTCTTTTAGGAATTTCGGGACGAAATTCTTTTAAGGGGAAAAGGTTGTTATGACCCACTTCCTGATTAACTAATAAATACCTCGAATTACGTAAAACACCTCAGTTAGTGCTAAGCTTTTGTTTAACATCATGAATAATCAAGATAAGACAACATGTGAATCAATAGTCGAGGTTTAATCATCTGAGGCAATTAGTGTTGAGTATCAAATTAAATATCATGGATAATCAAAATAAGTTAATATATGAATCAATAGTTGAGTTTGAATCACCTAAGGCGACTAACGATATCAATGTTGATTAATTAGTTAATTAGGTTGAGTTGAATGTTCAATGATTGAAATTAGTGATTTGACCTGATGTGACAAGCTAGTTAATATGATTTTATGCCCTGGGATGATAGAGGATTCCGTGCTTAAACCGTTGCAAGAAAAATCACCCGAAACCGACTTCCGAGCTAAAAGATATGGGCATCTGAGTGTTCAGGGACCTGGATGTAGTTTTAGATTTTTGCTGGGCAATTTGCACGACAGCCCCTCCGCGAAACCGACCCTTCCTTCCTCTTCTTCGCTCGATAGAACAGAGTTACAACAATTAGTGCCGACAGAGCAGCGAGAGGGGGAAACAGGGGCGATCCATGGGCGATTTCTTCGGCCCTTCAGCTCCGACCAGCCGCACCCAGCCTCGCGTCCTTCTTCTTCCTCCTTCCGTCCTTCCTTCCTCCTCTATTCTTTGCCCTAGCCACGGCCCTACCTGCAGCCGACCTGCAGCAAGAAGCTGCGGCTGCACGGCAGGTGAGAGGTCGGCCAGGAGCCCTTGAGCGCAGCTAGAACCAAGGTAGAAGCACCCTTGACCTCGGCCATGGCCTAGAGCTTAAACCGCAGCTTCCTTTCGTCCATGTTTGCGCCCAACCGTAGGGAAGACCCCATCCATCAAGCTGCAGCGCCGCACCAGCAAGGTTGTTGGCCGCCCAAGCTGCAGTTGCAGCAGTCGCCGGTCAGGGGAAGATTTAGGGCGAGCAGCACCCCAAGTATAGCACCAGCAGCTCCGGCCTTGAGGCCTAGTTCCGGATCTGCAGCCTTTAGCCACGATTGAGCACCCAACCTGGAGCTTCTTTTCAATCTGTACGTGAGAAGAAGATACTGTACATTTGCAATAGTTCTGAATAGATCCAAATCGGAGTTCGAATGGCACATGAAAGAGCAAGGTAAGACCAGCACACAGTTCGGTTTTAAGGATAGGATTAGATTCCGTAGATTAAGTCCAAGATATAGCTTTAGAATCGAGTTCATCTTCATTAGATTTCCGTTTCTGTGCAGGTGCACGACGTGTAACTCAGTTTGCACGGCGTGCAAAGTTACAGATATGCAGAACGAGTTTCTGCCCAGGTGCACGGCGTGCAGCCCAGATGCACGGCGTGCACTCTGCTGTAAAGGGAAGAATTAGGCGTGGTTGTGGACGTTTTTCGGTGTATACGAACACACCGAAGTGGGTGAGTAGTAGTTCATTTAGAAATCAGTACTTAACTCAATTCAAATGCTTGATTGCTTCTGTATCAATTTATATAACTTCTAAACAGTATAGTACATACAATAGTGTATGTTAGATTTATTGGAAATGAATTTCTTATTATGCTTTGAGAAGATGATAAATTTCCTGTAATATAGCTGCAATGTATTTACTGATTTCAAATAGATGTTTAGCAATTGAAACTGGATATATGATATCGATTCGTGTTTAGTTACGATAAAGGTTATATATGCGCTTCTTGTGATGTTCAAATTGTGCATTATGTATGGAATGTAATCTTCCTGTTATTTGTTTATTGTTTAATCAAGTATAGACCTAGATGCCCTAACGCTGTAGAACCCCTCGTGAGGTCTGCACCTTGGGGTGAAACGACCTACCTAGCGTGTGTCTAGATGGTCGGTGACTCGTGTTCAACAATAATCCGTGCGTGTGTCACGGTGGCACGAGGGCAGAAAAGCAGTGTTCAACAATAATCCGTGTGTGTGTCACGGTGGCACTGGGAAAAAGAAAGAAAACTTGGTTATCTAACACCATTCGTGCGTGTGTCGCGAAGGTAACCCTGTGAGACTCTCCGCCTGTGTGCTCAGGTTAAAGGAGGAGTCTAGAGTACACTCTTTTGAGAGTGCAGTGAGGCCGTGTGAGCCTGAGAGTCCTGTAGCAGACCAGGACAGCAGTCAGACTTAGCATTTCCCGGGTGTGTCGCTAAGTCTTGTACGGTGGGACCGTAGCATGAACTTGTTGCGGATCTTTATATGCAGGGTACACTGCATATATTTATGGCATAATAATAAAATGAATAAATAATCAAGTAGGTTCACAGTAAATTTATATAACTGTTCATTTATCTGAATTACCTGTTGATGCTTGGAAATGTGCTCATATTCTGTAAATCTGTTATGTTATTAGAACTGCCTTGCCTAGTTCTGCATTTATGTTAATTTCAATTTATAAACCTGATGAGTTATTTATTGATAGTTAAGTGAAATGCTATTCACTGAGCGAGTAGGCTCATACCTCTACTCAAAACATTTTCAGGTTATCATCAGCAGCAGGAGATCAGAAGGATCAATTTATCCTTACGCTTAGTCGATAGAAGGTTCGTAGTTAGTAGTTAGAGGTCTCTTAGTCCCTTCCCCTCGATCTTCGGGACAAGGTGTGAGTGAGAGAGTGAATGTCTGCAGAGATGTAAATTGTCTGTTATGCTTTATTTTATGTCGGATAAATGTAATATGATGTAGACTCTGTTTATCTTGCGAGTCAGTCTAATAAAGATGCTTCCGCAGTTTGTTTAGTTTCATTTTACAGTATAAATCGGATTTTCCTATTAATATCTTTAAAAGGTTTTAAAAAAATGAAGAGTGATTAGCTTATGTGTAAATCCCATCCTGTCGCGTCTTAATCTCGTGGTTTGTGGTTAATGTGAGATTTGGGGCGTGACAAAAAGAGAGATGTGGAAACCTCTAGAAGGCAAAAGAATGCAATCCAGGGATGGATTTCGTGCCTTTTGGGTTCCTTGGGTTCCAAGGAATCCAAAGTTGGATAGAGAATGCAATCAGAAAAGAAAAGACCAATTAAGTATTTCCTTGTTAAGAAAGAAATTGCAAATAATGATAAAAGGTGGAAAATATGTGAAAAGAGGTATAATTGAGTTAACCTTGGTAGATTTTCATATCCCAAGGATTCCTAATGTTAAAAGGAATTTCAATAGGAAAATAGAAGAGAGATAAAGAGAAATCCTTAAAAAGAGAATTAAAAAGGAAAAGAAATTGATTAATAAAAGGGAAATATGAGAATTTGACCTTTAAAAGAAGATAAAGGCAAACCAATATTCCCCAATGTGGGAATATGTGCCTTTGGGTTTTCCTGAGGTCCAAGGGACCCAAAATAACAAGATAATCACAAAGGAAAAAGGAATATATATTAATTTTGATTAATAAGATAAGATAACTTGGGAGAGAAGAAAACCTTCTCATCCATTACAAGTTGTTTCCCAAATTTCGTATAAAGCTAGGCAATATTAAAAGGAAACTTCCCTTAAAATTGGAGAAAGAAAAGAGTTATGGTTTGGGAGAAATCGTTTTTGCAAATTATCTTCAAATTGGAAATTATTTCTGAATTAAAAGAAAAAGACCTTTCCTTTGTTTGAACGAGTGCAAAGAGATCTGTTGGATTTTAATCCAACAATCATCACCCAAGTCCCAGTGGAACTGTGATTCTATAAGTTACAGAGGGACTTTCCCTCTTGGATTCCTCGCAATCCACTAGGTTGGAAAGCTGGCCGATGTTTCCTTTGAATCCAGGAGTTGAAACTGAAGGGATTCATCCCTGGTTCGATTGGGTTTGGTTGCCAATCCAGGAAATGCCCAACTGGACAGGACCTTGCCCCGACCCTATATATAGGGGAGGGTTATGGAGGGAACCAGCATCCCTAATCGCTAGCCCAAGCTCTGCGGAAGGAAGCAAGGAGTGCTTCAGTGCATTCAATTGCCCTGTTCGTCTTGACCTGCACCCTCGGCATCTCAGAGACCATCGCCAGAGTCCGGCGAGTGGGGGACGATCTTGGTGTGTCCTTAGCAAGCGATTGAAGGCGTCGTCGAGTTCGAAGAGGGGAGGCAGAGCTCCCTGGACCGTCGGCACGAGCAAAGGAGCACTACAGCCCAGAGTCAACCTCGCGGTTGACCATCGTTGCTACATCAATGAAGTCGAGAGGTAGAAGAAGAGAAGAACCGTAGATTGACCGATTTGCCCTTCGCCTCCTTCAGTAGTGGTGAGGTTAGAATCGACCTTTGCTTTCTTTTGATCGCACATAATAGGCGCACGTATCTGTGGTCGTTAGATCCTCAATGGATCCGCGGCCCATGGATCGGGCAGCCCTGCATTTTTCTAGAAAATAGCAAATAAACCTAAAAAGGAATTATCTTGATAAAATCATATCGGGTGATAGAAAACTCGGATGCAAAAAGTCAATACATGAAAAATGATCACAAAATATGAGGAATATATTAAAAATGGTTTGAAAGCCTAAATCTATCTCTTTTTGCAAAAGTACATATTTTGAATAAAAAAGGGGATTAATTTGTGGTTAGAAACCCTAATGGTTGATAAAAGATATATTTAATCTTGCAAATATGTTATTTCGAGTATGGTTAACTTGTTTACTGATTTAGATGGTTTTTAACCTGTTTTGATGATAGAATCACAAGTTTAGGGTTTTTAACTCAATATGTTGATTAATATGTTAGAAACCCTAAATTAGAGGAAAAGAAAAGAAAAGATATAGTAATATGAAAATTAGGGTTTTCGTGGTCCAAACCTAGTCTTAAGGACCTTAATGGAAAATAAGACAAGATAATTAGGGTTTGATGGATATTTGATAAAAGTAAGGTAAAAGTAATAAAAAGGAAGTGAAACCCTAATTATGGTCAAAACCCTAAAAAGGGAGTAATAACCCTAGAAGACAACTAGGAGTAATAGATCATGAGGACATGATTAATGATAGAGAAATTGGATGCCTTTTCAGGAACAATTATGTGTGTGCTTGCTTGATTGCTGATTGATTGAGTTATTTCTACATTCAAGTCTGCTTAACAGGTATGTGGTTAATTATGAATAACCGCCTTAGTTTCTCGAGGATTTTCCGGATGGTTAATCACATTGAATGCAAATTACCAGGTTGGATGTTCATACTTGCAAACTATAAAGTCACCATGATTATCACATTAATAATAGAAGTATGGATTCTCGCACTTACATGCCACCCTGATGGATGATGCCAAAGGTCATGCCCAGATGGGTAGACCAATGGACACCTTGAGTGGTGACCCCAGGCACCAAGCTCGGGAATGAGATGGTGGTCTCTGATATTGCATGACTAGTGGGCACCATGAGTGGTAACCCCCAGGCACCAAGCTCAGGATTGAGAAGGTGGCCTTAAGTCATTAGCAAATGGAACCCTAAGGTGGGTATGTCAGGGTTAGGACAAAAGCGGTGGAGAATGTCATACTGAAAAGTGTAAATTGGCTTGTTAATTAATTTGATTGTGATTATTAAATTGTTAGCCATATTTGCAAGTTTTTGGTTGTTCCCCCATACCAGTATATTTTGATATACTGACCGGCATTTTGTTTTTCGACGTTTTAGGAACAACAATTGAAAGAACAAACAGTAAAGTGACACATTGTGGAAATAAGAAATAAAGTACAAGGAGGATTAGATAGAATAATTCAAGCTCTGGATAGATAGATTTCCAAAGTTTTCAAAGGTAAGCAAAGTTTTAATTTTATACCAAATTCCAGTTAGTCAGTAGAATTCCATAATTATTATTGATTATTTGTCAAACCTTTTATCCTGTTAATTGAATAACGGCTCTGACCTTTGGGTCTCCCTTAATTGGGGGTTACCGGGAAGCATGGTCGTTACAATTGGTATCAAAGCATAGGTTCCTCATCTAATCGTTAATAATTATTAAATTTTACAAATTTCATAGAACCGAGGGAGTTATTAGAGGATTGTCCGAAAGATTGAGGTGTCTAGAAAAGGATCACGTCCAGGGGCTGGCAATATTTTCCTCTGCACCGCTAATCGGAATACGAGGACTCCCGAATTGTGTGACAGCCTGGTCGATATCTTAGGATATGACTCGAAATAAGATACCTTTAAGACTCTCTCATCTTGTTCCTCCCTTCTCAACACAAATTCTATTAAGGACCTTAAGGATTAGGGTTTCCTCTCTTCTCCTCACCCTCTTGAGGTATGGGTAAGGTTAATAAGGTCTAAGGAATCCTCCACCAAATTAATGAAAAGCATGTAAATAAGATGTCATGGACATAATCTTAATAGATTAAACACAAACTAAAGAATAGATACATGCTTAGGTCGTATGACACAAGTTGTCATTGCCCTCAGGAGAGACCTTAGGATAGACCTCCTTATCAGGGGGATGAGTAGAGAGAGTTAGTATTAAAAGTAGAGACCTAGCTCATCCTTTGAGGATGATGTTAACCCTAACCCTAAGTGAAGGTTAGAGAGAGATGACATGATGAGTTAGATGTCATGATTGACCGGGTGTTTGGTTGGACATGCCTTTGGATTGCCATATGAACCATGAGAAGTTGATGACTGAGTACCTTTGGCAACCCAACCCTGGGAAGGGTTGTGCATGTTTGAGCGAAGGATAGCTCCTTCATGGATGAGGTTAGAGAAGAATCTATAGAAACCTTATGGGTTGTTGCAAGTAGGATATAGCTTGCACCCAGAGTACATCAGTTGTTTGAGCAGTAAGTTTAAAATGAGTCCAAAAGGACAGGATGGATGGCTTAGGAGATAAGCATAAGGGGCTATGGATAATCATAAGCAAACACAAGTTTGAGCATAGGCTTCACCCACATAGAGGTATGCCTGTGAGCTTGATCCTTCATGAAGAAAGGACCTCTTATAGAGAGGTTGGTTGTAGGATTAGCTCTAGAGAGAGAGCAGACCTCGGGCAAGAAGGTTGGAAGCCCAAAACCCCAAAACTTTAGGAACAGTGGGAGTTGAGGATGATGTGACCTAAGTGGATGATAGTGGTTGCCGTATGCTTGACCCTTAGAGGCTAATGATGTCTTGGTTTCCATGAGAGGAACCAAATCCTAGAGAGAGGATGAGTCTGCTAGTACCTCTGTGCCTATGGTATAGGTGTTTACCTCCTGAGAAGAGTTTCTTAAACTTAAAGAGGATGAAGTAGCAAGTTGTGAAGCCTTGTACCTAGTTGGTTGTCCTGGAAGAGGACTCAACTCTGAGGTGTTGCTCGAATGAAAGTATGACATACCTTGGACATGCTTGATTCATAGTTAAGAGGTTGAGCATGCAGTTGGACACTCGAAGGTGAACCTAGGATTCCTAGGCCTAAGAGGGGAAGTAGTGTACCCAATGCTCATGATGAGATTTGAGTCTCTATAGTTTCGAGCATGGTACTCCTCATGCGTAGAGGTAAAGGAAACCCCTTAAGTTAAGGGTATATTTGATGAACCCCTCACGACTAAGTTGATCTAATGATTGAGGAAAGAGAACAAGTATGACCTAGCATGGTTTAATAGGTGGTCTGCTTGTGCCCTAGTGGCTGCTTCGTTAGGCTTGCTCATGTGAATGTAAACCCTAGGGGCGGTTGTGGCCTTGTGGTCAATAGTTGTAGTTTCCTCCCATCCTGGGAGAGGGACCCTTTTGTAAGGTGTATATCAGTTTTGTTGGTTTTGAGGTAACCTAAAGAGGTCTCATAGGATCTTGAGAAGCTGAGTGAAAAGTACACGGTATGAGAATGAACATGTAGACCCATAGATATCCATCTCTAAGTGCATGTGGATGTGTTACCATGTAGGTAACCAGTATGGGGCCTGACCAAGGAAGACATGTCACCATGACCCCTATGAAGGGATGAAAGTCGGCCCATGAATGCAGAGAGAGATGATGAAGGCTTGGGTAAGGTTCTAAGTTGAACATGTACTATAACAAAATCCTAAGTCTATCCTAGGGTCAGGTAGGGATAAGACTGATGGAAGTAGGAGTTGCCTAATTCCCTAGTTGCACATGACCATAGGGTCGGGAGGTAACAACTATCATTGTTTGAGGGCCATGGGTTAGGAGATTGATCACCTTCATGATCTCATGGGACCCAAAGGGCAGATGAGTAGGGCACTCTCTGGATGCATAAGGGAAGAGGGATGACCCCAAAAGTGTCGGCACCCTATAGACCTAGAGGAGATGACCAAGGATTATGTGTAAACCCAAGTAGGTTCGAGACCAGTTTCTCATGGAAGTAACTTTGATATCATGATGCTTGTGATAAAGAGACATAAGTTGCACGTTTCAACTTAGAATTGAAAGTGTACTGGCGATGTGGGATGTATCATCTCTATTCTTGGAACAGGAAGAACTCTATATTTGGACTACAACCAAATTCTTATTTCATCTTGTTATGGGAGTGAGAGATAGGACAGTACGCATGCCATACACCAAGGATAAAAGATGATGTGAGTTGGAATGTTGCTATAAGATATGAGGACAGAGATGATAACATACCTTGGTGGAGTGAATGATACATGGATGGTTTACAAACACTAAGAGAAAGTAGTGTAGTCATCTCATGAGGATGTTTTATCAGGAGCTATGTGGAATGTACAAGTTAACCAAGGTTGAGTTTGATCACAATGAGTATGAGCTTAGAGCTTCTCGATGAAGAGAAACTTAGAGTTGTAATGAGATAATAAGTGGAATACATGGAGGTGTATGTCTTCAACGTTACCTAACACCTAAGGATAAGAAGTGGTAATGAATGCTCTGGTTGAGGTATAGCTGCCTAGTTTAGCTAGAAGCTAGAAGAAGTTGAGGTTGTTAGGATAACCTTAAGAGGAGGAAAAGAAATAAGTTTGGATAACACTCAGATGTAATGAAATATGTTGAACAAGTTAATGAGTGTTTGGTTAGCCAGCCTAGTCCGTGATGTAATGAAAGGATGGTTGTAGAACCTCAAATGTGCTTCTTTGGAAAGGAAGGTGATGAAACCTAATGAGAGTGGTTTAGGGTTTCTGAGGTATCAATCTTGAGGAATCATGACATACCAGAGATCATGGTTTTAAGATCACCAAATACCATGGTACTACAAAGATAGTAAGTGATAGTAGCACTTTGGCTGCTTGATGTGAAGATGCATGTAGCATGTGGCCATGCAAGCCAAAGGTGAAGGACGAACACCAGTAACCTCGTGCTTTGACTTAGAGGTTAAGAATCTCAGAGAGGGAATGGGAGTTCATCCACTATGCATGGTGGCAAGTCTCCCCTTGACCAAGAAGGTCAAGATGCAATATGGGTTATGGTAGATCACCTTACCTAGATGACATGAGAAGAAAGGAGTATTGTAATGAGATAGATTTTGTTGAACTACATAAGAGAGAGAGAGAGAGAGTACAACTACACCATGATGTGAGTTCAAAAGTTCTTGAGTATGACCTAAAGGTTCACTTCCATGAGGTGGAAGTAGAAACATTCAGAACTCGATGTTAGTACTGCTTATCACCCTAACTAATGGTTAGTATGATCCAGACTAGAGGGTCTGAGGTGAGCAGGTGAACTTGCTCAGGGTGATACAAAGAGACAGTTCTTAAGATGTGATGTTAACCACCATAGCCTTTATTGAGATGAAAGAAGTTCTAGATGTCGGTCACCAATTCATTAAGATGATGTTAGTGAAGGAGGCCCCGTGAAGGTCAGAAAAGAACCACAGTGTGTGCAGATGAAGTCGCTTGATCGTGAAATGGCTGAGAGAGAGCCCAAGGGTGACATGAGTCACAAGATGATGCAAAGCAGACTGACATGCAGTTCATTGTGGGAGAATATAATGTGAAAATTCGACCCCTCTAAGCTACATCTGAGAAAGCTGAGTCCCCGATATATGGGTCCATTTGAGATGGATTGGTGGAGATGGTTGTGTTTAGCCTTGTCCCTCAGGATAACATGATGTGTAGTGTGTTCCATGAGTCCGATCTAGAGCACTATGTGAGGTACCCAAGCCATGTGCTGAGCCTTGAACCTATTCAGCTTTTGAGAGGTTGAAATGTCCTGAGTCACCTATGAGGGTACGATATACCAAGGTAAGAAAGAACTCAGATGGAAGAATATGAGATGATGAAGGTTCTTGGGAAGCACCATGGAAAGGGTGAAGCCACATGGGAGCCATGATGGACATATGAAAGGCTTATCCTGTATGTTTGCTTGCTTGATGGAATTTTGAGGGCAAAATTCTTATAAGAGGGGAAGGATGTTACAACCACAATTTTTGGGTTCATTTGCTGAGAAATGTAATTTTTCATATTAAAGATAAATGAACAAATAAAGATTGACTACATGAATTTCGTTACAATAGCCTTGATGATTCCTTTGTGGACTTTATTGGCTATTGGGCCCAATAATAAGGAAATTCAATTAATAAATGAATAATTGAGTTTTTAAGAAAAGAAAGATGTGGAAACCTCTGGAAGGCAAAAGAATGCAATCCAAGGATGGATTTCGTGCCTTTTGGGTTCCTTGGGTTCCAAGGAGTCCAAAGTTGCATAGAGAATGCAATAAGAAAAGAAAAGACCAATTAAGTATTTCCTTGTTAAGAAAGAAATTGCAAATAATGATAAAAGGTGGAAAATATGTGAAAAGAGGTATAATTGAGTTAACCTTGGTGGATTTTCGTATCCTAAGGATTCCTAATGTTAAAAGGAATTTCAATAGGAAAATAGAAGAGAGATAAAGAGAAACCCTTAAAAAGAGAATTAGAAAGGAAAAGAAATTGATTAATAAAAGGGAAATATGAGAATTTGACCTTTGAAAGAAGATAAAGGCAAACCAATATTCCCCAATGTGGGAATCCATGCCTTTGGGTTTTCTTGAGGTCCAAGGGACCCAAAATAACAAGATAATCACAAAGGAAAAAGGAATATAAATTAATTTTGATTAATAAGATAAGATAACTTGGGAGAGAAGAAAACCTTCTCATCCATTACAAGTTGTTTCCCAAATTTCGTATAAAGCTAGGCAATATTAAAAGGAACCTTCCCTTAAAATTGGACAAAGAAAAGAGTTATGGTTTGGGAGAAATCGTTTTTTCAAATTATCTTCAAATTGGAAATTATTTCTGAATTAAAAGAAAAAGACCTTTCCTTTGTTTGAACGAGTGCAAAGAGATCTGCTGGATTTTAATCCAACGGTCAACAGTCATCACCCAAGTCCCACTGGGAATGTGATTCCACAAGTTACAAAGGGACTTTCCCTCTTGGATTCCTCACAATCCACTAGGTTGGAAAGCTGGCCGATGTTTCCTTTGAATCTAGGAGTTTAAACTGAAGGGATTCATCCCTGGTTCGACTGTGTTTGGTTGCCAATCCAGGAAACACCCAACTGGGTAGGACCTTGCCCCAACCCTATATATAGGGGAGGGTTATGGAGGGAACCAACATCCCTAATCGCTAGCCCAAGCTCTGCGGAAGGAAGCAAGGAGTGCTTCAGTGCGTTCAATTGCCATGTTCGTCTTGACCTGCACCCTCAGCATCTCGGAGACCATCGCCGGAGTCCGGCGAGTGGGGGACGATCTTGGTGTGTCCTCGACAAGCGATTTAAGGAGTCGTCAAGTTCGAAGAGGGGAGGTGGAGCTCCCTGGACTGTCGGCGCGAGCAAAGGAGCACTACAGCCCAGAGTCAACCTCGCGGTTGACCATCGTTGCTACATCAACGAAGTCGAGAGGTAGAAGAAGAGAAGAACCGCAGATTGACCAATTTGCCCTTCGCCTACTTCAGTAGTGATGAGATTAGAATCGACCTTTGCTTTCTTTTGATCGCACATAATAGGCGCACGTATCTGTGGCAGTTAGATCCTCAGTGGATCCGCGACCCATGGATCGGGCGGCCTTGCATTTTTCTAGAAAATAGCAAATAAACCTAAAAAGGAATTATCTTGATAAAATTGTATCGGGTGATAGAAAACTCAGATGCAAAAAGTCAATACATGAAAAATGATCACAAAAATATGAGTAATATATTAAAAATGGTTTGAAAGCCTAAATCTATCTCTTTTTGCAAAAGTACATATTTTGAATAAAAAGGGGATTGATTTGTGGTTAGAAACCCTAATGGTTGATAAAAGATATATTTAATCTTTCAAATATGTTAATTTGAGTATGGTTAACTTGTTTTCTGATTTAGATGATTTTTAACCTATTTTGATGATAGAATTACAAGTTTAGGGTTTTATAACTCAATATGTTGATTAATATGTTAGAAACCCTAAATTAGAGGAAAAGAAAAGAAAAGATATAGTAATCTGAAAATTAGGGTTTTCATGGTCCAAACCTGATCTTAAGGACCTTAATGGAAAATAAGACAAGATAATTAGGGTTTGATGGATATTTGATAAAAGTAAGGTAAAAGTAATAAAAAGGAAGTGAAACCCTAATTATGGTCAAAACCCTAAAAAGGGAGTAATAACCCTAGAAGACAACTAGGAGTAATAGATCATGAGGACATGATTAATGATAGAGAAATTGGATGCCTTTTCAGGAACAATTGTGTGTGTGCTTGCTTGATTCCTGATTGATTGAGTTATTTCTGCATTCAAGTCTGCTTAACATGTATGTGGTTAATTATGAATAACCGCCTTAGTTTCTTGAGGATTTTCTGGATGGTTAATCGCATTGAATGCAAATTATCATTTTGGATGTTCATACTTGTAAAGTATAAAGTCACTATGATTATCACATTAATAATAGAAGTATGGATTCTCACACTTACATGCCACCCTGATGGATGATGCCAAAGGTCAGGCCCAGATGGGTAGACCAATGGACACCTTGAGTGGTGACCCCAGGCACCAAGATCGGGAATGAGAAGGTGGCCTATGATATTACATGACAAGTGGGCACCATGAGTGGTGACCCCCAGGCACCAAGCTCAGGATTGAGAAGGTGGCCTTAAGTCATTGGCAAAGGGAACCCTAAGGTGGGTAAGCCAGGGTTAGGGAAAAAGCGGTAGAGAATGTCATACTAAAAAGTGTAAATTGGCTTGTTAATTAATTTGATTGTGATTATTAAATTGTTAGCCATATTTGCAAGTTTTTGGTTGTTCCCACATACCAATATATTTTGATATACTGACCGACGTTTTGTTTGTCGGTGTTTTAGGAACAACAATTGAAAGAACAAACAGTAAAGTGACACATTGTGAGAATAAGAAATAAAGTGCAAGGAGGATTAGATAGAATAATTCAAGCTCTGGATAGATAGATTTCCAAAGTTTTCAAAGGTAAGCAAAGTTTTAATTTTATACCAAATTCCAATTAGTTAGTAGAATTTCATAATTATTATTGATTATTTGTCGAACCTTTGATCCGGTTAATTGAATAACGGCTCTGACCTTCGAGTCTCCCTTAATTGGGGGTTACCAGGAGGCGGGTTCATTACAATGTCCAAAAGTAACAAGAGAAGCAAGTAATCATGTAGAGATGATGGACAGTGTACACAAGTAAATGGTAATGGGACTCCCTCTATTATAGGTAATATGCATTATTTTTGTTAGTAAATACAAATAGAAATATATGTCATCCCAAATGTGTGAAATGAAGGAAGGAAAATAATGTATACAAACATATATATGTAAGTTATTGAGGGGCTAAAGCCGCCTTCAACTATTGTAGACATGATGTCTACCCTCAAGCAACAAGGAGGAAGAGATGGCGAGGAGACTTGAGAAAAGAGTGTCCATCCCTATGTAGAAGAGGACGACAACATGCATAAGCAATCATCACCAAAATGAGCCTACAAAAGGAAGTAAGCAAATAATTAATTCAAATTGGAAACCAAACTAAGTAGAAACAATCTAACAACACAAGTCAAATGGCAAGGTAAGAAAGAGCCTTGGTCTACAAAAACTTTATTGTATGTCAAAACTTATCCTAAAACAAGTCAATATTATATGTTTTCTTAGAGAGAAGAGGCTAAGAGAGAAAGATAGCTACATCTTGAGTAGCATAAATTTGTACAACTATAGTGTAGTTTGTGGGGTAGCAACACCAAAATCTTCTGTTAGGGTGACTGGCGAGGAGATTGAACTTGCGACATTCCATTGTCGTCCGCCAGCCCAAGCTCGCTAGATTTGAAGGAGAAAAGGCAAAGATATAGAACAATGTGAAGATCTAGAGTCCTCTCCATCTCTTATACCTCAAGATTCAAAGTGGTTGCATCTACTAAACTTGTGTGAACCCCAACTCTCCTTGAAGCAAATGAATGTAACAGTGAATGATAGGAAGATTATGTATCCAAAAGCTAAAGCAGAAGAGAATGCTAGTGGATGGAACAAATTTCTCATTGGATATATAGTCAATTTCAAGCCCCATTTACCTACCTTAGAGAACTATCTTGCTTGGTTGTGGAATGCACAAGGTGCGATTGAAATTTTCAGCATAGGCGACAACATTTTTCTTTTGAGATTCTCAATGCAGTAGGATCTAGATTTTGCTCTTTCTGGGTGTTGGTATGTAAAGCACAGGCCTATGATTATGGAGAAATGGAAACTGGGTGATCACTTATTGAAGAAAAGGCTAAAGGAAGTGCATGTATGGACTCAGTTGTACCATTTACCTCTGGAGCTATGGGAAGATAGAATGTTCAACAAAATAGGCTCGATCTTGGGCATGCATGTGAAGATGGATGAACCTACAAAATTCTATTCAAGGATTGAATATGCTAGGATTTTGGTTCTCTATTCTATGGAAGAAAAGTTCCCCTCCTCAGTTACTCTCATGAGTGATGCCAGCAATGAACATGTTATTGATCTGCAATATGACTGGTTACCTTATCGGTGCAATGGTTGTGGTCTTTCTGGGCACGATGACTATGTCTATAATACAAATCAACCTCCCGTTAAACAAACCTAGCATATGAAGAACATGAAGGAGGCTAATCTATCTCAAGAGGAGGAGGAAGCAGTAGTTAAACCTTTTGTGTTGAACATGCTAGGTGTTCTCCACAATGTTGAGCTAGTCAAAAATATGCTTTTACAAAGATCAAATTCTAATAGTTGTTTGGTCCCTTCCACTCCGATTCTTGTATTTCCTCAACATCCCCTGTAGGATACTAGACAAGAGGATGAGTGGACAGAAAATAGTATCCAGTCCAACAGACCTCAATCTACCCCTAAATGTAATTCGAAGCCTATGGTGGGTATTTTTCATAGCGTTGCAAACTCTATCTTTTCACCAATGTAGAACAAGTTCACTAGCCTAGAAATCATTACTGAAGAAGCTGAGGCTGACAGTTTAACAACCCAGGTTATTAAATGAATCTCTCCATGAATATTTCTGCTTGGAATGTCAGAGGAATTACAATTAAAGCTTTGAGTGTCTAAGGAGAAATAAGGAGGTCCAGAAGTGACATCTTTATTATAAATGAATCAAAGATCTGTGTTGCTAAAATGTGTAACTTCATGAACAAATTTTTCCCTAAATATAAGTAGCTATCTAATCATGATTCTCATATCCTTGGTAGGGTTATTGTTCTATGGAAGGAATATTCTTGTTCAATTAAAAAAGTTGACGAATGTGATCGGGCTATACATTATAGAATTCAATCTAAAGATGTAGCATTTTGCCTTACTGCAGTCTATGGTCACAACGATGATTCTAATAGATCTAGTTTTTGGAATTTCCTTTTTAAGATCAACTCCACTGTTTTTGAACCTTGGACTGTTTTGGATGATTTTAATTCAGTGAGAAAGTATTATGAGAAAATTGGTAGAAATCCTCCTTCAAAGAGATCTATGGATGAATTCAATGATTTTATGCTTGATAGTGGTCTTTATGAATTGGACTTGAGTGGTCCTTTCTTCACATGGGATAATCATCAAGACAGTGATGACTTTATTTCTTCAAAATTTGATAAGATTCTATATAACAATCTTTTCCTAAATTCCTATAGTGGGGATTGCTTGTCTAATACTATAAGTGATCACAGAAGAATTTCTTTGACCATTGGAAGTCCTAGGAAAACTAATGCTCCTTTTAATTTTATAAATGCTTGGACTTCAATTTATGGCTTCTACTCTATCTTGAAAAACTCTTGGAGTTTGAAGGTTTAAGGCTATGCCACTTTTAAGCTTTACAGGAAGCTTTGGAACTTAAAACTCAAGCTAAGAGAATGGAATAAGAAATCTGTGGGTGATATTTTTGAGAAAGCCAATGTTGCTATAGATATGGCTCTTGAGGTCCAAAGAAAGCAAATCTTAACCCCCTTGATGAGGATGCCAGGTCCAAAGCTAAAAGGTTGAGGCTTGCTGCTAAAGAGGCTTGTAATCTAGAGGAATCCTTCTAAAGGTAAAAATCCAGGGTCCAATGGTTGAAAGAGGGTAACTCTAATTCTAAATTCTTCTACTCTTATTTGAAAACTCATTATAAAATAAATAGTATCAAAAGTCTTCAGGTTGATGATGCTCAGACTCATGATCTAAATGAGATTAATAATGGTGTTCATAAGTTCTTCTCTGACTGATTTTGCAAAAATGATGATTCAAATGGTGGATGGATTGGCCCTTGGAGTGGATCTACTTTAAACAATTCCCAACGAGAGGGCTTAACTGCTAAAATTACTAGAAAAGAAGTGGATGAAGTAGTTGAAAATCTTGATGATGACAAAGCTTTGGGCCCTGACGGGTTTAATAAATACTTTTATAAAAGAGCTTGGAAAATCATAGGGGATGATGTGTTTGTAGCTGTCCTTGAATTCTTCTCAAATGGATGCCTATTGAAAGAATCCAATAGAACTTTTATTACCATAATTCCCAAAGGTATGGATAATTCTCTTATTGTCAACTGGAGACCTATAGTTTTGTGTAGCACTTTTTATAAAATCATCTCGAAGATCCTTGTAAATAGACTCCAGGTGGTCTTACCTTCTTTAGTGGATGAAAAACAAATTGCTTTTATTAAGGGGAGGAACATAAAAGATTATATATTGATTTCAAATGAGATCTTAAATGATTTCAGAAAGGCTTCTGGTCCTTATATGTGTGTACAGGCTGATATTTCTAAATCCTATGATTTGGTGGACTGGTCTTTTCTTTTCTCTATCATGTTTAACATGGGATTTCCCTGTACATGGATTCACTGGATTGAATCTATTTTGTATACTACCTCCTATCAAATTCTGGTGGATGGTGAACCTACTAACCATATCTGGCCAACAGATGGAGTGAGGCAAGGGGACCCTATTGCCCCTTACCTATTTGTCATTGTGATGCAAGGGTTCTCCGAGCTGATGAAGTCTCATGTTTCTCAAAATCTTATTCATCATGTTCAAGCTTCAAAGATCTTGTGTTGCTCCCATCTAATTTTTGTAGATGATTTGAGGTTTTTTTCTAAAGCTGATGAGGAGAGTGCCATTAATCTAAGGCATATTTTCAATGAGTTTGGTAAATCCTCTGGCTTGAAAATTAACCTCCGAAAGAGCTCTATATTGATGAGTAGAAATGTTGATGGCGCATGTATGTCTGAGATCCTTGGTATTGATATTGGCTCCTTGGACAATTCAAAATATATTGGTATCCCCCTGATTATTGGAAAATTTTCAAAAAAGCAATGTTCTATCTTGGTGGACAAAATAAAAAAAATGTATGGAAAGCAAAATTACTTTCTTTTGCTGGAAGAGTTGAACTCACTAGATCAACCTTGTCTCTGTGTATCTTCATTGGGTCTTTTTGTTTCCTATTCCCAGCTCTTACCCTTGAACATATTGATTGTATTTACATGGATTTTCTTTGGGGGCAATCTGAAAACAAAAAACACCTGCATCTTATTAAATGGGGTGTTGTTACTCTTCCAAAGAAGGAAGGAGGGCTTGGCCTGAGGAAGAGTAAATATATTTCTAACTCATGTCTCTTACTATATGCTTGGAATATTGATAGAAAAAGGACATTTTATGGGTGAAGTGGGTTAGTGAAAAATATCTGAGGAAAAATTCCTTTTGGATTGTTGAAGAATCTTCTAATCATTCTTGGCTTTTTAATAATATTCTCGGATTCAGAACTAAACTTTTGCCTTTCATCACTTTTAATATTGATCAGAGAGAGAGTATTTTGATATGGTAAGACCTTTGGTGCTCCTCCAAATTTCTTGGAGATATTATTGGAAAAGAAATGATCAGTCTAGGGTTCCCTCTCAACTCTCATATGAAGACCATTTTTTATAATAATAACTGGAACATTCCTGACAGTAGATGTGCGAACTTGTTGTCTAAAGTGCTTAACAAATATCTGCCTGGTTTGTGGGAAAAAGATTTTCTAACTTTTGCTGGCAAAAAGGATGTGAATATCAAGCTTATCTGGGACAATATCAGAAGTAAAGGAGCTGAGGATCCTAGCTCTGATTGGATCTGAAAGTGTAAATGTCAATACAACTATATATTTCATCTTTGGAAGGTAAGACATAATAAACTCCCTACCTTGGACTATGCCAGAAGAAGGGGCATCTCTACTGCATCAATTTTCTTTCTTTGTATGAGTGGTTACAAAGATACACATCATATTTCTTGGGTGAATGTTGATCTTCCATCTTGTGAACCATGCCACGCTCTGGCTCTTACAGCTGTTCTACTATGTTATTTTTTAGTTTTTCTAGCTGCTCATTACTAAAGATTGGTTTCCTTTTGTGTGCCTTGTGATATTTCCTGGGTGTATCTAGATCATGTGCTCAGATTGTCTGTGATGCTTTTACCATGGATGCTTCAGTCTTGCTGGAGGTACCTCTGAAGAGCGTTCTGTTTTCTTTGATCATTTAGAATGAATATATTATCTATAGAGGCAATTTGGTAATAAATTTGCAAAGACTACAAATTTTGTGGGTGAATGTTGAACATCCATCTTGTGAACTATGTCACGTCTTGGCTCTTATAGCTGCTCTTCTTTGTTATATTCTAGCTGGTTCTATTATCTAAGGGAAATCTATTTCTTGAAAGCTTTCTTCTGTAAGCTGTTTGACATCAATTACTGAAAATTGGGTTCTCTTTGTAAGCCTTATGATATGTCCTGGGAGTGTCTAGGTCATGTATTTAGTTTGACAGTGGTACCTTTGTCGTGGATGCTACAGTCCTGCTGGATGTACTCATCTCTAAAGAGTGTTCTGTTTTCTTTTATATGTCCCTCTCTTGAGACATCAGCTGCCTGGTCTGAATGTTCCTTTTATTGGGCGTGCACTATCAACCTATTTTCAACGGTTGATAGATATTCCTTTATGTACATATATGGTTCTTCTTTTTATATCTTTTCTCCCTTTGAGAATTGATAAGAATTGTATTTATTCCTAAAAAATGAAAAAAAAGCCCCACGAGTTTTTGCTGATAAAAAGAAACACCAAAATCTTCTATTAACGGAGGGGCCTTTGGGTAAAGCAACATCTACCAAATATGAAAAATGCTTGACTTTAGAACCATGTTTAAAGAAGAAACATTTGCATGCGATATATCTTATCATATGATTTAAAGGCATCTCATTCTATTTGATGTGTGCTCTAATTATATATCTTTTAATACATATTTCACTAAATTGATAAAAAATCATGTGTGCATCAGTTCTTGTATTTATGTATGTATTTTACATGTATTTTACACATTTTAATAATTATAATAATTATTTGAATTAATTCATTGCTTATTTTATTACATATAATTATTATTTACTGGAGCAAAGGCGATACTACCGATATGCAACTCGATAGCACCGACATGGTATCGAAGTATAAAAAATATTATTGTTCCAGATCAAAAAGGAAAAGTATTTCTACTGACTCTAACTTGGTAGTACCGACTTCCAAGTCGATAGTACCGACACCAGCACTAACGACCTTAATTGTATGTGTTAAATTCAACACATATTATTATAAAAAATAATATTTAGATTTCTCTCAATCTAAACATGTACGACGACTATAAAAGACACCATTAGAAGCAAAATGGAGAGATATATTAGAGGGGGATGACATCAAAAGCGAAAGGAGAGAGAAAAGTGAAGGAACCCTACTTGGCAGACTAAAAAGGTATTTTGGAGGCAGAAACGACAACAGAACGACTCCATCTCCTCTAGATCTACTCCTTAATCTTTCTCCTATTTTTAGTATCTCAAAATCCATGTTTTGCATATTTTTGATCTATTGTGATACCATGTCTCACATATTTGGCTAATCCCCTTAATTCTTTAGGATCTAGGAGTAGCCCTAATATACACTGCAATTGAATTTCATATATTAATATTAAGTTATCTATTTATTACTTGATATAATTCTATGAAAGTTTGATGTTCTATTTGTGCTTGATCACCATGAATGGATTAATAGGTGCTTAGTCATCTCGGGAGAGGGATTAAGGGTTGGAAAGCATAGAATTACTCGTATATAGTACCTTTTGGGAAAAGTGGAGAATATATGAGAGGAGAAACCCAGAGTATATGTATAAAACACCTAACTAATCAAACCAATAACCGCAGGAGTGGGATTGGCATTAGACTAGGTAGTGAATTACACTGCGGGAGCAAGTAATTCTAGCTACATGCTCCTTATCTAGGGATTGAGATAATAGATATTAGTGTGTGAGATAGATTGTTAGTGGTATTTGTGGTGAAACCACCATCCTAAAGAATTCATTCTATTTTTGATTTACTTAAATAATTAATTCGTTTACTTTCTTGTTAGTTTGGCAATTCATATCAATTCAAGCATTCATCACCGACCTAGCTGATCAATCTTAATTAGTAGTAGTCTTTAACCTCACAACTCTGTGTGTTCAATAACTCGGGACTCATAATCTCTTATTACTTCGACATGTACACTTGCGTACTACACACCCGTTATACTCATGTCAAGTTTTCAGTGCCGTTGTCGGGGAGTTGGTATGGTTAACACTATAAAGAGTTAGGATCGACCACTCTAGGCTATTGTATTTATTTTCCTTTTTTATATTTTTTTGTTCTTCCCATTTTTCATTACATAAAACTTTACTGTTACTTTAGGCATTGTATATATTCATCTTAATATTTCTTTGTAGTTAGTCTTCTTTCATTTAAAAAAAAAAAGTAAAAAAGCACATGGCTCCTATATGTTCTGAGTGTGGAAATCCACATGTAGGTTACAGATGTCTGAGTCCACCTTCATCACATCATAAGAAAACCTCAAAGGAAATTCATCGTGAGCATATTAGGATTATGATTCAATATGTATTAAATCGCAAAGGTCCTATTTCTAATGGAGGTTGGGGTAGAGTAGAGAAAATGGAAGAAGTTGAGGTTGAGGATAAGGAATTAGAGAGGTAGGAGAACATACTGAAAGAAGTTTTAGAATCACCACTACCATGTCCTTCCATTGAGCCCACACCCACACCCTTGACTCCTAGGATTGATTTTGAATATGATTGAGGATCTGATGAGGAAGATGAGGAGAATGATGCAAATAAGGTGGATGACAATTTTGATACATGTGTTTGGGATATGAATGAAGGAGAGGAGGATCAAGAAGGTTCTTTATTTGATAGTGATCTTAGAGAGGAGGAAGAGAGTGAGGAAGAGGATACTGAGAGTGAAAAGGTGGAGGAATTTCCCATTGCCCATCACATATTTCCTTCACCACAAGACCCATCTCTTCATTTCCTTATGGGGGATCCTATATGGGATATATATCCATATGATAATTTTGAAAATTTTGTGAGGATATTAATGAATGTGGGGGAATTGAATAATTAGAAAAGGAGGAGGCACACAAATTCACCTTTGACGTAATCCCTTCATTATGTGTAGACAGGAGTGGTCCATTGGGGATGGTCATAGAAATTAAGGAGCAATCATCATCATACCTTTCATCTCATGGCTACCTATTTCTACATGTTCTCCCACATCAAGACGTGGTTGTGATTCATGTCCATGATCACTGCAATGATGATTTAGCTTTGAAATGGAGTGTCAACAATACACACTGGTCTTCTGACTATTTTTTATTTTTTCTCATTGTTGCAAGGAACCAGATGTTTAGAAGGAAGAAGCGGAGAGAGCTTCACCCTCCTCGACGACCACCAGATTATTGTTGATTGACATGTGTCTAGCCTAGGATGTTAAACAAGGGCGCTTGTGGGAGGCAACTTACCAATCGGGTTTATTTTGTTAAACTTTCAATTCTATTTTTACATTCCTATTTTGTAGTTTTGTGATATCTAGTTTTGATGAAAGTAAAAAATGTACCTTGATATGTGTATTTAGTATGCAGGGACGCACTAAGTTGATAACACACTCTGTCGGTGGCACCGAGTCAGTCATTTTATCATTACATGAAAATTCTGACATCAGCTCGGTACCACCGACTTCACTATCGGTAGTACCGAGTTCTCATCAGTGACATTGTAACGACAGTTGCCAAAATGACAAACAAATCATTACTAATTAAGCGGAATAAACATAAACAACGGATTAACAAAAATCACTAAAATTTAAAACCATTTTTTTTGCAAGGAGATCCTTGTCCAGAAACTTTTACTGAAAGATCCAAAACTCGTACATATCATGATTTACATTGTACATCATTGTTTCATCTTATCTCGAGGACAACATATAACAGTTGCTCTATCAAAACACGTACTGGAGCAACAAAAAATCTCGAGGCATTCAAGCCAAAATCTCATATTATTCATGAAACCAATACAAACCAACTCCAAGGACCTAAGAGTACAGAGACGACACATATGACTCCTATCTACAAGACACGACAGACAATACACTCAACCTGAGCTTTCACTGTTGTCCTTGTTGCTGTTGTTCTTTCTCTGTAGTATAGTCTCAATCCCCCTCATGCACGTCCACCTAAAAAAATGTGGATCCCATGGGGTGAGACAATTGTCCCAGTGAGAGATATAACTCTCTTCCGACCATATTATTATCATAGATTAAGCATTTATAAACTGAGTAGAGGTTCTTTTTATATTAATAGGCAGGATAAATCACTATATGAATAGAATGAAGTAATCTTCTTTCTTAAGGAGAACATTGCATCTACCCACAGTAGAGTTATAAACCATCTATCTACTTTGCAAGGAATGTAAAGAGCATAAATAACATCTATCAACTAAGATGTATAACTGAAGTACACATCAATCAATGTTTTCCATATTCGATCCATAAGAAGATATGCTACACGGCTGATTACATTTTACAATCACACTTATGCCCCGAGGAGATGAGGTATATCGCTCATACTCCAACCGACCACTGCGAAGTCAAAATCGGTACCATACAAGGTCAATGATAGAGCCAGTTTCCAAGACCTCCCTTGTCTCGGTCAGTACGAGACCACAGGCAGGACATCTTGTATCACTGCTAAATAGCTTTCCAGGGTATACTGGCAACTTTGCTATAGAGTTTCAGGGGCAACTGCACTCTTGTCAGGATTGAGAGATCTCGTGTTTATCTACCATCAAACCTGAGGAAGGGTCGATAGATTTCATGTTTATCTACATCAAACCCAACCAATGATGAAGGATTGAGAGATTTCATGTTTACCTACCATCACTCCCTCATTCGAGGCATAAGGATATTCGTTCCCATCACCCCACATATTAAAAAATATGCGTTCATCGGGTTATGCCGCGGAGCAAACCCTTTTACCATTTAGCAAATCCTGACGCTGATGGATCTATGGTTAGGGCACTACATGATGAGATTCCACTTGATTAATTAGGTACATTACTGTATTCTTTTAGCATTAGTCAAGTTTTCAAACATGAATTATTATGACAAATGCTTCAAAGAAAAGAATAATATATCTATCAAGTACTTTTCAAATCTTTAGAACACATATAACATTTAGGATCTCAATCCCTTATCACATTATTGAGAATTTCTTATCTCTTAACATTATCATCATCATGATTACTAGATTTGGGTATTCAAACCCTGAGTTCATCACAGAACAATGTTAATACCTCTAGGTCCTCAGACCAAGGTATACATGATACTTGTTATACAAGCATCTCACATGGCTCACAAGGCCCATTAAACATCTTGTCGCCTCTCACTAGGCAACAAATTATCAAATGGCTCACAAGGCCATTACACATCTTGTCACCTCTCACTAGGCAACAACTTATTCACATGGCTCACAAGGCCATTGCACATCTTTTTACCTCTCACTAGGCAACAACTTATTCACATGGCTCACAAGGCCATTGATCATCTTGTTACCTCTCACTAGGCAACAACTTATTCACATGGCTCACAAGGCCATTGCACATCTTGTTACCTCTCACTAGGCAACAATTTATTCACATGGCTCACAAGGCCATTGATCATTATACTTTTTATACAAGTATTTAACATGCCTTTCAAGGCTTATGCAATAAGAGAATTAAAACCTTCCCATCATTAGGGTTAGGGTTTCCCTTTATAGCCGATTAGGGTTTCATGTTCATATTATTAATCCAAACCCTAATTTATTGCTTCACACATTTAGGAGCATACATTGATATCATAGGTATTCAATCATACTTATTTATTCTCATTATTTATCATTAAATGATTATCAACACAAGGTATGCGTTTCTCTCTCATCCTTACCAGAATATGATTACATCATACTTTATTAACTTGGCTTAACCCTTTCTCAAAGTATGTTAGCCTACACTTATCAAAGTGCTTTAAACTCATTACATCTCAATGTAACAAATGACATAACACACTTCATGTGTTACTCATCCAAGTATATTGGATTTGAGGTGCATCAAGGTATATCAACTTTGAGGTACTGAATGTGATATTTATCATGTCTTAATCTATCACTTCCCTCATCATAGTTAACTTACTTAAGTTCATCAATTATCTTATATTAGGGTATTTCCCATCCTAATACTTTATGCACTAACTCATCACATTTATCATGTAGTGTATTGGTCATAAGTCACATATTTGAATTGTCCAACCATCATCAATTGATATGGACTTATCTCAGATTGAAGCATTATTGATATAAAGTTGTCCATTATCAATCACTTTAGGTGTTTCACCTATCAAGGTATTAGCCACACCATTACCTGGTATTATACTCATCACTCCTAAGAGTGTTTTTCCCTCACCTTTACAAAGCGTCTCAGGTTGGAGGTGTGCATATATTCACCATATTGGGTTGTAGGTGTATTGACACCACCATATCGGGTTGGAGGTGTATGAGCACTCACCATATCGGGTTAGAGGTGTATGTATACCATCCATATCGGGCTAGAGGTTTTTGTATGTGTGACCCATATCATGCATGAGGTATTACACCATCACCATGTCGGGCTAGAGGTGCATTCAATCACCATATCGGGTGGCTCACCATCTAGGGTTGGCCGTGACGGGTTAGGGTTTGCCATATCGGGCTCAACCCAATATATTCATCTTATTTCCTCCTTCAAGGGCACCATCCTATCTTAAGGATGAATAATAGGTTAAAAAATTGGTTAAACTCTTCTCAACCCATTACACAAATCGATAGGAGTGAAGGACACACTACATCAAACATACTCATTAGTGGCCTTTCAGAAATGCCACTAAAAAAGCCAGTAAACAAGTTTAGCGGCATTTGTTGACATTTAAAAAAATTCCTCTAGCGCCAATGCCACTAGGAAGATAGTGGCTTAAGTTGTAAAAGCCACTAAAGGTTTGCCTTTAGTGGCTTCGAATAAATGCCACATAAAGGTCACTAAACCATCATTTGCCATTTATAGAAAAGACACTATCCATCATTTGGTTTTTATACAAATGCCACTATTTTGTATAATGTTGTTGTATAAAATGGTTTTGATTGAATGTAGTGGCTTATGAAAAAAGCCAGTAATGACATACTAGTTCTGCATTACTAATTTTTTATGGATTTTAGTCAGTCAATTTGTAGTCCATGATCAAGTTTTCTAATTGAATGCCAATTGAAGCCGAACACATTTTTCCAGAAGTATTGAACTTTTTATTTATAATCAAATGACAATTACATGGGGAGGACATTTTACCTTTCCCCTTATATTCAATACAACACCATCACATATGACTATATATGGTACATATTCTAGACATGATCACTAACTGGATATCAACTCAATTTGCACTTGGAGACCCCCAAAGGAATACAAACTCATTTTCTTACAAAAACATACAGCTCCATTCTAGCATTCCAAGTAGTTGTGAGCTTTTGCAGGATTAGACCAGCTACACTACAATGAAGGTTCATCCTTCTTCTCAGCTGTAGTGATAGCATATGATAATTCGGCCATAAAGTCATCAACTTAGTAGGTTCTTCCTTCTTCTCTTCCACCTTGGCAGCAGAAGCCACAGGTGCAACTGCATAGCCTGAAGCAGCAGCAGGGGCAGCAACAACTGCAAACTTGCTAGGATCCTACCATGAAGTGAGAAAAAAGTTGAGCACTTGCATGCAAATGTAAGACAAAAAAACTTACAACACTAGCATGCAATAAGATAGTATTAGGGAAGATAACACCATTGCCAAATTTATAAATAAGGTCATCTTCAGTAAGGTCAAGGACCTCAGGGCTGAATACAGATCCACTGTCATAAACTGACATCACAACCAGTCCATATGAGAAGGGCCTAATGCTGAGCTTTGCAAGAAGGGCATCCTCACAAGAACCCACCTTCTCACCTAATAAGTTTGACAGGGGTGATAATTTCAAATGTACCATTGACATTATGTCAGCTGAATAGAGTTTTCCACGCAGCAAAGCTTTAGACATTTAGCTAAGCACACAACTAAGCAGATTATAGAAAGGGGGCAAAGCTGACAATCTTGACAATTATGTAAAAGCAAAAGATTATAATCAAACTCAATCTCGTCCAGTGTTCTCATAAAACTATAGTCTATACATAATAAGTTGAAAGAAATTTAGTAAGGTAAGAAAGCATAAAATGATTAATAAGAGCAGAACCTGGTGAAGGCCTTCATGTTGTTATAGATAGATCTCCCTTCGTCAACTGCAATAAATATTGTACTGAAGTTATCATCAGCAAGAACCATGTATGAAGCCTCCTTGGCAACCTGGACTGGCACATAAAAAGATAAGAAACATCATTATCGATAATAATTACTAAAAGACAAGAAGATAGATATACCAATTCCCATAGCGAATATAATCGCCTCAGTTCCAGAAATTCCCATGGAAATACCAATGTATGTCATTTTCAGAGCAGGTGCATCATTGACACCATCACCAGTCATGGCAACCACCACATGTAAAAAATAAGTAACTGTAAAACATGCAAGAAGACTTTCCAAAGTAGGAATAAAAAAGACATTTACAACCTTGTCTCTCGAGAATGGCCTTTAATCTCTTGGAGAAACCATTCTTCCTTGAGGCTTCTTCGTAGACTTCTCCACCAGAGCATAGTTCTAACATGTTGACAATGACTTCATGTACCTCTGCAGAGAAATTAGGATGCAAAACTGCAGAGGTACACGAAGTCATTGTCAACATATCAGTAACAACATAACTAGCAGCAGTGTTAGTGAAGAGGATTGCATAAAAATGAAACTCTGATTGCATACACCTACATTAAGGCAAGGCAAAAGGTGATCATCATTGTTAGTAAGTTGGACATCATAATTTAAGCAGAGCATACTACTTTAGATACTACTTTTAGATACCACTTTGGCTAGGCTGCAATACATCGAAGGACCTCAGGGCTGAATACAGATCCACTATCATAAACTGACAACACAACCAGTCCATATGAGAAGGGCCTGATGCCGATCTTGGCAAGAAGGGCAGTCTCAGAAGAACCCACCTTCTCACCTTTCCTAATAAGTTTGACAATGGTGATAATTTCAACTGTACCATTCACATTATGTCAGCTGAATAGAGTTTGCCATGCAGCAAAGCTGTAGACATTCAACTAAGCACATGATAGAAAGGGTGCAAAGCTGACAATCTTGACAATTATTTAAAAAGCAAAATATGGTTATCAAACTCAATGTCGTCCAGGGTTCTCATACAAATATAGTCTATACATAATAAGTTGAAAGATTTTTAGTAAGGTAAGAAAGCATATAATGATTAATAAGAGCAGAACCTAGTGAAGGCCTTCATGTTGTTATAGATAGATCTCCCTTCGCCAACTGCAATAACTATTGTACTGAAGTTATCATCAACAAGAACCATGTCTGAAGCCTCCTTGGTAACCTGGACTGACACATAAAAGAGAAGAAACAATCATGATCGATAATAATTACTAAAAGACAAGAAGATAGATATACAAATTGACATATAGCGAATATACTTACCTCAGTTCCAGCAATTCCCATGGCAATACCAATGTCTGCCATTTTCAGAGCAGATGCATCATTGACACCATCACCAGTCATGGCAACCACCACATGTAATAAACAACTAACAGTAAAAGATGCAAGTTGACTATGTAGATCAGTAGGAGGCTTCAGGTCTTCAAATGTATACTAACATGGCCACCAGGAATAGATTCACTATCCCCTGATAAGCAAGAAGAGTTTCCAGAACAGATTCACTACCATTTTGTTGGATTGCATGTAAGACCAGTTCTAGGGTGAGGAATCCCATTTTTGAGTCCTAACAACAACTCTGTTCTTGGAGATTAAAGGCCAATCACAAGAGCTGAGATGAAGGCTTTCACAAGAGATGAGACGACAACCTTATCTCTCGAAAGTGGCCTTTGATCTCCAAAAGCATGCCTTTTTGAGTCCTAACAGCAGCTCTGTACTTGGATATTTAAGGTAATTCTCTGTACATGATCTTAGCAGAGGATCCTTACCATAGTTATTGGCTTTTAGGGCCTGCATCACAACCACATGTTACATAAAGGGCATTATTGTAGATGTTGTTTTAACAATTAAGGGAACATGGAGGAACTGATATTACTAAGAGAACCCATTATTTCTTGAGGCTTCTTCCTTGACTTCTTAGCCAAATCAGAGTATGAAAATGTTGAAAATGACTTGTTGTACCATGGAAATGTTGAAAATGACTTGTTGTACCTCTGTAGAGAAATTAGGACGCATAGAAGCATGCGACTAAAATATATCAGTTACATTTCAGACATCTTAATAGCCTAAATATTGAGCAATCATAGAAGCTCAACCACAAACCATCTTGAGGTGAATCACCACAGCAAAATATGTTGTGTAAATCTCACACACAAGATTCCAAAAACACTGCTCATAGCTAAAAACCACTTTGGCTAGGCTACAATACTACCTTAGATACTACTTTTAGATACTACTGGCCTTTTACGCAGTGACATGTTGTTTGTTGTGGAAGGCACAAAATGCACAATTCTTTAGAGAAATATTGACTTAGTAAGCTATCATGCAACATGTGATCAAGTTATGAAAGAAAAATTTATAGAGAACTATTGACTTAGGAAGCAAAAAAAAAAAGACATTCACATTCAGCAGGTCAAAACAAAATATGTTGTGTAAATGTCACACACAAGAAGGTAAGACACTGCTCATAGCTAAAAGCAAAATAGGATTGTCATTTGGCAACATTGTCTACGATAATGGACATGAAACAACAGTATCTGGATCGTTATGTACTAATAAAAAAGTGGACCAAAGAAACACAACTATAGCTTTCATCTCTCTACACAGTATCCAAGAATGCAATTATCTATCTTTACACTTCATGACCTGTAACAAATGGAAACGACTTTAGATACTAGTTTTGTTTTCAATTATGTCATATTATAGGCAATACTATATGCTCACTTTGGCAGTAAATGTGATTTCTTCCATGCTATGCCATTGCCAATAACTTCATCCATATATTGATATTGCTTAAAAGGTCTGACTAGAGGTTCGTTGGCCATCATCACAACCTCTACATAAACACCAACACATGATGGGCCTAAAATTGCACCTCCCACCATTTGCAAGGGATCAACCTCAGATATTCGACCGATTGCAACTTTATCATCTGCATCCGCGATACTCATCACATACACTTCCTATAAACAAAATACAATTTAAATAAAAAATTATATAAACGTAGAATGATGTGCAATTTACACAAATACAAACATACTTGTCCCTTATAAATTGTTGAATGTCTCATTCAGATATGCACAATTATTTTATCTTTGTCATAAGGCCATCAAAATTCAACATGGAAAATAATTGATACCACACATCTCCTATAAAATATATTCATACCTGGCCAGTGCATAGATGTTGTGCTGATTGACTGTTTCCTGCTCTAGACAAGGCTAGTATCTGCTCTATTTTTGCATTTTGTTCTTGAATTTTAGCTTCAAATTCCATCCGTTGTTGTTCAAGCTGATCCTGGAAATGCTTCTTTTGCACTTCATCAGCTTCTCGAGATTTACGGTTCTTGCCCCAGATATCAGAAGGTGATGGTCCAAGTCCATAACAACGAACATATCCTGGTCTCTCTTCTCCCATAACCTGCCTATAAATTTCAGCTGAAGTAACATCAGGTTGGTTTCTTCACAGCTCGTCACCTACCTCAGAAAATTTTTCCTACATACAACATAACATAGAAGATGAATTTTATACCAAACATATAAATGTTTCCATGTAGTAATTGTAAGATAATACTATAGGATAGGAATCCTTGTATCAAAATTTTGGCGGATTCAATATCAACTATGCTCCCATCTTTTTTATGATGAGTTTTCTCAAAAAACTCAATGGGATCAACTTCCCCGCCTATTTCCTTCTCCAACTGTATCATTCAAATAAGGTTATTGCTCACATCATTTAAACGGATGTCTCCAAATTGTCCAATTGGACCACAATATTGACTAACTTACATCATGTTTCAGACAAGCAAATGACTTGGTTCATGTTGTGTGGCTAACCTTTTGAAATTTTCTGCTTGTCTTCTTAGTTATACACTTCCTATGTGAAAAAAAATGGTAGTATTGTCCATAGTAATTATCTGTGAGGTAAATTAAATATCAATTAATAGATATAAAAAATTACATATCCTTTATTGCTCCTCAAGTAATCCAGAAGAAATTTCCATTGAGACGTTTCTACGTGGGGAACAACTTGTTCAAGTTGTTGTTCATATGGACTATCTTCTACGAAGTATAGTTTCCATAACTCCCACTTGTGGTCCTTCCATTTCTTTCCCAGACTCTTCATTGTCCACTCCTTTAATTCTATGTCCATCATGAATTTACTCTACCGACAATAAGGATATCAATTAGAAGCTTCATTTAACCATTTAAAAATAATTTTTAATATTGTACCTTAACAAAATTCCATATGGATTCTTTTTTATTTGCTGGAAATTGTCTCCAGTCCTCGTAGTTTAATGGAAAAAGATTGGGATCTCTTGCAATGGTTGTCAAAAAACATGATAAGTGACATTGGTTTTACCCACTTGTTATCCAAATTGATTTATCTCAATGGGAATTTGATCGCTGGACTTTCTTTTCCAGACTTGCAAACATTGTGTTCGGCCACATGTGCAATGTCTTTGACCTAAGAATTCATTTATATATCATTAGATGCAACACTATAAATGCAATGATATGAATAAACCAAATACCTAGCACATCAGTAGGTGTTGGCGTAGCATTCAACGACTCATCATGGTGACCAGAGACGTCATTTTGCTCCATGGTTTCTTGAAATGCATTGCTATTTTGGCTATTTCCAGCTCTACTCTCTACTCTTCTTGATTGATTGGATACGGGAACATTGACAGTAGGCACCAGGGGTCGATGTCTTTGACCTGAGCATTCATTCATAAAGTATACAACATAAATGGAAATTATATATCTTTAGATGCAACACTATGAATGCAATGATATGAATTAACCAATTACCTAGCCCATCAGAAGGTGTTGTTGTAGCATTCAACGACTCTTGATGGTGATCAAAGAGGTAATTTTGCTCCATGTGGTCATGAAATGGATGGCTGTTTTGGCTATTGGCAGCTCTACTATCTACTCTTCTAGAATGATCGGACACTGAAGCATTGCCATTAGGCACCCGTGGCTGATGTCTTAGACCTGAGCATTCATTCATAAAGGATACAACATAAATGGAAATTATATATCACTAAAGGAAGCACTATATATGCAATGAATTAACCGATTACCTAGCCCATCAGAAGGTGTTGTTGTAGCATTTAACAACTCATCATGGTGATCAGATAGGCCATTTTGCTCCATGTGATTATGAAATGCATGGCTATTTTGACTATTGGCAGCTCTACTATCTACTCTTCTTGAATGATTGGACACTGAAGCATTACCATTAGGCACCCGTTGTTGATGTCTTTGACCTAAGCATTCATTCATAAAGCATACAACATATATAGAAATTATATATCATTAAATGCAGCACTATAAATGTGATGATATGATTACCTTGTCCATCACAAGGTGTTCTTGTAACAGCAGAGCTAGCAACAATGTTATTGAATTTCCTTGGTCTATCATTTTGAACATTAGGTGGAAGGGAAGCTAAATTTTTTTTGGAGCGATTATTGGATGACAGGCTCAAAGCTTTCCAACAACCTTGTGGAGTAATGCTAGGTAAATGAGTCCCTGTATAAGAGTCAATGATGTTGTTCTGATCATTCCTTGTAGCTGTCTTATTATGGAAGCTGTCACTTAACTGTTCTATCATCCTGAGTATATCAAGTCACACAAAAATGAAGACACTTAAAACAATATTGAACAACATAAAAGGTATTAGGGTTTAGGGTTTTTACTACTAAAAGGTATTTACTACTCGTTCGGTCATCCTCTGCCATCCAACAATTATCCATTCTTAAAAATAGTAAAAAATATAACATTTATGACTAAGTCTGTCATACAAACAACATAGTTATAATAAGGATAAAAGTAGAACATCACTTTGAGGCAATCCTCAAAGAAAAACATCACTCAAAACCACACCAGAGAAAAACATTTGCAAGCCATCATCAAGATCACATTGGGTACCTTAAATTCACAATACTTGATTGATTACTAATGTTCATTAAGTAATACAACACAAATTACATTTTTTATTATTTCCTAATTTAAAAGTTAAAAAAATTCATCAACAATTGTGACGGCCGTTATGACTGTGACGTGTCCGTTTTATTGATGATGCTGTGTCGAGGATGGAGTCATTGGAAGACAAATCTGAATTGATGGTCATGGGGTACAAGGCGGTACCAACGGGCAAGGATTGCACCTCAGGCATGCCAAATTCATCGAATGACGTCTCCTCAGATTCGGTACAACCTGGCTCGTTCATATACCATCTCATGTGAGAAGGCAAACTGTTGTTGTAGTTATGTATATAAGCCTGTATGGTATTGTCGTCAATCAGACGAAGAAAAACCCAGTCCGTACAGCCAATTCCCATTCTCCCAATCCACCCACGTCAACTGGTTGTGGATACCAAATTGCCATCACCATCATATTGAACCTCGATTACATTTGTTGAGTTCCCAAACTATAAGGTCATTTGACCAACCGTGTAGCGTCTTCCGTCCAGATGACGCCAATGTCTGGGAATGGTGAGTTGTGCAAGTGTACACTAGTCTAGGGTGATGTACAACTTTTTTGCTTCAGGGAAAAGGAGTTGGGGGGGGTAGACGCCCAGGCCATAGTGACTGTTGTGGGTGAACAGAGACTGCAAAATATTAGTGATAACAATTGTAAGTATATATAACAATATTATAAAATTTCAAAAAAGTAGTATAAATTTGCAAAATATAGAGCAATATATTTTTAAAGTGAAGCAAGTAGTCCATAAACATATTCCCCATGGTTTCTATCAACATCGACAGGAATGAACCCATTAGAGAATAGGCAACATCATTATCTAGTTTGATGAAACCTGGTCAGGGACCATACAAGTGTACAACTTGTATAAGATCTGAGTGTAGAAGACCCAGAACTTGGAGGAACTGGTGTGCCAGCCAACTGATGGTTCCTGGCCCAAGGCGAGAGGTTGGAGTACATATATAGTAAAGATGTATAATTGGCTATAAACTTCTTGAGTAACAGAACATGCCATCAAAAGACAAAAATTGATTTAGGATATGGAACTGAAGTAACCATAATGCAATGTGTTTACATTAAAGCAGTACTGAGATAAGACGTATACTCCAAAAAAAAACATGAATCAACCATTATGTAAACATCACTGCATAGAATCCATGAAATTTTGTTCAATATAGAAATCAAGAGGGCAAACTAGACTTCCTATGGCAGAGAAAAAAATATTGTTGTTCCACAATGGAACCCCTGCATTTTGTGCAACCATAGCATAGTGTTAATAGCAACTTGTCTGCATGCCCTTGGTATCTTGCTTCATTGTTGCTTAAAGACCCTAATTTTTAGGGATGGTGAAGGTTTTAGTCAATTGGTAGTACAAAAGAATATAGACCATTCAAGTTTACGGTAATCAAAGGAAAATTGAAGAAACCAAACCCAAAAAAACACGTATACTATAAGTAATTATACAAAGGTCTTATTCTTCCTTAGACATTTCTGAATCCTAGAATATTACATAAGAAATGACCATCTCATAAACCTTGTTCTCTCCTTAGCCTCTTCCTACATACATAAAGATGAGTATCTCTCCCCTTCATTAGCCCAATGGTGGGAACCCCTGTTCTCATCAGAGAGTGCCAACCCACCAAAGGTGGTGGCCTAGGTAAGGATACATTACTTACCTATTCGTTAATGGTTTACAAACAAAGATACAAGAGATGTGCAGACATCGCATGAGCACATAAGCGACCACTTTTTAAAAAGTGGATGCTTCATTTTTCTTACAATTTAATACAACAATACACACATTTTTATATGAATACACTAACATTTAGCAAAGTTGTATACATAACCAAAACCAATGCGACACTGTAAAATAAAACAACGGAATCATCATATTTCAATACTGTAAAATAATTCAAGTTGAAATCTAACAAAGAAGGATGGTCGATGGCTTGATATAAATGATTAAGGAAGTGATTGTTGGATATAAAACAACAGAATCATCATATTTCAAGACTATCTTCATAAATTGATTATCATATATACCTTGATAGAATGGAAACTGTGAGAATGGATGGGAAAGACCATGTGCGTTTATTGTTTCGTGGGGTGTACTTACCTGTCGCACGTCGAAGCAGCAGGGTGGAAAACCGCCGCAGTCCTCACCGGCAAGTTGGGAAACTGATCTCTTCCTCGGCGTCCCCTCCAACCCTTGGCAACGTCACCGGCAAGTTGGGAGACTGATCTCTTCCTTGGCATCCCCTCCAACCCTTGGCAACATCGCCGACACCTTGGAGAAGAGCAAAGAGCGTTCCAGTAGGTAGCGACCATGGTCTGGCAGATTAGGGCGAAAAGGCTAGCTAGGTCGACTTCGCGGGTTATGCGAGCAGAGCAAATGTCGGGAGTAAATGTCTCTGCCCAACGCGTAGAGAAGGGGAACTGTTTTGCATGCCGATGGAAGCCGTGCGGGAACGATTTTTTTTTACTAATTGTGGCCCGCTCATTTGATTTGGCAATTTTGAAATGCCACTAATTAATTATAAAAATGCCTTAATTGGTAAGTCTTTTCTATAAACTCCATAATACGTGGTTTAGAGGCATTTAAATTACAAATACCACCGCATTACATAGATAGTGGTGTTTTTTTTAGAAAAGCCACTGAAATAAAAGCCACTAATGGGTATTTTTGCTGTAGTGACACCAATCCATGTCGGGCTACACCATCAAAAATTGGGTTGTAACACCTATGTCAGGTTAGGGTTGATTGTGACGGGCACATGGTACATGTATGTGTCGTCCATGGTGTTTAAGAGGTATCAACTCATTACCATGTCGGTCTAGACATCAACTAGGTATGGCTGTGACGGGCTACATGTCATCTAGAGTTCTGTATCGGGCTACCATATTGTGCAATAGCACTTACTATTCTTCACTCATATCAGGTTACCCAAATTAGGATTTCATATCAACTTACAAGTATACATTTAACCTTGTATCGTGTATGGAGTCTATACTTGACTTCCTATCGTGCAAGAGGTGTATACTACACCCCCATATCGTGCAAGAAGGTATATAATCATATCCATATCATTTTAATGAAGTAGGTGCATCATCATATCGGGTTAGAGGTGCTTGCTTGTGTGCTTGCACCCGATATCACTTTTATAAAGTGATACCATAATCTTCAAGCTCTAGACCTTAGTTCTAACTGTTATAGTTCATGGAAACAGGTCTAAGAAACTACTAGAACTCATAATTTCATCAACTATTTCAGGAAATTTCGGAATTAAAAGTAGATCATTAAATATAGCAATTTAGGTGATGAATAATAACATGGTTGAGTTCAAGTTATATAACCTGCCTTAAGAACAACTTCAAAGATCCAAACTCCAAAGATACACATTCCTAAGGTTGAAGATGACTTATAAAAAGTCCCAGGCTCGTTCACAACTCCTTCATATACAAGGAATCACCATGGATAAGCAATTGGTGAAGAAGAAAAGAAAGGAAGATCAAAACCCTAAAATCATGCTTCAATCCAAAGTTACAGATGATCATGGCCTCACCTTAGGGTTAAGACTTGAGATCCTTCTTGCTACATCACCTTTGCACGATACCACAAAACCCTTGCATGATGTGCCACCACTTGTGGCCGATATCCCTCTCACTTGGGGCCAAAACACTCCACTATGGCCGATATCACCCTTCTTGGCCGATATCAACCTACTTGGGTGATATGATCTTGCTATGGGCGATACCCAAGGGCCAAGGCCCATGCGTGATACCACATCACTCCTTCACGATACAGGGATCCTATGCATGATACCTTAGGGTAAGAGGGTGGTAAGGGTCGCAAAATTGCACTAAGGGATGAAACTAGGGGTATATATACTTGTTGCTCATGAAGGAGTGTAAAAATGAGGTGTCATCCATTTGAGCTAGTAGGTACCACGTGTCCATGCATGGATGACACATGTACATCCATGCATAAACATTTATTGTGTCATGTAAAATGGTTGAGGATAATTTAGGGATAAGGATTCGTCCATTACATATCCTTTAGAATAAGATATATCAATTAATTGATCACTTTATTCAGAACTTGTCACAACTTTACTAAGGAAGTTGTAACCCAACCTGAATCACCTCCTTGAGGTGCTTTGCACGATATGGCCTTTTCCAAGAGTTCACAAAACGATATGAGTCTTGTACTATGGCTCCTTGACCGATAGGCACTCATATATAAGCTTTTCAACTTGATACAACTCAAGTTAGGGTTTCATATTCAACCCCTTTTTTGATCATTTTATCACCAAGAGTACCATCACTCATAATTGATTCAAACATGGTGCCTAATTCATTCTCTCTCCCCTAAATGATACATAGAGTAAGTAGGGACACTCTAGATGTGGTACTTTGCATATCCACCCTACATTTTGGGTAATTTACAATTTGTACCAAAATTGGTGCACAAGTCACCCACATTATTCAAACAAGTTCAAACTTGGAATTTAGGCTTTCCACAAGCCACCACCTTGCATAATTCTCTCTATAATGATGCTAAAACACTTAAGGTATGTTCAACATGTGACATTTTGCAATATAGACCCTCATCTTGGGTAAATTGCACTTTGGTCCAAAATAAAGGAACATTGCTCAAACATCATTCAATCAGGACCAAACTTGGAACATAAGGGTGTCACATGATAACAAAATACCTTATAGGATTATATTAAAGTTCTAAGCAACTTATTTAGACAAAACAAATAGGGTTACCTCATAACCCAGGTCAGGGTCCTTACAAGTTATAAACCCCTAACAAGGATTTCGTCCCCGAAATCCCAAGTAAAGGGAGACAGATATTATTCATTCCTCATATCATCAAGTCTCCACATAACATCTTAATGTCATGGAGATACCATAGAACTTTAATCAACACAAAGTTCTTCCACACAGGGTTATCATAGAATCTGTCACATAGGACATAACTCCACTATCTTTTTCATTATTGACTATAGAGTCAACTCTGTGTCAGGTTTTAGTCAGAGAAACATTATACATATCTTATTTAACTCAGGTGTCAAACCTCACAAATTTGTCACCTATCTCAACTCTCAACTTTATGTGACAAGATTCTTGATTCTGGGGAGTCTTCCATACTCCTCATTCAACTTAGCATTTCGCTTTCAAGGAAAGACTAGAGTTACGTACATTATGTCACCCTCTTGGGACTACAAGTCTTATCATACATCTGTTGTGTCATCCAATCTACTGACACAACACTAAACTTTCTTACTATTTGTACCAACTATCTCATTAGTTGTACATTCTCTTTTCATAAGGGGAGGTTACTTATCAATTAAGAACTTATCGTAGAGGTATATTTAGATGTTATGTATAAGCTGCCTTAACAGATTTAGGTAGGGGTATTCTATGGAATTATTTTTAGCTTGATAAGCTTTTCCCACAATCATTTTACAATTGTTCCTTCAATTAGTACATTCTTATTGATGTTATGTTTATACATAGCATAAACCCCTAACATATGATGTCCATACTATTTTATGTAGCTAGACTGATTTCACAGTTGGCCATTCCAGGTAACCAACATAAATCATCTAATTAGGAGTTATGTTTTTACTTTCCCATACCACCTAATATTTCTTAGATACCAGAATTCCTTACTTTGGTATCCATCACATATGTCAAAACACATCACATCCTCATCATTTCCATCTCTCCGTTGTTATTACCAAAGCCACACATATAAAAGGATCTTTCTTTCATCTTGCGACATTACTTGTTACACATATTTTTTATCTTGGAACCAAAGTCCAAGACGAACTGATATTTTTCTGAGTATCCATCAATGGATTATTTCTAATCCATGCACACCAAGTGTTGTAGTACTCACTTTATTGCCATGTCCCTAAAAGGAGAGAACACAAAGGAACATATTCCTCTTATCACCCCATCATCTCCCAGGGTTGTTTATCAAAGAGAAGATATTATCATCTCCTCTAGTTATAGCATGAACTCTAAACTGTTCATGAGTCATTTACTCTTGTTTCATCTTAGGTTCCTTGCCATCAACATAGGAATTATAAGGATGATTACGTGTCATTACTCGTTTCTTTATTATTGTCTAACATGTTTATGAACATTTTGTGATTTTATCACATTTCCCTTTTCCACATCATGGGAAAATATCTTTACTATTCACACATGCTTTATCAGACATGGATCATCTCCCTTGTCCTCATTCTCTTTATCATGAGGATTGTACTCTTTATTTCCTCATACACACGGACTGACCTGAGATCATCTCATATCCCACTTTATTTCACTTAGGATGTGATACAAATGTGCATGCCATATATCCAGTTTCATTATACTAACTAGATTGTCTCAAAATGACTACTTGATCAGAGTAATAAGAAAGATAACAATCTAAGAGTTCCATACTCACCTTATCTTCAATAGTTGAATACCTGGCCAGGGTATACAAGTACTGAGATTAGGTAGTATGCACTTTATTTACTATCATGTTCCTTACTTTTCATATCATTATAAACACAAGATTTAACATTCTTGGATTTTCTCCAGGCATCACTTCTATATCTCATCCTCTTTCACACAGATAAGAACAATTATAGATCATTTAAAAGAATACTGAACAGAATATAAATTCTAGTTCTCATCATTTCTTCCCTATGTCCCCATAGGACAATCAATAGGGAAGTCCATAACAACAATCCTTTTTAGGATTATCAGATAGCATCAAGATAATGCATATTGAAATGAAAAAGCTCTATCTGACTGTTACCCCTCGCGGTCATCCACCGCTGTAGGTTGACTCAACCCATAGAGTCTAGCTGTTTCATGTTGTTTCTCTTGCCTTTTTACACTATTAGGCTGTGACTTTTGTAAGCCCTGCCGAGTCTGCCTTAGTTGTTGAGTCATTTCCTCCCTTCTTTTTAGAGAAAAGAGTTTAGTATGCTCAACATGTACACATCTATAACATGTCTTGTCCTTTTACCATGGTCTTATCAGTCTTATTACCGATGTGTAAGCTAAGTCGTGAGTTCTTACTGGTGGAAAGTTAGGACTTTTGCCTTTACATAGTGATTACTACCCTGGTGAACTAGGCGTTTATTGCACTGGTCGCACCAAAAACTTTGGCTTTTTAGAACAACTAGACAAATGTCTCTAGAATTGTAATGACATTTCCTTAACTCTTGACTTATTTCCCCTTGTTGGGTACTTCTATCACAGATATACTATCTGTCTAAACTTATGGTAGAGTCTACTTTCTTGCCATATGTTAATCTTTCCCACAATTTCCATTGTTCCAACATGACTATGTTATTCAGGAACCGTTTTTAAAGCTTAAAGTTTTTGCATTAAGAACTGGTAACCTAGGTTGTAATGCTAGTATCCAGTCTACTATATGTATCACTGTTGTCTTAACCTGCCTATTAAGAGCATAAACATATGATTCTTTATCCTGATTGGGTCAAGATGGGAATTCATAGGCACTTGTTCTTCTCTTGCCTGATCCCTTGCACCCTCTCCCGGTACAACAAAATTGCTCTCAGCAATGTGTTCCTCATGTTCCCCAGTCATTTATAAACTTTACCCTTTCTTCTGCATAAGCAGAAGTCGCTATAGGGTATACTGGAGGACACTAGAACATACTCAACACTTTAGTCCTATGTCTCTGTAGACTCAGTGAACATTAAGATCTGATACCAAACAGTTAATGACAGTTGCCAAACTGACAAACAAATCATTACTAATTAAGCGGAATAAACATAAATAACGGATTAAAAAAATCACTAAAATTTAAAACCATTTTTTTTGCAAGGAGATCCTTGTCCAGAAACTTTTACTGAAAGATCCAAAACTCATACATATCATGATTTACATTGTACAACATTGTTTCATCTTATCTCGAGGAAAACATATAACAGTTTCTCTATCAAAACACATACTGGAGCAACATAAAACCTTGAGGCATTCAAGCCAAAATCTCATATTATTCATGAAACCAGTATGAACCAACTCCAAGGACCTGAGAGTATAGAGATGACACATAGGACTCCTATCTATAAGACACGACAGACAGTACACTCAACCTGACCTGTCACTGATGTCCCTGTTGTTGTTGTTCTTTCTCTATAGTACGGTCTCAATCCCCCTCGCGCACGTCCACCTAAAAAAATGTGGATCCCACGGGGTGAGACAATTGTCCTAGAGAGAGATATAACTCTCTGCCGACCATATTATTATCATAGATTAAGCATTGATAAACTGAGCAAAGGTTCTTTTTATATTAACAGGAAGGCTAAATCACTGTATGAACAGAATGAAGTAATCTCCTTTCTTAAGAAGAACATTGCATCTACCCATGGTAGAGTTATAAATCATCTATCTGCTTTGCAAGGAATGTAAAGAGCATAAATAACATCTATCAACTAAGATGTATAATTGAAGTATGCATCAATCAATGTTTTCCATATTCGATCCTTAAGCAGATATGCTACACAGCTGATTACATTTTACAATCACCCTTATGCCCTGAGGAGATGAGGTATACCACTCATAATCCAACCGACCACTATGAAGTCAAAATCGGTACCATACAAGGTCAATGACAGAGCCAGCTACCAAGACCTCCCTTGTCTCGATCAGTACAAGACCACAGGCAGGACATCTTGTGTCACTGCTAAATAGCTTTCCAGGGTATACTGGCAGCTTTGCTATAGAGTTTCAGGGGCAGCTGCACTCTTGTCAGGATTAAGAGATCTCGTGTTTATCTACCATAAAACCTTAGGAAGGGTCGATAGATTTCGTGTTTATCTACATCAAACCCAACCAATAATGAAGGATTGAGAGATTTCATGTTTATCTAACATCAATTCCTCATTCAGGGTGTAAGGATATTCACGCCCATCACCCCCACATATTAAAAAATATGCGTTCATCGGGTTATGCCACGGAGCAACCCGTTTCACAAGGCCATTACACATCTTGTCACCTCTCACTAGGCAACAACTTATTCACATGGCTCACAACGCCATTGCACATCTTGTTACCTCTCACTAGGCAACAACGTATTCACATGGCTCATAAGGCCATTGATCATCTTTTTACTTTTCACTAGGCAACAACTTATTCACATGGCTCATAAGGCCATTGCACATCTTGTTACCTCTCACTAGGCAACAACTTATTCACATGGCTCACAAGGCCATTTATCATTATACTTTTTATACAAGTATTTAACATGCCTTACAAGGCTTATGCAATAAGAGAATTACAACCTTCCCATCATTAGGGTTAGGGTTTCCCTTTATATCCGATTGGGGTTTCATGTTTGTATTATTAATCCAAACCCTAATTCATTTATCCACACATTTAGGAGCATACATTGATATCATAGGTATTCAATCATACTTATTTATTCTCATCATTTATCATTAAATGATTATCAACACAAGGTATGAGTTTCTCTCTCATCCTTACCAAAATATGATTACATCATACTTTATTAACTTGGCTTAACCCTTTCTCGAGGTATGTTAGCCTACACTTATCAAAGTGCTTTAAACTCATTACATCTCAATGTAACAAATGACATAACACACTTCATGTGTTACTCATCCAAGTATATTAGATTTGTGAGGTACTGAATGTGATATTTATCATGTCTTGATCTATCACTTCCCTCATCATAGTTAACTTACTTAAGTTCATCAATTATCTTGTATTATGGCATTTCCCATCCTAATAATTCATGCACTAAGTCACATATTTGAATTGTCCAACCATCATCAATTGATATGGACTTATCTCAGATTGAAGCATTGTTGATATAAAGTTGTCCATTATCAATCACTTTAGGTGTTTCACCTATCAAGGTATTAGCCACACCATTACCTGGTATTATACTCATCACTCCTAAGAGTGTTTTTCCCTCACCTTTACAAAGTGTCTGAGGTTGGAGGTGTGCATATATTCACCATATTGGGTTGTAGGTGTATTGACACCACCATATCAGGTTGGAGGTGTATGAGCACTCACCATATCGGGTTAGAGATGTATGAACACCATCCATATCAGTCTAGAGGTGTTTGTATGTGTGACCCATATCGTGCATGAGGTATTACACCATCACCATGTCGGGCTAGAGGTGCATTCAATCACCATATCGGGTGGCTCACCATCTAGGGTTGGCCGTGACGGGTTAGGGTTTGCCATATCGGGCTCAACCCAATATATTCAATCTATTTCCTCCTTCAAGGGTACCATCCTATCTTAAGGATGAGTAATAGGTTAAACAATTGGTTAAACTCTTCTCAACCCATTACACAAGTCGATAGGAGTGAAGGACACCAAGCCATGTCGGGCTACACCATCAAATATTGGGTTGCAACACCTATGTCAGGTTAGGGTTGATTGTGACGTGCACATGGTACATGTATGTGGCGTCCATGGTGTTTAAGAGGTATCAACTCATTACCATGTTGGGGTAGACATAAAACAAGGATGGCCGTGATGGGTTACATGTCATCTAGAGTTGTGTATCGGGCTACCATATCGTGCAATAGAACTTACTATTCTTCACTCATATCGCGTTACCCAAATTAGGGTTTCATATCAACTTATAAGAATACATTTAACCTTGTATCATGTATGGAGTCTATACTGGACTTCCTATCATGTAAGAGGTGTATACTACACCCCCATATCATGCAATAAGGTATACAATCATATCCATATCGTTTTAGTGAAGTAGGTGCATCATCATATCGGGTTAGAGGTGCTTGCTTGTGTGCTTGCACCTGATATCACTTTTATAAAGTGATACCATCATCTTAAAGCTCTAGACCTTAGTTCTAACTGTTATAGTTCATGGAAATAGGTCTAAGAAACTACTAGAACTCATAATTGCATCAACTATTTTAGGAAATTTTGGCATTAAAAGTAGATAATTAAATATAGCAATTTAGGTGATGAATAATAACATGGTTGAGTTCAAGTTATATAACCTGCCATAAGAACAACTTCAAAGCTCCAAGATCCATTTACTAAGGTTGAAGATGACTTATCAAAAGTCCAAGTCTCGTTCAAAACTCCTTCATATACAAGGAATCACCATGGATAAGCAATTGGGTGCTTTTGTCAGTGGGTCATAAATATTGCTTTCAGTCAACACTCTACAAAGCTTCACATCTCCTTGATGTACGATCTCTCATATGAGATGGAAGTGCCGAAGTATGTCCTTGAAAAGTTTGGATGGTATTTGATGTTGATATCATGATTAAGATCCCTAAGTTCATGCCTTTTTGAAGTATTAATAGAGTCTTTCACCAAATTTTAGTGGAATGAAGTAAATTGATGTCAATTTTGGGTTTAATATCCTAGATTTTGTGCCACATTGGAGACATTCATCAACTAATAGAACATTAAAGTTTGACCTCAAGTTGGCAAGAAAGTACTTTAGGATGTTATGGACCTATGTCCAAAGTTTCATGTTCAAATGAGGTTCCTAATTAATGATTAGATTTATGGTAGATGACTATATTTCTCAACTTATTAAAATAGGTGGTGACATTAGTGAGTCATGTGGCCAGCTCATGTACATGAGAAATGAGGCCTTGTTTTAGAAGCCACAAATAGGTTTTTGCCGAGAAGAAATATAGACCCTTTGGATGAGATCTATTATCCAGTACATCATCTTCCACCATGCGGTTAGAAGATGGTCGTGGGAAGCCAACCTCCACATCATGGAGGGATGAGATTGTGGGGGTAAAGAGCAGTTTGGACAGCGTAGTTGGCTTTGTCTCCCTGTCATCTTTCTAATAAGCCTTCATTTGGCGAGCATGGTGTGACAATAGAGAGAAAAACCTCCCCCTTCCTCTTGGTCACCACTGTATCTATCAAGTAGTTCCTAGATTAGAAAATAGAGGTAGAGGAGAGACCATGAAGATGAGAAGAAGCAAAGGAAGGTCTGGTTGAGATGGTTTAGACCCATTCTTCATGTGAGAAATAGTTGTGGTTCTCCTGGTCGAACAACCCCAGTTGTCCAGAGATGACGGATAAGCTCAGGGATTGGTTCTGAAGGTTCCTCAATGCAAATCGAGTGCATACATGATTTCCTATAGGCAGTGCGACCCTCACAGACAGAGTCCCTCCGACTCACACAACGAAGCTTGGAGGCAAAGATATTCATGGTAGGAACTCTCTCTGCCATGCCATTCTACAACAGTAGGATTGTGCGAAGCTCATGGTAGAAGAACCCACTGCAAGAAGTAGGAACTCATTGCCCATCGCAAGTCATAGTAGAGCCCCAGGCGGTAGCTGCATTACGGAAGTAGAGTCCCGTTGGGGACTCAGGCGTGAGAGAAAGTGAGAAAGAAGAGAGGAATAGCTAGAGAATCAATTGAACTGGACAGACAACTCCTTGAATTGGGTCCAGACCAAGAAAACTGGACAGTAAACCCTAGCAGGTAGCGAGAAGGTGCGTCAACCCTGGGTCACGTGGTGAGACCTGATTGGGGGGAAAAGGTAAAATTCCCAGAAATAAGAAGTTCTTCTATAATTCATAGTAAATAGATTTTTCATCAGAAAATTACAAACAAAGTACCAAAATTCATACAAAATTACGTAGAACATCATGAAGGCATAATATTAGGCTTTTGATTCATTAAAATCAGGAATATCATGCAAGTTTTGAAATGCTTATTTCATGAGTAATAAATAGCAAACAATGTCCTAAAAATATGAGAGCATGTCATTATATCCTAAATCATGTTTATAATCCAATTAAGGCCAGTTATTATAATGTTGATGCATGAAATCTCATAAAATACTTCATATAGCTATTTAGGGTTAATAACCCTAAATAAAATTCAATAAATACTTCGATGATCAATAAGTGATGAAATTTATAGAATACCCTCATATCAGTAAATAGAAGATAATGTGGAACTTTGACATCAGTTAAATGCATAGAATCCATGTTACATGATGATGATTACTCTTAATATGATATAAACCTAAAAATGATGAGAAAGCCCTAATATGATTAATACATGTAACCTAGGGCTGGCATGTGCAAACAATTATATGTAATCAAATAATCAAATTATGTATCTTAATCTAGAATCTAAGACCAGTAACCTAATTACAAGAAGACAAGACAAGTAATGATGCACAAATATTAATGAGCCAAGTCAAACCCTAGAATGTACATAATAAGGGTTAGACTAGATATAAAGTAATGGAAACTCTAATTTTAGTACATGTTCTTGTCTTAATCAGAGTTTGACCAAGAGTGATAGTTGGCTTAGGATTATATGGTGATTAGGTTTGTCCTTCTTCATGGTACACCCTTACCTCTTACTTGGCCTACTAAGTAGTATGGTTGTATTATGTGCGTACAAATACTTGGCATATGGTATTGGATGAAATAATTGTTCTTGTATGATATTTTGCTCGGCTTTCCTTAGTTATATGGCTATGAACACACAAAACATAAGATATCTGATCAATCATATGATAGCACTAAACTCTTTGGTAGTACAGTGCATTGAAGTGATCTAACTCTTTGGTAGGAGATCACATTGTATATATGATCTAACTCTTTGGAAGGGGATCATAAGGCCTAAAAGCATCTATCCCTTTGGTGGTAGATGTATGAGATATATGATGGAAATGTGATTAAAATATATGTGTTCTATTTTGTTAATAAACATCTTTGTGCAGGTATATGCCTTTTGTTATATTTCTTTATAACTGCCAAGTATTATCTTTACCTTATTTCCAAGCTTAGTAATGAGAGGTATATAAAAAGATACGTACGCATACTCAGTACAATATTCTTGAATATTTTACCGATGTGTACCACATGTAATCTTTTGTTTAGGTATGTGATCATCACTACTACAGAAATGGCCTTTGGCGTCGGGTATTTAAGGCCTAAGGCGTTGGTTTCCAAGTGACACCCAAGTGGGCACTGCTAAAAGTCGACATCTTCAGCGTCGGTCCCCCAACCGACACCATAAACCTTCCCTCCACCAAAAATGTGCCAGCAAGGGGACTATAGGCATCAATTCTTAAAGAAAACTGACACTATAACATGATTAAAAATGTCAGTTATTAATTAACAACCGACACCATACCCCTTCCCGCCACCAAAAAGGTGCCAGCAAGGGCATCATTGACGTCAGTTTGTATACTAATAACTGATGCCATATCCTCTGCTACCACGGCCATGCTACCCAGCACGACCATGGTACCTGGCCGCAATAGGCGTCGGTTTTACAGATAATCGACGCCAGAAGGGGATAAAGATGCCAGTTTTACACTAACAATCGACGCCTATGTGTTTTGTTGTCAGTTTTACATAAATAAACGACGCCTATGTTCTGATTTTTTTTTCTTATCAGTTTGCAGGCCTGCTGTATGGCTGGTCAGCAGGATGCAAAACCTGCAGTTCAGTTCTGAACTACAGGTTTACAACATCCATTGATATCAACTAACAACAGTCCACAAACCTACAAAATTAACAAGATGGACAATATTATATATTTATCATGTGATTCACACACATGTATAAGCACATTTAATTCATATGTTTTCATCACACACATGTAGAAACCAGTAGTTCCATTTCAAATTTCCTCCATTTTCACACACATTTAGCAACCTGCAGTTCCATTCATTTCATCTATTTCTCATTCAGACACATGTAGAAACATTCATGTATTGATCATCTTCACATTCACACATATGACAATTCATAAGAAGTCATTCACATTCACACAAAAATAATTATGAGAACAAAGTTTAGAAATATCATTCTTTATTTATCATCGTCATTATCCCAATTATATTTAAAAATTCCCACTACTTGTAGGGCTTCTGCCCATTGTTCTCTTACATCATTTAACTCACCCATCGTATAGGGAGTATGTACATCTAATAACTTTTCACCTGTAGTGAAGTCAGTTTTAAACACCTGCAAAGAGAATGATGTATATATATAATTAATAATATATAATAAGATTGATATATTTCATATTATCTAATGAGACTACATATAATACCTGATGTATGGTGTCAATTTCCATTGTGGCATGTTGGATAATTATGCTCATAAATCACATCACATAGTATCTACATGCCCAGTCGTTGTCTTGTGTAGCACACTATAAATTGAAACATACACAATATTAAAAAATATAAATAAGCACAATTCACATAAATAATGTATACATTGGAGTCGGGAAATTACTTTCACATTCTTCCAAGTTAGTGGTTGGTTCTTTTTCTTGGGGACCTTTCCTCCAGCTTTGGCATACTCTTGTAAAGCCCTACATGTTAATGTAACACATTAAATTGCATAATTAAATAGTAATGTAATAATAGATGTTAACAGATATAAAAATATGAAATATTTCTCACGGGAATAATGGCCTTTTCATTGCGTGTCCATATATATTCAATTCTTTCCCCGCAAGATCTAGATAATAGATAGTGAACATCTTGGGGACAATAACTAGTAACTCCCAATTCTTACCACTAGAGCTAAGAAAGTTAAAAATTAATAACTCAAAAGTCACAATAAAAATGTAATTTTCTTAAGTCCAAATTATAAGCAAAGTAAATTTACCCGACATTGAATGGAGCTATTATCACCATCTTCTTGTTTTTTACCAAAATATTTAAAAACATCACAACAATATGAAGTAACTGACCTAGGGTTTTTACCTACAAGACTAATCAAAGATGCAACCAAAAATCCCACTTGGAGAAATGAAAAATCAGTACATATCGTGTGTAAGTGGCTACAAAACATGTATTACGTATGCATTAATATATAAAAAACCATATCACCGTATATAAAACAAGGTATATGGATGTATAAACAAGATCTCACCATATCCATAACTCTATCATAGATGTATTCATCCAAGCATAACGAAACATCTCCAAAATATCTTGTATAAATAGCTTGTTATCGTATGATTGACCTACAACTTCCTCTAGAATAGTAACATTTATAGGGCAATTTGGATCATGTTCGCCTATCAAATCTACCATACCACTACAATTAGGACCTAACGAGGCATGTAGGTCCCTTGGAAGCCAACTTGGTGTTTCAGGAGGTGGAGGTGGAGGCCGAGATGTAGCAGGTGTCTTCCTTTTGACCTGTATATATAATTTCAGATCAATTGACTCATATATACGTACACACTAACAAATTAACGTAATGTAAATTTACCATACAATATTAGTACATACGACATCTGCTTTGGGCCACAATATTACTCCGCCTTCTGCCTCACCAAGCATTTCAGAATCTGGGTGGGTATATGGCAATGTAAGATCCCTCCATTTGGGGACTACACTTATTGGGCTCACACGAACTGCACCATATGGTACTGGAGTCCCATGAAGCATTTCCCCTGGAAGGGGTGGATAAGTCGAAGCCTCTGGAGTGACATATTCTTGACTTTTATAGTCTTTCCAAGATATACAGTCTTGCCGCCATGTTTTAGTCATATTGAATCAATGTTCTCTTCACATATAGGACACGCTTTAGATCCATTGACACTATATCCAGACAAATTCCCATATGCTGGAAAGTCATTCACAGTGCAAAACAACATAGCGTGCAAACAAAATGTCTCTCTTCGTGAAGCATCATAGGTCATCACACCTTCACCCCAGATCTTCATCAAGTCATCAATCAGAGGTTCAAGATAAATGTCAATATCATTTCTAGGTTGTTTAGGGCCTGATATCAACAACGTCATCATAACATACTTATTTTTCATACACAACCAGGGGGAAGATTGTATATAACAAGCATAACTGGCCAAGTACTATGTTGGCTGCTCAATGTCGCATACAGATACATCCCATCTGTACAAAGGCCAAGTCTTATATTCCTAACTTCTACACCGAATTTAGGGTACAATAAAATCAATCTTTTTCCACTATGGGGAATCAGACACATGTCGTAGGATCCCATCATTATTTTTCTTAACATCTGCATGCCACCTCAAATTCTTCACATCTATCGGATTGGCAAACAAGCATTGAAACCGTTGTATTATAGGTACATAACACGTCACCTTGGCAGGAGAACCAGTTTTGGACTCCCCCGAATTCGTCAATTTATACCTTGACGCGCCACATTTCGGACAATCTTTCAAATCCACATAGTCCTTTTGAAATAATACACAATCATTCAGGAATGTGTGTATCTTCTTGGGCTCCATTCCCATTGAGCACAACAATTTCTTTAACTGGTATGTTGAGATTGGCAGCTCATTTCCTTTAGGAAGAATTTCTTTCAACAAAGACATCAATGACGTGAAGCTTTTATCGCTCAATCTATTGTTAGCTTTCAGCTTATACAATCTCAACACAACACTAAGCTTTGTAAAGAGAAAACAAGTATATATTAGAACAAGATTAGGGTCTAGGGTTAAAAGATTAGAGTTTATGGTTAAAACTTTAGGCTTTAAGGTCTTATATATAATAAATGGTTAAAATATCCTAAGTGAGATTAAGTGTTCAAGAACAGTCCCAAACTGGGGACTATCTAAGATTTACTCCTAATGAGTAAATCTTGGATGGGTTTCTAGGCCAACAAATACATGTACTATCTAAGATTTACTCCTAATTGAGTAAATATCAATTGATCGAAATTAGTAAAATAAAAAACGTTGTTACCTGTAGGTAGTGGCACGAGCTCGTGGCTCCTCAGCGTAGCAGAGGCGGCAGTTGTGTGGTAGTTGTGGATGGTGGCGACAATTGTGTGGTGTCGGGCATAGTAACAGTAGCAGTAACGACGACGGCGGTTGCACGACGCGGCTAGCAACAATGGCGGCGGCGGCTAGCATCAACAGCATTAGCAGTAGAAACAGTGGCGGCAACTAGCAACAACGGTGGCGGTAGCTAGAAGCAATGACGATGAAGGTAGCAGCAACAACGGCGGCAGAGAGATCGTCGGTGGAGAGAAATCGCCAGACCCTAAACTTTTAATCAGGAATGAAATAGAGAAAGGAGAAGAGTCTGGTTCGCGTGGGTGCTATTAAGTTAACAATCAGTGTCGGTTATTAAAAGCAAACAACGCTGATAACAATCAGTGTCAGTTGCCACAAAAAAACCGACACCTATTATCAATGATAGTCATCGGTTTCTACTGGAAAAACCAACGTCTATCTACATATGTTAACAAAAAAAAATGTTCTCGAATCCTGACCATAGTCGTCGGTTGCCGTAGAAAACCGACGCCAAAGGGGGTGAAATTTTTCACACAGACATCGCGGCAAAACACATCAGTGTCGGTTATTGAAAGACAATCGACGATAAAAATGTGCACAATTTCTGTCTCGAGAAATACCTTTAGTCATCGGTTATATAGTTAATAACCGACACCGTATGTTAAATTTTGGAGGTAATTTTTTCCACAAAAAAATTGGATTTGGCGGTCGATTTTAGGCGTCAGTTGCATATTAAGGAACCGACGCTAAATTAAAAGTGATACCCATGTCTGGCCGCTCTTCACATATAGATGTCGGTTTGTGTATCCAACTGACGCTGTAGTGTTTAGGCATCGATTTCTTATATACAACCGACGCTCATAAATGTGACGTTATAAGCCATTTCTGTAGTAGTTCATGTTCTCTTGAAGATCTAGGATAGATGAGAGTTGTATGGTGAGCTGATGTATAGGTGGACCTATTGTCTTAAGATCCTGTTGTTTAGTAGTAGTACTTGTATATATAAAGTTTGATGTCCAACATGTAATATCAAATGTTGTAACAATTCATTATGTAATTATATGTTGAATGGTGAACATGTGTTGTATGGTTTTATTATTGTTCATGTGCATGTGCTACTATTGTTTCCTTCTGACTTCCTCTAGTTTTATTTTTCTTAGCCTAGTGTGTGGTGTTTAAATTGGGATTCTCACTGAGGTGAGGTTTCAATTTGGATGTCACACATTAGATTAAGTTTTAGAAAATCCAGGGACATCACAGATGGTATCAGATTATGAATAATAGAAAAGCCTGACATTTGCTCATTATGCAACTCAAGTTAAATCAAAACCTTGAACTTTAAAGATCTTTCGGGTTAGATTAGTCATATTTTAGAGACTAGATGTGACTTACCCTCTAGGATTAGCACCTAGATGTCTGAGAACTATGTCTAGACTAATTCTTATTGTATAGCAGGTCCTTAGATGTCGTTCTTTCCTTATAGTGTAGCGGTATGGGATGTAGCATTATTTGGAAATGAAATACATCAAAGGAAGAGAAACCCTAGACATATGGCACTCATTGTCTAGAGTAGCTACACTAGTCTACATCATGTTCTCACCCATTTTACTAGTTTTTATGATACTGTACTCTCTACTCTGTGCGGGACACTCCTTTTCTGGATGTGCTTTTTGATTCCAATCAAATCGAGACTCAATAGTTTTCTATGACGCTTGTTATATTATAGAAAATCTATAAAATATTTTATTATATATGAAAATATTAAAAAAATGTGTCCCCTTACATGTACGAGTAGGAGGTAGTCATGCAACCTAATTGAAAGTGAATGACATAAGTCTAGAAGAGAAAGTAGTTCTAGATTAGATGTCTAGAGCCTTGTTAGAATATATGATAGATGGAATAGATGAAATAAGATTAGATGATGATCTAAGGCTTATATAGATGATATAAGATGATCTGTGATGACATATGTATGCATTTGAGGACCTAAGTTCAGATTTGATGATTTGAGATAAGTTCAATGATGCAAGTATTTGTGCTTTCCTAAGTAAAGATATGCTAAGCTGAGATAAGGATGTGAATCAACATGAGCCTCAAGATCTTTTATGAAGGAGGACCTCTAGTGTTAGGACCATTTTTAGGGTTAACTCAAAAGAGAGTGAGACCCAGAGGGAGAAGGTTAGAGAGCCTAAACTCCAAGATATGAGAACGATGAGAAATATGTGATATGATATGTCCTAAACTAGAACACTCCTGAGTGATTGAGTTGAGTTGAGTTATGCATGATTCCTATAGTCTTGTTAAACCCTAGATGTTCTTGGGAGGATCAAACCCTAAAGATAAAGAGAGGCTGATTATATATGTGCATGTGAACATGAATATGAGAACCTACCATCTGGGTGAGGGAGAGTGTCCCAAGACCCCTAGAGAAGGCAGTTATGAAATCTTGTCTAAAGCCTCATGCTCGGGTTGGTGGTTCCTTATAGGAATCTAGTGGTTTTTAATAAGAGAGAGAGAGAGAGTTGGGAAATAGTATATCATGGGTAGAGAACATGTGAAGAGGATGTCATGTTATATAATGCCTTGGTTTGTGTTTATGTGGCTAGAGCTTGTAAGGCTATCACTAGTGCCAATGAGGTAATTTGAGAACCCTAGACTAAGAGAGGAAAGATAAATTATATGCATATGAGATACTCATAGAGTTGAGTTAGCTCAGAGAGACAGAGCATGTCACTACCCTCATGATATGGGTCAAGAGAACCTCAGTTGGACTAGATGAAGTTTTGATATATGTTAAACAAGCCACTCACATAAGTTTGTTTAGCACATCCATGATATAATATAGGTAAGGATGTGATCTAATCTTGAGATGTGGTATATAGACATGATATGATGGAAACCTAGAGATGGTTTAATATATATCAATGTATACATGGTAAACCATATACATGAAGAATGATGATAATGTCATATTGTTGGTTGATCTCGTGATGAAATCACTAATCAAGTTTGTAAGCTAAATATGAGAAATGAGAAATAAAATTATATTAATGACATACGTTAGATCTAGTGCTAAAATATGAGAAATGAGAAATGAAATTATATCAATGACATATGTTAGATCTGGGATGTTTAACAGCTGTGATGTCCCCAGATTTTCTAAAACTTAATCTAATGTGTGACGTCCAAATTGAGACCTCACCTCAACAAGAATCCCAATTTAAACACCACACACTAGGTTAAGAAAAAGAAAACTAGAGGAAGTCATAAGGAAACAACAATAGCACATGCACATGAACAATAATAAAACCATACAACACATGTTCACCATTCAACATATAATTACATAATGAATTGTTACACCATTTGATATTACATATTGAACAATAAAATTTACATATACAAGTACTACTACTAAACAACATGATCTTAAGACAACAAGTCCACCTATACATCAGCTCGCCATACAACTCTCAACTATCCTGGATCTTCAAGAGAACATGACAACATACCTAGACAAAAGATTACATGTGGTACATGTCAGCACAATATTCAAGAATATTGTACTGAGTATGCCTACATGTCTTTTTATATACCTCTCATTACTAAGCTTGGCAATAAGGTAAAGCTAATAATTGGAAGTTATAAAGAAATATAACGAAAGGCATATACTTGCACAAAGATGTTTGTTAACAAAAGAGAACACATATATTTTAAGAACATTTCCATTGTATATCTCATACATATGCCACCAACGGGATAGATGCTTTTAGGCCTTGTGATCTCCTGCCAAAGAGTTTGATTATATATACAATGTGATCTCCTGCCAAAGAGTTAGATCACTTCAATGCAATGTACTACCAAGGAGTTTAGTGCTATCATATGATTGATTAGATATCTTATGTTTCATGTGTTCATGGCCATATAAGTATGGAAAGTCAAGCAAAATATCTTACTAGAACAATCATTGCATCCAATACCATATGCCAAGTATTTGTACGCACATAATACAACCATACTACTTAGTAGGCCAAGTAAGAGGTAAGGGTGTACCCTGAATAAGGACAAACCTAATCACCATATAATCCTGAGCTAACTATCACTCTTGGTCAAATCCTGATTAAGACAAGATCATGTACTAAAATTAGATTCTCCATTACTTAATATCTCATATAAACCCTAATTATGTCCATTCTAGGGTTTGACTTAGCTCATTAATACATGTGCATCATTACTTGTCTTATATTCTTGTAATTAGGTTACTGGTATTAGATTCCACATTAAGATACATAATTTGATTGTTTTATTGCATATAATTGTTTACTCATGTTAACCCTAGGTTACATGTATTAATCATATTAGGATTTTCTCATCATTTTAGGGTTTATATCGCATTACGAGTAATCCTCATCATATAACATGGATTTTGTGCATTTAACTGATGTCAAAGTTCCACATTAGCTTCTATTTACTGATATGAGGGTATTATGTAAATTTCATCATTTATTGATCATCAAAGTATTTATTGCATTTTATTTATGGGTATTAACCCTAAATATCTATATGAAGCATTTTATGCCATTTCATGCATCAACATTATAATAATTAACTTAATTGGATTATAAACATGATTTAGGATATAATGACATGCTCCCATAGTTTTAGGACATTGTTTGCTATTTATTACTCACAAAACAAGCATTGTGAAACTTACATGATATTCCTGATTTTAGTGCATCAAAAGACTAATATTATGCCTTCATGATGTTCTACGATTTTTTTTTCAGAATTTTAGTACTTTGTTTGTAATTTTCTGATGAACAATCTATTTACTATGAATTATAGAATATCTGCTTATTTATGGGAATTTTACCTTTTCCACCCAATCAGGTCTTGCCACGTGGCCCAAGGTTGGTGCACCTTCTCGCTACATGCTAGGGTTTTCTAGCCAATTTTCTTAGTCTAGACCTGGTTCAAGGAGCTGTCTGTCTGGTTCGATTGATTCTCTGGCTGGTCCTCTCTTCTTTCTCGCTTTCTCTTACGCCCAAGTCCCCAACGGGACTCTACTTCTACAATGCAACCACTGCCGCCTGGGGCTTTGCTCTGGTTTGCAATGGGCAGTGAGTTCCTACTTCTTACCGTGGGTTCTTCCACCATGAGCTTCGTGCAATCCTACTACTATGGAATGGCATGGCAGAGATAGTTCCTTCTATGAATCTCTTTGCCTCCAGGCTTCGCTGTGTGAGTCAGAGGGACTCTATCCGCGAGGGCAGCACTGCCTACAAGAAATTGTCTATGCACTCGATTTGCACTAAGGAACCTTTAGAACTAATCCCTGATCTTAGACATTATCTCTGGACAACTGGGACTGGTTGACCAAGAGAACCACAACGATTGGTCACATGAACAATGGGTCTGAACCCCCTCAACCCGACCTTCCTTTGCTTCTTCTCATCTTCATTTGGTCTCTCCTCTACCTCTATTTTCTAATCAAGAAGCTGCCTGATAGCTGCGGTGGAGACCAAGAAGGGGGGAGGTTGTTCTCTATACTCTCATGCCTATGCTCGCCAAATGAAGGCTTGTTGGAAAGATGATGGTGAGACAAAGCCAACTACAAGGTCCAAACTACTCTTTACCCCATGATCTCATCCCTCCAAAATGTGGAGGTTGGCTTCCCACGACCATCTTCTAACTGCATGGTGGAAGATGATGTACTGGACAATAGGTCTCATCCAAAGGGTCAATATTTCTTCTCAACAAAAGCCTATCTGTGGCTTCTAAAACAAGGCCTCATTGATCATGTACATGAGCTGGCTGCATGACTCACTAATGTCACCACCTATTTTAATAAGTTGAGAACTATAGTCATCAACCATAAATCTAATAAAAAATTAGGAACCTCATTTGCACATGAAACTTCAGACATAGGTCCATAACATCCTAAGGTATTTTCTTTCCAACTTGAGGTAAAATTCAATGTTCTATTAGTTGATTAGTTTCTCCAATGTGGCACAAAATTAGGATATTAAACCCAAAATCAACATCAATTAGCTTCATTTGACTAAAATTTGGTGACAAAACTCTATTGTTTGATCATCCAAATAAATATTTCAAAAAGGCATGAACTGAGGGATCTTAATCATGATATCAACATCAAATGCCATCCAAACTTTTCATAGACATTGATACTTCTTAATATAATCCAAATATGTGATTTCACTTACATCAACAAATATTTAAATATTCTAAAAGATCAGTCTGTCACATCCTACACGCCTTAGAAGAAATTTTGTCCTTGAAATTAAGTCAAAATCAAATCCATCACAACAACTCTACTGCATCGCTAATGCTTGCAACCACTCCAAGCTCACCGATGAACTTCTTGATCCAAACAACTTCCTTTGCTGTGCTTGGGGCATCAATGTACTTGGCTTCCATTATAGAATCATCAATTGTTTGTTGCTTGAAACTTTTCCAACTCACAACTCCATTTTTAAGATAAAAGCAAATCTAAACTGTGATTGATAGTCATCTTTTTTAGTTTGTAAGCTTGCATCGATATAACCCTTTACACCCAACTCTTCCTCATCACCAAAAACAAAGAATTGATCCTTAGTTATTATTAAGTACTTAAGGATGTTCTTTACAACAATCATGTGAATTTTATCAGGATCTAAATGATATATACTTCTCATGCTAAAGGCATACGAGACATCAGGACGAGTGCATAACATTGCATATGTGATAGATCCAATTGCGGAGGCATATGTCATCTTACTCAAGTGTTCCCATTCTTCACCAAAATTGGGACACTATTCTTTAGAGAAGCTAATTCCATGGGACATGGGCAAATTCCCTCTCTTTGAGTCCTACATGCTGAACCTCTTCAACACTTGGTCAATGTATCTACTATGGGATAGGCCAAGAATCCTTCTAGATCTATCTCTATAGAACTTAATTTCCTAAGATATAGCATGCTTCACCTAAATCCTTCATATAGAAGGTACTTCCCATCAAGTTCTTTACTATTTCTAGGGAAGGGATGTCACTCCCCATCGATAATATGGAATCTATGTACAATATGAGGAGTAACACTATGATCCCACTAACCTTCTTGTATACACAGGGTTCATCTTTATTTTGGATAAATCCAAATTCTTTGACTACCTCATCAAATCAAAGATTCCAACTCCCAGATGCTTGCTTCAATCCATAGATTGAATTTTGTAGCTTATAGAATTTATTTGTATCTTTATGATTTATTAACTCTTCAGGTTGTGTCATGTACGCATCTTGAAGTAGAGTTTCATTAAGGAAAGTGGTTTTAACATCCATCTGCCAAATCCTGTAGTCATAATGAACTGCAATGGCAAGCATGATCCTGATGGATTTAACCATGGCAACTGGTGAAAAGGTTTTGCAATAGTCAACACCTTGAACTTGTATAAAACCCTTTGCAACCAATCTACTCTTATAGGTTTGTACATTACCATCCATGTCGGTCTTCTTCTTGAAGACCCACCTGCACCTATGGGTTTTACTCATTCAGGTGGATCCACCAAGGTCTATACTTTGTTGGTGTACATGGGGTCCATCTCAGATCTCATGGCCTCAAGCCATTTCTTTGAATATGGTCCCTCAACATCTTCTAGGTAGGTTTCATGGCTCATCATCTATTACCAACTCATTACCTTCTTGAGTCACAAGATAACCAAACTTTCAGGCTTAAGGCGTGTCCTACTAAGTCTGCGAGGTACATGAGGAACTTGAGATTCCACAATAGTTTGTGAGTCTCCTTGTTCCTTTTATACTTCTACAAGTTCAATATTTTCTTGTTGGTCTTGAACCTATTTGAGATATACTTTTCTGCCAATGATTGCTTTGGAAATAAATTCCTTTTCAAGGAATACACCAATCCTGGCAACAAAAACTTTGTTGTATGATGTGTAAAAGTAATATCCCATAGTTTCTTTAGGATATCCAACAAAATAACACTTTTCTAATTGGGGTCCAAGATTTTTAGGAAATAGTTTCTTGACATAAGCCTCACATCCACAAGTCTTCATAAAAGACACATCAGAACACTTCCCATACCATATCTCATATGGTGTCCTTTGAGCCGATTTAGATGGTACACAATTTAGTGTGAACATTGCGGTTTCTAGAGCATGTCCCCAAAAAGAACTTAGAAGATCAACAAAACTCAACATTGATGGCACCATATCTAGTAATTTGTGATCCCTTCTTTCTAATACACCATTATGCTGTTGGGTTCTAGATAGAGTCCATTGTGATACAATACCATGGTCTCACAAAAGGTCCTCAAACTCTCATCTTAAGTATTTTCCACCTTGATCAGAACAAAGTGCTTTAATACTTTTACTAAATTAGTTATGTACTAAGTTAATTCAACTAAATTGTCAAATCCATGACCCCACTCCAAATTGAATGGACATCATTTTCTTGTACCTATCAAAACTGTGTTTTTGTGTATGACTTTTGATGTAGATAAAATTCTTGATATGTTAAGTTATCATTCTGGATTTGGACATAAAAATATTTATTTTGCCAAAAAACATTATTTAGGACGGTTCATATAAGGATTGATGCAAAAGTCCTAACTCAGAATCCATCCAGAATTGAATTTTTACAAAGTGGTAAACCTAGAAGCAGACCCAATTTTCATAATGTGTAAACTCGCAATCAAACTAGAATCATCTAAACTTGCAACATTCCACCCTAAAATAATGTTATCCCAACCTATAACTGATTCTTTTACAAAGTGCTAAACCTTACACAAAATTTAGTTTTATAATGTCTAAATGGAAACCGAAACTAAAACAACCAACAACAATGATTATGGAAAAATAATAAAAAATCAAGAAGACTAAAATATAACCAAATGATAGAGACAAATTGTTGGAATAAAAGTCACACTACCATGCCACTTTGTTTTATTAATAGGATATTATTTTTTACAAAGTGGTAAACACAAAAATAAACCCCATTATATTATATTTGTACTTAGAACCAGATCAAAATTGTCTAGATTGACAAAATCCAAATGTTTTAAAACTTGGTAACCCACATTGTTTACATATTTATATATATACTTATAGAACCACTTCTAATGGTTTTATGCCCCTTATGTTTCATCTCTTAGGGAAAGTAGAGAAGGGTGAGGCAAACATGTTAGAGAGTAAATGAGAGATTTGTATTGGTTTTGCCTACTATTAGTGGTATGAATCTATAAAAATAAGGGAACAATAAGATTTCATTTCCATAAAAGTTGAGCTGTCACGTAAGTTGGAGAAGAGAAAAAAATCAAGTAGACAACACATTGATGAAGGAGAGAGACATGTTGTCAAAATAATAGACACACATCCATGTCACTCCACTTTATCATGTTGTAGTAAGATACCATAACATAACAATAACATGATTATTTTATGTGTTTGCCAAAGCTTGTAGTAAAAGTGCAATTTATGATATTCTACTCCAATTCCACTCCAAATATCAAGGACCAACTCAGACCTATTTTCAAAGAGATTTCAAGATTAGACCTGGATTGGTTTTCTTTTCTGACATTGATGTAACATATTATTTAGACAATAATGAAATGGAATTTGCAAAGACATCATATATAGATTAAACTTAGTTTATCCATGACTAGAAAAGATTAGTTCAAAATTCACAATAACAATCCATTGCCAAACAAGAACTATGGGTTGGTATTAATTGCACATAATAAATTTCACTAGAAAAGTGCTAGCGTAACACTGTCATCATATCACATAACAAGTCAGATTGTGAGAAACTAATGCATTAATAATATTTTAACATAAATAGTGCTCTAAAAGTGATGAAAGGATTCTATCCTCATTATTTATATATGCAACTATGACCAAATTTTCAACCACTTAAAATATAATCTTATTTTGTCTCTCTCTCATATAGTTACCCTAGTTAATATACTATTCAATACAATTTTAAGTACATACCTTTCTTTTATTTTATCGGGGGACCCAAATTTGTTCCACAAGCTTTACGAGAGATTTTATTTGTCTCCCCTTTTTTGTAGTAATCAATCACCCCCTTTTCTCCCATATTCCCCTTTTTGACTACTATCTACCATTTATATGTAATGCTAAATATAGGGGACATGTGGGAGGTTGGTGTAGTATCACAATTGTTACGACCCCTCCTCAGTTATCGACCATCAAAGGCAGTTCATAGGGACATCATAATATCACTTTTCTAGGATTCAAACTTAAGAAATATCTAATACTAACACATAATTTCATTTATAACTTTGAATGATACAAAATGATGTGAATATATCCTCAAAGGATTTTATGTGATTTTCAATTAAGAGGTACTATGCAAGAGGAAACAATATCACTATAAGTAAGAAGATATCATGCATTACTAATTATCTAATACTCCTTGTGACATTAGCTTTATGAATTTTAATGGATTCATATGAATCTCCAAGTCCTCATATCTTCATGTAAGCTAACTGCCTAAAATGTTGACAAACAAGGCATGGATCAGTATATTTCTATATTGTGTATGTGAGTGCATACAAAAGTGTGTATGTACTTATATATTCAACATTCAAATATTTTCATATATGAACTGGTGTATTCGTTTGGATAAAGTAACCTATGATTTGGCTACTTCAGGTGTATCACTTCTATGCCCATCATTTGACTTGTGTGAACCATCATTTGATTGGTCTAACCCTGGGTTCAAAATATCTTAGTTTCTTTATATGATACTTATATGCATTATATATTGAACAAGAATTATATACTACAAGTCAATATATGGGATTATTCATTAGTCAATGAGAAATCATTGGAAATATTCAGAAGTCGATATATGGGGGTATTCATAAAAAACCACATACCTTCAATGAAGAACACATGCAATTATTCTTCAACTACATTTAAGTTGCATTTCCAAGCACTGAATCAAATATAGATCCAAGCAATCAACATGATATGAAAGTATGATTAATACTAGGGTGTCATCATATATTCATATGATACTAATTATCATTAAGTCTAGGGTTTAGGTCCAAGGTTGATATTACGGTCAGGTCTTGAACCAAAATTCACCTGTATATGGTCTAATGACTTAAAAACCCTAATTGAACTTCCTAATCTAATTAAGATCTTAGGATGTCATTATTAGTCAACAATATCATGTATTATACAAAACAAATGTATTCTATGAATTCATCATGTCATTCATCAAATATAAGGTTTACATGCATTAAGCACCTTATATCTATCTATTAACCATAATTTTCAAATTATGATCATATTATGATTTTTTTTGCATTCCACACATTATTTTGAGAAAAGTAATTTCATTGTTATTCAAGCTACAATGTATTTTCTACATTTATGTTAATTAATCCTACTTGGGCCAATGGTGTTGTAACACATCATCAACTATAACCTTATTTTTGTTGTCCACGGGGTTGGGCTAGGACCAATGGGCTCATGGCACCTTGGCATCCTGCTGTAGTGGGGTCAAGTCAAGGAAAAGGGGATGAAAGGGCACGACTGTCCTTATGTCACAATTTTAATCCCTAGGGTTAGGGAGGTAATTTCCCTAAATTCTTCTTCTTCATACTCTGTGATGCTGCCTCTAATGTGCAATGGAAGAGGTCACCCTTAGGTTGACTCTCCATTCCCAAGATGTGGAGAAAGAATTTAAGATACCGAGATCATTTCTACAGTCTCCCGAGATATACCAAATGCTATATCATGATTTGAAATGATCAGAGTAGTGTGCATCAGAGGATGACTGAAGGAGCAGAATGAAGGTGGGAGATCAGTGACATGGTTTTTGGGAGTGCAATTGGTGTTAAGGTCGAGTTTCATGGGTTGATAAAGTACTATCATATAACTAATATAGGTGTGGGTGTCTAAGAAACTACTGCTATTTTGAGTCACAAAGATCCAACCCCGATCTCAATTTGGGCATTACCTCCAAGAGAGGAGATAATGGCAATTTTTTGTCATGTTAGATTCGTTTAGGGATCCCAAAGCCGTTGAGGGGTGGGGTTATCTTAGTGATTTGATGACTCTCATCTCATGGTGAAATATGCCTAGCCATGCACTGAATCATCATCCAATGGCCATTGGCAGTGATCACATTATGCAATCACACCCAAGGTCTAGTTTTGTCCCAACCAAGGTCTATTACATTAATTCAAATCCGATTTATCCTACATAAATCATGAACTTATCTTGATCTTCAAATTAGTCTATAGAATATCTAAGAGAGTCTTTTTAACCCCAAACTTTGGGATTAGCTTCACATTATCATCATATTGAATTGGGTAAAGTTTGGGATCAAAAGGAACATGTGAATTAGCCTTTCCTTTATCTTTGAGTATTTCCTTAATTTAATCACCTTAGTCATAGATAATCATGTTATTATCCCATAACTTGGATTTATCCTTATTTACCACTTACTTTCATGGGACCAAGTATCAGATCAAGTTAGGTTTATTTGATATTTGAAACTTGGAATCCAAGAAAGTACTAGATAAAAGTGCTCTCAATTATATAGTTCATTAATTACTTCATAACCTTATTCATAACTCATTTGCAATCAACTAGCAAAACTATTGGGATCTTAATCATGCATGAATTACTAGTTTCATTAAACTATATCCCATGGATATATTTGTCATACAAATATTTCAAATGATCTTGATTTGGATGCATGGCCCATGGTTCATACCTAGGACGTTCAAAGGGAGCATAAGTCTAGTAAGATTCTTAATCACAGAAGTAATGCTTTTCTCATCTTAGTTTCTCAATTGTAACCTCATATTAATACATATGCTCATTATTACCTGAATTGAAGACTTTCATATGAGTTTAGGGCTCAAATTCATGAACCAAAGTTGTATTACCTTCCTCATTATTTTAGTTTCCTTCTCACTCAATTTTACTGAACATCGATGTAGAACTTCCAAATTTTGCAGATGTTGCATTCACCCACCTTAAAAGGAATTTTATCCACAAAATTTGAACACAATCAGGTTAAGGTGAATGATAGCCCATTTTAGATTCATGCATTAGGAATAGTATCCAACCTTGGACAAGTTTTAACTTGGTTATAATTGAGGTGAAAATTGTCTATGTTATGAGGTTGGAAACTGAATTCATTCAAAGGATAGTTCCACATACTTAGTATTTGCATAATATTGTCACTTGGTAATTTCATTTTCAATTGGTGATTGTATTTTCACCTAGGTCTCATACTTACTAATCCATATTCAACTATATCTGTGTAAGGAAAAGGTAACACCTCTATACATTATTTCATTACTTTACAATGTTGAGTATTATTTCTCATATGTAAAATTATATGTATCACACATTTCTACCCAATCTCTCAAACCCATACTAATGTGAAATAAATAATTGGTTGCTTTCATAATACAAAGTTCATCTTGTTTTTAGTATGGAGAGGCATCCATACTTTATTTCATAATTCAAACTTTTAGGTTGACTCTTCCTCCAAAGTGACTCCATATACATACATACATACATACATACCTACATACATTGATTTTTCACCCTCCCAGGCGTCCGGCCTCCGCCACGGGTTATGGGAGAGGGGGGGGGAGAAATCCTTCTCTCTTAATCCCATACATACCTACCTACATACATACATACATACATACACACATACATACACCGGCAAGGGAATAGCCCGGTTGGTGAATTCTGCTGGTCCCCAATGAAGGGACCCGGGTTCGAAACCACACGGAGAAACATCTCTTGATTTATCACCCTCCCGGGCGTCCGACCTCCATCACGGGTTATGGAAGAGGGGGAGAGAAATCTTTCTCTATTAATCCCATCCCATACATACATAGATATTATATATATATATATATATATATATATATATATATATATATATATATATATATATATATATATATAAATAAACTCCATGAGTTTCCTTAAATTTCATGAACCCAAGGGAACGTATTTATTCTCAAAATTAATGAGTGTATGGACAACTCCATGAAGGATTATATTACATCCATTGTTACATAAGTTACTGCATTCTTTATATCATCTAATCTATCATTTATTCTTATCCATTTCATTAAGGTCTCTAGGACATATGTACCACTAGAGTAATATCCTCTTGACGCATGGGCCTCATGTACTTATGGAGTTCCTTTCCCACTAATCCCTCAAGCCTCATGTACTTATGTAGGCGGGTATTATCCTGACCCCATGGGCCTTATGTACTCATCTATAGATTTCTCCTGACCCACATGTGTTACTTACTTAGAACATGATCACCTCCTGACCCCTTGGGTGTCATGTACCTTTAAAATATCCTAATTGACCATAGGGTTGACTTAGGTCTATGCTAGGGTTTATTGAGATGTCAGAACTTTATTTTGTCTCTGTTTAAAGACAATGGATCCAATATCATTATATTTCCATGTCCCATGACTCACATGCCCAAGGAGAGTCTATAACTTAGACGCATGTTATATCATTCCCTTCAATGTGTTAACTTCCTCCACACATTATACTTGGGATTTCTCCAACTATGTTTTCATATATATATACATATATATATATATATATATATATATATATATATATATATATATATATATATATATAAATAATATGAATTTAGGGCATTAAGTCATACACACACCTTTCTTATTAAGACATGGTGGTAGTAGGGAATTCTTTCATGCTTTATACCCATACCATCCCATCATATCCCATTTCTCTAAGTTAAGGTCCTTTTAGGACGTCCAAAGTTACTTAAGATTTTGAGAAGGAACACAAGGTTGTTCAATTCATCCTCCCAGAGGAGATCTAAAAGTAGGGTGCCTTTTTGTCTTTCAAGAAGAGGTTACCTTCTCTTACCACAATATGACCCCAATGGGTTTAGAGTTATGCCTCCCCCATATGTCATTTTCCATTTTTGAGTTGGCCCACCCCAATTTTGGATACCATACCTAAACGTGAGTTGAAGGTTCTAGTGTTTATTCTATTGTAACCATTTTTTTACCAATGTCTCAAATACATATATGCAATACCCTTTACATGTACCATGCATGCATGATACTTGTACCTTAAATACTTTATTGCATGTGAAACTAGTGATATATAGTTTGTGGTTCCCAAATTAAATTTCCTAAACTTGTTTGGATTTTCTCTTTCCTTTATCCCTACTTAGGGTTTGTTTGTATAGTTTTCATTCATTTGTTCTCTATGTATACCCAGAATTTGGGTTTCTGATTAGGTGTTTAAGGGTTAACCTCTTCATTATATGATTTTATCTCTCCTTTAACGTACTTAGGATATCATAACTGACTGGGTTATACTGACTCAAGTCCCTCATGGACGGATGGGGTATCCCAACCCATCACTAGGCCTCTCTAAGGTTTACCATCATTAGAGGGACATAAATTATATGTCTCGTTTTCCATGTATATTTCTTACAGAACATTATATGTACTTTAATTGGTGGAGGATGCCTTAATCCTTTTTCATTTTGAAACCCTAACTTAAGATTAGGAGAAAAATGAATTCTAGAGCCATGAAAGCAAATTGATGAGAAGGAGAGAAAATTGAAATGGGAAGACATGTAGACATTTTACTTTGGGAAAAATCTTAGAATTTGTCTTGGTAGGTTTTGCAAGAGCTCGAGAGTCCTTATTTTCCAAGTATTGATGTGATGTAAAGTTTTTCCAGCCCCCAATTTGTGATCCTTTCTAGACACCATTGCATTTAGAAAATGCTCTAGTAATTCCCTTTTGTTTTTTAGGAACATTTGAAACTATTGTTATTATTGTAGGTCATTTGATAAGTATGTCCTCTGATACCAAATTCTAGGACTTTGTCCCCCAGTTACTCATTATTAAAGGAAGATCAAAGATCATAGAGATAAAGACCATAATCTCATTTTTCCAAAATCCAAACTTAAGAAATAACAACTAACAACTAACAACTCATTTATAACTTTAACTGATATAAAAATATGCTAAAATTTCCTCAAAGGAGTTTACATGAATTTTTTGGTCATCAAAACCCCTTTTTCTTTATTCTATGTTTTTGTAAAAGTGTTTGTACAAGTGTGATCTTTAATGAAAAAAAGAATAAGAGTGTTGAGAAGAGAAGAGGCACATAGGCCAGTGATATACATGTATGCCCTGAATAACACACTAAAATGATATTGAAAACATCCACCAAAACACTCCCAAAGAATCAGAGGCTGTGGAGCACCCAAGCCCAAGCAGATCAGAAACAATAACCTCAAAACACAAAATAGGTGAAGCTGTATATCTCAAATCAAAAAGCATAAAAAACTCAGAATATTTAAAGCCAAATTGAGAGGATCTTGTCCCAACCCAATAAAAGAAAGGATGATATAATTTGGGAAACCTTGATCATGAGAAGATTAAAAAGAAGCCCCAAAACTCTGGAAAAATATTTCTCTAGTTTTGGGCACTCTACAACTCAGTATCCTCATGAAAAAGAGTATAGAGAAGAGAAGAAGGAACACAAGCAAGGAATATACATGTATACCCTCAGAAAACAAAATGCAGATGTAACTATGTATCTCAGATAAAAAATAATAAAGAACTCAAAATCTTTAAAGTCAAACCAAGAGGATATTCTTCCAGACCAAAATAAAAAAGAGTCATAGACTTTTAGAGACCTTCAACATGAGAAGATAAAAAATAATCAATCAGAATAGAAGCCTGGAAACTCCAGTAAAATAATTCTCCAGATTTTGGCACTATGCAACTCATTATCTTCATGAACCCTTTAGTTTCTTTCCCACCATATATGAAATAGTGAAAATAACCAAATGAACTTTGACTTCCTGAAGGTAATTCTACATATGTCAGTCCAAGACACAAAACCAATCAAGAGGTTCAGATCCTTTTTAGCATAAGACTAAAGACTCTTGGTAAAGGGATAAGAAAATAGAATATGAAAATACTCTCACAATCATTCTTATAAAGGAACACCTAGAGGGAATAGGAATCCCTCTTACTATAGTATAGTCCAAAGTGGGAATCTTATCATGTTCCATTTTCCAAAAATTGAGTTGAAATCTTCTAGGGAAGTTGCCTTTCTAAATTCAGATGAAATTGTCATTAACAGGCAGGGACTTCCTAATAGTAGTCGAGACATTCTTTATCTTAGGATAAGAAAAATCATTAAAAGTCAAAGAACCATCTATCATAATTAGGGGAGGGATAAAAGAGAGATAAGACCATAACTTCTTATTATTCTTATTATTTGGAATGGACTAGGTTCCATCAAGAATAACATCACTAACTTTGTAACTAATAGGAAGTCCAAGCTTAAGAATAGAATCCTTACTAACAAGATTATAGAGAAAAGTCTTATCCAAAGGCCAAGGAACAAGCCAAAAGTAAGTATTCCACCCATCACCAACATGAAACTTAATAAGATCCAGAATAAAGGACGAAGAAGAACTAGGTTCAAAGGACCAAAAGGAGATCTTGGATAAGTGTTTTTGATTGATCCATTTTACCCATAAGGCATCTTTCTTGCAAGCTATATCCCAACAGTTCAAAATCAAGAAAGCAAGAGAAAAATACACAATTTTTCTGATGCCTTAACCACCTTCCTTCTTAGGCAGGCTAACATGTTCCCATTTAACTAAGTGGATATAATGTTTATCATCTTTCATGCCCCAAAGAAAATCATGACAAAACTTCTCAATGACATTCATGTTAGAAGCAGGTATAGGAATAGATTGATACCAATAGAGGTAAATGGTGCTAAGAATAGACTGGACAAGCTCCAATCTACCTACCATTGAGAGCATTTTAAATTCCAACCTTCTAATTTTGACTTAACTTTATCTACCAAGGCTGCACAAGCCAAACTAGAAACTCTTTCAACAATCAGACGAGTGCCCAAGTAAGTTGAGGGAAGCTTACACTATTCAAACTTTAAGTTATTAGAAACCACTTTCCTTCACAACATTTTTTACTAAAAATGATCTCACTTATCAAAGGGTTATTTCTCAAATCCAATAAGTTTCCAAAATCATTAAGAATATCCAGAATGCCAAAGCATTCTCTATATCAGCTTCAAGAAAGATCATAAGATCATCTACAAATATCAAATGAGGGATAAAGAAAGTTTTTGAAGAAAAAATAGAGTTATTACAATTCTCCACAGAGGCCTTGTTTATATGAACAATAAAATCTTGCATAATCAACACAAAAACATAAGGCGCCAGAGGATCACCTTGGTGAATACCATTAGAGGGCTTGAAGCTAGAAGATGACTCTCTATTAATGGGAACCTGGTAAGAAGATGAATTGAAAATACTTTCTATCCAGCCAATCCAGATCGATGGAGATCCCAGCTTGAACTACATAACATATAAGACTTTCTAATTAACATTATCATAAGCCTTATAGGTGTCAATTTTTAAACACATCTTTCTCCTAGAGGCACCTCTATTTAAATCATGAAGAATTTCACTAGATAAATGGATTTTATCCTTTATATTCACCCCTTTGATGAAGGCCAACTGATTAGGATTGATGATAGAAGGAAGAATAGGTTGGAGCTTATTAGCTAAACTCTTAGAGATGAGCTTATAGACAACATTACAAAACATGATAGAACTCCAATTTTTAATATCAGAGGAATCCAAACCTTTATGTAAGAGGGTGAGAAAGGTGTTGTTTGCTTCTTTCAAGAGTTATCCATTAGAAAAGAAGTCCCTGATCATTAAAGAAACATCTGGGCCAATAATATGCCAGGCTTTTTTATGAACAAGGGATTAAAACAACAGGGTCCCACTCTTTATCACAATTCAATCGTACAACAATATCATCTATTTCCTTCTGAGAAACAACATATATTAAAGATAATTTTGTTCTTGGTTAAGCATACCCGTCTAGAAGAAATCTTTAAGGACAACACATTGGTACCATTATTAAATGAGATAAAATATTAATAAAAAACATAATCTCTTATTTTAGAAACATTAGTACTAACATGATTAGGAACGGTTAAGCATCTAATCTGATTTCTTTGACGCCTCATTTTAAGATAAGAATAAAACAATTTCGAATTGCTGTCTCCCTCATTTAGCCACTTAATACTAGACTTTTTTCTTAGAAAACCCTCCTCAATGGATTCATCTTCAACAAGAGCCTTCCTAAGTTCCTTAGAGGAGGACTGAATATTAGAATTAGAAGTATCAAGATCAACTTCAACTTAAATACATGAGGCTTCATACTCTAGGTTTTCACTCTATCATAATATTAATGAAAGAATAACAATTCTACTCCTTGAGATACTTTCTAAGGTAATGAAATCGCTGATAAACTTTGTACATAAAAGTACCATCGATGTCCATATCCCAAACTCTTCTAACCATATCAAGGAAGTCAGGTTCAGAAGCCCAACCATTGATAAATTGAAAATAAGAGTGAATGGTTCTAAAATTTCCCGTAGTAAAAAGAATAGGGTGGTGACCACTAACAACATTGGAGATTAGTTCGTCAGATAATTCCTCAAAGAGTTGCAAAAATTTTGAGTTAATAAAAATTTATCAAATTTGGAGGTAATAAATCTATCACCCACTTGATGGTTGTCCTAGGAGAAGAAATGACCTTTTATATCAAGTTCAAATAATTCACATATCAAAATACAAGAATTAAACTCATCCATTGCTCTACTAGTAGAAGCTTACGTAATTTCTCACAATCCTTCTAACACAGTTAAAGTCTCCAAGAATGATCCAAGGAGAACTAATGCTTTCAAATAAATCAAAAATAGACTCCCATAGAGAATATCTATCCACATCATCATTGTGATTGTAGATAGTCGAGAGAAAGAAGCTATGGTTACCAGATGTGACTTCACATAAAACATGTTGACCCATCTCAAAATATTTAGAGATAGAGCAGACAGTCAGGTCCCAAATAACTATCACTGTACTAAGAGCATGGAAATAAAGATTAGAGATGAAGTTAAAACCAGGGAAAAACTTATTCATGAAGCTAGCAATCTTCATGTTCTTGACTTCAGTCTCATTTAGAATGATAGTATCACTTCCCAACCTTCTCATCTCCTCTTGGACACTAATGACTTTGTTACTTATACCCTATACATCCTAAGAGGAGATTTTAAGGTTAGTGTTCATTTAATCACCTAGGCTGTTGAGCTGAAAACCACAACTTTTTCATTTATGATATCCAAACCCAAATTATTACTCACAGGGGAGAAGCTAGATTCCCTGACTCTATGCAGAATGTGCATGCTGACCTTAGTAGAAAAAATAGGAGGAATTGAACTCTTCTTTACAACACCATAAACATCATCTCTATACATATTTGGAAATTCATAGAACACCTAGGTGGGCATAGAGAGAATGGATCTCACTTTGGGGAAAGTAACTTCAACTACCAAAACATTCTCCACATGTTTAGAATCTTGAATAGGTGGAATAGGACAAAAACTTTTTCTCATGGACAAAAAGATTGCATTAAACTCATACACTCAGGATCAATTCATTTATAAACAAGATTTTTTGAATAACACTGATGCGATGATTTTGAGTCACATTTATAGACTTGTTTTACTTGTGTTTTATGCATTTATTGGTCATTTTAGTGGTTAATATTGCATAATTCATTTACTTTAGTCTATGATCCTTCTTAGTGTCAAATCTCCCTTATTTTATTGTTTTGAACATAAATGATTACAATAATATGTTTTATTTCGGCTTATGTGGTTTTGTGTTGCAATTTCAGGAAAAACACATATCTACAGCTGTTGATACCATCGACAGCTGTCGATACCATCGACAGCTGTCGATACCATCGACAGCTATCGATACTATCAACACAGCCACATGTTGCCAGCCGTAAGGAGCAGCATAGAGTCGATACCATCGACAGGCAGGTTGCTGGTGAGTAGATAGTCGATACTATCGACCCTAAAGTCAATACTATCGACACCTGAAGATTCAGCGACGGAAAAGGGATAAAACCGACGCCTAATAGTGTTGATACCATCGACCCTCGTTGATGGTATCGAGTCAGCATCAGGCGCAATGGAGAAAAGAAAAGAAGACTTTCTGATACCACGTAGGGTCGATACCATCGACCCTCGTCGATGGTATCGACACCGTCAGATGCAAGTTTGTTTTAGATCAATCTAAATCCGACGACTGTGATATTTTTTCAACCTAACTCGGTGATTATACCTAATGACAGTGGCCAAGAGCCATCTATCACGTCATTAGCCACTGCACACGTCCCGAGAAGGTGTGGAGAGAAGAACGGAGCCTAGAAGCATGCCCTAGCTGTTCCGAAAGCCGAAGAAGACGTTTTCCACCGCCGAAAGGCTGTAGATCGCGCATTCTACGTCGAGGAATGCTTGGATCTTCTCCGTTTAGGGGTTTCATTACTTATTCACATTTTTCTCCATGTTTCCTCTTTTCTCTACCATGTTTTGCTCTGAGATGAACATGCGGGGCTAATCCCCTTTATCTTTAGGACCGGGAGTAGCTCGGGGAAGCATTGTATGGCATTTTTATCATAGTAATTCATATCTTATCTCTTAAATCCGTGGTATAATTTCGTTTTCTCAATTATATTGCTATGATTGGTCACCATAATGATAATCTAATGCCTTTAATTACTTTGAAAGAAGAATTAACGGTTGAAAAGAGACGAAATTCACATTAATTAACAAATCCCTTGAATAAGGTGATGTAAGATTAATGGTGGACACCCAAAGGTTGATTCTAATGCACCTAGTTTAGGGTATAGGTTACTATGATGGTGGAACTGACCTAGACATAGGTAGTGAATTGTACCACGACAGTGGGCAATTCTGACTATAGGCCACTACCCGGATCGAGAGATGAACCTGAATTATTATATGGAAATTCATACAATGATGACCCGCGGTGAAACCACAATCCTAAAGATCTCCACTTGAATTGATTAAACTAAACCCTTAATCAATTACTTTATTTTATTTTATTTTCTTTTATTTTACAACAACTCTCAAACTCTTTTAATCGGTTTAGCTGATCGCGACCAGTTAGTAGTAGTCTACCGATAATTCAGTGTCCCTGAGTTTGACTCGGGCCTCACAAAGGCCTATACTACATTGACGCGTGCACTTGCGTTCTACACACAGTAAAATCGTGTCAAGTTTTTGGTGCCGTTGCCAGGGACACAACAATTGTCGGCATTACAAGTGCTTCAAGTGGCCATTCTAGGCCACTTTTTAATATTCATTAGTCTGAAATCATTTTTAAAATTTATAGTTTATCTTTCACATTTTGTAATCATCTAGCACGGTACTGAACTGAAATTACCATTTTGTTGGTACTGGTGCATGGTGAGGACGCGTAGCACTGACTACACGCAGCAATCACCAGAGGTTCCACTGCCAAGACCTGACGACGAGGAGGATTGCAATCAGGACCAACGGGAAGATATAGATTCCGACTCTGAATAAGAAGCCATGGCAGAAGAGCAGATGATATGGGAGAACATCAAAGCTTCTTCCTCATCTGCTTCTAAGGGGCCAATCAAGAAGCAGGCAATCAACATTCTGACTTATAAGATTGATCCTGCATTAATCAACTTGGTCAAGTCAAATGCATTTCATGGGCTAAAAAACGAAGACCCGGTAACTCACATTAGCCAGTTCATGGAGAACTGCGATATGATAAAAATAGACAGGTTCCCGTAGGAGACACTTTACCTGAAGCTGTTTCCGAGCTCTCTGGTAGGAAATGCACGAGAATGGTTGCACAATCTTGACGATGAATATGTGGAATCATGGAACCACATGGTGGAAGTGTTCTTTGAAAGGTTTTTCCCGCCTGAGAAGACAAATGATATGATTAGAAAAATCCATAATTTCAGCCAGAAGGTAGGGGAGACCTACTCCGAGACTTGGGAATGGTTTCAGATCATGTTAAGGAGGTGCCCGCATCATGGGCTTGACAAGGAGACACATGTCAAAATCTTTTATTTTGCTCTTTCCAAGCATGATAAAAGTAACATAGACTCCGCAGGTTCAGGGTTCTTCTTAAACAACACAGACACGAGGTGTTGGGAAATTCTGAAAAAATGGCCAAGAAGCAATCCTGGGGCGACAGAGACACCGTAGAGCATGTTCGCGATGTAGGGGAGTCAAAGGCCATCAAAGAACTAAACGATAAGATGGACCTTCTCGCAAAGAAACTGCTTGCAAAAGAAGATGCATGATCAGATGATGAGGCCCAAGTGAAATTCATGCGCCAGCAGCAGGGTTACAGAAACAACGATTACTCATGGAGGAAGGACACGATATTTTTCTGGAAAGATCCAAATAATTTCTTGCAGGACCCCGACGCGAAACCCCAACCGGCGGCGGAGGATAAGAGCACTGATTTGCTCAATCAAGTGATCAAGAAAAAGTAAGAAATGATGAGAACGTTTGGTCAACAGATCAAGCAACAAGGGGAATTCATGAACCAATTTGGGTAGACTCTAAAAAGCCATGGGGCACAGACGAGGACGATAGAGACGTCTTTGGCATAGATGGCAGCAGAAATAGCAAATTTAAAGAAGCCAGCGCAGTAAGGTTTTTCGGGTAATACAAACATTCCAGGGGGAAATCAAAAGGCAAAGGCGATTTTGTTACGGAGTGGCAAGAAGATTTTAAACCCCAGAGCCGATGAACCAAGCAAACCCCAGTCAGAAATCGAAGGTGAGGCCATAGAGGAAGTGCCAATTCCAACCATAGAACAGGTTGAGGATATAGCAGAGGATGTCACAGCAGAACCAATTATTGCTGAGGAGGAGACACAGAAAAGGACACCATATGTGCCGTCGCATCAAAGGGCACAGGCTGTCCCGATCCCATATCCAAATAGTGTGAAAGCAAAGAAAGTGGATGCCCAGTTCAAGAAGTTTCTGGATAGTTTTAGAAAGCTCTCTGTCAACATTCCATTTTTAAAAGCAATCGAGCAGATACCCTCCTACAGGAAGTTCTTGAAAGACATCATTACAAAGAAAAGGAAAATCCCTGATACTAAGGTTGTGGTTCTCAAGGAACAGGTGAGTGCCTTCATCATGGGTACATTGCCACCTAAGAGGCAGGATCCGGGCTGCTTCAATATTTCATGCTATATTGGGAAAGTGAAATTCGGCGAAGCACTAAGCGATTCAGGGGCAAGCATAAACCTGATGCCTCTCTCTACGTTCAAGAAATTGGGATTGAAAGAATCAAGGCTGAGCAATATGACAATACAGTTGACAGACAATTTAGTGGTGGAGTCGTATGGTATTTGTGAAGATGTGTTGGTGAAAGTAGATCAGTTTGTATTTCTAGCAGACTTTGTTGTAATGGAAATGCAAGATGAACAGGGTAATGAGTTATTCCTTAGACGACCCTTCCAAGCTACAGCTGACATGATACTCGAGATGGGGAGAGGTCATTTGACCTTTGGTATCACTGACGATCGATTTGAGATGGTCATGCCTTCCAGCACCACACAATCGAAAGCCAAGGAGCAATGCCGCTTGATGAAGCACTTTGATCAGAATATCTCTTTATGTCTAGGGAAGCCGTTTTTAGATATGGCTCATGTAATGACTAAAGTGGAGAAAGGGACACTGGCTGTAGACATCATGGAGCAGACCAAGGTTGTGTCTCTTAGCAAGGCTGTGGGGGTTTCCCAATGATGAAGAGGAGGACATCCCTCCCTCTACTGAAGATGAGGCCATAGCAAGCTCTGTTTTCAATGCATATCCAGAATTACCACTTGAAGCCTTCCTGGTTAATGTAACTCATGATTGGATGAGAAGCAAGTCACTACAAGAGTGTGCCAAGATGCTTCAGGTGCTTCCATGCTTTTATGCTAGGTACTATGAAGACCTTGGAGAACTTCCACCACTGCTTCAGTCATCCTTGATTAGCCCACCAGATTTAGAATTGAAGTCATTGCCACCGCACTTGAAATATGCATTTCTAGCTGAAGGTGAGAAGTTGCCAGTGATCATTTCGGCATATCTGAGTGTCGAGGAGGAAGATCAATTGCTGATTGTGCTGAAGAACCACCGAGGTGCATTCGGGTGGTCGGTAGCGGACATCAAGGGGATCTCCCCTACATTGTGCCAGCACAAGATCTGGCTCGAGGAGGGAGCCAAATTGGTAATTCAAACACAGCGTCGACTAAATCCTAGCATGATGGAGGTCGTCAAGAAGGAGGTGATCAAGCTCATTTCTGTGGGTATCATCTATGCTATATCCGACTTGACATGGGTGAGTTCGACACAGGTAGTCCCTAAAAAGGGGGGAATTACCGTTACACATAATTTGTTAAATGAACATGTCACGACCCGTCTGGTAACCGGGTGGCATGTATGTATAGATTACTGTAGATTGAATGCTGCTACACTTAAGGATCATTTTCCTCTCCCATTCATTGATTAGATTTTAGAGAGATTAGCAGGTCGATCTCATTTTTGTTTTCTCAATGGTTATTCGGGGTACAATCAGATTTCCATTGATCCTAAGGACCAAGAGAAGTCCACCTTCACTTGTTCTTATGGAACATTTGCATACCGCCGCATGCCATTTGGTCTGTGTAACACACTGGGAACCTTTCAGCATTGCATGCTTGCCATTTTCTCCGATATGGTTGAACGCTGTTTGGAGGTTTTTATGGATGATTTCTCCGTCTACGGTGCGTCCTTTGACGAATGTTTATACAATTTGGACAAGGTTTTGCAAAGATGTGAGGACACGCATTTGGTCCTCAATTGGGAGAAATGACACATGATGGTCAGTGAAGGGATCGTGCTTGGACACAAAGTGTCTAGCAAAGGGTTGGAGGTAGACCCGGTGAAGATCGAAGTTATTTCCAAATTCGGTTAAAGGGGTACGAAGTTTTCTAGGTCACGCTGGTTTTTATCGACGCTTTATAAAAGATTTCTCAAAAATCACCAAACCATTATCTGAGTTGCTGGAGAAGGATGTTGTGTTTGATTTTAACGAAAAATGTTTACATGCTTTTAATGTGCTTAAAGAGAAATTGATTTCTGCTCCGGTTGTGCAGACACCGGATTGGACAAAACCGTTCGAACTGATGTGTGATGCATCAGATTTCGTAGTGGGGGCAGTTTTAGGACAACATGTGGACAATAAACCCACTGTGATTTTCTATGCGTCCAAAACTTTGAATGAAGAACAATTGAATTACACGACAACCGAAAAAGAACTTCTCGCCGTTGTTTTTGCTTTTGAAAAATTCTGGCAATATCTTGTAGGATCTAAAGTCGTCGTATGGACGGACCACGCTGCCATTAAGTACTTGATGGAGAAAAAGGATGCCAAACCTAGACTGATTAGGTGGATCTTACTTTTACAAGAATTTGATATTGAAATCAAACATAAGGCAGGAATAGAAAATGTGGTTGCGGATCATTTGTCTCAGTTGGAAAGGGTAGATGAGAAGGACGTGCACATACCCATTACCGAGACGTTTCCTGATGAACAACTTTTATCTATAAAATCGAAAGATCCTTAGTTTTCTTACATCGTTAATTATCTCGCCTACAAAATTATCCCGGATGATTGGACATATCAAGAGAAAAAGAAAATTTTTCATTCTTTGCGTTATTATTTCTGGGATGACCCTATTCTGTTGAGGCAGTGCATGGATGGTGTATTGCACAGGTGTGTACCGGAGGTGGAATACGAAAGTGTCCTTCGTCATTGCCATACTCTACTGATGGGTGGCCACCATGCTAGTTCTCGAACTGCAGCCAAGGTACTTGAGAGTGGCCTTTACTGGCCTACTTTGTTCAGAGACGCATATGACTATGTGCGGCAATGCGATTCCTGTCAATGGGCAAGTAACATTTCAAAGTGACAGGAGATGCTCCTCAATGTATTTCAAGAAGTTGAGGTATTTGATCTATGGGGTATTTATTTTATGGGACCCTTTGTGTCCTCCAATTCTAATTTGTACATTTATTAGTTGTTGACTATGTATCGAAGTGGGTAGAGGCAATACCCACCAGGACTAATGATGTTGCTGTAGTGTGTAGGTTTGTCAAAGAATACATTTTCTGCAGGTTTGGTGTACCAAGAATGATAATTAGTGATGGAGGTACACATTTCTGAAATCAAAAGTTTGCGGCATTGTTGCGAAAGTACGGGGTGAAGCACAACATTGGTACCCCATACCACCCGCAGACACAGGGACAAGTGAAAGTCTCCAATAGAGAGATTAAGAAGATCTTGGAGCGCACTGTGGCTTCCATGAGAAAGAACTGGAGCATCTTGCTACCGGACGCTTTGTGGGCGTACATGATGACGTTTAAGACACCTATAGGAACTACGCCTTTTAGATTGGCTTATGGTCGGGCCTGCCATTTGTCGGTGGAATTGGAGCATAAGGCGCACTGGGCGCTGAGGAAGTTGAATTTGAGCTATGATGAAGCAGGAAAGAAACGAATGTTAGAGCTAAATGAACTTGATGAGCTGAGGATGAATGCCTATGAAAGCTCAAAGATCTACAAGGAGCGAACAAAGCTGATTCACGATCGACATATTCAGATGCGCGTCTTCAAGAAGGGAGATCATGTACTCTTGTTCAACTCCAGGTTGAAGATGCATCCCGGGAAATTGAAATCCCGATGGAGTGGACCGTTCATCGTAGAGGAAGTCAGGCCACATGGTGCAATCATGGTGCGTGATGGCGAGCCAACATTCTTGGTTAATGGACAACGATTGAAGTTGTATTTCGGTGAGGATTACACAAGGAAAGTCAACGAGGTCAAACTCATTGCGCTTCCAGATGCATGAGGAGCTTGATTTCATCCAGCCTAAGATATTAAATAAGGGCGCTTGTTGGGAGGCAACCCAACCATCGGTAGCTCCGTTTAGTTTCTTTCACATTTCTACTTTGGTTTGATTTGATTTTGTTTTTAGTGTAAAAATGATACCTTAATCGTTTGCTCAATGTGCAGGACTGAGGCAGGGTCGATACCATCGACCCTTGTGTCGATGGTATCGAGATGGGCACAGGTAGGCGGCTGCAAAAATCGCTCTGCGTCGATGGTATCGACACACCATCAGGTTGATCGAACAAATGAGGTCGATAGTATCGACACAGACGTCGATACTCACGAGATCTCTGGAGATATTCAGACAAAAATTGTCTCAGTGAAGTCGATACCATCGACGGGCCTGTCGATGGTATCGACCCAGTTATAGGTAGAAAGCGGCGGCCGGGCCTCGCGAGGGTGTTTTCCCTAAGAAGAGTCGATACTATCAACTTGTGTCGATGGTATCGACGCGACATGTCACCGATCCACGAGAGGAAATCAACGACGATTACTGCACCAAGAGAGTCGATCCATAGGATGGGTCGATACCACACGTCATCGATCCGGGCCCCCACATCAGGCTATCAACAACCGTCGATACTAGCGGAAGACGGAATGTGCTACAGGAGTCGATACCATCAACTCACGTCGATGGTATCGACGGGCATACAGCAGCGCCGACCACAGTTATAAAAGGGATGGATTGTTGTCATATGACGTCACACCTTCAGAGACTTCCTCCTCCACTTGTGTCGTGCTTCTTGTTGAGCAATCGAAGCCCAACTACGAGCATCCAAGGAGCGCATTCTTCCTCAAGCCTTCACCGAGCGGAGATTGTCTTCTCTGACCCTCACCAAGCTCCATCTGCTATCCCTTCTTTATTGACAATGGTGCATACCGCCGACGCATCTTCTTCACGCACGACACCGATGGAGATCCCTGAGTTCATCCCTCCGCCTACTGCATCTATTCCGCATCCGCAGATTGTCCATCCGTCCGTGGAGGTCAAGAAGGTCTATGAGGAACTGATGAAGAGAAAGATCGAGCCCACGCGCTATGTTGATAGGACAATGGTCCGTGATCTGGGGTTCAAGGCCAATCTTGCCTACGTTCTCAAGGGGCAGGCAAGGCATACGGGCAAGAGGCCCGATGAGATAGAATTCTATGCCGACGGCCAGCCATTCTTCGGTGAATGGCCCACATACAAAGAGCTAGTGGCGGAGTTCATGGCGTCGCTGGATATACGCATCGTGCCAAACGACGTCATCGCCACTGATCGGGAATGGATCAAAGGCCGCGTTTCTTTCCGGCTGTACAACAATGATTACACTCTCACCCTCAAGTAGTTCAATTCCATCTACAACTGGAATCATGGGCGAGATCAGTACCGGAGGCCAGACAACCAGACTGACTATGATGCTATTTTTGCCGAGCCAGTGACGGTGCCTCCGGGAAAATATGTGAGCTACCACAATGCGGTGGTGGGGGATTTCGAGCATCCGTTCGTGCAGATTCTTCACCGCATGCTCTACACCACCCTGTTTGCTCGTGGTGACCTGTCTCTCAGCAAGTTTCAAGAGACAGACTTGTTTTTCTTGCACAAGTTGTTGAAGCGAGAAGAGTGTAATTGGGGCGCGTTTTTCTTGACGCACGTCTTGGCTGTAAAGAGGAGTACGCGGAAGGCTCCAATCCACTTTGGAGGGCTCATCACACCACTGGCCTCTTATCTTGGGTTAAATTTCTCCAAACTTACTCCCCTCTCCAACAGGAGCAAGGTCAACTTGCAGCATCTGCACCACTCTAACCTCATCCTGCTTCGTGATGGCTTGGCATATGCACACTGCCATGTCAATCAATCATATCAAGAATGTTCACTTCCAGACCCCGTCTTCCACATCGCGGGAGCTCAACATTTCAAATGGTCTGTCATAGCCATTGAAGACTCGGATGAAGATGGCAGCAATGATGACAATGACAATGACGACGACGATCCTGAAGAGGAAGAGGAGGCTTTCACCCCTCTTCGCGCACGAGTGGCACCTAGGAAGCGTCCCCGCATGCATCTGGGTGCATCTTCTTCTTCGCAACCTCCGCCACCACATCCCTCTTATCCAGAAGAGGATGCCTACTCTATGCAAGGGATGTATACAATGCTGCAGGAGATTAATCAGACGCAACAACAACATACAACTTCATACATCGGTATTCAGGATACGACGAACCGACTGCTAGATAACCAGAGGGCTATTTTCGAGAATGAGCGCCTCTTCCTTGACAACCAACATCACATCCATGACAGGTTGCATAGGATGGAGATGCAACAACAACCCTTCTACGATCATTACTAGAGCCAGAATTACTTTGGGGGGTATCCACAACCTCCACCCATGCTCCAGTATGATCCGAGCTTTCAGGGACAGTATCCGTCTCGGGACCCCACGGCCCCGCAGTACCCGCCTCCTCCAGAAGAATGATCGGTATCACTGTTCCACCTTTTAAGTTTGTTTTTGACTATGAGGCCATAGTTGAATTCAAGCTTAGGGGGGAGTTGGAACAACTCTATCCTTTAGTTTAGTTTTTATTGTTTTGTGTCTTGTCATTTATTTCTTGTAGTTTTTTTAGTTTGTTTGTAGGATCCACATTTTATCTAGTGTAATTGTGGATGTCGTAAGTCATGTGTCATCTCACTGCTTGTACATGGGAAATAAGGGAAAATTTAAAAATTTTAGTGTTTTGCAAGCTTGTGTTGTTCAACTTTGAGCACATAACTTAAGGAAATGATTGGGTTTGTCAACTCTAAAATAGGAAATCACAACTGTACATGCCTAGGATTCATGAAAAGTGTACAGAATTGGTTGTTTGAGCCTAAACTGATCAAATGATAATGAGACCTTAATTTGAAATAAGAGAGAGAAACCTCTTAATTACCACACAGGTCAATAAGGAGGGACACATAATAATTTTCAAAGGTTCAGTCAATTAGTCTTGTGATCTATCCACCCCATTGTTTTCATACTCCACCATAAGAATTGGAAGTACATTACAGTTTTAATTTCTTTGATTGCATTCCATGTAGATAGGTCTTGCATTGTAGCTATTTTCACATATTTTGCATGAAATGAAAAAATGGATTAGTTATACATGCACATCATCCTTAAGTGCATGTCATTTAGTTGCATAATATCATTTTGTAGTTGCATTCACATTTTTGTGCATAGAACTACATCATGCGTCTTATATCTTCTGAACATTAAGGGTGATTAACTTGTTCCATACCTTCTGAATGCTTCAACTGTATAAGTTTTGCAGCAATAAGTGAGACCGACAAACAATTCGTTGTCAGCTATGAAAATAAGGGCTTAAAAAAATAATTTTTAAAAAAAAAAGAAAAAAGAAAAAGGAAAAAAAGGAGCAGTGAGAAGCAAGTAGGACTGAGAGGGAGAAAGGAACATAGTCTCACCTGCATTTTAAAGAAGAATAAGTACATGATGTAGTTCTCCTAGATATTCCATCTCTCTTTAAGACAGAATAATAATGCATGCATCATTCCACCCAAATGTAGGAATTAGGGCATTTACACTTGCATATGCATCATTTAAGTCATTTTTGTTGTGTGCATGTTAAAACCATATAATGCTTCCATTTCTTCCACTAGTCACCCATTCCATCCACCCATTGCTCGAATTGGTAGGCCACCATGATTTTCTCCTCACTTGTTATTATTAGGAGAGCTGCTTCCATGTAGATGGTAATTAGGGCGAGCAACGTAGAATAGGAGATCACAAGATGCACCAAGCTTGAACCGGAGAATTTTATTATGTTAACTGCCTTATGTGATAGTGTTATTCAATTTTGAGGTAGATTTCTTTTATGGATGATTGCTGTCGCCTTTAGGGTAATTATCATTCTGTGGTTAGTAAGGGCCGGAATGTGAATGTCTGGCGGGGATCATATGGTGATGTTTGTTGTGATAATATGTTCTTTAGTTGACCCTCGCAATTCTATTCTAAAGTTTAGTTGCTCGAGGGCGAGCAATGTTCAAGCTTAGGGGAGTTTGATGCGATGATTTTGAGTCTCATTTATAGACTTGTTTTACTTGTGTTTTATGCATTTATTGGTCATTTTAGTGGTTAATATTGCATAATTCATTTAATTTAGTCTATGATCCTTCTCAGTGTCAAATCTCCCTTATTTTATTGTTTTGAGCATAAATGATTACAATAATATGTTTTATTTCGGCTTATGTGGTTTTGTGTTGCAATTTTAGGAAAAACGCATATCTGCAGCTGTCGATACCATCGACACCTGTCGATACTATCGACACAGCCACAGGTTGCCATCCGCAAGGAGCAGCACAGAGTCGATACCATCGACAGGGAAGTCGATGGTAGCGACATTCCATCAGGTTGCTGGTGAGTAGATAGTCGATACTATCGACCCTAAATTCGATACTATCGACACCTGAAGATTCAGCGATGGAAAAGGGATAAAACTGACACCTAAGAGTGTCGATACCATCGACCCTCATCAATGGTATCGAGTCAGCATCAGGCGCAACAGAGGAAAGAAAAGAAGACTTGCCGATACCGCGCAGGGTCGATACCATCGACCCGCGTCGATGGTATCGACACCGTCAGATGCAAGTTTGTTTCAGATCGATCTAAATCTGACGACTGTGATATTTTTGCAACCTAAATCGGTGATTATACCTAATGACGACGGCCAAGAGACATCTATCACGTCATTAGCCACTGCACACATCCCGAGAAGGTGTGGAGAGAAGAACGGAGCCTAGAAGCACGCTCCAGCTGTTCTGGAAGCCGAAGAAGACGTTTTCCACTGCCGAAAGACTGTAGATCACGCATTCTACACCGAGGAACGCTTGGATCTTCTCCGTTCAGGGGTTTCATTACTTATTCACGTTTTTCTCCATGTTTCCTCTTTTCTCTACCATGTTTTTCTCTGAGATGAACATGCGGGGCTAATCCCCTTTATCTTTAGGATCGGGAGTAGCCTGGGGAAGCATTGTATGAAATTTTTATCATAGTAATTCATATCTTATCTCTTAAATCCTTGGTATAATTTCATTTTCTCAATTATATTGTTATGCTTGATCACCATAATGATAATCTAATGCCTTTAATTACTTTTAAAGAAGAATTAACAGTTGAAAAGAGACGAAATTCACATTAATTAACAAATCCCTTGAACAAGGTGATGTAAGATTAATGGTGGACACCCAGAGGTCGATTCTACTGCACCAAGTTTAGGGTATAGGTTACTACAATGGTGGAACCGACCTAGACATAGGTAGTGAATTGTACCATGACAGTGGGCAATTCTGACTACAGGCCACTACCCGGATCGAGAGATGAACCTGAATTATTATATGGAAATTCATACAATGATGACCCACGGTGAAACCGCAATCCTAAAGATCTCCATTTGAATTGATTAAACTAAACCCTTAATCGATTGCTTGTTTTATTTTATTTTCTTTAATTTTACAACAACTCTCAAACTCTTTTAATCGGTTTAGCTGATTGCGACCAGTTAGTAGTAGTCTACCGATAATTCAGTGTGCCTGAGTTCGACTCGGGCCTCACAAAGGCCTATACTACATTGACGCATGCACTTGCGTTCTACGCACGGTAAAATCGTGTCAAACACCTTCACCACTCTATAGTTCTAGAGAACTTAGAAAATTAGAAGAAGAATCCATAAGAACTTGAATCCTAGCATATTGCTCTAAACCATATATTAGGTAGAGTGGATGACATCAAGAAAAGCTTCCTAAATCATCTACATCTCGAGCTAAAATTAGAGCAGCATCTACATCCAAAATGTTGATGAAAGCAATCACACAAACTAATATCAGAGGCAAAGAGATTCAAAGAAAATATAAGTATTTTTGTCCTCTTATTGATGCCATCATGGTCAATATGTTACCTTGTAGTAGAGAAAGTATGACAAAGAAGGGATCAAAGGAGGAATGAGAGTTGGGATTGGAAGCTATACAAAATTGTGAGGAGATGAGCATGATGGGATGGGTTGATGGATAAATGTCATCCTTACACCTCACTATGTGTTGTCTGCTATTACTTAAAAAGGTTGATTGTGTAATACATTTTTTAGTGGAATAGGACAAGATTATATTCCTACATTCAAAATTTTAAAGTCCAAGCATGGTACTTTGTCAAAGCATCAGCATCAGCTACATCATACCACAGTCAGATTATAGCATATGTTATAATTTGGTTTGTCAAAGTTATATGCAATGTTTTAAAAATGACGTCAGGCACCCAATTAAGTGGATTCTTAAGCGGCCAGCATACCTGGTAGATCAGGCCATGTGTGGTTGTTAAGAGAATTTGTGTGCCTCCTACATCCCTCTTACCTCACTTATTCCCCGCTTATTTATTTTTTGTGCACCGCCCACGGCCCTTTTCCTTGCTTGTTTCTTACACTTGTTGATTTTTTTAGTGCCCACTTGGAGCCACTTTGGCAGGACCACTCAAAGGAAGACCCATTTTAACTGATCTAATTTTTTGTGGCCCACAAGGGTTAAAAAATATCATGTAAAATATGTGTGTGACCTCGATTAAGTTACTAGAGAGTTCCCCAAAAAATTTTGACGGTATTTTTTTCTCTCCCCATAACCTCTTGTGGAAATCTTTCCTAGGGTGTGTGTTTTCCTTGCATCCAAGGGACCCCAAAGGCACCTTAGCTACTGATTTTGGCGGTTGTGTGCCTCTTCACTTCTTCCTATAACTAGTGTTTGTGAGGAAGCGGACACCTGCTTTCCTGTCGTTGAAGTTTGGGCGTTGTTAAGAAGCTTGTGTTGCTTGTTGAGGAGCCATTTTCGTGTCACAATAGAAGTTTCCAATCTCAAGTAAGCAGTTTGTTCTTTTTTATAAGGATTTAAATAAAATATTTCATCAAAAAAATCATATAGATTAAAAGTTATAACCAAAAAAAATTTCTCTCTCCTCTTTTTTCTTTTTCTGAACTTTTTTTGTCTCTCCTCATTTCTCTTTCCTTACTTTTTTTCCTTTTTTCTACTAGCCACCTGTTGTTTGTAATCTCTAGTCCATTCTACTTTTCCCTATGTATCCATGTATATGAGTAGATAAGCTTGTAATATACATTATCTACTATGTTACTGTATAGTAAATTAGTAATACTAGTTGTATTCCTATAATATAAATTGTCATTGATATAATTATATAACAGTAAACTACTATTGTATGCCTATTGATGTATGTATGTAATATACATAATATAATATCTTATATGTAGTACATTATAGTGTAATACACTAATAGTACATTAATGCAGATTATATGTATTGTATACAATAATTGTTTACCTTATATAATGAAAATGCAGTATATATTGCCTACATATCTGCTATTCAAATAGTATATTCATTACTTAATTACATACTATATTATTATATACTTAATCAGTAAGATGAACAAAAGTTATAAAACATAATATAGAAGGTATATCTTTGAATTGATTATCATATATATAATAAATGGAATAATATTATCTAATTAGGATTGACCTGCTATCATGCCTTGTCATACACTTAATAATATATATATTCATGATTTGGTGTAGATGGATGATGTTTGTGTACCTTGGAATGTAAAAATCCTACAACATGGTGCTACCAATATTATATCATCTGACTTAGGATGGAAATATTATGAGGAACATGATCCTTCTCAAAAAGAGTGGTTGAGATGTATGTTTTCAAACGCATATCGACCGGTTGAATGTTCTATTGAAGAAGCATCTTGCTTATAGAAGAGGAAAGTAGATGCATGCATGAGTGTACCACCTGAAGTGAAGAGGGAGATTGGTGATTATTTAGATAGCATGGAAGCAAAATAAGATAAGAGATGAATGAAGCCTAAGATGAGGTAAATCATAGGGAACCATATAGTAATAAGGAGGATGTTGTTCTCAGCATTAGCGGTGCAAATGAAAAAAAAGGATGGTTGGTGAGATTGACACATTTTTTTAAGAAACTCATAGGATGACGTCAATTAGAGAAGACTATCATAGTTGGAAAGCATAAATAAACAGATAAAAAGAGAGGAAAGGAAGAAAACTCTATAGTATATAGTATGTTGGTTTTACCAAGCCAATAAGTAGCTCATGTTTTATTCGTATCTAGTGTTTTTTTCTTCATTGCATAATTTCAAATTTCCTTAAATGATGTATTATGAATATTGTAGGTATACCCATGAATATTGTGATAGTATAGAGTTTTACTGTGATGTTTGAGGAGGTTGTTTAGTTAGGTCATGGATTGCAGGCACCTTCTATGTACGAGTTGTGCAAGCCTCTGATGAGGGATGAAGTGTAAATGAATAAGAAGTTGTTGGAGACACATAGGGAGGAATGGAGGAAGAGTGGTTGTTCTATTATGAGTGATGCTTATATTGATAGAAAGGAAAGAAGAATCATGGATCTCTATGTAAATTGCAAGAGAGGAATGGGCTTTTTTGAAATAGTTGCATCTTTCAATATCCACAATGTTGATTTTATTTTCACTTTGGTGGAGAGTTGCATTGAGGAGTTTAGGAAGAAAATGTTATGAATGTAGTTGTTGACAATGCCCCCATCAAATCTTGATGTGGGAAGGCTTGTAAAAGACAAGAGGGGGGTTATTTTGACTTTGTGTAACGCACACTGTCTTGATCTTATGTTGGAGGGTGTTTGGTAACTTTATAGGTAACAATAGTTATTTCAAAGAGTAAGAAGTTGGTGATCTTCCTCTACAGTCATCGTGGCATCCTGATCTTAATGAAAAAAAATCACCAATGTGACTTAACGAGATTGTGTTTGATAAGCTTCCCCAATGCATATCTTAGTTTGAAATTTTTGCTAGAAAAAAGAATGTACTGAGGACAATGTTTTGTTCTTCTAAGTGGGAAGAATGTAGATATGCAGGCACGTGAAAGGGGGAAAGCTTTTCTATTATGATAACAAAACCTACATTTTGGAATTGGTTTGTGCTTGTTCTTAAACTCGGCCTATGTTTTTGTACATTTTATGCAAATATAGTCGGTCCCAAACCTGGGTAAAAGAGGAGGGTTGGTGGTAGGTTGACATCCATCCATAAAAACTTTGTCACTCTTTCTATGACATGAATCCTTACAAAAAATTGTTGGAACATCCTTACCTAGCGATGCACTGCATCGGCACCTGGGTGTAGTGATAAATATACACGGGGTATTGATACAACGATACCCGATTGTGTTGAAGGACAGACAAGAGTTTTCATGTCTTGGATGGGTGTGGGTAAAGAAGCTAGTCCCACTACATCACCCTTGGGTGTAGCAAAAGATGTGCAAGGGTTTCCACATATTGGATGGGTGTGGGTAAAGAATCTAGTCCCGCCGCATCATTGCCTGGATGTAGTGAAAAATTTGTAAGGGCAACAATTTCAAAGAAGGGAAGTAAGAAAGAAAATTCAACAAAAAATGATTAGAGTTGTATCTTGAAATATTGGCTCTCTGACAGGAAAATATTTGGAGATAGTAGGTACCATGATGAGAAGAAAAGCCAATATAGCTTGCTCATAGGAAACTACGTGGACAAGGGAATGTTCTAGAGAGATTGGAGACACATGATACAAAATCTGATATACATGTATTGATAAACATAGAAATGGTGTAGGTATTATTGTTGATAATATGTTGAAGGATGATGGTGTAAAGATCACAAGGATGGGTGATAGAATCATAGCTTTCAAGGTTGTACTTGGGGGGGATTTTTTAACGTTATTAGCATTCATGCCCCCAAGTTGGCCTTAGAAAGGAGGCTCATAAGGATTTTTGAGATGACATAGATGATTGATGTAGGGAATACCGACAGATGAGAAGATTATTATTGGGAGTGATTTAACTGTCCATATGGGGAGTAGCAATGTTGGATACGAGAGAGTTCATAGTGGTTTTGTATATAGAAGCAGAAATGGAGAAGGAGAGAGGATTTTAGATTTTTCAGTTGCATATGATATGATTTTGGCAAACACCATTTTCAAAAAAAAAGAATATCATAAGATTAATTTCAAGAGTGGGCACAATTGTAGACAAATTGATTATCTCCTTACGGGGTGGGTGGATCATAATATATTTAAGGATTGTAAAGTGATTCCTGGCGAAGAACTCATAACCCAGCATAGGTTGGTGGTTTTGGATATTAAAATGAAGATCAATAAAGGTAAGCCTAACAAAAACCAAGATAGCGGGATCAAGTGGTGGAATCTTAAAGGAGAAAAGAAATTAACTTTTCATGATAAACTCAACAAGGAGGGAACTTGGAACTTGGATTTTGATGTTAACACTATGTGGCATAACATGAGCTCCTCCATAACAAAATTTCCAAAGGGGTTCTGGGGGAGTCCAATGGTTGTGGGCCTCCACAAAAAAAGACTTGGTGGTGGAATGATGAAGTACAACGGCTATTAAACTAAAAAGGGAGATCTATAGGAGCTTACCCAAATCTCGAGATGATGCAACGTTCCAAAGATACAAGCAAGCAAAGAAAGAAGCTAAAATGATTGTTCAAGAGGCAAGGTATAGATACTTTGATGATTTCTATAAGAAGTTGGACACAAGAGAAGGGGGAAAAGATATATATATATATAATGGCTCGTATAAGAGAAAGCAAAGGAAGAGACTTGAGTCAAGTGAAATGTATCAAGAATGAAGATGGCAAGGTGTTGGTGAAGGACAATGATATCAAGAACCAGCGGAGAAATTATTTCCATAAGCTTTTCAATGGAGATGTTGCAAATAATGTTAGAGACCGTGTGACATGAATACAAGAGATATCATTTACACACTACGAGTTTCACCATTTGAGGTCAAGAATGCTTTGAAGAAGATGAAAATGAGACAGGCATGTGGACCAGACGGTAATCCAATTAATGTATGGAAGAGTATGGGGGTGAAGGAGTTATGTGGTTAATAAAGCTCTTTAACAAGATCATGAAGACCAAGAAGATGTCAGATGAGTGGAGAAATAGTACTATAGTCCCCATCTATAAGAAAAAAGATGATGTTCAGAGCTACACAAACGATAGATGTATGAAGTTGATGAGTCACACAATGAAGCTTTAGGAGAAGATTATTGAGCAGAGGCCAAGATCTATATCGCAGATATCAAACAACCAATTAGGTTTCATGCCTGGAAGATCAACAACAGATGCTATTTTTCTGATAAGGAGGCTTATGGAGAAGTATAGAGAAAGAAAAAAAAAATCTTCATATGGTGTTTATTGATTTGGAAAAGGCTTATGATCGAGTACCCATGGAAGTATTATGGATGGTTTTGAAGAAAAAGGGTGTGCCAATACAATACATTGACTTGATCAAAGACATGTGTGATATCTCTACTGCAAGTGTGAAGCGTCCTGGAGGAGAGACACCAACTTTTCCTATCACGATTAGGGTACACCAAGGATCCACACTCAGCCCATATTTGTTCGTTCTTGTTATGGATGAGTTGACAAAGAATGTTCAAGATGACATTCCTTGATGTATGTGATGCAGCCCTATTTTAGGGCTTCATCTTGTGTCTTTTTGCTCTTCAATCACATCTATACTTGTTAGATTGCATGTCATTCCTCCCAATATGATTATTTGTGTAAAATGCACTTATGGACATTATTTCCATGTTTTTCAGGCATTTGGACCACACTTGATGGAAGAGAGAGAAGGAGTGATCCTAGGGTTCCTCTGCCCTTAGAGAGACCCAAAGTGAAGTCTGAGGCCCCCTCGACCTACCCCTAGTGGCCAAAGATCAATTGAAGTAAAGATTTCCAAGAAAAGCCAAAGAACCAAGTCAAAGTGTTGATCCAGGACCCAACACGGCCGTGGTACCTCAAAACGGTCGTGCTAGATCACTTACAAATCAACAGAACAACCTCCAACAGAAGCAGAGAGCAGCACGGCCGTGTAGAACAAAATGGTCGTGCCAGTGACAGACACCACGGTCGTGCTCCACAAAACGGCCGTGGTTCAGCAGACCAGAACAGTCGTGCAGTACAAAACGGTTATGCTACCCTCAGTTCACCACGACCGTGGTGACCACCACGGCCATGGTATTTTCAGCCATCAACCTGACATTTGGCCTATTTTAATTCCCACGACCGTGCCCATACACCACATCCATGGCCTACCCTACCTACCACGGCCGTGGTGACCCACCACGATCGTGTTACTCACAGAATCCAGCCACTTTTCCACTGCTTTCCCCATTTTACCCCTAACTTAACCCCTAGACCCCCTAGACACCTATATATACCTAGGTGATGGCTGGGGCACGAAGCTAGCTACATTCTACCCCTTCCTAGCTCCCCAAATCGCCACCCACTCCATTCCACTCCATATCCACCTCAAATCCACTCCATTTAACCATTTCCACCACATAACCCCCCATATCTAAGCCTTTCATCCACTTCCTTTCATCATTGCACATCATTTCATCCTTGGAGAAGGGAGGAGGACGTCCTGCAGCTGTTGGAGAGGAGGATTGCTTCATCTACACCGAGCTCCATGGCTTCTTCTACCTCTTTCTTCTCTCTTTTTTTATTTTCCATTTCTATGGGTAGTTAGGCCCCTGTGGGTGGGCTGTTTGGGGGAAATTATGTTACTTTGATACCATGTTGGGGGAAAATGACATGTAAACATTGTAATTCCATTTATTAATGATTATATTCTATTTGCATCTCATTCTCCATGGATTGCTTGTTGATTTGTGTGTGGAATCACTTAGGAATTTAGGCAAATTGCTTATATGTGTGAATTTTGAGATTTTCCCTTAGGTCCAATTCTTGGATCCCTAGGTTGCCTCCCATCTTCCTACATCCTAATCAATCTCCCTAAACCTAAGTGAGAGATCTAAGTAGCTAGATTAGGTAATTCTAGTGCAATTAGCATGGAGCCTTCTCAAGGCTAGAATGTGGGGAAATTGGGGTCCAAAACCCTAATCTCACCTCCCCATTACTACCCTTGGCCCCTAATTGCCCTAGGAATTCCTAACCTAGAAACCATAGACTTGATTTGTTATAACCCCAAATTTTGGGTTCATTTGGTGAGAAATGAAATTTCTCATATTAAAGATATTAGCCTTGATGCTTCAAATATGTTTCAAATTTTGGGTTCATTTGTTATAACCCCAAATTTTGGGTTCATTTGGTGAGAAATGATGATATAATGTGTTTCAAATAAATAGATTTTGTTTACAATAGCCTTGATGCTTGTGTTGTGTGCTTTATTGGCTATTGGGCCCAAATAACAATGGAATATAATTAGTAAATGGATAATTGATTTTTAAGAAAAGAAATATGTGGAAACCTTTAGAAGGCAAATCCAAAGAGGATTTCGTGCCTCTTGGGATCCTTGGGTACCAAGGAGTCCGAGGTTGTAAAAAGAAAGTAATAAGAAAAGAAAAGATTAATTAAGTATTTCTTTATGAAGAAAGAAATTGGAAAATAATGATAAAATGTGGAAAATGAGTGGAAAGAAGTATAATTGAGTTTTCTTGGGGAAATTTCGTATCCATGAGGTTGCTAATATTAAAAGGAATGCCAATAAGGAAAATAAAAGAGAAATAAAAAGAAATCCTCAAAAAGAGATGTTTAATAAGAGATAAACAAGATAATGAGGAATTATGTGAAATAATGCATAAAGATGCATCTAGAAGGATAATAAGTATCTAATAAAAAGAATTTCGAAATAATGGAGTGTCTTAGGATCCAAGGAGTCCCAATAAATAGGAAAGAAAGAGAAAATACTAAAAAGGCAAAATAAGAGGATAATGTGTTGCATTATTAATGAATTATATTGTATTGTTTAAAAGGATGATATTTTCAATAAAGGAAAATAGGATTTCGTGGTTAATGGATTAAAATGCAAGAATAATGATGATAGGAGAAAGGATTTTCGAAATCCTAATATCATAGGAGGAAGGAATAATAAAGGAATATGAAAGAGAGAGAGAAACTTACTTTAAGTAAAGGAATATATTTCCTATTAGGAGTAGGCTTTATTCCTTCATGGACAAGCATGTTGGGGCAGAAGGGACCCTCATCTATAAAAGGGTAGACCCTTTGGATGAGCCCAAGCAGTTTCCTTGCATCTCTCTCTCCACTTTGTCTTCTTCTTCATCAAAGCCCTCACCGTGAAGGCTTGGTTATAACGCTAGCCACGAAGGTCATGACATCGTCCTACTGAGGGCATGAAGTTTCCTGGGCAGCCTATGGATAATCGACCAACTTCACGTTGCTCCCACATGTGTGCATCGTCGCCGGAGGGCTGCAGCAAGGTTGCATCTTGCAGGCCGAGCGCCGCACCCCCAACCATCTGGAACACCTGAAAAAGGCATGAGCGAGTGTGGCCAAGGACGGCGGAGGTAGGGAAACTGTCTCCGGCGAGTTTCGGGCCAAGACACGGGAGCAAGAGCCATCCCTAGGTCCGCGCTCGGCGGCTAGGGTGGCAGCATCGAGCTGCAATAGGAAGATGAAGGGAGGAACCGCATTGGACGGTTTTACCCTCGGCCTTACAAAGGACGGGCCACTCAAGTGAGGGGCAGAAGCGTCATTCAATTCTAATTTTATCAAACAACGTTGCATGTATTGCATGATGTGGCGGCCTACTATTGGCTCAAGTAAGTGAGTTCTTTCAAAAATCATATCTAATAAACCGTAGCTCGGATTAAAACAAATCTTATATGAAAATTGATCCTCAGAATGAGGGGAATGCAATAAAATATGTTTAGAAGCTAATTCCTCTTGTTATTCGAAAAATAGTGTAAATTATCATCTTTAATGAATTAAAGATTAAGAAACCCTATTTTGAAATGAATAAAGTGTCTAATAGGGTTTAATGGATCATTAGAGATGATATTAACCTGTTAAATGTAAAAAGGTACATTATGTTCAAAAAGGAAGAACTTTGCATGTGATTAGTCTAATTTAGAGTTTATATGCATAAATATGCTTGAAATGTGAAAAGTACATAAAGTTATCATCTTTCATGATTTAATTATGGAAAAATCCTTAGATTTGATGGTAAATGGTCTTAATGACATTATTTGGATAATTCAAGCTGATATTAACCTGGTGATAATGAAAAGGATGTTTTAGATCTAAAAGAATGATCTTTGTACATAATTGTCTTAATTTAGGGTTTCATATACCTAAGTTTGCATTAATGGGCTTAGAAACCCTAATTTAGATGAATATGTCTTTTAATTATTTTAATGGTTCAAATCCATGAATAAACAGGGATGTGATGATCCTAAGTCAATTTGGGTATAAAAGACTATTAAAATGAATAGTTGAGCAATTAAGGTTCATAAAAATGGAAAAGGATATTTTAGGGTTTGTTAACTTAAAAAGGATAAAGTTTGAGAAATTGATCTAAGAAACCCTAATGAATATTAATGAAACCTTAATGCGGATTAGAAACCATAGAAAGTGAATCCAAGTTAATAAAGTAGGTTCTTGATAAAGTGTGTAATAAATAGAGTACATATTCTTTTCAGGAATTATGTGATTGTTGAATTACTTGGATTGCATGCTTGGTTGGATTTTCTTAATGCTTCTGAAATAATTAAATCAGGTATGTGGTTAATTATGAATAACCGCTTTAGTTTTCCGATGGATTCCCGGATGTTTAATCACATTGAATGCAACTAAACTGTTTGGATGTTCATATTGCAATTATAAAGAGACTATGATTATCACATAATGTATATGCATTCTAACTCAGATCTTGGTCCCCTCTGTGTCGTAATGGCTGACCTAGTATATGGCTACCTAGAGGGTAGGTCCATCAGGTCATGAGTGACTTAGTATATGGCTGCCTAGAGGGTAGGTCCATCAAGTCACCTTTACAGAGGTACCATATAAGTCCTTACAGGGACAACACAGAGTTGTGGATAGGTATGGACTGAGTAGTTTGGCTTAAAACGTAATCTTGATTGTTAAATGATTAATTGAGTGATTATATTGTTAACATAGTTGAACATTATTTGTTTCCCCCCACATACCAGCTTCGGCTGACCGACGTTTTGTTTGTCGGCGTTTTAGGTACAATGAAAGAACAAATAGTAAAGTGGCACATGTGGTACTAAATGAGAATTAAAGTGCAAAGGAGGATTAGATACATTAGTATCTGTGTGGATAGAAGTTTAGAGATCCAAGTTTTTAAAAAAGTATGCAAAAATTTATTTTCTTACAGCTTTCAGTATAGTATGTTAAAATTTGATAATTATTCTTGGTTAATTGTCGAACCTTTGATTCGGAAGTCATGGGTGCGGCTTCGACCTCTCGGTCTCCCTTAATTGGGGGTTATCGGGAGGTGGGGTCATAACATTTGGTATCAGAGCGTAGGTTCCTCATTTAAACATTAATAATTATTAAATTTTACAAACTCCATAGAACCCAAGGGAGTTATTAGAGAATTATCTGAAAGACAGAGGTGTCTAGAAAAGGATCATGATCGGGGGTTGAAATTTTTTTCCTCCGCACCGCTAGTCGGAATACGAGGACTCCCAGATTCGTGTGACTGCCTGGCCAAAGTCTTAGGGTATGAATCGAAATAATATACCTTTAGGACTGCCTCATCTTATTCATCCCTTCTCATCACAAAATTTTGTTAAGGACCTGAAGGATTAGGGTTTTCTTTCTTCTCCTCACCCTCCTGAGGTATGGTTAAGGTTAATAAGGTTTAAGGAATCCTCCACCAAATTAATGAAAAGCATGTAAATAAGATTTCATGGACATAAGCTTAATAGATTAAGCGCAAATTAAATAATAGATACATGCTTAGGTCGTATGACATAAGTTGTCATGCCCTCAGAAGAGACCGGAGGCTAGACCTTCTTGTCAGGAGGATAAGTTAGTCTTGGAGATAGAGATCTCCATTGCAAGTAGAGACCTGGCACATCCTCTGAGGATGATGCTAACCCTAACCCTAAGTGAAGGTTAGAGAGAGATGAGTTGGACCAGGTGTTTGAAAGGACATGCCTTTGGGATGCCATATGATCCATGGGTGACCTAGCACCTGTGGCATCCCAACCCTAGGAAGGGTCGTGCATGTTAGGGTAAAGGATAGCTCCTTAGATGATGATGTTAGTGAAGGACCTTAGAAACCCTATGGGCTTGTGCAAGTAGGGTATAGCTGGCACCTAGGGCACGTTATAGTGCTGACAGTAGGATGAAACCCTGGATAAGGAATCATAATGGAGCATAAAGGGTTATGGATAATCTTGAGAAAACATAAGTTCGAACCTAGGCTTCACCCTTGTAGAGGATGCTTTTGAGGTTGATCCTTCATGAAGAGAGAGGACCTCTAATGGTGAAGTTAGTTGTAGGGTTAGCTCTAGAAAGAGAGCAGGAAACCCAGCAAGGAGGTTGGAAGCTTAAAACCCTGAGATATGAGGAACAATGGATGATAATGGTTGCCTCATGATTGATCCCTGGAAGTTGATGATACCTTGGTTGCCTTTAGAGGGACCAAACCCTAGAGAGAGAAGATGAAGCTTCTGGTACCTATGTGCCTACGGTATAGGAGTAGAAGGTTATGAGGCCTTGTACCTTGTTGGTTGTCCTTAAGGAGAACCCAACTCTAAGTGTTGCTCGAGTTGAAGGATGACAGGAAGTGCATGTCATGCCTTTTGCAAGCTTGAGTCATGGTTAAGAGATAGAGCATGCAGTTGGACACCTACAAGTAAACCTAGGGTTCCTAGGCCTAAGAGGGGAAGTGGTGTACCTAAGGCTAATGATGAGAAGTTGAGTTCCTATAGAAGCGAGCATGGTACTCCTCATGAATAGAGGAAAAGGGAAGCCCCTTAAGTTTAGGGTATGTTTGATGGACCCCTCACATCTAGGTTGATGATAAAGGGAGGTGTGATTTTGATCTAACATTGAGGAAAGAGGACAAGTATGACCTAGCATGGTTCGGTAGGTGATCTGATGTGCCTTAATAGCTTACTAGGGTTAAGTAGGCTCGTGTGGATGTAAATCCTAGACCTAAGAGCTTTTGTGATCGTGGTGTCAAGAGATAGTTTTCCTCCCATCCTGGGAGAGGGACCCCTATGGTAGGGAGCACACCAGTTTTGAGGTAACCTGAGGAGGTTTCATAGGATCTTGAGAAGCTAAGTGAAAGGTACATGGTATGAGAATGAACCTACAGACCCATAGATATCCATCTCTATGTGCATATGGATGTGTTACCATGGAGGTAACTGATATGAGGCTTGACCAAGGTCGGCAGGTTGCCATGATCCCTATGAAAGGATGGGAGCCAGCCCATGAATGCAGAAAGAGAGATGATGAAGACTTGGGTAAGGTTCTAAGTGAACATATACTATAATGGAGAATCCTAAGTCTATCCTAGGGTCAGGTAGGGATAAGACCGATGAAAATAGGAGTTACCTAATTCCCCAAATGCACATGACCATAGGGTCAGGAGGTAACAGCTATCATTGTCTGAGGGCCATGGGTTAGGAGATTGATCACCTTCATGAACTCATGGGACCCAAAGGGCAGATGAGTAGGGCACTCCCTTGATGCATAGGGAAGAGGGATGACCCCAAAAGAGTCGGTACCCTATAGACCTAGAGGAGATGACTAAGGATATAAACCCCAAGTAGGTTTGAAACTAGTTTTCCATGGAGGTAACCTTGATAACATGATGTCTGTGATGTAGAGACATATGTGGCATGTTTCAACTTAGATGTAAAAGTGTATTGACAAGGTGGGATGTACCATCTCTACTTTTGGAACAGGAAGAACTCTATATTTGGACTGCAACCAAATGCTTATTTCCTCTTGTTATGGGGGTGAGAGATAGGACATTACACATGCCATACACCAAGGATAAGAGATGATGTAGGTTGGAACGTTGCCACGAGAAATGGGGATAGAGAAGATAACCTACCCTAGTAAAGTGAATGATACATGGATGGTTTGTAAACACTAAGAGGAATGAGGTAGTCCCCTTATGAGGATGTTTTTTTTATCATGAGCTATGTGGAACTTACAAGTTATACCAGGTTGATTTTGATCACCATGATGATGAAAGCAGAGAGTGTTCTTAATGAAGATAGACATAGAGTTTGAGGTGAGATGATAAGTGAAATACATGGAAGTGTATGTCTTCAATGTTACCTAATACCTAAGGATGTGAAGTGGTAATGGATGCTCTGGTTGAGATACATCTGACTTGTTTGACTAGAAGTTAGAAAAGGTTGTTTGGCTAACCCTAAGTTCGAAAAGGAGAGGTGTTTGGATAACACTCAGATGTAACAAGATACATTGAAAAGTTAATGGTTGTTTGGTTAGCCAGTCTAGTCCTTGATACAATGAAAGGATGGTGGTAGAACATCAAGTGCATTTCTTTGGAATAGAAGGTGATGAAACTCCGACTAGAGTGGTTTATGGTTTCGGAGGAATCGACCTTGAAGAATCATGACATACAGGAAATCATGATTGAAGATCACCATACACCGTGGAAAATGGCAATAGCACTTTGGATGCTTAAGATGAAGTTGCATGTGGTTTGTGGCCATGCAAGCTAGGAGGTAAGGGACGAACCCCAGTAACCCAGTGTATCGATATAGAGGACAAAAGAGTCCCTGAGAGAGAATGGGAGCTCAACACTATGGATGTTGTGATGGGTCTTCCCTGGGCCAAGGAAGGTCGAAATGCAATATGGGTTATGGTAGGACGCCTTACCTAGACGACATAAGAAAGAAAGAGTACTATCAAGGGACAGATCGGGTTGAACTATCCATGAGAGAGATGGTCCAACTACACCATGATGCGAGTTCATGAGTATGACTTAAAGGTTCACTTCCATAAGGTGAAAGTAGGTACATGAAGAACTCTATGATAGTACAGTTTATCACCCCTAACTAATGGTTAGTATGATCCATACTAAAGGGGTCTGATGAGGGCATGTGTGCTCATTCAAGGTGATATCTAGAGACAGTTCTTGTCCTATGAAAGATGTGACAATGACCACCATAGCCAGTATCGGGTTTTATAAGAAGCTCTGTAAGGGAGGTTGTGTCAGTCACCACTTCAGTAAGGTGATGTTGGTGAAAGGACCACATGATGGTTAGAAAAGGGACCACAGTGCGTGTAGATGAAGTCACTTTAATTGTGCAAGGGCTGAAAGGAGCCTAGAGACGATGAGAGTCATGAGCAGATGCAAAGTAGACTGACATACAAGTTATTGTGGAAGAATATGTGAAAATCCGACCCCTCTAAGTTATAGCTAAGAGAGCTGAGTCCCCGATGCATGGGTTCTTTCGATATGGTTTGGTGGAGAAGGTTAAGATTGACCTTACCCCTCGGGATAAAGTAATGTGGGATGTTTTCCATGTGTCCAATTTAGAGCACTATCTGAGGTACCCCGACCATGTGCTGAGCAATGAACCTAGTGAGCCCCAAGGGAGGCTGAAATGGCCTGAGTCACCTGTGTAGTTTATAGATGCCAGGATGAAAGAACTCAGAGAAAAGAATATGTGATGATAAAGGTTCTTTGGATGCGCCATGAGTACGGTAAAGCCACATAGGGGCCAATGATGGACATGGAAAAGTCTTATCCTGAATTGTTTATTTGCTTGATAGAATTTTGAGGAAAAAATTCCTATAAGAGGGGAAGGATGTTATAACCCCAAATTTTGGGTTCATTTGGTGAGAAATGAAATTTCTCATATTAAAGATATTAGAACCAATGATGATATAATGTGTTTCAAATAAATAGATTTCGTTTACAATAGCCTTGATGTTTGTGTTGTGGGCTTTATTGGCTATTGGGCCCAAATAACAATGAAATATAATTAGTAAATGGATAATTGATTTTTAAGAAAAGAAATATGTGGAAACCTTTAGAAGGAAAATCCAAAGAGGATTTCGTGCCTCTTGGGTTCCTTGGGTACCAAGGAGTCCGAGGTTGTAAAAAGAAAGTAATAAGAAAAGAAAAGATTAATTAAGTATTTCTTTATGAAGAAAGAAATTGGAAAATAATGATAAAATGTGGAAAATGAGTGGAAAGAAATATAATTGAGTTTTCTTGGGGAAATTTCGTATCCATGAGGTTGCTAATATTAAAAGAAATGCCAATAAGGAAAATAAAATAGAAATAAAAAGAAATCCTCAAAAAGAGATGTTTAATAAGAGATAAACAAGATAATGAGGAATTATGTGAAATAATGCATAAAGATGCATCTAGAAGGATAATAAGTATCTAATAAAAAGAATTTCGAAATAATGGAGTGTCTTGGGATCCAAGGAGTCCCAATAAAGAGGAAAGAAAGAGAAAATACTAAAAAGGCAAAATAAGAGGATAATGTGTTGCATTATTAATGAATTATATTGTATTGTTTAAAAGGATGATATTTTCTATAAAGGAAAATAGGATTTCGTGGTTAATGGATTAAAATGCAAGAATAATGATGATAGGAGAAAGGATTTTCGAAATCCTAATATCAGAGGAGGAAGGAATAATAAAGGAATATGAAAGAGAGAGAGAAACTTGCTTTAAGTAAAGGAATATATTTCCTATTAGGATTAGGCTTTATTCCTTCATGGGCAAGCATGTTGGGGCAGAAGGGACCCTCATTTATAAAAGGGTAGACCCTTTGGATGAGCCCAAGCAGTTTCCTTGCGTCTCTCTCTCTCCACTCTATCTTCTTCTTCATCAAAGCCCTAATCGTGAAGGCTTGGTTATAACGCTAGCCACGAAGGTCATGACGTCGTCCTACTGAGGGCATGAAGTTTCCTGGGCAGCCTATGGATAATCGACCAACTTCACATTGGTCCCACATGTGTGCATCGTCGTCGGAGGGCTGCAGCAAGGTTGCGTCTTGTAGGCCGAGCGTCGCGCCCCCAACCATCTGGAACACTTGAAAAAGGCATTGGCGAGTCTGGCCAAGGACGGCGGAGGTAGGGAAACTGTCTCTGGCGATTTTCAGGCCAAGACACGGGAGCAAGAGCCATCCCTAGGTTTGCGCTCGGCAGCTAGGGTGGCAGCATTGAGCTACAATAATTCTAATTTTATCAAACAACGTTGCATGTATTGCATGACATGGCGGCCTACTATTGGCTCAAGTAAGTGAGTTCTTTCAAAAATCATATCTAATAAACCGTAGCTCGGATTAAAACAAGTCATATATGAAAATTGATCCTCAGAACGAGGGGAATGCAATAAAAATATGTTTAGAAGCTAATTCCTCTTGTTATTCGAAAAATAGTGTAAATTATCATCTTTAATGAATTAAAGATTAAGAAACCCTATTTTGAAATGAATAAAGTGTCTAATAGGGTTTAATGGATCATTAGAGATGATATTAACCTGTTAAATGTAAAAAGGTACATTATGTTCAAAAAGGAAGTTTGTCTAATTTAGAGTTTATATGCATAAATATGCTTGAAATGTGAAAAGTACATAAAGTTATCATCTTTAATGATTTAATTATGGAAAAATCCTTAGATTTGATGGTAAATGGTCTTAATGACATTATTTGGATAATTCAAGCTGATATTAACCTGGTGATAATGAAAAGGATGTTTTAGATCTAAAAGAATGATCTTTGTACATAATTGTCTTAATTTAGGGTTTCATATACCTGAGTTTGCATTAATGGGCTTAGAAACCCTAATTTAGATGAATATGTCTTTTAATTGTTTTAATGGTTCAAATCCATGAATAAATAGGGATGTGATGATCCTAAGTCAATTTGGGTATAAAAGACTATTAAAATGAATAGTTGAGCAATTAAGGTTCATAAAAATGGAAAAGGATATTTTCGGATTTGTTAACTTAAAAAGGATAAAGTTTGAGAAATTGATCTAAGAAACCCTAATGAATATTAATGAAACCTTAATGCGGATTAGAAACCATAGAAAGTGAATCCAAGTTAATAAAGTAGGTTCTTGATAAAGTGTGTAATAAATAGAGTACATATTCTTTTCAGGAATTATGTGATTGTTGAATTACTTGGATTGCATGCTTGGTTGGATTTTCTTAATGCTTCTGAAATCATCAAATCAGGTATGTGGTTAATTATGAATAACCGCTTTAGTTTTTTGATGGATTCCCGGATGTTTAATCGCATTGAATGCAACTAAACTGTTTGGATGTTCATATTGCAATTATAAAGAGATTATGATTATCACATAATGTATATGCCTTCTAGCTCAGATCCTGGTCCCCTCTGTGTCGTAATGGATGACCTAGTATATGGCTACCTAGAGGGTAGGTCCATCAGGTCATGAATGACTTAGTATATGGCTACCTAGAGGGTAGGTCCATCAAGTCACCTTTACAGAGGTACCATATAAGTCCTTACAGGGACAACACAGAGTTGTAGATAGGTATGGACTAAGTAGTTTGGCTTAAAATGTAATCTTGATTGTTAAATGATTAATTGAGTGATTATATTGTTAACATAGTTGAACATTATTTGTTTCCCCCCACATACCAGCTTCGGCTGACCGACGGTTTTTTTTTTAAACGTTTTGTTTGTCGGCGTTTTAGGTACAATGAAAGAACAAACAGTAAAGTGGCACATGTGGTACTAAATGAGAATTAAAGTGCAAAGGAGGATTAGATAGATTAGTATCTATGTGGATAGAAGTTTAGAGATCCAAGTTTTTAAAAAGGTATGCAAAAATTTATTTTCTTACAGCTTTCAGTATAGTATGTTAAAATTTGATAATTATTCTTGGTTAATTGCCGAACCTTTGATCCAGAAGTCATGGGTGCGGCTTCGACCTCTCGGTCTCCCTTAATTGGGGGTTATCGGGAGGTGGGGTCGTAACATGATTAGACTCTAATTGAATTGTACCTAATCCCTAACCCAACTGAGCCTTATAAGGGGGGTGTTAGGGACTAGTTCCCCTATGTACAACCTAGCATATCCATGGCCAGTTAGTAGCTTAGGTTAATTCATTAGACTCTAACTTGTTGTTTAGTTTGGATAATCTAAATGGAATCATAATGTTCATATGTCACCCCCAACTTAAGTGATAAGTTCATACCCCTAAACAAGCCACACATCTCTTTACTGCTTAAAACCCTAGTTTTGTGCTTGCTTAGCTTAATTAGTTCTTTTCTTGCTTAGTTAGCTTCTTTCCTTGCTCTTGCCTTGTTCGTGTTAGCTTAGCTCTTTAATTGCAATTTTACTTCTGCTCTTCTTGCCTGTCTTACGGTAAATTGCCTTTTCATACCTAGCTTAGTCTTTCCTTGCTTGCTTAGTCTTAATATAACCTAGGGTTAACATAGATTTCATTCTCGCCTTTAATTTTCTTGTTTGTTCATAGTAGTTTAACAATCACAATCAACCTTCAAACCCTTAACCCTAGTCTCTGCAGTAGGAACCTAACCAAACTAATCTAGCTCTAGCGCCCCCTCTTTTCCCTGTGGATAGACCCTGTACTTGCCACCTTCCTATACTACGACACGACCCTGTGCGCTTGCGGGTGTAGTGTTTTAGTGTGAGTAGGTGTTAAGTTAGGTTTATAAATTTCGAAAGCAAATTCCCATCATGTGTGTTCCGACCTCATGGGGCTCATCTAGTCGGGTCAAATCGACTAGTGTGTTGCACCTCTAGCGGAATCGCACCAAGCTTTCTGGCACCGTTGTCGGGGAATAAAGGCGCTCAGCCTAGCTAGTTAGTTTTGCTTTGACTTTTCCTACTGCCCTCATCATTGCTATTCTTTATTCATTTTTCTTTGCATTCTTTGTATATATTGGTTTACTAACTTGCTTTCTTTTGTTTGGTTGTGCTTTGTGCATGTGACAAGCCATTCGGGAGGAAACAATATGGGAGACCAAAATGCACCTCACAAGCTGCTTCAAGACTACTTCATGCCTAGCAACTACAAATTCCCAATTGCTAGCAGGGTTGATCAAATGTCAGGGGAGCAATTCTCTATTCCTCCAGGTCTTCTTGGGCTCCTGCCCATCTTCTACGGCTCAGAGAGTGAGAACCCCTACAATCACTTAGACTCCTTTCTTGAAGTATGCTCCACCTTCAGGACGTTGATGACTAGTGATGATACAATTCGGTTGACCTTGTTCTCTTTCTCCCTCAAAGATAGATTTAAAGACTGGTATGACTCAAGAAAGGACATCATGAGTTGGGAAACAATGAAGAATGCTTTCTTGAGACAATTCTACTCTATAGAAAGGTTGACACAAATGTGGCGTTCCGTGACAAGTTTTATCCAAATGGGCAATGAGCAGTTTCATAATGCATGGGAGAGATTTAAGAAGCTTTTGAGAGAGTGCCCGCACCATGAGATCCCTTTGTGGCAGCTAGTTCAATCATTCTACTCTGGTTTGTCTCTAAAGGACCAAGACACAGTGGACTCTTCTTGTGGAGGAATTTTCATAGCTAGGCCACCTGAGGAGATATGGCCTTTGTTTGAGCAGTTGGCTGAAGGATCAAGAATTCAAGCTTCTAGCATGATGAATGAAAGAGGGTATGCCTTTGGTGTGACACCCCCTACTCATGATGACTCAAGCCCGCAAGTGATGAAGATTCTTGGTGACATGGTGAGCTTCATGAAGAACCAGTTGACAAATGCTCCTTACCACCCGGTCAATTCTATTGAGTTCTATGGGGAAGAAAAGAAGACACCTCACTCCTATAGCTACCAGGAACCACAAAATCCCACATACAGCTTAAGGTTTGAGGAAGAGGTTCTTTCTAGATTGAAAGTGTTTGATGATGTTCAAAGAGATGTTGCAAGGTTAGAAGAGAGAATAGAGTAGCTATCTTCCATAATTGCTCTCCAAGAAGAAAAATTGTCTTCAAGACCCATCGTGAGCCACCATGAAGCAAGTGGACCCATGCCCTCTTCACAAGTTTTCTATAGTCCACCTCCCATGCAAGTACATCCCATTCACTCCTTCCAAGGCTATCCTAAGCCTTACACACCTCCACCACCTTCACCACCTCAATTTTCCCAAAACTTCACTTTCCAACCTCAATTTCCCTCTCCACCTCAATTTCAATACCAACCATCACCCCACCTCCTCCACAGCCACAACATGCTCCCTCTCCCCATCATGAGCAAGGTAGTGTTGTGACAGTTCTAAGGAGTGGGAAAACACTTGAGCATCCAACAAGTCAAAGAAAGAGTGACAAAGCAAAGTAGAAGCAGTCAAGTGGTGATGTTGTGATTGAGATTTCCGAAGATGATCATTTGCCACCCCATGTTGATATTGAGAGTCCTAGTGCTCGACCTCATGCTCCACCACAGGAAGATCGTGTTGAGTCAAGTAGGCCAATAGCTAGTGAGCCACCATTTCCCGAAGCACTAGATGAGCCCTCGGTTGTGAAAAGAAGACAAAAGCACAATATGGACATTCTTGAGGTATTCCGACAAGTAAAGGTCAACATTCCTCTCTTGGATGCAATCAAACAAATTCCATCATATGCCAAGTGTCTCAAAGACCTATGCACTGTGAAAAGAAGGTCAATAGGGAGGATTCCAAATAATGTGAGATTGACTGAACAAGTGAGCTCCATCATACAACACTCACTTCATGTGAAGAGAAAGGACCCAGGAGCCCCACTCATACCTAGTTACATAGGGGGACATCGCATAGACAGGTCCTTACTTGATTTGGCATCTAGTGTTAATTTGATGCCATATCATGTCTATGTTGAGTTGGGCTTAGGCAAGTTGAAGCCGGCACATTGCACTCTCCAGTTGGCGGATAGATCCATAAAAGTGCCTAGAGGTACAGTGGATGATGTCTTGGTGATGATAGACAAAGAAAAAGGTGTGGTGTTCCCAGAGGATTTCATTGTACTTGATATGGAGCCGGAGGATAGGAAGATTCCCATCATCTTGGGGAGGTCGCTCTTATCTACAGCTGATGCCGACATTCATGTACGCAGTGGCACTATGACAGTCTCATTTATGGACATGAAGATCAACATCAATATGTACAAGACCCCAACCCGGTGAGTCCGAGATAGGGATATTGGACATGATCACTTCACAAGTCCAAATGGGCATTTGAGAGGACACCAAGGTGAAGAAATTGGTGATGATTATTGTGATGAAAGAGATGAGGAACCAAGGTTGAGTGCAAATGAAGGATGCATGTTTTGCAAGAATGGACACTTGAGAATTCTAAATGGGTGAATTTTGAAGAATCATCAAGAAGCCCAGCTGAAGGCAAGAAACTCAACGCTTGTGGGAGGCAACCCACCTAGTTTTGGGAATTTTTTACCCAACCTTACATTTTTGATACTTTTACTTTGTTTTTACACTTTCCAAGAAAACACACACACTTGTATTTGATAGTTTTTGTGTAGTTTGAGATGTGCAGGTGAGAACATAGTGAAATGAAGAAGGAATAGATGAAATTTTGACAAAGAATAAATAGAATATCAACTTGAGATCAAAGTATTGATGTTGAGCAAGATTTGAGTGTTATACTGATGTTACAGTGCACACCACGGCCGTGGTGACATGGAACGGCCGTGGCGGTGCACTCACATTCAACAAAGAAATAGTCAGAAATTCAGAAAATCAACCAAGTATAGAACCAGGGCAGAACGGCCGTGCAAGGCAGCACGGCCGTGGTACATGAAGCCACCACGGCTGTGCCGCGCACTACGGCCGTGCTGCAATCCGATTCCAGCAACTTAAAATCAAATTTTGTAAAACTTCTATTCACTTGCTCATTTCTCTGAAGAACAGAATGGTCATTCTCCGCGCCCTAGCGCTTGTGCAGCACGCTGCCCACCCATTCCAACCCTCGAATCCTCACCAAATCACTCCCAAATCATTCCCAATCATTCCCCTACCATTTCCACTACCTTAATCCCCATATTTCACCCATTTTCATCCACAAACGCACCACTTTCTCTCCATTCTGCCCCAACAGCCCCGTTCTTCGGAGAAATCTAAAATTTTCTGATTCCACTTCCTTTTTCGAGCAAAAATGAAGAAGTTTGCAAAGAGAGCAGTAGAGAAGACTAGGGGCGTCATTGCTTATCAAAGGAAACCAAGGAACAGCCACCCCCGGCTGACGGAGGCTGATTTGGACGTCATAGTGGATCCTATCATTGAAGAAGCCTTTGAACAGCCACAGCGAAGGACAATATCTTCTTCGCATCCATCTGTCTCATATGAGAGACCCTCCGCTACCGTTGCACGATCGTCAGTTTCAGTTGCACGGCCGTCCGTCTCTTCGGCGGCACAGTCGCAACCCGAGCCACGGTCGCGACCACGTCGACGGCTTGTATTAGATGATGAAGATGATACAGATTAGGGGTGAGCATCGGTCCAAAACCGGACCGGACCGAGGACCGAAAATCAATAATTTTTTGACCGTTGACCGGACCGTTTGGTGGTCGGACCGGACCGGGACCGGACCGTTTTGACCGCGGACCGGACCGGACCGTTTGGACCGCAATCAGCCTTTTTTAGATGTTTTACAACTTATTTAATTATACAAAGTTGATAATCTTAGTCACTTCTAACAATTATATAACTTTAGTATCAAACATTTATACTAGTAGTACTTATATATGTACTTTATTTGTAGTTATTATAGAATACACCTTCAAATATATATGGATTTTATATAAAAGTTAGTCTGCGGTCCGGACCGGACCGGTTTTGGACCAGACCGGACCGGACCGAAGACCGAATTTATCGAATTTATTGGACCACGGACCGGACCGAAGTTGAAATGGACCGGACCGAACCGGACCGAATTGAGCGGTCCGGTCCGGTTTTGCGGTCTGGACCGAGATTTGCTCACCCCTAATACAGATATGCCTGATTCTGAGCAGTACGAGGTTCCTCCACAGCACCCGCTTCCACAGCCTGAGGTCACCACTGACAGGGCAAAGGCGCCTAAGAACCCGGGGTGCTTGACACGCAGAGTTTTAGCAACTCGATATGCATGCCAAGCAACGATGGAGGCGATGGGTTTCTACACCTATTTTCAGGGATTGATGGAGAAAATGGGGCTGTTTGAGATTTTGACATTGCAGCAGGAGTCCTACGTCGAGCTTACCCAGCAGTTCTTCGCCACTCTAGAGAAAGCAACCGATGATGGTGAGAATACAATTAAGGTAACGATTGGGGATAAGAGGTGGAAGATAACCTCACATATGCTAAATCAGATCTTTGCCCGAAGTGGGGAGATGGCAACCCTCCTAGACGGAGGAAGGATAGAAAATGACTCTAATTCTACATATCCAGCCATGTGGAAATGCTTCACTGGACAAAGTACATTTGTAGCAGGGAAATCAAAGACAAGTGGTATCCACAGCCCATTTCTCTGCTATGTTCAGAAGGTGTTAGAAAACACCATCTTTGCCAGGTATGAAAACCAAGGCAGTTGCACAAGGAAAGATCTTTTTGTTCTTGGTTGGATGACAAAAGAGAGGCATGTGAACCTGGGGGAACTACTAATTGATCACATGAGGACAATCCCGTCCAAGAGCAAAAATCCATTTGTAACGGGAGGGATTGTGGCATCCATAGTCACTGCCTTGGGACATGACATGACAGGCTATACAAAGACAGATGGTGGCAAGTTGGTTGATTTGTACTACTTGGCTCGCTCGTCCATGATTATAGTTACAGATCAGAAGATCATTTACCAAATCAACCCACCTTACTCAGGAGTCACATTGGAGCTGCCTTACCATACTCCACCCCTCATGGCACAATATGGACCAACGCCAGATTTTCTGGAAAAATTGAGGAGGTATGAGGAGAACCCGAGAGGAGAGGCAGTCCCTGAGGTGAGTTTTGCTGGGGGTCTAGGAGAGCCTTCACAGGTGGCTGAGCAGAGGCGGACAACAAAGGAAAGAGCGTCAAGATGGGTGAAGCAAAGAGAAGAAAGGATGGGAGCGTCAGAGCCACAGCAACCTTCAGTGAATGCATATGACATGAGTACCATCCATGCACAGCTTGAGGGCATTCAGGCGACGCATGATAGAATTCTACAGGCCCAGGAGGGATTCCAAAGGACACAAGATGCCATGTGGTTGGACCACCAGCATATGCATTACCAGGTCAACCACCTTTATCAATTTCAAAATACCCAGGCCCAGAGGAACCCACAGTGGGGTGAAGATTGGTGGAGCTATTTATCTGCATTCCAGGACAACTACCCACCTCCACAATCAGACTACTGGGGTGCCTACTACAGGCAGGGAGGAGCACCTCCACGACCACCGCAGTGATCATCTACCCTGTCACCTTAGACTTTGTGTCATGTTGAGGACAACATGATTTAAAAGTTTGGGGTGGTAGGGCAGTATGCCCTCATTCTGCTTTCACTCATTTTTGTATCTCACCTACAATTTACTCTTTGTTTGTTGTTTTTCACATTTTTGCTTGTTTTTCTATCTAGTTTAGAAGTTTACTGCTTTGCATACCTGCATGCCATGTAGTTTACTTTCTTGTCATTTTTTGCGTAATTTTCAAAAAAAATGCTCTTTTTGCCAGGCATTACATATCATGTAGATTTTTGGTAATTTTTGTATGTTTTAGTTAGGATTTTCTTGGTTACTACTTTAAGTTCAATAATATAGGTTTAGATGTGATTGGAGGCAACTTGGCACCATTTTGGCCAATTTTGCCCAAATTTGAGATTTTTTGTCTAAAAAGTATGTTTTGACCCAATCTCTACTGTTTTGAGTAAAAATGACGACCTTTGACTGGTGCAAGTGAAATGTCATGCTTTATTGCTAAGTGGTATCAATGTTTGACTTTTTACATGTGCATCACCTCTCTCATGATTGTGATTGATTTGGTTGAATTGTGAACTTGAGCAAGCTTTGAACGCTTAGTGTTTGTGGAATCACTTGTTTGATATATCAATTTCATCTTGTTCATTCATGTGGTGTGATATCTAGGATGAAGTATTGGATTAACTTTCATGCAGGATGTCTTATGTGGAAAATCATACCAATGACCCCTCTTTGACCTGACTCTTCTTCCACCATCTTCATACCCCTCTGCCTCATAAAAAGATGCCCTAGTGCACATAATCAGCCTTGGCCACCTCCAAAAGTTTGGGGTGGCCACATCTCTACCTCCCTGCTTCACTCTATCCACCATATGCCCTATCTACACCAAGGGCAAGAAAGAAAAGAAAAAAATGCAAAATGCAAAAAGAAAATAAAAGGATGCTCCTATTTAAGAGCATTCAAATAAAGAAAAGATGAGTGTGTAAAAACACTCCAAAAGTCTTACCACAACCCTTTCTTCCACTTTCATACCTATTGAGCTAGGAAACATCAAACCTAGCTCATTTTGCCCTTTTCCACAGCCACGTGGGTCATTTGGTGTGATTTGAAACATATGATTGAATGCAAAAATGTGAAATAATACTCCTAGTCGTCCTTGATTAACACCATCATGAAATGGTTTACCTGGAACTTAATGAAAGAAATATGGATAACTTGTATATTCTATGCGCTATATTTGAAGTTCATGTGCTTTGTGCTCTTTTCATGATTGGATTGTGAAAGTAGGAGAGGAGAGAGGTGAAATGCATGCACTCAGTCATCTTTGATCCCATTCAGCAATAATCATCTTTTACATTGCATATGTCATTTCTTTTTGTTGAAGTTTTGTAGAGAGATTGAGTTGGAGCATACTTGAGGACAAGTATGTTTCAAGTTTGGGGTGGTGATGCAGACCTATTTTAGGGCTTCATCTTGTGTCTTTTTGCTCTTCAATCACATCTATACTTGTTAGATTGCATGTCATTCCTCCCAATATGCTTATTTGTGTAAAATGTACTTATGGACATTATTTACATGTTTTTCAGGCATTTGGACCACACTTGATGGAAGAGAGAGAGGAGTGATCCTAGGGTTCCTCTACCCTTGGAGAGACCCAAAGTGAAGTTTGAGGCCCCCTCAACCTACCCCTAGTGGCCAAAGATCAATTGAAGCAAAGATGTCCAAGAAAAACCAAAGAACCGAGTCAAAGTGTTGATCCAGGACCGGCTGTGGTACTACAAAACGGCCGTGCTAGGTCACTTACAAATCAACAGAACAACTTCCAACAGAAGCAGAGAGAAGTACGGCCGTGCAGAACAAAACGGTCATGCTAGTGACAGACACCACGGTCGTACTCCACAAAACTGTCGTGGCTCACCAGACCAGAATGGTCGTGCAGTACAAAACGACTGTGCTACCCTCAGTTCACCACGACCGTGGTGATCATCACGGCCGTGGCATTTTCAGCCATCAACCTGACATTTGGCCTATTTTAATTCCCACGACCGTGCTCATACACCACGGTTGTGGCCTACCCTACCTACCACGGCCGGGGTGACCCACCACGGCCGTGCTACTCACAGAATCCAGCCATTTTTCCACTAATTTCCCCATTTTACCCCTAACTTAACCCTAGACCCCCTAGACACCTATATATACCTAGGTGGCGGCTGGGGCACGAAGCTAGCTACCTTCTACCCCTTCCTAGCTCCCTAAATCGCCACTCACTCCATTCCACTCCATATCCACCTCAAATCCACTCCATTTAACTATTTCCACCAAATAACCCCCATATCTAAGCCTTCCATTCACTTCCTTTCATCATTCCACATCATTTCATCCTTGGAGAAGGGAGGAGGACGTCCTGCAGCTGTTGGAGAGGAGGATTGCTTCATCTACACTGAGCTTCATGGCTTCTTCTACCTCTTTCTTCTCTCTTTTTGTATTTTCCATTTCTATGAGTAGCTAGGCCCCTGTGGGTGGGTTGTTTGGGGAAATTATGTTACTTTGATACCATGTTGGGGGAAAATGACATATAAACGTTGTAATTCCATTTGTTAATGATGATATTCTATTTGCGTCTCATTCTCCATGGATTGCTTGTTGATTTGTGTGTGGAATCACTTAGGAATTTAGGCAAATTGCTTATATGTGTGAATTTTGAGATTTGCCCCTAGGTCCAATTCTTGGATCCCTAGGTTGCCTCCCATGTTCCTACATCCTAATCAATCTCCCTAAACCTAAGTGAGAGATCTAAGTAGCTATATTAGGTAATTCTAGTGCAATTAGCATGGAGCCTTCTCAAGGCTAGAATGTGGGGGAATTGGGGTCCAAAACCCTAATCTCACCTCCCCATTACTACCCTCGGCCCCTAATTGCCCTAGGAACGCCTAACCTAGAAACCTAGACTTGATTAGACTCTAATTGAATTGTACCTAATCCCTAACCCAATTGAGCCTCGTAAGGGTAGTATGGGGTGTTAGGGACTAATTCCCCTATGCACAACCTAGCATATCCATGGCTAGTTAGTAGCTTAGGTTAATTCATTAGACTCTAACTTGTTGTTTGGTTTGGATAATCTAAATGGAATCATAATGTTCATATATCACCCCCAACTTAAGTGATAAGTTCATACCCCTAAACAGCCCACACATCTCTTTACTGCTTAAAACCCTAGTTTTGTGCTTGCTTAGCTTAATTAGTTCTTTTCTTGCTTAGTTAGCTTCTTTCCTTGCTCTTTCCTTGTTTGTGCTAGCTTAGCTCTTTAATTCCTCTTTTACTTCTGCTCTTCTTTCATGTATTATGGTAAATTGCCTTTTCATACCTAGCTTAGTCTTTCCTTGCTTGCTTAGTCTTAATCTAACCTAGGGTTTACATAGATTTCATTCTCTCCTTTAATTTGCTTGTTTGTTCATAGTAGTTTAACAATCACAATCAACCTTCAAACCCTTAACCCTAGTCTCCGCAGTAGGAACCTAGCCAAACTAATCTAGCTCTAGCGCCCCCTCTTTTCCCTGTGGATCGACCCTATACTTGCCACCTTCCTATACTACGACACGACCCTGTGTGCTTGCGGGTGTAGTGTTTTAGTGTGAGTAGGTGTTAAGTTAGGTTTATAAATTTCGAAAGCAAATTCCCATCATGTGTGTTCCGACCTCGTGGGACGCATCTAGTTGGGTCAAATCGGCTAGTGTATTGCACCTCTAGCGGAATCGCACCAGTATGTTATTTACTGATATTATTATTTTGATTAATGAAACTAAATATGGATTAAATGATAAAGTTGAAGGGTGGAGAGAGGCAATGGAATCAAATGGATTGATGATTAGTAGGAGAGAAACTGAGTATATGCATTGCAATTTCAGCCAATCTCACAGTGTGAATGATGGAGCCAAGTTGGACGGAGCATATATATCAAAATGTGATAAATTTCATGACTTGGGTTATTATTCAAATAGATGGCGATGTCCAAAATGACGTTTGTCACAGGATCACTACGGGATGGTTGAAATGGAGGAGTGCAACTTGGAGTATTATGTGATCGGAAGATCCCTCTCAGGTTAAAAAGTAAGTTTTATAGAACAGTTATACGGCCAACCATGCTCTATGGGAGTGAATGTTGGGCGGTGAAGAAATAAGGTCTCAACAAGATGAATGTGGCTAAAATGTGTATGCTGAGATGGATGTGTGGGAACCAAGAAAAGATCACTTGAGAAATGATTATATCAGGAATAAAGTGGGGGTGGCGAGCATTGAGGACAAGTTGTGTGAGGGCCGACTCAGATGGTATGGACATGTGCAACGCAGACCGACTAATGCGCCTATACGAAGCTGATGATGATGATGATGATGACATGTGCAACTAAGGTCGACTGATGATGATGATGATGATGACGACGACGACGATGATGATGATGACGACGATGAGGACGATGACGATGACGATGACGATGACATGACGATGATGATGACGACGACGATGACGATGAGGACGATGATGACGATGACGATGACGATGACGATGACGATGACGATGACGATGACGATGACGATGACGATGACGATGACGATGACGATGACGATGACGATGACGATGATGAGGACGACGACGAGGATGATGACGATGACGACGATGACGATGACGATGACGATGATGATAATGATGAGGACGACGACGATGATGATGACGATGACGATGATGATGACAGCGATGATGATGATGATGATGAATATTTAAGCTATTGGTTAAGGTGTTAAGGCTTGTTGATTATGAGAAGAAACCTTCCATGGGCTTTATATATGCCTCAAGGCTAAAATACTACAAAGGAATTAGTAGAACTTGGGTGATGATTAATTATTTCTAAATAATTTCATGGATATCATCAATGAGAAATGGGAAAAAAGGTCGCATCATCCCTTACATGTGGTAGTATCTTAAAATATTTTGCAATTTTCATTATTTATTTTGTTTTGTATGATGTCTAATGTAATATTCAATCATTGTAGGTTACTACATGAATCATTATCTCTATTGGGTTGATTCTGGGATAAACAGCACACGATGTGTCTTAAAGGTCAAATGGAATGTGTAGAAACCTCTTTCCCTGAAATGAACATACAGGATAAGATTGTTCTAGTGCAAGAGATGCCATCATAGGAATGTTGGGGATGCATTTGGCAAATCAAATGCCATCATACAAAGATCTAATCCTAATTTGGACCTTGGTAAATTGTCATCATCTTTATTTTTTAGATAACTTATGTTCAATGTCATCTAAATAAATTATCTAATCTAATTCTTTAGTGATTCCTTAATACAATGGAATTGTGGACCAATCATGGGAATGAAACTCTATATTTGCAAAAGATGGCAATCCAAATTATTAATCCAACGTGTACATCTTATGGGTGTGAATGAAATTGGAGTACATTTGATATGGTAATGTACTTGTCTACATGTAGTATTGAGCATTTAATAAGTTTGCACAAGATATTTACTAACTCTTTTACATTTACACATATTCACACAAAGAAGAGGAATCGACTAGATGTGTGGAGACTCAATGATTTGGTGTATTTGTAATTAAATACAAAGTTGAAAGATAAAAAGGAATCCCATGAAATAGATAAGAATCCCTTGAGAGTCTAATTACTTGGATAAGGAAAAAGACTAGGTTGCAAAGCATAATGCAAAGGAAGATGAGGTTTACCCAGGTGCTGGGCTGACATGGGGACAAGTAGCTAATGCATCTAAAGTTTACTATGATGTCATTATGTCATAATTTTCTTGATCAACAACTCTATCACTTTGTGTAGTAGGAGGGGTGGGCTGGTTGTCTCTTCTGGTTCTAGTATAAACTATCCTATTTTGACATAATGACATATGAAAATGGACTAGTTATAGATACTATTAGTTCTGGAAATCAAAACTAGAAAAAAGAAGGGAAAAAAACATGGTCAGATCCATTACAAGACTCAGCTCCCGTGTGATATCTCAACATCTACAAGCAGTAATCGGATCGGTCAGAGGTGACCAGACCCAGCGGGGATTGTGCAACTAGGAGTGTGGAGGAACGATTCTAGATTTACAAACTCTTGTGATTATAAGAAGGGGATACGGTTTCAAACAGCAACTACACGAGCAATCGGGTGCCGCGTGGGGAGAGGAAGATGTGGCTTTTGTGTCGAACAGTGAAGGGATCATTTTCTGATGTCCCCTGAGGCACTGCTTTGGAAGGAGGCCAAGGCCGAGAGGGCCAAGACATCACGTCTGAGGTACGGATGTGGTGTCTTGTGCAGAAAAATCAAGGCAAGGACCACTACCTAATGAAGGCAATCTGCCTAATGGTTCCAGACTGTTGACTAAAGCGTCCACCTCCTCCAACTTCCTCTGCATGCCAAATCCTAGCATTTAAACAGGGTGGTAGTGTGAAGATGCTTGCTCATACCTAATAACAAGACAGGGCAATGGTGTTGAGACGTTTGCTCGAACCTTCTTACAACAAAAGGGCATACAAAATTGCATAGAACCCCTCAGACGTCTCTTCCTATATAGAACAGAGGACCATTTTGCAAATACGAAGAAATGAAGATAAGGGCACACAAAACCCCTCAGACGTCTTTCTATAGAATGGAGGACCATTTTGCAAATCCAAAGAAATGAATATGGAAATTGCAGCAAACACAGCGGACATTTTTTTATGTAATATAAAACCTCTGTTCCTTGATTTCAATGCATGGCACCATTAGGTGGATTAAATTATCATACAACACTCCACGTCCACGTCATTGCATCAAAAGAATTTTTTTTCTCCTACTCTCAAATTAAAATTGTACTGGGTCATTGTTACAACTACTTTTGTTTTGAATATACTGCTGCACTTATTCCTCTGATTAGACATTTTCTTGAAATAAGTCATCTCCCACATCCAAACATGAAAAAGTAGTAAACCATCAGCAGGCTTTCAGGACGGTGTTTTGTTTGCAACTATATGCATCGAGGTAAGGTTACCAAGATATGAACACGTATCAAGAATTTTTAATCAATAGATTCTCACATCAAATGTGAAATTGCATGATATAGACTAGATCTTAAGACTTACGAAACAAATCAATGCATCGTGAACGCTCTGTAGAAAAGGCAGATTGAGATCACCAATTAAAGGAAAACAATAAGCAAATAAATAATCAGGTTATCCATGACCAAGATGAGAAAATAATTGACGGGAAGATAGGGAAGTCACCTGACTTTTTCGAGAGAGAAAAAATTCAAGACATCATATGAACCTCAAAAGGATCAATTTAGTTACCAATAAGCTCAGTTACCAAATTCTCTCAACCAAGAGGTGAGTTGGTACTCTCTACGGTGTAAATGGTGCTATATATAATACAGTTCGAATCTTCGTTCCAAATAGACTGGGAAAAGGCACTCAACTAAAAGAGATGTGAATCACAAGAAAACTTTTTGGATCGGCAAGAAAACATACCCCGGTTCATTCTGTTTGACTGTTGACTTGGTATTGCACTTGACAAACAAATTGATGCCAATATAAGTGGAACAATAGATCTTCTCAAGATTATTTTACACAAAGTGAGTCCGTGTATCATGCCTTAGTACATGTAGCAAGCCAACTCACCAGATCCAAAGGACATCCTTTCTTTTATGGCCAGCACAATTCTTCAACCCAAATCCTGCAACAGCTTTCCAAGAGCTTCAGCCGTGAGAGGGACACAGAAACAATCTTGACCCTCAGAATGCTTTCTCATCTTGATTAATTCATGGTCCTTGAACTCCGTTAAGTGTGAGTTTAGTGTCATCTGGTTGCTAACAAGGAATCGCTCACGACACATGTTGTACAGTGTATTTATTGGAACACCTGTCAAGGTTATACGGATTTATCATTATCATTAAGTGAAAAAAATTCACCTAAGCAAACTGACGGACTTGCCTTCTTCCTTTGGATGAGCTAACTGATAATCAGCAATGATTCTGAAAACACTCTGTGCATTTGGAGTCAGACTCTGTAAAACAATGAAAGCAGTTTTTGCACTTTGAACAGTTGCACCTCCAGCAAGCACCAATGGTAAAAACATTCCTTCAACTTTGTAGGATTCAAATGTGGGAACATGATACCAGCACCAATTGAACTGAGAATGAACCATCTTCTTATCCCATACTATTTAAGAGAAATAAAACTGTTAGAAGATACAATAACTGGCAGATAATCAAGAGAATAATTTTATAAAAGCCAGCAGCTAAAACAGCCCGGAAGAAAAGTCAAAATTTCACCGAAATACTTCGAAAATATAACACGAAAAATCAAAGAAATGCAGTTTAATTCACACATTCTAGATGGGAAACGTGTAGATGATACTAATTCAAAATATCCTCACTGAACTGTGTTCCTAAGCTCTCGAACAGAATGAATGTGGTTATCTTATTTAGGCCTAACTGGCCAGAGTCAATTGGCCCATTTCCTCCACAGTCCACACCCATTTTTCCATACCTTCCCATAATATCTCTCTACCGTCAGCCAGTCTACATTGGTCCTCTGAAAATTGATAAAATACCAAGAAAGCAATTTCTAACAGCCATCCTTTGACTACTAATAAAAGCTTCTTGAAATGTAGGGAGTTTGATCTAAAATGTCTGAAAATTGGAGTATGATCCAATCAGATAAAACTGAATCAAACCACTCGCTTTGTTTCAATTTGAGTTAGGTGACGACTTGGATCCATTTCCAAAACTTTCAAATGAACAATGATTTAGTTTGGATTTAAAGTGTAGTTTATGTTATATTGATTGTAATAGCATATATACCATTTAATAAAAGACTTGAGCAGAGTGATTGGCTTGGTTTGGTTTGTACATCTTTCAAAGCAATCAAAAATGGTTTGGTTTGATTTGAGAGCCTATCGAACCCTACCAAACCAAATCAGAATATCATATTTATGATATATGTCACTTAAATCATTACGATGATAATAGTGTGATCGTAATATACATACACCTAAACTTAGGTGGTTTTGATTTGAATTAAATGATTATAATATTCCAGCCTAAACTAAACTCACTCGGATTGAAATAGAAAGGAGTAGCTCAATAGGTCTTCCTCAATTGCTGATTGTAGTTGAGACTTGAGACAACACTTAGCTGGTGACTTTGCGCCCTAGACAGACTGACAAGCCAATGTTTTTCCTGAATTAAATGTGTATCTTTTTTTTATCTAGTAAAGGTGTTGTAAGTAAATATATGTAATCATTTATTACTTCTTAAGTATTATAATAAAATATTATGCCTAACATCTTCTTGACAATAACATTTAGTAATACCAAAAAAATTTTGTTGAACTGTACTACCAATTTGAAATCTTGCAAGCCATTTGGTTTGGTTTGGTTTGGTTTAGTTTGATTTGATTAGGTTTGGTTCAGTTTGGTTTGGAACTACTAACAGTTTCGATTGAATTTGAAAGTTTCCAAATCATGAAAGTGGGTCAGTTTGCGATTTTAGGAATAAACCAAATCAAACCACATTCACCCATACTCCAGGCACTCACATTGAGTATATATTTTCGATATTCTAGACTCCACCAGAATGTGGCCAAAATCTGAAAAGAACATAAGAGATGAGTGGACATGCCTAGTGCACACAGGCCCAGTTCACTTATGTAACTAAATAAATGGTCTTCTAATATGGTGTATTTTATCTAATGGCAGTCAAACTTATGCATGTTTTATATAACATAAAATAGTCTAAAATAAACTGGCAAAAAAAAAAATTCTATCCTTTTCTTCTTTTATAATGCATTGTACGGAACTTTTCAAGAAAATACAAAAAAAAAAGTGAAGGATTTTACTGACCAAAAAAAATAGTTAACCAAAAATTGAATATGTTTCACTCAAATTTCAATTTCAGATCCTTCGGACATTGAACTGTACTTGTACCTATAGAATTGCAAATTTTAGTAATGCCGATGGGTGATACCAACATAATCCAATTTTTGTGTACGTATGCTGCTATTGTTTGAGAGGAGAAAAAGGGGGAGTGAAATTGGCAATCGGATGTCAAATCTGCTTAATCCAAGAAAAATTTATTGTGAACGTAGATGCCGCAATGCTGCTTGCAATGCAGCGTGTGTGAGGGTTCATGAGCCCTATCCCTTTTATTAATAGAAACTTGGAGAAATTACATAAAGGTCCAGCAATATATAGAAATTAGAAATAATAGAATATAAAGAGATATATTAACACTCCCCCTCAAGCTGGAGCGTACACATCGTGTATGCCCGGCTTGTTGCAAAAGCTCTGAAATGTTGTTGGACTCAATGGCTTTGTGAGGACATCTGCAAGTAGATCTTCAGATTTGAAGTGTGGAGTCACAACAGTGTCATTCTTGATCTGATCTCTATTGAAGTGGCAGTCAGCCTCTATATGCTTAGTATGTTCATGGAAGACTGGATTCTTGGCAATGTAGATAGCAGCTTGATTGTCACATCTGAGTTCTATGGGAGACAAAATAGGAATCTTTAACTCAAAAAGCACTTATTGAACCCACTGCAATTTGCAACAGGCATGAGCCATTGCTCGATACTCAACCTCCGTGCTTGATCTAGCCACAACATTTTGCTTATTGCTTTTCCAGGTGATAAGGTGATTTCCTAGAAACGTGCAATACCCAGAAGAAGACCTCCTGTCATTCAGATTACCAGCCCAGTCTGCATCTGCATACCCAGTAGAACGAGAGTAGACACAGGAGTCTTGGGTCTATAATAGGTGATCCTCTTATCGGGTGCACCTTTCAGATATCTTAAATTACGGCAGACTGTCATCCAGTGTGACTGTAGTGGTGAGCTCATATGTTGACTCACCACTCCTACAGCAAAGGAAATGTCAGGGCGAGTAACTGTCAGATGTATCAATTTATCAACAATTTTTCTGTAGTATCCTGGATCTAGATAATCAGTATCATCAGTTGTCTCTTTCACATGATAGTCCATAGGAGTAGACACTGGCTTGGATTCACTCATGCCAATTTCCTACAGTAAATCCAGCACATATTTCCTCTCAGACAAATTAGTACCTGCATGAGATCTAAGTACTTCAATGCCCAGAAAATATCTCAGTTTGCCCAGATCCTTTGTATGAAAATGCCCCTGCAATCCTTCCTTCACACGTGATATGCCTGTAGAATCACTGTCAGTGATAACTATATCATCAACATATACAACAACAATAAAGGATCCAACAGAAGAGCTAGAATAGAATAAGGAGTATTAGTCACAGAACGAGAGAAGCCCATCTTTAGTACAACACCACTGAACTTATCAAACCAAGATATAGGAGATTGTTTCAATCCATAGATGGCTTTCTTCAATCTACACACTTTCTGGCAGTCCCCCTGAGTAACGAAACCAGGAGGTTGATCCATGTACACCTCTTCCTGTATATCACCATGGAGAAAGGCATTCTTGACATCAAGCTGAGATAGAGGCCAGTCAAAAGTAGTAGCCAGAGAAATAAGAATCTGCACTGAATTCAGACGAGCCACTGGTGAAAAGGTCTCAAAGAAATCAACTCCATATGTCTGATTGTAACCCTTTGCCACCAGTCTAGCCTTCAACCTCTCAACTGAACCATCTGGATTATGTTTTACTGTGAATACCCATCTGTAGCCCACAACATTTTTACCTGAAGGTAAGTCAATAAGATCCCATGTGTTGTTTTGTAGAAGAACAGACATTTCCATATGCATTTCTTGTTTCCAGCCAATATCTTTCATAGCATCAAGATGATTTCTTGGAATGACCACAGATCCAATCCCAAGAGCAAATGACCAGGCATGTTTAGATAATTTCGACAAACAACACACATTTACAATAAGATGTCGAATGGTACAGGAATGAGAACCTTTGCGAACAACAATGGGAACATCAAGGTCAGATGGTTCTTCAGAAATCTCTTGAGTAGAGGAAGATGGGGAAGGCTCAGAGACCGGAGTCGCTACCTCGTCTGGATCATGTCTGTCTCGTCTGTTGTAAACATGTGGATATTGTTGAATTTATGTATCATCTGTTGGCTGCTCTTTTTGAATTACAGTATAGTCAGGAATGATAGGTGGCACTCTCTCACTCTGGTGTGATGGTGGCACCCTCTCACTGATGTCAGATGGTGGCACTCTCTCACTTTCACACAATTGCTCCCCTTACTGGGAACACTAGAGAAGTATGGCGTGGATTCATGAAAAGTTACATCCCTAGACACAAACATACGACGGAGACTGGGACAATAGCACTTGTATCCTTTACTAGTGTTGGAGTACCCAAGAAAAAGAGTCCTAATAGACCTAGGAGATAACTTATCAGCCTTAGGATCAAAATTGTGGACAAATGGCGTACAATCAAACACTCTGAGAGGAACGAGGAAGGGTTGATCCTTGGGACGTAAGACAGAGAACGGAGTACGTCCTTGAAGCACGAAAGAGGGTTGTCTGTTGATAAAGAAACAGGCAGACCAGAACTTCTTAGGAACATTAGATTGAAACATAATTGTCCTGGCAATATCAAGAAGGTGACGATTTTTTCTCTCAGCTACCCCATTTTGTTGAGGGGTGTGAGGACAAGACGTACGATGAATCATCCCAAAGGAGCTACAAAAATCAGCCATAGCACTTTGAACATATTCCAAGGCATTATCAGATTGAAGAATTTTAATATTGCAATCAAATTGAACTTTTATTTCTAGATGAAAATGTTTGACAACAGATAACACAGACTCTCGACTCTTCAACAAATAAATCTATGTCATGCAAGAAAAATCATCCACAAAGGAAATAAAATAGCGAAAACTATTATAGCTACTAGTCTTTACAAGACCCCAAACATCATTGTGGACTAACTCAAAGGGACAAGAAGCATGTTTATTGACACGACTGGGATAAGACATTCTATGATGTTTTCCCAATTAACAGGACTGACATTCTAATGAAGACACTTGGGATAACTCAGGTTCTAACTTTCTCAAGCTCTCCAACGAAGGATGTCCATATCTGTAGTGCCACGGTAAGGGAGAACCGCTCAAAGGATAGCTGTAGCAGGAGCAAATACTTGGCAAGACAGACTGTCGCCATGGAAGAGGTAGAGATCACCTTTCCTAGGCCCCCCATCAATCGTCCTCATACTCTTGAGATCCAGTAATACAAAGCAAGAAAGTCCAAATGTCACTGTACATTTTATGAAATCAATTAATTTTGCAACGGAGAGAAGGTTAAAAGGAAACACGGGCACATAGTGAACAAATTTAAGATCAATGTTAGGAGTCAGAGAAACAGATCCACTTGCTAACACTCTCCTCACTTAACCATCTGCTATGGTCACAGATTTGTGAGGAATATGTGAGTCAATGGAATGAAGTAGTCTCCTCATACCAGTCATATGATGTGACGCTCCAAAGTCAACCACCCATGAAGAAGTTGAACCATAAGCCAGTAAAGAGGTAGCCTGATTACCAGTGGTAGATGTCATATTTGCTGAGGAAGATGATCCCACACTCAGATGTTGTGTAGCCAGAATAAATCTATCATATTCTTCCTTTGTGAGTGTGATGCCAGAAGAACCAGAGTTTGATGCAGAAGGCCTAGAAGACTCAGCAGTACTAGCATAGTTTGTTGCCCTTAAAGGTGGTGCAACAGGTCTACCATGCTTCTTCCAGCATTTCTTAACAGTGTGTCTAAGTTTGTCACAGAAGGTGCACTTAGGACGTGCTCTACGTCCTCGGCCCAAACCTGTACGGCCTCCTCTAACTGCAGCGGCTACGGATGCAGGGAATCTCCAGAAAGTGAAATTGTTGTAGGATCAACTGGTTTAAATTTTGATTTTAAAATCCTTTAGTAGGCTTCTTCCAGGCTGGGAAGTTTGTCAGAAGCGAGGATGACACTGCGGGCTGAACTGCATGAAGAACTCAGGCCAGATAGGAACTTTGCAGTAATCAAGTCATATCTATCTTTGACCTGTTCTTAGACAGTCACTGGATGATAGAAGCTTAATTGTTGAGCAATAGCTTGGATCACTCCAAAATATTCTTCTAAAGGCTTGTCTCCTTGTTGTTCTGCAAAGAGGCGATCATATATCATAAACTGACAAAGAGCATTCTTTTCTTGAGAGTAATGCTTCTTACTGCATCCCATGTCTTTGGCAGTAGTATAGAACATGAACCTAGCAGCAAAACCAGGTTTCATGCTCCCCCACAGCCATGTCTTCACAAGACTATTATGACGTTTCCATTCAGCATAGCCTTTATCAGTAGAAGCAGGAGGATCAAAATCAACATGTCTTGCCTTATCTCGGGATTCTAACACTATATGGACAGCATTCATCCACAAGAGATAATTTTTCCCGTTTAGCTTGATGAAGGGGATAGACATCTCGTTGTAGATGGTAGATGCCTTGGTGTCCTCCGTGATTCAACGAAGAGAAAGGGTGACGGAGAGATACACGTTACAGGAAGGATTGAGGGTGACGGAGAGATACACGTCACTGAAAGGATTGAGTGACGGGGAGATACACGTCGTGTCAAATGATTAGATGTGTGTCTGACGCCTCCACAGCCCCCAAACGAAAATTCCCTAATCACACATGGAGGAGATGTGATTAGAAATTTCCTACGTACAGACGTGGACCCTCCGGAATGAAAATTAATAAGCCGTTTTATGTAAGCACTGCCTTCGGAATCGGCCGGAGAAACAAGGGGTTGCTGGCGACTAGTGCGCCTGCCCTGGGCTGGTAGCTGCCGCTCCTAGACGCCGTCGGCGGCTGCCACCTTGGGAGGAGGTGACTGCTTGTATGGCTGGCGGCGGCGACGTGGAGGAGAAAAGAGAGGAGAGAGAGAGAGGAGGAACCCTAGGAGCCTACTATTCTGGTACCATGTGAATGTAGATGCCGCAATGCTGCTTGTAATGCAGCGTATGCGAGGGTTCATGAGCCCTCACCCTTTTATTAATAGAAACTTGGAGAAATTACATAGGGGTCCAGCGATATATAGAAATTACAAATAATAGAATATAAAGAGATATATTAACATTTATATTTTCTACTGTGAACGAGAGAGAAGGGAGACGAACGATGTTTGCGGCTGCTAGGTGCAGCTTGCGTGAGAGGGCAATAGCCGTCTCTCTTCTTTTTATATATTAGGGTAAAATACATTGTGGTACAAAGGAGAAAATAATAGAAAAACAATAAAATAAATAATATAATAAAGATAGAACCAGGAGGCAGATTGCCGATTTCCGCCACTGTTCGACTGTCGATGGTATCGACAGAATGATGTTCAGTTGTTGTGACTCTGTCGATACCATCGACCTCCTATCGATAGTATCGACGGGGATGCATGCTGTTTCACACTCCCCCTCAAGCTGGAGAGTACACATCGTGTATGCCCAGCTTGCCACATAATCTCTGAAAAGTTGCTGGACCTAAAGGCTTTGTCAAGATATCTGCCAGTTGATCTTCAGACTTGACGTATGGCGTCACAATAGTGCCATCTTTGATTTGATCACGAATAAAATGGCAATCAACTTCTATATGCTTTGTACGCTCATGAAAGATAGGATTCCTGGCAATGTGTATAGCAGACTGGTTGTCACACTTGAGCTCCATAGAAGACATAATGGTAATTTTTAACTCAGAAAGAACAGATTTGACCCATTGTAGTTCACAACATGCATGGGCCATAGCACGATATTCAACCTCAGTGCTGGATCTAGCTACCACATCCTGCTTTTTGCTTTTCCAAGTAATCAAATGATCACCTAGGAAAGTATAATAGCCTGATGTAGACCTTCTATCAGTATGATCACCAGCCCAATCTGCATCTAAATACCCTGTGAGAGTCAAAGTAGATGGAGGCACCTTGGGTTTAGAATATGTGATCCTTTTACCAGGAGCACTCTTCAGATATCCCAGAATCCGACAAACTGCTGTCCAGTGTGACTGTCGTGGTGAGTGCATATGCTGACTCACGGCGCCTACAGCAAAAGAAATATCAAGTCGTGTAACAGTCAGATATATTAGCTTGCCAACTATTCTCCTGTAATATCCTGGATCTGAGTACTCAACATCATCAACCGTCTCCTTGATGTGATAATCCATGGGAGTAGATATCAGTTTAGATTCAGTCATGCTTGTCTCCTATAGTAAGTCAAGCACATATTTCCTCTGAGATAGATTGACACCTACATGAGATCTAAGCACCTCAATGCCAAGAAAATATCTCAGTTTACCCAGATCCTTCGTTTGGAAGTGTCTTTGCAACCCTTCCTTCACACGAGATATGCCTGTAGAATCACTGCCAGTAATCACTATGTCATCAACATATATAGCAATGATGATAGAGCCACAAGAAGAGCTAGAGTAGAATAAAGAGTGATCAGTCATGGAGCGAGAAAAACTCATCTGGAGTACAACCTCACTGAACTTGTCAAACCAAGCTCGAGGAGACTGTTTCAGCCCATATATGGCTTTCTTCAATTTACACACCTTCTGACACTCCCCCTGAGCAACAAACCCAGGAGGTTGCTCCATATATACCTCTTCATGTAGGTCACCATGTAGAAAGACATTCTTAACATCAAGCTGAAATAGGGGTCAATCAAAGGTAGTAGCCAGAGAAATAATAATCCGCACAAAATTTAGACGAGCTACTGGAGAAAAAGGTCTCAAAGAAATCAACTCCATAGGTCTGTGTGTAGCCTTTTGCTACCAATCTGGCCTTAAACCTTTCAACGGATCCATCCGGATTATGTTTGATGATGAAAACCCATCTGCAACCCACTGCTTTCTTCCCTGCAGGTAAGTCAACAAGATCCCAGCCATTATGCAAAAGAGTTGACATCTCAAGCTGCATTGCCTGTTTCCAGCCACTGTCCTTCATAGCATCATAGTGATTCCTTGGTATATCAACGGAATCAATCCCAATAGCAAATGCGCGTGCCTGCTTAGATAAGTGGGACAGACAACACACATTTGTAATAGGATGTCTAATAATACAAGAACGAGTACCTTTCCGAACAGCAATAGGAACATCAAGATCTGATGCTTCTACAGGAATCTCGTGAGTAGAAGACGATGAGGAAGGCTCAGGGACTGGTGTCGCTACCTCCTCTGGATCTTGTCTTCCTTGCCTACTATAAACATATGGGTATTGCTGAATAACAGGCTTGTCAGCTGCCTGCTCATCCTGAATAAAAGCGTTAGAATAGTCCCATACCTCTTTAGCTGTAGTATAGAACATAAACCTAGCCGCAATTGCAGGTTCCATACTATTCCATAACCAAGTCTTCACAAGACTGTCATGACGCTTCCATTCAGCGTATCCTTTATCAGCAGTGTCCATAGGACCCGATTCAACATGTCTCGCCTTATCGCGAGATTCCAAGACAGTGTGAACAGCGTTCATCCATAGTAGATAGTTTTTCCCGTTGAGTTTGATGGAGGGGATAGGAAACGCCTCGCCGTAGGGAATCTTGGTGTCCTCCATTGTAGACGGGAACTCAGTGACGGATTGATACACGTCACAAAGAAAGCTAAGGTGACGGAGAGATACACGTCACAGAGATAGATGGGGTGACGGAGAGATACACGTCACAACCAAAAAAGAACAGATAAATGAGTTACTGACGCATTCATAGCCTCCAATCGATTTTCCTAATCACACATGGAGATGTGATTAGGAGTCTAACTGTCGGGTGACGAGTCCTCCGATTTAGATTTTAGACGGCCGTCGAATCACCCGAAGATCCCCAAACAACTTGTGGTGAAGTCTACGGCAGCATTGGAGATCTACCGAAGACCCAACGTAGACGGAGATAACCCTGCAAGCCCGGTGCCTCACTCCAGATCGGCGGATGGGCTGCAGCCGAACGGCGACCTTGTCCTTGCCTCTCGGCGACGCCGCTGGCAAGGAGAAGGGGAAGAAGGGGGAAGGGAGAAGCGGTGGCGGAAGAGGAGAGAAGCCCTAGATCGAGCTCTGCTCTGATACCATATTAGAATGTGTGGTATTCAACCCAAAACCAATTGGCAATGGGTGAAGGAACCACACACCTTATAAGCTCCAGGACCTCCCCAGAGCTCAGCGGTATGGGACTATTCTAACATCCCCCCTCAAGTACAGCCACTTGCACTTGTTCTTTTTTAGGTAGGGTGTGGTCCTTACACTTATCTCATGAGGTCCACTCTGATACCATATTAGAATGTGTGGTATTCAACCCAAAACCAATTGGCAATGGGTGAAGGGACCACACACCTTATAAGCCTAGGAACCTACCCAGAGCTCAGAGGTATGGGACTATTCTAACATCCCCCCTCAAGTGCAACCACTTTTGTGTGCTTGCACTTGTCATTTTAGGTAGGGTGTGGTCCTCACACTTGTCTCATGGGGTCCGCTCTGATACCAGGCAATGGGTGAAAGGACCACACACCTTATAAGCTCCAGGACCTCCCCAGAGCTCAGTGGTATGGGACCTATTCTAACAAAAAGCATAATCAAGAATGATGGGTGGCGCTCCCTCACTCTACACAGATGGTGCCACTCTCTCACTCTGAAAAACTGGTGGCACTCCCTCTCTCAACTGCTCCCCCTTACTCATAGCATCAGAGAAATATGGAGTGGTCTCATGGAAGGTAACATCCCTAGACACAAACATGCGACGAAGACTAGGACAGTAGATCTTGTATCCTTTGCTAGTACTAGAATAACCAAGGAACAAGGTTTTAATAGACCTAGGAGAAAGTTTGTCAGCCTTAGGGTCAAAATTATGGACAAAAGAAGTGCACCCAAACACTCTAAGGGGAACAGAGAAGGGCTGATCCGTGGGTCGTAACATTATATATTTCCAACTATGCTCCAACTTGAGGGGGAGTGTTACATTATATATTTCCTGTTTTACATAGCTTGTTATTTGTTTTGTTATTTTCCTTTATTTATGGACCTCTCTGTAAATCTCTCAGTATTATATATATGAGGGTGCACACATTGTGCAACCCTGAACTTTCTGAAATTCCTGACTTTGTCACATGGTTGAATTACATGGGCTGCAGATATGATCTAGACTGTCAAGCTATGGGTATGAATAAAGAGATTCAGTTTGCTCAAGTATCATAAGGACGAAATTTTACACAAAGTGAATTGTAGATATAAGGCAATCACGGTGTTCGGGAAAGAGACCAAACTAGTCATCCCATGCATCATCTCTGGCTTCCTATAATTCATTTGTTTCTTATCAAGGCCAAACTGAAATGATACAGGATTCGGCCATATGGTTTCGGTTCAACAGCAAAATGGCTACAGGGTGTTCGCCAGATAGAGCTTTGGTGTTAAGAAGGCTAGAATGTGAAATTCAATTAAATGCATGCGACTACAACTTAACTATAGACGTTCTACTTCTGGCTATTGTGTGTTTCTTGGGTCACATTTAGTGACTTGGAGGAGCAAGAAACAGAATGTGGTAGCACGTTCCAGCACAGAGGCTGAATATGGAGTTATGGCACATGCTTGTTGTAAGCTATAGTGGGTTATGTTTGTTTTATCAAAAATGGGAGTGTCTGTTGAGACACCAATTTCTCTCATGTGTGACAACCGTAGAGCCATTCATATTGCTAGCAATCCGGTGATTCATGAGTGGACTAAGCATATTGAAGTGGACTGCCGCTTCGTTCGTGATTTAGTGCTCTCTAAGAAGATTCAAACTCCTCATGTTCGGACTGGACAACAAGTAGTAGATATCTTCACCAAGCCACTTCCAACTTCAGATTTCAAATATATGTATTCCAAGCTGGGCATACATGATGTGTATGCTCCAGCTTAGAGGGAGAGTGTTAGAAAATAGTTTCCTTATTTATGTATCTCTTTACTATTTTCGTTTCCTGTTGGGTCTATTATCTAAATGTTCTCAGTCTATATAATAAAGGAGAACCCGCTCTAGCCGCATACCACTTTGACCCGAATTTCATTCACATATATTAATATGTTTATATTTATATATATGGCATAAAACTAGAATAGAGTTGATTTTGTGTAGAATCATTTTTTTCTTATGCTAATAAATATCAAGATAAATATTTAATTAGATAAGTGAGCGGATTGGTGTTGATTTGTATTGGGAACTAGCCACACCAGTAGATTTGAGCTCATTTAGACATCTATAGCCTTTCCATCTAAGCATCACAAAATCAATGGCATGGAACTATTTAAAATGCTGATTTTTGTATATTTTAGATGGATGATGCAAATACATTAAATGAAATAAAATTTAGTTTATAGATAATTTATGAGGTGAAGATTAAGATCATGTTGTTGGATGTTACATGTGATAGTTGTAACTTGTAACATATAGATCTATGGTTCTATGCATGCCTTACTAAAATTGATTATAGCCTAGTTTGACTCTCTATCTCTATCTATATATATATATATATATATATATATATATATATATATATATATATATATACAAGCTCAATATATGATTTTATATTATATTATATTATATTATATTATATTATATATATATATATATATGTTCCCGCATACCGCACTTCAAGGTTGTCTAGGCAGTCAGGCGGCCAAGCGTTGCCTGGTGGGGGCAGATGGCCTAGGCGCCAAGGCGGAGGCCTAGGTGTTTCTAGGTATTTTAAAAAATATTGTTTTCATTTATACATATAATAATATAGATTAGACATACATAAATATAGGTATACATTAACCTATGAACAATATATGAATCTGTAGGAATTAGGAAGAGGAGGAAAAAAAAACATTGGTTAATTTGAGGAGGAAGAACGAATTTCTGAAAGAAATCAACAAGGAGGTTGCTGGAAGATGAAGAACAAAGAAAGAACAAAAAAAAAAAAGTGGAGCATCATGCAGCAGGAACCTTACGAATGGTGTAAGCAGTGTTTTAAAAAGCAGACCAGGCGCCCGCCTGAGCGGCCAAGAGGCCCAACCGCCTGGTTAAGGCCTTAAGCAGCCTTTCCCATTAAGCGGCCGCCTGAGACTCGCTTAGCCCACCCGGGTCCCTGCCTTAGGCGCCCGCTTGTGGCCGCCTAATTTTTGGGCACTTGATTATTGTATTGTTGCTTTCTTTTTTCATTTTTTGTAGTCAAATGTTGTTGCTGCTACTATATGTTGACTTTCTATATGTGCATGACTTACTATATGTGCATGTAATATAATGTACAATACTATAAATCTCTAATAGTATAATACATTGCTGACGTACATTGTATAATTTGAAACATTATTGTATAATACATTCTATAATACATTAATACATATACATTATATATCTAGTTATCTATTGTATACTGTTTTCTGTACCTTGCTACCTTATACAATACATTAATACATTCTACAGTACAGCATATATTCTACTGTTTTCTGGATATTAATAAAACATTATATATATTATATTGTATACTGCATAATGTACATTAATACATTATTTATCAATACTGCTTACATTAGTATAGAAAGATATAAATATATTTACTACAGTAACAGTAAACTATTTGGTTATTACAGCCGTGTCAAAATTCAAAACCTATTTGGGAGCTTTATTATGTTGTGTAGGGTGTCTAGATAAGTATAAAATTTCCTTATAAATATATTACTTATATACAAATCTGTATATTTTTCTATTAAATTATATAAGAATTTAAGTACCCACTTTTTCAAAAAGCACCCGCCAGGCGCTCATGCGGCTACAAGGTGCTGTCCGCATGCTTCCCCCTTCCTGCTTTTTAAAACATTGGGTAAAACCATGAAGAAAAAAAATAAAACAGAAGATTGGTAGAGGAAGAAGAACAATGACAAAATGAAAGTAGAAAGGAGGTATAAAAGACGAGAAAAAATATAGTTTCTATATGTATAGATATGAATAATTGAGTATAATATAGGAGCGTTAGAGTAAGAAAACTGAAAATGCAAGCAATAGATAAGCATCGTATTATTGTGAGTACATCCATAACAGGTTTAAGAAATAGGAGGATGAAGAAGAAAAAGATCATGGAGTACATAGTAAATCGTTAAGTGGAGCAACAGTAAATGGATAGTAGTACAGCAGCAGTAATTCAGTAACATAGCAGCAATTTGCTGCTTGGTAGAGCAGAACTAAGAAGGAAATAAAAAGGAATGAAGTAACATTGCAGCAACTTTGTTGCTTGGTGGCGTTGTAAAGGAAAAGAAAAAATAAGAGGAAAGATTAAGGATGAAGAACATATATCAGTAAGCACCAAGGCGCTCCTTGGCCGACAGCCAAATAGGTAGGGCACCCAGGTTTTGGAGGCTAGGTAACAGCCTAGGGCACCTAGGCGGGCACTCGTATAACTATGCCGGACATAATCTATGCGGTACCCTTTCCGTCCCGCATACCGCATATACTCTATGTGGTACCCTCTCCGCCCATATACCTCATATGCTCTAGCCAAAGCGACATGCATAGAATGAGGGTCGAAGAAATTTGAATTAATATCATAGTACATGGGATCAAAAGCAGCTTGATGTATTAAAAAGCGGGAAGCGGGAGGCATGCAGACGGCACCTTGTAACCGATAAAGCGGTAGGCGGGCGATTAAGATGGGCGATTTTTGAAAAAGCGGGTGCCTAAATGCTTATATATTTTACACAAAATTACACATGTATATCTAAAAATTATATTTCTAAGGAACTTTTATACATATCTAATCAGCAAATCAGTAATTAACTAAGTATTAATCAATGCTTTTCTACTACTCAATATTTCGAATCACTATAATCAGCAAGCATATCAGTAATATTGTAATATTGTAAATAACAAACTATCAATTATTGATTTAATACTTTACTAGGAAACAATTAATCAGTATTGCACCAAAAAAGTAATGCTAACCAGTAGTACCAATCAGTAATCACTGAAAGCAGCAAGGAAATCAGTAAAATAAATCATGCTTTAGAAGTATAACAGACTAATATGATATTTACTTAGACACATTACAGAAGTACCCTATTATTAGGGCTTACACACAAAGTATGCATTCTAAATTAGGACTAGGTATATCGTAGAACACTTAATATGCATACAAGTTTCATAAATTATAGTCAACACTACTTGGACCATGTAATTAATTAATGTTACATGCTTCCAGTAGATTTTTAAAAAAAGGCGGGCAAAAAGCAGACAAAAAGCGGGAAAAAGCGGGTGAAGCGGACAAAAAGCGGGTGATTTTCTTCAAAACGATTAATCGGGCACTTATAGGCTAAATTAAGCGGCTGAGGGTGTTGGCCGATTAAGCGGACGCCTGGGCCGTTTTTTAATACAGTGCAGCTTGTTGATTACAAGCATAAGCTTTCTCTAAAAATTACAAAGTGCATGTGGCCAAAATCACACTCCTAAGTTGAAAGAAATAAAGTTTGATCTAAACAAGGCAGCCTCTAGATCATCACCATATTTAGAGTTCGGTATGAACCCAATTCCTAAGATATTGACTTGATCACAAGAAAGTACTTATCAATCTTGTTATTATCCCATCAATCAAGAGTATTGGACACATTATACAAGAGAATGTTGCACTCTTCTTGTGACAATTATTTCTTTAAAATAAGGAAGAGAATGTCCTATGCTTGTTAATTCCAAAGGAAAATCCTATCAAAAACCTAGAGAGAGAAGGACACAAGTGCCCAAGACTAAAGTCATGTATGTGCCTAAAGACAATCTAGCTAAGAAGAAAAATGAAATTGATTATATATGTTGTCATTACTGTTTACGTCTTGGACATTATTCATTTTCTTGTCCATACAAGAAAAAGGATATTGATCTAGTTTGGATTCCAAAACCCCAAACGTAGAAATATTGAACTTGATTAGTTGAGATTTGACCTAAAACTTTGTTTTGATACTCAAAATGTCTTATCTCAACTAAACTGAGCTTTAATTTGCATATTTCTGTAATTGTATTGAAAGTAATTTATGTTTTACTTGAAAATAATTGCTAAAACAGAAATATTCTCGGTCAAATAAATCCTCGATCGAGATACTCTTCGGTCGAGAAAATAGTCGACCAAAGATGTTTATGTCTCAAACCTGCACTTTCTAGACAAACAGTAACTTGCTCGGTCGAGAAAGTTGTCGACCGAGAACATTTTGGTCGAGAAAAAGTTCGACCGACTGAGGTTCTGGAAAACCTGCTTAATTTATTTCAGTTTGCTATCAATTTGCTATTAATGTTGATTTAATCTGCAAATCAAGAATGAATCTTGGAGACAATTTTTTTGAACATATTGATAAGCGCATCATGACTTATTAAATGAAAGTATACTTTGATTATAACATTCTTATTGAACTTGTTACAAAACGTGTTGATTAAAAACATGTATACTTTTTGCAAACTAAAATTGGACATGCTTTCTTGCAAAAATGAATCAATACAAATATAGCATAGATTGCAAGTTCATATATTTTTTATTTCTATTTAAAAGGATATGATCATAATTGAGAAAAGTTTAAATGGGAAGACTAGTGGAATAAGAGATCTTGCTTAGAATAAAATTATTCTATCGAAAGCCTATTCTAAGCAAATTAAGAGCAAGACACCATTTCAAAATCAAAAATTGCTCACATGAATTAAGTTCTATACAAACTTGATCCTAAGCTATAATCTTTTAAATTGATATAAACTTTTTCAAATTGGTATCCACCTGTTACATAAAGACTTTATATTCAATCAAGTGGATCATTGTGAATGCTCAAACTGGAAATCTGCATAAATGTCTCTCGATCGAAAAAGAGTTCAACCGAGGGGCGCCTCGGTCGAAGTCATGGTCGACCTAAATAAGCCTGGCAGAATGCTTATTTGTGATATTAAATCATTTCTTTGTATTCAATCTTAGTATATTGATCTGAAACTCGTTCATCATGTTGAAAATAAGATTTTAGTGCAAATCTCTCATAAAAGGTTTGACTTATTGTAATCAAACTTTAATGCTTGTTACTCTTAAACTATCTTGATTATAAGATTAAGGGGGAGCTCACAAAAAATTGTAAACATTTCTTGATCAAATCAAAACTTCAAAAACTAGCTATGACCTTAGGATTATTGAATTATCCTGATCTAAAATGGACTCTCTATATCAATATGGACAGAGTCTCGAGCAGGTTCTATAGCCGTTAGACTTGGTGGGAAAAAGTGGTTGGGAGTTGAGTTGAACGTTGCAGATCCACTAACCTCAGTCTCCCACTCAGTCGAAGAAAAGTTCGACCAAGATCGTCTCGGTCGACAAAGAGTTCGACCGAGCTACACTCTGGACTGTACTTTTCAGCATTAAGCAAATAGTCGTTGCAATATAATTAGTGGACACATAACGGCTAGTTGAGCACTAAGAACACCCTACAAGGTGTCTAGAACGTCCCCAAGCATTAGCAAACCACTCCTATAAATAGGACAAGCTATAGGACACCCAAGGCATCACTCATGCATACAATTACACTTGAGATTCAATCTTTGTGAGCAACAAGTTGAGCTTCACTTGCAATCTGTTCTACATTAGTGTCCTATAGCTTAGTATCTCCTAGCCACCACACTACCACGTTCATCCACAGTGGATAGGAGATCAATACGCTTGATATAGGATCAAAGCGTTGTACTTAATTGGTAACATTGTTCCTTTCTTCCAATCTTGTTTCTTTTATTGTATTTTGTTCTCCTTTGCTACTCCTAGGTTGGAGGTTGCGGAAAGGAGGTCGTTGGAACTTCTTCAGGTGGAGAAGGTAGCTCGGCGGACTTTGGACTACTTCTAGAAGGTCTCAACGGGAAGCTACTTCAAGGAGGAAGGCTACTTCAAGGGGGGCTTGAAGATACTTCAAGTGAAGGCTGCTTCAAGGTTAGTGAGACGACTTCGGGGTGAAGGCTGTCCAAAGAGTTTGTGAAGGTAGTTGTATCTTATGTAACATCCTTGTGAGGTAATAAAATACAATTGCTTTCAAAATCCTAATTGGAAACAATTGGGTAGTGGACTGACTCCCTTAATTTTTGCTAAGGGTGGAACCACTCTAAACGCATGTGTCTCCTTCTCCAATCTTTTTGTGGTTGTTAGCTTAGATAATTTTTAAAATAATCATAAAACCATATTCACCCCCCCCCCTCTAGTGTTTTTCACATTTGAGTTTTCTTTGATGGTAATGTGGCATTTCCCATCTTGTAAAAAAACTTTAATGTACCCGCAAAGCATCTCACTGGGGATTATTTGATCATTTGTTGTCAAGTTGTGTGTAGGTACATGCTACATAGCTCAAAAGATATATTTGTTTCCAGAAAAACTTGTGTTTTCTGGATGCAGAGTTTCTGAAGTCAACTCTTCCATCTCAAGGAATGGCATAAATGGTGAATATACATGTCTACTCTAATCTTCCAACTTCTAAGATTTAGACTCTAGTTTGTCAGCTTCTTTTCAGATATGGTAGTGAGTTCTTGTTGATGTGGTTGCATGCTCGGTGTATGTCACCATTTTGTAGGGGTTTTTCCTATGTGGTTATATCTTTTTAAACTATTGAAGAAGCAAAAGGAGGGAGAACCAGAAATAGGCTGTTTATTAACTCTTTTCTGGTTGATAATTTCTTGTAGATTCTCTTTCATAACATGTAGATCCTTGCCTCTAGGCCCTACTTATTATATTCAGCACCAGACTTAAAGAAGCCTAAAATCTTACACAATCCTGCAATATATCTGTATAAGAAACTAAAGAACGTAAATATCTCAATATGCAGCATATAATCTTACAAAGGGGAGCATTGATGTGGTCAATAGATGCAATGAAACGGATATGAGAGCAAGAAGCAATTCGAGCAAGGTACTGTTGTGTATCAGAGTCCCTTAAGCCAGGTCCATCAATATTATGGATGACAACGCAGACAAAAGAGCCATCCTGTAATTTCACAGAGCTTAAATATGAAATAGCATCCTCAATTGACGTGAGATCAGATATGCTTTCACTTCTTAAACCGTGTCTTCTAGAACTCTTTATTACAGAGTTTGCTTCCTCTTGTAAAATTTCAGCAATGGTAACTGCAGCCTGTCAAAGTAACGAGTGCTCTCAAATCAAATGACTTAAAGGATGCAATATATGTACCAGATTGCCTGTATCCAGAGCACGATAACAAAAAATCTCCAAAAGTTAAAAAAGAAAATGCATATAGTATGTCTTTATGGACTGTATCTAACAGGCAAACGTCTCTTCATTTCCAAATTTAATGTAGAATTGAAATCTGTTCGTACTTTAATCATGAATGGAAGTTTCACTCATGTATTATTCTTTTAATAATCGAGCTTATTTTCAGTGTCTGTAGCATTTATGCAATGGAAGATTGCATTTGTTATATTATTGACAAACATCGTGTGTGTTCTAATCAATCCTGGATTTGCCCATAATCGTGGACAAACTTGTATCATATTAACTTCCCACATAATTTCTGATATCTGAACTTTAGATCAACTGAAGGAACCTCCAATGTCGTATTTGTGACTGTCATTGCAGGAAAGATTCAGAAATAAAAAAATATAAAGAGAAAAACATTAGAAATAGAAGCGAGCTCCAGAAATTCACCAAGGGATACAGGCCTCGTCCACTACTATAGTTATGCATTTTTTTGCAATGTATCAGCCTTAAAAAATGGGCATGTCCTGAATATAGATGGGGAAATGGTAGTGGATGAAACATTAACATATGATCCAACTCCCGAGCTCACAACCGGTGCTTTTGAAGAATTCGAAAAGCAGCTACCTAGTTTAGAAATCCTCCATTGCCATTGATGGTATGCAATAGTTATCCCACCATCACTTTGAGCCCCAGTTATTCTAAAGGTTGACAAACAGATACAAGTTTGCATTACTAACCGAGAAAACAATTAAGCTGCAATAAGGGAGGAACTAATTAAAATCTGCATTGTTGGTGGAGACTCCTGTGAGAGTATAGATGCATAGTTTATCAAGGTGTCGCTTTTCTTTCTGCTCAAATATGGGTGCAAAGAGGTGCACACATGTGGCAGCTATGGGAACAAGATATTTGCTTGTCCCTGGCATCTGTTTCAGTTTTTATCCACTTAATCAGTATATCCCTGGGTTTGATTTTTTTGGTAAGCTTCTGTAATGGATGTTTCAGTTAATCGATTAGGATTATTGACTTCAAGTAATGCGTGTTCTCTATATTAATGTCGCCAACCAAAAATTGTGTTGCTGCTGAATATTTCGAGGCCTTCATAAGATTGCAGGATATATTGCACGATGAGACATGGATATAGATGGTTTTAACGCCTTGAATGGACTGGTCACAAAGTCTTTGAATCAAGCTTTACTTGAATATTGAAGTATTTGAAGAAATGGTACACACTTAGCCCCATCCCCAAAAAAGGAAAGAATCACTACAATTATTCTCAGTAGACTAGCAACATTAAACAACATTACTATTATATAGCCTCCTGATCTACATCCATGGTGTATCAAAGTTCTAAAGGACACCAAGATGAAAAGAAAACAGACTGAAATCTAAGTACAGATTGGCAGGAAGCTGAAAATCGCTACCTGTCTGATATTGATGTGCTGCAGATAACCATTGATTACCACCACTCCATAAGACGTTAACGTGCTTGCAAAATCTTCAAGAAGTGCCTTCTTTGAACCAAAGCCATAAGTCAACAGGTTAAACCCACATCTGACATTGCCATGAGATACGAAGAATATTAATAAGATATAATTTCAGCAGAAATTAGTGACTTCTTAACAATTTATTCTGGTAGAAAGAAGATAATGACTACTGAAAATAGTAGCTGAGTGAGTAGGTTAGAAGAAGAAAAACACAAACCACAAAAACAAATGAATTTTGTGTGGTTCACAATATAATGACATATCATCTTACAGTCGCAGGAGGGAAGTTTCCTTTCTAATATCTGAGGGACTAGGGTTACATGAGACTCTTTTATATATTAGAGTTATTAGGCTTCTAGATGTAATGATGTACCATTGTAAAATAACTCTCATTTACAGACTGATTACATAATACAGTGGCCCTCTCTACAGTGGTACATATCTCATTGTTTCCCACTGTCACAAGTTATAATTTGTGTCACCAATGTCATAATATTCTCCAAAAAATTTAAAAATTCATATGTTTAAAACGCATTTTTTTCCCAGCCATATGTAACAGCCAAATAACTCACTATTTCCAAGTATTACGCTTATTCCTGTATTATTCACAAATTATTCATAGTTTACGTTTTCTTTCTTTTATTTTCCCATTTTACATTGTTTAAGACTCGAACTTAGTTTGACTGTCTGTGTGTGTATATATTTGCATGTGTATATGTAAGTTTAAATGTGTAATGTATGTATATATGTAGGTAATATATATGTACATATATAGATAGAATGCACAAACAAACACATGCTAGATTTTGGAAAGCGCAAATCTGGAAGTGTGCGGATTGTCCCCCTTGAAGCGGGAAGCGGATTTGGAAGCAGACTAAAGTGGGCACTTTTTAAAAAAGCGGTCCCAAAATAGAAAATTTTGTATTTCACTTTCTCCCTTCGGGATGCATCTGGAAGAGTGCAATACTTCCACGCGGGATCATTTGACTTAGCCAAACTTTAACCACCCCCGTGCATACTAATTGTGATAGAAAATAGAATAATCAGTAGAATAATTTCGAATTAGAGTACGTACATTTAGAGTCATGCTGTCATAGACACATAATGCATACAGTCAGTCAAAACTAAAAAATAACAAGTTAGGTTAAGTCTTGATGTATGATACATAGCAGTAATGATTACTGAATTTACAGTAAATAGATTAATCATAATATCAATAATTACAGTAATTAATTATGTCACATAGCAGCATATTTTTTTTCATTATAGAATCATGCAATCATAAGCAAGTGTCATGATGGTATGTATCCATTCATCTGACATGATGAAATTGTGCAACAACCAACAACAACAAAATCATATATACATGTGATAGGATGATGTGCTTTCGTATAGAGGAGGTTACGAAATGAGATTGTCCAACACTAAAAATAATATGCAATTCAAACATGGTAGGAACATGATGTATTACTAATATTATATCATGCAAATTAAAACATAGCAAGAACAGGAAGCAACATCAAAAAAACCATGCAACTATTACTAATATTATAATAAAAACTCCACAGATAGCAGATGACAGTACATAATTCTTATGTAGATGTACATAGTGTACAAACAGCAGTAGCTAATTAGAGATACTGATTACCAAACTGATTAAAACACTTATTACAATGCATAATTTTCATTTTTTTCAAATTCAACATGTGATTGGGCAAGTCCAAGAATATTTGTGGTTAAGCGCCCTGAAACGGCCGCTTAAATGGACCCAAAAAAGCGGCCTGAAGCGAGCAAAAGCGGCCTCTTTAGTGCAAAACGCTTCAAAGCCCGCTTCAGTGAATATGTTCTTTGGCGCTTAAGCGGATGCTTCACCCACTTTTTTATTCATTGAACACATGTATACATTTATCTGTGTATATAAATGTATCTTCCGATTTTTTTGTGATTTTTTCGTGAATTATTGATTGTACTTTTACCATACTTGAATGGTTTTTACCTGAATTTCCTGCATAACTTCCGGATTCCTTATTTCGGATTTTTAGCTCAGACGAATGTATTCAGAATACCAAATTTGTGACTATGATGTCACACATGCATAACTTGTCAACAACATGCTCAAGAGAGGTCTTCAAGAGTATCGCCGCCAGTGATATCGTGAAGATTTCTTAAAAGCTGTCATGGGGCGACTAACAGGAAAATGAAAGGTAGGTAAGGTTTTGTAATAGATATCATGAGGAGCCGAGGAGTTCTACAACATGACGTGTTTTATGTCTTTGTTGTTGTCGCTTAGGAAATTGATAAAAGAATGCCCCTGTCTCTGGAGATGTCATACTTGTTTGACAATGACCATCTTTAGGCAGAAGGTACAAGTCAGTTCCAAGCTCCTCGTTCTCCACAAAGAGGCCCAACGAAGGGCACCAAGATCTAACTCACATAGTTGCATGATATATAAAGTTGTCATGGAGGGAGGATAGGGTTTGAAAATTGCCCTATATGCCCTTGAGAGCTACATTTTTATCTCTTACAGTCGTGTTGGGATTCAGAAGCGCTTAAAGAAAATTTTAGAAGGAACTCATTGTGCAAAATATCCAACTATTCTTGCCAATGAATACAATGATATCATGCAAGCATAAGAGGGTGATGTCTTTACGTAGGCTGATACAAATTAGTGGTGTATGATTGTGGCTCCCACTCATAGTTGGTGGTGTCTGATTGTGGCTAGGCAGCGGTCTTCCTACCAAGGGGCGCCTAGGCGGTAGCCTAGGCTTTTCTAAGCATTTATAACATTTTTATATTTTTACATATATATAGTGAAATTTACATGTGTATTTAGCTATATTCAAATATATACATTATTACGTACATATATATTGGTTATCCTTCTCTTTATCAAATCATAACTTGACCTACATCACACCAAACATGAGTTAAAGTAGACCTAATTGGGCCTAATTTGACTTAACTTGATCAAAATTAGACCTAATTTGACTTAGTTTGCCCTGATTTGGTTTAAGTCAAACCTTATTTTCATAAGCAGACCTAACTTTCCCTAATTTTCCCTATATTGACCTAAATGAGACCTAATTTTGCAAAATCATAGCTCAATTCCCTAAATCGGGCCGAATTTTCCCAAATCGATATTGTTTCCGAAAATCAAAGCCCAATTTTCCCAAATCAGACTGATTTGGCCTGAATCAGACTTATTTCTAACCTAAAATGACTATACTTGATCTAATTTCACAAAATCACGACTGATTTTATCCCTTATTTGGTCTTTAAGTGGCTATATATGGGCCTACAAGGCCTTAGACACTCACTTCACTCACTTGAGGGTCCTAGTTTAAGGTGCCCTACCCAGAGCCCAGGGCGCCTTGATAACTAAGCTTCCACTTTATAGCAGCAATGACTAGTTTTTAGTGGATCCATGTTATGAACCTCCTTCGTTCGTGTGGTCTCACACTTTGTTCAAGAGGCACTGCCGATCATCTAGGATCTTCAAGAAGTCTCTCAAAATCAAATGTTTTTAGACATTGTTTGTTGCTCATGAAGACCGTTAGAAATCTAATGTATGATGCCTTTGTTAGTACCATAGTTTAAAATGTCTGATTGTGGCGTTGTTTCTAATGGTACATAAACATAAATTTATCGAAATTGACAAAAAGGTTAACAAATTTGCTATGTCAGCACAAGATTTTAACAAATGATTTGGACGACCATGTAAAGGAATTAAGTCATGAAATTTTACCAGAACGGTCTATATAGAAATACACCTAACTGTATCATATATTGCTATTAGGTAGGAGGGGCTCCTACATGTGAGTTAAAAGATACAAAATTGTCTCAAAGGAGGTTCGCTTTGCAATCTATACATCTGTATATTCTTATGCAAATACATATTACATCTTATATCTTGTATGCAATTTAAATAATACCTAATAATTTCATTTTTTTTCATTTCTTTAATTTTTTTTTACATTTTAATGCAATTACATATCAAAATTTTGTAAGCCTTAAAATTAATATTCTTGATATTGTGAAGAAGTGTATACAATTATGTTGTGTTGTTCTATTGACATGTACGCCCCAGTCCTGTATATAGGAAAGGAGGCTATTACAAGGAAGCACAAAGGAAGCGACTTAACCCTAATGGGCCATGGGCAACATGGCCATGTAGACAATTGACTAATAACCTATTAACTAAATAGGCTATATTCTAACATTCCCCCTCAAGCTGGAGCATGGGTGAACACAGGTCCAAGCTTGGAGTTACATGACTTGATTGAACGGTAAGAAATAAACGATAAATGAAAGATAGATATGTCACTCCCCATACAAAAATTGTTACTCCCCCTTAAACAATACTTCCTAAAAGACATGATGACGCCTCTTTGAGATGTGTTCTGCAGGTTGGAGAAGCTCGAGCTTTAAAGGTTTTTCTCATGAAGTGCATCTGGAATGAAGAACATCTGAAGTAGACAATCGTAAATACCACGACTGTTCAATCTTCACTGGAGTGGAATAAGCGCACTCAACACATCACACGTACATAACGCGACACGAACGCGAAAGCACAGTATCGATGCAGCAGTGGAGATGTCTCTGAATTGTCTGAGAAGCGTAGCCAACTGGAATTAGCGTAGAAGACCACTGACGTGCATAATGTGGCACGAACACGCTGGACAAGGTGTTGAGCTGTCAACATGTAGACGTAGCAGATGCAACTCGGAGAAGGCATGACGAAGTAGCTCGGTGAAGATCACTCTTGATGAATCCTTGCAGATACAAAATTTGCACAGGCTTGACAATGACGAGCTTCAGAGATGAACAGGCAACAATCTGGAACACCATCAACACAGCATGGATGATCAACTGGAACGTCATCAACACCAAAGGGACTAGAGGCCGGAACATGTGCAGCAAGCCCTTCTCCTGACGTACATAATGCGGTACGAACGCGAAAGTCTTGGTGTCAATGTTGCAACTATGAAATCCTTTAATGATGTCTCAAATGTAACGTGATGCTAAGTGGGAATGACGCGCCACAAAGACATCAAGAAACCAGATGTGCTGAAGAACATGAAGCTCCATGAAGATAGCCTGGAATATGTCATCTCGTCTCATATCATGTCTCTCTCCTCTCTCTCCTCATATCCTCTCTCTCATGTTCTCATCATACCTCCTCTCTATCTCTCTCCTCTATCCCCCCCGCACACCAAATAAAACGAGAGTGAGTAAATGGTGTGGAAAAAGGGAAATATGACCCCCCCCCGCACGTGGAAAGACGCACACATGAGGAAAGGAAGGGTGGGAAAGGGAAGGGTAAAAATGAAAGGTGTGGTATGTAGAGAAGAACAAAAGGACTACCGGAAAGGAAACAAAGGTAGGAGGCGATACGCTACCCGAATTTTGCTCGGTAGGGAGAAAGTGGTACTGTCGAAATTGTTTCTCGGCATGAAAACCAATAATCGGAATCAATATGCAAAAACAATCCGATTAAGATCCGGATAGAGAAAATAAATGGATCTTTACTTGACCCGAAAAGGACATTAGTCCGGCCCTTAGGCAGACAAATGTGGGGGTGTAAGGGTGAAGGCCCCGTAAAAAAATTTGTTGGGTCAAAAAATAATAATAGGATTTGATTATCATAAGTATTGGAGGAGAGATAGACCTTTGGAGGACGTCAAACTAGAACTGGAAGTGTTCTGACTACTCTTGACATGTTGTGTCTATGATTGGACACGTCGTGTAACTTGTCAGGGGTGAGATGCATACTCCTGATGACACGTCGTGTGGGTTGCTGACACGTCGTGTAGCTTTGATGGTCGATGATGACAGACTCCCAGCAACACACTGTGTCGGATGTCGGAGGCGTGAACTGGATCTCCGTCGACACGTCGTGTTCCAAGTGGACACGCCGTGTCTGAAGTCGGAGGCATAACTCTGATGTCCGCCGACACGCCGTGTTCGAGAATGACACATCGTGTATGTTGCAATTTGTGCCGTCAGGAAGAGTTCTCGAATCGAACACGCCGTGTGTTTTGAGCAACATGTTGTGTCTTTTGCATTCTAGGCAAAAGTCTGCGTCGTGAGGATAATTCTGGAGCACGACACACCGTGTTGTTTGGACAACACACCATGTTGGCGGCGGCTGATGCACAATCTCGACGAGATTTCGCGTTGTCAAGGAGACAAGTACGCCGGGAATTAGCACCATGAGTCGACAGGAATTAGCATCGTCTTTTGTACTCCTTTGATCATGAACAAAGGTGATTCCTTGCTTGACCATGGCCGGATCTGGACAAGAATAAGCGACGTCCTGGGTCCCAAGAAGTGGTGTAGCAGTGGAGTGATGGAGTGACTGGAGCGAAGATGATGGATGATGCGGCGGCTCGACGCGGAGACAGCAAGGCAACGAGGCAGGTGAAGATGGTGGTGACGATTGCTGGAGCAGAAGGTTGATCTGCTTAGCGTGGCTTTTTAGATAGCGACAGCTGGAGCTGCTTGACGAACGGATCTCGGGAAAGTGACGATGGACTGATAGATCTGAATGGGAAGGATGGCGCCGTCCAAAGACTCAAACAGAATGAAAAGGATAGATGGTTGCCGAGAAGGATGGCGTCGGCTTGTAGATAAAATCTATGTGAAAGGGGAAGAAGATGCGACCATGGAGGTCGGAATGTGCCTAGTGGGCGGCCGGCCTAAGCCATGAAAGGAGGCATCAGCCGCCCCAGGCGGGCTGTCCCCCAGTTGCTCTCTTTAGGAGAGGAAGGGGTGGCGGCTGCTAGGGTTGGAGTAGGCGCCGAGAGAGAAGAGGGAAGGAGGGGCGGCGGCTAGGGTTGTCTCCTCAGGGCTATTGCTGCGATACCATGTGCAAAAGTGTATATGATTATGTTGTGTTGTTCTAATGATATGTACACCCCTGTCCTATATATAGGAAAGGAGGCTATTACAAGGAAGCACAAAGGAAGCGACTTAACCCTAATGGGCCATGGGCAACAGGCCCATGTAGACAATTGCTAATAACCTATTAACCAAGATAGGCTATATTCTAACAATTACTATTGTTAGAGTATTAAATATAATATAGTTTAGCTAATGGGCCTCTCCTACTTAAGCGAATTAGTTTTCGTTTAGTTTATCTCATATTGATTCGCATGTACACCATACCTTGAGCCTATTCTATATATAGCAATCGTGGTATCTCAGTTTTGGACTAATGAATCTCCAGATTATATCACATAAATAAGCTTCCCAAATATTCCTCTATATTGTTTGGGACTCGAAGTAGGTGTACATGCGGAGCAATATTGGATAAACTAACACTTATGGGCTTGGGTGGGAGAGGCCTATTAGCTCTATTACTATTATGTCTAATACTGTAATAGTAGTAATCAAGAATATATGTTTAAATCTTCATTGACTCAGTCATTCCTTCAGTTACATAAAAAAAACCCAAATATGACATGTAACATTATAGCTTAAATAAGTGTATTTATGTCTATACATTATGCTTGTGAAATTTCATAACCTATTTCCCTCATTTAATGTTGAAAGCACAAGAAAAAATTCCAGTATTCATTCATTCACTTACATAAAGAACCTTCCAATATCCAATGTAGATTATGATTGCATAAGAGGGTGCATTTAACTTATGGAATGAGCTTGTACTATTTCAAGGGTGAATTCCTTTATTTCGCATTGAAATTGCCAACAAAGCATTTATTAGAACTTCAACAATTTTCATTTCCATTCCATGCAATGGCGTCGATATTTTTTGTTTTCTCCAGCATATATGGACAGGGAAATTTGCTTATGTATCTTAATGTGCTCAACATGGAGCTTCGTGTCCTGTCTTCCTTAACTCATTAGATGACAACAAATTCTAACTATTCGTGAAGTTGCACAACATGATCGTCCATAGTATCTCCACAATGGAGATTCGAGACATCTTAAACGTTAGATGGGCAATAACAAGTTTTGCCTCGATATTGGTGAGAAAGATCGGTGATTGTAGGGTCATCATCCATTGCATAAGTGTAGTGAACCATATTCCCAACCAAAACCAATCCTTTTGGCAATTATTCTAAGGGTGGCTCATCACGGTGAGTGCCATTAAACATTTCTCTAGAGGGGTAGTTTGTGGATGTGTGGTTCTACAATATGTTGAAAGAAAACAAGGACCATTTTCTAGACTTCTGGGTACAAACGGCATACTAAGGATAGAAGATGCTCAAGCAGTTGGTGGAAGTGTGTAGAAGTGAAGAACAATCCTTGATGACAATGTCTCTCGAAGCCTTTCTTTGGAAAATATAGGAGAGGAATCATCATTATTTGAATGGATATTCTGCTGCTACGGGCATGATATATCTATTAGCTCAAGAATTCTGACCCGCTTGAAGTAATACTACTCGTATCGTACTTCCTTAATAAATATTCAACCTTAAGTTTTCCTCAAAAAAGGAGCTCATGCTTCCTCTAGACATTCATAGGTTGATCTTAAAAGAAGATATATGGGAGATAGATCACCATCATCAATTTTTTGGTAAGGAAATACACTACATTCCGAGTACAAGGTAGATTGGAATACGAGAAAACAAACCAAAAAGAAATGTGCCTAATCTGACTAGAGGGAGAATAAAATAAATCATATTGTCTGTCTAATTATCTTAGCTATATAAACAATGTCTCTCAACAAGATTGTTGGATTGTTAACAAATTTCACTTGTCATGGATTTCATATTTCCAATAAAGATAGATGGATTTTTAGACATGGTTCATGCCATCATACGTCTCTCTAAAGAACAACGTCTCCCTCCCTAAAAAGAGTGCATGTTGCGTGGCTGTTATTTAGGTCCCCTAGGGAGACATTTTTCTTCTGGCAAGCTCCCTTATCTCTAGACGTGAGGCAAGGTTAGATACCTCCTCTTTTCTTGTTTAAAAATGATAGAGCTAAGGGGAAGCATCCACAATTATTGATTTATTCTTGCATGCTTCCTAAGTGAAGAGGAGAGTGCCTTGCAAGATTGAGGTTGTTCATGTGTGGCATTTCAATGGTGTGATCTGGTTCTTGCTTGATTCATGTGCTATGCATTGCACATACTTGTCTAGGCGGCCAGGTGGTCCTTCACACCCAAGGGAAGCCTAGGGGGCCTAGGCGTGTAGGCGGGAGCCTAGGCGCGTAGGCGGGAGCCTAGGCGTTTCTAGGAGTTCTTCATATTTGTTTGATATTTTGCTTATATATAAATGATTTTGCATATACATTTAGATATATATATATACACATCACTATGAACATTTGTATTGGTTATCCCTAAGGTTAATTAATCATTGCTTCACCTACATCACACATGTCATGGCCTAAGCATACCTATTCGGCCTTAATTTGACCTAGCATGATCTAAATTAGACCTATTTTAACTTAATATGTCGTAACTTAGCCTAAGTCAAACTTCTTTTGGCATAACATGACCTAATCAGACGTAACTTCCCCTAATTTTTCCTACATTGATCTAAATGAGACCTAATTTGGCAAAATCAGATCTAATTCCCCCAAATAAGACATGTTTTCCCAACTAGACCTATCCCCCCCCAATCAGGCCTAATCTGCCCAAATTTGATCTGATTTCACCTACATCATACCTACTTCTTTCCTAAAATAACTAAACTTGACCTAATATGACCAAATTCAGACCTAACCCGTAAAAATTGGGTCTTTAAGTGTCTTAATTTAGGAATAAAAGGCCTTAAACAACCACTTTAGTTATCTGAAAGCCTAGGCGCCCAGTTTAAGGTGTCCCACCTAGAGCCTAAAGGGCCCAGGCGTCGCTAGGCGGGATCCTGGATAACTATGGCAATGCATGTGTATAATCTTGGTCTCTAGTGGTTGGGTGTTCATAACAATGGTGCATATCATAGAAACTTCTTCATGAGTTTTGTAAATGTGGATGCCACAAAGCAACGTGCAATGTGGCTTGCGTGAGGGTTCATGACGCCTCACCCTTTTATTAATAGAACTTGGAGAAATTGCATAGAGGTCCAGCAATATATAGAAATTACAAATAATAGAATATAAAGAGATATATTAACACTCCCCCTTAAGCTGGAGTGTACACATCGTGTATGCCCAGCTTGTTGCAAAAGTTTTGAAATGTTGCTGAATTCAATGGCTTTGTGAGGACATCTGCAAGTTGATCTTCAGATTTGACGTGCGGAGTTACAACAGTGCCATTCTTGATCAGATCTCTGATGAAGTGGCAATCAACTTTTATATGCTTAGTGTGTTCATGGAAGACTGGATTCTTGGCAATGTAGATAGCAGCCTGATTGTCACATCTGAGCTCTATGGGAGACGAAACAGGAATCTTTAGCTCAGAAAGCACAGATTGAACCCACTGCAACTCGCAACAGGCATGAGCCATTGCTCGATACTCAGCCTGCGTGCTTGATCTAGCCACAACATTCTACTTTTTGCTTTTCCAAGTGATAAGGTGATTTCCAAGAAACGTGCAATACCCAGAAGTAGACCACCTATCATTCAGATTACCAGCCTAGTCTGCATCTGCATAACCAGTAAGAACAAAAGTAGACACATGAGTCTTGGGTCTATAGTAGGTGATCCCCTTATCGGGTGCACCCTTCAGATATCTCAGAATACGGCAGACTGCCATCTAGTGTGACTGTTGTGGTGACCTCATATGCTGACTCACCACTCCTACAGCAAAAGAAATGTTTGGGCAAGTAACTGTCACATATATCAGTTTACCAACAATTTTCCTGTAGTATCCTGCATCTGGATAATCAGTATCAACAGTCATCTCCTTTACATGATATTCCATAGGAGTAGACACCGGCTCGGATTCACTCATGCCAACTTCCGGCAGTAAATCCAACACATATTTCCTCTTAGACAAATTAGTACAAGCATGAGATCTAAGTACTTCAATGCCCATAAAATATCTCTGTTATGGTGGGAAATCGTTGTTTATTGAATGAATCTAAAAGTGTACATAGTAGTCTCTTATATAGCAAACAGAAAAAGAGACTGACTTAGATGCTACCCATATGGGACTAAACAACATAAGAAATAGAGTAAGTGAGTCAAATGTTAAGCACGTGACGCTCAAGAAAACAGAAACACATATAAACACATATCTCTATACTCCCCCTCAAGCTGGAGCGTAGATGTCGAAGAGGCCCAGCTTGTCAATCAGCGTCTGAAAGCGATTCTTGGGTAGCACCTTGGTGAAGATATCTGCAAGTTGTTTCTCCGTGCTGATATATGGGGTGTGGATCTGGCCAGACATAACCTTTTCTCGTACAAAGTGGCAGTCGACTTCAATGTGTTTAGTTCTTCCATGAAATGTAGGGTTGCTCGCAATAAAAATAGATGCCTTATTGTCACGGAACATAGGGATGGGGCTAGACGGAGAGATGTCAAACTCCTTCAGAAGACTGCGGACCCATAGGATCTCACATGTAGTATGAGCCATCGCTCTATATTCTGCCTCAGTACTAGATCGTGCTACAACCGTTTGCTTCTTACTGCGCCATGTAACCAGATTTCCCCCACAAAAGTACAATATCCAGATGTGGATTTTCTGTCAGATCGACTTCCTGCATAATCAGAGTCAGAAAAACCAGATAGATCACAGTGGCCATGTTTCTTGTATGATAGACCTTTCCCAGGAGCACTTTTGAGATATCGAAGAATGTGACAGATAGCATCCCAGTGACATTGACGTGGTTTATCAAGATACCGACTAACAAACCCAACAGCAGCAGCTAAATCAGCTCTAGTGACAGTCAGGTAGATAAGTTTGCCTACTAGTCTCCTGAACTGGTGGCGGTCAGCATATGGAGAAGAGTCACTATCCCAATCCATATTGGGATCCAGAGGTGTGTTGGCTGGCTTGCAGCCTAACATGCCTGTCTCTTGCAACAAATCCAGAACATATTTCCGCTGTGATAGACACAATCCTGCAGAAGATCTAGCAACCTCAATTCCCAGAAAGTATCGTAATTTACCAAGATCTTTTGTGATAAAATGTTGTGCTAGATAGTTTTTGATTGCTTGAATCCCTGCATTATCGCTACCAGATAAGATAATGTCATCAACGTACACAATGAGAATAACAAGCCCTGCTGTAGTGTTTCGTATAAAAACTGAGTGATCAGCCTGCGACCGTCAAAAGCCAAAGGAAAGTAAGATTTTACTAAGTTTGTCAAACCATGCTCGTGGGCTTTGTTTTAAGCCATATATTGCCTTGCGAAGTTTACAGATTTTTGAAGCAGACTCCCCCTGAGCAACAAATTCGGGGGGTTGCTCCATGTAGACATCCTCCTGTAGATCGCCATATAAGAAAGCATTTTTCACATCAAGTTGGAAAAGAGGCCAGTCTTTATTTACCGTAACAGATATCAGAATGCGAACAGAATTGAGACGAGCTACTGGAGAAAATGTTTCAAAATAATCAACTCCGTAGGTTTGGGTATATCCTTTTGCCACGAGACGAGCTTTCAGACGTTCAATGGTACCATCTGGCTGATATTTAATGGTGAAGATCCAGCGACAACCAACATAGTGGCAGGAAGATGGTCTGTCAACCAGATCCCAGGTATGTTGTTCATTCAGAGCTTGCATTTCCTGTTCCATAGCATGTTTCCATGCAAGATGGCGAAGCGCCTCATCGGCGGTTTTAGGAATAGTCACAGCAGATAAAGCAGATGTAAAACAGGCAAAGCTATCACTAAGATTGTCAGATGAGCAAAAACGACTAATAGGATGTTGAGTACAAGAACGAACACCCTTCCGTAAACTAATAGGAATATCCAAGTCAGAAAATACCTCAGCCGGTGGTGGATCATCCGCAGACGGAGGAGTTGGTTCGGCCGGGGCAGTGATGGGCTTCGGCCTTCGCTTGTATACTTGTAGAGGTCGTTCCTGAGGCATAGTAGCAGGAGGCATATCTTCTACTAACAGTAGTGGAGTGGTAGCCAAAATATCAGCAGTCAAGTGTTCCCCGGTAGCAGAGTAATAGGGCATATGTTCAAAGAATATCACATTCGCACTAACATACCAATGTTTCGTAACTGGATCAAAACAGCGGTAGCCTTTCTGAGTGCGAGAGTACCCTAAAAACACACATTTCACAGAACGAGCATCTAACTTGGTGAGACCGGGGCGAAGATTTTTCACAAAACATGTACACCCAAAGATGCGAGGCGGCACAGAGAACAGAGGTTTATCAGGAAATAAAAGGGCGTACGGAACTTGATTTTTCAAATCAGAAGAAGGCATGCGATTGATAAGGTAGCACGCTGTGGAAACAGCTTCAGGCCAAAAACAATGAGGTACTTTATAATGAATGAGGAGGGTGCGAGCAACCTCAAGAAGGTGTCGGTTTTTTCGTTCCGCTACGCCATTTTGTTGTGGGGTGTATGGGCAAGTAGTCTGGTGGATAGTTCCATGGGACATACAAAAAGAAGTAACAGCTTGTTGCATAAATTCAAGTGCATTGTCTGTGCGAAGGGTTTTAATAGGTCGATCAAATTGCGTTTTAATTTCAGCAAAGAAAGTGTGAATGCAATCTAACACAGTATTTCGACCTTTGAGCAGAAACAGCCAAGTGGTACGAGAATAATCATCAATGAAAGTCAGAAAGTATTTCACACCAGAATGACTGGGCACAGAACATGGCCCCCAAATATCCGCATGCACTAGTTCAAAAGTTTCTTTAGAAGAAATAACTTTTTTAGCAGGAAAAACAGATCTAGAATGTTTGCCCATAACACGTTTTACAGGAAAAACTATCGCCAGATAAGTAAGGAAATAGATGCTTCAATTTTGCCGCAGATGGATGGCCAAGCCGAACATGCAACTGTAGTCCTGTCACAGAGGTAGAGATCATCGCCTTAGGAGCAGGTGGTCCATCCAAGTAATACAGCCCATCAGGTCCTTCACGGCCCGAACCAATCCTCGTCTTCGTGCGGAGATCCTTCACAATACAACCAAAGGGGTCAAATTTGACAGAGCAGTTCAGTTGTTTAATCATTTTGCTGACTGAAAGTAAATTAACAGGAAATTTTGGAATGTATAAAACTGAATTCAGATGCAATTTTCGTGAAAGAGGAACTGTGCCGGTGCCGTGAACAACAGTTTTAGATCCATTTGCAACAGTGACAGATGAGATCGGAGTTGTTGTAGAAATCTTTGAAAATAAATGAAGAGCACCAGTCATATGAGTGGAAGCACCTGAGTCGATGCACCACTGTTTGTTACCAGAAGATGATGAGGTGAGCATGGCAGAGGAGCCTGATGTAGAGGGTAGCTGTGCAAGGCGCTCTTGGAACATTTTCTCGAACTCCGATCGTAGCCACTCAGTGTTGGTTGGTGCAGGTGATATTTCAGCAGGAGAGTCAGCAACAGCAGCATCATCAGCGGTTTGGTTAGCCCAAGCAGGTTTACCGTGCTTGATCCAGCATCAGTCCTCAGTGTGATTGTCTCGACCACACCAGTTGCAGTGACGTGGGCCTGGAGAAGTACCCCGACCTGGTGTAGAGGATCCGCGGCCGCCAGAAGTAGGAGGTCGTCCACCGCGACCGCGACCACGGCCACGGCCACGACGAGAGTCAGTAGAGCGCGCAACTAGTGCAGGATGCTCAGGAGCAGGTGTAGGAGTCATAGAAGGCAGTCTCTGAACTCTTTTGAGGACATCGCGAACTGTGGGCAGCGGATCGCTTGACAGAATTTGATCAACAACCCCCGAGAAGGAGGCAGGAAGGGCAGCCAGAAAATGCACAAGTTGAAGCTCATTTCTTTGCTTCTGGGCAAACTTGATATCAGCAGTCAGAGGGTGATACATTTCATATTCATTCCACAAAGCGGAGCATTGATTATAGAAATCGTCGATAGACATGTCAGTGGAGAACTCCTTGGCGAGCTGTTTGAAGATTTCGAAGACCCGCTTTGGATTCTCCTGATGAGAGTAAACATGTGCCAATTGCTCCCACATCGCCTTGGCATCATGGTGGCAGAGAAGGAACTGACTGATCCGGGGCTCAGTGTTGTTGAGGATCCAAGACATGACGCCCGAATCATCCTTGGACCACTGGATGTAGCTTTGTGTAGTCTTGTCATCAGAATCAGCCGCAGGAGCAGCAGGAGGATTGGTCGTAAGATGGTGATACCGACCTTGGGCCTTGACATAGAGAACAAACGACGCCGACCAGAGATGGTAGTTGGAGCCGCCGTCGAGTTTCACTGTGGTGACACACAAAGATCGGGGGGGCTCAGAGTAGGCCATGGCAGCAGTAGACGTCAACGCCGTAGAGGTAGCAGTAGAGACCCTTAATGGGCAGAGCAGAAGAACCTGAAACGGGCAGAGGCAGCAGGGATCTGACGTAGCAGATCAGAAGAACCCGAAACGGGCAGATGGTGCATAGAAACCTACGCCTGCATGAGGAGAAACTTAACGTTCCACCATGAGGCGTAGGCAGAAACACTAACGGACAAAGAAGACTCTCAACTTAGATGGCCAGCGGACACCCGAACGAGAACTGACGTACGCCCGGACGTAGACGTAAAAAATTAGAAAGTGATCAGGCCTTACATAGGAAATTAGAAAATGTTTGTGGTGGAGGGTATGGTGGAAGAGGGTATGGATGGGTAGATTTGATAGAGGAGGAGATGAGGGGAGGACGTGGGGTGGTGGTAGTGGTCTGCGGTGGTGGTGGTTGCTGTAGGCAGCGGCGGCAGGGGGGGCGACGGCTAGGTAGGGTGAGGGTTAGGGAAGGGAGGAGAGGGGAGGAGAGGGCAGGGGCAGGGCTGCCGCCGGCGGGGGGGGTTAGGTCATGGGGGGGGGGGGGTTAGGTCATGGGTGGGAAATTAGGGTGGGAGAAAATAGAGGCCTGCTCTTTATACCATGTTATGGTGGGAAATCGTTGTTTATTGAATGAATCTAAAAGTGTACATAGTAGTCTCTTATATAGCAAACAGAAAAAGAGACTGACTTAGATGCTACCCATATGGGACTAAACAACATAAGAAATAGAGTAAGTGAGTCACATGCTAAGCACATGACGTTCAAGAAAACAGAAACACATATAAACACATATCTCTATAATCTCAGTTTGCCCAGATCCTTTGTATGAAAGTGCCCCTGCAATCCTTCCTTCACACGTGATATGCCTGTAGAATCACTGCCAGTGATAATTATATCATCAACATATACAGCAATAATGATGGATCCAACAGAAGAGCTAGAATAAAATAAGGAGTGATCAGTCACAGAACGAGAGAAGCCCATCTTTAGTACAACATCACTGAACTTATCAAACCAAGATCTAGGAGATTGTTTCAATCCATAGATGGCTTTCTTCAATCTACACACTTTCTGGCAGTCCCCCTGAGCAACGAAACCAGGAGGTTGCTCCATGTACACCTCTTCCTGTAGATCACCATGGAGAAAGGCATTCTTGACATCAAGCTGAAATAGAGGACAGTCAAAAGTAGTAGCCAGAGAAATAAGAATCAGCACTGAATTCAAACGAGCCACTGGGGAAAAGGTCTCAAAGAAATTAACTCCATATGTCTGAGTGTAACTCGTTGCCACCAGTCTAGCCTTCAACCTCTCAACCGAACCATCTGGATTATGTTTTACTGTGAATACCCATCTATAGCCCACAACATTTTTACCTGAAGGTAAGTCAATAAGTTCCCATGTGTTGTTTTGTAGAAGAGCAGACATTTCCATATGCATTGCTTGTTTTCAGCCAATATCTTTCATAGCATCAAGATGATTTCTTGGAATGACTACAGAATCAATCCCAAGAGCAAATGACAGGGCCGGCTTAGATAATTTCGAAAAACAACACATATTTACAATAGGATGTCTAATAGTATAGGAACGAGTACCTTTGCGAACAACAATAGGAACATCAAGGTCAGATGGTTCTTCAAAAATCTCTTGAGTAGAGGAAGACGAGGAAGGCTCAGAGACCGGAGTCGCTACCTCCTCTGGATCTTGTCTGCCTCATCTGCTGTAAACATGTGGATATTGATGAATTAATGTATCACCTGCCGGCTGCTCTTCCTGAATTACAGTATAGTCAGGAATGATAGGTGGCACTCTCTCACTGATGTTTGATGGTGGCACTCTCTCACTTTCACACAATTGCTCCCCCTTACTGGGAACACTAGAGAAGTATGGTGTGGATTCATGGAAAGTTACATCCCTAGACACAAACATACGACGGAGACTGGGACAATAGCACTTGTATCCTTTGCTAGTGTTGGAGTACCCAAGAACAAGAATCCTAATAGACCTAGGGGATAACTTATCAGCCTTAGGATCAAAATTGTGGACAAAAGACGTACAACCAAACACCCTAAGAGGAACAAGGAAAGGCTGATCCTTAGACGTAAGACAGAGAACGGAGTACGTCCTTGAAGCACTGAAGAGGGTTGCATGTTGATAAGAAAACGGGCAGTAAGTAAAGCATCAGACTAGAACCTCTTAGGAACATTGGATAGAAACATAATTGTCCTGGTAATATCAAGAAGGTGACGATTTTTCCTCTCAGCTACCCCCATTTTGTTGAGGGGTGTGAAGACAAGACGTACGGTGAATCATCCCAACAGAGCTACAAAAGCCAGCCATAGCACTTTGAACATATTCCAAGGCATTGTTAAATTGAAGAATTTTAATATTGCAATCAAATTGAACTTTTATTTCTTGATGAAAATGTTTGACAATGGATAACACAGACTCTCTACTCTTCAACAAATAAATCCATGTCATGCGAGAAAAATCATCCACAAAGGAAATAAAATAGCGAAAACCACTATAGCTATTGGTCTTTACAGGACCCCAAACATCACTGTGGACTAACTGAAAGGGACAAGAAGCCCGTTTATTGACACGACTAGGATAAGACATTCTATGATGTTTTCCCAGTTGACAACACTGACACTCTAATGAAGACACTCTGGATAACTCAAGTTAACTTTCTCAAGCTCTCCAACGAAGGATGTCCATATTTGCAGTACCACAGTAAGGGAGAACCACTCAGAAGGATACCTAGAGCAAGAGCAGATACTTGGCAAGGCAGATACTTGGCGAGGCAGACTGTCACCATGGAAAATGTAGAGATCACCTTTCCTAGGCCCCCCACCAATTGTGCTCATACTCTTGAGATCCTATATACAAAGCAAGAAGGCTCAAATGTCACTGTACAGTTCACAGTATCAATTAATTTTGCAACAGAGAGAAGATAAAAAAGAAATGCAAGCACATATTGAACAGATTTAAGACCAATTTTAGGAGTCAGAGAAACAGATCCACTTGCTAACATTCTCCTCATTGAACCATCTGATATGGTCACAGGTTTGTGAGGAATATGTGAGTCAATGGAATGAAGTAGTCTCCTCATACCAGTCATATGTTGTGACGCTCCAGAATCAACCTCCCATGAAGAAGTAGAACCAGAATCCAGTAAAGAGGTAGCCTGATTACTAATGGTAGATGTCAGATTTGCTGAGGAAGAAGATCCCACACTTAGATGATGTGTAGCCAGAATAAATGTTTCATATTCTTCCTTTGTGAGTGTGATGCCAGAAGAACTAAAACTCAATGCAGACGGCTCAGAAGACTCAACAGTACTAGCATAGTTTGTTGCCCCCATAGGTGGTGCAACAAGTCTATCATGCTTCTTCCAGCATTTCTCAACAGTGTGTCCAGGTTTGTCACAGAAGGTGCATTTAGGATGTGCTCCACGTCCTCGGCCCATACCTGTAAGGCCTCCTCTAACTGCAGCGGCTACAGATGCATGAGAATCTCCAGAATGCAAGATTATGGTAGGATCAACTAGTTTAAAATTTGATTGTAAAATCCTTGAGAAGGCTTCTTCCAGGCTGGGAAGTTTGTTAGAGGGAGGATGACATTGCGGGCTTAACTACATGAAGAACTCAAGCCAGATATGAACTTTGCAGTAATCAAGTCATCTCTGTCTTTGACTTGTTCTTGGACAATCATTGGATGATAGAAGCTCAGTTCTTGAGTAATACCTTGGATCACTACAAAATATTCTTCTGAAGGCTTGTCTCACTGTCGTTCTGCAAAGAGGCGATCATATATCATAAACTGACGAAGAGCATTCTTTTCTTGAGAGTAATGCTTCTTTACTGCATCCCATATGTCTTTGGCAGTAGTATAGAGCATGAACCTAGCAGCAATACCAGGTTCCATGCTCCCCCATAGCCATGTCCTCACCAGACTATTATGAAGCTATCCAGTCAGCATAGCCTTTATCAGTAGAACCAGGAGGATCAGAATCAACATGTCTTGCCTTATCTCGGGATTCTAACAATGTATGGACCAGTGTTTTACAAACGGTATGTGTTATGCGTGCGTAGAGGTCACCTTGTAGAGTATATGCAGTATGCGAAAGTATATGTGGTTTTGGATTTTTTAAATAATTTAATTATTCTATATCAATTAATCACACAATTGCATATTTAATCTGTACAATTACATATTTGGACCTTAAAATTTGAGATAGATTAAATATAAAGTTTAAATGAAAAGTGAAGTACCATTTAGAATGCATTCTAGAGTTATTTCAGCATAAACTTCAATGAAGCATGCATGAAATGGTTTAACACATGTACATAACAATGAAGACTAGCCAAATCATACAAAAGATGCCTACATGTCCTAAAGGTCCAAAACAACAAACATTAAACGAGCATGTAACTCATGTACAAACCATCAACAAAATAGTACATTAAGAGAATGTTATTAATAAAATTATAATCTAGTTTGGGCTAAGATAACAAATTTCTATCTAAAAAGCGTCGACTAATCGGCCTTATAAGCGGCTAAGTATATGCGGGCCGCTTATGCGGCCCATGCGGCCTTTCTTTTAGACACTAGTATGGACAGCATTCATCCACAAGAGATAATTCTTTCCGTTCAGCTTGATGGAGGGGATAGGTGACATCTCGTTGTAGATGGTAGATGTCTTGGTGTACTCCATGATTCAACGGAGAGATAGGGTGACGGAGAGATACGCGTCACAGAAATGATTGAGGGTGACGGAGAGACACACGTCACCGGAAGGATCGAGTGACGGGAAGATACACGTCATGTCAAAAAATTAGATGTGTGTCTGACGTATCCACAACCCCCAAACGAAAATTCCCTAATCACACATGGAGGAGATGTGATTAGGAATTTCCTACGTACGGACGGACCCTCCGGTATGAAATTGAATACGCCACTGCCTTCGGAATCGACCGGAGGAACAAGGAGTTGTTGGCGGCTGGTGCACCTACCCTGGGCCGTCGGCTACTGCCGCCGCTCCTAGCCGGCGGCGACGGCGGCTGCTTGCTGCCCGGGAAGGCAGCGGCGCCGGCCTGCTGACCTGTGTGGCCGGCGGCGGCGTGGAGGAGAAGAGGAGAGAGGGGGACGGCGGCTTGGAGGAACCCTAGGAGCAGCCTTGCTCTGGTACCATGTAAATGTGGATGCCACAAAACAACGTGCAATGTGGCTTGCGTGAGGGTTCATGACCCCTCACCCTTTTATTAATAGAACTTATAGAAACTACATAGAGGTCCGGCAATATATAGAAATTACAAATAATAGAATATAAAGAGATATATTAACAAGTTTGTCCTAGAGATCATCTCTTGTTTGTCCTCTCACTTGCAATTGGTTAATTTTACCGAAAAGAAGAAAAGACAGCCAGTACATATTTGTGCTTATAAAACATTCCAAATTATGGATATGGTAAATTATAAATTTTTACTTTGAAAGTGACAAGTTGGATGAATCAACCATCCACCACCAACACCTCCTAAGCATGTGCTCATTTGAAAACTTGACTCCATTCAACAATTGAAAAATGGATGTCTGAATTTAAAGAAACATCACTGTCGGGGCTTGACTCACCGGCTCTAAGCTTGCAAGTCCGTCAACAATTTTGACTCTTGTATATAAGCCCATCATATGATGAAAATCAAGATTTATGGATTAGGTTTCAACAACAAAATATCTTTAATAAAAGCATTAAAAGTATAAATTGCATTAATATCTGCATTTTCATACAAAAGCAAGTAGAGTCTTGCTAAGATCCAGCTAGAAAAGTGTAATATGGCAGTATAGAAAAAGGAATGCGCATGATCACACATGCAGGACTCTGAAACATGTCTGATTTAATACATTGCTGACTAAAGGACATGTCTTACCTTCAAAAAAAATGTCTTACAGCCAAGTTATAGTTTATTTGAACTTTAAATAATCTCATATTGGAATAATGGGATCATTATGCATGGCATCATGTGCGGTAACCAAAAAGGTAAGCTTCTTACTTAGGGTTGCAAAAGTTGTCCAAGCCCATGAACCCGAATCCAACCGACCCGAAAAAAGGGGTTTGGATTTCAGTTTTTACATTCTTGATTGGTTCTAGATTCCAAACTGCGTGTCCAAATTTAAAGTCGGTCGGGTCCAGGTTTATAAATTGGACCCACTTTTTGACATCCCTAGCCATATCAAAACAACGACTTGCCTTACACTCATGCAGACAACAGTTACGCATAGTAACCAGTTGGGACGTACGGTGAATAAGCAATGGACTTTGATTATTTTGTTGCTATTATAAAAATTTGTCTAATAAAAGAAATGGAGAGATATATTGAGTTGTTTAATCAAGTAGTCGTCAAATAATCGTTGATACTTTAGGAGTTTGATTCCATATAATGAAATTTGTTACAATTGTATAGGCAATTTTATCAGAAAATTACTTTTTACATAAAAACCATCTACAAATCCGGCTCTAGATTTGGTTTCGGATTTAGATTTTTCAGACTGGGTCTGTTCTGGTTTGAGTGGTATGAATAAATTTCGGGTTCGGGTTCAGGTCCAGGTCTGGGTTTGACAGTCCAAAGTTCCGGGTTGGCTTTTCTGACCCAGACCCAACTTTTTAACGCCCCTATTCTTACTAAGCAGTCATCAAGCAAAAGACCACCGAAAAACCATATTTATCATTTTTTGGGTCAATTCAAATAGAATTGAAGAGAGTACAAAACATTTTAACTTCGTTAACCACTTGCCTCAGCTCGAATAACCATTTGGAATAGAAATCTCTGTAACTGTTGACTAGTAGCTTTATCTCGTTTTCATGCTTTGGTTTAAGTCCCGAGACTATTGCTCTTAGTTCCTGGAAGCAAAACAAAGCAACAAGAAGTTAAAATCCAAAGTAAAAACCATTTCCAACCACACATGTTCAGGTGCAAAAGAATTGAAAAACAAAACATTACCAAAGACATTTTTATATAATAAGATTCTTTTTCAGAGTCGTCACCACCAGCACTAAAGATGCACCAAAAAGCTATTATTGAGAAGTAGAATACACACAAAAATACCATAGAGACCTACATGGAGTTTTAAAGGAAACCAACGGTTCAGGGCCATTTTCCTAAAAAGGCACAACATTTGTCTCCGGTGCCGTGGGAAGGGAAGGGGACTGGTTAGGAGAAAAATGAGAGAGGGAGGAAATGGAAGGGAGGAGAATGACTGGTGGGTGGGCTACATGGTATTTATATTTGGCATGTGTGCAATATATGTCAAGTATCGAAATCGTATTAATATATGAGTAGTGTGTGTATGTGTGTGTGCGAATCAGTGTTCAGGAAATCAGCCTAATCGGCCAACTAAGCGGTTCGGTAGGTGTATCGCTCCGAGTATACCAAATCGGACCTATAATCCATTGAGGACCGATTAATTGGTCAATACTGTGTATAATCGGCCGATTAATAGCCGCTTTTTGAAATCATATAGCTGCAGTTTTTATAGTAGTTTTTTTAAACCTACTGTTGGTCATTATTGTTACAATCCCTTCTCCCTCTTCGCATATTTGGTCTTCTCTCCTTGTTTTCTCGATAAGTACATAGTTTAATGCTCATCAAATTGCTTCTTATTGTATATTTTCCCTTCTCAAATATCATCACTGTTTCTGATTACATATTTGATATAAATAGATGCCCCGTATTCCTCTAATTACTCCTCCAATTCCCCCGTAAACTAGCAATCAATCTAAGACTGACCTAGTCCCATGTTCCTGCCCTGTTTTCCTTCCATCTCCATTATAATACGGTTGCAATTTCATATTAACAATATATTTATTATTACGTATTACAGTCAGTAGATATAAGTCAGTTAATTGTCTTTCATATCAGCATATATAAGTCGTCGTTTTTTGTTCAGCCAGTTATGTGCAACAATGTATTACTATGTGTTCTTTCATACATTAGCATATATTGCTGAACCTGTAGTCTTCTTGTCTTGTGTGTGTTTTGTTTGATGTGATTTTATACATTATATATGGTCAATTTATAAATTTATGCAAATATATAATTAATTTATTAAAAATATCAAAACCTATTACACTCCCGCTTATACTTCCGCATACCGCATATACTCTATTTGGTACACCGTCAGCCCATACCCCGATTACCGCTTTTCAAAAGACGGGTATGAATAAAATCAAAATATAAACAGAAATGTACAAATATGTGTGTAAAATTTGTGTGTATTATTTAGGTATATTATGTATCGGAATCAGGTAAATATATTCCGACTCCCTCCTAAATTATAGGAGGTCAAGAGTTACATATAGCCCAACGCTATGCACCATAACAGATAACAACTCACACTCCTATCTCCTATGCAGCTTGCGCTTAACGCATTTACAAATTTTCACAGATAGGAGTGTGAGTTGTTATTTGTTATGGTGTATAGCGTTGGGCTATGTGTAACTCTTGAACTCCTATAATTTTAGGAGGGAGTATATTTACCTGATTCCGATACATATGCACATAATACACCTAAATATTACGCACAAATTTCACACACATATTTGTACATTTATGTGTGTACATATTTGTACCTATGTTTTCGTACTTTTTGTGCAAATATAGTCGGTCCCAAGCCCGGGTGAAGGAGGAGGGTTGGTGGTAGGTTGACAGCCAGCCATAAAAACTTTGTCACTCTTTCTATGACATGAGTCCTTATAAAAATTTCGTTGGAGCGTCCCTACCTAGCGACACACTGCATCGGCACCTGGGTGTAGTGATAAATATGCAAGGGGTTTCGACACAACGGCGCTCGGTTGTGTTGAAGGACAGACAAGGGGTTTCACATCTTGGACGGGTGTGGGTAAAGAAGCTAGTCCTGCTGTATCACCGTCGGATGTAGCAAAAAATGTGTAAGGGTTCCCACATCTTGGACGGGTGCGGGTAAAGAAGCTAGTCCCGCCACATCATTGCCCGGATGTAGTAAAAAAATTTGCAAGGGCAACATTTCCGAAAAAGACAGGTAAAGAAGCAAGTTCAACAAAAAAGGATTAGAGTTGGATCTTGGAATATTGGCTCTCTGACAAGGAAATCTTTGGAGATAGTGGATACCATGATGAGAAGAAAAGTCAATATAGCTTGCTTGCAGGAAACCAAGTGGACAGGGGAATGTTGTAGAGAGATTGGAGACACGGGTTATAAAATCTGGTATACATGTATTGATAAACATAGAAATGGCAGCATAGGTACTATTGTTGATAAGATGTTGAAGGATGATGTTGTAAAGATCACAAGGATGGGTAATAGAATCATAGCTATAAAGGTTGTTCTTAGGGAAAATATTTTAACATTATTAGCGCTTATGCCCCCCAAGTTGGTCTTAGCGAGGAGGCTAAAAGAATTTTTGGGATGGCATGAATGAATTGATGCAGGGAATACTGACAGATGAGAAGATTACTATTGGGAGTGATTTAAATGGCCATGTGGGGAGTATCAATGTTGGATACGAGAGAGTTCATGGTGGTTATGGATATGGCAGCAGAAATGGAGAGAGGATTTTCAATTTTGTAGTTGCATATGATATGATTTTGGCAAACACCCATTTCTAGAAAAGAGAATCTCATAAGATTACTTTCAAGAGTGGACACAATTGTAGTCAAATTGATTATCTCCTTACGAGGCGGGTGGATGTAATATATGCAAGGATTGTAAAGTGATTCCTGGCGAAGAACTCACGACCCAGCATAGGTTGGTGGTTTTGGATATTAACATGAAGATCAATAAAGGCAAGCATAACAGAAACCAAGATAGAGGGATCAAGTGGTGGAATCTTAAAGGAGAAAAGAAATTGACTTTTCATGATAAGCTCAGCAAGGAGGGTACTTGGAATTTGGAGTCTGATGTTAACACTATGTGGCATAACATGAGCTCCTGTATAAAACAAATTTTCAAAGAGGTTTTAGTGGAGTCCAAAGGTTGTGGGCCTCCACAGAAAGAGACTTGGTGGTGGAATGATGAAGTATTGAAGGCTATTAAACTAAAAAGGGAGATCTATAGGAGCTTTCACAAATCTCGAGATGATGCGACGTTCCAAAGATACAAGCAAGCAAAGAAAGAAGCTAAAAAGGTTGTTCAGGAGGCAAGATCTAGATACTTTGATGATATTTATAAGAAGTTGGACACAAGAAAAGGGGAAAAAGATATATATAAAATGGCTCGTATAAGAGAAAGGAAAGGAAGAGACTTAAGTCAAGTAAAATGCATCAAGAATGAAGATGGCAGGGTGTTGGTGAAGGACGATGATATCAAGAACCAGTGGAGAAATTACTTCCATAAGCTTTTCAATGAAGATACTGCAAATAATGTTAGAGACTCGTGTGACATGAATATAAGAGATATCATTTACACGCGACGAGTTTCACCATTTGAGGTCAAGAATGATCTGAAGAAGATGAAATGAGAAAGGCATGTGGACCAGACGGTATTCCCATTGATGTATGGAAGAGTATGGGGGATGAAGGAGTTATGTGGTTAACAAAGCTCTTTAATAAGCTCATGAAGACCAAGAAGATGTCAGATGAGTGGAGATCTAGTACTATAGTCCCCATCTACAAGAACATAGGTGATTTTCAGAGCTGCACAAACTACAGAGGTATCGAGTTGATGAGTCACGCAATGAAGCTTTAGGAGAGGATTATTGAGCAGAGGCTAAGGTCTATAACGCAGATATCAAACAACTAATTTGGTTTCGTGCCTGGAAGATCAACAACAGATGTTATTTTTCTGATAAGGGGGCTTATGGAGAAGTATAGAGAAAGCAAAAGAGATCTCCATATGGTGTTTATTGATTTGGAAAAGGCTTATGATCGAGTACCCAGAGAAGTGTTGTGGATGGTTTTAAAGAAAAAGGGTGTGCAAATCCAATACATTGACTTGATCAAAGACATGTATGATAGCTCTACTGCAAGTGTGAGGACTCCTGGAGGAGAGACATCAACTTTTCCTATCACAGTTGGGGTACACCAAGGACCACACTAAGCTCATATTTGTTCGTTCTTGTTATGGATGAGCTGACAAAGAATGTTCAAGATGATATTCCTTGGTGTATGTTATTTGTTGATGATATTGTTTTGATTGACGAAACTAAAGATGGATTAAATGATAAAGTTGAACGGTGGAGAGAGGCATTGGAATCAAATGGATTGAGGATAAGCAGGAGTAAAATTGAGTATATGCATTGCAATTTTAGCCAATCCCGCTGTGTGTATGATGGAGCCAAGATGGACGGAGTGGATATACCAAAATGTAATAAATTTTGTTACTTGGGTTCTATTATTCAAATAGATGGGGATGTCCAAAATGACGTTTGTCACATGATCACTGCAGGATGGTTGAAATGGAGGAGTGCAACTTGGACTATTATGTGATTTGAAGATCCATGTCAGGTTATAAAGTAAGTTTTATAGAACAGCTATACGGCCAGCCATGCTCTGTGGGAGTGAATGTTAGACGGTGAAGAAACAAGGTATCAACAAGATGAACGTAGCTGAAATGCGTGTGTTGAGATGAATGTGTGGGAAGACAAGAAAAGATCGCTTAAGAAATGATTATATCAGGAATACAATGGGGGTGGCGAGCATTGAGGACAAGTTGCGGGAGGGCCGACTCAGATGGTACGGATATGTGCAACGCAGAACGACTAATGCGCCTATACGAAGCAATGCTATTGAGTCAAGCACAATAAATAGAAGAAGAGGAAGACCTAAATTAACATGGGATGAGCTTATAAAGAGAGATTTTGTATCTCTACATCTCAACCAGAATATGGCCCATGATAGAGCTGAATGGAAACGAAGGATCCATGTAGCCGACCCCAACATAGTTGGGACTGAGGCTTAGATGATGATGATGATATATATATCAAGAGTACATATAAGCATACTAATATGTGTATGGTGATTTTTTATATATATTAAATGTCTATATATAAATAAACAAATGTATCTTTAAATATAATGAAACGTAAATATCTATCTAGGAAGCACGGACACTTCTAGACAGCCCCCGTGTCCGTGTCAGACATGTTTTGGACATGGACACTTCCCGGACACGGCCCAAAACGTTTTGGACACGGCTGGGACGTGTGCAGATCATTTTGGTCTTTTTCTGCACCCTGGACACAGTTGGACACTCCCTAGACACTCCCTGGAACATCACTGCAGCAGCTGCTGCTGCAATAGTCTATTCTAGAATGCAAATGTCAAATATACAGCTATTGTTTATGTATTATTACTGTGAAAATGTAACATAAGAGCTGAGATCTGATCAAAATTACAAACAAATATGTTGGAAAAAGTAATATGTAAAGTTGAAGCTGAATTAGATATTATGAAATAAATTATAGTCTAATAAATTGGTTATGAGTAATACAAACTCATATATCCATTCTGTAATATACTGTTTTTACTACAAACAGTCAACACACATTTTGTTTTCTACTTCATGTTGTTTCTACTACACACACAAAGACACATCTATATACATATAAGATTATACATTCATAGATACATTAATCTGGACAAATTTAAAGATAAATTCCGGTTCATACATAATACACCTACGTATATGTATAAATAAAAAAATATTTCCCTCTAATCCAATGTCGTGTCCGTGTCCTACATTTTAGAAATTTGTCGTGTCCGTGTCCTACATTTTAGAAATTTGTCGTGTCCGTGTCAGTGTCTGTGTCCGTGTGTAGAAACGTATCCGTGCTTCCTTGATATCTATATGTGTATAATTATGTATCTATGGGCATAAGTAGTGGTCTTTTTTAAAAGAAGAGTTTAATCGGCCACTTAATTGTCATTGGTATATGTGGAAGTATATGCGGTTGTACTGACCAATTTTCGGAACAGTGAATGGAGTGAGTTGTCGCCCCTAGTTTCACACAAAGGGGTTGGTGTCCCATTCTGCTTCTACGACGCTATTGTATCATAATGTAGCACCAAGGAGAAGAGGAGGTAGCAAAGACTTCATGTAAAAAATGAAGATCAAAAAGAAGTAGAATCGGAAACGAAAGATAGTGTAGGCATCATAGTTATCACCATAGTTATCCAGGCTCCGCCTAGGCCCGCTAGGCTCCAGGTGGGTTGCCTTAAATTGGGCGCCTAGGCTTTCAGATAACTGAAGTGGATGCCTAAGGCCTTTTAGGCCCAAATTAAGACACTAAAGACCAAATTAGCATAAATGGGTCAAGATTTGGTCAAACTAGATCAACTTTAGTTATTAGGGAAGAAATGGATCTGATTTAGGCTAAATCAGATCTAATTTGGACATATTAGGTCTGATTTGAGGGAAATAGGTTTGATTTGGGGAAAACATGCCTTGTTTGGGGGAATTAGGTCTGTTTTCGCCAAATTAGGGCTCATTTAGGTCAATGTAGGACAAACTAGGAAAGTTACATCTTAGGCTATGTTATGCCAAAATAGGTCTAACTTAGTGCAAAATAGGGCAGATTTAGTTAAATTAGGTTCGATTTATATTATGTTAGGTCAAATTAAGGCCGAAAAGGTCTAGCTTAGGTCATGACAAGTGTGATGTAAGTGAAGTTATGATTTATTAAGCTTTGGGATAACCGATACAAACGTACATAGTGGTGCGTATATTTGAATATAGCTGAATGTATATGCAAAATCATTTATATATATATATATATATATGTAAGATATTAACAAATATGAAGAATGCCTAGAAACGCCTAGGCCCCCGCCTAGGCGCCTAGGACCCCTAGGCTTCCCTTGGATTGGAAGGACCGCCAAGCCGCCTAGACAACTATGGCAGGAACAGGCGTGGTCTACGAGTTCAGTTTGCGATGGTTGTTACTCTTTTGTTACTTGGATGTATATCATTGTTCCTAGACATAGGAGATTGAAAAAATCATCGACGAATGAGGGATGTCCCGGACCTAGACCTAGGATTTAGGTTTTGGGCTCTATCGCCAAATACCAACATATGAGGAATTGATTACGAAATCATCCATTCATAAATCAAGCTGCCCAGAAAAATACCTCAGCGCTAGCATTTAAGATAACTCGAGTTAAACCCTCTACTGCCATAAGCTCTTGGATGGAGATACTTTAAATATATTCAACGACTTAGTATGGATGCAAGACGTACCATGCACAACGAGATACACAATCACAGATCAAGAACTCTTTGAAAAAGATGAAAACAGGAAAGATATGCATGTCATATGGTATCACTTTTGATGTATGAAAGACTGTGGGAAAAGAGTTATGTGGTCCACGATTTCTTTTTCAACAAGATTATGAGGACAAAGACAATGTCATATGAATGGAGAAAAGGCACCATAGTTCAGAATCCCAATCTACAAGAACAAGGGAGATGTTCATAGTTGGACAAACTAGAGAAGTATTAAGCTGATGAGTCATTGTATGACGCTTTGGTAGAGGAAGCAAAGACTGAGATCTATAATGCAAGATATCAGATAACCAATTTGTCTCTAGAGATGTTATGTAAGGTAACAAGAGATAGAGTGTAGATAACCGTCTGTGGTGAGGATGTGTTTGGTACGTAGTTAAAAAATTGATGGTGGTGGGGAAGAGATAGTGATGGTGGTGGGGAAAGGGACGGTGATGGTGATGGGAATATAGTTAAAATATGTTGTTTGGTAACATGTGTATGGTGATAGAGATAGGGATGGAAAAAAATTTAAAAATGATGTTTGTTACATGGTTATAGGGACAGTGAGGGAAAAAAATTTTATGAAAAACACCCTACACAAGTAAGAATAATATTTATTAGAGCGTTTTTTTTTATTATGTGTCTAAATAAGTAGTTGAGTCTTGAAAGAAACTTCTTTCACCATGATTCACAATGTTTTTCCATGGTGACAAAAACAGACCAAATTTCGCCATGGAATCACCTTGGATTCATCATGATTCCCTATCATCATGGCAAACAAACAACATTTTTTTTCACCATCGTTCCCCTCCCCATGATTCACCATGTACAAAACGTAGCCTGAGTGTAATGACACGAAATCATGAGATAAATATGTTTTGTGTAAAGCAGAGACAGAAGATACCTTCTCATCAATTCGGCCGATATCGGAGAGCTTGGATGCGGCAGATTTCTTGCCACTGGAGGCAGCACTTTCCTTCGCGAGAAAGTAGTTCCTTGAGAACCCGAACTCCTCCTCGAGGTCTTCATTTTCGTCTAGCTCCATTCGGGTGACTACCGCACACTATCTACAGACTCCAAAAGCAGGATACGTGGACAGAGTGGGTCTGCCGCCGCCGGCCTGCGGTCCGATGGTTCAAACGTGCAAAGGGGGCGCGGTAGTCACCTAACTGGAAGACTTACTAACAGCCGGCAGCACTGGAGCTTGGCTGCGACCGTAGCAAAAGAGACGAGGTGGGTATCCTTTTTGGCGCCGTGCGCACTGCAGAACCGCGGGCGGACGCGCGGCGCGAGTAAACTTGAAATGCCCCTTCGTGTTTCGGGTCCGTTTAACTTTGGTTTCAGTTGGGTACTCGGGTGAATCAGATGGTCCGATCTTTTGGGTGAGCATTCCATTAATTTGGTCAGTAGGTCATGTTAAATAGTTAATTTGAATTTGACATTTAACCATCAACTTAATTAAATTGACGTCCAATAATACAGTTAATGTTAATCGGTTAATGTGATTAACCAAATAACATTCTCATAATAATATTGTGTACTCATTAAAATTCTCAACAATCGCTATATGATAGTAATATTGCATATAAATATAGCACTAATATGTAAAGATGCCTAGTATATAAGAGGGTTTTTTTAAAGAAAAGTACAACTATATATTAATATATGTGTACAATATTTTTTAGTAAATTTTGACTATTAATTCGTTTAGCCAAAGAGAAAATATTTTAACCAAAAAAATAATTGTTTAACCAATTAATCAAAATTAATTGACTAAGCTAATCTCTTTAACTAAATTGCCAAAAAGTAACCATTCATAATTAATCAATTCAGTTAATCGATTATTAATCAAATTATACTCACCTCTACATTCAGCTTCTTTTAACATGAATCCACCCATGAAACAAGAGTTTTCGTTATAGAAGCATAAACCATGCAACGTTTGAGGTTTTGTGCTTGAAAGATTCATGTGCTTGTAATGATATATTAATGTATTGTTGGGCATTTTTGCTACATGGTGAATGAAGAGGAGGGAATGGGAGAGAAAGAAGCTTAGGTTGTTTAATTAGACAAAGTGACATGAAAAGGAGAGGGGTGGGGGTAATGGAGGGGAAAGAATTAAGTGTTTTTCAACCACTCCATTGGAATGGGAGAGAAAGAAGCTTAGGTTGTTTAATTAGACAAAGTGACATGAAAAGGAGAGGGATGGGGGTAATGGAGGGGAAAGAATTAAGTGTTTTTCAACCACTCCATTCTCCACAAAATCTCGGAGTGGAAATAAGAAGAGAAAGGGTTCAAAAAAATCTTATCAGAAAGGTTTAATAAAATATGAAATGTAGGAGGGAAAACATAAATATTGTGGCATCGAGTACCTTGTAGCCCACAAACAAATAATATATAGAAGAGATAATCTCTCGCATATATTCTACATCACTTAAAGGGACTTACGAAATGTTAGAAGAACAAATTCAAAAAAATTAGAGGAAAAATTGAGAAGATAGAAAATTAGAAGTAGTAGTAGTAGAAGAAGAAGAAGAAGAAGAAGACGAAAATGCAAAAAAAAACATAAAATGTTTAGAACAAAAAAAGGTAGAAATTGAAAATTTTGAGATAATGAAAATTATAGATATAGGAAATAAGGGAAAGCAAAATAATTAAAGAGAGATGCGGTGAAGTGTGAAGGAAAGTCTTTTACCAGAGAGAGAACTTGAATTTGTGGAGAAGAAGTTTGTTTGAAATACATAAATATGAAGATAACTATTTGTATAGTCAAAATGAATATAAAAAGAGATGATGCAGTCCTATTTAATTTATATCACCAACATTCTACATCACCAGACAATGAGTGAAGATGATTGTAAATTATTGATAAGTATGTTGCCAAACTCATGAAATATGTAGTGTCTCAATGATGTTAAACATGAGAAATTTTATGTCTTTTATTAATCAAGACAATTATATGAATTGATTTATTTTGGTCAATATAAATGTGGTCTAAACTTATTTTCCATATACTTATATTATACAAAACATGAAAATCTTTTTAAAAAACACGACTTGTTGAAGAAGTCACACATTTTTTATATTTAGTTTTTTTTCATATATCTTTCTTTCCTCTCCGCATGCTAATCAAATATGCTAACATATGTTTCTTTGTCCCTCACTTTCCCTTGCCTACTCTTCATTCACCATGTACCAAACATAGCGTTGGGGAACACAATTGAAGCAGTCACACTAACCTTAATTCATATGTTAGTGTTTGCTTTATTTATTTGAAAACCTCAATCATTTCATTCATCCAAAAGTCTTAGTTACAACCCAACAAAGTTCAGGAAGGAAGTCCTTAAAGAAATATGTTTTAACGGTTGCATTGATAATAATGGAGTTAACTGGGCTCAAGCATGAATACTTGAATAGATCATCTACTAATATAGGTTATAGAAATCAAATCAAAAGAAGTTTCATGAGTTTGAGATATCTTTTGTTATCAAACTTAAATAATCCCCCCTCTCATCCGGGTGGTGTGGTGCTCTAATCAACATATTCAAATCATATTCAATTAGAAATTTTGGGAGTGGCATGGCCTTGCAATAGTCACTGCCATGCACATAGCTTAGATGTTGGAGAATTTTGACTTCATTCTTACTTTATAGTGGTCAAGAGCCGCCATTGGTACTTATTGACTTTGTGATCTTGGTAGACGGCTCCTACTCCACTCTTTTGATAGCCTTTTATGAGGAGGTTCTTGAAAAGCTCCCTCTAATGGTTTCAACCACTCCTTGTAATGAATACTGTCTAGGAGTGTCAGGGTGGAGACACTAGGTACACAAGTGTCTATCCTAAGTACCATGGTAGTTCACCATTTGTGTACATAGCAAAACAATGATAGGATGAGACCCATTCATTCTACCTTAATAGAAAGAGGTGGTTGTGCTTGGTTCTTCCATGATAATGCAGGATGTGGATGCTACATCTACATGCATGGCACATCATAGCTCCATATTACAAAAGTTTTGTTTATATACTCATTGTTTATTTACATGTGATGTTCACCATTGTGTTATTTATCAGAAATCTTTCCATAGTGGTTGTGACATCCACGGATTTTCAACACCTTGACCACACATATAGCGTCCAAATTGAAACCCTCACCTAATGAGAATCCCAATTCAAAGTAACACACTCAGCCAAGAAGAAGAAAATCATAGGAAGTAAAAGGAAACCAAAGTAGCACATGTACATGAACAATAAACAAGCCACACATATACAAGCTCACCATTCAACATATAATTACAAAATGAATTATTACAAGTTGATATTACAGTGTCTTTTCAAAGACATCCGATTAAATTGGAACGATACATAGAAGATTAGCATGGCCCTTACGCAAGGATGAAACACACAAATCAAGAAGAAAAAAAATGATATTACACATTGAATGATAATTTTACATACGCACATGCTACAGTAAACAATATATTTATACAATAGGTCCACATGTACATTTGCTCACCACACAACTCCCAACTATCATGGTCTCCAAGATCATATATCCACGTCACCTAAACAAGAGATTACAAATGGTACACGTTAGCACAATATACTAAAATATTGTGCTGAGTGCGCCTACGTGTCTTTTTATATACCTCTTTCATACTATGACTTGCCAAAAGGATAAAGCTAGAACTTGGAAGTCTTAAACAAAGATATTTATTACCAAGAGAGAACACATATTTAAAAAACAATTCCCCTATATCATCCATGCATTGTCCATCAAAGGTTGGATGCACTAAAAGCCTTATGATCGACTACCAAAGAGTTGGATCATCTCACAATGTTATCAGACTGCCAGAGATTTGGATCACTTTTAAGTACTTGACTACTACAGAGTTGAAGTACTTTACTTTATAACACTTGACTACCAAAGAGTTAAAGTGCTTCAATATAATGTATCGGATATATTATATTTCAAGTGCTCCATACTATATATATATATATATATATATATATAGAGAGAGAGAGAGAGAGAGAGAAATAAGCAAGGTATCATATATGAACAGTTATTTCATCCAATATCATATGCCAAGTATTTTATACACATACTAAATAGCAGGATGAGTAAGAGGTAAAGCGTACCTTGATAAGAGATTATCTAATTACCGCATATTCATCATGTCAACTACAACCTTGGTCAAACCCTGATTAAAACAAGATCATACATACCATCACCAAGTTCTCATCATCTTAACCCTAATTATGATTCATTAGGGTTTTACTTTACTCATTAGAATATCTCATTATTACTTGTCTTGTCATCTTGGTATTGGGTTACTGGTCTTATATTCCAGATTAGGATACATAATTTGAACATCAGGTTCCATATCATTTTGTGCACATATTAACCCTAATCTACATACATTAATTCGGTTAGGGGTTCAAACTATATATTATGAGTCATCACCATATAATCATGAATTATGTGCATAAGGTTAATAGGTTGGTTCCAAGTCATATTCCATATGCTATTTTTTACATACCCTAGAAATTCCAATATATATTAAAATGTAATTGCTACATTTTTAGGGTTATTAGCCTTAGATAGTCGTACTAAGTAAACTACATGATTTCATATTAAAAAAATTATCGTATCCAATAGCATATGGATTAAACATAATACTTGGGAGTTACTAGTGTATTATCATGATTTTGGGTCATCATCTAATATTTATTAAATATGCCATTAGCATTACAATTGTTGCATTATATTCCTCTAATTATAATTTCAAAATAGTGATTAGATGATTCCATCATGTTCGACATATTTTTCTAAAAATATTGGTACCTTATTCATATTTTTGTGACATCAGAGGTAATTATTGTGAATTATTTAAGATCAAAGTATTTGTGGGATAATTACCATTGTCGGCCACCCATGCATCACCATGTGTCCAATGGCGTTCATCTCCTTTGCTTGGTCTTCTTGAGGCGGGTCAAACGGTTCTATGACTTGACCCAGTTCACCTCTTCTTTCTCTGGTTCCACGCAAGACTAAACCCTCGTTCTCCACCTGAGGCGTATGTACGGCTCTGTCTCCCAGCAACCGTCGCAAGAGAGATCTCAGACGAGGAACATACCTTGTTTGGCACCACCTCATCAAATGTGTATACTTCCTTGAAATTTGTGTCTCCCTTCCAGTATACGATGACATGATCTGGTTTTGCTTGAAGATCTAGATCACATCTACAAAGAAGCTCCACCACTGCCTTCCATCGTGGTGGTCGAGGAAAGGGGGAAAAGGTGACTCTACCTCCAAAGTCAAAGTAAAATGTAGAAGTTTTGAGGCAGTCTACTAGACTCATCAACACCCTCCAATTGTGTGACCAAAACTCCTCGCATCCTTGGATCTCAATCTTCTTCTCTAGAAAACTCAACCTTATCAACCATGGAAGTCGAAGCTGGGGGCAAACAAGGTAGCTCTTTAGATTTTAGCTACCTATAGGGAGCATTCTCCTCTTCTGAGCTACACTCCAGTTTCATTATTTCTCTCGCTCCACCTTCCACCCACCACCTGTAGAATGCAGTGGAGAGACATAGGAAACGGGGAGCTCATTCTCGATGTTCACTCAATTGTTTGAACTGAAACAAGGATTAAACAACTCATTACAATGAGATGAGATGAACTGCTAGGTTGGAAATCATTTTCACACCCACGATCATGGACATGGTGGTCATCTTTTGCAAGTTGAACTGTCACCCCCACGTTCTGTGTTGTTATCGGAGGTGGGAGGAGAGCCCCATACCATGCGATCCACTACATCTAAGGGTTGTGAAAGCCTGATCCATGGAACCCTCGAACATATCCATATGAAACATGAAAGCTGATTAAAGCTGAAGTTGTTAAATATGAAACATTGCTCCCAAATACATCAAAATACACATTATTTGATAACATTCAAACCTAAATAACTTTCTCTAGAAACCTTCACACTTTATGATATTCAAAGCATAGATTATCATCACCACAGTTGCATTCCATTCTATTATAGTGCCAAGTCACCACTATTTGACCAATCAATTAATTATTTCAAAGAGACACATAAAGTCTCATTGAATATAGTATCAACATCCAACAACTTTCAAACTCTTCCAAACTAATGCAAACACCTTCCTATGGTTAAAGAACACATATGCATATTCAAATCTCAAATCCGGTGAACATGATTATCCAATTGGCATTAAAAAATACCAAAAGTTCACTCCATCACATCCTACACACCTTAAAAGAAATTTTGTCCTCAAATTTAAGCTACAATCCAATCCATCACATCATATACATCTTAAAAGAAATTGTGTCCTCAAAATTAAGATACATTCTTAATCCAAGGAAAACTAAGAGCTACTCCTTCATATGTAAGATACCACTTCAAGTGCAATATCTCCATGATAGAAGCTCGAGAAATATATCTGAACCAATCCTAAGAGGTTATTAGAGCAACAAGGGTGAACCCCTTGTCATATAACATGATTTAGAATCTTAGGATATATAATTCCATATTCCCATTTAGAATTTTCCCAGTCATTTCACCTAAGCATTAAGATTCGAATATTACCTTATACATTTTTTGAAAGGTTTGATTGTACTTAACCCAGTTTATCCATATAAATTATATCAATATGCCATCATCATTGTGTGGTGCCAATTTTTCAAGCGATATGCAACATCTTTATTAACCACTAACATTAACCCCCATGTTGGTACATCTCATCAATATGATTTTATTTAAATTGTGTATTAGGCTACAACCATCATTAGTGATTTCAACACATGATTAACCAAACTTCATTATATAATCATTATTCATATGCATGGTTAACCATATATATAGAGATCTGTTAAACCATCACTAGGTTTTCCATCATGATATATCCATGTATCACATCTCAAGTTTAAAACCACATTTTGATATATATTATGTCACAGTTGTGCTAAATAAACTTATATGAGTGGCTTGTCAAACATATATCAAAACTCTATCTAATTCAATTGAGGTTATCCTGACCCATATCTTGAGGGTATCTCCATGTTTAGTCTCTTCGAGCTCACTCAACTATATGAGTAGTTCATATATAGAAATTTTTATCTTTCATCTCGATCTAGGGTTCTCAGGTCTACCTCATTGGCACTAGTGATCAACTTCACAACCTCTAGACACATAATCATAAACCAAAACATATATGACATTCTCTTCATAGATCTCTACCCATGAAACACTATTTCCCCACTCTTTATCTTATATACACCACTAGAATCCTACAACAAACCCCCAACCCGAGCATGAGGATTTACAGAAACTAACATAGTTACCTCCTCGAGGGTCTTAGGACTCTCTCCCTCACCCAGATTGCAGGTGCTTATATCCTTTTTCACATATGCATATATAACTAGCCTCTCTCTGACTCTAGGGTTTGGTCCTCTAAGGACATCTAGGGTTCAACAAGTTATAGGAATCATGCATAAAGAAACTCAATTTTGAATCAAAATATAATTGACTAAACCCTTGTTTTGATGATAATTAACCATTGCACTTATTTGTGTCTAATGCTTCTACTTGAATGATTTTAAATTAGGTATATACATACTCCAAATTCCCTAACTTGCACATCCCAACTTGGAGAAAAACAAGTCAAATTCAATGCAAGTGCACATTTGTGGAAAAGACATCAAATCTATTAGAATCATGTTGTAAATAACTTGTCATGATTGTATGACTTGTAATTAGGCTTAGAAAAAATTAGGAGCACTTAAAATGAATGTTTAAGAACTCTAATGACACTTTCTAAAATTCATTATACGTAGTTTTGTCAGCCAAGTTTCATCTTTGATAAAATGGACCGACACCCTTGATGGATTTTGGGAAATGCCATGGTCAGTTGAGTCTCCCCAGGACAAACTCGTTGACACCTCTGCACAAGCAAAGCAGATTTAAACTGTTAGCCGAGTTTCATCTAGGATAAACTCAACCGACAATTCAAATTTAATTTGTTACATAGTGTCATCGGTCGAGTTTCCCAAAATTAAACTTGATCGACTGTACTATACAGAATGTGTAGAAAACTCTTTCTAATCATTGGAGTATTGTAAAACTTGAAAATATATCCGTTACAACACCCCAAATGGCTATAATTCATCCTTGAGTGCTTCTACTAGATAGGAGGCATCCTCAACTATAAATAGGACCCCTTGGGCTTCATCCCATGATTATCCAAGCACTATGAAGGTCTCTGCATTATAATTGAGTGCCTCCAAGAGACTCCTTCAACTCTTAAGCTTTATCACTTGATACATCCATTAGAGTGAGTAGGAGATTTATAAGAGAGCTAGTCCTACATGTATATCTTGTGAGTCTTTCACTTCCTCCACCTCCATATCTCTCTTTCTAACATGAATATAAAGATTATATCTCTTGGATAAGAGAGGTGAAGAAAAAGAAGGGAAGGAGTCCCTTGGTGAAAGATTCTCCTTGGCGAAGGTGAAGTCAAAGGTGTAAGATCCAAGATGAGTGGGTAAGTCCTTGGTGAAGGCAGAGGACTCGTTACTTGGTGAGGTCAAAGACTCTTGGTATTGGGTAGGTAAGTCCTTTATAAGGTTATTTTCTCCCTTTTCCTCAAAGGGAAGGCTGGGTATCCTTGTCCCGAAAAAGCAAGGTCATATATTGTATCTCTTATAATGAATTATAAGGAATGTGCAATAGTTGCAAAATCCTACAGGTTGACCTCTCTGGGTAGTGGATGTGCACTCTCCTAGTTTGGAGTTTGGAACTACTATACATGTCTTGTGTTCTTGTTCTTATTCAATCTCTCTCATCCTTGCTATGTATGTTTAGTTGCGCTCAAATTCCATATTTACAACCTTATCTTTTGGAGTAATTTGAAGTTGTAACGAATATGGTTTAAGTGTTTTATCTTTATTCAACCCTCCCCTCCTATAGAGCCCATCATTCATATATCCAACAAGTGGTATCTGAGTGGGTCTTCTCCAAGCAATACTTCTGCAAGTAGGATAAGATGGGCGATCATTAAGGTGGGAGACACCTCATCAACATTCCAATCTTTGATGGGAGCAACTTCCTCTATTGGATACTACATCTAAGGATCAAGTCTTGAGCTATGGAGAATGGTGGATCTTCCATACAAGCTACCAAAGACAAAGATAAAAGAACTGAATGAAGCTACTTTCAAGAAAGCAACCTTGAATGCAAGAGCCATCAACATTCTCTATGCTTCTCTTTCCCCCACTGAGTTCAACTAGATTTCTTCATGTGAAACGACCTATGAGATATGGAAAAAGCTATATGTCACTTATGAGGGGGAAAAGCAAGTGAAGGAAATTAAAGTGTACATGCTCAAAGGGCTTCTTGAAAACTAGAAGATGGGAAAGGAGGAAAGGGTGGTGGATATGTACTCAAGGCTCGACACCATTATAAATGGTTAGGTCATCCTATGGCTAGAGGAGAAATCAACTCAAAGATCATTAGAACTCTCCTAAGAGGTGGCAATCCAAGGTGACTTCCATTGAAGAAAGTGAGAGCATTGATGAAATTCCCATTTAAGATCTCACAGGAAATTTACAAGTCCATGAAGTTATTCTTGACAAGTAAGAGGAAGAAGAAAGAGAAGAAGAAAAAGAGCACGAGAGAATGAAGAATGTTGAAATGAAAGCCCAAATTGAAGCTATTATTGGTCAAGCCTCTCCATCCTCTCAAGTTGAAGAAGATGCTATGTACTCCAAAGGTAGACTTCATAAAGGTAAGCCTTCTCCTCCAGTCAGTGATTCAAATGTAGAAAGAAGGGTCACTTCAAAGAAGATTGTCCACAAGGCAAAAAGACCCATCATCGTAAGAAAAGGGAAGAGACACACAAGAAGAAGGACAAATGACACAAAAGCTCTAATGACTCCTCCAACTCAAGTTCAAGTGAAGAATCAAGTAGAGGATCTAGCTCTAGCTCAAGTAAATATGGAGAATGTCATTTTGCTCTCATGGCCTCTAGAAGTAAAGATTCATATGATCTAAATATAAAATCTTTGGACAAACAATCTTTAGTTGCAATTATTCATGCTACTCGTGTCTCTCTTAAGTCTTCTAAAAAGAAAAAAGAAAAAGCTTGATAGAATTTTTAATAATTTGCATGTAGAAAAATATGATCTTGAACATGCTAAAATTGCTTGCTAGATGAAAACAATGTTTATCTTAGTCAAGTTGATGCTCTTAAACTTGGAAATTCTAACTTCTTTTATAACATTATATTTCTAGAAGCTCAACCTCTTATTTTTATTTTTATTGAAGATCATAGTAATATTGTGAATTCTCTCGTGCTTGATATTGATGTCCTCAAAACTAAAAAAGAGGACCAAGACTTTGTTTTGCAAGGAATATAATAAAAAATAGTGTCTATATTTCTAAGATTGCTTTGCTTGAAAAAGAAATTGCGGCCTTGTTTGCTAAAATCAATATCCTTGAATCTTGCTCGAGTTCTACTAGTAGAGAGAACAATGTTGTTGTTCTTCTTATTGATAAAGATTCTTATGACCGAAACTCTTTGCTTAGAAACTAATATTTTGCATGTTAGAGATAGTCTTCTACAATTACTTCTCTTATGTGTGACAATCATAGTTTGAGGTCCTCTATACAAAGATTCTTAGATGATAAAAAGAATCTTAATCAAATCCTAGATCATACTACCGAACAAATGGGTAGAGATGGTTGTGGGCTTGATTGTAGTTAAAGGAACAACAAAGACAAATGACCTTTTATTTTTAATGAAGAATCCTCTAGTTATGAGGCTTTAGGCTCATGCAATCATTGCAATGAAATTGGTCATTATGCTACATATTTTCCTTTTTGGAAAGCACCCTAGAGAAATAGGACTTGGGTTGCTAAGATAACCCCTCCAGACCCAAAAGTATGATTGGGGACCATTTGATCTTTCTTCGTGTAGGTCACTTGTAATGGATTGACATGAGCTATTGATTTGCAAATTGATTTCTCAATCCACATAAAAGAAGAAAGGTGAGATGTGTATGGGGTGGAAACAAGTGAAAAAATAAATGGTAAGAAGAGAGGTAATGTTATTATTGCTCATATCTGATCATAGCGTGCTTTTGCCAAGATTTGTATGCACTTTACATATGGTTTTTTATTCAAAGTTGGTATACTGTGATTCTTATCACTTTCTTGCTCAAAACTATTTTTGATGGTTTCATAGTGCATTACTAACTTGCTTATACATGTTTGAATATGACTTTCATGCCTATAGATATGTTCTTATGAAATATATGTGCTTTTTGACAATAGTTGGTTTCGGCCGAGTTTGTCCTAACGAACTCAACCGACAAGCACCAATGGGTGTACCAACAACTGTCATCGGCCAAGAAGTTCAAGCCACAAACTCGATCAACCACACTCTTGATCGCTCCTTTTTTTGGGTTAAAAGTGTAAACACTTTTATCCTAGTCAAAGATATTATACTTTAAAGTTATACCTGACTATACGATACATCCACAACTCAATACATAGTCTATTTTAGTAGTACGGGGTCAAACATAGGGACAAGGAGAATAACATAATAATAATGAAAGTGGTCTTAGCTTAGTTTAGTCAAATTAAATAACTGAATTTGATTCCCCAATTAAGGAATGAGTTTATCTAATTGAGAAATAAATCAAAGTTATGAAAATCAAAGAAAAGAATAAAAGATAAATTGTAAAATGATGACAAAAGGGACTTGGATTGGGTTTCACCAATCAAACCAACCACAACCATGTGAAAACCTTCACTCCTATTGTATATATATTCATAAATTGTTTTGCAAACAACCATAAAAGATATCTACTCCTTCCTTCTCTCGAGATCTGGGTAGATTTTATCTAGAGGTATCTCTCTCTTGAGACAATAACCAAGAGACTGAGAAAAATGGTATGATTTTTGTTATAACAACTCCTCACTCTTGTATCTTGCTACTAACCTATACTTCATATCTTATTGAAATTATTCTCTCGAATAATATTAATATCAGATGTCAAAAGAGGGTATTAATCATCAAGTGACGCAGTTAAACAAGAGTATAGAAACAAAACTTGTAAGAACATATGCCATAAAATATAATCATGAACAGATACATGGTTGGGAGGGTCTGACAGCTACTCCCAACCTAAGTTATGGAGTTTAGCCACACATGGTACAAGAAAGAGATAAATTACAACTTGAACAAGTCATAACAAAGAAAATCAGGAAAAGAGGTCAATACAAATGTAGATCAAGTGATCGTTCTACTAACCTTTCGGCTTGATCAAATAAGTGGTTGATGGTTGGATGTCGATAGCCAGTGATCAATGGCTCTGCTCCTTCTTCTGATCTAGGCTTCTTATAAATAGGTCTCTCAATTTGTTGATGGAAGTGAGTTGAGCCACCAAACAATAGGTCAATAGATATAGACTGGTTGATAGCTCTCGTCCTTGGGCTCTAAACTTGGAGCCAGCCTTTTGGATTATTGACTCTGAGATTCCAAGATCTGTTGTAGTGACTCCTTGAGGGCTTATTTATAGGATTTGACTTGAGCCTTGTCGATCTTGTTTGGTCCACATGGCATCGATCTTTCATCTTCCTTTCTGTAGATCTTGATGGTCGATGAAGTGTCTGCATGATAGGTCATCATTGGTCTTTAAGGGTGTCAATCTTTGTGATCGACATGAAATCTATCAACAGGATGGTCGACATCTGGTCTATCGATGAAGGCATCGGGGGCTGCCTCATCGATGGGGTTGTCGATGAGAGTTTCTCGATGGATTGGAAATGATCGGGACCTATCGATGTAAATGTTAATGAGATAAATTGTCGATAAGGGCTCATTAAGGTACCGTTGAGGCTTGCTCAATGAGTTTGTCGACCCTTTTACTTCACAAGTTGGAGCTCCATGGGGCTGTCAATGAGAGTTAGATAGGGCATTGTCAATTCTTTTTTAGGAGAAGTTGAACTGTCGACCCATTTGGTCGATGGTCAGTGGGAATATGACGAGCTTGAGTGATCAATTTAGAGTGCCAATGGTTACCCATTGGCACTCGGGTGCCAATGGTGTGGCACCCGAGTGGTTAAAAGTGATGTTGTATGACTGAGAGGTCACTAGTTCGAACCCCAAGCGACGGGATGAATGAATCGCCAATTTTTTTTTAAATCCTTCAAATATCAACAAAACTTAATTAAAACTTGGTATCTAATAAACTGGGAGTAAATATGAACAAATATAAACACTAAAAATTAATTTTAATGATTTAAACTATGAAAAAGACTATGAAAAGTGCATAAAAACTGATGTTATCAACCCCCCCAAACTTAGTATTTAGCTAGTCCCCAAGCTAATGGAATTATGATGTAATAAACCAAGCAAGTGGAATCTAGAATTTAATGAAATATAACTTTATACCAACCTCTTATCAAAACCATTCACTTTTCATAAAATGACCTAACTCATCAAGGATATCACTAGCCAAAAGATTCTTCCTTTGATTGTTTCTTAATTGTTTTTGAGTCATAACCTTATCTCTTGCATATATCTCACATTTTAAAGTATCTTATTATATGTGGAAGAAATAGGTTGGCAAAAAGGCTTATGGATATCCCTTCCTTCTTTTTGGGTCATTCAAGTACAAGTCCGTTAAATGGGCAAGTGACACCTGTGTTCCAAACTAGTTGGTTTTAGAACAGTGATTGCACATCTTAAGTATCACTGCCCCAGATTACAATACCTTTAATGAACACCATTGGCATTGGGGCTGTATTTTGGTCTTAGAGACTAACAAAATAAAAATATTTGTGTTCATGGGCACAACAATACAGTGTTTTAATAGCTCTTCAACATGGCACAACTCTCTGATTCTTTTCGCTCCTCACTTTTTTTAGGATTTTGCACAAAAATAAAAGTTGGGATGAAGAATGGGGTAGCTCTTTCTTCTTTATGTAAGAATATAATTTTGACATAAAATGATTTTTGTATTAACTGAATATTTTTGGTGATACTATTTCAATGACATCTTGCGGTTAAGGTCAAAATAGAGTAAGAAGTGATGTTTTGGTAAGAGGAAAACATAAAAGTAACATCAGTAAGGAAAATATTCTTCTGTGTTATCATGTGATTGATTTACAAAAAAAGTATATTACAATAATAAACTAGAGTCTTTGTATAGGGAGTTTTCCACCATCTGCATTTTTGCAGCTTTATACAAAAAAATTGTCAAAATTTTGATGAAAAAATAAGAAAAATTGTGAAAATTTGCTAAAAAGAAGGAATGAAGTTTGTTTTGATACTACAAATACTATCTCACAGGATTACACCCCCAAACATAAAACACACACTATCGCACTATGAGAAAAGAAGGCTTTAACGACCAAAATAATGACAACATAAATTATTTGCCGTAATTGCTACCCAAAATGCGACCGTGAATTTTTATCGTTGCAATCGGTGCAGTTAATAGCGACAAATCTTTTTACCCATCATAATTAGTATATATATTTCGTCGCTAAATTTTATCTCTTTGTTTATTCTACTTTAATTTATGTAAAGTTGTCTTCCTACTACGCAAATTTGTCTTAATACCAATTTTTATAAAAACCATCTTCAAATTTTTTGGTCAAAATACACCCCCGCCAGGCCGCCCCTCACTCCCCGCGCCCACAAAACATAAACAACCCCCCGGGCGCCAATACGTGCGGGGAGAGAAGCCCGCGCAGTCGTTGCCCACGCTCGATCCCTGCGCGTCAGTTCTCCACTTCGGTCCCCACTAGTCTCCCACTCCGATCGACCTCCCACCTCCAACATACAAGCAAAGAACTAAGCTCCGCCTACACGCTGACCGACCCCTTGCCTATTTGGCATAGCATCTGAAGATGGCCATCTAGTTATCGATCAAGAAGATGAGCTCCGACCACAAATCTAGGGCTTGACAAAATTGGAGCGGCCGACCTAGGGCACCAGAAGGAAGACGACCGATCACTGTAGGAAGACTACTAGGATCTAGGGAAGACTGCAGGTTCAGGGAAGGAAATAACAAGGGGCAAGGTGAAAGACCACAAGACATCCAGATTGATGTCTACTTTGGGTGCAACATCAGGGTAATTCTTTTTCTTTCTATCTGTCTTTATGTCGACTATCTAGAGGCGAATTTTGATAAACTGAAATTTGTTTTTAGATATTCGGGCTCTCTCGGGAGCTTCTGTCCTTCACTAATTATACTACCAGTGTTACAACTGTGATCTAATATACCCATATCATTTCATTTATATCGCCTAAGATCATATATGTGTTAGTATTATGGGCTATGACTAGCATACATGCTGGGGAAAATGTAAAAGAATTAGTTTTGTTACCAAAATATACCATTCTCTAATCCCCCAAGGTGATATCTAGAAACTGAAGATATTGCTTTGACAGTAATTTTTCACTGATACATTGCACTTCACTATACAAACGTAATTGTACTATCCTCAGAAGTCACGCGGTTTTCTACAAATAGATGGGAGCATTTGATAAACTAATACATGTCATCAACCAAGTGAACAAATTAACACTCTGAGTGTTTTACTTTCTGTGTGAAAGACAAATTATATTAAAAATGCAGAGCATGAAAGTTTCCACATAAATTATCGCCTTAATTTTCAGGTGATACTACTCGGCCAAAAAAAGTTGAACATAGTATGGGAGACCCTAAATCTTATTTACATGAAGCTAATTCTGAGATCAACTTGGAAAATCTCACTAATTATCACCTGGTATCAATCAACCGTGTCCTATCATAGATGACGAGGAGAGCATACAATTGCCACTTGCCAGCATTATCAGGTGGTCCTTCAACCAAAACAGTAGTCCTCTGTTTTGTGAGGCATCATTGTTGGCCCTCTTGGTCTGGATAAAGCCATTACTGGGCTATAATGTATATACAAAATATCTATGTGATTGAGGTCATGCATTCAAGAATTCCAAGTTTTAGTGTATCATGTTTCATATTCAAGGACTTGGCATAGTTAACATGGCAAATTCATTGTGACAAAGTAAATGAACCAGCATGAATGTGGCACTCCCATGTTGCCACATTCGTTATGATAGCAATGCTGAATTATATGAATGATGCAACATTGATGATTCCATTTTGGGTTGCTTGCTATAACCAAAGCCATCTGAGAACCCATCGGGTCCTACACAATTAAGCCTTCACTGATTTGGGTAGAATTGGAAAACTACTTGAGGATGGTTATACCTGAAGACTTAAAGGAAACATGGTTTACTATCTATTCAGGATTTGAAGTTGAAATCTTAGATAAAGCCCAATCTTAAAAAAAACATGAAATTGACCCTACACAAAGGTAAACATATTGCAAGATCCATTGGCTGAACCAGAGCCACAAGTCTGATGTTGATCATGCATGCTTCCAGTTCTATTTTAGCATCCCACCTACGAAATAGATGTACAAAAATTTTCAGGGCTTGATGGATAGAAACACATGAGCCAGTAACAGATTCACAATGTGGAAAAATTATTTATTCTAGATACTAGAGCTACTTGTATTTTCTGTTTTATAATTACTCACCTATTTATAAATCGATTTTATTTTGAAAATTCAAGTTGAGGAAAGTTAATGCAATTCAACACAATTTATGAACCAGGACAAGGATCATCCCTCCTCTTTTAAGTCCCTTTTCATTTATATAAATTATAGTAAGAAACAACTCAATGCAATGTTTATGTGATCATGGACACTATATTTTTCTATGTTGAACGACAATTACTCTCAAATAAAAATAAAATATTTACAATAACTGCCTAAAAAATAAACAAAAATCCGAATTTCAATCGACATGTCTTTATCATTACTTAAAATACATCTTCTAGGGATTACCCCAGGAGAAACATACCTTTGGAATCTTATCTTTCATTGGTGGGCCAACATAGAATGCGTCAAGTTCCCTACATGGAAAGATATCAGAACATATTATATTTTGAATAGATATCCATTTAAAGTTAATATTCCTAAGATGAACTAGATATTTACTTAAAGTAAAGATTTCTAAGATGAACATACCCTGGTACCAAAAGTGAATATTTAATAAATGCATAGTTACCAACTATTGGACCATCTGGTTGGGTAAAGAAAGGAAATTGAATGATATCTTGCAAAATAAGAAAATAGGATTCATTGCACATTTAAGGTTTGTTTTGTGGTTATTAAGGAGATAAGACAATTTCTAGACAAAACATATCACACTAATAACTTCTCATTGTTATTCTTAGTATGTACATGAAGATGCATTCTATTACGATTTATTTGGCTTATGCTATTATTCAGAAAATATACGAGCTGAACCATCTTTGCAACGAAAGAATGGGTTGGGAACAAAAAGGTATTTAGCATCTAAATAATTCTATAATTAGTTTCTCATTGGAAGGGAAAAAAGGGTTGATTATATCTTAATGGAAACCAAGGATTCTATCACCAAAAAATATGACAATGGCACAAAAATATCTTTACAAGGCACAAAAATATCTTTATAAGGCACAATATTTCTTTATAAGGCATAAAAATAAATAGAGAATTTATGAATTTACTGTTTATTAATTTGATATGTATAGGAATGACTATTGATGATTATCATATAAATTTATAAAGACAATCTTGGTGTACACTATTATGTGATTATTTGAAATGAATATTTGCAATCATATAGTGCTCTAAAAAACTCCCAAGTCAGTTTCGCCTTAATTTGATTGCTATTCCTCCTTAATATTTAGCCCTGAAATTCACTAGTATAGAAGTGTGGATTCAATCCCAATTTTAATGTCTGTACTGAAACTGATTCTCTTATCAATGATGGAAAGGGAGGGGAAGTGAGAATCTAAACTATAGAGGGTACCGATTGTCAAGCTGGGAAAATTTAGAAATATGCAACTTTGCTAGAGACAGAGGTCGAAAATAAGGCTTCATCAAAACTTTGGGTGATCTAGAGCCCATGATCTAGACAGGGAAACTTACTTTTCAAAATATGTATAATACATAATGTTTATTTGGGAGTTCTAAGCATGCGGCTGTTAATATTAATTATTTAAACATGCTTAACCACTTTTTTGCATTGTATGAATTATTCAACATATCTTCTTGTATTGGTTTACTTTACTAAGAGAGGAGAATAACAGAAGCAGTCCTATGATTGCCTCTGTTATAATGATAAAACCCTTGACGAGGGTGTTGGACAAAGTCAAGAGAGAGATTATTTTCTAGAAAAATTATGAACATAATGTTTTAATAATTAAAAGATCTACCATACAGGTATTGAGTAAAACTACCATACAGTAGCTGAGTAAAAGCTACAACTACTATTAAGTTGTTGGGCTTCGATAGAGTAGAGATGCAAATTGTTTGTAGGGCATAATATGGATCATGTGGACAAATTATCCCATTACTATACAAACTTTAAGCAAACACAAGCAGTTTATATGTTGCAAGATCAATCATTTCTAGTACACCTTTATATGCACATCCTAACATCACCTTTGTATGAAGCTTGATAGCATATCGTGAATCTGAGCAGCAACATTCAAGGCATGTGGGCAGTTATAAGAGATAGGCACATAGTGGTGTCTTCACGTGAGAAGAACTAGGGAATTGCTTCGACTCTTCTGAAGCCAATACGATTTACAATATGTTGATGATAGTTGGACTCTCTCTTCATAGTCACTTGGGTATGCTATTCATCTAGTGCTCTGAGCGAGATTAAAGGGTAGTTTCAAAAAATCTAGATTCTCTTTAGCTTCAAGGCAAAATAATAAGGATTGAAAATATATACGCATGCAATAATGTAAGTTTCTTTATTCAATACAAACATTTCCTCTTAGGCCTTTCTAGCAAAGGAGTGCCTTAGGTTTCTTCAAGGTCCTTGCATAACCCAAGTGCTAGAATACTGAATTGGACGCCCACAATATTGGACCTGCGTGCTATTCTTGTGCATCTTTTCTGTAAAGGTAATCAAATAAGATAAAATGCTTACATGAAATTCAATAAAAAATCTTCATAATATATGATTTATGAACAATAACATGAATTCTTCATTGTAGAAAATGGTACCAGACAAAGAATGGATTAGACTTGTTGATGACAGACTCGATGATCCAACATATGGAATTGGTGTTGAAGAGTTCCTTATATATGCATGTCATATAATTGGTGGAAATGAAATCAGATGTCCGTGTTTGATGTGTCAACACTTCTTCTATCCCACGTAATGTGGTGAAAACACACTTGATGGTTTATGGTATCATGAGGGGTTACACATTTTGGTATCATCACGGTGAGACACCACATGAAGCAGATGATGAAATGCTAGATCTTCTTAAAGAAATGCACCCACATTCACATAATTTTGAGAGGACTGATGAAGACATGGGATATTATGACCAAAATGATCATGATGAGGAACCTAATAATGAGGCAAAAAAGTTTTTTAGGTTGTTGGATGACCTCAATCAACCTCTGTATAAGGGATCTAAGGGATCAAAATTATCTGCCCTGGTAAAGTTGCTTCATCTTAAGAGCCTTGGAAGATGGAGTAATCATTCTTTTACTATGCTACTTGATTTGTTGAAAGATGAACTATTTCCAGACGATTCAACCTTGCCTAGCTCTTATTATGAAGCGAAGAAGATAATTAAAGATCTGGGTTGCTCATATGAAAAGATTGATGCATGTGTGAATGACTGTATGTTGTTCTGGAAGGAAGATCATGGCCTTGATAAATGTAGAATTTGCAATGCTTCAGAATGGAAGTATGACAAGCATAATGGGGAAGAGAAACTAAAAGAAAATGGAAAGAAAGTAGCAGCAAAGATTTTGCATTACTTTCCACTAAAGCCTCGCCTTCAAATTCTATTTATGTCCTCCAAAACATCTTCACTAATGAAGTGGCATCATGATAAGGGAGATGATGGAGATTTGCATCATCCTGCTGATTCTTTGGCGTGGAAAAAGTTTAATGACCTTCATACTACTTTTTCTACAGAATCGAGGAATGTTAGACTAGGCCTTGCTAGTGATGGTTTTCAACCATTCAACAATTCTAAGTCATCATATAGCATTTGGCCTATAATTCTAATTCCATACAACTTGCCTCCTTGGTTGTGCATGAAGCAACATAATCTCATTTTGTCAATGCTCATTCCAGGTCCAGATGGTCCAGGTGATTGTATTGATATTTATTTGCAACCTCTTATAGATGAATTATTGGAGTTATGGAATAGTGGTATACAAACATTTGATGCAACTACACATCAAAATTTTAATCTTCGTGTTGCAATTTTGTGGACCATTAATGATTTTCCTGCATATGGGATTTTATCTGGATGGAGTACAAAGGGAAAACTTGCTTGCCTGTGTTTCCATAAAGGTACTCATTCAATTAGGCTGGCTAATGGTAGAAAGGAATGCTTTATGGGCCATAGACGCTATTTGCCTTTACATCACCGTTGGAGAAAGAATAAATCTGCATTTGATGGCACTATTGAGAAGGGCATACCCTCTACACCATTAAGCGGCGATGGTGTCCTTATTCAAGTGCAAAGTCTTGAAGGGAATGTTTTAAGTAAATGTTCAAAAAGGGTATCTCACAAGAGCAGGGGCGATAACTGGAACAAGAAAAGCATTTTCTTTAAGCTTCCATACTGGAAAGATCTGTTGATACGTCATACTTTAGATGTGATGCACATAGAAAAAAACATTTGTGATAGTATTCTTGGGACTTTTATGAATGTAAAAAATAAGACAAAGGACAATTATAAGTCTCGTCTTGATTTGCAAGCCATGAATATTAGATAAGAGTTGCACTCGACAATAAATGGAGGGAAGACAATGTTGCCTGATGCATCATTCACAATATCTCGAGATGCAAAACACAAGTTTCTAAGATTTTTGAAGGATCTAAAGGTACCAGATGGCTTTTCATCAAATATTTCACAGTGTGTCAACCTTAAAGAAAATAAACTTTTAGGATTGAAGAGTCATGATCATCATATTCTGTTACATCATATACTCCCTCTTGCATTGCATGGCCTTCTTCCCAAGGATGTCTATGAACCACTTATTGAGTTGTCATGTTTTCTCAAGGTTTTGGGTAATACATGTCAAAATATGGAGGATCTAAAGCAAATTGAAGCCCAAATTCCAATTACACTTTGTAAGTTGGAGCAAAATTTTCCACCATCATTTTTTGATGTGATGTTACATTTGCCTATTCATTTGTCACATGAAGCTATGCTATGTGGGCCTGTTCAAGAACATTGGATGTATCCAATAGAGAGATATTTGTACACATTAAAATCCTATGTTCGCAATAGATGCTGCCCAGAGGGTTCCATGGCAGAAGGTTACATAGCAGAAGAATGCATGAATCTTTGTTCAAGATATTTACATACTGTAGAGACAAAGTTCAATCGCCTTGACAGAAATTATGATGGTGATGTCAATGAATATGCAAATTTATCTGTTTTTGCATACAAGGGAAGAGGACTAGGATGTGGAACAACAAGAGACCTTGATGCACTTGAGTGGGAGAAAGCTCATATATATATCTTGAACAATTGTAAAGAAGTTAAGCCTTTTATTGAGTAAGTGATTCTTATAATATATACGTGAGTCATTATTTGATAAATTTTATGGTCTATTTATCAAAATGGTATTTTTTTAATTGTCATAGAGAATACTATCAAAGCCAAGGAGTTGATCCAAATCAAATATCCATTATAGATTTAAATGAAGATTTCATCGAATGGTTTAAGATGATAGTAAGTTGGTCTACTTTGTTCAACATGTTGATGCATATACACTAGTTTTGATTCAATTTTTCTAATAACTATCCTTTTTAGATTGGAGATCAATATGAGAATGATAAAAGCAAGAAGACACAGGAGTTACTTTCATTATCACGTGGTCCACTAAAATGCGTGACATGTTTCTATGGCTATGTAGTTAATGGATATCGGTTCTACACTAAGTCTCACGAGGAAAGATCAAGGTCTCAATGTAGTGGGGTCACTGTGGTTGGTGATGATGGTAGTGGAACTAGCAGAGATTACTATGCACAATTGTCTGAGATTATAGAATTGCAATACTTGGGCAATAAGCGAGTCATGTTATTCAAATGTGATTGGTTTGATGTTGCTAAAGGACTCAAGAATGATGAGTATGGATTTACAAGTGTTGATTGCAAACGTATTTGGGAAACTATTGAGCCGTTTATATTATCTACTCAAGCATCCCAAGTCTTTTATGCGAAAGATCACATTAATAGCGGGTGGCATATTGTGACAAAGGTTGATCCACATGAAAAGCTGGAGCTAGTTGATGATACAGATGACGCACATGATGATCCAATTATTATTTGATGACATTAACTAGAATACTTTTCCCCTATAAGTACTTGGAACATGTAACATTTTTATTAGTAGAAGTCATGTTTTTCATATCTCAATATGATATTTTGATATTCAAATTCTATGAAGATCTTTATGCTATTCTATTAATCATAATGTTGTCATTTTTGTTTATTTTTGTAAGAAATTTTATTTCTAACCAATGATTGATGGTGCTGCAGGAAAATGGCCAGAAGCACATCATTCTTGTAGTGATTGTCAACATAATTTTTGTCTTTTATATATTTTGCACTGTATTTCATATAGTTTTGCGTGTAAGAAATAAATATTTACAAGTATCTTGATGATGATACAGGAAGTTGTCTGCAAGCACTTCAACAAATGAGAAATATCCAATGCTGAAGTCCAAGGCTAAGAATTTTATCTCGCCGCAGCAATTAAGTGTGATTGGGAAGGGTCGTGCTCATGGGTTACAAATCAAGAGTAATTTGTTGAATCATAAAGGAGGGAGAACCCACGGTGTCACTGATTTGAGTGATAATCATTTGTCATTTTTGAACAGACTGACTTCCAAACAAAATGATATTCTCCCTCGAGTTAGGATTGCTCACCTGCCAAAAACAAATGTTCCTCCACCAACTGAATATGATCCTTCTTCAACACAAGATTGTGATGCTCCTCTAAATGAAAATTCTCCTTCACCGCAAACTGAAAATGTTCCTACACCTCGTGAAGAATCTCATGCAACACCGGAAGAGTACATGGATACTGAAGTGGTGCAATCTCATGCCAATAATCAGATATCAATGTGTATGATTACTTTCCCTTATTCATAAAGCAGTCGTCTATATTTTGTTAATGTTAGATGCTTCAAACATGATATTTCTTATATAATGGTTGTTGATTCCCACCCCCATCATTTTTAAACAATGCTATCTAAATACTTACTGATTTATTAAATTTTTTTACAACCAATGACATTGAAAAAGTAGTCAAACGTCGAGGACGTAACAAATGCAAAAAAGTTGCAAGACTAAGAGAAGGTGCCAAGATAGATATCACTTTCTATCAAGGTCGTCCTGTTGGGAAAAAATCATAAAGTATGGAGTAGACATTTGGGTAGGATTGTTCATGATCGGAACATTTGTCCAATAAAAGTGCATTCATGGAAAGATGTTACAGATAGACAAAAAGACCACATGTGGGCCACTGTTATGGTAAACTGGTCAGACCCTTATTCTTATCTTCGTTTGTAAACATCAATGATGCATTAATGTCCTGCTATTATACATGTATTAGGACAAATTATCAAGCAACAACATGGAAGGTCATAAAGCTCACACTTTAAAACATTTGAAAGAATTATGGGTGAAGTGGAGGGCATCAATGTATCAAACAGTGAAGGGGTTGGACATGCAACAACAACTATCAAAGAAACCTATGGCAATTGAAATTGATAATGACTGGGAATGGCTTGTGAAAGAAATTTTTAATAGTGAAAAGTTTATGGTAATTTATAAATAATATGGCTTAAAATCATTTTAAATTACTCATCTTAGTTTTTAAAGTTTTCTTCTTCTATTAATGCTCACATTATATCAAATGTAGGTTTCGAGTAAGAGAAAATCCAAAAATAGAGAAGGATTGAACAATAAATTACTTCATCACACGGGTAGAAAGCCTCTTAGAGAAATATCATGGTAGAAGGTTTCTAATATTTACATTTATTTTTTATGCTATGTCATTAGATATGCATATAAGTTATGTTGGTGAAACTACAGGGAGGAAAAGATGGGAATCCACCCGATTTGAGAGTGATGTACTTTGAAAGCCACAAGAAGGGTGATACCTTAGCTACTATGGAGTCATCCCAAGTTCATGTAAGAATTCAAAAGCTGAATGTTGTCATCTATTAGTTATAAATATCTACCTTTTGTTTTAGGAAAAAATCATAAACATCCAACAAGATGAGCCATCCCTTCATCCTGTTGAGGTTGCGGAAAAAGTTTATGGAGAATCAAGGACAAAGAAATACATATCTGGTTATGGTGGAGGAGTAAAGCCAAGAGATGTTAGAGGACCATACAAAACAAAGAATGCCTTACTCGATGAACTCAAATCAAAAGACCAAGCACTTAAAGAGAAAGAGGAAGCTTTGAAAGTTCAAGAGGCAGCTCTTAAAACAGTTGAAGATGTAAAGCGTGCCACACAAAAGCGTTTAGAGAATATTGAAAATCTACTAGACAGGATAGTCAACAATCAAAAATTTCAACAACTACTGGAAATGAGTGAGGATGATGATGAGTGTGCATATTCTCTAGCCAATTCTGATGGTGTTAATTAAAAATAGTTATGAGGCTAGTTACTTCAAAGCTTATGATATATTTATGAACTGTTTTGATGTTTATGAGATATTTATGAACTGTTTACTGATTTATTGTAGGCAAAGGAGAGACAATGCTCTTTATCCATCTGGATTGCATCTTGGGGAAATGCTCTTCATCAATATGAATGAAGGAAGAACGCTTTATGATATTGAAATATTTCAATATGTTTCCAATATATCTTTGTTGTTTATATTTGTTTTCCCAATTGTATTTCCCCCTTGTGAACAATGTGTTGTGTTATCAATTATATTTGTTTTCCCAATTGTGTTTCCCCCCTTGTGAACAATGTGTTATGTTGTCAATTATATTTGTTTTCCCAATTATGTTTCCACCCTTGTGAACAATGTGTTGTGTTATCAATTATATTTGTTTTCCCAATTGTGTTCCCCTAGTTATATTCCAGGATGATTGGATCATTTGCTTCCTATCCTAGATACACGAAGCTTGCAACTAGTGTAGAATTCTAATGACATACTAACCTATGAAGCTCATTTTGTTTTCTGCGATTATAATGACACTAAGATTTCTTGGTTGTCTAGCTGATTCATGACGTGGATACTTTAGCTTAAAATGATGTGTCATAAACATTGCAATAGCAATTGGTTTTTCCACCAGTTGTGTGTATGGATGTCTATGTACAGATGGTATGCTGTAAGTACACGACAAGAAATCAGAATATACACTACTTTGGAGTTCCACTCCGCTATTGGATTTTTGTTTGATTGCATATTTGTAGGTGCAAAATGAGTCACTACAGTAATATATATTGATGCATGATGTTAGAGAGTAGGTAAGCAATAATTTTTTATACTAACTAAGCAAGCCTTGTGTTTAATGTGATCTTCAGATATTGTTCATTTTTTAGCCAACAGGAGGTGAGATTAACTACTTATCACCCCCATTATAGACCTACATGGTATAGCTAACCTCATGCCAAGGATTACAACTTGTCCCACTAGGTTTGAAATTTATAAAGACCTCCTAAATACTTTCTTGAAACTCTTTCCTATAAGTAAGTTCCTTCAGTGCACATTTAGCTTGTAGTTTGATTAGATGATTAGAACAACATATTTTGTCCATGTTCTATAGTATATTTTTCTTTCTTCCATTTAGTTGAAGTGATGCCCGCTTTCAATCCTTTTTGCTTAGTTTCATTTGACCACTTTCAGTTAAGTTTTTATATTGTTAATTCTGGTGGTTTTGACTTTGTATCATAGGATTTGGTACTCAGAACTGCACCCCCATGATGAGGAGAGTGGGCTGAAGTAGGACAGTGAGGAGCTACGACTTGAACACTAGTCTAGTCCCTTCCACTATCTACATATACAGTGAGTTGTCGTAGAAGGTGAAAGTACATGTTACCACCCTTAAAGTCTCAAGTGCACACTGCTGATTGGAGCTACAACAACTAACAAAGGAAGATACATTCTCAACCTGCAGAAGGACGATACAGACAAAATTCTAGAGGTACCATAGTAGTTTCCTCTGACTGACTTCTTAATATATATTTGTAGAGAAATTAATTTATTAATTTACTGGTGTTATGTGGAAGTAGAGAAGAAATGTTCTGAATGTTAGAAATAAGGAGAACAATATGGAGTTAATGTCTCTCCATGTATAAGTATGTGTATCAAATTCTTAAACTTCATATATTAAGAAGTAGTGTTTAATCAAAAAGATAGTCTAGTTCTTAATACAACCCAATGAAATAGTGTGTTTCAGTAGACCTACTATGGAAGATCATAGGTAATGGTAGGGGGAGAGGGCGAGGCGAGAGAAACCCTAGGGGGCACGGTAGTTACTAAGAAAAAATGGTGCTGAGTCATCTTGAGCGTCTCCCAAGAAGAATAAGACTGAAGAGTGTCAGGTTTGAACTGGACAGACTTATTGACTCTGTTTGATGGTCTGTGGTCTCAGAAATTTGTGTTTTGGTTGGCTCTTCTTGTCTTTGGTGTAGGTCCTGGGTAGTTAGGAATCGGCTACTCTCAAGCTTTCTTTGTTTTTTCTTGCTCCCTACGTGGAGCCTAGTTTGTTTGGTTTTGTCGTTTGATTTGGTTCCTCTTATAGGTTCCAACTTAGGCAGCTGTTAGCAGAACAATGTATTGGGGAGATCACCATTGATGGTTCCTCCTGTTTGGTTTGAGGTCTAAGGGGTGTGACAATGGTGATGGTTACTACCCTTTTGGGATAGGAGTCACTTTAATAAATGTTGAGTGATGTGAGTTATTATACTACCCTTTTGAGTGTATTGATGTCACATTCATTTCAAACACACGTGCACGCAGACATGCATGTGCAGCTAAATGAATATATCTATATATAATACACAGACATCTATTTGTACTACTTATTATATCTTTTGATTATGCGATGTACTGCATGTGTTGCCTATGACAAAGGTCACTTTAGCTACATCAAATTGGGCCTTTTTCTGTGTTTCCCATTTTTTTATTTGTCTTTCAAGTCTTGGCATTTTGTAGATCAGAGTTGGTATGAGTTGACTCCCATGCTCCAGCTTAGGGATGGTAGCAGAGTAATAAATGTTGTATTTATATTAACGATGTGGCCATTACCTAGAAGTATATTAGTCAAGTTATATTAGGTGTGTGTCGTTCGTGATTGTCATCGCCTTTTTTTCTATCTTTCAGATTTCAGTTCTGGTCGGGCTGTCGAGCTGGAAATATGCATACATGTCGAGCAACTTGCCTATTTGTTGATTTTCTTCTTCCATTAACATGGGTATTGTAGCTCCATGTTATAATCAACTAGCTGTTTTGCACTGGTAATGAAAGGAAATTTTATAATAACCATGTTTGCAGATCACAAATGTAAATCTTTGTTATCATTAGTGATTCCATGGATGAGATCCAAATGGGTTCACACATTTGCATTAAGCATGGAGGACACTCTCCTCTTCTAGATTGCATCTCAGATAGCAGGCATTGCTGACAGGCCTGCCTTCTCATTCTCTTCAGCTTTGTGAGTCTACCTCAAATTCTAGAGTATCCATACAAATACCACTACTACAGAAACAACATTCAGTGTCGCTTTTCTGGGCATCGGTTCTTTAGGAAAACCGACGCCTACAATATTAAACGTCGATTATTTAGGCAAACCGACGTCTATATTTGAAGACCAGCCAGACACGGGTACCGCTTTGAATACAGCGTCGATTGTTAATAACAAACCGACGCTTAAAGTCACCCGCGAAATCCAATTTTCGAGCAAAAAAAATAGTGTCACTTTCAGCGTCGGTTATGTAGATAGAAATCGACGCCTATGTGCGATGGAAATTTGCACGAAAAGTGTCACTTTCAGCGTCAGTTATCCTTTTATAACCTACGCTGAAAGTGGTTCCCGCCAAATAATTTCGTGAAAATATTGTTCAATTGGACGTCGGTTGTTTCAAACAACTGACGTGAAAGATGTTTAGGCGTCGGTTGTTGGAAACAACCGACGCTATTTGGGAACTTAATATCCCGCGATCGCCCGACTCTTCGCCCACACATGTTTCATTGTCTTCATCGCCCGCACCTATTTCATTGTCTTCATCGCCTGCCGCGCCGCTGCTGCTCGATCGCCTGCTGGTTCTCACCGTCGTTGACGCTGCCTGTGCTCCTCGCCTCGCCGACGCTGCCGGTGTTGCTGCTGTGCGTCGCCGCCCTAGCTTCTTCCTACTTCGTCCAGCGTCGCCCGCCGCCCTAGCTCCTTCCTCCCTGCTCACGCCTGGCGCCGCCCGCTCCTTCCTCCCTGCTCACGCCCGGTGCCGCCCGCTCCTTCGTCCTTGCTCGCCGCCGCCCACCGACGCCGCTGCCGCCTGGAGCTCGCCGGCCACCGCTGCACCTGCCTGCCCTGCCGCCTGGAGCTCGCCGATCACCGCCACCACTGCTGGGAGCTCGCCTACTTGTCCGCCGCCGCTAACGAAAGGTATGTAAGCTGAAATAATTGGGTATTGCTGTAATGCATCGAAGTAAATATCCTATTGCTCTATTATACTAGTAATGCATGATTAGTTTTACTGATTTCCTTGCTGCTTTCAGTGATTAATGATTGGTACTAGTGGTTAGTATTACTTTAGTGATTACTTTAATTCAACAATTCATAGTTTGTTATTTACAATTACTGGTCTGCTTGCCAATTTTAATGATTAGAGATACTGATTAATAGTAAGTATTGATGAATACTTAGTTAATTACTGATTTGTTGATTAGATATGTATAGAAGTTCCTTATAAATATATTTTTTATATACACATACATGTAATTTTGTATAAAATACATGATGTAGTGTGATCTTAAATCCTAGAGTGTACCCCTTTTGTTCTATGATGGTACCTATGACCCTAAATACACCCATAAGGGTCTATTTTATCCTAAAGAAGATTTATTTCTTCCTTCTGCCCTAATTTTTATATGGATCTTAATCTTATATCTCTTACTCATAAATAAGGAAATATCCTCCCTTATGACCACCTTGATGTGTATGTCCCATATAATCCACATGTTGGACCCCAGAGTTGGTGAAAGATTTTCAATCGTGTGTATCACATGGGATTCTTATCTCAACACAATGGACTGCAATATATGCATCTAATGCCTTAAATGGAAGACTCGAATGTTATAAACTCCCATAAAAGTAGGTAGAAACAACTTATATATATTCAGATATTAATAATTCCATGAAGTGCACATTATCTTACTCAGGAAAAGTATGTGTATAATGTAGGATTCGTTCCATATAATGGTTTGTTGCTTGCATATATTTGTCATATATTTGTGCTTTTAATCGTAATGTTTGGCCTAATTCAGTAAATTTTGATGCATGTTGAAATAAGATTTAAACTTGTCAATTGTAGCATCCTAATTTGATTTGATTAAACCCTAACATCAATTGTGATGAAACCCTAACATTAATCGTGATGAAACCCTAACATGTACATATCTATTATTGTGTTTGTTGGCCTAGGAACCCGTCCAAGATTGACTCATTAGGAGTAAATCTTGGATAGTCCCCGGTTTGGGACTGTTCTTGAACACCTAATCTCACTTAGGATGTAAGTGTATAATGTGTATTGGGTTTTCGAGAAAATTTTGGTAGCATTTCCCCGTTTGTTCTCTAAGTACATATGTACTTAAAGAACAACGAAGAAATGCTGCCGAAATTTTCTTGAAAACCTAATACACATTATACACTTACTAGTGAGATTAGGTGTTCAAGGATGGGATAGGTGGTACACATTTATTATATATAAGAATGACATCAAATGTGTTTGTTGGCCTAGAAACCCGTCCAAGATTGACTCATTAGGAGTAAATCTTGGATAGTCCCCGATTTGGGACTGTTCTTGAACACCTAATCTCACTTAGGATGTAAGTGTATAATGTGTATTGGGTTTTCGAGAAAATTTCAGCAGCATTTCCCCGTTTGTTCTCTAAGTACATATGTACTTAGAGAACAACGGGGAAATGCTGCCGAAATTTTCTCGAAAACCCAATACACATTATACACTTACTAGTGAGATTAGGTGTTCAAGGATGGGATAGGTGGTACACATTTATTATATATAAGAATGACATCACATGTGTTTGTTGGCCTAGAAACCCGTCCAAGATTGACTCATTAGGAGTAAATCTTAGATAGTCCCCAGTTTGGGACTGTTCTTGAACACCTAATCTCACTTAGGATGTAAGTGTATAAAGCGTATTGGGTTTTCGAGAAAATTTCGGTAACATTTCCCCGTTTGTTCTCTAAGTACATATGTACTTAGAGAACAGCGGGGAAATGCTGCCGAAATTTTCTGGAAAACCCAATACACATTATACACTTACTAGTGAGATTAGGTGTTCAAGGATGGGATAGGTGGTACACATTTATTATATATAAGAATGACATCACATTATACACTTAGGATGTAAGTGTATACCCTAATCTTTTCCTAATATATACTTGTTTTCTCTGATCATAGAATGGATAGATCATGGATGTCCATTCGTAATTGTAGCACCCCAGAGTTTATATCTGGTCTTGATCAGTTTATTAGATTTGCCGAGGAACATAGGAAAAAACCTACACATAGGTTCTACTGTCCATGTAGGCATTGCGGTAACAACTTGAAAGTCAATACTGGTGAGGAAATCAAAAGTCATGTCATGTGCAACGGGATTGTACAAGGCTATACAGAATGGCACTGGCATGGAGAGATTTCAAAATCGAAACCAGTAGATGTCGATAGCAGTGCTTGGGTGGAAGAAGAAATTGCCTCCGATGACATAAATGTGAACGAACCAGTTCCAGCAGACATCGTTGATGCGATGCTGGATAGTTGTAGGGTAGAGCACACCGATCCACCTCCTATCTTTAGAAACATTGTGCATGATGCTGAGATACCGTTATATACAGGCTGTGCTAAGTTTACGAAGCTTAGCACTGTGTTGAGATTGTATAAGTTGAAAGCTAACAATAGATGGAGCGATAAAAGCTTCACTTCATTGTTGACTTTGTTGAAAGAAATGCTTCCTGAAGGAAAGGAGCTGCCAATCTCAACATACCAGGTAAAGAAAATGTTGTGCCCAATGGGAATGGAGGCCAAGAAGATACACGCATGCCCGAATGATTGTGTATTATTTCAAAAGGACTATGTAGATTTGAAAGATTGTCCAAAATGTGGTGCGTCAAGGTATAAATTGACGACTTCGGGGGAGTCTAAAACTGGTTCTCCTGCCAAGGTGTTGTGGTATCTACCTATAATATCACGGTTTCAATGCTTGTTTGCAAATCCAAAAGATGCGAAGAATTTGAGGTGGCATGCAGATGTTAAGAAAAATAATGATGGGATCCTACGACATGCGTCTGATTCCCCATAGTGGAAGAAGATTGATCTATTGTACCCCAAATTTGGTGAAGAAGATAGGAATCTAAGACTTGGGCTTTGTACAGATGGGATGAATCCGTACGGGACATTGAGCAGCCAACATAGCACTTGGCCAGTCATGCTTGTTATATACAATCTTCCTCCCTGGATGTGTATGGAAAATAAGTACGTTATGTTGTCATTGTTGATATCGGGCCCTAAACAACCCGGAAATGATATCGATGTTTATCTTGAACCTTTGATTGATGACTTAAAGAAACTTTGGGCTGAAGGTGTGATGACCTATGATGCTTCAGCAAGAGAGACATTTCGTTAGCACGCTATGTTGTTTTGCACTGTTAATGACTTTCCAGCATATGGGAATTTGTCTGGATATAGTGTCAAAGGAGCTAAAGCGTGTCCTATATGTGAAGAAAACACTGATTCAATAAGACTAAAACATGGCGGCAAGACTGTATATCTTGGTCATTGAAGGTTTCTTTCAAAATTCCATCCGTATCGTAGGAAGCGCAAAGCATTCAATGGATGGAATGATGAACGGAGTGCACCTAAACCTATACCAAGGGATGTTGTTTATGCAAGAGTAAAAGACATTGTCAATGAATTTGGTAAGAAATCACAATGTAGTATGGCCACATGGAGTGACAATTCTTCATTCAAGAAGAAGTCAATATTTTGGGATCTTCCTTATTGGAGTTCTTTGACAGTCAGGCATTGTATCGATGTAATGCACGTTGAGAAAAATTTCTATGATAGCATCATTGGTACTCTGTTAAATATACCAGGTAAGACTAAAGATGGGATAAAATCTAGACTGGACCTACGTGAAATGAGAATAAGGTCAGAATTAACAGAATTACATGAAATGGGTAATAAAAGAACATACTTACCTCCCGCTTGTTACACGTTGTCTAGAAAGGAGAAGAAAACTTTTTGTGAATGCTTGGTAAATGTTAAGGTGCCACATGGTTACTCATCCAACATCCATAGATTGGTATCAATGAAAGATCTGAAGTTGATAGGTCTTAAATCTCATGATTGTCACACTCTAATGCAACAAATATTGCACGTGGCAATTCGATCTATATTGCCGAAGCATGTAAGGTTTGCAATTACCAGACTTTGTTTCTTTTTCAACAGTCTATGGAACAAAGTTATTGACCCTGATACTCTCGATAATTTGCAAAGAGAAGTGGTTGTTACCCTATGTCAGCTTGAGATGTATTTCCCTCCTTCATTCTTTGATATCATGGTACATCTTGTTGTCCACTTGACTAGGGAAGTGAAAATGTTGGGACCAGTTTTCTTGCATTGGATGTATCCCTTTGAACGATACATGAGCGTTTTTAAAGGTGATGTTCGAAACCGTTATCGGCCTGAAGGGAGTATTATTGAAGGTTATGTGGCGAGAGAGGTTATGGATTTTTGCAATGACTTTCTCAGTGGTAATGACACTCCTGATAATGACAAGAATATTGAGGAGGGCAAAGGAATTTTAGGATCACGGGTGAAAGTAATCAACCGTGAGCAGTTGGAACAAGCTCACTTGTATATTTTACACAATATGGACAAAGTGAGTGTTTATATCGAGGAACATACCAATTTCATAAAGAGACAACATCCTTGAGCAAGTTCAATGTGGCTTGCTAGAGAGCATAATAAGACTTTTACTAAGTGGTTTGAAGATAAAGTCTTACATCAACTATCTCAAACACCAAATGATATTACAGAAACTATCAAATGCCTCACCTTTAAACCAAAACTGAATGTTATGTCTTATGAAGGGTTTGACATTAATGGATTCACATATTACACAAAGCGCCAAGATGATAAGAGTTTCGTCCAAAATAGTGGGGTCACTCTTCAAGCGTCGACTATGTACTTTGTAAGTGCAAAGGATAAGAGTCCACGTGAAGCTAAAATGTCATATTACGGTGTCATTGAAGACATTTGGGAGTTTGACTACATAGATTTCAAAATTCCTCTCTTTAAATGTAATTGGGTTGATAACACCAAAGGAGTTATAGTGGATGAATTGGGTTTCACTTTGGTGAACTTTGAAAAGATTGGCGAGAAGGGTGAACCATTCATATTGGCATCACAGGCGAAACAAATATTCTATATCGATGATCCTGCAAATGATAAATGGTCGGTTGTTCTTCATGGTAAAAGACAGTTCATTGAAGATCCTATAGATGAAGAAGAGTACTATGATAAGTATGATGACTCCAGTCCATTCTCAGTTGGGTTGCCAACTCCACAAAATATTGAAGCTAATGATGACTTATATGTGCGCGGAGATCACAATGAAGGATTGTTAATTGATAAAAGATCACAATTTTAGAGACATGTATGTTTATACAAATGCTAAATGTTTACCCTTTTCTAGTTAATACAAATGCTAAATGTTTGCCTTTTTCTAGTTAATACAAATGCTAAATGTTTGCCTTTTTAATGACATTTTCAGATGGCTGACCATGATGAGCATGATGTCCATGATGAGCATGAAGTCCATGATGAGCATGCTGTCCATGACGAGCATGACGAGGATACCAATGTAAGTTCTAAAAACATATCCTGTATTTCTATAAAATTCATTATCTTCTAGTTATGTCATATATCTTATATTTCTATATTGGGCTAATTCAGTGTGTTTATTTTTGTCAAATTTTAGGTTGATGATGCACATGTACCCACTGAAGCACTGGAGCAACTTGATGCGCAACACCAAACACTTAACAAGAAAAGGGGCATCACTATGTTGAAAAAGTTAATAGCGCTTAGTGGCAGTGGATCCAAATTGGTTGTGGAGTTTGATAATGGAGGAAATGCAATTGGAGTGAACTGCAATAATTTTGTAAACTATCTTGGGTGTACCACTCAGAGCCATTGTGGTGTTAAGTATGATAACTGGCATAAAGTTCCTCAGGGGAAAAAAGACTTGATATGGAAGTATTTATGCGTGAGTTATTATTATTTGCAATTCTATTTTGTAGATTACAAATTCTATTATTTGCAATTCTATTTTGGATACTAGTTAATAACATTTCTATTTTACAGAATCTGTTTGTATTGGATGAGAAGTTGCATCGTAAAAGTGTGATACAACGTGCTGGAAAGATGCTTAGGAATTATAGGACAAATTTGAACAGAGAATACATAAAAGAGGGTGATAAGAAAAAGAAGTCAGCCCTTGAACAATGGAACTTCTTGGACAAAGAAGATTGGGACAATTTTGTTGCTTCAAGAAAATCTGAAGAATTCAAGGTATTAGGTGTCACTCCCAATTTAATTAATATACATTGTATTCACCTATTCAAGATTAACATTTAGTGATACTAACCAAATCATTAATGTGCATACTAACTAGGCCCTCAGTGACGCACAAAAAGCAAGGCGTGCACTGAATGTGCATGACCACACTATGGGTCCAAAAGGCTATGCAAGCGTTCGCCAAAGACTACATGCGGAGTCTGCGGCTACTAAGGAGTCTTCTCCTACTCAGGAGTCTGCTCCTACTCAGGAGTCTGCCACACCCATGCCTCGCCATGATATCTAGATAGCTGGGAGGCAAAACAAGAAGGGTGAAATAAAGAAGCCCGTAACTGCTGAGGCGGCTGCGAAAATGGTAAAATACAACTCTTAGAGCAATCATGTGAATATTGATTATTTGTGGTGTTAACTTACCAATTTCTGTTGATGGTGATTAGCGGGAGCTGCACGAGCAGAGGAAACAAGGCACGTTCATCCCTCAGGGCACAAGGGATGAATTGACAGTTGCTCTGGGTAACCCAGAGCATCCTGGACGTGTTAGGGGTGCAGGTGCTGGTGTGGGCATCAAAGCATTCTTTGGGCACCCCCAGCGCAAACCCAGAGCGGGACTTTCTCAAGAAGAGGTAACCTATTCTTTTTTTAGAATGTTACTGCAAAAGGAAATTCAATAATAAGAAGCTAATGTTTCTTTTATCCATGTATAGGAGAATAAGAGAGTCGAGGATATAGTTGCTAATAAGGTCAACGATGTAGTTGCTGAGAAGGTCAAGGAAGAATTACTGCGGTGACAGGCATCTCAGGCTTCCAATCAGCCTATGGCGACCCACTCTTCTCCTGATGCACAGACTGCGAGTAATCCTGGAGACCCATCGCCTAACACGTCTGCTGTAAGTATTGTTTATGACATTGTAGCTAGTCTTTTCAAGATGATATGTTTTCAAGATGATATGTATATATGTATAACATTCTTTACGTAAATTTGTAGGCGTTGAAGCCATGCCGCTTAAGAATACAAGACTATGTTGTTACAGAGGTGCAGGCTTACCCGTCCCTTCCTGGGGAAAGGTTTCACGGGACTCCAATGCCACATGGCTACGTTCGTGTGGGCCCATTACGTGTGTTACCCGATTGGAGGGAAGCTACATTGCCATATCCCCACCCGGATATTGATACACTTGCTGAGGCAGAAGGCGGGGTCATATTGTGGCCCAAAGCAGATGTCGTCTACACTACTGAAATTGTAAGATAAATTTACATTGATTTAGACTGTTAATGTGTATATATGAGGTCAACTGATCTGAAATTATATATACAGGTTAAAAAGAAGACACCAGGAGCACCTAGGCCTCCACCTCCACTTCCCGCATTACCAAGTTGGGTTCCAACTGACCTAACATACATGTTAGGTCCTGCTTGTAGGGGAATGGCATGTTGGCTACGGGCACATAATATACATTGCCCTATAATTGTTTCTTTAGATGCAGATTATGAAGGTCAATCATACGATAGCTCTTTATTTATACAAGATATTATTGAGCTGTTTATGTATGCTTGGCTGAATACATCAATGATAGAGACATGGAAAAGGTGAGATCTTGTTTATACATCTATATACCTTGTGTAAGATCCGGTGATCTGGTTTCTTATATATTAATGCATACGTAATACATATTTTGCAGCTACTTAGTCGAAGATCAATGCAAACAATTTGCATTTGATCATGTGGGATTTTTGATTCCATCATTGATTAGTATGGTAGCTAAAGACCCCGATAGTGTTCAACAATACTGTATAGATGTTTTTACAATTTTTGGTCAGTAAAAGAAGACGATAATAATAGCTCCATTCAATGTCAAGTAAGTTTACTTTATTTATAATTTGGACTTAAGAAAATTCCATTTTTATTGTGCATTTTGAGTTATTAATTGTTAACTTTTTACCTCTAGCGGTAAACATTGGGAGTTATTAGTTATTGTCCCCGGGACGTTCACTGTTTATTATCTAGATCCCGCGGGAAGTACATTAAACACTAAAATTGGACACGTAATGAGAATGCCATTATTCTGGTGAGAAATATTTTATTTTTGTATCCGTTAACATATGTTATTACATTACTATTTACTTATGCAATTTACTGTATTATATTAACATGTAGGGGTTTAGATGCATTCAAAAAGGCTGGAGGAATGGTCCCAAGAAAAAAGAACCAGCCAATAAATTGGCAGAACGTACAAGTAATTTCCCGACTCCAATGTATATATTATTGATGTGAATTGTGCTTAGTTGTATTATTTTGTATGTTTCAATTTATAGTGCGCTACACAAGACAACGGCTGGGCATGAGCATACTATGTGATGCGATTTATGCAGATGATTATCCGACATGCTGCATTGGACATCGATAACATACATGAGGTATTATATATAGTCTCATTAGTTAGTATGAAATATATCAATCTTATTTTTATATTATTACTTATATATACATCATTCTCTTTGCAGGTGTTTAAAACTGACCACACTATAGGTAAATGCTTAAAAAATATACATGCTCCATATACGATGGAAGCATTAGATGAAATAAGAGAAGAATGGGCAAAAGCCATACAAGCAGTGGCAACTGTAAGATATAATTGGGATGTTGATAGCGATAATGAATGATACTTTGTAAATGAATATTTCTGAATGTTAATACATGTATTTGAATGTTTCTATATGTGTGAATGTGAGAATTGAATTGATGTCTGAATGTATCTACTTGTGTGAAATTTTCCTTGGGACTTTTGCAGGTTTGTGGCCTGTTTGTAGGCTGATATCAATGGATGTCGTAAACCTGCAGTTTAGAAAACTGAACTGCAGGTTCTCATCCTGCTGACCAGCCACAGCAGGCCTGCAAATTGATATAAAAAAAAATAGATATAGGCGTCGGTTATTTACAGAAAATCGTCAGCAAAGACCTACAACGTCGGTTTTTTGAACCAAACTGACGCCTAATAGTACAAACAACCTGACCGTGTAGGATAGCACGACCGTGGTGGAATAGGCGTCAGTTATTCATATAAAACCGAAGCCTATAGTACTAAACACGGCCGTGCAGAGAAGCACGGCCGTGTCGTCTTGAAGTATGGCGTCAGTTTTTTATAGAAAACCGACGCCAAAAGGGTTCGCGCCACAGAAAACAACGTCATCTAGGACTCTTTCTGCGTCAGTTACCAAGTAAACACCGACGCTATAGTCCATATAGGCATCGGTCTTTTAGTAGATAACCGACGCAGAATGTGTCCTCGATGACGCCATTTTCTGTGGCGCGAACCCTTTTGGCGTCGGTTATCTACTAAAAGACCGACACCTATATGTTAAATAGGCGTCGGTTAAAAAACCGACGCCGAAGTGTTCGACCTTTAGCGGCGCCCACATAGGCGTCGGTCAGAAACCGACGCCAAAGGGGGTTAAACAACCGACGCCAAAGGCTGTTTCTGTAGTAGTGTACCTTTTGTATATTTGGCATGTTCATGTGCCAAATCTTCTTTGAATGATCAATTGTTGGTCTTATTAAAAGAGGTATTGAATGTCTTATCATCCATATATAATTCATTAAAGTTTGTGCTTGTTGCCCATGGTTTAGTTGATAGATTTAAATTCAGATTATGGAATTTCCTCCATAGTAGGTGTCTCTAACCCATATGTGTATTGGCATAGTTGAATGTTATCGTCTATGTGTGGTTCATGCAGCAATGTATGTATTACATGTGTCATTGGATAATTTCTACATGACGTGTGTGATCCTTCCATATCAATCACATGCTGCTAGAGAAACTGATGGTTATGAGTATGACTCTATGCTATCATATACCACTAGAGAAACTGATATCGATGACTCTATGCTATCATATACCACTAGAGAAACTGATATCGATGACTCTATGCTATCAGTTGAAGCCTAGTCTTCTAACAATGTGATCAGTTGTAGTTCCTTTTATTCGATGCTCTAGGATGGCGAGAATTTCTAGTCTATGAGTTCTGTTCAGCTCCATTATTGTCCACTTCTTATCTAGGATCTCAATGCCCTTTACATTCTAGATGATGATTAACATCGGATGATGATGCTTGGGTGTTCTCCTTATTGGACTTGCACAATCAACCTATTTTTTTTCTCCATTTCTTCTGAGATCTGCTGCTGTCAAGTATTCCTAGAATTTTTGAAAGGAGTTAACTCTATCTTGACATGTATCAATATGTTTCTTAATTGTAAACCACCACAAGTGGAGGCCCTGCCATGTCTACTGCCTGAGGCCGTGGGTTTTTGTTGGTGAAGGTTATTGGAACAAAAAGATGTTTCAACCCCTTTTGGTGTCTCGCTCCTGCTTTGGGCACTTGAGGTGTGCTGAATCTCAGCTAATACCATTCCCTCCAAATGTGCAACTCATTCTCTTTGTTGTCATTTTTGTCTAGATGGTTGTTGCTCTTGCTTGGTGTTCTGCCACAGCTTCCTGTGTCCACACTGGTGATGTTTTGGAGGGGTTGCCTAATCATCCTGGGTGCTTGGCTAACCAACACATTCTTGACGAGTAATTTGGTGATTCAGTTCTTCTTTCCTTAGACTCTGCTACTGCTTTTCAGTCATTGTGCTTTATTGCCTCACCATGATGTTTGTTTGTTGCTCTAGGTTACCCAGGTCTCTCCAGGTCATAATAAAGTGTATTCTATTTCTGAATGGTACCTTGTGCTTGGTTTTCCTATGTAGTTTGTTGCACGGAGGGGGATCATGTGTGCATTCTATGTATTCTGACACCTCACTTGCATTTTGTATCTCATCAAGAATCAGCATTTAGCAATGATAGTGTTTGTCCAATCATCACATCCAATATATTGGTTAATGGGGCAGAGTGTTAGTGATCCAGGAGGCCGATAGGGTTGTGTTTGCAGAGTTATACTTGCCCAATCTCTGGCCGCACATTTCACTCAGCAGACACAACTCTGCATTATCTTCACTTTGTTCTCGTTCCTCCAGACTTAGAAAATGATGTGAACAATGTGGATGATCTAAAGCTCCAACCTAAAGTGGGTTTCAATAATGACCGCATCTATGATGATAACAACCGTGTAAGTTGTCAATAGAGAAACAAATATAAGCAGATTATGTTCTTTATTCGGTCAAATTATTCGATATTTCATAGAGGGGAGTTTTTGGCTTCCTCTTCTGCAGTTTACTCCGAAAGAGGATTTGCCAACGTGGTTGCCTGAAGGATGGATTATGGAGGTCAGACATAGAATGCACGGAAGCCGCTCTGGACACAAGTATAAGGTATGGCTAAGTGTTTAATTTAAGGTGATAACATATACATGTTCATGCACTCTCTTGTTCACTTGGAATTACTATTTTCATTGACTCTTTATACCTCTTCACCAATTAAATTTGATACTGAGTACATATGCACTTTGTAACATTGTTTCTATCAGTTAGTATCAGTATGTTTTTGCCAGTTCAAAATTTTAAAATTTGTTGTTCAATATTTAGAGGAAGTACCAATTAGCATCAACAATTTTTTGTTGGCTTCTTTTATAGATGACACTAGAATTGGGATTCCTGTATTCAACTATGCAGTCTCTCCTAACCTAGTAGTTGGGTTTTGGGCAATGACTAAGATGGTCAAACTTTTGTCTAATACACCAGGGAAGATGTAGTTGTTGTTCATCATTTGCAGAAGATAGTAGGCCAGTAATCTCTAAGAGTCTACAAGTATTTTCTTTATCTGTATATCTTTTTTGTAGCCTAGATGATGAGATAATTTTCATTTTTGCATGATTGAAGCCCTTCTATCTTAAACCTGCTCAGGCTGATGTTTGTGTGTATTTAAATGCAGTGCTATATAGATTCTGTTTCTGGATCTAAATTATGTACACTGAAAGATGTTATTGGCTATCTTGACCATGGATAATATTACTGAGTCTGATGCTATTGATTGTGATATGGTTGTTTTTGTCTTCTTCTCATACTCACAGTTGAAGTTTAGTTTCTTACATTTTGGAAGATGCCCATGATATATTTTACAACTCATCTTTGTTTAGTTAAACTTTTTAGATTGTTTACCCAATGGATTGATCAAAGAAATAAGATTCAAACAGAGAGCATCTGGACTTAGAAAGGACCCGGTATATATCACTGTGCTGCCTTTTACAAATAATTTCATTAAACAGACATATACCTCTAACTTCTTCTGTTATTTTATAAAAGAACATAATAGTTCAACACTCCCTCATAGGGTGTTGTCATGCATCACACCTTTTCGAAGGTGGAAAATTTAAACAAAAACAAACATGTTAAGGCTACAAGTTCAAAATTCTTGGACAAAAGGCCACTGTGGGTGTGCACACAAGCGTGTCTAAATAGAGGACACAGACATATGGCTTTTCTTATTAATTTAGACACTTCAGATTTAATATACATATATTCTACTATGCTAGATGCCAATAGACTCACACGAGCAAATGGGTAACACCACATACAACAGTGTCACAGAGAAAAAAAAGGTGATGGGAAACTAATACTGATATAATCAATATTAGTTTTTTCTTGTATCAGTATTAGTTTTTTGTAGCAGAGAAAAAAAAAGGTGATGAGAAACTAATACTGATATACTGGATCTGGCAGTGGCATGGCCATTATGTGATTTGATGTTTCCTCTTTAAACCAGTTTTAGATGAACCCAATATCCCATCCTCCTCCCAGGTCTACCATCGATCTCACTTTGAGGCTAATCAGTTCATCTGGTATTTGCATTTGTTCTTTTATCTATAAGCAGTTGCCTCCCACCCATTTGTCATGCCATACATTGGTGTCATCCCCACATAGAATAGTCTTCCCCGATTCATGTAGTACTTTAGCTTGTGTTCTGGTTATCACTCACCACAGTCTCGATGCGGTAGCCACCCCTTGGTTGATTCTATGGACCTATTTCTCCTTCATAATCGTCTTCCAGATTGCCTCTCTTCGAGACATATAATCCCAGTTGTTTTCTGTAATAGAGCTTCGTTCTGGAGCCTCGCTGATTTGATGTCCAATCCTCCTTCCTCCCAATTTGCGATGACCTTATCCCACGCCACGAGATGAATCCCCTTCTATCTAGTTGCCCCTTTCCAGAGAAATGTTCTGACCACCTGATCAATGCTTTCACATACCACCAAGGGTAGGACTGTTGTTTGCATAGTGTAGATAGGGATGGTGTTAAGTACTGATTTGATTAGTGTTACCCGACCAGCTAAGGATAGGGATCTGTTAACCCATGTTGAAATATGTGCTTCAACCTTGTTGATGATGTCCAGGTACAAGTCCTTCGATGCACGTTCATGTATGATTGGCACACCTAGATGCTTCCCCAGGTCTGTTGTTTGTCTTATGCCTGTGATTCGAGTAATATCCCTTCTTGTTGGGTAGGGGGTGTTCCTTAAGAAGTAAGTTGCTGATTTTTCCTTAGCCAGACTCTGCCCAGCCACCCTTTCGAATTTCTTCAGGACATTCATCATGGTCCTGGCCTGTCTCAAAGTAGCTTCCCCAAACAAAATCAGGTCATCTGCGAAACACACATGCGATATGCCGATTCCATTCCTAGTAGCCTGAAATGGGACCCAATTCCCTGCCGCCTCTTCTTCGGCTATGGCTTGGCTGAGTCTATCTAGATATAGAACAAAAATGTAAGGGGACAAAGGGTCCCCTTGTCGGACCCCTCTGGTGGCTTTAAACGATTTTAAGTTCTCACCGTTCCATGCAATGGATATCTCCCCTGCTGTAATGATGTTCATGATGATTTTGGTAAGGTGTTGTGGTATTGCTGTTCTCCTTAAGGTGTCATCTATAAATTCCCAATCCATTCTGTCATACGCTTTAGATAGATCTACCTTCACGGCCATAGATGTGCGTTTCCCTAATCTGCTCTTCATGGAGTGTATCAGTTCCTGCACCAAGATGATATTTTCTGTTATTCGTCTCCCGGTTACATAACTGCTTTGTGCAGGTGCTATCCATTCTGGTAAATACAGCTTTATCCTCTCTACTATTATTTTGGATAGCAGCTTGAGGCTTACATTGTTCAGAGCTATAGGCCTTAGATTGTTGCAACTTTCAGGCGTTGACGTTTTGGGGATCAGGATGAGAGTGGAGTTCGCCATTGCTTCATTAATAGGGCTACCTGCAAAACACTTAGATATCATTAGAGAAACTAAGTCACCTAAGCGATCCCAGTTCCTTTGTAGAAACCCAACGTCCACCCCATCAGGCCCAGGGGCCTTAATGGGATTCATCTTCAAAAGTATTCCCCTTGTCTCTTCCTTGCTTGGTACTCTTCCCATGTGTAAGCTGGCCCTCTCCTGGAGTTGCGGGAATCGTCCGACATATTCAGCACATGTCGCCTTGCTCGTCTTACTTCTTTTCTTGGTGAACAGCTCTAAGAAGAAGTCTCTCACCATTGCCTTCATGCCTTCCTCCTCCACCCAGATTCTGACACTATTCTTAAGCTTTGTGATTGCGTTTCTCTGTCTCTTGGTTCTGACCAATGCTTGAAAATATTGCGTGTTTGTGTCCCCTTTCTTCATCCAGTCCCATCTCTCCCTTTGCCTCCACTCCTCCGTTTCTGTATGGATTAGCTCATTGTATTCTAATTGCAGTTATGCTATGCGTTCCTCTCTGTCAGCGTCCCATCTCCGGTGGTCTTCCTCTTGAAGTTTCCCTATTTCCGATAGCAGTCTGCTTCTTGTAGAGTTCACCTTCTTTCGTTCCTCTCTGTCCCATTTAATCAAATTCTTCATCATCTTGCTCACCGCCTCATGGAATGGTAAGTTGTTGTCCCAGTTATGCTGCAAAAACTCGGGAAAGGATTCTCTGTTGTTCCAAGCTATGCTCGTTTTCGGTCTATAGACTCTATTGTTCGGCCTTTCACCCGTTGTGATTAAGATGGGAGCGTGATCCGAATTAATTCGGGGGAGTACAATCACTGTTGTCGATGGGTGACTCTCTAACCATGCTTGATTTGCGACTGCCCTGTCAAGTCTTTCCGTCAACCACCCTCTTCTAAAAGTCATTTTCGGTCCCGACGCCCCCAGATCCTCCAGCTCTGCATTCCTCAGGCCCTCTGCAAACTCTCTACAACTGCTCAACATAATGGGTTCTCCTCCCACTTTCTCGTCTGCCTTTAGGACTATGTTAAAGTCACCTGCTACCAGCTAGGGTGACGTCGACGCAATCGCCATAGTATGGAGGTGCTCCCACAGGAGCCGCCTTCCGGCTTGCTTTGTGCTTGCATAGACGAAGGTCAATCTTTGCTTCTTGTTCACTCTACAATGCACGAATTGCTTGTGACTAGTGAGGATTGCCATCTCTCCCAGTCTTCTTTTCCACATCACCCAAATACCCCCAGAAAACCCGACCGCTTCTACCCGGAATGATCGATCAAAACCTAGTGTTTTCACAATTCTGTCAGCGTTACCTCTGCTAGTTCTCGTCTCTAAAATGGCGAGAACGTCCACCTTATATATCTGGGATAGGTCTCGTACAGAGTTTTGGGTTTCTTCCCTGCAGATACCCTGTACATTCCAAGTGGCAACTATCATTAGGTAACCATTACAGATGTGCTCGGGCCTTCCTTGCCCGGTACTGTCGTCTCTTCTTGTCGACTTTCTCTCCTACTCTTCTTCCTTGGACCATTCTTTGTTAAGTCCTTTGAATTTAGAATCCTGCGATTCCGTAGATGCACTCCTATCGATGACCCGAACATCATCGATTTGCTCGGGCTTCCTGCCAACCCTGTCTTTCTTTGTGTGCTTCCTATTTTGAAACTCAGCCCCTCGTCACCTCCTGCCCCATCGTCTGGTATGACAACAATATTGTCGTCTTCCATTGTCACTGCTCGGTGTTGCTGTGTTTTCTCTGCATGACCCACCAATCCCTCATTAGTCTGCCTCGCGTTCATGTTCAAGCGGTTTGTTTCCTCCACTGGTCGTTTCTTTTTATTGGCCTCCTTACATTAACGCCATTCATATCTGGGTTTTGGTCCTGTGGTAGCAACAGGTTCTGTTTCTTCTGTGACTTCCTCGGTTATCTCTAGCTTCCCGAACTTGTTGTGAACTTGGACCCCACTCTTCCTGCCTTGGACCTTATCCTTCCTTGGCCTCCGAACAAACGACTTTGCATGCAATGACTCGGTAAATATCCCCAGTGGGTTTGGCCTTGCCTCCGTACCTTCTGTCTGCTTCCCCAGTTTAGCCTGAGCCTCTAGGGCCGCCTTCCTATCCGTGCACTCCTCTTCGCAATGTCCTATCTTACCACAGAACATGCATATACTTGTTAGATTCTCATACTCCACATTGTACTTTTCTCCCTGTACAATGATCTCCGGTACCAACGATTTGCTGGTATCTAGTTTGACTACGATTCTTGCAAATTTCCCTCTCTTCTTCTGGTCAGTATTAGCATCGACCTTGATCGTTGTCCCAATCACATCTCCCACCTCTTCCAAGAACTGAGTTTGGTAGAGGAAGATAGGCAGCCGTGGTATGCGTATCCAGATCACCATATACTTGGGGTTTGCAGTGGACGGGGAGAAAGATCGGTCCCATGGTTGGACGCTGAGATAAGATCTCATCAGCGGCCATGGTCCCCCTGTAAGTGCCGTTAGATAGTCATCTTCCCTTGTAAGTTGCACAATAAAATAATTATCCTCCAAATCAATGAGCCTGAAGGCTCCTACCGGCCTCCACATAGATCTAATCCTATCATGCAGTTTAAGGAAGCCTATGTTTCTGGCAATCACCTTGACGACTACTACATACGTCCACGACCTAACCAATTCTTCGAATCTATCTTCCGCGATTTCAAATCTCAGCATTCCGTCAACCACGCTACTTTTGATATCCTTCCTGTTCAGTTTGACCTTAGGGTCATCGAATCCTAGAAATGGTAGCTTCCCTACTCCATCACCCTCGTTCATGATATCCTTGTAGGATACCATCTTCCTTTGTTCTTGTACTGTAACGGATTTTGCACCTATTACTCCGGTCTGCAGCACCGGAAATTCACTTGCTCCCGGCGGTGAGGACCATCCTTTCCTTCCCGCGTCTTGTGTATGGTCTGCCCTGTGATATTTATTGTGCTCCTTGTTGTTTAAGTTCAATGAGATCCCCAGTCTTTTTAGTATTTCTTGTTGCGTCTATTTTTTGCTTGCCCTTGCTACTATAACTAGCAGGTTATTGGCCGCTTCCACCGCATCCAGTGATGCGGCCCCTCCTTCCGGTCGTGCTGGGACGGCGCCTTCTATAGTTCCTGTCCCGGTGATGTCCGTATCAGATGTTGGTTCCCCGCCGTTCATATGTGCCATGACCTCTTCACCTCCGTCCAGTCCTTCCATGGCCTCATACTCAGCACCGTTCCCTACATGTTCCTCCTCCGGCGGTCTGGTACCGCCGAAGCAACCTCTTCCTCCGCAGCCGCCTTGTGCGCCTCCCCTCATAAACCCTAGCAGAGCAACCCGAAATTTAATTGAAATTTGTTTTGATTATTTGTTCAAATAAAAAAGGAAGATTCTTGATCTTATCTAGTTAATACATCTACCATATTATTTTAACACCTACAACTGATATGCCCCACATCCGACTAATCAATTTATCTTTGTCCTCACACCAGAGTTGTAATATCTTCTCATCTTTGTTAATCATTCACTGCCAACAATGGCATTATAGAAGGTAACATATTAAGATAAACATATCATTTATAGTGTTAGAAATGACAATTATGTTCATTACTGCCCAACGCCTCATGGTTCTTATAAAAAAATAAACAATTTGTTTGACAAGAATGCTTTGGTGGTTGCATGCTCGTGGCATCATTAATGAAACGAACCCAATTATATATTACATATTCTATATGTGCATAAACAATGTGTTTCGTCGATGTAGTAAGAGGTTTTTTGTTTGCATATAAAGAGTTCTGTTTCGGGACATAAGCATATGACATGAAACTATGATTTGGGACATAAACCAAGTCTTCCACTGATGCACTTTCTTTTGGTCCTATTTTCTTGGTAGGTATCTGTACAACCACATAATTGTGAAAACATCTATGGCCTCCTTTTACACTTTCTTTTTTGTTCCATTTTTGAGATGTGCTTGATTCAGATTTATTGTTGTTTGGTTACAAAGAAATATGAGTGATGTAATGATCTATCTAAACATGATCAGATCTAATACTAAAAACTTGTAAGACAATTACGTATCTTATTTCATACTCTGGTCTTCTTTACAAGTCCTGCATTTTAGAAAAAAGTTGAATCTGGTCTCCACACTACTGATAACCAACTGCATTCATGATGATAATAGTTTTGCTTGTGCTGCTCTCTATTTCAGTATAACTTCATTCATATCAATCACCATGATGAGTAAAATATTCGGTGGTCCATTTACACATGGACAACTATAGTGACTCTTACATTTTTTGTTCATTTGAGTTTTAATTGGGTCACTTGGATGGTGTTTAAGGATCAGAAACAAACCAACGCTCCATGTCAGCAAATGGATGGTGTCTTGGAGCTGCTGCCAGGAAGGCTACTAAAAAGTATTTGGTAGATGGTGTGTTACTTGGTGTTTCTTTGAGATGAGGTCGAGATCGATGGTTTATACTTCCTGAAGGTGCATGATGGCAACTACTTATGGAATTCAGGTTAGAGCTTTTATTAATGATTAAGGTTGTTTCTAAGAGATCAGATGATGCTTAAGTCATGAGCTGAACTCCTTTCATTTTATAAGTTTTCTCTCATTTTCCTGTTGATACAAGGAATGGTGCTACTTGGTTCCTGAGTATGATACGAAGACATTCATATAGTCTGTATTATGTAAGTGGGGATTTGGTATTTGATTACATGCTATTACAGTTATATGAAATGAGAATTCACTATGTCTATGTACGATACAAATAACCACTTAGCTTGCTTTTTGATCATGCTAGCTATACAACCTGTTTGCTTTTAAGGACCAACGTTCATCTTTAACGTAAGAACTAAACACATACAAATAGTTAAGAGGTTTGATGATTCTAGTGTCCATGTAATGTTTGTTTGATAATTGAGGCATGGGTTAACTTCATCCCTTCTACTTTACACCCACAAGCACCAATTTTGAAATGATGATTTGATGACTCATGTTTTAAGCACTTGTATTACTATACTACTTGGAATAATCCTATATATTTATAGAACAAGGTCGTGCAAATTGGATAAACTAAATAGTTGAAATTTGACAACGACTTGATAAGTAAGACACCCTTTAGGAATTTAGTTTGAATAGCTAGTAGTATGTTTTGCATTTTGCGAAAATCATCCATCAGTATGTAACTCTTGGTTCCAAATGGGAACGTTCCTACTGGAGACATGTTTCTTAACATTATATTTTGTTTCTATATTGAGTATCATATCTTTATTATGGCAACGTTTTCTCCCCCTTGTTTAATTGAGTTTATATCTTCTTCAATCAGTGTATCACTGATACCCAAAACAAGGTAGTCATCATGGAAAGGATGTGAGCAAGACTACTTTCATCTACAGGCCAACCTAGTTTTCTAGATCATGTAGATGGCAAGGAGCCAATGAAGGATCGAACAACTTCTCTACTGTTGGATGGATCTGAAATGAGACAAAATAATCAGCACCCTCTTTTTGTATGTTTTCATGAACTCTATCAATGTAGTTTTTTTAACATCTATGAATCCTCTATTCTCTTCAAAATTAGAGATATGTGGATAATAGTAACTAATTGTGATTGTAGGACATTCAAAGGCAGATTGGACTACTTTTTTAGAGGTAGCAGACTACTTCTATTGGTAATAAAACAAATTAGTCTTAGTAGTTTGTTTTATTTAGTTGCTAAATTTATCATGAGTATTTCTTTTTTATTCAAAAAAACCTAGAGACGGATAAGGAATTACAAGAATTTTCCTCTCTTGTCCCTATAAGGGAGTTCTTCTTCTTGCATTGCTGCCAACAAATAGAACAAGATATATTGGTGATAGCTACTATTTCAGTAGACTGTAGAGGCATCTCACGGAAAAAATCGTCCTTATGGATGCCTAATTAAGGATAAGATGAATGTTCATTCTAAGGACTGTTCTCAGTTCTGAAAATAAACAATTTTCTAAAATAGTTTTCTAGAGGTTTAGGCTCACTAAACTATCAGGATTTCCCACATATATGCGATAGGTAGTATTTTTTTAATTGTGTTTGCCAAGATGTCAGCAAGGCCATTAACATATGTTCTAGCATATTTGTTGTCCACATCCCAATCTTTCATTATAAGATTGAGGATATTTTCCTTGCATCTAGCAGGGGTGGGGTGTTCTACTATCCCCCCATTAGTAGATTGGATGAAAATCTTACTGTCAAATTCAATGAGGACATGCCTACCCCCTTTCTATGCAGCCTCCAGAGCCATATATATGATTATAATATCTGTCTTAGTTGTTGTACATGCTATGCTGACATCTACTAAAGCAAAAAGTGATAAAGTGGTTCTAATATCCATAGTAACCAATGCAAATACTACCCCCGTCTTTGTGTAACTGATGTTCATATTGTACTTTATTTACCCATGAGTTTGAGGTTCCCATTGAATGGAAATGGGTTTACCTCCTTGGTTGTGTATCTCCTACGTGCTCCAGGTATTCTGGATGTCTCCATTTACTTTCTTTATGAACCTAGCATTGTGCTTGAGGGATCTATCTTCATTTTCAAAAGCATAGGTATTCCTACTCTGCCAGATATACTGACAACTTACCATAAAGCAAGATGAGTCTTTGTTCCTGAGGTTCATGCATTGATATCTTTGTATATCATAGAAAGGAACTCCTGGAATCCAGTACAACAACAACGATCATGGTTAGGGTTGTGATATGAATTAGAAGATATTTCTAACTAAAATAGGTTCTTTAAATTTAGTTTCATTTGGGGCTTGCCTTCTATTTTAATAAACATACACACCCTTCTCCTTTATTCTTTAAGAGGTGTTGGAAGATAAGCATGATCACATTCTCAATTGAGAAACTCATGGTCAATACAACCATATACGAAGGCTGGCTATCAACTTTCTAAAAGTCAGACTTGGTGATTCAACTCTCTTTTTGAATGTTGATCACATTGTGAGTCATCCACAAAGCCTGAAAACCATGAGTTTCCTATTCTTGCTTTTGAGTCATGTTTATGTCCAAGTAAGTGCCACGAGTTGGCTTTGGTACATATGCAACTACATCAAATAATTTATTGATACTACTGTTTCATTTTGGATTGTAGCATAGATAATTGTGCTTTAGAAACAAACATACTTATATATGATGTTGCAATACACTAAGATTTTACATTACAGTTAGTGTGAACATACTTGGAAAATTTTATTTCGGGTTTCCATTTAGCGGAGACTGGTTGTTGTACTTTTTTATTGTTGTTGTATGCCTTTGTATATGGCATTGTTTATGAAGATGCTCACATGGTGTCCAATATTTGACAAGTAAAAAGATTTTAATGTCAAAGATCTATTTTTAGTTCCATTTTTGTAGATGCTCTTTCTCTGGATCCATGACTTTTATAGTGCACGGTAGTACTATTATGAATCTATCTTAATTTTGGTTTCATTCTAGGTCAAAAATGTTGATATACTATATTTCATATTTTGAATCAATTACTTCTAAGGAGGTCAAAAATTGAGGTGAAGGAGTGCACGGATGGCCTGCTGCAACCAACATAATTAGGTTAGTCACACTTCTAAGACACCAACTAGAGCTCACAAATGTATTTTGTTTGGTATTTTTTTGAAAAACAAATTAAATGTAAATTGTTGCCAGAGATCACTTGGTATCCAACTGAAAGGATTTCGGCTAGATGCATGCTTGATTAAATGTTTCTTTTTTGGCAATATGGTGATGGAGTTAGATGGGTTTCACTTCTTATATCTAAAAGTAAGTGCACAACCATTATAAATGTGTTGTACATGTGATATTTTTATCCTCAAATATGTGACCGCACATTGATCAGAGCCTGCTATGATACATTCTTTCTGGGAGCACGAACTGGGCTTGTTTGGAGGGAGTGGAGGATGAAGGAAATGGGTGGTTCACATAACTCACACACACCTTTGAAGTATGTTGGTTCTTGTTGGAGCAACATACAAAAGAAAAGCTAGAAATATAGATGTGAAAATTCATGTGACTATTGCATATAGTTGAAGAATACACATGTACAAATTTTGTTGTTGAAATATATGTATTGTTTTGAGCTAAGGGGCAAGGTAAAATGTCCTCCCCTTGTAATGTATTTTCATGTAATTCACTTTGGTTTTTAATAAGATAAGGCATTTTCTCTATACTAATTTGTGTCCATTTTTAAAGTCAAGCATGGTTTTATAGCAATATAAAAAAATCAAATACATAGTTCATTCAAATTGTATTTTATGGTGGTCGTTATTGCTATTTATGACAGCAAAAGACGTCTCTATTGTATGTTCCATAAAAATGGTAAAATTATCACTATTGGTATAAGTGATGGAATTATGTGATCACTAATAGCATTAACGACCGCCATTTATGTTGTCGTTATAACTAATAAAGACAATACATTTAAGTTGTCATTATTTCTAATAGCGATGGAATGAAATTAGTTGTCACAAATTTTATTTACGGCAAGACCAGTAACGACAACATGCGACGACTTGTTTTTCTTGTCGTAAATAGTAATAACGACGAACAACTATGATGAATATTTTTTGTCATTATTGTACTATTTTCCTATAGTTCCTCAGAGTGTAAAAAAAGCAAGAAGAAAAATGTAAACATGTGAGATGTTTAGTGGAGGTTGATTGTGGACCATGGAGATTCAAGAAACATCATAGCATAGTTGTCGCGGAGACAATGATAGTTATCATTGTGAGCTTCTTCTACTACAGCGTGAAGCACTCCAATGGTGTACATCCAATGCAAGATGTAGAAACTATAATCATTAGAGAGATGATGTTGTTGAGGGCAGTGGCGATAGAATTGTGGAAGATTCCATTTCTTTAGTTCCTAAGAAGTATAACCAGAGCCATGTTGAAAGATCAGGGGAATGAGTTTCTAGCACAAACATCAGCAATGCATTCATGCTCGCTTCGAATTAGAACATAATAGCTAGGGCCTTTGACGTCAAGTGTGGCATGAGAGTTGTTATGTAATATGACTTTCCGATCACAAGTAAAAATAACCAGTAAATCTCAATGATTGTCATGAAGTAAGAGCAAGAAAATATAGCGAGGAATTGCTATTTGTAAGCATTGAATGAACAATGCCTTCTCACCAGAATCAGAGCACTTACACAAATATTCTTTAACGTCTGGACTAGCTATATAGACACCGTCAATATTTTGGCTAATAAGAAAGTAGTAGGTCACCATGAGACCATGATATAAATATCCCATGGGTTGGAGAGTTTCAAGAAGGCCATCTTTCATAACAAGTAGGTCGTCTTTACTGAATTGACATAATTTTTTCCCTCCTGGAAACATTGCATAAGTGACAAGAGCTGAGTATATGAAAGTTCACAATAGGAACTTCGATGAAAATTGTCAAAACTTGTCTTAATGGATGTGACATGGCCATATACTAGAAACAATGCAGGTTCATCCAGAAAGTTGAGTATGTCAATAGCCTCTATAGCATTAGTAGTAGATGTTATAGTGGTAGGAGGATTGGCAGTCACCCATGATGGTGTTATTTGTCCTTCTTCTACTTCTTCTCATTGTATGACGGAGTGGAAGGGTTCTTTTATAGGTCGAGGAATCAATGGGGTAAAGATCCCATATATTATTTGGAAGCTCCAGATCAGTAGATCCTGAAAGAAATGTTGGTCATGGATGACCTCCATGGTGTAGCATCCATGAAGAGGAGAAAACCCATTGTGATCCAAGCCAACAACAGAAATTTGGTGATTGCCTCCATAACTCGGAGGATGGGAAAATCATTGTCACCTTTGTCTTGATTTTGTCAGTGGACAAGTGGCTCAATCACATAATTGGTCCAATTAGGATAATAGTAATAGACCTGGTGTATGACCCTTTGAAGCCGAATAGGGACACAAGGAAGCTTTTCTACAATAGGGTCTTTAAAATGTGTATTTCTATTTTTAAGGTCGGCAACGCTTGTATTGAACAGAGTAATTTGGCACTTATCCAGATCAGCTACACATACCAGCCATAAGCCCATGAGGTGAAAAGGTAGAAGGATAACTCTTGTTTTCTTTAACTCAAGTTTATCAAGAAGTGTCAAGATAGCAGGAGTGTCCAAATGATTTTTGAATAAGCAGTTTGCAAGGGAGGACATTGCATTGAAACAGGACCACTCCTTATCACTGGGCATGACATCCTCCAAGATAATTGATGCCAAGACAATAAACATATGTTTAGTAACTTTAGTAGGACTATGAAAAATATCTTGGAAATTGTCGTGAGAAAGAGAGATAGAACCATTAATATAAATAATATGACTCCTGTCATAGTGATCATCCAGGATGTTGTGTAAAACAAAAATGTCGTGAACTGGCATTCCTTTCAAGCAATAAGAATCAAGTCCACTCATTTTGGAAGGAATCTGTGGTGGAAAAGGCAATGGTGGCTCAGGAGAAATTGGGTCAGGTAGCCACAGAAGTGTTGTTGAAAGATAGTGGACAGATCACCATCATCTTCACCAGAAGAGGCATGCTCATTATCAAAAGGATTGTCAACATCTGCTTGTAGATCCAAATGAGTGGTATACACTCTGATAGAGATATCTTTTTTTGAGGAAAGTTGACTTCAAAGAGATCGATAGGGCTAATGTTAAGTAGTGCCCCATAAAATATCTTCATCAAGTAATCTTCAAAAGAATTAGAAGGCGATCTTTGAGTGAGAGGCAATATGCTCTCAGATGGGTGAGCATGAATGTCTTCATATGGACTCACATAGGGTTCTGTGAGGGAAAAGGAATTCCACCTGGTTGAAGTTGTGGATAGATGTATGGTTGGTGAGAGGTGGAGGTCTATTCACACCATTCTTAGAGAAAAGAGTTTCAAAAACATGTGAGATGGACTCCTTAAATGACCTGGAGAAATGCTTCAGAGAATGGCGGCAGACGTCTTCACCCATAGAATTTGGAACATATGAGTTTCCATGGGAAGAGAGAGATGATAAGGAAGAGGCTGCTTCAACAAAATGAGCGTCAAAGTTGTGACATTGTTGTCTTCAGAGTGCACTTTGCTCCATTTTGTGTTGTCGTGCATCTTCTTGAGTATGAAAATAAAGCAAAATATGACGTTGACAAGTCATGGTTTAATCAACCTTGCGTTCTAGGGCAACTATTTTCCGAGGAAGGTGATTCAACTCACCTAATTATTTGTTGTAGGAAAGAACTTGCTTGGATATATCTTGCACATATTTCATAAGTTTAGGAATAGAAAACATGTTTGCAGTAGTTACCTTGCAAATCGTGTCAAAGTTGCAACCGGAAATGCCACCCAAACTGTCAGGATATTCTGTGTCAGATGAAGAAGAATGGTGCTCAACATTTGATGGTGTATGAGAAGTAGAGGTGGAGGCAGCATGATGACGACATTGTGGTGGACTATCTAGAACATCATCTACCTCCTACTATGGTAGAGAAGGTGGTTTGCTTGTAACAACAACATGTACTAAAGTTTTTAGGATGGAGGTGGGGATCTTTGAGGTGGAAGGAGTATCCCTACTTACAGATGGTGATGTTATCAGTTTTTGGAACATCTTTTTGAATCACTAGAACAATTGGAGCATGTCTTGGTGATGATTGTATAACTTAAAAATCATCATCAAATGTTTCCTCGTGTTCCCTTTCCTATGAAATTTTTGGTAGAGGCTTCTTGGAAGCTGTTGTCTTGATAGGTTTGTGCATACTCTGCTGGACGACGTGTCTTGTTGTTGTGGTGACATAGAAGTTGTCTTATGGAAGTTGGTTATGAGCTTGATGACTTCATTCTCAGAGTAACAATTTCTCCTTGTCATAATTTGCAAGCTAGGGTAAATGAATATAAATGTTAGTTCTCTTGAACTGATAATGACTTTTATCATTGTGGTGGACAAGGATGTCGGAGGATGTCAGATATCTGATTGTGATGAAATTGTCTCCTTGCATTTCCTTAAAACTTTTAGTAGTATTCGAGTGTCTATATGCTCGATAGATAAGGCTGATTAGACCATGCATACAATAGTCCTTTTGTGAAGAGGAAGAAAAGATGGCCAACCACCTATCAATTAACAGTCATCCAATGTTGACATTTCATCGTTCCATGGTCAGAGAGAGTATATAGATCTCCTCATGATAAATGTTTCCTACCTTAAACTTTGTGAAGAGAACGTTGGCGATGATTTTGTGCATGATCCTCCATAGCCCAGAGTGAACTACAAATGTCTTGGATGACCCAGATTGGTACCTACGTTGACCTGTCAGTTTAACCCAGTACTTGGAAGCATTAAAACTCGAATCTTCCTTGTTGAGTATCCCAGAGCAAGGTGTCATGGCTTCTTCATCTGTTCTATAGAAAATTTTGTTCAGGACAAATTCAGTGAGGACATGATCAACATTGTTGATGTGAACTTTAAATTGTCTATGTCCACTTGTAGTATCGTCAGCTTTGGTGATCAAGACCTCTCAGATAGAAGACATGAACTCCATAGTCTCCTCCAAATAGCCTTTGGATTTTCTAGATAGACATGGACAAGGTTGGAATTGTTAAGTAATTGAGACACCCATGCCCAAATGCCAATTTCTTTGAGAGCAGTCCTAGAGATGAAGTAAGTGGGCTCGAAAATTAGCTTCTTCATTGCTTTGAATGCCTCTAGATGGTTGTTGTTGCGAGGCTGGAATGCCCCATATTAGGGGACTTTAAATTGGGTGCCCAGAGGTGCATTGATGTCAAATTCAACAACTTTCTCCTTCTTGTTATCTTCAATAGAAGAAATGGCCGAATGTTGACGTTTCTCGCCCCTTTTGGAGGCGTTGTCAACAACAATCTCTACACTTCCCCTGTGGGCCAATGTTGTTCATGAAAGCAAAGCTCTAAGTGAGATATATTTGAACGGGTAAAGTAGGAGAAGAAGTTTATTGACCACTATTGTCGATTGGGTCATCGACCTTTGATAATGAAATGCGTTAATAGGTTCAAAAAGGTCGACATGTTTGTCATTTAAACATGGTCAATATGGTTGTCGACCATACATGGTCGATAAAGGTTTTATACCTATTAACCAAAATCTAGTTCAAAAGAGTGTCGACGTGCACATGAAAGCGATTGATTGACGTGGCCGACAAGTATCAAATTGCATTGATGGGTGAGGGCAAAAAGCAATAATGCTTCACATTGATTACAATGCACTAAGAAATTATTACCATGAGTCTAATATTTATAGGCAAAGGTTGGAAAGTACTGAATCATAATCGGGTAAATGGATATAGGATCTGAAACTGTCGACTAGATAATTGATCAAACTGATTGACGACCATGCTAGGCAAGGATGACAAGTCTATTTAGTTTTGTGGGTTGATAGGCTTATCGAGCACGGGTCTTGCTGATAGCCATGTATGTGGTAAAGACGTCGATGTGAGAGATTGATGGATCAAGGCTAATCCATTATAAAAAAATCTCAAAATGAATTGATAGACTGAAATTGTTCAAGGATGTCGATGGTGAGATCGACAATAGTGTTGATGTTTTGATTAAATGCTTCAAATAAATGTCAATAAAAACCACATCAGAATTTAGGTTGATGGATCACTATGAAGTGATCATCGACCAATCATCATTTGGAAACCAGTGGTCCATCTGATTTGATGGAACACATTTACAAAGATAACTGTAACGACCCACACTTTTGAGTGTCTAAAAGACCTTAAAGTCACGAATCATAACTCATAAATTCCAGGATCAGATTTGAGAAATAATACAGAAAAATAAAAAATTCCATTAATGAACAAATATTTACATGTTTACATAAAAAGCTCCTCTAAGGAGTTACATAAATTTTATTAATAACCAACCTATACATGTGTGAAGATATACTACTAAGATTAAACCTTCATGAATAACTTTAGTATCTTCAATATCTTTAATCTGCAACCTCATGTCCGAAAATCAAGTATCACAGGTACCTAAAATGCCGACAAACAAATACATGATCAATATATTTCTATACTGGTATGTGAGTTCAAACAATAATCACAAGTACACATATAAGCAAACATCTTTATCTTGATCATTTACTACCTCAAGTGTAATCAGTGTCCCTTTGGGGCTCGTGTGCATTACCCCTAAGATCAGTCTAACCCATGGTTCAGAATATTGTTATTTACTTTACATGATACTCATAGGAACTTTATAATTTGCAAGAAGTAAATGATCAAGCAAGTAGTTTATCGTTCATTCAATCTCATCGAGAAACCTCAGCAAACTCAGAATTCGATACATGGATTCATAAGCGTAACCACATACCTTATGCCATTGCAGAAACCATGTAGAATATATCACATGTACTTTAAGAGTGTATCCAAACATCCAAGCAACAAAGCATTTAATCTGAAATATACTGTAAAGATTGGGATAAACCACCCTCAACTAAAATAATAATGGTAAACAAAATCCAATTGGGATAGCAGCGGAAGATAAAAAAATTCTGACTATATTCAATTTAAATAAAGTGTACATAGAAAATTTTCCCAATATGGGTGTACATGCTTTATACAAAATGAGGATCTAAGTAGAGGGAAACTAGACTACTCTATATATGTCTCCAAGCAACACATCCATCAGCCAAGTCCATGCCAAAGCTATGATCTTCATGCCATATCCAACACCTTGCTCCACATCTGGGTGGTTGGGAAAGCACCCAGAAAGAGTGAAGGAAAATAAAAAATATGTGTTACAAACTATTCTAAGATAGTGAGGTAAGAAAAGGAAGTAAAATTAGGTTAATGTTCATCATAAGATGAAGACAATCAAGAGGATGAGGCCATATACAAAAGAATATTTTAATGGATGCTTGCCATAAACAACATATAACAAAAGGATTGCATGTATGATTTATATTGACTATCTTAACTATGTAGGGTTGGGGCACCTACCGGACCTTCAACCAAAAGGGTGAGGGGAGAATAACACATTCCAAGTCACCTGCACATATTTCATGTGCGGGGGAGAGTATCACATTCCCCGGGGCGATTAAATACATGCCCAACTATGGGTGGTTGTACATACAAGTGCCACTACACTAGTTAATTAGTCTAATAAAATCAACATGCTAGAATCTATGGCAAGTAATAGAATCTCATATGTAGAACATGGCAGTGGGGTACCAAGACCCAAGAACAATATTCCAAGCTGATTATGAGGCAAGAATAGCAAATGATTCAACAATAAAGGAATAGGGCTCAATAAAGCCTCATCATGGAAAAATATGGGTTAAGGCTCAGATAATCCCAACTAAAAGGTTAAATGCACATACCTTTAATCTTTAGAGTCCTAGAATCACTTTTCATAACTTTTACATGAGACCAGATCCACTTCCCTAATATGATCATCATATTTATGTCTTAGATATATGTATATTCATTAAAGCCTTAAAACCTCAAAACCATCGACTCTTCCACAAACGATCGATTTAGATCTCAAAAACATCATCATTGCCTTAGTTAGGGTTTTTTTGATCAAAATAACATATAATTTTATATATTTTCGAGATATTGACTTTTAGGCTATTTTTCTTAATTTTTAAGTAATTTAAATCACTCTAAAAACACTTTTTCATAAACATCAGAATCAAACTTTGCAATTATTTTTTTAGATATATCTCGTTCTCCCGATTTCAAAATATATTTCATTTTCAAATTTGGACAACCGAGTAAGAAGATATGATTTTTCTAAAATTAGCCAATCAAAGAATGACACATCATCAAATCCATTGCAAGAGAGACAAAGAGAGAGAGGGAGAGGGGTAAAAATGTAAAAAGCCACCCAACCCTTCTTCTACCTCCAGCAGCCCGCACACCTACGATTGCTTGGGAAAGATTTTGGGTATTTTTGCAATTCAAGACCAAACTCAAAACCGAAAGATGCATATGAAAGCTAAAGCAAAGAAGAACTCAACTGTACCTTTAATTTGGATAAAGATTGTGTGTACATGGAACAGCAAGGGCCGCAAGGTCAGGGACTTCGGCTGCTCGGTGAGGGTCAAAATGGAGACGAAAGTTGAAATTGAGAAGATAGGCGAGTTGCACAAGTGTCGGCGCACGTAGGAGTAGAGGTATATATAGATGAGGTTAGGATATAAGTCAAATCCGACATGGCCGTGAGATGTATAAGGAAGGGAAGTTGGGCGTTTGCAAAATACTCAACCATAGGTCGTGATTTATGAACCAAAAGATGCAAAATCATCACACGATCATGCCGGAAGAAAAATCGAGAGAAATGATTAACCGTGGTTCGAGATATCCGTGAAGCAATAATAGCGGTTCGTGCACATACTGTTCACGTGAACAGTACTCCTACGCAAGGTAGGAGATGAAATCTCCACAGTTAAGATTTGATCAAATGGCTCACAATGTGCATACATAAATCATTTGCCAAAATGAATTAGGAATAAAGTTCTCATTTAATCATTTAACTTTTTCTCTTTTCCTATTTGAGGGTGCAAACGAACTCCAAAATTAACCAAACTTTACATCTTGACTGATTTTGACGTGTAGAATCGAAATCTGAAATTATTTTTGCCTTTTGGGGACTTTTATTTTGTCAAATAAATTAATTACGATTTTCTCTTTCCTCCTTTACTAATGATGTTAGGATTATCCAAAAATTATAAAACTTGACCCACAAGTCACATTTAATATGTTGGATACGAATTTAGTATTATTTCCATTTCTTGATATTGTTTATTATTTTAATTAATGATGTTAATATTTTACACACTTTCTCTCTCCTAAATTCACCTTCTTATAAAATATTTTCCAAATTGATTCAAAATTCATTCAAACATACATTTTAATATATAAAACATGAATTTGGCATTATTTATTTTTCTAAATTTTTTTATTATTTTATTTAATTCATTTAAATTTATCACTTATTTATACTTTTAATTTATTAGAGGCATCTAGAAACTTTCTAAAAATACAAAACTTGTCCTATAAGTAATACTAAACGTGTGGAACACGATTTTGACATTAATTAATTTTTTTCCAACATCTATTTAATATATTTGGTCTTTTAAGTCATTTTTTCTCTCCTTAAGATAAAATACTTAACATTGACCAAATTAAATGCAAATTTGCCCAAAGGATTATTTTTATGTTTACATCATGAATTTGGAATTATTTTTCCATTTTGAGGGCATTAAATATTTTATTTCACCTTATTGACTTATTTCCCATTATCTTGTAATAAAGGCTTATATATTTATTTATTATCCAAATTAGATGATACTTGGCCATTAAGTATCTTTTAAGTCAAGAAAATGAATTTGCATATCAAATTATCTCATGGTTTCCTATTTGGGATTTTTGGAACATTATATTCCACATTATCTCCTTTTATCCATTATATCCCATATTATTTCCAATTATTACATTTATCATCTCCTTTATTTATATTTCGAGATTTCCTTTCTTTTTCATGTTCTAAAAAGCACTATAAAGTTCTAGGACGAAATATTTTATTATATTTATTATTTAAGTGGACATTTTACATATTCAACCCATTATTAAGCTTTTACTGAGGTATTTGTGCATAAAACCCAAATATTGGAATAAAAGGTGAACAAATGCTCATTAGACCATCATATTCTCCACAAATCAAAGAGGATATAAATGAAAGGAAAAGCTGGAAAAGTGGACCAAAAAGGCAAAATGCCCAAAATTTAGTATGTTACAACACTCCACCCCTTAAAGAGGATTTCGTTCCCGAAATCACTAGCAATTAGGGAAGGGTGACTGTGCAACCTCACATCACAAAACTTTAGGTTGTTCCTCCAACCATAAAACTTCCACCATAGATTATACTTCAACTACACCTAAGGGTTTAGAACTTCACATACAACTCATCGTAGGTTGGGTTTTCAAGGATCACTTAGGGTTCCACTATTAAGATATTCTTTTTAAGAGATTTAACTTTATTTACAATTTTGACTTATTGACATTATATTCATTATGATAACACATTGTCATCATTATTTTAATTATGTCATGTCACATGCACTTAGTTTCCAAAAAGAATTATATTTCATTATTACGCACAATTAGAGGTTACTCAATTATCTCAACATTCATTATTATATTTTATCATTGTGCTTAATAATTCGGATTTATACTTCCTTATCCTCATATTATCACTTTATTAATTATAACAAATTATTCTACATGAAATAATACATTTTATTTTATTTGTGGTTGAGCACACAATTATTCTAGTTAATGTCACATTAGTCTCTTATATTCATATTAACATTGTCACAATGTCACATTATCTTTATTGCTCACATTAGTGTCATCATTAATCATTTCTCATATTTATTCATTTATATTATTGATTTTTGCACACTTTATGTGAATCGTATTCACATTGAAGCCATTACATGTATTTTAACGATCAAGGTGAGACATATTACTTATCAATGAATTGATTCACATTAAGTGACTAATCACATGTGTATTAGATAACAAGGTAACTTGCATTTTATATTGATGACTTGATTAATTATGTGATTAAATGATCATACATATCATTTATGTGTATCAAAGTATGTTAACTGATTATGGCACTTCACATCATCAATGTACCATGAAAGGCATAAGGGTGTATATGTTAAGGTTAGATGACTACAACTTTAGGGTTTAGGTCAACATGACCATTATATTTCACTTATTCATCCTTAGCATGCATTAATTACAAATTATAACCTTACTCATCATATCATTAGGGTTTATGGCGTGGTTAGCATCATGTGATTCATGATTTCGTATTAATATGTGACCTACTCTTATTATGTGCATTAGTTATCCATTAGGGTTTGAACATATGAATCATACATTAGATGACCTTTATATATTCATTAATACATAAACAAACATGTTAGGGTTACAACTATAGCTTGTCTGGTCAAAACTTAGGATCCAAACATACTAACCTCCTATCCAAGGGATTAGGGTTTCTAAACATAGATTAGATAGAGTTCAAGTTGCTATAGGGTTCCACCCCCTAAAGAGGATTTCGTCCTCGAAATATAACCACTCAAACATCATCAACCTAACCATACTCCACCCCTTAAAGGGTTCGACCCACTACACCAAGGTTAAAGGATAAGTCTAACTAAACCATACTCAAGATCCGTCATGCTTCCACTGCGCACTCTAATATCTTCCCAAACACCCAAACTCCAAGGTCTAGGTTCTACGAATAAACTATTCAAGCATATAGTCCTAAGGGATATAAGGAACTATATAGGGTATATATCCTCAAACAAGTCAAAGGTTAACATATTAGGGTTCTAGGAGAAACCAACATACATGTGAAACTTAGTTCAAACTATTAGGATACCCAAAGATATACAACATAGAACTCTAAGGTTACTATAGCCTAAAAGCAAACTATTTCGGACAATTCATATTAGCACAGGCCAAGCCGGTATCATATGGGCACGGGAGTCCTCATATACCAAGCTAGTGGTGTGGAGGAAAATTTTGCCAGCCCCCGAAACCCTGATCCTTTCTAGACACCCTTTCTTCAACTGCATGCCCTAATAGTTGCCTAAAGGCAAACCTAAACAACATCAAGTTAAGCATATTTTAATTATGAGTATATTAGAGTTTTTTTATATCAAGGTTCTAATGTGGAACTATTGGTTCCTAAGTCAACCTATCATCAAGGTAGATCAAATCTAGGAAAACATGTCACTTAAAAGAAACTATGCAAGTCTAGGGTTATAATTAGGGAGACAACTGAAATAGCCAGATTTCCGACTACCATGGGCTATGATACCATGTTGTAAAGAGTGGGATAAAACACCCTCTACTAAAATAACAATGGTAAACTAAATTCAATTGGGATAGCAGCGGAAGATAAAAAATTTCTGACTACATTCAATTTAAATAAAGTGTACATAGAAATTTCCCCCAATATGGGTGTACATGCTTTATACAAAATGAGGATCTAAGTAGAGGGAAACTAGACTACTCCACATTTGTCTCCGAGCAACACATCCATCAGCCAAGTCCATGCCAAATCTATGATCTTCATGCCATATCCAACACCTTTCTCCGCATCTGGGTGGTTGGGAAAGCACCCAACAAGAGGGAAGGAAAATAAAAAGTATGTGTTACAAACTATTCTAAGATAGTGAGGTAAGAAAAGGAAGTAAAATTAGGTTAATGTTCATCATAAGATGAAGACAATCAAGAGTATGAGGCCATATATAAAAGAATATTTTAATGGATGCTTGCCATAAACAACATATAACAAAAGGATTGCATGTATGATTTATATTGACTATCTTAACTATGTAGGGTTGAGGCACCTACCGGACCTTCAACCAAAAGGGTGAGGGGAGAATAACACATTCCCAGTCACCTGCACATATTTCATGTGCGAGGGAGAGTATCACATTCCCCGGGGCGATTAAATACATTCCCAACTATGGGTGGTTGTACATACAAGTACCACTACACTAGTTAATTAGTCTAATAAAATCAACATGCTAGAATCTATGGCAAGTAATAGAATCTCATATGTAGAACATGGCAGTGGGGTACCAAGACCCAAGAACAATATTCCAAACTGATTATGAGGCAAGAATAGCAAATGATTCAACAATAAAGGAATAGGGATCAATAAAGCCTCATCATGGAAAAGTATGGGTTAAGGCTCAAATAATCCCAACTGAAAGGTTAAATGCACATACCTTTAATCTTTAGAGTCCTAGAATCACTTTTCATAACTTTTACACGAGATCAGATCCACTTCCCTAATATGATCATCATATTTATGTATTAGATATATGTATATTCATTAAAGGCTTAAAACCTCAAAACCATCGACTCTTCCACAAAAGATCGACTTTGATCTCAAAAACATCATCATTGCCTTAGTTAGGGTTTTCTGATCAAAATAACATATAATTTTATATATTTTTGAGATATTTACTTTTAGGCTATTTTTCTTGATTTTTAAGTAATTTAAATCACTCAAAAAACACTTTTTCGTAAACATCAGAATCAAACTTTGCAATTATTTTTTTTTAGCTATATCTCGTTCTCCCAATTTCAAAACATATTTCATTTTCAAATTTGGACAACCGAGTAAGAAGATATGATTTTTCTAAAATTAGCCAATCAAAGAACGACACATCATCAAATCCATTGCAAGAGAGACAAAGAGAGAGAGGGAGAGGGGTAAAAACGTAAAAAGCCACCCAACCCTTCTTCTACCTCCAGCAGCCTGCACACCTACGGCTGCTTGGGGAAGATTTTGGGTATTTTTGCAATTCAAGACCAAACTCAAAACTGAAAAATGCGTATGAAAGCTAAAGCAAAGAAGAACTCAACCGTACCTTTAATTTGGACGAAGATTGTGTGTACATGGAGTAGCAAGGGCCGCAAGGTCAGGGACTTCGGCTGCTCGGTGAGGGTCAAAATGGAGATGAAATTCGAAATTGAGAAGATAAGCGAGTTGCACAAGTGTCGACGCTCGTAGGGGTAGAGGTATATATAGATGAGGTTAGGGTATAAGTCAAATCCGACGTGGCAGTGAGATGTATAAGGAAGGGAAGTTGGGCATTTGCAAAATACTCGACCATAGGTTGCAATTTAAGAACCAAAAGATGCGGAATCATTACACGATCATGCCGGAAGAAAAATCGAGAGAAATGATTAACTGTGGTTCGAGATATCCGTGAAGCAATAATAGCGGTTCGTACACGTACTGTTCACGTGAACAATACTCCTACGCAAGGTAGGAGATAAAATCTCCACCATTAAGATTTGATCAAATGGCTCACAATGTGTATACATAAATCATTTGCCAAAACGAATTAGGACTAAAGTTCTCATTTAATCATTTAACTTTTTCTCTTTTGCTATTTGAGGGTGCAAAGGAACTCCAAAATAATAAATTTGTGAAAAGAAAATCTCTTCTCTCCCTTTTTTCAAAATTTTTCTCTCTCTTTACATCTTGACTGATTTTGACGTGTTGAATCGGAATCTGAAATTATTTTTGCCTTTTGGGGACTTTTATTGTGTCAAATAAATTAATTACTATTTTCTCTTTCCTCCTTTACTAATGATGTTAGGATTATCCAAAAATTATAAAACTTGACCCACAAGTCACATTTAATATGTTGGATACGAATTTAGTATTATTTTCATTTGTTGATATTGTTTATTATTTTAATTAATGATGTTAATATTTTACACACTTTCTCTCTGCTAAATTCACCTTCTTATAAAATATTTTCCAAATTGATTCAAAATTCATTCAAACATACATTTTAACATATAAAACACGAATTTGGCATTATTTTATTTTTTTGAAATTTTTTATTATTTTACTTCATTCATTTAAATTTATCACTTATTTATCTTTTTAATTTATTAGAGGCATCTAGAAACTTCCTAAAAATATAAAACTTGGCCTATAAGCAATACTAAATGTGTGGAACACGATTTTGACATTAATTAATTTTTTTCCAACATCATTTAATATATTTGGTCTTTAAGTCATTTTCTCTCTCCTGCTTAAGATAAAATACTTAACATTAACCAAATTAAATGAAAATTTGCCCAAAGGCTTATTTTTATGTTTACATCACGCATTTGGAGTTATTTTTCCAATTTGAGGGCATTAAATATTTTATTTCACCTTATTGACTTATTTCACATTATCTTGTAATAAAGACTTATATATTTATTTATTATCCAAATTAGATGATACTTGGCCATTAAGTATCTTTTAAGTCAAGAAAACGAATTTGCATATCAAATTATCTCATGGTTTCCTATTTGGGATTTTTGGAACAATATATTCCACATTATCTCCTTTTATCCATTATATCCCATATTATTTCCAATTATTACATTTATCATCTCCTTTATTTATATTTCGAGATTTTCTTTCTTTTTCATGTTCTAAAAATCACTATAAAGTTCTAGGATGAAATATTTTATTATCTTTATTATTTAAGTGGACATTTTACATATTAAACCCATTATTAAGCTTTCACTGAGGTATTTGTGCATAAAACCCAAATATTGGAATAAAAGGTGAACAAATGCTCATTAGACCATCATATTCTCCACAAATTCAAAAAAAAGGCCAAAGAGGATATATATGAAAGGAAAAGATGGAAAAGTGGACCAAAAAGGCAAAATGCCCAAAATTTAGTATGTTACAACACTCCACCCCTTAAACAGGATTTCGTCCCCGAAATCACTAGCAATTAGGGAAGGGTGAGTGTGCAACCTCACATCACAAAACTTTAGGTTGTTCCTCCAACCATAAAACTTCCACCATAGCTTATACTTCAACTACACCTAAGGTTGGGTTTTCAAGGACTTCACATACATCTCAGAACTTCACATACAGCTCATCGTAGGTTGGGTTTTCAAGGATCACTTAGGGTTCAACTATTAAGATATTCTTTTTAAGAGATTTAACTTTATTTACATTTTTGACTTATTAACATTATATTCATTATGATAACACATTATCATCATTATTTTAATTATGTCATGTCACATGCACTTAGTTGCCAAAAAGAATTATATTTCATTATTATGCACAATTAGAGTTTACTCAATTATCTCAACATTCATTATTATATTTGATCATTGTCCTTAATAATTCAGATTTATACTTCCTTATCCTCATATTATCACTTTATTAATTATAACAAATTATTCTACATGAAATAATACATTTTATTTAATTTGTGGTTGAGCATACAATTATTCTAGTTAATGTCATATTAGTCCCTTATATTCATATTAACATTGTCACAATGTCACATTATCTTTATTGCTCACATTAATGTCATCATTAATCATTTCTCATATTTATTCATTTATATTATTGATTTTTGCACACTTTATGTGAATCGTATTCACATTGAAGCCATTACATGTATTTTAACGATCAAGGTGAGACATATTACTTATCAATGAATTGATTCACATTAAGTGACTAATCACATGTGTATTAGATAACAAGGTAACTTGCATTTTATATTGATGACTTGATTAATTATGTGATTAAATGATCATATGTATCATTTATGTGTATCAAAGTATGTTAACTGATTATGGCACTTCACATCATCAATGTACCATGAAAGGCATAAGGGTGTATATGTTAAGGTTAGATGATTACAACTTTAAGGTTTAGGTCAACATGACCATTATATTTCACTTATTCATCCTTAGCATGCATTAATTACGAATTATAACCTTACTCATCATATCATTAGGGTTTATGGCGTGGTTAGCATCATGTGATTCATGATTTCGTATTAATATGTAACCTACTCTTATTATGTGCATTGGTTATCCATTAGGGTTTGAACATATGAATTATACATTAGATAACCTTTATATATTCATTAATACATAAACAAACATGTTAGGGTTACAACTATAGCTTGTTTGGTCAAAAATTAGGATCCAAACATACTAACCTCCTATCCAAGGGATTAGGGTTTCTAAACATAGATTAGACAGACTTCAAGTTGCTATAGGGTTCCAACCCCTAAAGAGGATTTCGTCCTCGAAATCTAACCACTCAAACATCATCAACCTAACCATACTCCACCCCTTAAAGGGTTTGACCCACTACACTAGGGTTAAAGGATAAGTCTAACTAAACCATACTCAAGATCCATCATGCTTCCACTGTGCACTCTGATATCTTCCCAAACATCAAAACTCCAAGGTCTAGGTTCTACGGATAAACTATTCAAGCTTACAGTCCTAAGGGACATAAGGAAGTATATAGGGTATATATCCTCAAACAAGTCAAAGGTTATCATATTAGGGTTCTAGGAGAAACCAACATACATGTGAAACTTAGTTCAAACTATTAGGATACCCAAAGATATACAACATAGAACTCTAAGGTTACTATTGCCTAAAAGCAAACTATTTCGGACAATTCGTATTAGCGCAGGCCAAGCCGATATCATATGGGCACGGGAGTCCTCGTATACCAAGCTAGTGGTGCGGAGGAAAATTTTGCCAGCCCCCGAAACCCTGATCCTTTCTAGACACCCTTGCTTCAACTGCATGCCCTAATAGTTGCCTAAAGGCAAACCTAAACAACATCAAGTTAAGCATATTTTAATTATGAGTATATTCGAGTTTTTTTTTTATATATCAAGGTTCTAATGTGGAACTATTGGTTCCTAAGTCAACCTATCATCAAGGTAGATCAAATCTAGACAAACATGTCACTTAAAGGAAACTATGCAAGTCTAGGGTTCTAATTAGGGAGACAACTAAAATAGCCAGATTTCCGACTACCATGGGATCTGATACCATGTTGTAACAATTTGTACCAAAATTGGTGCATAAGGTACTAACATTATTCAAACATGTTCAAACTTGGAATTTAGGCTTTCCGCAAGCCACCACTTAGAATAATTCTCTCTCTTATGATGCTAAATCATATAGGGCACGTTTAGTATGTGACATATTGCAATATAACCCCTCAACTTGGTTAAATTGCACTTTGGTCCAAAATAAAGGAACATTGCTCAAACAACATTCAATCAGGACCAAACTTGGAACATAAGTGTGTCACAGGATAACAAAACACCTTAGAGGATTATATTAAAGTTCTAAGAAACTTAATTAGCCAAAAAAAGGGTTACCTCATAACTCAAGTCAGGTTCATTACAAGTTATAAACCCTTAATAAGGATTTTGTCCTCGAAATCCTAGGTAAAGGGAGACATATATTATTTATTCATCATATCATCAAGTCTCCACATAACATCTTAATGTCATGGAGATACCATAAAAATTGATCAACACAAAGTTCTTCCACACATGGTTATCATAGAATCTGTCACACATGACACATACTCTACTGTCTTTTTCATTATTGACTGTAGAGTCAACTCTGTGTCAGGTAACACTTTTCTTAGTAAGAGAAACATTATACATACCTTATTTAATTCAGGTGTCAAACCTCACTGATTTATCACCTTTCTCAACTTACGATTTTATGTGACAAGATTCTTGATTCTGGGGAGTCTTCCATACTCCTCATTCAGTTTAGCATTTCACTTTCAAGGAAAGACAAGAGTTACATTCTATCACCCACTTGGGACTACAAGTCTTTATCATACATCTATTGTGCCATCTAATCTGCTGACACAACACCAAACTTTCTTACTATGTGTACCAACTATCTCATTAGTTGTACATTCTCTTGTCAGAAGAGGAGGTTACTTGTCAATTAAGAACTTATCTTAGAGGTATCTCTAGATGTTATGTATAAGTTGCCTTAACAGATCTAGATAGGGATATTCTAAGGAATTGTTTTTAGCTTGATAAGCTTTTCCCACAATGATTTTACAATTGTTCCTTCAGTTAGTACATTCTTATCGATGTTATGTTTATGCAGAGCATAAACCCCTAACATATGATGTCCATACTATTTTATGTAACTAGACTAATTTCATTGTTGGCCATCCTAGGTAACCAACATAAATCATCTGATTAGGAGTTATGTTTTTACTTTCCCATACCACATGATATTTCTTAGATACCAGAATTCCTTACCTTGGTATCTGTCACATGTGTCGAAAACACATCACATCCTCATCATTCCCATCTCTCTGTTGTTATTACCAAAGCCACACATATAAAAGGATCTTTCTTTCATCCTGGGACATTACTTGTTACACATATTTTTATCTTGGAACCAAAGTCCAAGACTAACTGATACTTTTCTAAGTATCCATTAATTGGACACTTTTAACTCATGCACATCAAGTGTCATAAGACCCACTTGATTGCCATGTCCCTGAAAGGAAAGAACACAAAGAAACATATTCCTCTTATCACCCCATCATTGCCCATGGCTATTTATCAAAGAGAAGAGATTATCATCTCCTCTAATTATTGCATGAACTTTCAACTGTTCATGAGTCACTTACTCTTGTTTCATCCTAGGTTCCTTGCCATCAATATAGGAATTATAAGGATGATTACATGTCATCACTCCTTTCTTTGTTATTGTCTAACATGTTCATGAACATTTTGTGATTTTATCACACTTCCCATTTCAACATTATGGAAAAGATCTTTACTATTTACACATACTTTAACAAACAAGGATCATCTCCCGTGTTCTCATTCTCTTATCATGAGGATTATATTCTTTTACTTTCTCATACACACAGATTGATCTGAGATCATCTCAGATTCCATTTAATGCACTTAGGATGTGACAAAAATTATCCATGCCATATTTTCAATTTTGTTATGCTCACTAGATTATCTCAGAATGACTACTTGATCAAAGTAATCAGAAAGATAACAATCTAAGAGTTCCATACTCACCTTATCTTCAATAGTTGAATACCTGGCCAGGGTATACAAGTACTGAGATTAGGTAGTATGCACTTTATTTACTATCATGTTACTTACTTTTCATATCATCAAAAACATAGGACTAAGCATTCTTGGATTTTCTCCAGGCATCACTTCTATATCTCATTCTATTTCATACAGATAAGAGCAATTATAGAACATTTAAAAGAATACTGAACAGAATATAAATTCTAGTTCTCATCATTTCTTCCCTATGTTCCCATAGGGAAATCAATAGGGAGGTCCATAACAACAATCCTTTTTATGATTATCGGATAACATCAAGATAAGGCATATCAAAATGAAAAAGCTCTATCTGACTATTACCCCTCGCGGTCATCCACTGCTTCAGGTTGACTCAACACATAGAGTCTAGTTGTTTCATATTGTTGCTTTTGACTTTTTACACTATTGGGTTGTAACTTTTGTAAGCCCTACCGAGTCTACCTCGGTTGTTGAGTCATTTCCTCCCCTTTTAAAAGAAAAGAGTTTAGTATGCTCAACATGTCCATATCTATAACATGTCTTGCCCTTGTATCATGGTCTTATCGGTCTTATTACCGATGTAAAAACTAAGCCATGGGTTCTTACAGGTGGAAAGTTAGGACTTTTGCCTATACATAGTGATTACTACCCTGGTGCACTAGACGTTTATTGCACTGGTGGCACAAAAAACTTTTGCTTTTTAGAACAACTAGGCAAATGTCTCTAGAATTGTAATGACATTTCCTTAATTCTCAACTTATTGCCCCTTCTTGGGCATTGCCATCACCGATGTACTATCTGTCTATACTTATTACAGAGTCTATTTTCTTACCATATGTTAATCTTTCCCACATATTCCACTATTCTAACATGACTATGTCATTCAGGACCCCTTATAGAGCCCAACGTTTCTGCATTAAGAACTAGTAACCTAGGTTGTAATGCTAGTATCCAATCTACTATATGTGTGACATCCCGCTATCATACAGACAAAAAAAGCCATGCGAAAACATGTGGAACCTCCATAAACCACATATTACCAAAAACACGGGTTAATTAAAACTGATTGTGGAAAGCAAATAATATAGAAAACTATTACATACATATCCTCATCCTGTAAGGAAACATGTTATATAAATATACATAAACCTTAATATATGTCCACAACTTATAGGAACCAGCTGTCTCATAAGCATAAAGAGTTCACCACCTATTTATATACATAACAGGCCATATCAGGCCAACAATAGAATAAACAAGCTACATCAATTATACATCATGAAACGTCATCAAAATATCTCCAAGGACCTGAGAGTACATGGATGACTCTAGGACTCTACTACAAAATAACCAAAATAGCAACATATCCATCTCTTGCCTCTTATGGTTCTTCTTGCTGCTCGGTCGTAACCTCACGACCACCACCACGTCTAGCACGATCACCTAAAAAGGTTTAAAACCAGTGAGGTGAGACACACAGTCCCAGTGAGAAACATAACTATCTGCCGAACTATAAAACTTCAGAAAAGATAGAACATATAAAGCAGATAACGGATATAAGCAGCTCATACTAACTTTATTAACAAACTTACAAAGATATCCGGGAGGCATATAACTAGATATTTCTTGTGGAACATGATTGACAAGACAAGTTATATAAGAACTTATAATAAGATATGAGGAACGTGTAATTAATGGCAACATATCACTAGGGCAACTATACGACCAAGGCCTCAACCAATGTCCCATGTTTTGCCCTAAGCAATATATACTATACGGCTAGATTACAATTTATTATGCCCTGAGGAAGTGAGCCATACCGCTCAAATCCAACCTTCGGTTGTGAAGCCCAAAACTGGTGCCATACAAGGTCAATGGAAGAGCTGGACTCCATGACCTCACCTCCTCATGGTCAGTGCACGATATCTAAAGCAGGATCGTAGTCTCTTGCTTAAGTGGCCTCAGCCACAGGGTCAGCTCCGTAGGCTACCCTTTTCTCTAGCCCGCCTTGGTACAGGTCTCGGCGCTAGCATACCTTGAGCCACGGGCCTATTCACCGTGATCCTGAGCCATGAATGCATTCATGCTCTATCACACTAATCCATGGGCTTGTTCACCATGCTCTAACCATACTGAGTCTACAACCGAAGTTGTACTCTAATCCTCCTATTTTCAGCTAGGAGAAACCCTACATATTCAACAATATGCACTCTAGGTAATCCCATAGGATAAACCTGTTTTACCATCACCAGCTACTAACGATGATGGATCTATGGCCAGGGAAAACTACATGAAATGTTCATCTATAATTAATTAGTATGTTTTAAGTGAATTGTTGAGGAAACCAAGTTATAAAACATAAACAACATTGTGTCACACAATTGCTATCATTATCATATTGCCATGGGATCTCAATCCCTCATCACATAATGCCAATTCCCCTCAAGGCTTCATCATCATGCATCATCATGGAATATCAATCCATTATCTCATCATTAGAGGATAACACCTCAATCAGGCACTCAGCCTTTATCAAGTCACCAGACCTTTCTCATCATACTGGTGGTGCATGTTATCTCATCAACAATCAACATCATTATTCCATGTCATACAAAACACATACACCTCATAGCTCTTACTTGGCTATGAATTCATTTGATAATACATGCATGGTTAGAATGCATATCCGAAGAGATAACTTGATCAACAAATATAGATCTTTAGAGGACATATTATGAATATCATGTCATTAAGATTTAAGGTGCATAGGATTGGAACAACATCCATTATTATAAGCACATGAATCATAAAGTTGTAGATGGTATGTCAAATAACTTATATTATTGTTACCAAACCGTGAGCGTCCATCATGCCCTAAATCTAATAACATCATGAACACAACCATGATCTTGTCATCTTATCAACCTTAGGTAGCCACCACGTTACTGGGTACAACCCAACTGTAAGGACCCTGACCTTCATTTTGGGTTTACCCTATTTTCTTTACCTAAACCTTGTGTTTAGATGCTTGCTAATCACCTGAGGTTGTGATTAGGGTTCGTTTTTGCTTTGTTGAAAGTTGGAGGTGCAACTTGCAAATTATCCAATTTTTTGGGTTGATGTGCAAGTTTTTCACCTTAAGAGATGTTTTCTCTCTCCTTGCATCCTCTAGGGTTGAGAGGTTGAGTTGGGCTTGTTGCTTGAGTAGTTTCGGGCCTTGATGAGCTTTGATGGGCCTTGCTTTGCCTTGATAAGGGTTTGTATTATGCATAGGAGAGCTTAAATCTATGTGTCACCCAGGAGTGTGTCAACCAGTGGGGTGTGTCGCCCATGTGACCACCTTAACCTTGCCTTGGTTGTGTCACCATACCTTGGACAAGTGGCCGATCCTTTGTTAGTTGGTGGTATGACATGTGCATGAGGTTTAGCAAGGTGGCATGGCTTTGTACAAGTGTCCCTAGGTTGGACGGCACCTTGCCTTAGTTTCCTATTCACCCTCTTCTATATATGCCTCTCCTTTCACTTGCTTGGGATCCCTTTTAGCTCCTTAGTTGCCCTCCCTTTTCCTTGGTGGAGCTTGGTGGCCGATCTCCTTGGTGGAGTCTCCTTCTTCTTCTTCCTCTAGGTGGTGGTCGAACCCTAGAAGGGTCTTGCTTCCTTGGTAAGCATCTCCTCTCTCTCCTTAGCACCTTCTTCCCCTTCTTGCTTGTTCTTCGACCATGGTGGTTATGAGCTTTTCTTCTCTTCTTGTGGTGGCCGAAGGTGGGGTGGTTTGGAGCTAAGAGCTTGGAGCTTGCTTGAGGCGGGTTACATAACTCCTAACCCTAGCTATACTACTTCCTTTTCTTGTTGCATGTTTATGTTTCATCTTGATCGGCCATGCATCTTGTTAAGATATGTTTCTTTCTCTAGTACGTACCTTTAATCTTGGGGATATAGTGGTTATCTTGTTGTTGATATGATGTTAATAGTTGTGTGACCTTGGACCTTATTGGTCGAACCTATGAATTAGGGTTTCCTTTGGGGCAATACCCCTTTCTCTCTTTGGTTTTGAGAAGTGAGTTTGAGCTCTAGTGGTGTAGGCAAAACCCCTCTCACTTGGTTGTTGAGAGGTGAGAATATACTCTAGTTGTTTGGGCAATACCCTTCTCTCACCATGGATTTGAGAGGTGAGCCTTGGTTGGACGTTGACCTAGTGGAGGTTGGGATCTTGACCGTTGTGGGGATGATCCACCTTGTTGCCTGATATGTGACGGAGGTTTTGCAAAACCCCTCTCACTTGGTTGTTGAGAGGTGAGCCAACTCTCTTGATCTTTTAGGGTTTGATGATGTTGGTCTTGAGGTTGAAGATGACCAACCTAATGTGGTTATTGTGCCCTTGAACGATACCCTTTTTGGTGCTTTGCACGATACCTCTCATCTAGGGTTTGTCTTGGGCGATATGCTTAGTTGGGTTGTGTTAACCTTGTTGCCCGATATGGTGCTTGGGTGATGAACCCTAGATAGATGCCCTAGTGTTGACCAATATGTTGTGCCTACCTTAGTTGGACAATAGGCCCCTGGGCGCCATGGTAGGTGACCGACATGTGATGCCCACACGATGCCCGATATCATCCACCCTAGAGTGTTGGAAGTGTGTAGGTGTGCCTAACTTGGGGCAACACCAGGGTCAAGTTCTTGGCTAATACCCCATATGGAGGTGTGTTACCCTTTGACTGACCTGCCTTGCCCATCACATGTCTCATTTTGGTCGGTTACTCATCATGAATAGGTGCTTTATAGCTTGGAAAGGTCTAGAGTTAAGAGCTAGGTTGATACATGTGTTGAGTATGGATGGTACCTTGGACGATACAAGTTGAAGGGCTGAGTCTTGGCCGATATGTGGACCCAAACCCTAGTTGAATGATAGGGTGTCTTGGGCGAAATGGTGGAGGGCAGTAGAATCCCTTGGGAATCATGAAGAGCTTGTTGGGCATTAGGGTTTGCTCTTGGCCATTACGGCTTTGGCCGATATGGCCATAGACGATATGGTGATGAGGATTGCCGATAAGTAACCCTAACCCTAGTGGCCGATAGGGTCATGGCCGATAGGTGAGTGTGTCCTTGTGCACGATACACCCCTTGGATCAAGTTGACGATATTGGTCCTGGTATACTCGTGACCCTTGAAGAAGTGTGCACGATATGATAATGTGGTGAGGGATGATATGTGTGGTTGAGTGCCCTACCTGATAGGCTTTTAGTGAGGGATGTTACCTTGCCTGATATCCCTTTAGGTGAGGGATGTCGCTACCTGACACACCTATAGTAAGGGTAGATGGTACCTTCGGTGAGGGTTATGCTTAACCCGGAAAACCTAAGTTGATGATATGTTATCTTGAAACCACACCTATGTTGATGATGCAATATGGATGATAGGTTGTGAACTGTGATATGTTTGATACTTAAAGATGATGCTACATAAGATGATAAGACACATGTTTATGTTTATAAGATAAGGGCATAGTGGATGCTCATGGTCTGATAATAATAATGTAATTTGTCTACAGATATAGCTTTGTGCTTCATGTAGCTATGATCATGGATGTTGTTCCAATCATGTGCATCCTCAACCCTAATAGCATGATAATCATAAAGATCTATGTTTGGTGATTCAATTATCTCTCTTGATATGCATACTAACCATGCAGGTGAATCAAGTAAATTCATAGACAGGTAAGAGCTATGAGGTGTATGTGTTCTGTATAACACTCAATGATGAGAATCCTTGTTGATAAGGTAACATGTATCACCAGTATGATGTGAAAGATATGTTGACCTGATAAAGGTTGATTGCCTAGTTGAGATGTTATCCTCTAATGTTGAGATAAGGGATTGCTATCCCATGGTGATGATGTAAGCCTTGAGAGGCAGTGGCATTCTGTGATGAGGGATTGAGATCCCATGGTCATGTGATGATGACAGTAACAATATGACATAATGTTGTTTATGTTTTACAACTTGGTTGCCTCAACAATCCACTTAAAATATACTAATTAATTACAGTATCATGTAGTTTGCCCTGGCCATAGATCCATCATCATCAGTAGTAGGTGATGGTGAAACAGGTTTATCCTGTAGGATTACCTGGAGTGCATGTTGTTGAATATGTGGGGTTTCTCCTAGCCGAAAATAGGAGGATTAGAGTCCAACTATGGTTGTGGACTCAAGATGTGTATAAGAGCATGGTGATCAGGCCCATGGCTCAGTGTGAAGGAGCATGAATGTGTCCATGGCTTAGGAGCACGATAAATAGGCATGAGCTAACCCTATGGCTAAGGCCACTCAAGCAAGAGACTACGTTCTTGCTTTGGTTAACGTGCACTAACCACGCAGAGGTGAGGTCGTGGAGTCCGGCTCTTCCATTGACCTTGTATGGAACCTGTTTTGGGCTTCGCAGTCGAAGGTTGGATTTGACTGGGACAGCTCACTTCCTCAGGGCATAATAAATCATAATCCAAGCTGTATAGAATATATTGCTTAAGGCAAAACACAGAACATTGATTGAGGCCTTGCTTATATAGTTGATCTAGTTATACCTTGCAGTTATTTATACAATCCTTATATCTTGTGGAAAGTTCTTATAAAGCTTATCTTTTCAATCATGTTCCATAAAGAAATATCTAGTTATATGCCTCCCAGATATCTTGGTAAGTTGTTAAGGTTAAGCTTTGTTTAGTATGCTGCTTATATCAGTTACCCGCATTTCCTGAAGTTTTATAGTTTCAGCGGGGAGTTATGTTTCTCGTTGGGACTATGTGTCTCACCCTACTGGTTTATAACCTTTTAGGTGATCGTGCTAGATGTGGTGGTGGTTGTGAGGTTGTGGCCGAGGAGCAAGAAGAATAGTAGGAGGTAAGAGATGGATATGTTGCTATTTTGGTTGTTTTGTAGTAGAGTCCTAGAGTCATCCTTGTACACTCAGGTCCTCGGAGGTGTTATGATGATGTTTTATGATGTACAACTAATGTAGTTTGTTTATCCTGTTGTTGGCCTGGTTAGGTCCGTTATGTATGTATAAACAGGTGGTGAACTCTTTGTGCCTATGTGACAGTTGGATTCTATAAGCTGTGGACACGTATCAAGGTTTAAGTTTGTTTATATAATATGTTTCCTTGTAGGATAAGGATCTGGATGCAATAGTTCTGTTATTATATGCTTTCCGCAATCGGTTTTAATTAACTCGTGTTTTCGGCAATATGTGGTTTATGGAAGTTCCATACGTTTTTGTGTGGCATTTTGTTGTTTGTGTGATAGTGGGATGTCACAATAGGTTTGGTATCAGAGCTCTAGGTTTGCTGAGTCTACAGGGATCTAGGACTTGGTTTGTGCCTGTTCTTGTGAGCTTTCCAGATTTTCTTACAATAACGTTCTACCCTCAACGGAAGATAAAGCTTAAAGATGTCTGGAAACCATGAAGAACATGCTGCCAAGAGTAGTGATGTTGCATCTATTGATGGAGAAAGAGTGCAGGCACATGAAGATTGGGTGCCTGAGGTCCCCCAACTTGACCCAACCATTCTTGAAAACCCTACCTATCAGTAGCTTATGAGGCAGGTAATGGAAATGATGAATCACATGGTGGATAGATTGCCAGTGCCTCCGCCAAGAGAATAGGCTCCCCATGGTGAATCTTCGGGTATTGGGAAGACATTTGAGCGGCTTCGCCGAGTCAGGGCTTCAGATTATGCTGGAATAACTAATCTAGCGGATGCAGATCTGTGGCTGACAGGTCTAGAGAAGGTCTTCTGGATCCTCGAAATCCTCGAAGCAGACAAAGTCAAGCACGTTATCTACCTTCTAAAAGGTAGTGCTGGCCACTGATGGGCCATCGAAGAGGAGAAGCGGCCCGGTGAGGTGATATGTTGGAACGTCTTCCGGTGGGAGTTTGTGAGCCGATACTTCCCAAAGACGTATCTGAACAAGAAGATCAACATGTTTGAGCATATGTGCCAAGGATCGATGAGCATCACCGAGTATGAAGCCAAGTTTATGGACCTGTTGAGGTTTTGTCCTCACATGGCGACAATAGATGATGAGAGAATTAGGCAGTTTGAGAAAGGTTTGAGTGCCAAGCTATAAACACTTGCTGCTGCTTTGGAAAATTGTGAGCGGTTTGCCATGTTTGTGGAGTCTATCCGAAGGATTGAATGATCAGTTCGAGAGAAGAGAGAGGCTATGTCCAAGAAAAGGCCAGCTCAGTTTCAAAAACAAAGGTTTCATAGCCACAAGAAGCTGAGATTTTCTGCACCTTTTGTGTGGTAAGGTTCTAGTGCACCATCGCAGTGGTCACCAAGCAGAGGAAGAGGGCATGGTTATTCACCATCTAAAGCTTATAGAACAGCTTCAGTAGCAGTGATAGGGCCATCTAGGCCTCAGTTAGAGGATATGTCATGCTACCTTTGTGGACAGATCGAGCATTTGAAGTCAAATTGCCCAAGGAAAGATGTCGAAGTGATGCAGCAGCCGAGGCAAAATCAACAGGGATCAGATAGACAGCAGTTCAGTGGCACCAGAGGGTGAGGACGCGGTCAAGCATCGCAGGAAGAATCATCTTCTCAAGGAAGCAGAGGATGTGTACAGCAAGCAACTGCTCGATTCTATGCTATGAGTCAACCGGAGGCGATAGTCAACCCGCGATTGGTGGTAGGTCAGATGGAGTTATTTCATTCTGATTTGTCTTCTTCTTACTTTAAATCTATTCTGGTTGACCCGGGTGCTACGCACTCTTTTATCGCACGTACTATGCTTGATAGTTGTCATTTACCTGTTAGTTGTAAGAAAGATAGCTTTTTGTTAGAAACCCCTCTTGATGGTTCCTCGATGCTTCGAGAGGAGTGTCCATCTTGTGTTCTATCTTTTGCGGGATACAATATACAAGTGGATCTTATACCACTTGATATGCATGGATTTGATGTGATCCTTGGGATGTATACCTTAGAAAAGTATGAGGTTGTGTTGGACTGTGGTTCCAAGCAAGCAGTGTTTTATGATGATGGTGAAAAGTGGATCTTCTAGGGAGATAGAAAGATCCTTCCGACATGTTTAGTATCAGCTATGGTGGCAGAGAAGTTACTGCGGCAAGGATGTAAGGCATTCTTAGCTCACATTGTGGATACCAAGGCAAAAGGTCCTGGCCTTGAGGAGGTGTTTGTTATCTGAGAGTTTGCATATGTGTTTCCCGATGAGTTCCCTGGTGTTCCCCCACCTCGAGAGATTGACTTTGAGGTCAATCTAGTGCTAGGAACACAGCTAGTTGCTCATACATCGTACAGGATGGCTCCATTTGAGATGGCAGAGCTAAAGAAGCAATTACAGGAGTTGTTGGATAAAGGTTTCATCTGACCGAGCACATCATCGTGGGGTGCTCCAGTCCTATTCGTAAATAATAAGGATGGATCGATACATTTGTGCATATATTATCAGCAGTTGAACAAAGTTACGATCAAGAACAAGTACCCTTTGTCGAGGATAGATGATCTGTTTGATCAATTGTGTGGTGCTATAGTGTTCTCAAAGATTGACCTACGGTCTGGATATCATCAGTTGAGGATTAAGGCGGATGACATAACAAAGTCAGCTTTTAGGACGAGGTATGGTCACTTTGAGTGCGTGGTTATGTCATCCGGGCTAACCAATGCACCTGCTTCTTTCATGGATCTAATGAATAGGGTGTTCTGTCTGTTTCTAGACTAGTTTGTTGTGGTCTTCATTGACGACATCTTGATCTATAGTCGAGACAATCAACAACATGAATAGCATCTTCGACAAGCATTGACTCTCCGTCGCCAGCATCAGTTGTATGCCAAGTTTAGTAAATGTGAGTTCTGGTTGAAGGAAGTGACTTTCTTGGGTCATGTGCTTTCTATAAAAGGAGTCAGAGTAGACCCTAAAAAGGTGAAGTGAGTTGCAGAGTGGGAACAACTGAAGACACCGACAGAAGTTTGTAGTTTTCTGGGTTTATCAGGATACTACTGGAGGTTTATAAAGGACTTTCGTGTAATCGTGTTGCCATTGACAAAGTTGACCAGGAAGAATGTACCTTTTGTTTGGGATGATCATTATCAACAAGCTTTCCAAAGTTTGAAGGAGAAGCTGACTAGTGCTCCAGTGTTAGTGCTACCAGAGCCTGGGAAAGGCTATGTTGTTTTCTATGATGCTTCCAAGAAAGGCTTAGGATGTGTGCTGATGCAGAAAGATCATGTGGTTTCTTTTGCTTTGCGACAGCTTAAGAAACATGAGGAGAATTATCCGACACATGATTTGGAGTTGGTAGTAGTGGTCCATGAATTGAAGATTTGGAGACACTATCTTTATGGGGAAGTGTGTCAGATCTTTACAGATCATAAGAACTTGAAGTACATCTTCTCGCAGAGTGAGGTGAACATGCGACAACGTCGCTGGATGGAGCTGATTAATGATTATGATTGCACCATTGATTATCATCCTGGTAAGGTGAACGTGGTAGTCGATGTGCTTAGTAGGAAGTCTTCTTCTCATCCTATGATGAAGGCACATTTGAGTTCCTTGGTATGCCATAGGCGGGATATGTTTGTCTCTTTGTGGCAGATGAATGTACAGTTGGAAGTTTCCTTGTTGGCAGGATTGTTGGCACAGATGCAAGTAAAGCCTACGTTGAGATAGCAGATCAAAGACGCACAGTAGGCAGATGCTTCAGTTTAGTTAATCAAATTAGAGTTTGGCAGTGAAAAGCGTGATGGGTTCCATGAGTCTGAGGATGGACTAGTTTTCTATCATGGTAGGATGGTGGTCTCCGATGTTGATGATCTGAGAAAGCTAGTGCTTGAGGAAGCGCACACATCGATGTATGCCATGCATCCAGGTGTCACCAAGATGTATCATAATCTGAAGGATCTATATTGGTGGCCTGGCTTGAAGAGAAATGTAGTCGAGTTTGTGGCTAGGTGTGCAGTATGCCAGTGAGTCAAGGCTGAGCATTAAAAGCCAGCAGGTACGTTGCAACCCATGTTGATACCATAGTGGAAATGGGATCATATAACCATGGATTTCGTAGTTGGTCTATCAAGGACAACTAAGAATCATGATTCCATCTAGGTGATAGTGGACAGATTGACAAAGTCTGCTCATTTCATACCTGTGAAGACAACGTATACAACAGAGAAGCTTGCTCAGGTGTATGTAGATGAGATAGTGTGTTTGTACGGTGCGCCCGCAATGATAGTATCTGAAAGAGGACCCCAGTTCATGAATCATTTTGGGGAGCAGTTGCATAAAGTGTTGGGAACGCAGTTGAGGTTTAGTACCACTTTCCACCCACAGATAGATGGACAGTCTGAAAGGATTATTCAGACTTTGGAGGAACTTCTGCAAGCATGTGTTGTCCAGTTCCTAGGAAGTTGGGATGTGCAACTCAGTTTGATAGAGTTCGCCTATAACAATAGTTACCAGTGGAGCATTGACATGGCTCCTTATGAAGCTTTATATGGTAGGAAGTGCATATCTCCTCTATGTTGGTATGAGTCTGGTGAGTATCAACTTTTGAGTCCTGAGTTAGTGCAGCAGACAAAAGAGAAGATCAAAGTGATACAACAACAATTGAAAGTGGCACAAGACAGATAGAAGTCGTCTACAGATAATCACTGATGACCCTTAGAGTTCCATGTGGCAGACAAGGTGTATCTCAAGGTCTCACCATGGAAGGGTGTGTTGAGGTTTGGCCGGAAAGGCAAGTTGGCACCCAGGTATATGGGGCCATATCTAGTAATAGCACGTGTTGGCAAGGTAGCTTATAAGTTAGAACTGCCACCAGAGTTGAACAGGTTACATCCGGTGTTCCACATCAATATGCTGAAGAAAAGTCACCCAGACACAGGGACAATGATACAACCATTTAAGGTTGAGCTTAAGGAAGATGTGACCTACGAGGAAGGCCCAGTGATGATTCTTGACAAATGTGTGAAGAAGTTGAAAAGGAAGGACATGGAGCTTGTGAAAGTTCTTTGGCATCATTGTGGAGTTGAGGAAGACACATGGGAGCTCGAGGAAGAGATGAGGAAGAAGTATCCCTCGCTTTTCTCTTCAGATTTTTGGGACAAAATCCTTTTGTAGGGGTTTATGGCTTGTAAGTACCCTAACCTTTGTTTTCGGTTTACCCTATTTGCTTTACCTAAACCTTGTGTTTAGATGCTTGCTAATCACCTGAGGTTGTGATTAGGGTTTGTTTTTGCTTTATTGAAAGTTGGAGGTGCAACTTGCAATTTATCCAAGTTTTAGGGTTGAGGTGCAAGTTTGTCACCTTGAGAGATGTTTTCTCTCTCCTTGCATCCTCTAGGGTTGAGAGGATGAGTTGGGCTTGTTGCTCAAGTAGTTTCGGGCCTTGATTAGCTTTGATGGGCCTTGCTTTGCTTTACTTTGCTTTGCCTTGATAAGGGTTTGTATCGTGCATAGAAAAGCTTGAAGATCTATGTCACCCAGAGGGTTGTGTCGCCCAGGAGTGTGTCGACCAGTGGGGAATGTAGCCCATGTGACCACCTTGACCTTGCCTGGGTTGTGTCACCATACCTTGGACAAGTGGCTGATCCTTTGTTAGTTGGTGGCATGACATGTGCATGAGGTTTAGCAAGGTGGCATGGCTTTGGACAAGTGTCCCTAGGTTGGACAACACCTTGACTTAGTTTCATCTTCACCCTCTTCTATATATGCCTCTCCTTTCACTTGCTTGGGATCCCTTTTAGCTCCTTAGTTGCCCTCCCTTTTACTTGGTGGACGATACCCCTCTTTGGTGGAGCTTGGTGGTCGATCTCCTTGGTGGAGTCTCCTTCTTCTTCTTCCTCTAGGTGGTGGCCGAACCCTAGAAGGGTCTTGATTCCTTGGTAAGCATCTCCTCTCTCTCTCCTTAGCACCTTCTTCTCCTTCTTGCTTATTCTTCGGCCATGGTGGTTTTGAGCTTTACTTCTCTTCTTGTGGCGGCCGAAGGTTGGGTGCTTTGGACCTAAGAGCTTAAAGCTTGGTGCTAGGATCTTGGAGCTTGCTTGAGGCAGGTTACATAACTCCTAACCCTAGCTATACTGCTTCCTTTTCTTGTTGCATGTTTATGTTTCATCTTGACCAGCCATGCATCTTGTTAAGATATGTTTCTTTCTCTAGTACGTACCTTTAATCTTGGGGATATAGTGGTTATCTTGTTGTTGATATGATGTTAATAGTTGTGTGACCTTGGACCTTGTTGGCCGAACCTATGAATTAGGGTTTCCTTTAGGGCAATACCCCTTTCTCTCTTTGTTTTTGAGAAGTGAGTTTGAGCTCTAGTGGTGTAGGAAAAACCTCTCTCACTTGGTTGTTGAGAGGTGAGTCTCACTTGGTTGTTGAGAGGTGAGTCTATACTATAGTTGCTTGGGAAATACCCTTCTCTCACCATGGATTTGAGAGGTGAGCCTTGGTTGGACGTTGACCTAGTGGAGGTTGGGATCTTGACCGTTGTGGGGATGATCCACCTTTCTACCTGATATGTGTCGGAGGTTCCTCTCACTTGGTTGTTGAGAGGTGAGCCAACTCTCTTGATCTTTTAGGGTTTGATGATGTTGGTATTGAGGTTGAAGATGACCAACCTAATGTGGTTCTTGTGCCCTTAAACGATACCATTTTTGGTGCTTTGCATGATACCTCTCATCTAGGGTTTGTCTTGGACGATATGCTTAGTTGGGTTGTGTTAACCTTGTTGCCCGATATGGTGCTTGGGTGATGAACCCTAGATAGATGCCCTAGTGTTGACCAATATGTTGTGCCTACCTTAGTTTGATGATAGGACCCTGGGTGCCATGGTAGGTGACCGACATGTGATGCCCACATGCTGCCCGATATCATCCACCGTAGAGTGTTGGAAGTGTGTAGGTGTGCCTAGCTTGGGGCAACACTAGGGTTAAGTTCCTGGATGATGCCCCATATAGAGGTGTGTTACCCTTTGACTGATCTACCTTGCCCATCACATGTCTCTTTTTGGTCGGTAATTCATCATGAATAGGTGCTTGATAGCTTGGAAAGCTCTAGAGTTAAGAGCTAGGCTGATACATGTGTTGAGCATGGATGGTACCTTGGACGATACAAGTTGAAGGGCTGAGTCTTGGCCGATATGTGGACCCAAACCCTAGCTGGACGATAGGGTGTCTTGGGTGACATGGTGGAGGGAAATAGAATCCCTTGGGCATCATGAAGAGCTTGTTGGGCGTTAGGGTTTGCTCTTGGCCATTTTGGCTTTGGCCGATATGGCCATAGACGATATGGTGATGAGGATGGCCAATAAGTAACCCTAACCCTAGTGTCTGATAGGGTCATGGCATATAGGTGAGTGTGTCCTTGTGCACAATACACCCCTTAGATCAGGTTGCATGATACTGGTCCTGGTATACTCGTGACCCTTGAACAAGTGTGCACGACATGATAATGTGATGTGGGATGATATGTACGGCTGATGTAGTTTGTTTATCCTACTGTTGCCCTGGTTTGGTCCGTTATGTATGTATAAATAGGTGGTGAACTCTTTGTTCCTATGTGATAGATGGATTCTATAAGTTGTGGACACGTATCAAGGTTTAAGTTTGTTTATATAACAAGTTTCCTTATAGGATAAGGATCTGAATGCAATAGTTTTGTTATTATATGCTTTCCGCAGTCGATTTTAATTAACTCGTGTTTTCGGCAATATGTGGTTTATGGAAGTTCCGCACATTTTCGCACGACATTTCATTGTCTGTGTGATAGCAAGATGTCACACCAACTATCATATCTCATCATCAGAACCAAAGATGTGGGCTCAAGACAACAAGTTCACCAACTTAGGCTTACCAGTTTAGGCGCATCCCTCACCAAAGGTGTCGCCTACCCTCACTAAAGGGATCTTGGGTAGAGCACCATCCCTCACCCAAATGATATCGGTCACCACCTAAACCCTAGGGCACCAAGCCACATATGGGGAAACCAGCATATCGTGCAACCATGCACAAGAGGGTATCGGGCAGCCATGTACAAGAGTGTATTGAGCAACACTATCATCATATCGGCCAAGAACCTATATTGCCCACTAGGGTTAGGGTTTTCCATGTCAGGCAACCACCATAACTATATCACCCAAGGCACACCACTTCCATCCATCAAGCGACATCATGGGCAGCCAACCATGGTGCCCAAGGAGCTCCCATATTGCCCAAGGTAGCCCTATCATCCAAGCTAGGGTTTGGGACTCTCTATCAGTCAAGGCACCATATCACCCATCAAGGTTACACCAACCAAGACTCCATATTGGGCAACACGGTATTGGCCAAGGAGTGCATTTGAGGTTCTACCACCATCCTTTCATTGCATCAAGGACTAGACTGGATAACCAAACAACCCTTAACTTTTCAATGTATCTTGTTACATCTGAGTGTTATCCAAACACCTCTCCTTTTCGAACTTAGGGTTAGCCAAACCACAACCTCTTCTAGCTTCAAATCAGATGTATCTCAACCAGAGCATTCATTACCACTTCATATCTTTAGGTATTAGGTACATTAAATACATATCATCTCGTCTCAACTCTAAGTCCGAATTCATTGAGAACACTTTCTGATTTCATCATCATGGTGATCAAAACTCAACCTGGTATAACTTGTAAGTTCCACGTAGCTCATGATAAAAACATCCTCATAAGGGAACTACCTCATTCCTCTTAGTGTTTACAAACCATCCATGTATCATTCACTTTACCAGGGTAGATTATCTTCTCTATCCCCAAAACTTGTGGCAACGTTCCAACCTACATCATCTCTTATCCTTGGTGAATGGCATGCGTAATGTCCTATCTCTCACTCCCATAACAAGAGGAAATAAGCATTTGGCTGCAGTCCAAATACAGAGTTCTTCCTGTTCCAAGAGTAGAGATGGTACATCCCACCTTGCCAGTACACCTTCAAATCTAAGTTGCAACGTGCCACATATGTCTCTTCATCACACACATCATGATATCAAACTAGTCTTGAACTTACTGAGGTTTATATCCTTGGTCATCTCCTCTAGGTCTATAGGGTACCGACTCTTTAGGGGTCATCCATCTTCCCTCATGCATCAAGAGAGTGCCCTACTCATCTGCCCTTTGGGTCCCATGAGTTCAAGAAGGTGATCAATCTCCTAACCCATGGCCCTCAGACAATGATAGTTGTTACCTCCCGACCCTATGGTCATGTGCAACTGGAGAATTAGGCAATTCCTACTTTCATCGGTCTTATCCCTACCTGACCCTAGGATAGACTTCGGATTCTCCATTACAGAACATGTTCACTTATAACCTTACCCAAGTCTTCATCATCTCTCTTTCTGCATTCATGGGATGACTCTCATCCGTTCATAGGCATCATGGCAACCTGCCTACCTTGGTCAAGCCCCATACTGGTTACCTCCATGGTAACACATTCATATGCAATAAGAGATGGATATCTATGGGTCTATAGGTTCATCCTCGTACTATGTACTTTTCACTTAGCTTCTCAAGATCCTGTGAGACCTCTTCAGGTTACCTTAAACCAACAAAACTGATATACACCCTACCAAAGGGGTCCCTCTCCCAGGATGGGAGGAAAACTATCTCTTGACAACAAGGTCACAAAAGCTCTAAGGTCTAGGGTTTACATCCATATGAGCCTACTTAACCCTAGCAAGCTATTACGGCACAAACATATCACTTATTATACTATGCCAGGTCATACTTGTCCTCTTTCCTCAAAGTTGTATCAAGATCATACCTTTCTTTATCAACAACCTAGCTGTGAGGGGTTCATCAAACACACCTTAAACTTAAGGGGCTTCTCTTTTCTTCTATTCATGAGGATTACCCTGCTCACTTCTATAGGAGCTCAACTTCTCATCATGAGCCTTAGGTATACCACTTCCCCTCTTAGGCCTAGGAACCCTAGGTTTAATTGTAGGTGTCCAACTGCATGCCCTATCTCTTAACTACGAACCAAGCACGCAAAAGGAATGACATGCACTTCTTGTCTTCCTTCAACTCGAGCAACACTTAGGGTTGGGTCCTCCTAAAGATAACCAAGATATCATCAACTTTCCGGAATCGATCATGTGGCAACCAATATCATCCATTGTTCAGGGTTTTAGGCTTCCAACCTTCTTGCGGGGTTTCCTGCTCTCTCTAGAGCTAACCCCACATCCAACCTCACCATTAGAGGTCCTTTCTTCATGAAGGATAACCTCAAAGGCATGCTCTACATGGGTGAAGCCTAGGTTCAAACTTATGGTTACTCAAGATCATCCATAACCCTTTATGCTCCATCATAATTCCTTATCCAGGGTTGCATCCTATCGTCAGCACTATGACGTGTCCTAGGTTCCAGCTATACCTTACTTGCACAAGCCCATAGGATTTCTAAGGTTCTTCACCAACGTCATCATCTAAGGGGCTATCCTTTACCCTTGCACGACTCTTCCCAGGGTTGGGTTGCCAAAAGGTGCTAGGTCACCCATGGATCGTATGGCATCCCTAAGGCATGTCCTTTCACACACCTGGTCCAACTCATCTCTCTCTAACCTTCACTTAGGGTTAGGGTTAGCATCATCCTCAGAGGATGTGCCAGGTCTCTACTTGCAATGGAGATCTTTATCTCCAAGACTAACTTATCCTCCTGACAAGAAGGTCTAGCCTCAGGTCTCTTCTGAGGACATGACATCTTATGTCATACGTCCTAAGCATGTACCTATTATTTATTTTGCGCTTAATCTATTAAGCTTATGTCCATGACATCTTATTTACATGCCTTTCATTAATTTAGTGGAGGATTCCTTAAACCTTATTAACCTTACCCATACCTCAAGAGGGTGAGGAGAAGAAAGAAAACCCTAATCCTTTAGGTCCTTATCAGAATTTTGTGATGAGAAGGGATGAATAATATGAGAAGTCCTAAAGGTATCTTATTTCGATTCATACCCTAAGACTTTGGCCAGGAGGTCACACGGGCCCGGGAGTCCTCGTATTCCGACTAGAGGTGAGGAGGAAAATCTTTCTAGCCCCCAGTCGTGATCCCTTTCTAGACACCTCCGTCTTTCGGATACTCCTCTAATAACTCCCTTGGGTTCTATGGAGTTTGTAAAATTTAATAATTATTAATGGTTAACGGAGGAACCTACGCTCTGATACCAAATGTTACGACCCCACCTCCCGATAACCCCCAATTAAGGGAGACCAAGAGGTTGAAGCCGCACCCATTAATCCCGGATCAAAGGTTCGACATATAACCATAAACAATTATTAAATTCTAACAGACTATACTGAAAGTGGTAATAAAATTTTTCTTTGCATACCTTTGAAGAGATTGGAACGAACTAAACTTCTAACCTCAGCTGAACTATTCTAACTAGTTCCTCCTTGTTCTTTAATTCTTGAATTCACAAGGTGTCATTTTACTATTTGTTCTTTTCATTGTACCTAAAATGCCGACAAACAAAACGTCGGTCAGCCGAAGCTGGTATGTGGAGGAAACAGATAATTTTCAACTATGTTAACGATATAATCATTCAATTAATCATTTAACAATCAAGATTACATTTTAAGCCATACAACTCAATCCATACATATTCTCGAACTCTGGGCTGCCCCTGCAGTGGACATGAATATCACCTCTCTTTTAGGTAATAGAGTCGCATGGCACTATCTGAAGATAGCCCAATATCTAACTCATTATGACTTGATGGTCCTACCTCCATGGTAGCCATGTACTAAGTCAATCATAGACCTGATGGACCTACCCAATAGGTAGCCATGTACTAGGTCATCCATAGACTTGATGGACCTACCCAATAGGTAGCCATGTACTAGGTCTTTCTCTAACCTAATGGACATACCCTTAGGCAGCCATGTACTAGGTTAGCTATTATGCCACAGAGAGAACCAGGATCTGAGTTTATAGGCATATACATTAAGTGATAGTCATAGTCACTTTATAATTGCAATATGAACATCCAAATAGTTTAGTTGCATTCAATGCGATTAAACGTCCGAGAAACCATCGAAAAACTAAGCGGTTATTCATAAGTAACCACATACCTGATCCATAGTAACTTGATGTCCATGCATTAACATTCAACACAATTAACAAGCAATCAACAATATCTTGAAAATAATGCATAACATCCAAGTGTCATTGTTTTATTCAAACATCCACCAGATCAACTTGGATTCCACCTTATAATTTCTAGGCCAACCTTAGGGTTTTATTAGGTTTTTAGCCTTCATTATGCATTTATCACTTTTAATGCTCTTTTAGTTCACAAACCCTAATTTCTGCATCATAGGCACAATTGAATGTCAAATAAGTCTAATATGTTTCTTTTACACTAAAACTATTATCTTTATCCTTTTAGGTCATATCCAAAACATTAAGGCTAATTATCATCTTTGGTTTCTTTCAAATTGACAAATCATATTTCATTATAGTTCAACTCACATATATGAACCTTATTTATTACTATTTCCACCTTTATACACTAGGAAACACTAATTATCCAAATAATTCCTATTAAAGATTTTTGGTACTCAATTAATCTTCGAATCATCATATTTCTATTTTATACGTCGATTTGTACAATTAAAACCATTAGAATTCATATCAACATAAATTAGGGTTTCTAATCCCATTAAGGCATATTCATGTACATAGAACCCTAAATTAAACCAACTATATAAAAAGATCATCTTTTAAATCCTATTTTCACTTTTATTAACAACATGTTAATATCAGCTTGAATTATCCATCTATCATCAAATCTAAGGGTTTTTCCTTAGTTAAATCATTAAAGATGATAACTTTATGTACTTTTCCAATTTCAAGCATATAAACTCTAAATTAGACTAATCATGTGCAAAGTTCTTCCTTTTTGAACATTATGTACCTTTTTACATTTAACATATTAACATCAACTCTAATGATCCATTAAACCCTATTAAACACATTAATCATATCAAAATAGGGTTTCTTAATCTTTAATTAATAAAAGATGATAATTTACACTACTTTTCGAATAGAAAGAGGAATTAGATTCTAAACATATTTTTATTGGATTCCTCTCATTTTTCTGAGCAATTTGATATATAGTTTCACTATATTCTGAGTTACTAATAAAGAGATATAAATTTTACAAAATCTGCTTACTTGGACCAATGGGACGCTGACACGTCAGCGGTCCCATGCACTGCGCTCGCTGCATGACTCGGCCGGTTTAAAACATAATCAAAACCCGATTTTACCCTCTTACAGATCCTTGGTCTCGCACATCTCGTAGGGACAAAATCGTCCAACGCCACCCGCCTTTCTCCTTCCTCGCGGAAACCCTGCGCTTCCGCCGAAGCTGGGGTTGGCGCGGCCCAGCTTGATCTTCCCCGACCCCGACGACCTCCACGGCGGTTCCCCCACCTCTGATGCACCTCTGCGCAGGTGATGATGCCGCTGGTTCATGGCCAAGATGGCTGATACAAGCTCCTCGTCTCTGCAACCCGCGGACGGCTTGCAGATCAGTTGCGGGTGTCTCCTCCTCCATCCTAGGGCGCGCGGACCGCCATCGATGGCCACCCGACTCCCCTGACCTCCGACGCACCTAGGGCACCGCTCAGGTCGTGATATAACTAGTCGAAGCAAGGTCTCTTGACCTGTCATGCGTGGCCACCGCTGCTACCATGTAGGTGCGGCTGCACACAAGTCAGGGCTCGCCCTTGATGGTGGAGCTATGTTCTGGCTCCGGGGATCATCAGGCTCCACTCAGCAACTCCTTCTTGCCGCCTTCTGCTTCCGATTCATGCCGTATCTTTTAGTTAGGGTTTGGTTGCCAAGAACATGAAGAAGAAGGGGAAGAGATGGATGGCTGCGTGAAAACCCTCTGAACTCGACCTTGAACTCCACCCCCCTTATATAGGGAAGAGAAACGAAGCCATATGAGGTCTTATACACGACTCAAAGAGTCCCTTTCTAACAAGGATTAATTTTCCTTCAAGGTGAAACAATCCTTCTTTATTCCTTGGATTTCCTCAATTATTTTTATAAGTAGGAATTTGAAAATCATCCCTCTTATTCTCTTTATTCTTGCTTTTTAAGCCATTGGCACGAAATTCTATTTCCTTCATTAGAAATCACTTTCTTTTTAACAATACCTCATAATTCCTTAATAATGCATTATATTATCCTCTTATTTTTCCTTTTTAGTATTTTCTCTTTATTTCTCTTTTATTTTCCTCATTGGCCTTCCTTTTATTATTAGGAACCTCATGGATACGAAATCTCACCAAGAAATCTCATTTATGCCTCTTACCACTCATTTTCCACATTTTATCATCATTTTCAATTTCTTTCTTAATAAAGAAATACTTAATCAACCTTTTCTTTTCTAATTACCTTCTTTTTGCAACCTTGGTCTCCTTGGTACCCAAGGAACCCAAGAGGCACGGAATCCTCTTTGGATTTGCCTTCTAGAGGTTTCTACATATTTCTTTTCTTGAAAATTCAATTATCCATTTACTATTTGAATTTCCTTATTATTGGGCCCAATAGCCAATACAGCCCACAAAGCAACCAATCAAGGCTATTGTGAAAGGAATCCATTTATTCAAAACAAATCATATCATTATTTGTTCAATTATCTTTAATATGAGAAATCACATTTCTTACTAATTGTACCCAAAAATTGGGGTTATAACATCCTTCCCCTCTTATAGGAATTTTGTCCTCAAAATTCAAACAAGCAAACAAACAATTTAGGATAAGACTTTTCCATGTCCATCATTGGCCCCTATGTGGCTTTTCCGTACTCATGGAATTTTCAAATAACCTTTATCATCACATATTCTTTTCTCTGAGTTCTTTCATCCTGGCGTCTATAAACTACACAGGTGACTCAGGCCATTTCAGCCTCCCTTGGGGCTCACTAGGTTCATTGCTTAGCACATGGTCGGGGTACCTCACATAGCGCTCTAAATTGGACACATGGAAAACATCTCCCATTACTCTATCCTGAGGGGTAGGGTCAAACCTAACCTTCTCCACCCATCCATCTCTAATGGACCCATGTATCGGGGACTCAGCTCTCTTAGTTATAACTTAGAGGGGTTGGATTTCATGTCATATTTTCTCCCACAGTAACTTGTATGTCAGTCTACTTTGCATCTACTCATGACTCTCATCGTCTCTAGGCTCCTTTCAGCCCTTGCACAATCAAAGTGACTTCATCTACACGCACTGGGGTCCCTTTTTCTAACCATCATGTGGTACTTTTCTAACCATCATGTGGTCCTTTCACCAACATCACCTTACTGAAGTGGTGACCGACACAACCTCCCTTACAGAGCTTTATATAAAACCCGATACCGGCTATGGTGGTCATTGTCACATCTTTCATAGGACAAGAACTGTCTCTAGATATCACCCTGAATGAGCACACATGCCCTCATCAGACCCCTTAGTCTGGATCATACTAACCATAGTTAGGGGTGATAAACTATACTAACATTGAGTTCTTCATGTACCTACTTCCACTTTATGGAAGTGAACCTTTAGGTCAAACTCACTTCATGGTGTAGTTGAACCATCTTTCTTATGGGTAGTTCAACTAGATTTGTCCCTTAACATAACTCTTTCTTTCTTAAGTCATCTAGGTAAGGTGATCTACCATAACCCATATTGCATCTCGACCTTCCTCGGTCCAGGGAAGACCTATAACAACATCCATAATGTTGAGCTCTCATTCCCTCTCAGGGATTCTTTTGTCCTCTATATCGATATACTGGGTTACTAGGGTTCGTCCTTTACCTCCTGGCTTGCATGGTCATAACCCACATGCAACTTCATCTTAAGCATCCAAAGTGCTATTGCCATTTACCCCGGAGTATGGTGATCTTCAATCATGATTTCCTATATGTTATGATTCCTCAAGATCGATTTCTCCAAAACCTTAAACCACTCTAGTCGGGGTTTCATCACTTTCTTTTCCAAAGAAGTGCATCTGAGGTTCTACCACCATCCTTTCATTGCATCAAGGACTAGACTGGCTAACCAAACAACCCTTAACTTTTCAATGTATCTTGTTACATCTGAGTGTTATCCAAACACCTCTCCTTTTCGAACTTAGGGTTAGCCAAACCACAACCTCTTCTAGCTTCAAATCAGATGTATCTCAACCAGAGCATTCATTACCACTTCATATCTTTAGGTATTAGGTAACATTAAATACATATCATCTCGTCTCAACTCTAAGTCCAAATTCATTGAGAACACTTTCTGATTTCATCATCATGGTGATCAAAACTCAACCTGGTATAACTTGTAAGTTCCACGTAGCTCATGATAAAAACATCCTCATAAGGGAACTACATCATTCCTCTTAGTGTTTATAAACCATCCATGTATCATTCACTTTACCAGTGTAGATTATCTTCTCTATCCCCAAAACTCATGGCAACGTTCCAACCTACATCATCTCTTATCCTTGGTGTATGGCATGCATAATGTCCTATCTCTCACTCCCATAACAAGAGGAAATAAGCATTTGGCTGCAGTCCAAATACATAGTTCTTCCTGTTCCAAGAGTAGAGATGGTACATCCCACCTTGCCAGTACACCTTCAAATCTAAGTTGCAGCGTGCCACATATGTCTCTTCATCACACACATCATGATATCAAACTAGTCTTGAACTTACTAAGGTTTATATCCTTGGTCATCTCCTCTAGGTCTATAGGGTACCGACTCTTTTGGGGTCATCCCTCTTCCCTCATGCATCAAGAGAGTGCCCTACTCATCTGCCCTTTGGGTCCCATGAGTTCAAGAAGGTGATTAATCTCCTAACCCATGGCCCTCAGACAATGATAGTTGTTACCTCCCGACCCTATGGTCATGTGCAACTGGAGAATTAGGCAACTCCTACTTTCATCGGTCTTATCCCTACCTGACCCTAAGATAGACTTAGGATTCTCCATTACAGAACATGTTCACTTAGAACCTTACCCAAGTCTTCATCATCTTTCTTTCTACATTCATGGGATGACTCTCATCCGTTCATAGGCATCATGGCAACCTGCCTACCTTGGTCAAGCCCCATACTGGTTACCTCCATGGTAACACATTCATATGCAATAAGATATGGATATCTATGGGTCTATAGGTTCATCCTTGTACTATGTACTTTTCACTTAGCTTCTCAAGATCCTGTGAGACCTCTTTAGGTTACCTTAAACCAACAAAATTGATATACACCCTACCAAAGGGGTCCCTCTCCTAGGATGGGAGGAAAACTATCTCTTGACAACAAGGTCACAAAAGCTCTAAGGTCTAGGGTTTACATCCATATGAGCCTACTTAACCCTAGCAAGCTATTACGGCACAAACATATCACTTATTGTACCATGCCAGGTCATACTTGTCCTCTTTCCTCAAAGTTGTATCAAGATCATACCTTTCTTTATCAACAACCTAGCTGTGAGGGGTTCATCAAACACACCTTAAACTTAAGGGGCTTCTCTTTTCTTCTATTCATGAGGATTACCCTGCTCACTTCTATAGGAGCTCAACTTCTCATCATGAGCCTTAGGTATACCACTTCCCCTCTTAGGCCTAGGAACCCTAGGTTTAATTGTAGGTGTCCAACTGCATGCCCTATCTCTTAACTACGAACCAAGCACGCAAAAGGCATGACATGCACTTCTTGTCTTCCTTCAACTCGAGCAACACTTAGGGTTGGGTCCTCCTAAAGATAACCAAGATATCATCAACTTTCCAGGATCGATCATGAGGCAACCAATATCATCCATTGTTCAGGGTTTTAGGCTTCCAACCTTCTTGCGGGGTTTCCTGCTCTCTCTAGAGCTAACCCCACATCCAACCTCACCATTAGAGGTCCTTTCTTCATGAAGGATCACCTCAAAGGCATGCTCTACATGGATGAAGTCTAGGTTCGAACTTATGGTTGCTCAAGATCATCCATAACCCTTTATGCTCCATCATAATTCCTTATCCAGGGTTGCATCCTATCGTCAGCACTATGACGTGTCCTAGGTGCCAGCTATACCTTACTTGCACAAGCCCATAGGATTTCTAAGGTTCTTCACTAACGTCGTCATCTAAGGGGCTATCCTTTACCCTTGCACGACTCTTCCCAGGGTTGGGTTGCCAAAAGGTGCTAGGTCACCCATGGATCGTATGGCATCCCAAAGGCATGTCCTTTCACACACCTGGTCCAAGTCATCTCTCTCTAACCTTCACTTAGGGTTAGGGTTAGCATCATCCTCAGAGGATGTGCCAGGTCTCTACTTGCAATGGAGATCTTTATCTCCAAGACTAACTTATCCTCCTGACAAGAAGGTCTAGCCTCAGGTCTCTTCTGAGGACATGACATCTTATGTCATACGTCCTAAGCATGTACCTATTATTTATTTTGCGCTTAATCTATTACGCTTATGTCCATGACATCTTATTTACATGCCTTTCATTAATTTAGTGGAGGATTCCTTAAACCTTATTAACCTTACCCATACCTCAAGAGGGTGAGGAGAAGAAAGAAAACCCTAATCCATTAGGTCCTTATCAGAATTTTGTGATGAGAAGGGATGAATAAGATGAGAAGTCCTAAAGGTATCTTATTTCGATTCATACCCTAAGACTTTGGCCAGGCAGTCACACGGGCCCGGGAGTCCTCGTATTCCGACTAGCGGTGCGGAGGAAAATCTTGCCAGCCCCCGGTCGTGATCCCTTTCTAGACACCTCCGTCTTTCGGATACTCCTCTAATAACTCCCTTGGGTTCTATGGAGTTTGTAAAATTTAATAATTATTAATGGTTAATTAAAGAACCTACACTCTCATACCAAATGTTACGACCCCACCTCCCGATAACCCCCAATTAAGGGAGACCAAGAGGTTGAAGCCGCACCCATTAATCCCAGATCAATGGTTCGACATATAACCATAAACAATTATTAAATTCTAACAGACTATACTGAAAATGGTAATAAATTTTTTCTTTGCATACCTTTGAAGAGATTGGAACGAACTAAACTTCTAACCTCAGCTGAACTATTCTAACTAGTTCCTACTTGTTCTTTAATTCTTGAATTCACAAGGTGTCATTTTACTGTTTGTTCTTTTCATTGTACCTAAAACGCCGACCAACAAAACGTCAGTCAGCCGAAGCTGGTATGTGGAGGAAACAGATAATGTTCAACTATGTTAACAATATAATCATTCAATTAATCATTTAACAATCAAGATTACATTTTAAGCCACACAACTCAATCCATACATATTCTCAAACTCTGGGATGCCCCTGCAGTGGACATGAATATCACCTCTCTTTTAGATAATAGAGTCGCATGGCACTATCCGAAGTTAGCCCAATATCTAACTTATTATTACTTGATGGTCCTACCTCCATGGTAGCCATGTACTAAGTCAATCATAGACCTGATGGACCTACCCAATAGGTAGCCATGTACTAGGTCATCCATAGACCTGATGGACCTACCTAATAGGTAGCCATGTACTAGGTCTTTCTCTAACCTGATGGACCTACCCTTAGGCAGCCATGTACTAGGTTAGCTATTATGCCACAAAGAGAACCAGGATCTGAGTTTATAGGCATATACATTAAGTGATAGTCATAGTCACTTTATAATTGCAATATGAACATCCAAATAGTTTAGTTGCATTCAATGCGATTAAACGTCCGAGAAACCATCGGAAAACTAAGTGGTTATTCATAAATAACCACATATCTGATCCATAGTAACTTGATGTCCATGCATTAACATTCAACACAATTAACAAGCAATCAACAATATCCTGAAAATAATGTATAACATCCAAGTGTCATTGTTTTATTCAAACATCCACCAGATCAACTTGGATTCCACCTTATAATTTCTAGGCCAACCTTAGGGTTTTATTAGGTTTTTAGCCTTCATTATGCATTTATCACTTTTAATGCTCTTTTAGTTCACAAACCCTAATTTCTGCATCATAGGCACAATTGAATGTCAAATAAGTCTAATATGTTTCTTTTACACTAAAACTATTATCTTTATCCTTTTAGGTCATATCCAAAACATTAAGGCTAATTATCATCTTCAGTTTCTTTCAAATTGACAAATCATATTTCATTATAGTTCAACTCACATATATGAACCTTATTTATTACTATTTCCACCTTTATACACTAGGAAACACTAATTATCCAAATAATTCACATTAAAGATCTTTGGTACTCAATTAATCTTAGAATCATCATATTTCTATTTTATACGTCGATTTGTACAATTAAAACCATTAGAATTCATATCAACATAAATTAGGGTTTCTAATCCCATTAAGGCATATTCATGTACATAGAACCCTAAATTAAACCAACTATATAAAAAGATCATCTTTTAAATCCTATTTTCACTTTTATTAACAACAAGTTAATATCAGCTTGAATTATCCATCTATCATCAAATCTAAGGGTTTTTCCTTAGTTAAATCATTAAAGATGATAACTTTATGTACTTTTCCAATTTCAAGCATATAAACTCTAAATTAGACTAATCATGTGCAAAGTTCTTCCTTTTTGAACATTATGTACCTTTTTACATTTAACAGATTAACATCAACTCTAATGATCCATTAAACCCTATTAAACACATTAATCATATGGTTTCTTAATCTTTAATTAATCAAAGATGATAATTTACACTACTTTTCGAATAGAAAGAGGAATTAGCTTCTAAACATATTTTTATTGGATTCCTCTCATTTTTCTGAGCAATTTGATATATAGTTTCACTATATTCTGAGTTACTAATAAAGAGATATAAATTTTACAAAATATGCTTACTTGGACCAATGGGACGCTGACACGTCAGCGGTCCCATGCACTACGCTCGCTGCATGACTCGGCCGGTTTAAAACATAATCAAAACCCGATTTTGCCCTCGCGCGGATCCTTGGTCTCGCATAGCTCATAGGGACAAAATCGTCCAACGCCACCTGCCTTTCTCCTTCCTCGCGGAAACCTTGCGCTTCCGCCGAAGCTGGGGTTGGTGCGGCCCAACTTGATCTTCCCCAACCCCGACGACCTCCACGGCGGTTCCCCCACCTCCGATGCACCTCTGCGTAGGTGAGGACACCGCTGGTTCGTGGCCAAGATGGCTGATACAAGCTCCTCATCTCTGCAACCCGCAGACGGCTTGCAGATCAGTTGCGGGTGTCTCCTCCTCCATCCTAGGGCGCGCGGACCGCCGCCGATGGCCACCCGACTCCCCTGACCTCCGACGCACCTAGGGCACCGCCCAGGTCGTGATATAATCGGCCGAAGCAAAGTCTCTTGACCTGTCATGCATGGCCACCGCTGCTACCATGTAGGTGCGGTTGCACGCAAGTCAGGGCTCGCCCTTGATGGTGGAGCTATGTTCTGGCTCCGGGGATCATCAGGATCCACTCAGCAACTCCTTCTTGCCGCCTTCTTCTTCCGATTCATGCCGTATCTTTTAGTTAGGGTTTGGTTGCCAAGAACATGAAGAAGAAGGGGAAGAGATGGATGGCTGCGTGAAAACCCTCTGAACTCGACCTTGAACTCCACCCCCCTTCTATAGGGAAGAGAAACGAAGCCATATGAGGTCTTATACACGACTCAAAGAGTCCCTTTCTAACAAGGATTAATTTTCCTTCAAGGTGAAGCAATCCTTCTTTATTCCTTGGATTTCCTCAATTATTTTTATAAGTAGGAATTCGAAAATCATCCCTCTTATTCTCTTGATTCTTACTTTTTAAGCCATTGGCACGAAATTCTATTTCCTTTAATAGAAGTCACTTTCTTTTTAACAATACCTCATAATTCCTTAATAATGCATTATATTATCCTCTTATTTTGCCTTTTTAGTATTTTCTCTTTATTTCTCTTTTATTTTCCTCATTGGCCTTCCTTTTATTATTAGGAACCTCATGGATACGAAATCTCACCAAGAAATCTCATTCATGCCTCTTACCACTCATTTTCCACATTTTATCATCCTTTTCAATTTCTTTCTTAATAAAGAAATACTTAATCAACCTTTTCTTTTCTAATTACCTTCTTTTTGCAACCTTGGTCTCCTTGGTACCCAAGGAACCCAAGAGGCACGAAATCCTCTTTGGATTTGCCTTCTAGAGATTTCTACATATTTCTTTTCTTGAAAATTCAATTATCCATTTACTATTTGAATTTCCTTGTTATTGGGCCCAATAGCCAATACAGCCCACAAAGCAACCAATCAAGGCTATTGTGAAAGGAATCCATTTATTCAAAACAAATCATATCATTATTTGTTCAATTATCTTTAATATGAGAAATCACATTTCTCACTAATTGTACCCAAAAATTGGGGTTATAACATCCTTCCCCTCTTATAGGAATTTTGTCCTCAAAATTCAAACAAGCAAACAAACAATTTAGGATAAGACTTTTCCATGTCCATCATTGGCCCCTATGTGGCTTTTCTGTACTCATGGAATTTTCAAATAACCTTTATCATCACATATTCTTTTCTCTGAGTTCTTTCATCCTGGCGTCTATAAACTACACAGGTGACTCAGGCCATTTCAGCCTCCCTTGGGGCTCACTAGGTTCATTGCTTAGCACATGGTCGGGGTACCTCACATAGCGCTCTAAATTGGACACATGGAAAACATCTCCCATTACTCTATCCTGAGGGGTAGGGTCAAACCTAACTTTCTCCACCCATCCATCTCTAATGGACCCATGTATCGGGGACTCAGCTCTCTTAGTTATAACTTAGAGGGTTCGGATTTTCATGTCACATTTTCTCCCACAGTAACTTGTATGTCAGTCTTCTTTGCATCTACTCATGACTCTCATCATCTCTAGGCTCCTTTCAGCCCTTGCACAATCAAAGTGACTTCATCTACACACACTGGGGTCCCTTTTTCTAACCATCATGTGGTACTTTTCTAACCATCATGTGGTCCTTTCACCAACATCACCTTACTGAAGTGGTGACCGACACAACCTCCCTTACAGAGATTTATATAAAACCCAATACCGGCTATGGTGGTCATTGTCACATCTTTCATAGGACAAGAACTGTCTCTAGATAGCACCCTGAATGAGCACACATGCCCTCATCAGACCCCTTCGTCTGGATCATACTAACCATAGTTAGGGGTGATAAACTATACTAACATTGAGTTCTTCATGTACCTACTTCCACTTTATGGAAGTGAACCTTTAGGTCAAACTCACTTCATGGTGTAGTTGAACCATCTTTCTTATGGGTAGTTCAACTAGATCTGTCCCTTAACATAACTCTTTCTTTCTTATGTCATCTAGGTAAGGTGATCTACCATAACCCATATTGCATCTCGACCTTCCTCGGTCCAGGGAAGACCTATCACAACATCCATAATGTTGAGCTCTCATTCCCTCTCAGGGATTCTTTTGTCCTCTATATCGATATACTGGGTTACAGGGGTTCGTCCTTTACCTCCTGGCTTGCATGGTCATAACCCACATGCAACTTCATCTTAAGCATCCAAAGTGCTATTGCCATTTACCCCGGAGTATGGTGATCTTCAATCATGATTTCCTGTATGTTATGATTCCTCAAGATCGATTTCTCCAAAACCATAAACCACTCTAGTCGGGGTTTCATCACTTTCTTTTCCAAAGAAGTGCATCTGAGGTTCTACCACCATCCTTTCATTGCATCAAGGACTAGACTGGCTAACCAAACAACCCTTAACTTTTCAATGTATCTTGTTACATCTGAGTGTTATCCAAACACCTCTCCTTTTCGAACTTAGGGTTAGCCAAACCACAACCTCTTCTAGCTTCAAATCAGATGTATCTCAACCAGAGCATTCATTACCACTTCATATCTTTAGGTATTAGGTAAAATTAAATACATATCATCTCGTCTCAACTCTAAGTCCAAATTCATTGAGAACACTTTCTGATTTCATCATCATGGTGATCAAAACTCAACCTGGTATAACTTGTAAGTTCCACGTAGCTCATGATAAAAACATCCTCATAAGGGAACTACCTCATTCCTCTTAGTGTTTATAAACCATCCATGTATCATTCACTTTACCAGGGTAGATTATCTTCTCTATCCCCAAAACTCATGGCAACGTTCCAACCTACATAATCTCTTATCCTTGGTGTATGGCATGCGTAATGTCCTATCTCTCACTCCCATAACAAGAGGAAATAAGCATTTGGTTGCAGTCCAAATACATAGTTCTTCCTGTTCCAAGAGTAGAGATGGTACATCCCACCTTGCCAGTACACCTTCAAATCTAAGTTGCAACGTGCCACATATGTCTCTTCATCACACACATCATGATATCAAACTAGTCTTGAACTTACTAAGGTTTATATCCTTGGTCATCTCCTCTAGGTCTATAGAGTACCGACTCTTTTGGGGTCATCCCTCTTCCCTCATGCATCAAGAGAGTGCCCTACTCATCTGCCCTTTGGGTCCCATGAGTTCAAGAAGGTGATCAATCTCCTAACCCATGGCCCTCAGACAATGATAGTTGTTACCTCCCGACCCTATGGTCATGTGCAACTGGAGAATTAGGCAACTCCTACTTTCATCGGTCTTATCCCTACCTGACCCTAGGATAGACTTAGGATTCTCCATTACAGTACATGTTCACTTAGAACCTTACCCAAGTCTTCATCATCTCTCTTTCTACATTCATGGGATGACTCTCAACCGTTCATAGGCATCATGGCAACCTGCCTACCTTGGTCAAGACCCATACTGGTTACCTCCATGGTAACACATTCATATGCAATAAGATATGGATATCTATGGGTCTATAGGTTCATCCTTGTACTATGTACTTTTCACTTAGCTTCTCAAGATCCTGTGAGACCTCTTCAGGTTACCTTAAACCAACAAAACTGATATACACCCTACCAAAGGGGTCCCTCTCCCAGGATGGGAGGAAAACTATCTCTTGACAACAAGGTCACAAAATCTCTAAGGTCTAGGGTTTACATCCATATGAGCCTACTTAACCCTAGCAAGCTATTACGGCACAAACATATCACTTATTGTACCATGCCAGGTCATACTTGTCCTCTTTCCTCAAAGTTGTATCAAGATCATACCTTTCTTTATCAACAACTAGCTGTGAGGGGTTCATCAAACACACCTTAAACTTAAGGGGCTTCTCTTTTCTTCTATTCATGAGGATTACCCTGCTCACTTCTATAGGAGCTCAACTTCTCATCATGAGCCTTAGGTATACCACTTCCCCTCTTAGGCCTAGGAACCCTAGGTTTAATTGTAGGTGTCCAACTGCATGCCCTATCTCTTAACTACGAACCAAGCACGCAAAAGGCATGACATGCACTTCTTGTCTTCCTTCAACTCGAGCAACACTTAGGGTTGGGTCCTCCTAAAGATAACCAAGATATCATCAACTTTCCGGGATCGATCATGAGGCAACCAATATCATCCATTGTTCAGGGTTTTAGGCTTCCAACCTTCTTGCGGGGTTTCCTGCTCTCTCTAGAGATAACTCCACATCCAACCTCACCATTAGAGGTCCTTTCTTCATGAAGGATCACCTCAAAGGCATGCTCTACATGGGTGAAGTCTAGGTTCGAACTTATGGTTGCTCAAGATCATCCATAACCCTTTATGCTCCATCATAATTCCTTATCCAGGGTTGCATCCTATCTTCAGCACTATGACGTGTCCTAGGTGCCAGCTATACCTTACTTGCACAATCCCATAGGATTTCTAAGGTTCTTCACTAACGTCGTCATCTAAGGGGCTATCCTTTACCCTTGCACGACTCTTCCCAGGGTTGGGTTGCCAAAAGGTGCTAGGTCACCCATGGATCGTATGGCATCCCAAAGGCATGTCCTTTCACACACCTGGTCCAAGTCATCTCTCTCTAACCTTCACTTAGGGTTAGGGTTAGCATCATCCTCAGAGGATGTGCCAGGTCTCTACTTGCAATGGAGATCTTTATCTCCAAGACTAACTTATCCTCCTGACAAGAAGGTCTAGCCTCAGGTCTCTTCTGAGGACATGACATCTTATGTCATACGTCCTAAGCATGTACCTATTATTTATTTTGCGCTTAATATATTAAGCTTATGTCCATGACATCTTATTTACATGCCTTTCATTAATTTAGTGGAGGATTCCTTAAACCTTATTAACCTTACCCATACCTCAAGAGGGTGAGGAGAAGAAAGAAAACCCTAATCCTTTAGGTCCTTATCAGAATTTTGTGATGAGAAGGGATGAATAAGATGAGAAGTCCTAAAGGTATCTTATTTCGATTCATACCCTAAGACTTTGGCCAGGCGGTCACACGGGCCCGGGAGTCCTCGTATTCTGACTAGCGGTGCGGAGGAAAATCTTGCTAGCCCCCGGTCGTGATCCCTTTCTAGACACCTCCGTCTTTCAGATACTCCTCTAATAACTCCCTTGGGTTCTATGGAGTTTGTAAAATTTAATAATTATTAATGGTTAATTGAGGAACCTACGCTCTGATACCAAATGTTACAACCCCACCTCCCCATAACCCCCAATTAAGGGAGACCAAGAGGTTGAAGCCGCACCCATTAATCCCGGATCAAAGGTTCGACATATAACCATAAACAATTATTAATTTCAAACAGACTATACTGAAAATGGTAATAAAATTTTTCTTTGCATACCTTTGAAGAGATTGGAACGAACTAAACTTCTAACCTCAGCTGAACTATTCTAACTAGTTCCTCCTTGTTCTTTAATTCTTGAATTCACAAGGTGTCATTTTACTGTTTGTTCTTTTCATTGTACCTAAAACGCCGAAAAACAAAATGTCGGTCAGCCGAAGCTGGTATGTGGAGGAAACAGATAATGTTCAACTATGTTAACAATATAATCATTTAACAATCAAGATTACATTTTAAGCCATACAACTCAATCCATACATATTCTTGAACTCTGGGCTGCCCCTGCAGTGGACATGAATATCACCTCTCTTTTAGGTAATAGAGTCGCATGGCACTATCCGAAGATAGCCCAATATCTAACTCATTATTACTTGATGGTCCTACCTCCATGGTATCCATGTACTAAGTCAATCATAGACCTGATGGACCTACCCAATAGGTAGCCATGTACTAGGTCATCCATAGACCTGATGGACCTACCCAATAGGTAGCCATGTATTAGGTCTTTCTCTAACCTGATGGACCTACCCTTAGGCAGCCATGTACTAGGTTAGCTATTATGCCACAGAGAGAACCAAGATCTGAGTTTATAGGCATATACATTAAGTGATAGTCATAGTCACTTTATAATTGCAATATGAACATCCAAATAGTTTAGTTGCATTCAATGCGATTAAACGTCCGAGAAACCATCGGACAACTAAGTGGTTATTCATAAGTAACCACATACCTGATCCATAGTAACTTGATGTCCATGCATTAACATTCAACACAATTAACAAGAAATCAACAATATCCTGAAAATAATGCATAACATCCAAGTGTCATTGTTTTATTCAAACATCCACCAGATCAACTTGGATTCCACCTTATAATTTCTAGGCCAACCTTAGGGTTTTATTAGGTTTTTAGCCTTCATTATGCATTTATCACTTTTAATGCTCTTTTAGTTCACAAACCCTAATTTCTGCATCATAGGCATAATTGAATGTCAAATAAGTCTAATATGTTTTTTTACACTAAAACTATTATCTTTATCCTTTTAGGTCATATCCAAAACATTAAGGCTAATTATCATCTTCAGTTTCTTTCAAATTGACAAATCATATTTCATTATAGTTCAACTCACATATATGAACCTTATTTATTACTATTTCCACCTTTATACACTAGGAAACACTAATTATCCAAATAATTCACATTAAAGATATTTGGTACTCAATTAATCTTCGAATCATCATATTTCTATTTTATACGTCGATTTGTACAATTAAAACCATTAGAATTCATATCAACATAAATTAGGGTTTCTAATCCCATTAAGGCATATTCATGTACATAGAACCCTAAATTAAACCAACTATATAAAAAGATCATCTTTTAAATCCTATTTTCACTTTTATTAACAACAGGTTAATATCAGCTTGAATTATCCATCTATCATCAAATCTAAGGGTTTTTCCTTAGTTAAATCATTAAAGATGATAACTTTATGTACTTTTCCAATTTCAAGCATATAAACTCTAAATTAGACTAATCATGTGCAAAGTTCTTCCTTTTTGAACATTATGTACCTTTTTACATTTAACAGATTAACATCAACTCTAATGATCCATTAAACCCTATTAAACACATTAATCATATCAAAATAGGGTTTCTTAATCATTAATTAATCAAAGATGATAATTTACACTACTTTTCGAATAGAAAGAGGAATTAGCTTCTAAACATATTTTTATTGGATTCCTCTCATTTTTCTGAGCAATTTGATATATAGTTTCACTATATTCCGAGTTACTAATAAAGAGATATAAATTTTACAAAATATGCTTACTTGGACCAATGGGACACTGACACGTCAGCGGTCCCATGCACTACGCTCGCTGCATGACTCGGCCGGTTTAAAACATAATCAAAACCCGATTTTGCCCTCGTGCGGATCCTTGGTCTCGCACAGCTCGTAGGGACAAAATCGTCTAACGCCACCTGCCTTTCTCCTCCCTCGCGGAAACCTTGCGCTTCCGCCGAAGCTGGGGTTGGCGCGGCCCAGCTTGATCTTCCCCAACCCCGATGACCTCCACGGCAGTTCCCCCACCTCTGATGCACCTCTGCGTAGGTGAGGACACCACTGGTTCATGGCCAAGATGGCTGATACAAGCTCCTCTTCTCTGCAACCCGCAGACGGCTTGCAGATCAGTTGCGGGTGTCTCTCCTCCATCCTAGGGCGCGCGGACCGCCGCCGATGGCCACCCAACTCCCCTGACCTCCGACGCACCTAGGGCACCGCCCAGGTCATGATATAATCGGCCAAAGCAAAGTCTCTTGACCTGTCATGCATGGCCACCGCTGCTACCATGTAGGTGCGGCTGCACGCAAGTCAGGGCTCGCCCTTGATGGTGGAGCTATGTTCTGGCTCCGGGGATCATCAGGCTCCACTCAGCAACTCCTTCTTTCCGCCTTCTGCTTCCGATTCATGCCGTATCTTTTAGTTAGGGTTTGGTTGCCAAGAACATGAAGAAGAAGGGGAAGAGATGGATGGCTGCGTGAAAACCCTCTGAACTCGACCTTGAACTCCACCCCCCTTATATAGGGAAGAGAAACGAAGCCATATGAGGTCTTATACACGACTCAAAGAGTCCCTTTCTAACAAGGATTAATTTTCCTTCAAGGTGAAGCAATCCTTCTTTATTCCTTGGATTTCCTCAATTATTTTTATAAGTAGGAATTCGAAAATCATCCCTCTTATTCTCTTGATTCTTGCTTTTTAAGCCATTGGCACGAAATTCTATTTCCTTTAATAGAAATCACTTTCATTTTAACAATACCTCATAATTCCTTAATAATGCATTATATTATCCTCTTATTTTGCCTTTTTAGTATTTTCCCTTTATTTCTCTTTTATTTTCCTCATTGGCCTTCCTTTTATTATTAGGAACCTCATGGATACGAAATCTCACCAAGAAATCTCATTTATGCCTCTTACCACTCATTTTCCACATTTTATCATCATTTTCAATTTCTTTCTTAATAAAGAAATACTTAATCAACCTTTTCTTTTCTAATTACCTTCTTTTTGCAACCTTGGTCTCCTTGGTACCCAAGGAACCCAAGAGGCACGAAATCCTCTTTGGATTTGCCTTCTAGAGGTTTCTACATATTTCTTTTCTCGAAAATTCAATTATCCATTTACTATTTGAATTTCCTTGTTATTGGGCCCAATAGCCAATACAGCCCACAAAGCAACCAATCAAGGCTATTGTGAAAGGAATCCATTTATTCAAAACAAATCATATCATTATTTGTTCAATTATATTTAATATGAGAAATCACATTTCTCACTAATTGTACCCAAAAATTGGGGTTATAACAGGGACAAACTAGCAAGGTGTGTCACCCAAGACACTAGTTGTATCGGCCATCACTTGCTCCTTTCTTCTCCTAGCTCAGCCACCAAAGAAAGGGAAGCAAGTAAAGGAATCAAAGAGACCTAACAAGCAAGAGGGGTCGTTTATATACTAAGGGGTGAAGGGGAAGAGCAAGGCAAGGTGGCACCTGCCCCTAACACACTTGTCCAAGGATTGTGCCACATGCTAGTACCCCAAAAACACATGCCCATAAGTTGCCACCCACTTAGCAAAGCAACAACCACTTGTCCAAACAAGATAACACAAACAAGGCTAGGTGAAGGGTGTGTGTCGCCCAAGATGGCAACCCAACACACCATGGCCGATACACCTACTTGCCCGATACAACAAGCACTCCCTTGGCCGATACACCAAGGTCCAACCCGATATCAAGCCTCAACAAGGCTCAACAAAGCCCAAAGCTACTCAACCAAAGAGCCCAACCCATCCTCTCAACCCTAGAGGATGCAAGGAGAGAGAAAGATATCTCTCAAGGTGAAAAACTTGCACACCAACCCTAAACTTAGGTAATTTGCAAGTTACACCTCCACCTCTTAACAAAGCACAAATAAACCCTAATCACAACTTTAGGTGATTAGTAAGCATCTAAACACAGGGTTTAGGCAAAGCAAATAGGGTAAGCCAAAGCGAAGGTCAGGGTCCTTACAAGTCATAAACCTCTACAAAAGGATTTCACCCCCAAAATCTGAAGAGAAAAGCGAGGGATACTTCCTCCTCATCTCTTCTTCGAGCTCCCATGTGGCTTCCTCAACACCACAATGATGCCAAAGAACCTTTACAAACACTAGGTCCTTCCTCTTCAGCTTCTTCACTCTTCTGTCAAGGATCATCATTGGACCTTCCTCGTAGGTCACATCTTCATCAAGCTCAACCTCAACCGGTTGTATTACTATCTTTGTGCCTAGATGACTTTTCTTCAGCATACTGACATGGAACACTGGATGTAACCTGTGCTACTCTGGTGGTAGTTCTAACTTGTAGGCTACCTTGCCAACACGTGCTATTACCAGATATGGCCTCATATACCTGGGAGCCAACTTGCCTTTTCGGCAAAACCTCAGCACGCCTTTCCATGGTGAGACCTTTAGATACACCTTGTCTCCCACCTGGAATTCTAGAGGTCGTCGGTGATTATCTGCATATGACTTTTGTCTGTCTTGTACCACTTTCAACTATTGCTATATCACCCTGATCTTTTCTGTTGTCTGCTGCACTAACTCAGGACCCAAAAGCTGATACTCACTAGACTCATACCAACACTGAGGATATCTGCACTTCCTTCCATATAAAGCCTCATAAGGTGCTATTTCGATACTCCGTTGGTAACTATTGTTGTAGGAAAACTCTATCAGACTGAGATGCATGCCCCAACTTCCTAAGAACTGTAAGATACAAGCTCGGAGAAGATCTTCCAAAGTCTGAATAGTCCTTTCAGACTGTCCATCTATCTACAGGTGGAAAGCGGTACTGAACCTCAATTGTGTTCCCAATGCTTTGTGCAACTGTTCCCAAAAATGACTCATGAACTGGGGGCCTCTATCAAAAACTATCATTGCGAGCACCCCGTACGAATGCATTATCTCATCCACATATACCTGAGCAAGATTTTTTGCTATATACGTTGTCTTCATAGGTATGAAATGAGTAGACTTCGTCAACCTGTCCACTATCACCCAAATGGAATCATGATTCCTAGCTGTCCTCGGTAGACCAACTACAAAATCCATGGTTATATGATCCCATTTCTACTACGGTATTGGCATGGGTTGCAACATACCTATCGGCTTCTAATGCCCAGCCTTAACTTGCTGGCATACTGCACACCAAGCCACAAACTCAGCCACATCTCTCTTCAAGCCAGGCTACCAATATAGATCCTTCAGATTGTGATACATCTTGGTGACACCTAGATGCATAGCATACATTGATGTGTGTGCTTCCTTGAGCACTAACTTCCTTATATCATCAACATTGGGGACCACCATCCTATTATGATAACAAACTAGTCCATCCTCGGACTCGTGGAAGCCATCACGCTTCTTGCTGCCAAAATCTGTCTTGATCAACTGAACTGTAGCATCTTCCAGCTGTGCTTCTTTGATCTTCTATCTCAGCATAGGCTTCAAAGATAGTCCAAATTGATAGTTTTCTGTGTCAATAGTCCAAATTGTAGTTGGAAGTATCCTTCTTTGATCTTCTGTCTCAGCATAGCCTTGTTGGAAGTATTCTGTGTCAATAGTCCTGCCAACAAGGATACTTCCAACTACAATTTCATCTGCCACAAGGAGACGAACATATCTCGCCTATGGCATATCAAAGAACTCAACGGTGCCTTCTTTGTAGAAAGAGAAGAAGACTTCCCGCTAAGTGCATATGCTACCACGTTCGCCTTACCAGGATGATACTCAATGGTGCAATCGTAGTCATTGATCAGCTCCATCCAGTGATGCTATCACATGTTCAGCTCACTCTGTGAGAAGATATACTTCAGGTTCTAATGATCCATAAAGATCTGACACACCTCCCCATAAAGATAGTGTCTCCAAATATTTAATGCATGGACCACTGCTACCAGCTCCAAATCATGTTTCAGATAACTCTCCTCATGTTTCTTAAGTTGTCGCGAAGCAAAAGAAACCACATGATCTTCCTGCATCAGCATACATCCTAAGCCTTTCTTGGAAGCATCTCAGAAAACAACGTAGCCTTTCCCAGGATTTGGCAGCACCAACATTGGAGCACTAGTCAGCTTCTCCTTCAAACTTTGCAAAGCTTGCTGACAACAATCATTCCAAACAAAAGGTACATCCTTCCTAGTCAACTTTGTCAACGGCAACACGATCACACTGAAGTCCTTTATAAACCTCTAGTAGTATCCTGCTAAACCCAAAAAACTACGAACTTCAGTCAGCATCTTCAGTTGCTCCCATTCTGCAACTAACTCCACCTTCTTGGGGTCCACTCTGACTCCTTCTGCAGATATCACATGACTCAAGAAAGTTACTTCTTTCAACCAAAATTCACACTTACTAAACTTGGCATACAACTGGTGTTGGTGAAGGAGAGTCAACGCTTGTCGAAGATGTTGTTCATGCTATTGGTTGTCCCGACTATAGATCAAGATGTCATCTATAAAAACCACAACAAACTGATCTAGAAACGGATGGAACACCATGTTCACCAGATCCATGAAAGCATCAGGTGCATTGGTTAGCCCAAACAGCATAACCACAAACTCAAAGTGACCATACCTTGTCCTAAAAGCTAACTTTGGTATGTCATTGTCCTTGATCCTCAACTGATGATATCTCAATCATAGAACATATCATCTATCCTTGGCAAAGGATACTTGTTTTTTATCGTAACTTTATTCAACTGTCGGTAATCTATGCACAAACACATTGATCCATCCTTCTTCTTTACGAACAGGACTGGAGCACCCCACGGCGATGTGCTCGGTCTGATGAAACCTTTATCCAGCAGCTCCTGTAACTGCTTCTTCAGTTCTGCCATTTCTGCTGGAGCCATCATGTATGGTGTCCGAGCAACTGGATGTGTCCCTGGAACTTGATTGATCTCAAAGTCAATCTCTCAAGGTGGGGGAACACCGGGAAAATCATCAGGAAACACATCTACAAACTCTCTAACAACATGCACATCCACAAGGCTAGAACCTTCCGCTTTGGTATCCACAACATGACCTAAGAACGCCTTACATCCTTGCCGCAGCAACTTCTCTTCCACCATTGCTGACACTAAACACGTCGGAAGAATCTTCCTATCCCCTTGGAAGATCCACTTCTCACCACCGTCAACAAACACCGCTTGCTTGGAACCACAGTCCAACACAACCATATATTTGTCTAAGGTATCCATCTCAAGTATCACATTGAATCCATGCATATCAAGTGGTATAAGATCCACTTGTATCTTGTGTCCCGAAAAAGATAAAACACAAGATGGACACACTTCTCGAAGCAACGCGGGCCCAACAAGAGGGGTTTCTAACAACAAGCTATCTTTCTTACAGTTAACAGATAAAAGACAGCTATCAAGCATACTACGAGTGATAAAAGATTGTGTAGCACCCGGGTCAACCAAAACAGATACAAAGCAAGAAGAAGACAAATTAGAATAAAATAACTCCATCTGACCTGCCACCACTCACGGGTTGACTATCGCTTCAGGCTGACTCATAGCATAGAATCAAGTTGTTGCTTGTTGTCATCCAAGTCCTCTACTTCCTCGAGCAGATGATCCTACTTGCGATGCTTGACCACATCCTTGCCCTTTATTACCATTGGACAGATGTCTATCTAATCCTTGTTGATTCTGCCTCGGCTGCTGCGTCACTTCGACATCTCGCCTTGGGCAATTTGACTTCAAATGCCCTGTCTATCCACAGTGATAGCATGACCTATCTTCTACTTGCGGCCTAGATAACCCTGTCACTGCTACTAAAGTTGTATTGTGGGCTCTAGATGGCAAAAACATGCACCCTCTTCCTTTACTCAGAGACCACTGTGATGGCGCACTGGAGCTCTGCATCGCAGAAGGTGTAGAAAACCTCAGCTTATTGAAGCCATCAAACCTCTGCCTCTATAACTGAGCAGGCTTTTTCTTGGACATGGTCTCTCTCTTCTCCTTGACTGACCATTCAATCCTTCAGACAGACTCAACAAATGTGGCAAACCGCTCCTGATTTTCTAAAGCAACGGTAGGTGTTGTTAGCTCAGCACTCAGACCTTTCTCAAACCATTTGATTCTCTCATCATCTGTCATGCCATGTGAGGATAAAACCTTAGCATGTCCATAAACTTGGCTTCATACTCAGTGATGCTCATAGATCCTTGGCGCAGACACTCAAACTGACTGATCTTTTTGTCCAGATAGGTCTTTAGGAAGTATCGACTCACAAACTCCCATCGGAAGACGTCCCAATAGATCACCTCATCAGGTCACTTCTCCTCCTCGATGGCCCACCAGTGGCTAGCACTACCCTTTAGAAGGTAGACAACATGCTTGACTTTGTCTACTTTGGGGATGTCAAGGATTTGGAAGGCCTTCTCAAGACCTGTCAGCCACAGATATGCATCCATTGGATCAATCGTTCCAGCATAATCTGAAGCTCCAACTCAGCAAATCCACTCGAAGGTCTTCTTAATACCCGAAGATTCACCATGGGGAGCATGTGCTCTTAGCGGAGGAACTAGCAATCTTTCCACCATGAGATTCATTGTAGCCATTAACTGCCCCATAAGATGTTGATAGGCAGGGTTCTCAAGAATGGTTGGGTCAATTTGGGGGACCTCAGGCTCCTAATCTTCATGTGCCTACATACTCACTCCATCAACTGATGCAGCAGCACTGCTCTCGATATCATGTTCTTCGTGATTTCCAGACATCTTCTAGCTTTATCTTCTGCCGGGGACAGAAGGTTATTATGAGAAAATCTAGAGAAAATCACAAGAATAGACACAAACCTAGTCCTAGATCTGTATAGACTCAGCGAACCTAGAGCTCTGATACCAACTTTCTATGTGACATCCCGCTATCATACAGACAACGAAATGCCACGGGAAATGTGTGGAACCTCCATAAACCACATATGACCAAAAACACAGGTTAATTAAAACTGATTGCGGAAAGTAGATAATAAAGAAAACTATTACATCCAGATCCTCATCTTGCAAGGAAATATGTTATATAAATATACATAAACCTTGATATATGTCCACAACTTTTAGGAACTAGCTGTCTCATAAGCACAAAGAGTTCACCACCTATTTATATACAGAACAGGCCATATCAGGCCAATAGCAAGATAAACAAGCTACATCAACTATACATTGTGAAACGTCATCAAAACACCTACAAGGACCTGAGAGTATAGGGATGACTCTAGGACTCTACTAAAAACAACCAAAAAAACAACATATCCATCTCTTGCCTCCTATTATTCTTCTTGCTGCTTGGTCACAACCTCACGACCACCACCACGTCTAGCACGATCACCTAAAAAGGTTTAAAACCAGCGGGGTGAGACACACAGTCCCAGTTAGAAACATAACTCTCTGCCAAACTATAAAACTTCATAAAATCTAGAATAGATAAAGCAGATAATGGATATAAGAATCTCATACTAACTTTATTAACAAACTTACCAAGATATCCGGGAGGCATATAACCAAATATTTCTTATGGAACATGATTGATAAGACAAGTTATATATGAACTTATCATAAGATATGATGAACGTGTAATTAACTGTAAGATATAACTAGGGAAACTATACAAGCAAGGCCTCAACCAATGTTCCGTGTTTTGCCCTAAGCAATATATACTATATAGCTAGATTACAATTTATTATTCCCTGAGGAAGTGAGCCGTACTGCTCAAATCCAATCTTTGGCTGTGAAGCCCAAAACCGGTACCATACAAGGTCAATGGAAGAGCCAGACTCCATGACCTCACCTCCTCGTGGTCAGTGCACGATATCTAAAGTAGGACCGTAGTCTCTTGCTTCAGTGGCCTCAGCCACAGGGTCATCTCCCCAGACTACCCTTCTCTCTAGCCCACCTTGGTACAGGTCTCGGTGCTAGCATACCTTGAACCACAGGCCTATTCACCGTGCTCCTGAGCCATGAACGCATTCATGCTCTATCACACTGAGCCATGGGCTTGTTCACCATGATCTAACCATACTGAGCCTACAACTGAAGTTGTACTCTAATCCTCCTATTTTTGGCTAGGAGAAACCCTGCATATTCAAAAATATGCACTCTAGGTAATCCCGTAAGATAAACCTATTTCACCATCACCAGCTATTGATGATGATGGATCTATGGCCAGGGCAAACTACATGAAATGTTCATCTATAATTAATTAGTATATTTTAAGTGAATTGTCGAGGCAACCAGGTTATAAAACATAAACAACATTGTGTCACACCATTACTATCATTATCATATTGCCATGGGATCCCAATCCCTCATCACATAATGCCACTGCCCCTCTAGGCTTCATCATCATGCATCATCATGGGATGTCAATCCCTTATCTCATCATCAAAGGATAACACCTCAATTAGGCACTCAACCTTTATCAGGTCACCAGACCTTTCTCATCATACTGGTGGTGCATGTTATCTCATCAATAAGGAACATCATTATTTTGTGTCATACAAAACACATACACCTCATAGCTCTTACCTGGCTATGAATTCATTTAATAATACCTACATGGTTAGAATGCATATCTGATGAGATAACTTGATCAGCAAATACAGATCTTTAGAGGACATATTATGAATATCATGTCATTAAGATTTAAGGTGCATAGGATTGGGACAACATCCATTATTATAAACATATGAAGTATAAAGTTGTAGATGGTATGTCAAACAAGTTATATTATTGTTACCAAACCGTGAGAATCCATCATGCCCTAAATCTCATAACATCATGATCACAACCATGATCTTGTCATCTTATCAACCTTAGGTAGCCACCACATTATTGGGTACAACCCAACTATCATATATCATCATCAGAACCAAAGATGTGGGCTCAAGACAACAAGTTCACCAACTTAGGCTTACCGGGTTAGGTGCATCCCTCACCAAAGGTGTCGCCTACCCTCACCGAAGGTATCACCCACCCTCACTAAAGGGAGCTTTGGTAGAGCACCATCCCTCACCCAAATGATATCAGTCACCACCAAAACCCTAGGGCACCAAGCCACATATGGGGAAACTAGCATATCGTGCAACCATGCACAAGACAGTATCGGGCAGCCATGTACAAGAGTGTATCAGGTAGCACTATCATCATATCCACCAAGAACCTATATCGCCCGCTAGGGTTAGGGTTTTCCATGTCAGGCAACCACCAAAACCATATCGCCTAAGGCACACCACTGCCATCCATCAAGCGACATCATGGGCAGCCCACCATGGAACCCAAGGAGCTCCCATATCACCCAAGGTAGCCCTATCGTCCAAGCTAGGGTTTGGGACTCTCTATCGGTCAAGGCACCATATCACCCATCAAGGTTACACCAACCAAGACTCCATATCGGGCAACACCGTATCAACCAAGGACATGTCACCCAACTACAACTTGGGTAAAGGTCCATATCGGTCAAGAGGTCAACAAGGTGTTCACCTAGCATATCGCCCAAGCTCAACCCTAGAAGAGGGATATCAGGCAGAACACAACTTAGGGTGTCGTGCAAGGGTTCAAAGACCATGACGGGTTGGTCATCTTCAACCTCAAGACTTCCACCAAGAAGCCCTAAAAGATCAAGAGAGTTGGCTCACCTCTCAACAACTAAGTGAGAGAGGGGTTTTGCACAACTTCCATCACCTATTGGGCAGCAAGGAGGCCCACCACTATATCGGCCATCCAACCCAAAACTTCACTCACCATTGAATTAGGAGACCCTAGGCTCACCTCTCAACAACTAAGTGAGAGAGGGGTTTTGCCCAAAGAACTCCACATCCAATGGTTCGCCCAACCCAAGGCAACCATCTCAACAAGGTATAGGGTACATCTAAGGCAACCTTATAACCACTAAAGTAAGAAACATAGCTAGACGATGACATGGCCGAAACATATAGCAAAGCAACATGATAAAGAAGTAGTATAGTAGGGTTAGGAGTTATGTAACCCACCTCAAGCCGTAAAGATCCAAGCTCCAAGGCACCACCTTCGGCCAACACAAAGAAGAACAACTTGTAACCACCATGGCCGAAGAGAAGGGAGAAGAAGAAGAAGAAAAAGAAGAAGGTCCAAGGAAAGAGAGAGATAATTACTACAAGAAAAGGAAAGTGACAAACTAGCAAGGTGTGTCATCCAAGACACAAGCTGTATCGGCCACCACTTGCTCCTTTCTTCTCCTAGCTCGGCCACCAAAGGAAGGGAAGCAACCAAAGGAACCAAAGAGACCTAGCAAGCAGGGGGGTCATTTATTTACTAAGGGGTGAAGGGGAAGAGCAAGGCAAGGTGGCGCCTGCCCCTAACACACTTGTACAAGGATTGTGCCACATGCTAGCACCCCAAAAACACATGCCCATGAGTTGCCACCCACTTAGCAAAGTAACAGCCACTTGTCCAAAGAAGGTGACACAAACGAGGCTAGGTGAAGGGTGTGTGTCGCCCAAGATGGCAACCCAACACACCATGGTCGATACACCTCCTTGCCCGATACAACTAGCACTCCCTTGGCCAATACACCAAGGTCCAACCCAATATCAAGCCTCAACAAGGCTCAACAAAGCTCAACAAAGCCCAAACCTACTCAACCAAAGAGCCCAACCCATCCTCTTAACCCTAAAGGATGCAAGGAGAGAGAAATACATCTCTCAAGGTGACAAACTTGCACACCAACCCTAAAACTTAGGTAATTTGCAAGTTGCACCCCCACCTCTTAACAAAGCACAAACAAAGCCTAATCACAACTTCAGGTGATTAGAAAGCATCTAAACACAAGGTTTAGGCAAAGCAAACAAGGTAAGCCCAAAGCGAAGGTCAGGGTCCTTACAATATGCATCACTGTTTTCCTAACCAATCCAATAAGAGCATAAAAATAGGATTCTCTATCCTGATTGGGTTAAGATGGGAATTCTCAGGAACTCATTCTTCTCTTGCCTGATCCCTTGCACCCTCTCTTGGTGCAACAACATTTCTCTTAGAAATGTGTTCCTCGTGTTCTCCAGTCATTTTTTAAAACTTCACCCTTTCTTCTGCATAAGAAGAAGTCACTATAGAGTATACTGGAGGACACTAGAATAGACTCAACACCTTAGTCCCATGTCTCTGTAGACTCGGTGAACCTTAAGCTCTGATACCAAAACATGTAATGACTGTCATCAAACTGACAAACAAATTGTTACTAATTAAGCGGAATAAACATAATAAGAAGATTAACAAAAATCACTAAAATTTAAAACTATTTTGCAAGGAGATCCTTTTCCAGAAAATTCTTACTGAAAGATCCAAAACTCATACATATCATGATTACATTGTACAACATCTCATCTTGAGGACCACATATAATATTTTCTCTATCAAAACACATATTGGAGCAACATAAAACCTCGAGGCATTCAAGCCAAAATCTCAGATAATTCATGAAACTAGTACAAACCAACTCCAAGGACCTGAGAGTATAGAGACGACACATAGGACATCTATTTACAAGACACGACATGCAGTACACTCAACCTAAGATGTCACTGCTGCCTCAGTTGTTGTTCTTCCTCTATAGAAAGATCTTCGCCACCTTGTGCACGTCCACCTAAAAAAAATATGGATCCCACGGGGTGAGACAATTGTCCCAGCGAGAGATATAACTCTCCGTCAACCATATTATTATCATAGATTAAGCATTTATAAACTGAGCAAAGGTTCTTTTTATATTAATAGGTAGGATAATTCACTGTATGAATAGAATGAAGTAATCTCCTTTCTTAAGGAGAAGAGAGTTATCAATCATCTATCTGCTTTACAAGGAATGTAAAGAAACATAAATATCATCTATCAACTAAGATGTATGACTGAAGTGCACATCAATCAATGTTTTCCATATTTGATCATTAATCAGATATGCTACACATATAATTACATTTTTCAATCACACTTATTCCCTGAGGAGATGAGGTATACCGCTCATACTCCAACCGACCACGGCTATGTAAAGCATCGGTACCATAAAAGGTCAATGGAAGAGCCAACTTCCATGACCTCTACAGTCTCGGTCAGTACGAGACCACAAGCGGGACATCTCGTGTCACTACTAAATAGCTTTCTAGGGTATACTAGCAACTTCACTATAGAGCTACAACATCAACTACACTCTCTTCGGGGAGATCTCAATTATCCATCCCCGGCCTTCATCATCATCGGAAGATTCGTGATACATCCATCCTGACATATATAATGGAGGATTGAGATATTTCATGTTTATCTCACTTCAATCCCACATTAGGGTGTAGGGCAATTTGCGCCCATCACCCCCGCATATTCAAAAATATGTGCTCTCTGGGTTATACCACAGAGCAACCTATTTCACCATTCAAAAATTTCTGACGTTGATGGATCTATGGTCAGGGCACTACATGATAAGATTCCACTTGATTAATTAAGTGCATTACCGTATCTTTTAGCATCAATCAAGTTTCAAACAAAAATTATTATAATAGATGCTACAAATAAAGGTATAATACATCTATCAAGTACTTTTCAAATCTTTAGAACACATATAACATTTAGGATCTCAATCCCTTATCTCATTACTGGGAATTCTCATCCCTTAATTGTAAGGACCCTGACCTTCATTTTGGGGTTATCCTATTTTCTTTGCCTAAACCTTGTGTTTAGTTTCTTATTAATCACCTCTAGTGGTGAATAGGGTTTGTTTGTGCTTTGTTGAGAGTTGGAGGTGCTACTTGCAAATGACCTAAGTTTTAGGGTTGATATGCAAGTTTTTCACCTTGAGAGATGTTTCTCTCTCCTTGCATCCTCTAGGGTTGAGAGGATGGGTTGGGCTCGTTTCTTGAGTAGCTTTGAGCCTTGTTGGGCTTTGTTTTGCCTTGTTTTGCCTTGTTGGGGCCTTGTATCGGGCAAGACCAAGGTGTATCGACCAAGGCTTGGTGGGTGTGCCGGCCAAGGAGGTTGTATCGACCAAGGGTGAATTGGTTGCTTCTTGGGTGACACACATCTCCCTTCTAGCTTCATTTGTTTCACCAACTTCGGACAAGTGGTTGTTGCTTTGTTAAGAGAGTGGCAACACATGGGCGTGGGTTTTTGGGGTGCTTGCATGTGGCACACTCCTTGGACAAGTGTGCTAGGGGTGGGTGCCACCTTGCCTTGCTCTCCCTCTTCACCCCATGGTATATATACAACCCTCTCCTTAGTAGCTAAGCTCTTTAGATCCTTTAGATGCTTTCCTTCTTCCTTGGTGGTCGATACATCCCCCTTGGTGGAGCTTGGTGGCTGATACCCTCTTCTTGGTGGAGCTTGGTGGCCGATACCCTCTTCTTGGTAGAGCTTGGTGGGCGACAAGATCTAGTCTTCTTCTTCCTCTAGTGATGGCCGAACCCTAGAGTGTGTCTTGCTTCTCTTCTTATGGTGAGCATCTCCCCCTATTTCCTTAGCACCTTCCTCTACTTCTTGCTTGTTCTTCAGCCATGGTGGTTATGAGCCTTTTTTCTCTTCTTGTGGTGGCCGAAGGTGGTTCTTGAAGCTTGGGATCTTGGTGCTAGAATCTTGAAGCTTACTTGAGGCGGGTTACATAACTCCTAACCCTAGAAATACTACTTCCTTTTCTTGTTGCATGTTTATGTTTCATCTTGATCGAACATGCATCTTGTTAGATATGCTTCTTTCCCTAGTTTGTACCTTTAATCTTATTGAATATATGATGGATATGTTGTTGATGTGTTCTTGACCTTGGTAGCCGAACCATGAGTTTAGGGTTTCTTGGGCAAAAACCCTTTCACTCCATTTTGGTTTTGAGAAGTGAGTTCGAGCTCTAGTGGTGTATGCAAAACCCCTGTCTCTTAGTTGTTGAGAGGTGAGTCTATCCTCTAGTTGCTTGGGCAATACCCTTCTCTCACCATGGATTTGAGAGGTGAGCCTTGGTTGGAATCTTGGCCGTTATGATGATGATCCACCATGTTGCCCAATATGTGATGGAGGTTGTACAAAACCCCTCTCTCTTGGTTGTTGAGAGGTGAGCCAACTCTCTTGATCTATTAGGGTTTGATTATGGTGATATTGAGGTTGGTGATGAACAAATTGATATGGACCTTGTGCTTTGCACTATACCCCTCTTCTAGGGTTTTGGCTTGGACAATATGCTGAGTTGGGTTCTGTTGCCCGATATGACCCCTTCACCATGTTAGTGTTGTTGGGCGATATGCCTTGACTGATATGTACCTTTACCTTAGTTGGTTTTGTGCCTTTGGATAACATGGTGCTTAGTAGATACCTCTATTTTGTACCTTGGGTGACATAGGCTAGTTTTGTTGTTGCATGATATGATGCTTGGGTAGTGAAACCCTAATAGGTGCCTTAGTGGTGACCGAGATGTAGTGCCTAACCCAGTTGGATGACGGGCCACCTTGTGGTGCCTTGGTGTTGTTTGTTGTAGTAAGCTTGTTGGGCGACACAGTGTTGAGCTTGGGTGCCATGACCTTGGCCGATATAGTGAAGATGGTTTCCCGATATGAACCCTAACCCTAATGGGCGATAGGGATCTTGGTCAATGGGGATGTTGTGTTGCCCGACGCACCCTTTGCACTTGGTTACATGATACCCCTCTGAGACCTGGCTACACGATACTAGCTTCTGGTTGCACGATATCCTCTTGCACCTGAGTACATGACACAAATCTTGCACCTGGTTGCACAATATCCCTTGTGCATGGGTGCACATTATGCTGGATGGCCGTTATGAGTGGCTAAGTGCCCCAACCGATAGGCTTTTAGTGAGGGATGATATCCCTTTGGGTGAGGGATGCGCTATCCGCCACACCTATAGTGAGGGCAGATGGTACCTTTGATGAGGGTTATGTCTAACCCGGAAAACCCTAGTGGGTAATTTGTTATCTTGTAACCACACCTATGTTGTTGCTGCAATATGGATGATAGGTTATGAAGCGTGATATGGTTGATACTGAAAGATGATGCTAATTAAGATGATAAGACACATGTTTATGTTTATAAGATTAGGGAAAAATGGATTCTCATGGTTTGATTACAATAATGAAATTAATATAGCTTTATGCTTCATGTAATTATGATCATGGATGATTGTTCCAAACATGTGCATATGCAACCCTAATAACATGATAATTAGAAAGATTTGTGTTTGGTGATTTCAGTTATCTCTCTTGATGTGCATACTAACCATGCAGGTGTATCAGATGAATTCATAGCCAGATAAGAGCTATGAGGTATATGCATGTGAACAACACTGAATGATGATAATCCTTGCTGATGAGATAACAAGTATCACTGGTATGATGTGAAAGGTATGTTGTTCTGATAAAGATTGAGTGCCTAGTTGAGGTGTTATCCTCTAATGTTGAGATCAGGGATTGATATCCCATGGTGATGATGTATTCCTCGAGAGGCAGTGGCATTCTGTGATGAGGGATTGAGATCCCATGGTAATGTGATGATGACACTAATAATGTAACACAATATTTTTTATGTTTTACAACTTGGTTTCCTCAATAATTCACTTAAAATATACTAACTAATTATAGTGTAACATATCATGTAGTTTGCCCTGGCCATAGATCCATCATCGTCAGTAGCTGGTGATGGTGAAATAGGTTTATCCTGTGGGATTACCTGGAGCGCATATTGTTGAATATGTGGGGTTTCTCCTAGCCAAAAATAGGAGGATTTGAGTGCAACTGTAGTTGCAGACTCAGTATAGTTGGAGCATGGTGAATAGGCCCATGTCTCAGTGTGATGGAGCATGCATACGTTCATGGCTCAAGAGCATGGTGATTAGGCTCATGGCTCAAGGTATACTAGCGCTGAGACCTGTACCAAGGCGGGCTAGAGATATTGGTAGCATGTGGGGTTGACCATGTGGCTGAGGCCACTTAAGCATGAGACTACGGTCCTACTTTGGTTTTCGTGCACTGACCACGAGGAGGAGAGGTCGTGGAGTCCGGGTCTTCCATTGACCTTGTATGGCACCAGCTCCGGGCTTCACAGTCGTTGGTTGGATTTGAGTGGTACAGATCACTTCCTCAGGGCATGATAATACGTAATCTATCTGAATATTATCTATTGCTTAGGGAAAAACACGGAACACTGGTTGAGGCCTTGCTTGTGTAGTTGATTTAAATATACCTTGCAGTTAATTGTACGTTCCTTATGTTTTGTGATAAGTTCTTATAAAGCTTATCTTATCAATAATGTTCCATAAGAATATTTGGATATATGCCTCCTAGATACCTTGGTAAGTTTATCAATAAAATAAGTCATGCCCATTATGCTGCTCATATAATCTGCTTATATCAGTTATCTGCTTTCGCTTTTCTAAAGTTTTATACTTTTGGCAGGGAGTTATGTTTCTCACTGGGACTGCGTGTCTCACCCCATTGGTTTACAACCTTTTTAGGTGACCGTGCTAGACGTGGTGGTGGTCGTGAGGTTGCGGTCGAGCAGTAAGAAGAGCAGTAGAAGGAAAGAGATGGATACGCTGCTATTTTGGGTGTTTTGTAGTAGAGTCCTAAAGTCATCCCTGTACTCTCAGGTCCTTAGAAATGTTTTGATGACGTTTCACGTTGTATAGCTGATGTAGCTTTGTATATCCTACTGCTGGCCTGATGTGGCCCGTTATGTATGTATGAACAGGTGATGAACTTTGGTGCTGACAGGACAGTTGGTTCCTATAGGCTGTGGACAAATATAAAGGCTTGTGAATGTTTATATAACATGTTTCCTTGCAGGATAAAGATTTGGATGTAATAGTTTCTTTTATCTGTTTTCCACAATCAGTTTTAATTAACTTGTGTTTTTGGCAATATGTGGTTTATGGTGTTTCTGCACGTTTTCGTGTGGCATTTCATTGTCTGTGTAATAGTGGGATGTCACAATAGGTTTGGTATCAGAGCTCTAGGTTCGTTGAGTCTACAGGGATATAGGAACTAGGGTTGTGTCTATTCTTGTGAGTTTTCTAGATTTTCTTACAATAACCTTCTGACCTCAGCAGAAGATAAAGCTTAAAGATGTCTAGAAACCATGAATAACATGATGTCGAGAGCAGCGATGTTGCATTAGTTGATGGAGCAAGAGTACAGGAACATGAAGATTGGGTGCCTGAGGTCCCCCAACTTGACCCAGCCATTCTTGAAAACCCTGCCTATCAGCAGCTTATAGGGCAGTTAATGGCTATGATGAATCTCATGGTAGAAAGATTGTCAGTGCCTCCGCCAAGTGCATAGGCTCCCCATGGTGAATCTTCAGGTATTGGGAAGACCTTTGAGCAGCTTCTCTGAGTCAGAGCTTCAAATTATACTGGAATGGCTGATCTAGCAGATGCAGATCTGTGGCTGATAGGTCTTGATAAGGCCTTTTGGATCCTCGACATCCTCGAAACAGACAAAGTCAAGCATGTTGTCGACCTTTTGGAAGGTAGTGTTGTCCACTGGTGGGCTATCGAGAAGGAGAAGCGGCCTGGTGAGGTGATGTTTTCTGATGGGAGTTCATCAGTCGAGACTTCTCAAAGATGTATCTGGATGAGAAGATCAACTAGTTTGAGCATCTATGCTAAGGATCGATGAGCATCACTGAGTACAAAGCCAAGTTTATGGACCTACTGAGGTTTTGTCCTCACATGGTGGCGACAGATGATGAGCGGATTAGATGGTTTGAGAAGGGTTTCAGCGCTGAGTTGACGACACCTGCTGCTTCTTTGGAAAACTGGGAGCGGTTTGCCATGTTTGTGGAGTCTATCTGAAGGATTGAATGGTCAGTCTGAGAAAAGAGAGAGGCTATGACCAAGAAAAGGCCTACTCAGTTTCAGAAATAGAGGTTTGATAGCCACAATAAGTCGAGGTTTTCTGCACCTTCTGTGATATAAGGTTCCAGTGCGCCATCACAGTGGTCTCCGAGTAAGGGAAGAGGGTGTGGATCTTCACCATCCAGAGCTTATAGCACAACTTTAGTAGCAGTGACAGAGCCATCTAGGTTGCAGTTAGAAGACATGTCCTGCTATCTCTGTGGATAGACCACGCATTTCAGGTTAAATTTCCCAAAGAGAGATGTTGAAGTGACACAACAGCCGAGCCAGAATTAGCAAGGGTCAAATAGACAACAGTCCAGTGGTAACAAAGGATGAGGACGTGGTCAAGCATCGTAAGCAGGATTGTATGCTCAAGGAAGCAGAGGATGTGGATTATAGTAAGCAATGGCTCAATTCTATGCTATGAGTCAGCCGGAGGCGATAGTCAACCCGTGAGTGGTGGCAGGTCAGATGGAGTTATTTCATTCTGATTTGTCTTCTTCTTGCTTTATATCTGTTCTGGTTGACCTGGGTGCTACACACTCTTTTATCGCACATACTATGCTTGATAGCTGTCTTTTACCTATTAGCTGTAAGAAAGATAGCATGTTGTTAGAAACCCCTCTTGATGGTTCCTTGATGCATCGAGAGGAGTGTCCATCTTGTGTTCTATCTTTTTCGGGACATAGTATACAAGTGGATCTTATACCACTTGATATGCATGGATTCAATGTGATCCTTGGGATGGATACCTTAGAGAAGTATAAGGTTGTGTTGGACTGTGGTTCTAAGCAAGCAGTGTTTGTTGACGGTGGTGAGAAGTGGATCTTCCAAGGAGATAGTAAGATTCTTTTGACATGTTTGGTGTCAACTATGGTGGTAGAAAAGTTGCTACGACAAGGATGTAAGGTGTTCTTAGCTCACGTTGTGGATACCAAGGCAAAAGGTCCTAGCCTTGAGGAGGTGTCTGTTATCTGAGAGTTTGCGGATGTGTTTCTCGATGAGTTTCCTTGTGTTCCCCCACCATGAGAGATTGACTTTGAGATCAATCTAGTGCCAGGAACATAGCTTGCTGCTCAGACACCATATTGGATGGCTCCAGCTGAGATGGTAGAGCTGAAGAAGCAGTTACAGGAGTTGTTGGATAAAGGTTTCATCAGACCGAGCACATCGTCGTGGGGTGCTCCAGTCCTATTTGTAAAGAAGAAGGATGGGTCTATGCGTTTGTGCATAGATTACTGCAAGTTGAACAAAGTTACGATCAATAACAAGTACCCTTTGCTGAGGATAGATGATATGTTTGATCAATTGTGTGGTGCTACAATGTTCTCAAAGATCGATCTACGGTCTGGATATCATCAGTTGAGGATTAAGGATAAGGACATACCAAATTCAGCTTTTAGGACGAGGTATGGTCATTTTGAGTACATGGTTATGTCGTTTGGGCTAACCAATGCGCCGGATGCTTTCATGGACCTGATGAATAGAGTGTTCCATCTGTTTCTAGATCATTTTTTTGTGGTTTTTATAGATGACATCTTGATCTATAGTCGGGACAGTCAAGAGTATGAATAGCATCTTCCACAAGCGTTGACTCTTCTTCGCCAACACCAGTTGTATGCCAAGTTCAATAAGTGTGAGTTCTGGTTGAAACAAATGACTTTCTTGGGTCATGTGATAGCTACAGAAGGAGTCAGAGTGGACCCCAAGAAGGTGGAGTTAGTTGTAGAGTGGGAGCAACCGAAGATGCCGATAGAAGTCCGTAGTTTTTTTAGTCTAGCAGGATACTACCAGAGATTTATAAAGGACTTTAGTGTTATCGCGTTGCCGTTGACAAAGTTGACCAAGAAGAATGTACCTTTTGTTTGGGATGATTGTTGTCAGCAAGCTTTCCAAAGTTTAAAGGAGAAGCTGACTAGTGCTCCAGTGTTGGTGCTGCCAGAGCCCGGGAAAGGCTATGTTGTTTTCTGAGATGCTTCTAAGAAAGGCTTAGGATGTGTGTTAATGCGGGAAGATCATGTGGCTTATTTTGCTTCGCGACAGCTTAAGAAACATGAGGAGAATTATCTGACACATGATTTGGAACTAGCAGCGGTGGTCCATGCGTTGAATATTTGGAGACACTATCTTTATGGAGAAGTGTGTCAGATCTTTACAGATCATAAGAACTTGAAGTACATCTTCTCACAGAGTGAGCTGAACATGCGAAAGTGTCGTTGGATGGAGCTGATCAATGATTATGATTGCACCATTGAGTATCATCCTGGTAAGGCGAACGTGGTAGCCGATGTGCTTAGCAGTAAGTCTTCTTCTCATCCTATGAAGAAGGCACAGTTGAGTTCCTTGGTATGCCATAGGCGGGATATGTTTGTCTCTTTGCGGCAGATGAATGTATAGTTGGAAGTTTCCTTGTTGGCAGGATTTTTGGCACAGATGCAAGTAAAGCCTACATTGAGGCAACAAATCAAAGATGCATAGTAGACAGATGCTTTGGTTCAGTTGATAAGATCAGAGTTTGGCAGAAAAAAGTGTGATGGGTTCCATGAGTCTGAGATGGACTAGTTTTCTATCATGGTAGGATGGTGGTCCCCGATGTTGATGATCTGAGGAAGTTAGTGCTTGAGGAATCACACACGTCGATGTATGCTATGCATCCAGGTGTCACCTAGATGTATCATAATCTGAAGGACCTATATTGGTGGCATGGCTTGAAGAGAGATGTATCCGAGTTTGTGGCGAGATGTGCACTATGCCAGCAGGTTAAGGCAAAGCATCAGAAGTCGACAGGTACGTTGCAACCCAAGCCAATACCGTAGTGGAAATGGGATCATATAACCATGGATTTCATAGTTGGTATGCCAAGGACAGATAAGAATCATGATTCTATTTGGGTGATAGTGGACAGATTGACAAAATCTACTCATTTCATACCTGTAAAGATAACATATACAGTAGAGAAGCTTGCTCAAGTGTATGTGGATGAGATAGTGCATTTGTACGGTATGCCCACAACGATAGTCTCTGACATAGGACCCCAGTTCACGAGTCATTTTTGGGGACAATTGTATAAAGCGTTGGGAACGCAGTTGAGGTTCAGCACCGCTTTCCACCCGTAGACAGATGGACAGTCTGAAAGGACTATTCAGACTTTGGAGGATCTTCTCTGAGCTTATGTTTTGTAGTTCCTAGGCAGTTGGGACGTGCATCTCAGTTTGATAGAGTTCGCCTACATCAATAGTTACCATCAGAGCATCGACATGGATCCTTATGAGGCTTTATATGGTAGGAAGTGCATATCTCCTTTATGCTAATATGAGTCAGGTGAGTATCAGCTTTTGGGTCCTGAGTTAGTGTAGTAGACAACAGAGAAGATCAAAGTGATACAACAACAGTTGAAAGTGGCACAAGACAGACAAAAGTCGTATGCAGATAATCATCGACAACCTCTAGAGTTCCAGGTGGGAGACAAGGTGTATCTCAAGGTCTTACCATGGAAAAGCATGCTAAGGTTTGGCCAGAAATGCAAGTTGGCACCTAGGTATATGAGGCCATACTCGGTAATAGCATGTTTTGGCAAGGTAGCTTACAAGTTAGAACTGCTACCAGAGTTGCACAGGTTACATCCGATGTTCCATGTCAGTATACTAAAGAAAAGTCATCCAGACACAGGGACAGTGATACAGCTAGTTGAGGTTTAGCTTGATGAAGATGTGACCTACAAGGAAGGTCCAGTGATGATTCTTGATAGAAGAGTAAAGAAGTTGAATAGGAAGGACCTGGTTCTTGTGAAGGTTCTCTGGCATCATCGTGGCATTGAGGAAGCCACGTGGGAGCTTGAGGAAGAGATGAGGACGAAGTATCCCTCACTTTTCTCTTCAGATTTTGGGGGCAAAATCCCTTTGTAGAGGTTTATGGCTTGTAAGGACCCTAACCTTCATTTTGGGCTTATCCTATTTGATTTGCCTAAACCTTGTGTTTAGTTGCTTTCTAATCACCTCTAGTGGTGATTAGGGTTTGTTTGTGCTTTGTTGAGAGTTGGAGTTACTACTTGCAAATGACCCAAGTTTTAGGGTTGATATGCAAGTTTGTCACCTTGAGAGATGTTTCTCTCTCTCCTTGCATCCTCTAGGGTTGAGAGGATGGGTTGGGCTTGTTGCTTGAGTAGCTTTGAGCCTTGTTGGGCTTTGTTTTGCCTTGTTGGGGCCTTGTATCGGGTAAGACCAAGGTGTATCGGCCAAGGCTTGGTGGGTGTGCCGGCCAAGGAGGTTGTATCGGCCAAGGGTGAATGGGTTGCTTCTTGGGTGACACACATCTCCCTTCTAGCTTCATTTGTGTCACCATCTTCAGACACGTGGCAGCTGCTTTGCTAAGAGAGTGGCAACACATGGGCGTGGGTTTTTGGGGTGCTTGCATGTGGCACACTCCTTGGACAAGTATGCTAGGGGCGGGTGCCACCTTGCCTTTCTCTTCCTCTTCACCCCATGGTATATATACGACCCTCTCCTTAGTAGCTAAGCTCTTTAGATCCTTTAGCTATTTTCCTTCTTCCTTGGTGGCCGATACATCCCCCTTGGTGGAGCTTGGTGGCTGATACCCTCTTCTTGGTGGAGCTTTGTGGCCGATACCCTCTTATTGGTAGAGCTTGGTGGGTGACAAACTCTAGTCTTCTTCTTCCTCTAGTGGTGGCCGAACCCTAGAGTGTGTCTTGCTTCTCTTCTTGTTGTGAGCATCTCCCCCTCTTTCCTTAGCACCTTCCTCTCCTTCTTGCTTTTTCTTCGGCCATGGTGGTTATGAGCCTTGTTTCTCTTCTTGTGGTGTCCGAAGGTGGTGCTTGGAGCTTGGGAGCTTGGTTCTAGGAGCTTGGAGCTTTCTTGAGGTGGGTTACATAACTCCTAACCCTAGCTATACTACTTCCTTTTCTTATTGCATGTTTATGTTTCATCTTGATCAGCCATGCATCTTGTTAGATATGCTTCTTGCCCTAATTTGTACTTTTAATCTTGTTGAATGTATGATGGATATGTTGTTGATGTGTTCTTGTCCTTGGTAGCTGAACCATGAGTTTAGGGCTTCTTGGGAAAAACCCCTTTATCTCCCTTTTGGTTTTGAGAAGTGAGTTTGAGCTCTAGTGGTGTAGGCAAAACCCCTCTCTCTTAGTTGTTGAGAGGTGAGTCTATGCTCTAGTTGCTTGGGCAATACCCTTCTCTCACCATGGATTTGAGAGGTGAGCCTTGGTTGGAATCTTGGTCGTTATGATGATGATCCACCATGTTGCCCGATATGTGATGGAGGTTGTGCAAAACCCCTCTCTCTTGGTTGTTGAGAGGTGAGCCAACTCTCTTGATCTATTAGGGTTTGATGATGATGATCTTGAGGTTGGTGATGAACAAACCTATATGGACCTTGTGCTTTGCACGATAACCCTCTTCTAGGGTTTTGGCTTGGACAATATGCTGAGCTGGGCTCTATTGACCTTGTTTCCCGATATGACCCCTTCACCATGTTATTGTTGTTGGGAGATATGCCTTGACCGAGATGTACCTTTGCCTTAGTTGGTGTTGTGCCTTTGGCTGACATGGTGCTTAGTAGATACCTATATTTTGTACCTTGGGTGACATAGGCTAGTTTTGTTGTTGCCCAATATGATGCTTGGGTAGTGAAACCCTAAAAGGAGCCTTAGTGGTGATCGAGATGTGGTGCCTAACCCAGTTGGACGACAGGTCACCTTGTGGTTCCTTGGTGTCATTTGTTGTAGTAAGCTTGTTGGGTGACATAGTGTTGAGCTTGGGCACCATGACCTTGGCCGATATAGTGAAGATGGTTGCCCGATATGAACCCTAACCCTAATGGGCAATAGGGATCTTGGCCGATAGGACTGTTGTGTTGCCCAACACACCCTTTGCACTTGGTTGTACGATACCCCTCTGAGACTTGGCTGCATGATACTAGCTTCTGGTTGCACGATATCCTCTTGCACCTGAGTACACGACACAGCTCTTGCACCTGGTTGCACGATATCCCTTGTGCATGGGCGCATGTTATGTTGGATGGCTGTTATGAGTGGCTAAGTGCCCCAACCGATAAGCTTTTAGTGAGGGATGTTTTCTTGCCTAATATACCTTTGGGTGAGGGATGCACTACCCGCCACACATATACTGAGGGTAGATGGTACCTTTGGTGAGGGTTATGTCTAACCCGGAAAACCCTAGTGGGTGATTTGTTATCTTGTAACCACACCTATGTTGTTGATGCAATATGGATGATAGGTTGTGAACCATGATATGGTTGATACTGAAAGATGATGCTAATTAAGATGATAAGACACATGTTTATATTTATAAGATTAGGGAATAATGGATGCTCATGGTTTGATAACAATAATGAAATTAATACAGCTTTATGATTCATGTAATTATGATCATGGATGATTGTTCCAAACATGTGCCTCTGCAACCCTAATAACATGATAATCAGAAAGATCTGTGTTTTGTGATTTAAGTTATCTCTCTTGATGTGCATACTAACCATGCATGTGTATCAGATGAATTCATAGCCAGATAAGAGCTATGAGGTATATGTGTGTGAACAACATTGAATGATGATAATCCTTACTGATGAGATAACATGTATCACCAGTATGATGTGAAAGGTTTGTTGATATGATAAAGGCTGAGTACCTAGTTCAGGTGATATCCTCTGATGTTGAGATAAGGGATTGCTATCCCATGGTGATGATGTATGCTTTGAGAGGTAGTGGCATTCTGTGATGAGGGATTGAGATCCCATGGTAATGTGATGATGACAGTAATAATGTAATACAATATTGTTTATGTTTTACAACTTGGTGGCCTCAACAATTCACTTAAAATATACTAACTAATTACATTGGAACATATCATGTAGTTTTCCCTGGCCATAGATCCATCATCGTCAGTAGCTGGTGATGGTGAAAAAGGTTTATCCTGCAGGATTACCTAGAGCGCATATTGTTGAATATGAGGGGTTTCTCCTAGCCGAAAATAGGAGGATTTGATTGCAACTGTGGTTGCAGACTCAGTATAGTTGGAGCATGATGAACAGGCCCATGGCTCAGTGTGATGGAGCATGAATGCGTTCATGCCTCAAGAGCATGGCGATTAGGCCCGTGGCTCAAGGTGTACTAGCGTCGAGACCTGTACCAAGGCGGGCTAGAGATATGGGTAGCCTGCGGGGCTGACCCTGTGGCTGAGGCCACTTAAGCATGAGACTGCGGTCCTACTTTGGTTTTTATGCACTAACCATGAGGAGGAGAGGTCGTGGAGTTCGGCTCTTCCATTGACCTTGTATGGTACCAACTCCGGGCTTCGCAGACGTTGGTTGGATTTGAGCGGTACGACTCACTTCCTCAGGGCATGATAATATGTAATCTAGCCGAATAGTATTTATTACTTAGGGAAAAACACAAAACACTATTTGAGGCCTTGATTGTGTAGTTGATTTAAATATACCTTGCAGTTAATTGTATGTTCCTTATGTTTTGTGATAAGTTCTTATAAAGCTTATCTTGTTAATCATGTTCCATAAGAATATCTGGATATATGCCTCCTGGATACTTTGGTAAGTTTATTAATAAAACAAGTCATGCTCAGTATGCTGCTCATATAATCTACTTATATTAGTTATCTACTTTATCTGCTTTCACTTTTCTGAAGTTTTATAGTTTCGGCGGGGAGTTATGTTTCTTACTGGGACTATGTGTCTCACCCCATTGGTTTACAACCTTTTTAGGTGATCGCACTAGACGTGGTGGTGGTCGTGAGGTTGCGGCTGAGCAGCAAGAAGGGAAGTAGGCAAGAGATGGATATGTTGGTGTTTTGAGTGTTTTGTAGTAGTGTCCTAGAGTCATCCATGTACTCTCAAGTCCTCGGAAGTGTTTTGACGACGTTTCACGATGTATAGCTGATGTAGCTTTGTATATCCTGCTACTGGCCTGATGTGGCCTGTTATGTATGTATGAACATGTGATGAACTCTGGTGCTGATAGGACAGCTGGTTCCTATAAGATGTGGACAAATATCAAGGCGTGTGAATGTTTATATAACATGTTTCCCTACAGGATAAAGATCTGGATGTAATAGTTTCTTTTATCTATTTTCCGCAATCGGTTTTAATTAACCTGTTTTTTCAGTAATATGTGGTTTATGGTGTTTCCGCACATTTTCACGTGGCATTTCGTTGTCTATGTGATAGCGGGATGTCACATTAACATTATCATCATGATTACTAGATTTGGGTATTCAAACCCTTAGTTCTTCACTGAACATTGTTACCACTTATCATGTAATTAATACCTCTAGGTCCTCAGACCAAGGTATACTTGATACTTGTTGCACAAGCATCTCACATGGCTCACAAGGCCATTGCACATCTTGTCTCCTCTCACTAGGAAACAACTTATTCACATGGATCACAAGGCCATTACACATCTTGTCACCTCTCACTAGGCAACAACTTATTCACATGGCTCACAAGGCCATTACACATCTTGTTGTACAAGTATTTAACATGCCTTATAAGGCTTATGTAATAAGAGAAATACATCCTTCCCCATTATTAGGGTTAGGGTTTCCTTTTATAGTTGAATAGGGTTTCAAGTTAATATTATCAGTCCAAACCCTAATTCATTTCTCCACACATCTAAGAGCATATGTCCATATCATAAGTATGCAATCATACTTATATGTTCTCATCATTTGTCATTAAATGATTATCAACACAAGGTATGAGTTTCTCTCTCATCCTCTCTAGGATATTAATTACATCATACTTTATTATCTTGGCTTGACCCTTTCTCAAGGTATTTTAGACTACACTTATCAAAGTGCATTACATCTCAATGTAACAATTGACATGACACACTTCATGTATTACTCATCCAAGTATATTGGATTTAATGGTGCATCAACCTTGAGGTGTTGGATGTGGTATTTATCATGCCTTGATGTATTACTTCCCTCATTGCTTTTAACTTACTTAAGTTCATCAACTTATCTTGTATTAGGGTATATCCCATCCTAATACTTTATGCACTAACACATCACATTTACTATGGTAGTGTATTGGCCATAAGTCACACATTTGAATTACCCAATTATCATCAAGTGATATAGACTCATCTCGAGTTAAGGCATTGTTGATATACCGTTATCAACCACTTTAGGTGTTCTACCTATCAAGGTGTTAACCAAACCACATCATTACTTGTTGTTACACTCATCACTCCTAAGAGTGTTTTACCCTCACCTTTACAAGGTGCATCAGATTGAAATCATGTATTTCAAGTAGAACACATGTATTGGATTAGGTGTATATCAATTTAGGCATCATCATATCACTCAGACCCTTACCCATTAATGTATCAACCTTACCATTCATATGGTGTATCAACTTCACCATACATGAGTGTAACGTCCTCACCTCTCTTGAATATATTGGCCACACCATACTTTAGTGTATTGGCCATCACATGTTGTAGGGTATTAACCACCTTACCACTTTTTTCATCTAGTGTATTGGGTTATCCACCATATCATTTCATAGATATGTGCTCAACACCATATCATCCAAGAGGTGTATGCTTAACCCAATATCGGTTTAGAGGTGTATGCTTGCTACCCATATCACTTTAGAGGTGTATGTATGCTTACCATATCGGGCAAGAGGTGTATGCTTGCTTTACACCATATCGGACAGAGAGGTGTGTGTGCTTCACACCATATCGGGCAGAGAGGTGTTTGTGTAATTCACACCATATCGGGCAGAGAGGTGTGTGTGTGATTCACACCATATCGGGCAGAGAGGTGTGTGTGTGCTTCACACCATATCGAGCAGAGCAGTGTGTGTGTGTGCTTCACACCATATCTAGTAGAGAGGTGTGTGTGTGCTTCATAGCATATCGGACAGAGAGGTGTGTGTGTGCTTCACTCCATATCGGGCAGAGAGGTGTGGGTGTGCTTCACACCATCTCGGGCAGAGAGGTGTGTGTGTGTATGCTTCACACCATATTGGGCAAAGAGGTGTGTGTGTATGCTTCACACCATATTGGGCAGAGAGGTGTGTGCTTAACCCAATAACATTTTTGATGTGTATGCTTGACCTCATATCGTGCAAGAGGTGTATACTACACCACCATATCGTGCAAGAAAGTATTAAATCATATCCATATCATTTTAGTGAAGTAGGTGCATCACCATATCAGGTTAGAGGTGCTTGCTTGTGTGCTTGATCCCGATATCACTTTATAAGGCGATACATCTTCTTCAAACTCTAGACCTTCATTCTAACTATTATAATTCATGGCAACAGGTCTAAGAAACTACTAGAACTCTTAATGTCATCAACTATTTCAGAAAATTTCGGAATTAAAAGTAGATCATTAAGTATAGAAATTTAGGTGATGAATAATAACATGGTTGAGTTCAAATTATATAACCCGCCTTAAGAACAACTTCAAAGCTCCAAGATCCAAAGCTCCACGTTCCTAAGGTTGAAGATGACTTATAAAAAGTACAAGGCTCGTTCAAAACTCCTTCATATACAAGGAATCACCAAGGATAAGCAATTGGTGAAGAAGAAAAGAAAGGAAGATCATAACCCTAAAATCATGCTTCAATCCAAGGTTGAAGATGATCCTGGCCTCACCTTAGGGTAAAGTATTGAGATCCTTCTTTTTCCTTAGCACCTTGCATGATACCACACTACTCATGCACGATATGCCATCACTTTTGGCCGATATCCCCCTCACCTATGGTCAAAACACTCAACTATGGCCGATACCACCTTACTAGGCCGATACCTCCTTTTTTTTAATTAACCCAGAGGGTTCTCTATTCATCCCACTCCTCTCTTGTGGGCGCAACCATCAACATAATACACCTCCTGCTTATGTGTCCGCATGTTTGTTCCCCCCAGAAAACCAGATAAAAAAAACCTCACAACCCAGAAAAAGAAACAGCTAAAAAACATCCATTATTCATCAAGCATCGATCCTCTGCAGATGCACGTAGGGAATGCACCTTTTCTCCAAAATTGCCATGCCTCGAATTCTATTCGGTATAATCCTTCTATCCGTAATAACTATCATCTCTTAATATCTTTTCCCCCATCTCCCAATCTCTCTGGGTATACAGTTAGCAACTTTGTGAACCATTGACCCAGTATTACTAGATCTAACCAACTCGGACCTCAGCACTCTAACAAACGGCTTGGTCCTCCATAGAGTTATAGCATCCTTCCACAGAATATCGTAGACTTCCTGGTCATCAATCTCAATACATGAAACTCGTAGCATATGATCATCTGCCAGTTTCAGTCCAACAATGCCTGTCTGTACATATGCCAGGACGAAGTCTGGTGCCTTGAGCCAGGCATGGAACACCATGCATATATCCACATTTTGATTTCGTATCAGGCCTGCCGCCCACCTCCTATATACCCCATCTTCTCCCCTATTTCTTCCTATAGTCAAGTTCATCTTCAAGTTATGCAAGTCAGGCTTCATCCACCTTATCAGTTGAATCTCTCTCATTCTCGTCTTAGGCTCAGCAATCCCGCCATCTCTCATCCTATTGTAAATGCTCGATCCATGTTCAACGGAGAAGGATCTATGATGAATTGTATTGTTCACAGAAGAGATGATTTGATTCCATTCAAACTCCCAACTTCACATTTTGTCCCCAAATCTAGATGCATAACGTATCCTCCAAATGTTGTGGGGTATGTTAACTGCTAACCTTCCTGCAATCCAATCTGAGATCCTCCTGGAGTAACCTTTCTCACAAGTATCAAGAAGTGATTGTATATCATGAGGTGCATGCATCTGCGTCAAATGGGAGAATCTGTTCCAAAAGAACATGGCAACATTTCCATGGAAGAAAAGGTGATCAACATCTTCTACTCTCAGATCATCACAACAGTTACACCTTGATACAAGGGGGACGCAACATCTATGTTGAACATTATCATCCGTAGGAATAGCTTTTTTAGTCAGCTTCCATATGATAGCACTCGCCTTAGGGGCATCCATGCCCCATATTTTTCCTAGAGCATCCGGTCCTCCCGCACTTGGTTGCATTAGAATCTTTTTCACTGATTTCATAGTGAAGCGACCCTTCTGGTCAACACCCCACACCAATTCATCATCTGCGTTCGTTATCCAATCACCTGCGTTTTTTATCAGCTCCACACCCTGGTCATCAACCACCTGTTGGATCGTCTCCCAATCCCATCCATCTTCTTCATTCCAGAAATCTCTAACCAAGAACGGCTGCCTTCTATCACTAGCAAAGATGGCATGGTTAGTGAGTCTCTAATCACACCACCATGAGTCCCAGAAAGGGATATTACCTCTCCCAATCGACCATCTACAAAAAGGAAACATTCTAGGGAACATGTCCCATATCTTCTTCCAGAAAGGGGATGGACAACTACTAATCTTTAAGTGATTAGGATAGTTTCTGGACCTGCCTGTTGCAAGGTTAGCATACTTATCTCTACAAAAAGATGCCCACAAAGTCTCAGTATTGAGAATTTCCCAGCACGCCTTAGCAACAAAGGCATCATTAATCATCTTCAAGGAAGTGAGACTAAGACCCCCATCTATCAGCGATGTAGCAACTCTTTCCCATCCGATCCATGCTTTTCTCTGGTGATTCTCCCTGTCCGCCCATAGAAAACTTGAAATTTTTTTCTCTATACACTGGATGATACCTGCTGGAATTCCCACCACCGCTGCCGTGTAGACAGTAATGGACGAAAACACATGAGCAACCAGTAGTCTTCATCCTTCAAAGGATAGCAATCTAGATTTCCATGCAACCACTTTAAAATTCACTTTTCTAACAAGAAACTCGTAGTCAATTAATTTTGTCCTTCCTTTAGAAATCGGTATGCCCAGGTAAATAAAAGATCGAGTCGCCTTCTCCACTCCAAAGTCCTTTGCTATGTCATCTGCCTTTGCTTGATCATACCCCCCAATCACACAAATAGATTTCTGTCTATTGATTCTCTGACCAGTTGCCTTCTCATATAACTCGAATGTGCTTCTAACTGTATTGATTGTTCGCTGGTCCGCATTGAAGAACATCAGAAGATCATCAGCATAGAGAAGCATTGGAGGCACCACCCCATATCCTCTTGTATAGAAATTGGCAATGGACCGATCACTCGCCAATCTACTAATCCTTCTGCAAATAAGTTCCTCAAAGATAATGAACATGAATGGTGATATAGCATTACCTTGCTTTAAGCCTCTTCCAATCTGAAAAAAACCAGCTGTATCCCCACCAATAGTAACTGTAGCCTAGGTGTGTTTAAAGAAACTCATACATAGATCGATCACCTTAGGTAGAAATCCAAAAGCAGCAAGACATTTACACATCACCTGCCAATCCACTCTGTCATATGCTCTTGACATATCGAACTTAACCACAACATTAGGAAATTCCCGACCTTGATTGATATCATGCATCAACTTTCTATTCAGCCTGACATGATGAGTAATATCATTCCCTTTCAAGAAAGCTCCCTGTGGATGAGATATCATCTGGGTCATCAATGGAGCCAACCTGTTACTAAAGATTCTCACAAGGATTCTTAGGGTCAGATTCTCAATTGAGATAGGTCTGAAATTAGCGGATAACTTCTTGGGAGAGTCGACCTTCAGAATAACGAGGATTCTACAGCAGAACAAACCTCTATGACACATCTGTCCTCTAAAGAAACCATCTGCCAGAGCAAGGAAGTCATCACTAATAATATGCCACGCAGCTGAAAAGAAAGGTAGGGTAAATCCATCCGGCCCAGGGGCTGTATTTGGGTCCATTTCCTTCAATGTCTTCAGAATCTTGTCCTCATGAGGGGTGGCCGTCAGAGAGCAGCTATCATCTGTCGAGATAGTCTCTGGGATGTCCTGTAGAAACTATTCTAAGGCAATGCTATCTATCTCAACTTCCTCATTGTATTTTTGCTGGTAATGTGTCGCCGCCTTCTCCGCCATCTCAGTAGGGTTCGTTATCACAGTACCATCAGGAAGTGTCAATGCATTTAGCCTTCCATGTCTTCGCCTAGTTTTAACCACCGAATGATAAAACCGAGTGTTGCGCTCACCATCTTTTAGCCAACTAATTCTAGCCTTCTACCTCCAAATAGCCTCTTCCACATCTAGCAGTTGCTCAAGCTCATTCTCTGCAGTCTTTACGTTTGACTCATTGAGTGGAGTGGGATTTTCATCAAATGCAGCCTGTGTAGTGAACACCACGTCCTCTAAATCTTTGATACGTTAATTATTGTCTCCAAACTTTATCTTACTCCAGGCTCTGAGAGCACCTCTTACTTTCTTCAATTTATGATAGAAAACGAACGATGAATTTCACACAACTCTCTCTTCCCAGATCTGCTCAACAATCTTCAGACATTCAGCCTCCCTTAGCCATGTCGACATGAATGAGAAGTGAGCTTTCCTATCAGTAGTAGCATGTGCACCCGGTATAGTTATAATAGGGCAGTGATCCGACACGCGAGATCTAGTAAGGTGTATAGAACGAGTCGTGGGTTTTTCCGCAAACCATGCTCCATTCATAAGAACCCTATCTAACCTCTCCCAAACAGAAGGCGTGGGTATCTGTTTGTTAACCCAAATAAACCGGCTTCCTTCAAAAGGCACCTCCTTCAAGAGAGCATCAGCAATAAGAGCATTGAAATCAAACATTTCCTGATAAGTTGGAGCATTTCCCCCACGTTTCTCCTGGGCCTCTCGCACAACATTAAAATCCCCTTCTATGATCCATTTCATATCACCTATTTCAGCAGACATGATGATAATATCTTCCCAGAGATCTCTCTTGTGGGCACAATCACAACTTGCATACACAGTCGTAACAAAGAAGAATGAACCATATGAGGCCTCACATCTAACAGTAATGTGTTGTCTATGTCTTCTAAAAATCACTGGCTTTAGGTTTAGGTCTGCATATACCCATATCTTACCTTCCTCTGTATGGTTGTCAGCCACCCAATCTAGGCATACCACATCTAACAGCTCAGCAGCTTGTTCAGCATGTAAGAAAGGTTCAAAGAGGCAAACAATGCCCAGTTTGAATCTGCTACAAAGTCTCCTCAGCACCCTTCTTGTTGGGTTGTTTGCAGCCCCTCTAATATTCCAGAAAATTGACTTACTGTCCATATGAAAAGAAAAAACTACTCTTCTCATCTCAGTCACTGTCAAGTCATTGACTAAACCTCCACTCATCCTCATCGCTATAATCAGCGTAGGCGGCATGTCTCTCATCCTCTGAGTGTCTCCTTCTATAGCTATCACACCTGGTATAAGCACGTTCTTGGATAGTGTTGCATCCCCAATCAGTAAACTCAACTCTCCTCGAGCTAGATCTGTATCTTCTTCTTTCTATTCTTCTACGTTCTCTGTCACGGGCATCCTCAAAGTGTATAAAGTCCTCCAACTTTCTATTTGAAAGGAATTGTCTGTTGCCTTCTCGATCAACTATAACTCTTCTCGGAGATCTATCCTCTCTTTGACGTTGTCTGTCCAGAGATGGTCCCCGTGATCTAGGTCTCTCCATTGGAGACGGCGGTCTGGTAATCACTGTAACCTCAGAAATAGGTCCTTCCCTATTCTTTTTCACAACGAGAGCTTCTCTTGGTATTCCATATTCACCGCCAGCTTCAGTAAGGATAGAGTCTTCTACACGCATTTTTCCTCTAGCCACCATGATAAGATGAACTGAGGTCCTCCTCGATCCGTATGTAAGGGATACAAATTGTGGTACATCTTCACTAAAGGCCTCCACGAGCATGAGTATACCTGATAGATCATCTTCTCCCTTCTGCCAGTCTGATATATGTATAAGTTTACCAAAAGGTTTGACAATGGTTGTAATGGATTCATCATCCTGGCACACCATGGGAAGGTCTGCCACCCAAAACCAGAAGACTTCTTTGTAGCAATTTCGCTCCCCTCCAATCATGTGCCTCATGTCAATCCTAGACCCTCTAAAGGTAGGTACCCCTTTTGTCACATATTCCTTTGCTTCGTTGGGGCAAGAGAAAAAGGCAATCGCTTTTCTGTCTGCAAAACGATATAAGTCTGCCGCACATGGCCAACATTGTCTTAAGAATGGGCAAAGAGTCGTCCATGATATTTCACTGGGCCAAGAAATCTCCACCGCCCTCTCAAGAGCAGTGATCTTGCTTCTTCTCATATCGTCATCAGGGCCTATATCCACCAAAATCCTTTTTGGGATGTGATGTGGTGTACCCCTAGCTGGTCTTCTTGATGGCAACGGAGGGAACACCATTCTTGACAGTATATCTAGTACTCTTACCTGAGAGAACATCTGATTGCATCTCGCTGCAATGTGTCCAGGCCTACAACATTTGTAGCACACCTTGTTCCTCCTACATTGTGATTGCCAATGTCCTCTGCCAAGACACCGGAAACAAGTGTCGTGAGGTATGTCATACAGTGGTTTCTTCATCGATGGATGTCCGTGCGTCTTAGAGGCTGACCCATTGTGTTGTGCCATCGGAGACGGCGTATGACCAGATTGCATTGTTGATCTTGGTCTCTGAGCCGATCTCTGGTTTACTATAATCGTTTCTTCAGTTGCATTCATCGCAGGGGACTACTGAGGTATCCCATGGAGAGCCGTCGTATCTTCTTGGGGAGGCGACTCCATGGTATTCATTCCTTGTAGCTGCTCGACCATCAGATGAGGCGTATGGTTCACTTCTTGTGCCAGCTCGTTCTTCGGTTGATGCATAGTGTTCTCTTGCGATGCTTGCCCTACACTCGTCTACGGAGGAGAAAAAGAGTTCGTCCTCATCTCTGGACTCGGCATCGGCATGCTGATCAAGGGGTGCGCATCCTCAGCCATCGTCATATGCGTGGGTGATTGAAGAAAGTTCCTAATGTGCGGGATCACTGCATCCGACGGTGTGGATGTGGAGGCAAAAACTTCTCATCACTCCGTGACAACCCCTTGCACCTGTCTCACGCTCTATCGCGTAACCCTGCAGAGCAGCGGTGAGGGTAGCATCAAGACTTATTGTAGCAGGCTTTTCGTAGTCGAGGGTTGTATCGGTCTAACCCAGCATCAGAATGTCACGAAAGGAATATGTATCAGTCTCTAGTTAACACGATACGATTGCCACACATGATATGAGTGGGCAATATGCCTACCCCGTATCGGTTTGTTACCTTGTCAGGATAGAAGCTGTATCGGTCTCTAGCTAACACGATACGAGAGCCTCACAGCCATAATGATGTGACACTTCTCCTCGGCTCACCTCGTCAGGAAGGAAGCTAACACGTTATGAGATCAGCTACCACAAGCTGATATCTCCCACTTATGTCGGACTCCAGCTAGCACGATATGCGAGCTCCCCCCAAGGGCTACCACCAGATTCCGCTGTGATTCAATCCAAGCGGGTACACTTGAAGGGCAGCAAGTGAGGAGAGCCTGACATGGATGCAAATATTAAAAAAACTCTTGATGATGCAGCACCTAGCACGTTATGAGATCAGCTACCACAGAACGATATCTCCCTATGTCGGCCTCTAGCTAACACGATATGAGACTCCCCCCACGATACGAGAGCTCCCCCCCCACGATACGAGAGCCTCCTCAGTTGCACGATACGATACCTCCTTACTTGGACGATATGAACTTGGATGATACACAAGGCCCTATGCATGATACCACTTAACTCCTGCACGATACAAGGACCCTATGCATGATACCTTAGGGAAGGATGGTGGTAAGATTTGAAAAAGTTCACTAATGGGTGAAAACAAGGGGTATATATACTTGTTGTTCATGAAGAAGTGTGAAAATGAGGTGTCATCAATTTGAGCTACTAGGTGCCACGTGTCCATGCATGGGTGACATGTGTACATGCATGCATTAACATTTATATTGACATGAAAAATTCTTTAGGATAATTTAGGGATGAATTTTCGTCCATTACTTATCCCTTTGAATAAAATATATCAATAAAATCACCACTTTATTCACAACCCGATACAACTTTTCTAAGGAAGTTGTAAACCGATACACTTCACCTCCTTGAGGTGAATTGCATGTCATGGGCTTTTCCAATAGTCTAAAAAACGATATGAGACTCCCCCTTTGGCTCCTTGGCTGATAGGCACTCATATATAAGCTTTTCAACTTGATACAACCCAAGTTAAGGTTTCATATTCAACCCTTTTCTTGGTCATTTCATCACCAAGATTACCATCACTCATAATTGATTCAAACATGGTGTCTCCTTATTTCTCTCTTCTATAAATGATACATTGAGGAAGTAGGAACATTCTAGAGGTGGTAATTTTCATATCAACCCTATATTTTGGGTAAATTACAATTTGTACCAAAATTGGTGCACAAGGTACTAACATTATTCAAACATGTTCAAACTTGGAATTTAGGCTTTCCACAAGCCATAACTTAGCATAATTCTCTCTCTTATGATGCTAAAACATATAGGGCACGTTCAATATGTGACATATTGCAATATAACCCCTCAACTTGGGTAATTTGCACTTTGGTCCAAAATAAAGGAACATTGCTCAAACAACATTCAATCAGGACCAGACTTGGAACATAAGTGTGTCACATGATAAAAAAACACCTTATAGGATTATGTTAATGTTCTAAGTAATTTACTTAGCCAAAAAAAATAGGGTTACCTCATAACCCAAGTTAGGGTCATTACACTATAGATGAGTCTTCTATAATATATAATTTTAAAAAATTAAAGACAAAAGAGTGGTGTCATCACATAGGGACCAACATGTAATTTCCAAAAATAATGTACAAAATTGCATCCAATGCCCTCTGTGGGCTTTCATATATAGTATAGATGAGTCTCCTAATGTAATATATAATTTAAAAAAATAATGGCAAAAGTGTGGTGTAAGCACTCAAGGACCAACATGTAATTTCCAAAAATAATGGAGAAAATTGCATCCAACCCCCTCTGTGGGATTTTTTATATAGTATAGATGAGTCTCCTAATATACTATATAACTTAAAAATTAAAGACAAAAGTGTGTTGTAACCACACAGGGACCAACATGTAATTTCCAAAACAATGGAGAAAATTGCATCCAACCACCTGTGTGGGCTTTCTTATATACTATATATGAGTCTCCTATAATATATAATTTAAAAAATTAAAGACAAAAAGTGGTGCAACCACATAGGGACCAACATGTAATTTCTAAAAATGATGGAGAAAATTACATCTAATCCCCTCTGTGAGCTTTCATATATAGTATAGATGAGTCGCCTAATGTAATATATAATTTAAAAATTAAAGAAAAAAGTGTGGTGTAAACATACAAGGACCAACATGCAATTTCTAAAAATGATAAAGAAAATTACATCCATTCTCTCTATGGGCTTTCTTATATAATGTAAATGAGTCCCCTAATATAATTATAAAAGAGAAGAAAAAAGAGTTTACTACACACAGGGACTGATATGTAATTTCAAAAAGTACTGGAAAGAATTGCTTTACTAATCCCAAATGGCTTGTTATATATAATATAGATGTGTCTTGCTTCTTTTTCCAATACCACTTGGATTCAGTTTTGACTGGTTTGCTTTCCTAATGTTGATAAGAACTTTAGGTACGTCGAAGAGATTTCGTTGAATCCTGAATAAAATTCTATAATTGACTGCTCCCATATTGTATAGGATACTTGCTTGAAAAAACTAACTTTTATCATGTGCACGGGTGGAGTAAAAAGGAGTAACATGTGTTCATGCCTCCCTCTCTCACATATTTTGAAAATAATATATACAATTATATGTACATATACGTATTTGTAAACTTATTTTATAGATAAATTGCATCATAATTAATATAAAGCTATGTGTATGTTCTAGTAGTTTGTAGAGAGAATTCTTGATTTGTTCAATTCTCAATCTCAATCAATTTCTTTTTCTTTTTTACATTTCCATACATATTTATAATATATTTCTTGTAATATAAAAAATAATACATAAAATCTCTAGTAATCTGAAATATGTTTTGATATTTCCCAATCAGTTTTAAGTAACCATATAACCAACAACAAATACTAATTTTTGAAGAAAAATATGTGTTTTAAATTAAATGTAAGAATTATTTTTGTGTCACTTATTTTAACAGTCAACATTATACTCTTTAATTGGTGAGATGTTATGTTACTTATTTTGACGACTAGCTCCACACTAAATGAGATTAGTCGAAAAAAGTGTGGAATTATTAGTAATCACATTATTACCACAAAATAGGGTAAATTAAAACCTTTTGTAATTAAGTATCTCAAGTGGAATTATTTCAAAATCAAGCCTTTAACTCAGGCCAATTGTATCCATTATGTACCAAAATATTGTACATGTCATGTCAAGACTATGAAGCCACCATTGTTATACATATTACAACATCTACAATAATTCATGTCATTTATATACAAACATGTCATAATGTCAAAATCTACGTGTTAATATACAAAACACCAAAATCTCCCTAAAGACATGAGAGTACAGGGACGACACATAGGACTTCTACTACAAGACTCTAACTAGAAGCATGTCCAACCTCTACAATTATTGTTCTCCTTGTTGCTCAGCACCTGCACCATGACCTCTACCTCCTCATACACAACCACCTAAAAAGTTGTGGAACCCATGGAGTGAGACCAAATATCCCAGCGAGTGTTATAACTATTTTCCAACGTCTATTATTAAGCATTGTAATATAAAAGAACAGTAAACTGAGTAGGTATATTTAGTTGAGCAGTTTAAGTAATACAACTGAGTAGTAGAACATTTACACTTTTTACAAGGAATATGAAGAATGTGTATAACTGTTATAAAGTAAACCGTAAAAGAATAAGGCATGGGTTCATCCAAGATAATTCATATTTGACCCTAGATAATATACTACATGATTTGTTAACCATTTTTATGCCCTAAGGATTTGAGGTGTACCACTCAAATCCAACTGACCACTTCTAAGTCAAAATCAGTACCATACAAGATCAATGGAAGAGTTGGACTTCATGATCATCACCAGTACTACTTGGTCAGTTCAAGTCTGCAATGCAGTGACATATAGTCATATTGCTAAAAGACAGCAACTTAGAGTCATAGCTACAATCTTTTAGAAACATCAACTTATAGTCAAGGCTATGGTCCTGTAAACAACTAGTCTTCCTTGGTACATGGCACAACACTAGATAGCTGGCTCACATATGGTTGTTCTATAATAATCAACATATCACTATTTCCAACACTTTAAGGATGTAAGGAAATATATCACTTGCACCTCGCATATTTAACAATATGTGCTCTGAGTTTTCCTGTAGGAGTTACTTGTTTCACCATCCAGCTAGATAGTGATGATGTAGATGGATCTATGGTACATGGCAACTACATGATTAGGGTTTCACTTGATTAGACATGCCAATTGAGTATCTTTTAATGCATCAATCAAGTTACAACGTAATAACCCTAAACAATTTCTACAATTTAAGGCAGGATGCAACTTCATAAGATGTAAAACATATTAAGTGAGAACTTGTCTCATCATCACATGGCACTAGTAATATTTTCATTCTCAATACTATTATTAACAATACAATACTATGGGATGTCAATCCCTCATTTATACACAGAGCATTTGTTAGGTCATTAGACCAATTCATATGCCCCTACAACATTCAATATCTCAAAAAGCCTCAACATTACTCTCAATCACTATTCACTTAGCTATTCCATTCATTTCACCTGCAAGTTAGAGTTTCACAAGTAGAAGAGAGGAAATACTATCCATTAATAACAACCTTCAAATATAGTGAACACACTTATCTTGTTATCATCATATTATTTGGTTAGGGTTTATATGTACCCCATCAGGGTTTAATAGCATCATACCGCCTCTCAACCCTAATTCCATCACTTCCCATATTGTTAGGAAATCGAGTACCATTGTTGATCGTTAGCCATTTCTAATCATATTACTTTTAGTGCAATCATTATCCTAGGTATTGACCAAGTTCATACTTGCATGTGTGTACCTTAACCACCTTTAAAACATGAGTGGCGGTCGTCCTTGACACATGAGTGTCAACCTATTTAGTAATGAGGCCTCGCGACCTGACCAGGTATAGGGAAAAGGGTGTCGCGACCATCTAGCTATGGAGCGTCATGACCTAACTAGTTAGACATTTGACCCTAACATAGCCTCACAAGGTGTTCCACTTAGCACCATTTTAGAGCGTCTCGGCCCCTTAGCAACACAACATCACAACCCCTCAACAACTTGACATTGCATCAGCTCAAAACCATGACGTCGTGACTACAACTTAGGCCCATGCAACACATTGTCGTGCCCGCAACATAAGGGGTGTCACGACCACTACACCAAGGTATGTGTCGCAACCAACCCTCTAAGGTGTGTCTAACCACCTAAACCCAGCATCGTGAGCAAGTCATGTAAAATGGTGTTATTACCTTGACCATCAAGTGTCTTACCCCAACCACAAACATCTCAACCGTTAATAGGTTCTAAGTAGGTGTTATGACATGTGCACTTAGCCAATCAAAACTGTAACGCTAACCGGCTACCAAGTCTAATACTTTGGCAACGTGGCGTTGCAACCCAACTAATAGGTAGCGACCATCTTAGGATTAAGGGAATATCACAACCACCCCACCAAGGAGTGTCGACCGCAACAGAAGACTAAGGGATTGTCTCGACCACCTGCACCACCCCCAAAACAAATCTGAATCAGATCAGAACAAGCGATCAACCCAAAACACCAAGTGTCACAGGGTGAGCATCACCATATTCTCAAGTGTTCAACAAACCTTAACCATAATGATGGAAAATCATCAAAAGAGAAACATTTAGAAGGAGATAACTGAGATCTTTATGCATGTGTAATGAATCAAAACTTCCTTCTATTTCAAGTGTAATGAAACACATAAAAGGTAGTATGTCATCAGGTTAAGATACACATAATAGAAGTAGGAAGAGTTATAAAACCAGTTTGAGATTGATGATAAACACTCTCTTAAGATTCAAGCTCCAAAAGCTTCAACTGAGCTTCAAAACATTGGCCAAGGGTTTGCCTCCAAGAAGAAGAAATTCATGATTAGAAGAGAGTTCAGGAAAAAGGGGAAACAAATCTTTGGTCGAACCAAAAAGAAAAAGGAAAAGAGAAAGAGAAGAGATCATCCTCTCACTAGTTTCCACCATGTCAAAACATAGTCTAATGCCTTTGTGAGGAGGAGATCTCTCTCTTTCTTTCAAGGAAAACCACCATAAATGATCCACGGCCAAGAAGGAAGGAGATGATGGAGGTTTTAGAAAAGAAAATGTAATCTAGAGAAGAAGATTACTTACCAAGAGACGATTCTTCAAGAATCACCACCAAAGGTTAATCCTAGCACAAGATCTTCCACATGCACCAAGGATCGGCCATCCAACAACCTAGATCTGACCTTCCATTCTCTTCAAGATCCAAGGTGATCTCAAGGTAGAAGAATGAGTTGTGGGTCAAAAACGATTACTTGCTAGTGAAGAGGATGTGTTATATGTCATAAGAGGAGAGAGGTAGAGGTGTTTGAGGTGTCAACATATTAGATCATCTTAGGGATGCATGCTCTTCAAGGAGATACTCTTTCTTCCCCTCATGAAAATATTTGTGGTCATGCTTATCCAGCAAGGTGTCACGACCTACTAAGGTCGGTTGGTCCCCTTGTTTCAGTCGAGACATTTATCATGCACACCCTTCTCTCGACCTAGCCCTAATCACCATAGCATGGTCGAGACACCTACACTAAAGGACAACTGTCATGGCCATCCTATCTCTAGGGTGTCTCGGTCGTGACCATGCATCCAAGCATGTGTCTTGGTCGTGGCCCTCACCACAAGTGGTTTAATGGTCACAACCTCAAACCTTAAGATAGTCACCATGTCAACTAAGTAACCCTAGAAACCTTAATATCCCTTTTTGATGTTCATATTCAATATGATACAATCAAGGTGCCTCATATTACCATTTTCTCTCTCACGATGCTAAAGCATAATAAATACTCTCTACATGTGAAAATTTTCAAGGTAACCCTCACTTATGGGTAGTTTGCAAATTAGTCCACAACAAGCACATATATAGCAAGAATAACTCAATCATTAATAAAATTGGTTCCAATTGAAAATATAAGCCTAACACATGATATTAGAACATCTCAAGAGCTTAGATTAAGGTTTAAGCATCTCATTATATAAAGAAATTACAATTAATCTCAAAGCTAGGTCAGGGATCTTACAACTATAAACCCCTAACAGGAATTTCGCCGCTGAAATCCTATGTAAAAAGAGACAGACACTTTTTATGCATCTCGTCTTCAAGTTCCCATGTGGCTTCCTCTACTACACGATGATGCCATAAAACTTTGACTGACACAATGTCCTTTTTCTTCAATTTATTGATCCTTCTATCCAAGATCAGGATAGGACCTTCTACATAAGATATATCATTATCTAGATCCACCTCAACAGGATGATGTGTCAACTCTGTATTAGGGTGACACTTCCTCAACATAGAGATATAAAATACAAGATGCAATCTACTCAACTCAGGTGGCAACCCTAGCTTATAGGCCACCTTCCCAGCACATGCAACCACAAGATAATTAAGGTTCCATATATCTGGGAACTAACTTAGCCTTTTTGCCTAACCTTAGAACACCTCTCCAAGGAGAAACTTTAAGGTACACTCTATCTCCCACCTGGAACTCTAAAGGTCTTTGATAGTTATCATCATAAGATTTTTGTCTATCCTGGGCTGCCTTGAGTTGTTGTTGAATGACTTTGATCTTTTTTGTAGTCTGTTGCACTATCTCATGACCTAAAAGTTGATATTCTACCATCTCATATCAACACAAAGGAGATCTACAACGTCTCCAATATAACACTTCATACAGTGCCATATCAATGCTCCTTTGATAACTATTGTTATAGGCAAATTCTATCAGACTTAGGTGTATATCCCAACTGCCTAAAAATTGCAACACACAAGCTCTTAACAGATCCTCCAAGGTCTGTATTGTCCTCTCAGAGTGTCCATCTGTCTATGGATGAAATACAGTGCTAAACCTCAATTGTGTACCCATCTCTACATGCAAATGCTCCTAAAAGCAACTAGTAAACTGAGTACCTCTATCTGATACTATTGTAGTTGGGATACCGTGCATACGTACTATCTCATTGACATACACCTATGCAATCTTCTTAGATGTATATGTTGCCTTTACTAGTAGAAAGTATGTTGACTTAGTCAACCTATCCACTATCACCCAAACGGAATCACAACCTTTGGCTGTCCTTGGAAGTCCAACCACAAAGTCGATTGTGATGATCCCATTTCTACTGAGGCATAGGCATTGGTTGCAATGTCCCAGTAGGTTTCTGATGTTTGACTTTAACCTTCTGGCATACTGCTCACTTAGGCACAAACTCAACTACATCACACTTTAATCCTAGCCATCAATACATATCTTTTAGATTCTGATACATCTTGGTGTTACTTGGATGCATGGCATGCATAGAAGAATGAGATTCTTCTAGAAATAAGGTCCTCATATTATCTACATCTGGAACAACTGATCTACCATGATAACATATTGTCCCATCATCAGATTCATGAAAACCGTAACACTTCTCACTGCCCAACTCTTCCCAAATTTGTCGTGTCACAATATCATTATGTTATGCATCTCTGATCTGCTGACTCAATTTCGACTTTACTCATAACTGTTCTAGTAGACCTACTAACAAGGATACTTCTAATTGTACATTCATCTATCAAAGAGAGACCAACATATCTCTCTTGTGTCACACCAAAGCATTCTATTATTCCTACTCGAAAGATGATGACGATGAAGGTTTCCTACTTAGAGCATCTGCCACTACATTTTCCTTTCATGGATGATAGTCAATAGTGCAGTCATAATCCTTAATCAACTCCATCCAGCATCATTGTCGCATGTTCAACTCCTGCTTTGCAAAGATATATTGTAGGTTCTTGTGATTGGTGAAAATTTGGAACTTCTCCCCATGCAAGTAATGTCTCCATATCTTCAAAGCATGGATCACAGTGGCTAACTCCAGATCATGTGTTGGGTAGTTTTCCTCATGTTTCTTAAGCTGTCACGAAGAAAAGAAATCATGTTCTTATCCTACATAAGCACACAACCCAAACCATTCTTGGATGCAACACAAAAGACTATATAACCCTTTCCCTGCTTAGGAAGCACTGATGTTGGCGTGCTGGTCAACTTTTCCTTCAAAAATTGAAAAGAATGCTAACATATGTTGTCCCACATAAAGGGTACATCATTCCATGTAAGATTTGTTAGGGGTAATGCCTCTACACTGAAGTTCTTAATGAACCTCCTGTAATATCCTACCAAACCTAGAAAGATGTGAACCTCCATAAGTGTCTTCATTTGTTCCCACTCTAGCACTGATTCTACCTTCTTTGGGTCTACACACACTCCCCTGACAGATATTTCATGTCCTACAAAGCCACTTCCTGTAACGAGAACTCACATTTTCTGAACTTTGCATATAATTGATGTTGCCTCGGTAGTGTCAAAGCCTGACGTAGGTGTTGCTCGCGTTGTTGACCATCTCTAGAGTAGATCAAGATGTCATCTATAAACACAACTACAAATTGATCTAGATGTGGTCTGAACACTTTGTTCATTAGGTTTGTGAATGATGTTGGTGCATTGGTTAGCCCAAACGGGATAACCATGAACTCATAATGACCATACCTTGTCCTAAAGGATCAATTAGGAATGTCCTCTGCCTTAATCTTCAACTGATGATATCCTGACCTCAGATCTATATTAGAGAAAATGGTAGCACCCCATAAATGATCAAACAAGTCATCTATACGTGGCAACGAATACTTATTCTTAATCACCATCTTATTCAATTGTCGGTAGTCTATACACAACCTCATTGATCCATCCTTCTTTTTAATAAATAAAACATGAGCACCCCAAGGTGACATGCTTGGCCTAATGAAACCTTTCTCAAGTAACTCCTGTAACTACTTCTTTAGTTCCCATATCTCTGTTGGTGTCATTCTATACGGTGTTTGTGCTATAGGTTGAGTACCTGGGACTAGATTGACTTCAAAATCAATCTATCTAGGAGGAGGTACACCTAGAAATTCATCAATAAACACATCCTTGAATTCCTGTACAACTAGCACTTTCTGAATACTAGGACTATATGCCTTTGTATCCACCACATGTTCCAAGAATGCATCACAGTGCTATCTCATACACTTCTATATTGGGATGGCTGAAAATAGACAGAATCTACATCTCTATGGATGTCACCTTTCATGAGGATGAAATGTTCTTTTCATCATCCTCACCCCCATAGATCATATTGATAATATCGTCTCACTTCCTGATCCATTCATTACATCAACCCCACTAACATTACCACCAACACCACCACCATCAACAACACAAAACTTGGACAGGTTAAGTGATGTCCTTACACAGCTTAACTTTTGGAGATCATCCACAGACCATTCCTCGTTCTTCTCCAAGTCCTCCAAATGTTATGTTCTTGTTGATGTCTATTTTGATGACATCATCATTACTGGAGATGAAATGATGGGGTATCACAGGGTGCCCAAGTCCTTTATGTGGAAATGTGCCTATAGGGACTGCTTAAGCTGAGATATCCCTGTCATATCATCTCTTGTGATGACGATGTCATCAACATAGACAACAACAAAACATGGCCTTTAGAGGACTTGGAGAAGAACAAGGAGTAGTAAGTGGTTGATCTCTCAAAGTTAAGTTGTGTAAGAACATTGCTTAACTTATTGAACCAAGCCTATGGATACTTCTTGAGGCCATAGAGAGATCATTGGAGATGACACACTTTGTGAGAAGATACCCCCTTAGCAACAAACTGAACTGATTGATGCATGTAGACTTCCTCTAATTGATCACTGTGAAGAAATGCATTCTTGATGTTGAGCTGATAGAGAGGCCAATCAAGGTGAGCTACAAGGGAGATAAGGATGTGAATGGAGGCAATCCTTGTCATGTGAGAGAATGTCTAAAAGTAATCCATGTCAAATGTCTGTGTGAATTCTTTGGCAATCATTCATGCCTGTAATCATTCAACGGATCTACCCGACTTGTGCTTGACATAGAAAACCTACTAGCAACCTATAATAAATTTTCATGGTGGTGTGGTTACTGCAGGGAAATATGGTGATAGACATGGAACTGGAAACAAAAAAATTGTTTTCATATTCGCCTTTAAAATTTGATCAAAGTCAACAACTATAGATTAGGAAGAAAGGTTGCAAGGCATATACTTGGTCCTAGAGGAAGTCCAACGACTATCCTTGTTGCAACATGCTTTTTTCACAAGTATCATCTGGATGGTTTCGGTCGCAGCCTCCTAGTTCAGCCCCACGGATGATTGTTAACAACAACCTCCTAGAGGGTGTCAAAGGCCTCCACATTTGTACTTAGTCCATGTGGACATCTATGAACTCCTGTCATTCTTTTGGAACTGACAAAAAGGAATTATCCCTGCAATATCAATGTGCTACCATTGACTGCTCTCTCTTATTGTTTCTCCCTCAATGTCTCTCCCTTTTACAGGTAAGACTTTCTCAGGTTCTCACATTACCACAATTGTTAGAAGACAACAATTGTCATACCTTATTGATGTGTCTTCTGAAAGCCTCTACTACCCCTCTATTTATAGGAGGATTAGGGTCAGGATTTCCAAATCAACTAGGAGTCAAAGAGATGGAATTTCATTAATTTTCTAGAACCTACAAACCATGAACCAATCGGTTCACCATTGAACGGATCGCTTCACACTTGATTCGATCATTTCAATACTTGATTTGATTGGTTCACCATGCTTCCTATTCACAATCATATTGTCTTTCAAAATTTGACTAATGCACAACATGATGTGAGCATCAATCCTTGATCCAGTCTTATTGATCAACCAATTCGTCAATTCACAACTTAAACCGATTAGTTCATACATCTAAACCGATTGATTCACTAGCTGAAATAGTCATTTCAGACTTATGATTGCCAATCTTGTTTAAATTTAATATCTAAACACTTTTGCAATTAAGTTAAACTTCATTCATGAGTAAACTTATTTTCCAGGTGTATCCTATGTGTATGACCCTATAGGTCCCAAGTTACATTGGCAGTGAATGTCTATAACTGATTTATGACATCACAAGCAATGACAGGTATATAGAAATGCATCATTGCTACCCAAGTAATTGGAAAGTTGGGGAGCAACTTCAGCCTACAATCTATGATTAGTCTTACAGTGATCATATAGTTCCTTTGTCTCTGATATCTAGATTGAGCTTAAGGCATGGAATCTCCATTCTCTTCAACATTCAATCCATGTTCCTTGAACTAGAGAAGACTTACTGAGATACATGTGAGCTCAGATATCATACATATTGATTTACATGAGTGTGGCCATATATTTCTTAGTCTCTCTTATCAAGTGGCCAAGATATCAACTCCAATAGGAGAGACAATTCCCATCTACATCACTCACATTCATTCCCTGTGTGTCATAATGTAATTGAGATTCACCTTTATGGTACCCTTATTCAAGGCCATGTTGGATGATGTCAAAGTACATCGAACAAGATGTGACGAGTGTAGTGATTTTAGGTCTAATAACCACACTCACCACCATCACTATGAGAGATGATTTTGACTACCATTCAATGGTTTCCATGCATCACTCTCAAGGTGGGTTTTTTCGATACACTACTCTCTAACTAGTACATATGTGTTTGGTTTGATATCACATATCATGACTAATGAGATTCTATCATCACCCAACATATGCTCTAGTCTTATGTGTTATTTTTGTCTATAAGCTAACAACCCACTATAGACATAATAAGAATGTATGTACTCTTATTATTTGTATGATCTCACTATTTAGGTCCTCAACCTAAATACATATGTCATCAAGTGACATCATTCTTTAGGCATCTATCATGTTATATCCTTATCTCATAATTGAACAAACATATATAAGAAGATTGTCCTTTTATTATTAATCAAGTTGTTTACAAGATATGTCATTACAAACATCATATGGTTGCTCTTTAGGCATACATACCAATAGACCCCCACTTGCACTTAGAGCTAATCACCCATGAAGTTAATCCCAAGTGATCTAACATGACCTACATGCTTCTGCTACAAAAGTCCTTTTGTCAAGGGATCGACTACATTGCTTTTAGTTGGTACTCTGTAAATATTCACATCTTGTCATTGTATGATCTCTTGTATGAGATGGAATCAATGTTTCATGTGCTTGGAATGTTGATGTGGTATGTGTTCCTTAGCTTGTATAATAGCTCCATTATTATCACAATATAGCTCTACTACATCGTTGATGCTTGGAACCACCCCAAGTTCAGAGATGAACTTCTTGATCCAAATAGCCTCCTCTATTGCATTGGATGCAGCAATATACTCAGCCTCTACTATAGAATCAGCAATTGTGTCTTGCTTGGAACTCTTCCAGCTTATAGCTCCTTTGTTTAGGCAAAGCACAAAGCCAGATTGCGATCTATAGTCATCTTTGTCATCTTGGAAGCTTGCATCGATGTAACCCTTTACCACCAACTATTCCTTACCACCGAGACAAAGAATTGATCCTTAGTTCTTCTCAAGTACTTAAGGATGTTCTTTACAAAAGTCCAGTGACTTTCATTGGGATCTAACTGATACATGCTAATCATACTCAAGACATATGAGACATCAGGGTGAGTACATAACATTGTTCACATGATAGACCCAGTTGGAGATGCATATGGAATCTTGCTCATGTGCTCCCGCTCTTCACAAGAACTTGTACTTTGAGCTCTATAGATACTAACACCATGAGACATGGGTAAGTTTCCACTCTTTGAGTTCTCCTTGTTGAACCTTTTCAAAATTTTGTTGATGTATGTGTTTTGTCTTAGGCTAAGAATCCTTCTAAATCTATCTCTATAGATCTTGATTCATAAGATATAGGATGGTTTTCCTAAGTCCTTCATAGAGAATGTATATCCTATCCAGGTCTTTACCATTAATAAAGTATGTATGTCATTTCCCATCAATAGTATGTCATCCACATACAATATGAGGTATACAATCATGCTCCCACTACCCTTCTTGTAAACACATGATTCATCTTCATTTTGATGGATGCCTAACTCTTTAATTGTTTTTTCAAATCAAATATTAGCTCTAAGATGCTTGCTTTAGTCCATATATTGACCTTTGTATATTATAGACTGTATTTGCATCCTTTAGATTTATAAAATCCTAGGGTTGTTTCATGTACACATCCTCAAGAAGATTCTCATTAAGAAAAATGGTTTTAACATCCATATGCCAAATCTCATAGTCATAATAAGTAGGAATAGCAAGTATGATCCTAATGGAATTAACCATGGAAACTGGAGAAAAGGTTTCGTCATAGTCAACAGCTTGAACTTATCTGAAACCCTTTGCATCCAATTGATCGTTGTAAGTTTGTACATTACCATCTGTGACAGTCTTCTTCTTGAATACCCACTTGCATCCTATAGGTTTTACCCCTTCAGGTGGATCCACCAAGGTCCATACCTTTTTTGGTGTACATGGATTTCATCTCAGATCTCATGGCCTCAATCCATTTCTCATATTTTTGTCCCTTAACAACTTCTACATAGGTCTTCAGCTCATCATCAATGACTGACTCTCTGCCTTCTTGAGTCACAAGATAACCAAATCTTTCTGGCTCAAGGCATGTCCTACTACATGTGCGAGGTTCTTGTGTTACATGAGGAATTTGAGATTCCATAATGGTTTGTGTGTACCTCTATATATTCAATGTTTTCTTGTTGGTCTCGAACTTCTACGAGTTCTACTTTCCTCCCAGTGATTCCTTTGAAAATGAATTCCTTTTCTAGGAATATAGAATCCTTGGAAACAAACACTTTGTTGTCATATGGGGTATAAAAGTAGTACCATTTGGTTTCCCTCGGATATCTAAAACAATAAAATTTATCCAATTTAGGTCCAAGCTTTTCGAGAAACTGATTTTTCACATAAGATTCACATCCCCAAATTTTCATAAAAGACACATTGGGACGCTTCCCATAACCATATCTCATATGTTGTTTTTTGAACCGGTTTAGATGGTATACAGTTTAGTTTAAATGTTGTGGTTTATAGGTCATAACCCCATAAGGAAGTCAGAATATCAAAAAAACTCATCATTGATCGCACCATATCTAGCAATGTGTGATTCCTTCTTTTTGAGACACCATTATGTTGTGATGTTCTAGGTGGAGTCCATTGTGATATGATACCATAGTCTCACAGAAGATTCTTAGACTCTTAAGTATTCACCACCTCAATTAGAACGAAGTGCCTTGATACTTTTACCAATATGATTATTCATTCATGAAATCCTTGAATTTTTCAAGGATTTCTAACTTATATTTCATCAAGTAAACATAACCATACCCACTGAAGTCATCAGTAAAGGTAATGAAGTATTGATAACCACCTCTAGAATTTCTTCTAAAAGGGCCACACACATTAGTATGCATGAATCCTAATAGATCACTTGCCCTCTCCCTATTACCAATGAAAGGAGTATTTGTCACCTTGCCCAACAAACAAGACTCGCATGTCTCTAGTGATTCAAAATTAAAAGAGTCTAGGTATCCATCTTTATGAAGTCTAGAAATGCATTTCTCCTTGATGTGCTCTAGACAAAAATTCCAAAGTTATGTTTTGTTTGAGTTGATGAGTTTTAATCTTTTGATATTTACATCATAAACATCAGTCTCTAGATCTAACAAATAAAAACCATAAGACATTGAGGTACTTCTAGAAAACATCACATCTTTTGAAATGGAACATTGTCCATTCTTTATATGAAATTCAAATCCATTCTTGTCAATACTAGATATAGAACTAATGTTTCTATTAATGGCATGTACAAAATAGTAGTTCTCTAACTCTACTACAAATCTTGTGGGCAGAGATAATGACAGGTTCTAACTGCAGTATCAACAACTCTTGCTCCATTCACAATGCATAGTTCAACCTCACCCTTTCTTAAAGGCTTACTTCTTTTCATATCATGTTTATTCAAACATATGTGAGAACCACATCTGGTATCTAGTACCCATGATGAAGATGTAGACATATTTATCTCAATAATGTACCTAAAATGGAGATCTCTGTCCCCTCCTTCTTCTTCCTCAATTCCTCTAGGTAGTGGTGACAATTGCCTCCCTTGGTCACCCTCCCTTTGCTTTGAGTGTAGAAGATTTGGGTTTCTTGATAGATTTAAAACTCTTCTTAGCTTTTCCTATGCCCTTGGACTTCCCTTTTCCTCTATTGATCATATCATCATTTACTTTTGATTGTCTTTCTTCATCTGTGCTTATTAGATGTTCTCAACATGCCAAGTAATTCCGACAACGGCTTGTCAAAATCATTCATGTTGTAGTTCATGACAAACTGGTTGTATGATTGTGGCAGTGAATGCAGAGGCACATTAGTGTCCAACTCTTAACCCAAGGGAAATCCCAATTTAGCAAGGTTCTCCACATACCCAATAATATTGAGCACATGAGAACCAACTGGATCTCCTTCTGCCATGTTGCACTTGAACAGTGCCTTGGAGACATCATATCTTGTCTTTCCTGATCTTGGTACATGTTCTTAAGATGAGTTACCATCTCAAGAACATCCATGTTCTCATGTTGTCCCTACAACTCATAGTTCACTGAGCATAGCATCAGGCACTAGACATCTATAACATCTTTCTAGTGCTTCTTATAAGCATCTTTGTCAGCCTTAGGCACGATGGGAGCAAGTTCATCTATCTCTAGTGTCTCTAGGACATAGAGCTTCCTCTCTTGTGTGAGAATGATTCTCAATGTCCTAGAGAAAAAGCCTACATGAGAACAATGCACCATGCTTGGAAGGACCACATGACTACCATCACACATCCACAAGAAAGATGATGTATCATGCTTGGCATGCCCTCGCTTAGTTGATCAAGCTTTTCTTGGTGTTTCTTACAGAAAGAATCAAGACTTAATATTGGATTGAGGGACTTATATTTATATAAATACATATACATATCCAATCACCACATACAAATATATATCAAATACATATTATATCCATAAAGGAAACATGCAACTATAAAATAAACGACGGTTATGACCATACTAAAGAAATTCCTTGGAGCCACAAGGAATTGCTACCACCTAAGGTCCACATCACATGTAGCGACATGTTGTTGAAGAAAATTTGTGAAAGAACCAGTCTAGGTCGATCGACTCAACTCTTGAGTAGATCAGTTGGCCTCCTAGTCGGTCATTGGTCTCTTAGTTCATTAGGTTGGTCTCTGATTCAAGAGATCTCTAGACTCCTCTAGTCGATAGGTTGGGCCACCAGTCGATCGATTGGCTCCTCCTATTATATGGCCTCCTCAGTCCTCCAGTCAATTGGTTGGGCCACCAGCCAATCGATCAGCTCCTCCTATCATCTAGCCTCCTCGGTCCCCTACTGGATCAGTTCAAATTCTGAGTCATTGTTTCGTCAGGTGCAGAACGCCTTCTTTTGTCAAAACATAAAATAAAACTATCATATTCCTATTTAACTTATTACGTTGTAGTAAGGAAACCTCAAGTTATATTTGATAGGATCATAGGAACGGAAGTATTAACTTAGATATGGAGAAAAATAGAGAGCCTTGGTATGCAAACGGAGTTATTAAATAGGAATAAAACCATTCAACCATGCACAAATATTTAGGGGGGTATTGGCCATAACAAGTGGACATTCACCATCAAAACAAAAATGAGGGTGATGCATCTAATTTTCATATATATCATAAATATATAGGGATCATATGTGGTATAATGGTATTTAATCATATTTGCACAATAATCATTATAATATTCACATAGTATGTAATCAATAAATGAAAAAATCAAAATCTGGTCATATCAATTAAATCCCAAAACATAGTAAATTGATGTGGCTATGATACCACTATAGAGAAATAGGATGATAGATACGGCAGACGAAACAACAAATTTCTTGCCATATTTGTGGCAACACATCCCACTATCATACATACAGTGAGGTGTTACGTGAAAACATGTGGAAATCACCATAACCACAGATTACCAAAAACACTGGTTAATTAAAACCGATTGCGGAAAGCTGATAAACTGAGGAACTATTACATTCAAGTCCTCATCCTGCAAAGAAATAGGTTATATATACATATACAAGACCTGATACATGTCCACATCTTAGAGGAACAGATGTCTATCCATCACGTGAGTTCACCACCTGTTCATATACATAAGGGCCCACACCCGGCCAACAGCAGGATATACAAAACATCAACGATCGTACATCGTGAAACAACGTCAAAACACCTCCAAGGACCTGAGAGTATAGGGATGACCCTAGACTCTACTACAAAACATCCAAAATAGTAGCATATCCATCACTTGCCTTCTATTGTTCATCTAGCTGCTCGGCCGCAACTCCACGACCACCACCACGTCTAGCTCAACCACCTAAAAAGGTTGTAAACCAGCGGGGTGAGACACACAGTCCCAGCGAGAAACATAACTCCCCGCCGTGACTACAGAACCTCAGAAAGATAAAGCAATACATCAGATAACTGATAAGAGATATAACAAGAGCAGTTTATGTAAAGCAAAGCTATTCTTACCGACAAGCTTACCAGATGTACAGAAGGCATATAATCAATTCTTCTTTATGCAACATGATTAACAAGATAAGCTATATTGCTATGTAACATGAGCAACAATGAGTAACTGCAATATATAACATATTAACTACACAAGCAAGACATCAACCAATGTTCTGTGTTTTGCCTTAAGCAATAATTACTATACGGCTGAATTACGTATTTTATTATGCCCTGAGGAAGTGAACCGTACCGTTCAAATCCAACCTTCGGCTGTGAATCCCATAACCGATGCCATACAAGGTTAATGGAAGAGCCGAACTCCACAACCTCTCCCCTTGTGGTCAGTGCATGAGAAACAAAGCAGGACCGCAGTATCATGCTCAAGTGGCCTCAGCCACAAGGTCAGCTCCTCAGGATACCCTTCCTCTAGCCCACCTCGGTACAGGTCACAGCGCTAGTATATCTGAGCCACAGGCATGATCATCGTGCTCTGAGCCATGAACGCATTCATGCTCTTCATATCACATATCCGGAGCTATGGGCCTATTCACCATGCTCATCACATATCCCGAGTCTGCAACTGCAACTGCACTCATTTTCCTCTCTATTTGAGGCTAGGAGAAACCTCGCATATTCAAAAATATGTGCTTCGGGTTAACCCGAAGGAGAACTCATTTCACCATCACCAGCTCTTGACGATGATGGATCTATGGCCAGGGCAAACTACATGATATATTCCACTGTAATTATTTAGTATCTTTTAGATGGATTGCAAGATTCAACCAAGTTGTATAACATGCAAGATATAACAGAAAGTTTTTTTTTGGTGCGAAAAGGGTGGGGTGCCTCTTTACTAAGAAAATAGAGTTTAGGGTAGATACAAGGTGTAGCTACCAAGAAAAGAAAATGGAGGTTGCAAGGCACAACCACCAAAAGAAGAAAAAACAACTATACAGACTATAGAGCTATCTATACAGGTAGACTAGAATCTGAAAACAGTAAAAAACTATCTTTGTCACAAGTCATCCAAAATTTATCCACATCCATCCTCGCATCATGAAAGATTCTTCTGTTCCTCTCCATCCAGAGCATATACACAACACAGCCAGCTTGGACCTTCCCTTCATTCCTCAGAGATAAAAGATCCAGCAACGAACTGACCTGAATGTTATACTTTAAGTGAACCTTCCTCCAAACATCCCTAGCAAAGCAGCAATCAAAGAAAAGATGAGGAATATTCTCTTCACAGCAATCACATAAGTAGCACCTCGAAGCCAAATGGAAACCAATACTTTTCAAATAATCCAGCGTGGGTAATTTGTTCAAGCACAGTTTCCAAAATAGGATAGACCATTTCCTGGGAAAGGAATTAGACCACACCCATTCAGACCACTGCACTTTGGGATGTTTATATCTGGAAATAGCCCAACCATCTTTCAGCAAGAAGTTCCTATTGCTGCCATTGATCAAAATCTCATCCTCTTCTTCAATATTAAAACTTTGAGTTTGCAAGACACATCTCAGAATCTCTGCACCCCTGAAATCAGGCACAGACCACTCACCATTGATCAAGCACGAGGAAGCTCTGCAATTTCTCCCCTTCCCCAATCTCAGAACAATCTGCTCATCCACAAGATCAATCAATCTTTCCTCTCCATTGACCCACGGGTCTAACCACAACAGAAATCTGTTACCATTTCCCAGGCTCAAGCTAATATGATTTAAAAGCAGAGGTCTGCATTTTAACATCTTATTCCAGATCCAAGAAGCTCCAGATTTAATCTCAGTTGATATAACAGAAAGTTAACAATATAAAACTCAACATTATGCTTTTATTGTAATCACATCAACCTAATCCATCTCAAGGATCCAACATCACATGTTATCACTTGGCCTCTTGCCAATCATTCAGATCCATCTCAAGGATCATCACATACTGTGGGATCTCAATCCCTCATCATATATTGCCACTACCTTTCAAGGCTCACATCATCATCATGGGACAAACATATCATATATGCAATCTCATCAACAAGAGTAATTATCAAAGTGATGTTACTCATCACATATCTCTCATAGCCTTTTCATGGCTAATCATCACCTACATGGTCAGTGTACACAATAATCGTAGTTTCAACATAAGGACTATGCTTACCATCATAAGATGATATTCAAGATTCTATACTTATAAATTATACATCAACTGATGATCATGTGCATAAGACACATCATTAAACAACTATTTATGTGCTTATTTTCATCTCAGTATAAAGCAGATAACCAAGGTGATCACTTCATGCATATAGTCATGTTAGATACAAAGGACTAACGTTACCATTATCATTGCCATCACCATTATCATTATCATCACCCTTATATAAGCAAGGAGTTACCATCGTTTTAAGCAAGGACATATATATAACAGTCTACTTTCCATGAACCGTGAAACCCTCACTATATGCGTTAGGAGCCCTCACTAGAGGTACCAAGATCCCTCACTACAAAGCTGTACTGGGCCACCTGCCCTTACCCAAAGCTTAACGCACAACGGCCGATACATAAGCAAGCAACAACGCTGCGTCAGAGGGGTGTCGCGCACTAAAGGTGTGTCAGGCACAAGCACTATCGGGCAACGCCCGTCACAACTCAGGATATCGGCCAACACAGTGTGACGTCTGTCACACACCGCACAGCAATGCCCGTCACAGGGGCTATCGGCCAGGTCACCACAGAAAGCTAATGTCCAAGAGAGAGAACTCATTCCACATATCGTGCAACCAACTGATCAAGGCCTAACGGCCGTCACAAAGCAAAGAAAAGGTTGTGACGCCCATCACAGGTCAAGGTATAGCGTCCGACACAACAGCCTATCGCCCAACACTTACTCATGTCCTATCGCCCAAGAGGCTAGGTCAAGAGGGCTGTCGGGAAGCAACTCCCCAAACCCATATCGTCCAAGGTACACTCACAAAGCTCATTGTCTTCCTCAAGCTCAAAGGCAACCAAAACCCTAGAGGGTCAAGAACACAAGCTCACCAAGAAACCCTAAACCATAAGGAGGATCGGCCAACACAGGTACAAAAGCAAGGTACAAAAACTAACAACAACATGTAAACAAGATCATAGAAAAGGAGATAGTGTAGCTAGGGTTAGAAGTTATGCAACCCGCCTTAAGCAAGCTCCAAGCTCCTAGCACCACCAAGCGAAGAAGGAGAGACTCCAAGGGATATCGTCCACCACTTGCTCCTTCAAGGGGTTGTTGGCCACCAACAAGCAAAGAAGAGGGTTGTGTCATGCACAACAAGATGGAGAAGAAGCTAAAGGACCAAAGGGACTCAAAGCAAGGAAAGGAACCGCATATATAGGAGGAAAGGGAGGAGAAAACAAGGTAGAGCAAAGAAAGGTGTCGTCCACCTAGGGACACTTGTCCTAGAGAACAAGCCACCACACTAGCAAGCCCTAAACACATGTCCAAGGTTATTGCCATATGTAAGCATCATGCACCAAGTGTCCACTAGTGGTGACACAAACGAGGTCAAAGCTAGGTCAAACACCATGGGCGACACAACAACTTGCACCATGGGCGACACACACACATGTTGGCCGATACACTCCCTATCTTGGGCGATACACTCATCCCTTGGTCGATACAAGGCTCAACCAAGGCAAAGCAAGGCACCCCAAGGCCCAAACAAGCTCAACCAAGGCCCAAGAGAACTCAAACAATGAGCCCAAGCCTTCCTCTCATCACTAGAGGAAGCAAAGAGAGAGAGGAACACCTCACAAGGTGGCAAACTTGCCCACAAAACCCTAGACTTGGGTTATTTGCAAGTAGCACCTCTAACTCTCAACAAAGCACAACCAAACCCTAATCACCACTAAAGGTGATTAGAAAGCACCTAAGCATCAAGGTTAAGCAAAACAAACAGGGTAAACCCTAAACGAAGGTCAGGGTCCTTACAATATTTCCCTTTAATAGTAGATCGTGTCAACAACTATAGATTAGGAACGAAGATTGCAAGGCATTACATGGTCCTAGAGGAACCCTAAACCACAAGGAGGATCGGCCAACACAGGTACAAAAACTAACAACAACATGTAAACAAGATCATAGAAAAGGAGATAGTGTAGCTAGGGTTAGAAGTTATGCAACCCGCCTTAAGCAAGCTCCAAGCTCCTAGCACCACCAAGTGAAGAAGGAGAGACTCCAAGGGATATCGTCCACCATTTGCTCCTTCAAGGGGTTGTCAGCCACCAACAAGCAAAGAAGAGGGTTGTGTCGTGCACAAAAAGATGGAGAAGAAGCTAAAGGACCAAAGGGACTCAAAGCAAGGAAAGGAACCACATATATAGGAGGAAAGGGAGGAGAAAACAAGGTAGAGCAAAGCAAGGTGTCGTCCACCTAGGGACACTTGTCCTAGAGCACAAGCCACCACACTAGCAAGCCCTAACCACATGTCCAAGGTTATTGCCATATGTAAGCATCATGCACCAAGTGTCCACTAGTGGTGACAAAAATGAGGTCAAAGCTAGGTCACACACCATGGGTGACACAACAACTTGCACCATGGGCGACACACACACATGTTGGCCGATACACTCCCTATCTTGGGCGATACACTCATCCCTTGGCCGATACAAGGCTCAACCAAGGCAAAGCAAGGCACCCCAAGGCCCAAACAAGCTCAACCAATGCCCAAGAGAACTCAAACAATGATTCCAAGCCTTCCTCTCATCACTAGAGGAAGCAAAGAGAGAGAGGAACACCTCACAAGGTGGCAAACTTGCCCACAAAACCCTAGACTTGGGTTATTTGCAAGTAGCACCTCCAACTCTCAACAAAGCACAACCAAACCCTAATCACCACTAAAGGTGATTAGCAAGCACCTAAGCATCAAGGTTAAGCAAAACAAACAGGGTAAACCCTAAACGAAGGTCAGGGTCCTTACAATATTTCCCTTTAATAGTAGATCGTGTCAACAACTATAGATTAGGAACGAAGATTGCAAGGCATTACATGGTCCTAGAGGAAGTCCAATGAATATCCTTTCTACAGTGTGCTTCTTTCACAAGCTGTGTTTCTTTCACAAGTAGCACCCAGATGGTTGTTGGCGGAGGCCTCCTAGTCTAGCACCACAAATGGTGGTTGACGACGTCCTCCTAGTAGGTGGAAAAGGCCTCCACATCTCTATGTAGTCCACGTTGACCACCACGAAATCCTGTCGTTCTTTTGGAATTGATAGAAAGGAGTTGTCCCTTTGATGTCAACATGCTAGCATTGACCGCTCTCCCTTATTGTTTGTCCCTCATTGTCTCTTCCTTTTACAGGTAAGACTTGCTCTGGTTCTCAAGTTACTACAACTGTGGGAAGAAAACAATTGTCAGATCTTATTGTTGTGTCTTCTGAAAGCCTCGACTATTCCTCTATTTGTAGAAGGGTCAGGGTCAAGATTTCTAGATCAACTGGGAGTCGAAGAGATGAAATTTCATGATTTTTCAAAACCTACAAACCATGAACTGGTTGGTTCATACATGATTCGGTCAGTTCAACACTTGAATCTATTAGTTCACCATGTTTCCTATTCACAATCATATTGACTTTCAATATTTGATTAATGCACAACATGACGTCATCATCAATCCTTGCTCCAATCTTATTGATCAACCAATTGGTCAGTACATACATATGAACCGATCATTTCACTAGTTGAAGCAGTCATTTTAGACTTATGACAACCAATCTTGTTTAAATTTATTAATACCTAAACACTTTATTAATCAAGTTAAACTTCATTCATGAGTAAACTCCTTTTCTAGATGTATCCTCTATGTGTGACCCTGTAGGTCCCAAGTTATGTTGGTAGTGAATGTTCATAATTTATTTATGGCATGTCTATCAATGAGAAGTACACATCATTGCTACCCAAGTAATTGTAAAGTTGGAGAATAACTTCAACATGTTATTAGTGTTATAGTGATCGCATAGTTCCTTTGTCTCTAATATCCAGATTGAACTGGAGGCATGGAATTTTCATCCTCTTCAACATTCAATCCACATTTCCTTGAACTAGAGCACACTATCTGAGATACATGTGAGCTCACATATCATACATATCGATTTACATGAGTATGGTCGTACATTTCTCAATCTCATTTATTGAGTGGCCAGGATATCAAATCTAATAGGAGGGACAAATCTCATCTACATAACTCACAGTCATTCCCCATGTGTCACAACATATTTGAGCTTCACCTTTATGGTAACCCTTATTCAAGGCCACATTAGATGATGTCAAAGTACATCGAACAACATGTTATGAGTGTAATGATTTCAGGTCTAAGAACCACAGTCACCACCATCACTATGAAAGATGATTTTAGCTACCATTCAATGGTTTCAATGCATTGCTCTCAAGATGTGTCTGTCCAACACACTATTCTCTAACAAGTACCCATATGTTTGGTTTAATATCACATATCATGACTAATGAGATTATGTCATCAACCAACACACATTCTAGTCTTATGTGTTATTGTTGTCTATCAGCTTCCACAATAACAACCGACTAGGGACATAACAAGAATGTATGTACTCTTATCATTCGTATAATCTCACTGTTTAGGTCCTCAACATAAAGACATACGTAATTGAGTAATATCATTCTTTAGACATCTATTGTGTTATATCATTATCTCATAATTGAAGAAACAAATAGATGAAGATTGTTCTTTTTTAATTAATCAAATAGTTCACAAGATGCCATTACAATCATCATATGATTGGCTCTCTGAGCATGCATACCAATAGTATGTCATGTCATGTTGTTGTGGAGAGCACATGTTTCTTGTTCATCCTCATCCTTTGCAATTTCCCTAGACACAACATATGTTCCTAAGTGTCCAGTAGATGCTCTGCATCATCCTGTATGGAAAGCTGCCATGGTGGAAGAAATGTGGGCTCTCCATGACAACAAGACATGGGATCTTGTAACCCCACCAGTAGGCCAAAATATTGTAGGTTTCTAGTGGGTTTTCTCTATCAAGCACAAGTTAAATGGATTTGTTGAATGACTCAAGGCGTGACTAGTTGCTAAAGGATTCACCCAAAACTTTGGTGTGAATTACTTTGAAACATTATCTCTATTGACAAGGATTGCATCTGTTCACATCATTATCTCCCCTGCATTTCACCTTGACTGGCCTCTTTATTAGCTCAACATCAAGAATGCATTTCTTCGTGGAGATTTCCTAGAGGAAGTCTACATGCAACAACCACCTAGGTTTCTTGCTTAGGGGGCATCTTCTCACAAAGTGTGTCATCTCTGATGCTCTCTCTACGTCATTAAGCAGTCTCCATGGGCTTGGTTCAACAAGTTAACTAGTCCTTACACAACTTAACTTTCAAAGATCAGCTATAGGCCACTCTTTGTTCTTCTCCAAGTCGTGTAAAGGCCATGTTCTTGTTGTTTTCTATGTTGATGACATTTTCATCATCTATGATGATATGATGGGGTTATCTCAGCTAAAGTAGTCCCTACAGGCACATTTCCACACAAAGGACTTGGGACATGTATGATACTTCATCGAGATCAAAGTTCTCTGATCACCCTCAGGGATAATCCTATCACAACAACTCTATGTCTTAGACCTACTTCAAGATGCCAAAATGGTAGAAGCCAAACCAGTCTCTACTCCAATGGACTATCATACAAAGCATATGCATGAAGGCAAACTTTTTGCTGAAGTAGAGAAGTATCGTCATATATTTTGGAAGCATATTTTCTTGACTATTACTCGATTAGATATTACCTATGTTGTTGGGGTAGTTAGCCAACACATGAGTGCACCACTCTAGGTCCACTGGTCTAGCATTCAATGCATTCTTCACTATATCAAGAGTGCTCTAGGATGAGGATTGCTCTACACACATCCTAAGTCCAAGGTAATCTCTATATCTGTATATGCAGATGAATATTGAGTTGGTGATTCTAAAGACTAGCGGTCCACTTCCAACTATTGTGTCATGATTGTCACTCACCTAGTATCCTAGAGGAGTAAAATATAGGTTGTGGTATCTCACTCCAGTAGCGAGGCAGAATATTGGGTTATAGCTCATGCATGATGTGATCTACATTGGATCTAGTCCATTTTGACTTATTTTGAAATCCCTTCTTGAAATCCAACTACTTTATATTGTTATTACCATGCGGATATCCATGTATCTAATAATCTAGTCTTCTACAAGCACACAAAACACATCAAATTCGACTGCCATTATGTGTGGGACTTGGTCAAAGCTAAGGAAATCATCACCCCTCACATTAGGACAGATGATCAAGTTGTGGACATCCTTATCAAACCTCTTCCTACTACTTTATTCAAATAAATGGGCATCGAATTGGGGCTTCACAATGTTTACCCTCCAACATGAGGGGGTGTTATAGTATATTTTATTATTTGGGATTAGGCCTATTGTATTTTTCCTTTATTTATATTTAGCCCATGTACTCCCTAGCTCCTATATACATGAAACCCAGTTCTCTTGTTCACTTACTGAAAATAACTTATTTTACACTATGCAATTTGCTTCTATGGATTTTCTCAAGTCATCTACTAATTTAAGTGTCCAAATTATCAATTTGGGGCCTCTAGATACTAATGTGAAACGGACAAATGGCAATGGTTGCTTTTGGATTGAGTCTTCTAGACCCACTCATGCTCACGGTTCCGGTATGCTACCATATATATGGAAATTTTGACCAATTCGTCCATTATCAAATGTCATCTATTTTCATTCAACATCTCATGGAGATCTTTACTCCTTAATGGAAGATGAACACCATTTATTAAGCATGTGAATGGTACAATTGTGTGGGAACACATTCTTAGTTCCTGTCTCTATTTCCATCCTTTATTATGTATTGTAGTAACTACATATGCTACTTAGCTTAAGATGTTATTTTCTAGTATCAAATGGTGTTGTCACCCTAAACCTGGTTATAAGTTAGTAAATTTTATAATTCAAAGTGGAGAACATAGGTACACTTGCATTTCTACACACCTAAAATGGGTCATATGTCAAAGTTTTTTCATATATTTTATTCATGCAATCACACAATGACAATGTTAAAAAGGTTCACATTGGCACAATAGAAGTAAAAGCTATGGTAATCTCTAATCTACAATACATGATTTACAATAGATAACAAATACTAGAGGTATGGATATGGTTGGAGATGCAAATGACATGGGTGATCAAGAAATGACAATAGTTGTAAGGACCCGTACCTCTATTTTGGGCTTTCCCTGTTTACTTTGCCTAAACCCTATGTTTAGAGGCTTTCCTAATCACCTGAGTTGTGATTAGGGTTTGTTTGTGCTCTGTTGAGGGGTTGAGGTGCAACTTGCAAATTACCCAATTTTTAGGGTTGGTGTGCAAGTTTGTCACCTTAAGAGATGTCTTTCTCTCTCCTTGCATCCTCTAGGGTTGAGAGGATGGGTTGGGGTCTTTTCTTGAGTAGCCTTGGGCTTTGTTGAGCCTTTTTGGGATTTGTTGATCCTTGTTGAGGCTTGGTATCGGGTTGGACCTTAGTGTATCATCCAAGGAAGTGATGGTTGTATCGGGCAAGGAGGTGTATCGGCCATGGTGTGTCGGGTTGCCATGTTGGGAGGCACACACACCCTCTTGACCTAGCCTCATTTGTGTCACCATATTTGGACAAGTGTTTGTTGCTTTGATAAGTGGGTGGCAAGTCGTGGACAAGTGTTTTGGGGTTCTAGCATGTGGCACAATCCTTGGACAAGTGTTCTAGGGGTGGGTGCCAATTTGCCTTGCTCTTCCCCTTCACCCCTTAGTATATAAACAACCCCCCCTTGCTTGCTAGGTCTCTTTGGTTCCTTTAGTTGCTTTCCCTTCCTTTGGTGGCTGAGCTAGGAGAAGAAAGGAGCAAGTGGTGGTCGATACAGCTGGTGTCTTGGGCGAAACACCTTGGTAGATTATCCCTCTTCTTCTCTTGTGGTGAGCATCTTTCTCTCTTTCCTTGGTACCACCTTCTTCCTTGCTTATTCGGCCATGGAAGTGATAGGTTCCCTTCTTTTCTTGAGGTGGCCGAAGGTGGAGCTTGGAGTTTGTGCTTAATGCGGGTTACATAACTCCTACCCTAGCTATATTACCTTCTATTCATGTTGCTTGTTTATATGCTATCTTGATCGGATATGCTTATCTTGTTAGTAATATCTTTGCTCTAGTATGTTCCCTTGACATTGTGGATATGATGATATGGTTGTGTGGTTTAGAGGTGTTCTTGGACCTTGTTGGCCGAACCTTTAGGTTAGGATTCTTTGGGCAAAACCCCTCTCTCTTAGTTGTTGAGAGGTGATCCTAGGGTTTCCTAACTCCATGGTGTGTGTTCTTGGGGCAAAATCCCTTTCTCTCCCTTTGGTTTTGATAGGTGAGCTTGAGCTCTAGTGGTGTAGGAAAAACCCATCTCTTCCTTAGTCGTTGAGAGGTGAGTCTATGCTCTAGTTTCTTGAGCAATACCCCTCTCTCTCACCATGGATTTGAAAGGAGAGCCTTTGGTTGGTCTTGACCTAGTTGAGTTTGGAGGGTTGGCTGGTATGGGGATGACCCACCTTGCTGCCCGATATGTGAAAGAGGTTGTGCAAGTCCCCTCTCACTTAGATGTTGAGAGGTGATCCAAAATTCTTGATCTTTTAGGGTTTTTGGTGGTTGTCTTGAGGTTGAAGATGACCAACCTGTCACGACCTTTGGACCCTTGCCCTATATCCCTTTTCTAGGGTTGAGTTTGGGCAATATGCTTTGGCCGACAGGGATGTGCTTTGGGTGTTAGATGGTCTGTGTTGGGCGTCATGGCCTGTTGTACCTTGCCCGATAGGTCATGTGGTTCTTGGCTGATATGGATCCTCACCCTAGCTGTTGGGTGATATGTCCTTGACTGATATGGCCCTAGCTTGGGCATTAGAGTGTTCCCTTAGACAATATGGGGTTGCATTGGATGTTGGGAGGTTGTGTCGGGCACTACACTTGACCGATATGGCCCTGCCGTTGTGCATGACACCCTCTTCGGTAGTGTTTCCTATTACCGTTGTAGGTGTGTTGCCCGTCACAACATTGCCCGTCGTTGGGCGTTGCATGATGCAGCGTTGCCCGCCCGATATGATGCTCCACACTTGGGCATTATAGGTTGGTTCCTAGCTGGTTGCCTAATATGGTGTCTTGAGGAGGTGTTGCCCGATATCTTCTTGTGGTGCTGCCTAATACCTAAGTGATAGTGGTTGGCCGATATGGTTGTTTCCCTAGAAGGGTGTTGTACGATACAACAGGTGGTGAAGTGTTGCGTGCTTAACCGATATAGTGTTGGGTGTCACACTCTTTGGTGAGAGTCGATGCACCTTTGGTGAGGGTTGTTCCTTACCCGATACACCTTTAGTGAGGGTTGTACCTTGTGTTCGGTTGGTAACCCTAATGCTTACTATGATTTGATACACTCATCTAAGTTGCATGGTTGACTCTCATAATAAAGTAAAGGGTTATAAATGTTCCTTGTACAAGTACCATTATTTTTCTATGATTATGCTAACCATGCAGGTTCCATGTGTATGGATATGAAATTAGGTAATAGCCATAGTGATGGCATGGCAACGATATGATGTTGAACCTTAAGGGTTATGATGAACCCAGTGATATATAATGGGTGTTACCCATGGGATGGCAATGTGTGCCTTGATGATGGGATTGAGTCCCTGTGATGTTGATCCTTGAAATGGATCTAGATTATTGGCAAGAGGCCAAGTGGTAACATGAAATGTTGGATCCTTGTGATGGATCAGGATGATTTTGATGGCACTGAAGGCCTTCGTGACAATGTAACACAAGATTATGAGCTCTATGTTTATTCATTCTTGATATAGTTGCATGTTACATAACTTGGTTGAATCTTGCAATCCACTTAAAATATGTTAATTAATTATAGATGAATCTTTCATGTAGATTGCCCTAGCCATAGATCCACCATCATCATGACTTTGGTGATGGTGAAATAGGTTCTCCTAAGGGTTAACCTGGAATGCATATTGTTGAATATGTGGGGTGCTCCTACGCCCTAAGTAGTAGTGCATGTTTAGAGCACAGTTTCAGGCATGTGGATCAGTGTGGTTGGAGCATGGTGAATAGGCCCATGGATCAGGATATGTGAAAGAGCATGGTGAATAGGCCCATGGTTCAGTGATGATGGAGCATGGTGAACAGGCTTGTGGCTTAGTTTTCTAGCGCTGATACATGTACCAAGGTGGGCTAGGTAGAGGGTATCCTGACCCTGTGTGGCTGAGGCCACTTAAGGAAGAGATTGCGGTCCTACTTGTTCGTTCTTGTGCACTGACCACAAGGGAAGTGAGGTCATGGAATCTGACTTCCCCATCAACCTTGTATGGAAATCGATTGCGACCAAGCAGTGGTCAGTTTGGATCTGATTGGTACGACTCACTTCCTCAGGGCATAATAAATTGTAATCCAAATGTATAGTATATTTTCTTAGGGAAAAAAACGAAACATTGGTTGAGGCCTTGCTTGTATAGTTTCTCTAGTTATATCTTGAAAGTTAATTACGTGTTCCTCATATCTTATGATAAGTTCTTATACAACTCATCTTGTTAATCTTATTCCATAAGAAATATCTGGTTATATACCTCTCGGATATCTTGGTAAGATGTTATAACAAGTTAGTTATGCTCAGTATGCTGCTCATATATGATATGCTTATATCAGCTACCTATTTTATCTGTTATAGCTCCCTTTTGAGGTTTTATAGTTTCGATGGGGGTTATGTTTCTCGTTGGGACTATGTGTCTCACCATGTTGGTTTAAAACCTTTTTAGGTGATCGAGCTAGACGTGGTGGTGGTCATGAGGTTGCGGTTGAGCACCAAGAAGAATAGTAGAAAGCAAGGTTGGATATGCTGCTACTGTTGTTGGATGCTTTGTAGTATAGTCCTAGAGTCACCCCTGTACTCTCAGGTCCTTGGAGGTGTTTTGGCCACGTTTCACGATGTATAGTTGATAGGCCTTCTTGAATCCTACTGATGGCCTGGTTAGGTTTGTTCTGTATATAAACAGGTGATGCATCCTTTATGGGTAAGTGACAGCTGGATCCTTTGAACTGTGGATATTATCAAGTTTATGTATATTTATATAACATTTTTCTTTGCAGGATGTGGATCTGGTTGGAATAGTTCCTTTCTTATCTGCTTTCTGCAATCGATTTTAATTAACCTGTGTTTTTGGTAATATGATGTTTATGATGGTTCTGCATGTTTTCACGTGGCATTTTGTTGTCTATGTGATAGCGGGATGTCACAATAGTTGTACCAAGAATACCCTAGCATCCTTATCATCCACCCCCTAGTTGTCCCTTCCAGGAAGAACATAGTGAGAAGAGGAAGGGAAGAATTTATATGAAGATGAATGGGGAGAAATATAATGTGATTTTGAGAGGAAAGCATGTGTATCCACCATTCCCACAATAGAAATCATTATAATGTCCTTGAAATTTGGGAATTTGAGATCTGAACTCAATAAAATTGGGTCAAAAACAAAGTGGAATAATGAGGAAGGTGGCATGACTTCGTTTAATGAATTTGATCCCTAGACTTATATTAAAGTCTTCAATATAAATAATAATGAGCATATGAATTAATATGAGGCTTTAGTTGAGATACTATGATGAAAAATCCTTAATTTTGTAATTAAGAATGTTATTAGGCTTATGGAACATTTGAAAGGCCTAGGTGTGAACCATAGGCCCTGAATCCAATTAAATCCCATTTGGACTATGTAACATCCCAGGATTTGAGGCCTTAGATAAAATGATCTTATAAGGAATGATTAGACTACTCATATCACCAAGGTGTGCCTCCTTTTCCGGGAGCCCATCACTAAAGAACTCCATAGTTAAGCATGCTCAGAGCTTGGAGTAGTACTAGGATGGGTGACCAGTCAGGAAGTTGACCCCGGATTGCGCATGAGTGTGGACAAAGCGCACAGTTAAGGCTAGTGGTGGTCTGTGGGGCCAGTCGTCATTCCTTAAACTCTACTAGAGCCTTGGGTAGTGGGCCCGGGTGTTACAATTGGTATTAGAGGATTATCCAAAAGACAGAGGTGTCTAGAAAAGGATCACGTCTGGGGGCTGGCAATATTTTCCTCCGCACCGTGAGTCAGAATACGAGGTCTCCCGGATCTGTGTGACTGCCTGGACAATGTCTTAGGATCTGACTCAAAATAAGATACCTTTAGGACTCTCTCATCTATTTTCGTCCCTTCTCAACCCTAAGTCTGTTAAGATTCTAAGGTTTATGATTTTTCTCTCTCTTCCTCACTCTCTTGAGGATAGGGTATGTATGATAAGGTTAAGGAATCCTCCACCAAAATAATGAAAAGCATGTAAATAAGATGTCATGGACATAAGATTAATAGTTTAAGGGTAGACTAAAGATTAGTTGCATGCTTAAGTCATATGACATGTGTTGTTGTACCCTCAGGAGAGACATGAGGTTAGATCTTCTTGTCAGGAGGATGAGTAGAGAGTGGGTCTTGGAGGCAGAGATCTCCATTAAAAGTAAATACTGGGCACATCCTCTGAGGATGATGCTAACCCTAACCCTAAGTGGTGTCTAGAGAGAGAGATGGCATGAAGATGGATGTCATGGTCGACCATGTGTGTGGGTTGACATGCTTTTGGTTTTGGATACCTATGATAGTATGAGCCATGTGAGGTTGGCTGTCCTAGTACCTTTGGCGACCCAACCCTAGGGAAGGTCATGCAAGTTAGAGTGAAGGATAACTCCTTCATCGTTGAGGTTAGTGAAGAACCTATAGAAACCCTATGGGCTTATATGAGCATGGCATAGTATGCACCCAAAATACGTTAGTAGTGCTGGCAGTAGGTTAAAACCCAAGCCTGAAGGGCATATGGGATAACTTATGAGATAAGCATAAATAGTTATGGATAATCTTGAGCGAACATAGGTTTGATCATACGTTTCATCCCTATAGGGGTATGCATGATAGCTTGATCCACCTTCATGGAGAGAGAACCTTTAGCAGTAAGGTTTTTGTGGGGTTAGCTCTAGAGAGAGAGAGTGGGACTCAAGCAAGAAGGTTGGAAGCTTAGACTCCGAGATATGAGGAGCAGTGAGGAGTTGGGTATGTTTTAACCTAGAATGGACTATGTGGATGGTTGTAGTTTCCTCTTGCACAATCCCTGGAGGCCTAGGGTATCTTGGTTGCCTTTAGAGGAAATAAACCCTAGAAGAAGGATGAGGCTGCTATGTGCAGATGATATAGGTGCTTACCTTCTGTGGATAGGAAGAAGAGTTCCTTATACCCTGAGGAGGTTTAGTAATAAGTTGTGAGGCCTTATACCTAGTTGGTTTCCCTTGAGGAGGCCTCGTATCTGAGGTGTTGTTCATAAGGAAGAATTATAGAACATGCATGTTATACCTCATATATGTATGGTTCATGGTTGGAATGTTGAGCATGTAGTTGGATAGCTCCTGCAGGAAAAGTAAACCTAGGGCTCCTTGGCCTAAAGAAGGGAAGTAGTAGTACCTGGTGCGCCTGATGCTCATGATGAGATTTGAGTTTCTATAGATTCGAGCATGGCACTCCTCATGTTTAGAGGAATGGGAACCCCTGAGATTAAGGTATATGTTTGATGAACCCCTCATATATAGGTTGGTGACATAAGCATGTGTGATGTTTGTCCAATGTTAAGGAATGAGAACAAGTAGGACCTACCATGGAGACCTAGCATGGTTTAGTAGGTGGTCTGTTGGTTAGCTACGTGCCTTAGTAGCTTGATAGGGTTAAACATGCTCATGTGGATGTAGACCCTGGACATAAGGACATTTGTGACCTTTGCTGCTATCAAGAGATTTTCCTCCCATCCTGGGAAAGGGACCCTTTCGTAGGGTATATACCAGCTTTTGTTGGGTTGAGGTAACCCAATGAGGTCTCATAGGATCTTGAGAAACTAAGTGGAGAGTACATAGTATGAGAATGAACCTATAGACACATAGATAATCATCTCTAAGTGCATGGGAATGGGGCCTGACCGAGGCAGGTAGGTCGCCATGATCCCTGTGAAAGGATGTAAGTCAGACCACAAATGCCAGAGAGAGATGATGGAGACTTGGGTAAGGTTTCAAGTTGGATATGTACTATGTTAGAATCCTAAGTCTATCCTAGGGTCAGGTAGGGATAAGACCAATGGGAGTAGGAGTTGCCTAATTCCCTAGTTGCACATGACCATAGGGTCGGGAGGTAACAGCTATCATTGTCTAAGGACCATGGGTTAGGAGATTGATCACCTTCATGAACTCATGGGACCCAAAGGACAAATGAGGAGGGCACTCTCTGATGCATAAGGGAAGAGGGATGACCACAAAAGTACCGACACTCTAGAGATTTAGAGGAGATGACCAAGGATTGTGTGGTGACCCAACTGGGTTTGAGACCAACTGTCTGTAAACCTGATGTCGAGATGTTCATGATATGGAGACATGTGTTACACATTTTAACCTAGATTGGACTTTGTACTAGCAATGTGGGATGCACCATCTGTATTCTTGTAATGGGAAAAACTCTGTGTTTAGACAGCCGCCAAATGCTTATTTCATCTCGTTATGGGGGTGAGAGATAGGGCAGTACGAATGCCATACACTAAGGATAAAGATGATGTGATTTGAAACATTTCTATGATATATGAGGATAGAGATAATAGTGTACCTTTATGGAGGGTACGATATGTGGATGGTTTGCAAACACCAAGACAACTAAGGTAGTCATCTTATGAGGATGTTCTTATCATGAGCTATGTGGAATTTATGAGTTATATAAGTTTGAGTTTGATAACCAAGGAGATGAGCTTTGAGTTTTCTTGATGAAGATAAACCTAAAGTCCAGGATGAGACAATAAGTGGAATACCTGGAGGTGTATGTCTTCACTGTTACCTAGCACCTAAAGATGAAAGGTGGTAATGGATGCTCTTGTTGAGATGCAGCTGCCTAGTCTAGCTAGTGGAAAGGTTGGAAGAGTTGGTTAGGTGAACCCTAAGTCCGTGAGATATGGTTGTCTAACACTCAGATGTAACAAGATCCGTTGATTGAGTTAGTGGTTGCTTGGTTAGCCAGCCTAGGGCTTGTTGTGATAGAAGAATGGTTGTAGAACCTCGGATGCACTTCTTTGGAAAAGAAGGTGATGAAACCCCAACTAGAGTGTTTTAGGGTTTCTGAGGAATTAACCTTGAGGAATCATGACATATAGGAGATCATGATTTTAAGTTCACCATACACCGTGGTACTACAAAGATAGTAAGTGGCAGTAGTACTTTGGATGCCTAAGATGAAGTTGCATGTGGTATGTCACCATACATGACAGGAGGTGAAGGACAAACACCAATAACCCAGTGAGTTGATATGGAGGATAAAGAGTCCCTGGGAGGGAATGGGAGTTCATCATTATAGATGTTGTGGTGAGTCTCCCTTGGACCGAGGAAGGTCAGGATGCAATATGGGTTATGGTAGATCGCCTTATCTAGATGACATGATCTAAGAGAAAGAGAGAGTATTGTCGAGAGACCGATCCGATTGAACTATATATATGAGAGAGAGATGGTTCAACTACACCATGATGTGAGTTCAAAGGTTCTTGAGTGTGACCTAAAGATTCACTTCCATGTGGTGGAAGTAGGTACATGAAGAACTTGATGCTAGTACAGCTTATCAACCCTAACTGATGATTAGTATGATCCAGACTAAAGGGTATGAAGGGAGCATGTGTGCTCATTCAGGGTGATACATGGAGACAGTTCTTGTCCTATGAAAGTTGTGATGTTAGCCACTATAGCTAGTATCGGGATATGAAGAAGCTTTGTAAGGGAGGTTGTGTTGGTCACCACTTCATTAAGATGATGTTGGTGAAGAGACCTCGTGAAGGTCAGAAAAAGACCACAGTGTGTGCAGATGAAGTCACTTTGATCATGTGATGGCTGAGTGAGCCCTAGGGTGACATGAGTCATGAGTTGATGCAAAGAAGACTGACATGCAGTTCACTGTGGGAGAATATGTGATATGAAAATCTGACCCCTCTAAACTATAGCTGAGAAAGTTGAGTCCCTGATACATGGGTCCATTTGGGATGGATTGGTGGAGATGGCTATGTTTAGCCTTACCCCTCATGATGACGTAATGTATGATGTGTTCCACGAGTCCGATCTAGAGCACTATTTGAGGTACCCAAGCCATGGGCTAAGTAATGAACCTAGTGAGCTCCCAAGGGAGGCTAACTTACCCTGAGTCACCTATAAGGGTACGAGATACCAAGGTGAGAGAGAGCTTAGGAGTAAAGAATATGAGATGATAAATGCTCTTTGGATGCACCATGGAGAGGATAAAGTCACATGAGAGCCAATGACGGATATGGAGAAGTCTTATCCTGAATTGTTTTAATGTTTGGTGGAATTTTGAGGGAAAAATTCCTATAAGAGGAGAAGGATGTTACAACCTCAATTTTGCATATGTTTTCATAATTGAAATGTAATGATTTTATGAATATGGACCTAATTGAAAAGGTTGTATGCTTTGCTTCAACCCCAATTGATAAGAAGAAAGATAAAATACAAATAATACAAAAATATGAGGATAATGTGCTACAAAATTAATGAATTTTTGGTATTATCAAAAAAGTTACTTTCTATTAGAAGGAAGTATATTTTCGTGGCCAATGGATTAAAATCCAAGCACAAAGATGATAAGAGAGTTGATTTTCGAATTCCTAATATCTAAAGAATAAATATTATCAAGGAGATAATTAAGAGAGATAGAATACTTCTTAATTAAGAAAAGTTGGTTTCCTATTGGGAAAAGACTTTGTTTTCTTCATGGGCAAGCATGTTAAAACATTGCTACCCTCCCCTATATCAGGGGTAGAACCCTTGGCCCAAGTCTAAGAGGATCCCATGCATCCTTCTCTCTCCTTCTTCTTGTTTACTCTCAAAACCCTAACCAAGAGGGTATAGAGCAATCAGGGGCAACAAGTAGTTGTGATGGGATCTCGATGGAGGCATGAAGCTCCCACGACAACCTAGGATGATCGGCTATCATCCCCTACGCTCTCGATCTCACGCAGACACCTGTAGTAGACCTACACAATCAGTCGAACACCTCAGGCCGTCGTGCTTGAAACCAACCACCTCAGCCACAGTTGGGGGCTTCTACAAGTATGGCAGAGGGCGTCACAAGTAAAGGGACCCTCGTCGGTGCCCTTTGGGTCCAAGGAAGGGGAGGTGGAGACCCCCATGAGTTGTTGTCGTCGATAGCGCTAGGTCTTCGCAGGGAGGAAGAAGACCGGGCGGCTTTTGACAGATCTGCCCCTCCACATTGTACAAAACCAAGGAACCACATAGGGGTATAAGAGTAAATCAGTTATATTCTCAGTCGGCTATATGGGGCATGGGAAAGGCTGACGTGGCAGCCTCCCATTGGTCCAAGTAAGTGATTTTTGTAAAAATCATATCTAATTAATGGTAGCTCATATGGATGCATATAATATATGAATTTTGCTCAAAAAATGTGAGGAATCCATTAAAAATAGATTTATATCCTAATGCATCTTGAAATTCGAAAAGTAGTTGAAGTTACCAACTTTAATTCATTAATGCTTAAGAAACCCTAATCTATGATGATTAATAAATTGGGAAGGGTTATATGGATGTTTAAAGTTGATATTAACTTGTTGATTATAAAAGGACACATTAGATCTAAAAGGATAATGATTATACATAGTTAATTAATTTAAGGTTCCATATACATGAATATGCTTTAATGGACCTTGAAACCCTAATTGAGCATATTGGTTGAGTTCATGTTACTTAATTGATGAAATTGAGTATTTGCAACCTGTTGGTTAGTTAATAACGAACTTGGACCTAATCTAGATGTTTCTTGCATGATTTAGGGTTTTACACCAAATAAGAATGATTAAGCACTTAGAAACCCTAATTTAGGGTAAAAGAGAAAAAGATCACTTTTAATTTGATATATGTGATAATATGTTGTTGGAAGATGATCTAAATCTTGTTGAATGAAATAGGTTAGAATCATTAGGGTTTAAGATAAATTTTGCCTAACTAGGGTTTGTAGTGATAAAAGTACAAGAAAAACCCTAATTGCAATGGAAACCCTAAAAGTGGACTAGAAACCCTAGGAAGCAAGCTAGGTTTAATAGATCTTGATGGCATGATTTATGATAGGAAATTATATGCATATTTCAAGATCTCTTTGTGTGCTTTCTTGCCTATTGGATTTCTTGCATTGATTGGATTATTTCTGTACTCAAATCATCCTGATAGGTATGTGGATATGCTAATGAATATCTCGAACTAGTTTTTTAAGGATTTCCAAAGTATTCATCGGTTGCTTGAATTAAAATGTTGGATGAATTTAATTCATGCATACTATAATGTGGATATGACTATCACCTAAGATATATGCCTACTAGCTCATATCCTAGTCCCCTCTATAGCTTTATAGGTTGACCTAGTACATGGCTACCTATGGGGTAGGTCCATCGGGTCATTAGATGACTTAGTACATGGCTACCTACGGGATATCAGAGCCATAACCCCTCTAGTAGGTGGGGCCCACATCAGCTTTATTCATGGATTTGAACAATTAAAGCCATTAAGAGTCATAATTACAAACCCTCCTGAGATGATGTGTCCGAGGAACATGACTCGGTCTATCCAAAACTCACATTTGGAGAATTTCCTATAAAACTTCTTCTTTCTCAAGATAGCAAGGACTCTCTACTTCGGAAGCTCTGCTACCATTGTCAACAAGAGGGACATCTCCAAGCTACTTGTCCTCTACTAGATCCAAGAGGACCAGGACCAGTAGCAGCCCCACCTATAGTTGTCGCCCCACCTGCTGGTGAAAGAAGACAAGCTCAAGTGTTTTCTATTGACAATGAGGAGGCTCAAGCAAATCCTAATCAGTTGATCTAGGGTAATTGTTTTCTGTTGACAATGAGGAGGCTCAAGCAAATCCTAATCGGTTGATCAAGGGTAATAACCCTTAGAGTTTTCTTTTATGTTTTAAGATAAACATGTAATGGTCTAATGTGGGGTGAAAACAATGTAGGCATGCTTGAAGTCATGGGGCATAATGTAAAAGCTTTATTTGACTCTGGATCTACTAATGCTTTCATTTCGAGAAATCTCACAACTATGCTTTGTTTGGATATCAAGGATTTAGGGTATGTCTTAGATGTTACAACCCCGAATGGTCAGATCTTTACATCTCTTTTGAAAACTTTGGTGATACTTGTGAAATATCGAGATCATGAGTTTCCTACAGACTTTATCCTTCTTGATATGAATGACTCTGATTTGATCATTGGTATGGATTGGCTTTATACTTATAGGGCCAATATTGATTGTAGGGAGAAGAAAGTGGTAATTAAGAAACTAGGTCACCCACCTTCCATCATTAGGGGTAGGAAAAATGCCACCATCGGCCTGTATGTGTCAGCCTTGAAGGCAGAGCAGATGATGAGTAAAGGGTGTCAAGCTTTCCTAGCAGTAGTTACCGATCCAGAACCCAAGGTGCAACCCTTAGAAGAAATAGAGGTAGTTAGGAGTAATGTGGATGTTTTCCCAGATGATCTACCCGGGATTCCTCCTGAGAGAGAGGTAGATTTTTTCATAGATCTAGCTCCCGGTACAAGCCCTATTTCACGAGCACCTTATAGGATGGCCCCTACTGAGTTGCTCTAGTTGAAGAAACAATTGTAGGAATTGCTAGACAAGGGTTTTATCCACCCTAGCACATCACCATGGGGAGCACCAGTTCTTTTTGTAAAGAAAAAGGATGGTTCACTCTGAATGTGCATAGACTACCAGATGATCAATCAGGCTACCATTAAGAACAAATACCCTTTACCCCAGATAGATGACTTGTTTGACCAGTTAAAGTTTGCTCGAGTCTTTTCCAAGATTGACTTGAGATCAGGTTACCACCAGTTGAGAGTCAAGAATGAGGACATTCTGAAAACCACTTTTAGAACCCGTTATGGTCACTATGAGTTTGTGGTTATGCCTTTTGGGTTGTCCAATGCACCCAGTGTCTTCATGAATCTTATGAATAGTGTGTTTCAACCCTTCCTTGACTCGTTTGTCATAGTGTTCATAGATGACATCTTGGTCTATTCTAATGACTTAGATCAACACTGAGACCACCTAAGTAGAGTCCTTGATATCTTGAGAAAGCAGAAGTTTTATGGGAAATTATCCAAATGTGAGTTTTGGATAGACCGAGTCATGTTCCTCAAACACATCATCTCAGGAGGAACGATCACCGTAGATACAACTAAAGTTTCAAAAGTTCAAGACTAGCCTACACCAAAGAACCCCTCTTAGATTTGAAGCTTCTTGGGGTTAGAAGGATACTATCAGCGCTTCATCATAGATTTCTCAAAGACCGCCTTGCCTTTGACTATGTTGACTCAGAAGGATGTGAAGTTCATTTGGTCCGATGTATGTGAGGCTCGTTTCCAGGAGCTGAAGGATAAGTTGACCACTGCCCCAGTTTTGACTCTACCGTCAGGAAATGAGGGTTTCATGATTTTCACTGATGCATCAAAGATGGGACTTGGTTGTGTGTTGGAACAGAATCGACATGTGGTTGCATATGCCTCCCGGCAACTCAAGCCCAATGAGGTGAATTACTCAATGCATGACTTAGAACTGGCTGCTATCATCCATGAATTGAAGATTTGGTGACATTACCTGTATGGTGCTACTTTTAAGATCCTCACTGACCATAAGAGCCTGAAGTACCTCCTGACATAGAGAGACTTAAACCTACGACAACAACGATGGATGGAGTACATGAAGGATTACAACTTCACCATTGCCTATCATCCAGGAAAGGCGAATGTCATAGTTGATGCTTTGAGTCAGAAACAGCTCAGGTGTGTAGTTGTTTTGTCCAGTCAGTGGAAGAGTTTAGAAGAGATGGTGGATTGGACCCCAAAACCATTAGAGGATCTAGTTTGATTGGCCAACATCTAGATACAATCAGAATTGTTGGGTGAAATTGTAGTAGCACAGTTGGCCAGTGGGGAACTTGACAAGATGAAAGGCTTGATGAAGAAGCCACAGACCCGTCTTTCATTGGGAATAGATGGAGGGATTAGATTCGAGAATCGCATATGGGTTCTTGAAGATTCACCGTTGAAGGAATGTATCCTACAAGAGGCTCATGGTTCCAAGTACATGGTGCACTCGAGAACTACCAAGATGTTTAAAGATATGTAGAGGTTTTTCTGGTGGCCAAGAATGAAGAAAGACATTGAGGCATATGTGGCTAGCTGTCTTATGTGCCAAATGGTAAAGGTTGAACACCAATGACCCGGTGGACTTTTGCAGTCTATAGAGATTCCAGAATGGAAATGGGAGCAGATCACCATGGATTCCGTGGTGGGTCTACCCCAGACCAAGAGAGGTCATGATGTGATATGGGTAGTGGTAGATCGTCTTACCAAGTCAGCACATGTCCTTGCCCTAAAGACCACTGCCAAGGTGTCAGATTTAGATGAGCTATATATCAGAGAGATAGTGCATTTTCATGGCATACTCGATTCCATCATCTTCGATAGAGACCCAAAGTTTACTTCCAAGTTGTTGAAACAAGTTTAAGAGGAACTTGGTACAAGGTTGAAGTTCAGTACTGCTTATCACCCCCAGACAGATGGTCAGTCAAAAAGGACAATCCAAACCTTAGAGGATCTATTGAGAGCTTGTGTGCTTGATTGGGGTGGATAATGGGAGCAGTACTTACCTTTAGCTGAGTTTGCCTACAATAACAGCTACCAAGCCAGTATCGGGATGCCTCTATATGAAGCTCTTTATTGGAGATTGTGTCAATCACCACTTTACTGGGATGATGTTGGTGAAAGGACCCTATTGAGGTCAGATGAACTCTAAGTGTATGCTGATAAAGTTGCTTTGATCAGGCAAAGGCTAAAGAGAGCCCATGATCGATAGAAGTTGTATGCTGATGCGAGGTGGACTGATGTGCATTTCACTATGGGAGAGCATGTTTTTCTAAAAATCCGACCGCTCCGAGCTATAGCCAAGAATAGAGGAAAGTTGAGTCCCCGATACGTGGGTCCATTTGAAGTATTAGAACGGATTGGTGAAATTGCATATCGTTTGGTGTTACCCCCTCAATACAGTATGATGCATGACGTGTTTCATGTGTCCAATCTGAAGTGAAATGTGCAAGATATGAGCCATGTGTTGACCATTGAACCCATTGAGCTTCAAGGGAAGCTAACTTATCCTGAGTTTCCTTTGCGGATCCTAGATACCAAGGTGAAAGAGCTCAGAAATAAGAATATAGAGATGGTAAAGGTTCTTTGGAAGCACCATGGAGAGGATGAAACCACATGGGAGCTAAAGATGAACATGGAAAAAGCATATCCTAATTTGTTTGTTTGATTGTTGAATTTTGAGGGCAAAATGCCTATAAGGAGGGGAGGATGTTATAACCTCAATTTTCTAAACCATGTAATGAGATTTGTAAATCTCCTTTTACTGATAAATGAAATCAGTGGTTGAGTTATTTGTTTAATTGAATGATTTTCATTCATAATATCCTTGTTTGTTTTCTTAGTGGGCTTTATTAACTATTGAGCCCAATGGAAAGGTAAAGAAAAAGAAAGGAAAAAGGAATTCAATTGAAAAAAAAAGAAATAAATTAGAAAATGGATAAAAGATAAGTAAAAGGCTAAGGAATATTCCCAAGATGGGATTTTGAGCCATTAAGGTTCCTTGAGGTTCAAGGAACTCAGGATAATAATATAATGGAAAGGGAAAGAGAAAATAGGTGAAAAAGGTATATAATTGAGTGATAACTTGCAACTAAAGAAAAGGACCCGATTTCTTTAGATAATAATCCCAAATTTGGCATGATAAAAGATTAAGTCTTTAATGTGATATCCTCAAAATTTGGGATAAAAAGGAGCTACGGATTAGGAGTTATGATTTTCTCAAATTATCCTAAAATATATGGAATTATCTCGAATATAGGAATTTATTTTCCTTTTGGTTGAGCGCAAGGGATGAGGGTTGTTGGATCTTGATCTAACGGATGCCGCCCATCGTCCAATTCCTAAAGAACTCAGACTCCAGGCTGATTTGGGGTAAGTTTCCCCTTCAATTTCCTTGCAATCCAAGGCATGCGCAAGCCTAGATTTTGTCCCATTGAGTTCGGGAGAGGATCTCGAACCCTATCGACCCTATTTTGTTGAGCTTTCGACACATCTAGAAGAAACACCCAATTCACCCGAAGGTGAGCGTGGCGGCCAATGGAGAAACACTAAAGGGACCCCTCCTAGCCCTATAAATGGACCCCCACTTGACTCTCCAACTCACAATGATCCCGACCAGCTGCCTCACGAGCCCCAAAGCCCTCTCTACCTCCATATTGCTCCCGCTCCGATGACAACTCCGTCACGGCGCCTCCGTAGTCTCACACGAGGAGGAAGACGAGGACGACAAACAACGAACGTCGGATAGCGATCCACGGTAATCCTATGTGCCAAACTGACGATCCAAGGCCGAGCTGACTAAATTTAGCCACATGCGACGTGAAGCGTCAGATTAAAAGGGTGGATCACCGAACTATCGATCGAGCGGCTAACAATTTTTGGTAATTTCTTCTCTCTGACCGAAATTCCAGAAAAAGGGTTTTTCTTGTGAAATTCATAGAAATTGCTAGGAATCTCGGATTAATAAACTTTATATATGAAAGTTGATCAGAAAAATATGAGGAACAAGATAAAAAAGGTTTGGTAACCTAATTCTATCTCATTTTGCAAAAGTATATTAATTTGATAGAAAATGTATTAAAAGGTAATTAGAAACCCTAATTGAGTATAAAGGATGAATCTTTGAGGTTTAATAGGTTGATTTGAGAAGTATTAACCTGTTGAATATTAAAGTATAGTTTCAATCTGTTTTACATGAAAAGTTGACTAATTTAGGGTTTTGATCTATGTATGAAGGATAATACATTTAGAAACCTTAATTTAGGGTAAAAGGGAGAAAAATCATGTTTATTTCATATTATGGAAATATATTACTAAATAATGATCCTAATCCTATTAGGAGTGATAAGATGAGAAATTTAAAGTTTTTATGTAGTTTTGTTGAATTAGGGTTTATAATACTAAAAGTGGAAGCAAAACCCTAATTGCAAAGGAAACCCTAAAATTGGAATAGAAATCCTAAGAAACAAGATGGGTTTGGATAAATCTTGATAAAAGAAAATTTGTATATTTATTTTAGGATTTCTATTCATACTTGCTTGCTTGGTTGGGTTTTCTCTACTTGATTGATTCTGTCTCAAAAATCTACAGTCATAGGTATGCGGTTACGCTTATGAATATCTCGAACTAGTTTTCCGAGGATTTCCAATGTTTTCATCGGTTGCTTGAATTAAACTGTTGGATGAATTTAATTCATGCATACTATAATGTGGATATGACTATCACATAAGATATATGCCTACTAGATCAGATCCTAGTCCCCTTTGTAGCTTTATAGGTTGACCTAGTACATGGCTACCTATGGGGTAGGTCCATCAGGTCATTGGATGACTTAGTAAATGGCTACCTATTGGGCAGGTCCATCGAGTCACCATGAGTCAGAGATTGGGCTACCTTTGGGTAGGGCCATGCGACTCCACAACCCTAAGTAATGGCTACCTGTGAGGTAGGACCATGGGGGTAAGGATCTACCATATGAGAGAGGTAGTATCCAAGTCCACTGTAGGGACAACACAGAGATAGGGGATAGGTATGGATTGAGTAGTATTGCTTAAAACGTAACCTTGATTGTTAAATGACATTTGGTTACTTACATTGTTACCATAGTTGCACAAGTTTTGTAATCCCCCACATACCAGTATAATTCATTATACTGAACGACATTTTGTTTGTCGGCATTTTAGGTACAAAATCCCAAAAGGACAAATAGTAAATTGGCATATTGTAAATACATGAATTAAAGTACAAGGAGGATTAGTTAGAATAGTTTCAGTGGTGGAAAAAGTTTAGTAATCCAAAGTTTAAAAAGGTATGCAAAGTTTTATTTTTATTACAGCTTTTCAGTATAGTCATGGTAGAATTTTCATAATTATTATTGATTATTTGTCAAACCTTTGATCCGGAAATTGGGATAACGGCTCTGACCTCTTGGTCTCCCTTAATTGGGGGTTACCGGGAGGCGGGATCATTACAATTGGTATCAGAGCCATAACCCCTCCAGTAGGTGGGGCCCACATGGGCATGTGGCATGCCAGTCTTGAGTTGTGTGGTCCAGGCATGTTGAAAAGGGTTGTACATGATTGGAGTAGCAACCCTTGCGCTGGTATTTCGTAATCGGGAGCTGGGTGTCCATGGGCCATTCTGGGTCTGCACTGAAATGGGGTGATATTATGAGGCCATATAGTTGATCCTTGACAAGGACATCAAGAGTCTAAGTGGGGGAGATTGTAACATCCCAAGATTTGAAGCCTCGGATAAAATGATCATATAAGGAATGATTGGACTACCCATATCACCAAGGTGCACCTCCTTTTTCGGGAGCCCATCACTAAAGAACTCCATAGTTAACCGTGCTCAGCTTGGAGTAGTACTAGTATGGGTGACCAGTCAGGAAGTTGACCACAGCTTGCGCATGAGTGTGGACAAAGTGTACAGTTAAGGCTAGTGGTGGTCTATGGGGTCAGTCGTCATTCCTGAAACTCTACTAGAGCCTTGGGCAGTGGGCCCAGAAGTTACAGACTATTTGTTCAAAAAAGAGGTCCATGGGATGCAGTTTAAGGAAATTAGTAATTCTTACATGATGAAATACCAATAATTTTGTGACTTTATTGATATACTAATTATGAGATAATAAGAAATATTTCATAAGGTGATAAAGTAATTAATGTTCTAGATAATTAAGTGAGTGGTTATCTAATCCTTGCTTGGATTTCAAGCTTTCAGTATCAAATATGCCTAACTTGACCAGATACTTGCTCCCATGCAAGATAGAGGTAGATACAAATAAATCCAATTCTTAGGATAATCACATCACAATCTATGACCTAGGTGATTAAATTAAGAAAATACTTAAAGAGAAAGGAAATCCTAGTTATCATGTTCCTTTTGATCCCAAACTTTTCCAAATCATGAATGAGCATATTGGGAAGCTAATCACAAAATTTGGGATCAAACAGATTCTCCTGGGTATCTATAGAATAATTTGAAGATAATGATTAGTCAATTATTTATCTAGGATAAATTGGATTTTAAATAATGTAATAGACCTACATTGGGATGAACCAAGACCTTTGGGATGACTACATAATGCGGTCACTTCTGGTGGTTGTTGGATGACCGATCCAACACACAATTGGCCATCTTCAACCACATGTTGGAGGAAAACATTGTTAGGACTCACCTATGATCCCTCTCTCAACGCAATCCTTGAATCACTAAAATAACCCTCCCAACAGATTTATGGAGCCCTAATTGAACCTAACAGATCCCAAATTTTCCATTATCTCCTCTTGTGATGATAATGCCAAAATTAAGATTGGGTTGGATCTCTGTGACTCAGAAAAATTGTGATTTCTTAGCCACCCACGTGTATATATGCTATCAGGTAGTACCTTCACAACCCATGGAACCCAACCTTGCCACCAATTTCACTCTAGAAACCATTCCGCTAATCTCCCACCTTCGACCTTCTTCTCCTTAGGTTGTCCTCTGGTCTGTGCTACTCCGATCACCACACATCACTGGAAAGGGTTCATTGGAGCTTGGGGCACCATGGCAAAGATCTCAGTAACTTCATATTTGTCTCCATGGCCTGAGAGTGGAGAGTCGATTGTGAGGTTGACCTCCTCCACGACATTTCAGGGGCAGCATCATAAGAAAAGGTAGAAGAAGAAGAAGAAGAAGTTTGGGAAATTAAGCATAATGTTGTGAGGTCAGGATAGATGTGTCCTTTCATCCCCTTTGCTTTTCCTTGGTCACACTAGATAGGGGTGACAAGGTGGGATGAACCCATTGGATTAGGATTGGCCCTACGACGAATAAAATAAGGTTATAGTTGATGATGTGTCACAACACCATTGGCCCAATTGTGATTATTTTGTATAAAATATAGAAAATGTGGCATAACTTAGATAATAATGAAATTATATATCATTTTAATAGAAAATGATTATAATGCAAAAAGGCTATAATAATTTTCTAATTTGGGTAATTGCAAAAGGTATGGTTAGTACATGGACATAAGATGTTTAATGCATGTAAACCCTAGAGTTGATGAATAACATGATGAACGCATATTCCTTTTTTATAATACCCAATATTATTAAAAAATAATGATATCATATGATCTTAATCATATTAGGATGATATTTATGTTCAAATAGCGTTTCAAAAGTCATTAGACCGTATACATGTGATTTGGGGTTTTGATACTTAATCTTAATATCAATCATAGATCTAAACCTTAGACTTGACCCTAAATAGTATCATATGAGCACATGGTGACACGTGTGTATTAAACATACATTCAAATCATGTTAATCGATATTTGGGATTGCCTGTACATGAAACATAAAATACTTGAACTATAACTACATGTGTTCTTCATTGAAGGTACATGGTTATTTATGAATACTCACATATATCAAGATATGATTATTTTCAATGATTTCTTGATGATTGATCAATAAAATGCTTAGATTTTTATTTGATTGCAGTTCAATATATAATTTCTATGTGTGTTATATAAATAAATTAAGATATTCAGATCCCATGGTTAGACCTACCAAGATGTAGTTCACACAAGACCAATGATGGAAATAGAAGTGAATACACCTGATATAGAATAATAAGCATGGATTATATTATCAAAATGAATATATCATGTCATATGTGATTATATTTGAATGTGAATATATATGTACATGCACACTTATGTATGCACCACATACACAGTACAACAATATATTGATTCATGCTTTGTTTGTCAGCACTTTAGGTGTTGGAATACATGAAGATATGATGACTTGGATATTCATATGAATGCATGAAAGTTCATAAAGTCAATGCACAAGGAGGATTAGTTAGTTATAAATCCATGATATCTTCTAACTATAGTGATAGTTCTTCCTCTCATGTAGTGCCTCTTTATTGAAAATCATGTAAACTACATATCCATTTCATGTGATGGCCGCTCCACCCAGAGAGCTTTCTCTAGCGATGCATCGCCACCTCGAGCATGAACATCCTGGAAGAAGAAAGTCCCTCCAGTATCTGTCGATGTTAACTCTCCAAAAAATTGGATAGAGGTTTTATTTGTGGGTGGTATCTCTAATGAAAATGCTCTACAGAAGAAGGTCGTTGATCTGGTGGATGGTCGGCTTGTGTATCCAAGTTCTAAAATGCTACAGAATGTTGCTGGGTGGAAATATTGCTTGGTCAGCTATGTTCTTGACTTTGTGCCTGATTTTCAGCTATTACATTCTCATATCCTGAAGATATGGAATCTATCTTGCAATATAGAGGTGATTCACAAAGAATGAGATATCTTCATTTTAGGTTTTATAATCCTTCCTATTAGGAATATGATAATGAAAATGGCCCATGGTAAGTTAAATAACAATGTCTTATTCTTCTAAAATGGAGTTCGGTCTTATCTTTCAAGAAACTGGGGCTTAAGAATTCTCCTATATAGGTTTGCATCAAAGATTTCATGTTAGAGCTTTGGATATGAAGATGTTTGAGAGAACTGATTCACATCTAGGTAGTCCCGTTTGTTCTAATAAAGCTACTTCTGATTGCTCTTTAAACTACAATCATCCCCTCTTAACCTGATATATTTCATCTAATTAAGTCAGACCTAAACTGACCTATATCACACTTGGTTTGATTGGACCAAATCTATCAATTACTTTAAAATTAGAATCCCCCCAAATACCTAACCTAATTTCACTGAAAGAAACAAAAATTGGACCCAATCTAAGTTGCACAAGGTATTGTTTGATCTAATCAGACCTAGAACAACCTAAATTAGATGAAAAAAAATACTTGATGCACTTAGATATTCCACGCTAACAACATTTTTGGGGCTTAGGCTAGATCCTTGATAGTTACTATCCAAACATAAAATTTTAAGTAAACAACTCAACTTTTCAAGTGAAAATTTTGATCAATAAAAAATAACAAGGAACGAGATGTGAAAATAACATTCATAGTGTTTACAGAAACATAAAGGATCACACTAAATATAAACAAACATGCTCGTATGTCTCCACTGAACATAATTGTGTTCTCTTGGTATGGGCATATCAAATTAGGGAGATGAAATTGTGACCACTTAAGAAAATATTTAGTCTTTGTTTGTTTTATCTATTTGTTCTATGGAATTATTTACTTTAGGATTAACACACTTGTCATTTGATGTCATTTTGTTCCAGTTTTCTAATCCATTTATGGCAATATCTGTGCTACCTAATTAATAATATATTAAATAGACCTAAATAAAACTGTATTCAGCTTTAGACCTAAATTAACTCATTAAATTAAATCATCCCCAAAATAATCTACATTATAGGTGCAATTTGATTTAGCATAGTCTATAATACCCTAAATTAGACTCAAGTTGACCAAAGCATGACCTAATGAGACATGAAGTACCATAAATCAAACTTGATTTAAACAAGATGACACATTATTTGAACGGAATGAAATTAAATAAACATAGATTTGATCAAATTCATACCTATGAATTTGAGGTTCTGAGTCATTTTTGGAAGCACTCATTGTTAATCAAGGTATATTTTGTAAAAATTTTACTTTCTTGGCCTTTTTAGGTATTTCCTATGGATAAGTCAATTTTGGTTAAATTATCCTTTCATATCTATGAAATAATATTTAGAAAATCATATTTTTTTTAACATGACGTATGGTTTACATCAAAGAAGAATACAAGTGGGAAACAAGTCGCACCGCTAATTCTTTTTGGATGGAAAAAGTAATCCTCATAAACATCACATCTATAGATTCGAGAGTCATAATATTAATTTTCATAAATTTTTGGACCCTCTTGAGAAACTCCACAACCTCCAGTGCTAAGAATCCAAAGGTATCAAATCTGAAAGGAATAAAGGTGTGTTGATTATCAAGACACTTTCTCATGCTTGACCACTTTGGCTGATGTAACTTTAAGGGTAGTCTGTCCCACTATAAAAGTCCCACTCCTCAATCGTGACAGTAAAGAAAATCCTATTAGATCCACACATGCGTGTTCCAACCCATCCAAAAATTAGAACATCGGCAGGTCTAAGTGTCAATCTCCCCTCTTGTGGATCTATCAAATAATTCACAAATGCCTCTTTCTTAACAATAACACCCGCATGTTTGAGCACATCAAAGAGAACATCCCTAACAAGGTCATGCATGTACTTCAAACCTGAAAGCTCTCTACAATGAACTGCATGCTCCCTAAAAGTGTCTAAACACACCTTATGACAAGATGGGCATATCTCATCAAATAGAATTAAGAGAATCATGAGACAATATTCGAGGATAGAACGATACTCCACTAGTATCATATGTAGGCCAAGCTCAACAATAGGAATATAAAAAAGAAAATCTTGAGCACGATCAACTTGGAAACATTAAAAAACCATATTATGTATAACAATCATGTCCTTTTTAAAAACCTTTGAAAAACAAAACGTCCTATTCTTATTTGCTTCGCCCTACCAAACTAGTTCATAATGGATCATGATCTACACAAAATTTCATATCCATTTTACTTCACCCTACAAATCAGGTTATTGGGATCATTGTCTACTTCCTGTTGGATCTTCATTCTCATCCAAAGTAATAGATAACTTTTTATCCCCTATCTTACCCCATAATCAGATACACTTAGAATGATCCTTTTTTTTAGTCACAACTCCCCCTAAGAAATAGGAATATGATGCAAGCATTAATAAGAATGTACATATACACATATAAATAACTAATAGTTTGTGACCCCATGATCAGCAGTAGGAGAATCATCAATAGAATATTGATTTTTATCTAAATTTCCATCATTTAAATTATCAACTTCAACCTCTTGATTGTTACCAACATCATTTACCAAACATTTCATAGTTGCTCCTACATACACTCTTTGATGACTTATTTTTTGTAAGTATTTTTTAGAATGACTGCCTTCTCTAGTATTATTTGAGATCACCGCCATATGAATTTTACCAACGGTACCATCTCCATTGTTTAACATAGAGGGATTCTTTTCTTTTGCAAGGTTCACAAAAGCACTTTTGTTGCTGTTTGTAGCAGATCCTGTCATAATTTTACCATTTTTAAGTCCTTCTTTTGGAATTGAACACCCCCAATCAACATTTATTGAACCTAGATATCCTCCTTTTGGTCGTTTGGAAATACCTACAACTAAAATGATGACATGAGTAGTTCTAAGAAAGATATTAAATGATGTAATAATTTGTGATTTTACCTGTCATACTCCCATGAGTGGAGACAGTAGTTGAATGCCTCTTTTCATTCTCCTAAAAAAGACAATTCTAACTAAAAATATTGAATTACAAACTAAAATTGTGGCATAAATTCTACAATTGTGGTCCTCAAATCATCATAAAAAATTCAATAATATTTATATTTTGTTGATGAAGCAAACATCACACAAGCAAAAAATAAAATAGATTAACTCAAAATAAAACATTTGTACAATGAACATATAATCAATGTAAGAGAATATATCACATTTTATAAATAAAATGATGACATGAGTGTTTCCACTATTTGATCCAAATAATAAAACCTTTCTGAGTTACATAAGATAAATGTTGGTGATCATGACCCCTGGCATAAAAGATCACACCATGTTTTCTCTTACTAAATAAAGTCATCACAAATGTCACTTAAGATATCTTACAAATCACTTGAAGTATTGTCTTTAGATAAGCAGGTTCCATCCATTAAATTTTCATGATGCTTCTCCTCCATGTCATAAGTATCACGAGGTGTTGTGTGCACAACAAAGTTCCAATTATTTTGACTTATGTCGTTCACATAAAATACTTGTTGTGCTTGGGAAGCCAGTGCAAACAGATGATCAATTATAGCAATATGTTTTAATTTGACCATTGTGAAGTCATTTTTAGATTTTTTGATGCCTCTATTTGCATTGACCCAATCACATTTGAACAATGCAACTTTAAGTTTCTCACAACAACTAATCTCAAAAACATCTCTTAACACTCCATAGTAGATAATTTGACCCATTACAAGATTTTTTGTTCCTGGAGATGGAAAAACTTTCTATCTAAGTGTTCACCATGATCCCACTATTTTGTATTTTTCTACTGCATTCTCGATCCTTGATGCGAAATCTATAACGATTTGTTACATATCCCTCATATTGCATCATTTTTTGTGGCCCTCGAGCCAACACTAAAAGGTTTGGTGACACAGTTGTCAGCTTTGCCTTCTCCTCAATCTAAAAACATTATGAATTTAATTATTTATATGTTTCTGTTATCATGCTAATGGAAAGAACTTATTTAAACTTACATGTTTCTTAAACCATTCATTTAAACTGTTCATATGAAGATTACTGATTTCCCATTGTCGTGCACGTAGATTGACTTTCTTCAAGTACCAGATGTGCTCCCTGCTAACAAATATGTGTAACACACCTAGACGTAAAGATGAAATTACATGCTCAAAAGTAAGCAATGATCTTACTTCACGTATGAATCAATCGCATCACAGTTGGATTAAATATATTGATGTGCAGTTTTGAGCACTGCGCTATCAATAATAATATGAGTCTTCTTTCCTAAATGACACCCTTATGAAAGAATATAGTCCACTCATCATCATTATCCATATCTTCATGTTCCACATCATTTCTCAACAATTTAGTGAACCTTATATCAAATCATGAGAGATATCTCGAATAGAATGTTAAGCCTTCGTCTACCAAGTAACCTTCCCCTATAGAAGCTCCTGGAGAAGCTTTATTTTGCACATATTGTTTAAAAGTTGTAAGTGTCTACAATAAGAAGAAGAAAATATTTTGTAAGATTATCACATATGATCGGATGCAAAGTCTAAACAAATTCAATTGTTAGAAAGATTACCTCTCCACGGGATACATACAATGATAGAATATCAGTCTGACTATCTTCACTTCTCATGGAAGATGAATGACCACATGCTCTATCATATCAAAGAATGATGGTGGGATCTTCTCCAAGTTACAAAAAGTCACTACTATTCTAGATTCTAACTTCTCAAAATTATTTGGATTTATGACTTTAGAGCATAAGTCTTTAAAGAACTTAGACAACTGAATTACAACAACTAGCATTTTTGTTGGACAACACTACCTCTAAAGATAATGGAAAAAATCATTGCATCAATGCATGATAATAGTGCATGTTCAATACCATCATCTTTCTTTCTTTGACGTGTGCATTTCGATCTATATTAGAAGAATATTCATCAGTAACTCGAGCAGACTTCAATAACTTACAAAATATTTTTTCCTCCTTCAAAGTACAACATGAAGGTGGGATGATATTTTCATTTCCTTTCTTGATAAATGTGAAGTCTATTCCTTATGCCCATATCATCGAGGTCATATGAGAATTTTCAGTGTCTCTATGTCTATCAATGTGTGAATCAAACTCTCACATACATTCTTTTAGATGTGCATCACTTCAAGATTATGACGTATAAGGTTATAATTCTAGTATGACAACTCAAAAAATATACTTTGCTTTTTTCAATTCGATGGTAAATTATCCACATCTATAGTTTGATCTAGAACTTGACTTCCAGATAACATCTTAGGAGCACTTATAAATTATTCATTTCCATCAAATGATGAAGCATATTTACAAAATTTATGATCCATAGGGAAGAACCTCCTGTGACCCATGAAACATGCTTTCTTACTATATGGTAGTCTCCATGAGCACATGTCTTTGTTGTAGAAAGGACATGCAAGATACCCACTAGTTTGCTAACCAGATAGATAATCATATGCAGGAAAGTCACTTATCGTCCATAGTAAGGAAGCATGCAACTTGCATGCCTCTTTACGATCAACATCATGAGTATCGCCACCATCTTCCCACGGTTCTTTTAACTCCTCAATCAATGGTTGTAGGTAGATGTCTATGTCCATTCCTGGTTGAGTTGGACCAGGAATAATCATTGACATGATAAAATTGGGAGACTTCATGTACAACCATGGTGACAAGTTGTACGGAATCAATACGATGGGCCAAATGCTATATGATAGACTCTTGAGGATAAAAGGATTTAATCCATCAAAAGTTAATCCCAGATGAACATTGTAAGAATAGAAGCAAACTCAACATGCATATTGTCAAGCGTCTTCCATGCTGGAGAATCTGCTAGATGTCAAAGAATCCCATCTTTGGTACAACTTCCATTGTGCCACCGCATTAGGGGTGACAGTTTCGAAGACACCAACAATCTCTTCAACCTAGGATTCAATGCAAAGTAGCATAGAACTTTATAAGAAACTCCTTTCTTCTTCATGCAAATATTTTCTACGCCTGCTTCATCAATTCTGATTTCTTTATATCTAGAAGCATAATATTTTAGACATGAAGTCTTATCTGCAAAATCCTTTTGATACAAGATGTAGTGATTTATGCAAGCATAAATTTTATCATAGTCAAGTCCAAGGTCCCTATTTATTTTCCTAAATTCATAATAAGAGTTGGGAAACGTCTCACCCAAATATGCTGACTGCATATGGAATTTGATGACATTGTTCCATTTAATACAATATATGAATTTCACAAAAAATCTAAATTGGTATCTCTCTCTCTTATATATAAATGGCATGTAGGTAGACTTATCCTTCCTAGCCTACTGTAAAGGAAGTTGAATCCCATTATGAAGTTTACATTCCATTGAGAATATGTAGCGACATAAAACACATCTAATAAACGAATGAATACCAACTGAAAACTTATAACAATATTTCTTGTACACTTTTCTTAAGAACAATTTACCACTTTCATTCTCAATTCCTCAAAAGTGGAAAATCATCAATCTGGTAATCTCATCATCATTATTAAGATTTAAGAAAAATTTAATAGAAATATTATATTATATATACCATGAATATCTTCACATGTTTCTTTTATAATTTATTGTTATAATCAAATTCGTTATATGCAAGTTTAGAATAGTTTTGGGGAGATTGGAAATAAAAATTAGAATCTCTCTTTACATTAATTACATAGATGTCTTTTCCTTAAAAGGAAATCATGTTACACATATTTAATGGAAAATTAAAATGACGATATGTATCTAAAGAAATATAAAAGGATATACTTCCCTCATGAGTAGATAATTTCTAAAAGATCATATAAAACAAATATAGCAACAAAATATACATTATGATAATATTTATGTACAAAAACAAAAAAAATATTTATATAATAAATATTCCACTAAACAATTTAAAAATAAGAGATAATTTTAAATTTGGATTTGTCATGTATTAGTTTCTCTATTTATGATATTCCACGTCAATTGGATGATTCTAAGTTTCCATAAGTAAATTATAAAATAAATTATCATGATAATGCTAAAAGGACACAAATAAATCAAATGACTTATTAAATAGTTTCAAAATAAGAAATACACATTAACTTTGTATTATGCACATCATAATTAGACTACATGTCAAATTTACTTTGTTTATTTAATGTTTGTTTCCTTAAATAAAATATAGAACAAAGGATAAAAATACTAGTGTATAAGGGAATATTGCTGCTTTAGTTGAGTTGGATTTTCCTAAAGATTTCCTATTGCACTAGATTTTATGTCCTCAAAAAGACACTGGTCACACAACAACCTTTGACTCTTATTCTTGATTCTACATATCTCTCACCTCCTTTCTCCATTCACGACCCTATCTAAGTTGGTGCTATGTAGAAGGTTGCTCACGATTTCCTTTTCTCTTCTCCCTTCCCTATTCTTCCCTTCCACCATGACCACAAAGCACAATATCCTACCACCACAATGCCCTCTTTCCCAAAGAATCATGGAAGATCATCAAAACATCATGTTTGTAGTGCACAAATCATGCTTTGCTAGCTTCGACATCTGCCCTTAGATCTACGATTTAGACTTTGACAAGTTCACAAACTTCTAGAGGTATGATTGCATTCCTTATTATTCTATATTGAGTAATTAACCTAGTGATCATCGCCTTCTGATGGTCACCCAATGCTCACCTTCTGATGGGAATCCTACAGTCCCCTTCTAATGGAAGTACTACTCTACCTTCCAATGGTTGCGATGTAGTCACATACTGGTGGTTCTTTGGTGTGTCCCGCCATAGGTGCACACCCTAATCAATTAGACTTGACTAGATGCACCCCACGAGCTCAGAATACACTTGGTGGGATCTTTAAATATTTATAATAGACCTAATTTTAACACACTCACATAAACCAAAACACTACACTCGCAAGTGTATGGGGTTGTGTCATGGTATAGGCAGGCGACAGGTATAGGTTCGATCCATAGGGAGAAAAGGGGGCACTATATCTAGGTTGGTTTAGGATAGGTTCATACTACGAAGTCTAGGGTTTAAGGGTTTAAAGTTGTTTTGATTGGTTACACTAATGGTTGAGCAAACAAGCAATTAAAGGAGAGCAAACAAGATCAAAACTTAAGTTAACCCTAGAAAGTTAATTCTAATGAGCAAGAAAAGACAAGGCAAGCAAGAGGAAGTCTAAACTAGACTAAGTTAGAAAACTAAGAACATGAGCAATTAAAGTCCTAAACTAGCAAGAACAAAGCAAGAACAAGACAACAAGTTTACTAAGCAAGTAAAGAGCTTACTAAGATAACACTAGACAAGCAAGAAGGCAATTAGGGTTTTAATGCAATAAAGGGTAAGTGTGGGTCGTTCGGGGGATGCACTTATCAATTAGGTTGGGGTGACATGTGAACATCACATTTTCATTTATATTACCAGACCAAATAACTAGTTAGAGGCTAATGAATTGACCTAAGCTACTAATTGGCTATGGATAGGATAGGTTGTGTGTAGGGAAACTAGTCCCTAACACCTCCTACTACCCTTGATAGGCTCAATTCAGTTAGAGTTTAGGTGTAACTCAATTAGAGTCTAAACAAGCCTAGGTTTCTAGGTTAGAGGATCTTAGTGTGATTAGGGGTTGAGGGTAGTAATGGGAGTGGAGGTGAGGTTTTAGGCCTCACATCACCCACATTCTAACCTTGAGAAAGATCCATGATAAGCACACTAAATTCATCTAAACTAGCTACTTAGATCTCTCAACTAGGGTTAGGGGAATTGATTAGCATGTAGGAATATGGGTGGCCAGCTAGAGATCCATGAATTGGACCTAGGAGCAAATTCCAAAATTCACACATATAACCAATTTCCCTAAATCCCTAGGTGATTTCAAGCACAAACCAACAAGAAATCCATGGAGAATGAGATAAAAATAGAGCATAATCATTAGTAAACAAAATTACAATGTTTACACATCATTTTACCCCAACATGGTATCAAAGTAAATTTTTGACCCCAAACAACCCACCTAAGGGGCCTAGCTACTCAGGGAAATGCAAAATACAAAAAGAAAGGAGAAAGAGGGAGAAGTAGCCATGATGCTTAGTATAGATGGAGTGATCCTCCTCTTCAACTATTTTTAAGACGTCCTCCTTCTTCTAAGGTGCAAGGGCATGAAATGATGGTGGAGTAGGGTCAAACACTTGGAAACTAGGGGTTTAGTGGTGGAAATGGTGAAATGAAGTGGAATGGAGGTGAAGATGGAGTGAAATGGATAAGGGGAAAAAATGGGGAGCCAAGAGGGGGTAGCAGGTAGCTAACCTTGTGCCCCATCTACCATCTATGTATATATAGGTGGTGGGGAAGAACTAGATCAAGTGGGGGGTAAAATAAGGAATGTAGTGGAAGAATTGTATGTAGCACGACCATGGTGGGTAGGTGTGAGAATGGTTGTGGTGTGGTGGAATGAACATCATGAAAAATGGTGAAAATGATCAGGGAAAGTGGTGGTTTTGAATGGAAGGTGGCAAAGCCATGGTGGTCACCATGACCATGGTGGTGCATGGGTTGCATGGCCGTGGTGAGTACCACAACCGTTGTGGCTGGGAGTTGGCTTGCCCATTCTTGACACCACGCCCATGCTAACTGAGCTGCAACACGGCCGTGTGGGTGAATGTGGCATGACCATTCTTTGTGGAACAGTTGTTTTGCTGAGCTTATTCTTCAATGTCTAATATGTGACTTGAGCTTGGGTCAGCACGACCATTCTTAGGTACCACGACCGCGTTGGTCCCTATATCAACACTTCGAATTGAATCTTTGTGTTTCCTTGGCATCTTTGCTTCAATTGATATTTAGCCACTAGGGGTAGGTTGAGGGTGCCTTGGACTTCACTCTGGACCTCTCTAAAGGTAGAGATACCATAGGATCATTCTTTCTCTCTCTATCTTCCATCTAGGTGTTTTCCAAATACCTGAAAAACATGCAAATAATGTCCATACATGCATTTTACACAAATAGCATATTCGGGGAAATAACATGTAATCTAACATGTATAGATGTGATTGAAATGCAATATGACACAAGATGGAGCCCTAAAATAGGGATGCATCACCACCCTAAACTTAAAACATACTTGTCCTCAAGTATGATCCAACTCAATCTCTCTACAATTTTTCCACAATCAAGAAATGACAAATGCAATGCAATAAATGAATATTGATTAAATGGGATAAATGAAGACTAGGTGCATGCTCTCCATGTCTTTCCTAGGTGCATGCTCTCCATGTCTTTCCTCTTCTCTTTCACAAACCAATCATGATTAAAGCACTAAGCATGCAAACTTCAAATATAGAGCATAGAAAACACAATCAATCTGTATGGTTGTCCTATCACTTTGGGTAAACCATTTCATGGTGGAGAAGGTCAAAAATGACTAATTTTGCCATTTTACTTTCATGCATTCAATCTCATATGTACATCCTCACTAAGTAACCCACATGGCTATGAAAAAGGGCAAAATGAGCTAGGTTTGATGTTTCTTAGATCCATGGGTATGCAAAAGGACGAACGGGTTGGGGTAAGAGTTTGGATTGCCTTTACACACATGTTTTCTTTATTAAGATGCTCTTAAATAGGAGCATTTTTTATTTTCTTTATGCATTATTTTCTTTTTCTTTGCCCTTGGTGTGGATAGTGCCTATGGTGACAAGAGTGAAGAAGTGAGACATAGATATGACCACCCCAAACTTTTGGAGGTGGCCAAGTTGAATATGTGCACTTTAACATCTTTTCATCAGGCGGATGGGTAAGAAGATGGTTGAAGAAAAGTGAGTCAAAGAGGGGTTACTAGTGTGGACATCAACATGGGATATCCTGCATGAAAGTTACTCCAACAATTTCATCAAGAAATGGCACACCACATGAATGAGCAATATTAAAACCACATTTATATCATGAGATTCTATAAAAATCTAAGCATATACGACTTGCTTCAATCACAATTTGACCAAACAGTTCACAAGCATGAGAGAGGTGGTTCACATGTAAAAAGTCAAGATTGAGGCCATTTAGCAATGTACCATGATAATTCACTTGAATTTATCAAAGGTCATCATTTTCATTCCATAAAGTAGAGATTGGGTCAAAAATACACTTTTTAGGCAAGAAGTTCTCAACTTGGGCAAAATTGGCCAAAACGGGCCAAATTGCCTTTCATCACGTCTAGACCTACATTATGAAAAATAAAGCAGGAAACAAGTAAATCCTAGATAAAACATGAAAAAATACAAAAATCTATATGATATGCAATGCATGTCCAAAAAGAGCAATTTTTTTTAAAATTATGAAAAATTGCAAGAAAGTAAACTACATGACATGCAAGTATGCAAAGCAGGTAAAATCTAACCTAGATAGCAAAAGAAACAAAACAAAAGTAAATGGCAGGTGAAGTACAAAATGAGTGAAATGAGAAAAAGGGCATACCGCCCTACCACCCCAAACTTTTGAACCATTCTCTCCTCAGCATGACACTAAAGTCCATGAGTGATAGGGTAGATGATCACTATGGTGGCTACAGTGGTGCTCCTCCTTGTGGTTGAGAATGTTGGTAGTAGCTACCCTAATAGTCTTCTTATGGAGGTGTGTAAGAATCTTGATATGTAGACAGTGCACCCCACCAGTTTTCCCCCCATTGGGGGTTCCTCTGGGCCTGGTCATGCTAGAATCAATATGTATGGTTGATATGATGGTGCATCTGCTAATGATCCAACCAAAATGCATCCTGTGTGTGTTGAAATCCCTCATATGCCCTTAGAATCCTATCCTATGTGCTCTGAATACCCTCAAGTTGTACATGTACGGTAGACATGTCATATGCATTCACTAAAGGCTGCTCTAGCTCTGTTGTCTCTGCCTCTGCCTCTTGTCTTCTCACTCAATGTGTCTCTCTAAGTTCTGCTGCTCTCCTCTACTCTACCACTCGTGAATCTCCAAATTTATTATCCAGTACAACCTATGGTATTCCTTCCTCTCTAACGTGATCCTCCTCATATCTCCTCAGGGTCTCCAAGAAATCTAGAGTCTAGTCCTACTCACCTAGAAGAGGTGGAGTGTGGTAGGGTAACTCTAGTGAGACACCTGCATAAAGGTGGTTGACTTGATGCATGATCTTTGACACACTATAGCATTTATGGAAGAAAAAACCAAGTAATGCAGGCCTACCAATCCCCCCCACCTTCTTCCCTTGTGTATCCAGAAACATTATACCCTAGGGTAGACACAATGGATGCCAAAATCCCCTCGTAATGAATGTGTTCGTACTCTTATAAGGGATCATCCTTAAGTGATCAATCAACAAAGCACCCAGATTCACATATTTTCCTTTGACCATCCAACCCAAGACCAAAAGGTGCTTCTTTGTACAACTACCTTGGTATTCATATCTACCAAAGATTGTATTTGCATATACTTTCTGAACATAGAGGAGGAATGGATTGTGAATCAGGCTTGTTTTAGATTTCCCCACTACAAAGTTGCTTTGGCCGGTGAAGTGCTTCCACATGTCTATGTAAGTGGCACTTGAGTTATTTTCTATCCTACCTCCATCTAGGAGGTCTACCATCTTATCACTGGAGGTGAAAAACTTCTTTAACATTGATGAGGTGAAGACCCGACGTTTATCCCCAATCATGAATCTAATGGCATCTTCTCCATCCTAGAAGACCTTCTCTAAGATGGTGAAGAACTGACGTGTAAACTCCATGTAGGTATTTTGTGGTGTTGCCAAAATCTTGAAGAGGCCCCTTGTTTCCTTTACACCCTGGAAATAGGCCTAAAAACCTAAGCTCTCCATCGTTGCCCGACACGTGTAATGGGAAGAAGTCACCCTACGTCTAAGAACTCTGGGTGCTTCGGCCCCTTTGCCCGACTACTAGTAACCTCAGGTTCTCTGTCGGACTGCTGCTAGGGTTCCTCCTGCTGTGGTGCATCTGGCATTACTTCATCTTCATTATTCAATAGTAAATGTCTCTATGCTTGTGACTGTGGATGTGGCTGCGGTGTTGCGGATGTTGAAGGATGGGCCAAAACCGACGACTGAGCCGATAAGGGCGGTTAAGATACCCCATAAGAAATGGACTGGTGAGCTGAGGAAAAAGAAGTCTGAGCTAACGAGGGTGGTGGTGGGGCTGCTCTAGACGATGGACGCGGATGAGGGGACACCTCCTCCACAATTGGGTCCACCAAGGCATTGAGCTCGACATCTGACAAACAGATAGTTCCATTGGAGTTGGAGGCAGATGGTGAAGTAGTAGACATCAGAGTCAAAGATAACACATTCTTGGGCCATTGTTGGTAGGATAGTACACCCTTGGTCTTCTCCAATTCTTTATTGGCCATTTTCTTCATCCGTGATGGATTTTGGTGGGAAATTTTGGATTTTAGGTTTTGATGCGATGATTTTGAGTCGCATTTATAGACCTGTTTTATATGTGGTTTATGCTTTAATTAGTCATTTCTATGGTTAATATCGCATAATTCATCCATTTTGGTCTTTTCCATCATTTTATGTCAAATCCCCTTAGTTTTATCATTTTGAGCATTAATTATCACATTATTATTATTTGTGTGGATTTATTAGATCTTGTCTTTGAATTTCAGGAAAAACAAGTATTTACTTCCGTCGATACCATCGACAAGACCGCAGGTTGCCAGTCGAAAGGAGCAGCAAAGAGTCGATACCATCGACGCTGATGTCGATGGTATCGAGACACCTTCAGGTTGCTGGCGAAGAAGCAGTCGATAGTATCGACGGAAGTCGATACCATCGAAACATGGAGGCTACAGCGTCGCAAAATGACTGAACCGACGCCAAAAAGGAAGTCGATACCATCGACCCGCGTCGATGGTATCGAGATGATGAAGGGTGCGATAAAGGAAGGATTTGCAGCCAGCCGCTACTGTAGCGGGTCGATACCATCGACTCGCGTCGATGGTATCGACGCCGTCAGATATGCGTTGGATTCAGATTGATTTCAATCGGACGGCTGGAGTTAATTAACGAACTAATTAGGGACTTATACCTAATGACGGCCGCCCAGAAAGAGGGGAGGATCGGATTTTGGCTTTTGCACAAGTTCCGAGGAGCAAGAAAGGAGAACGGAGGCCAGAAGTTCATACCTGTCGATCCAGACGCTGCCGAAGACGGATTTCACCACCGAGAGGCGGGAAAGCACGTGTTCTACGCAAAGGATCAATCGGTTCTTCTCCGTTCAGGGGTTTTCCCATTCAATTCACGTTTTTCATATGATTTCCCCTATTTCTACCATGTACTTGTGTGAGATGAACATGCGGGGCTAATCCCCTCCATCTTTAGGACCGGGAGTAGCCCGGGAATGCATTGTATGACAATTTTATATTAATAATTCATATTTTCTCTCTTAAATCCGTGGTATAGCTTCGTTTTCTCCATATATTGTTATGCTTGATCACCATAATAATAATCTAATGCCCTTAATCACTTCGACAGAAGGATTAACGGCTGAAAAGAGACGAACCCTACATTAATCGATAAATCCCTTGAACAAGGTGGTGTAAAATTAATGGTGGATACTGAGAGATAGTTCGTAATGCACTTAGTTTAGGGAATAGGTTACTACGACATTGGAACCGACCTAAACCTAAGTAGTGAATTACACCACGACAGTGGGTAATTCTATTTTCAGGCCACTACCCGGATAGAGAGAGAAGATTGAGGAATTATATGAAATCTAATACAATGATAACCCGCGGTGAAACCGCAATCCTAAAGATACCTTTTTGAATTGATTAAATTAACCTTTAATCGATTGTTTGCTTTGTTTCATTTTTATTTTCTTTTAATTTTGACAACAAACCCCAATTTGTTATTCGTCTTAGCTGATCGCAAATAGTTAGTAGGAGTCTCCGACAATTCCGAGTATCCCTGTGTTCAACTTGGGCCTCACAAAGGCCTGTACTACTCGACGCGTTCACTTGCGTTTTAGCGCATAGTAAAATACACGTCAAGTTTTTGGCGCCGTTGCCGGGGATACAGCGAAATTGTTGGCACTTCGAGTGCTACGAGCGGCCACTCTAGGCCACAAATTTCTTTTTAATTTTCATTCAAATTCAAATATTTTTACATTGCACTATAATTGTTATACTCGTCTAAGCATAGTGCTGAACTCGAATTTTCTTATTTTAGGTACTGTGTATGGTGCATACACGTAGTACAGACTACGACAATCGCACACCTGAGGTTCCGTTTCCGGGACCTGTGGACGAGGAGCATTCTGAGCACGAATACCAAGAAGAGATAGATTCTGAATCTGAACCAGAAGAGATGACCGAGCCACAAACCATATGGGAGAAGATCAAAGCTTCTTCCTCATCAGCTTCAAAGGGGCCTATAAAGAAGCAGGCGATCAACATACCGACATATAAGATTGATCCAGCGTTGATTAATTTGGTAAAATCAAATGCGTTTCATGGGCTGAAGAATGAGGATCATGTTGCACACATCAGCCAGTTCGTTGAAAACTGTGACATGGTAAAAATAGACAGGTTTCCACAAGATGCATTGTACCTCAAGTTGTTCCCGAGTTCCTTGGCGGGAGCAGTAAGAGAGTGGCTACATAATCTAGACGATGAGTTCATGGAATCTTGGGACCATATGGTGGAGGTCTTCTTTGAGAGGTTCTTCCCTCTCGAGAAGACTAACGACATGATCCGAAAGATTCACAATTTCACCCAACAGGCCGGTGAAACATATTCTGAGACCTGGGAGCGATTTCAGGTTATGTTGAGGAGATGTCCGCATCATGGGCTGGACAAAGAGACACAGGTGAAAATCTTCTATTTTGCTCTCTCCGAGCATGATAGGAGTAATCTGGATTCAGCCGGGTCGGGATTTTTTTTTAATAACACTGACACTAGATGCTGGGAAATACTCAAGAACATGGCGAGAAAGAAGTCCTGGGGAGAAAGAGAGAGAGGCCCAGTTGAGCAAGCACGAGTCGCTAGTGAATCAAAGGCAATGAGAGAGCTGAATGAGAAGATGGATCTTCTCGCAAAGAAGCAACTGCAAAAAGAAGAAAATGAGTCTGAGGATGAGGCTCAAGTCAAGTACATGAGACAACAACAAGGGTACAGGAACAATGACTACTCATGGAGAATGGACAAAAAGTTCTCATGGAAGGATCCGAACAATTTTCTGCAGGATCCGGAAGCCAAGCCCGTGCCAGCTGTAGAGGACAAGAGCACGGAGTTGCTCAATCAGGTCATCAAGCAAAATCAAGAGTTAATGAACACATTCGGGCAGCAAATCAAGCAACAAGGAGAATACATGAATCAATTTGGGCAGACATTGCAGAACCATGGGGCTCAAATGAGGACCATAGAGACATCCATGGCACAGATGGCAGCTGAAATTGCTAGTTTGAAGAAACCAACACATCCGGGTTTTCCGGGGAACACCAATGTTCCCGGGGGAAACCAGCAAGCCAAGGCTATTTTACTAAGAAGCGGAAAGAAGGTGCTGAATCCAAGAACGGATGAAACAAGCACACCGCAAGATAAAGTTGAAGGTGAAACCACTACGGAGCAGCCCACACCAGTCACAGGGCAAGTTGAAGACATAGACGTGGATGGTAATGAAGAACAGGTTGCTGAGGGGGAACCGTAGAAAATGACGCCTTATGTGCCACCTCATCAAAGGGCACACGCCGTTCCGGTCCCTTATCCGAATAGTGCAAAGGCAAGGAAGGTAGACGCATAGTTCAAGAAATTCTTGGACAGCTTTAGGAAGCTTTCGGTCAATATTCCATTATTGGAAGCTATTGAGCAAATCCCTTCATACGGGAAGTTTCTAAAAGATGTTATTACCAAGAAGAGGAAAATACCAGATACTGAGGTCGTTGTGCTAAAGGAGCAAGTGAGTGCCTTCATTATGGGTACTTTGCCGCCAAAGAGACAGGATCCCGGGTGTTTCAACATTTCTTGCTATATCGGAAAGTGTAAATTTGGAGAAGCACTGTGTGATTCAGGGGCGAGCATCAACTTAATGCCCCTTTTGACATTCAAAAAGTTGGGACTGAAAGAGTCAAGGCCGAGCAATATGACAATTCGACTGGCCGACAACTCTGTAGTGAAGCCTTATGGAATCTGTGAAGATGTCTTAGTAAGGGTTGGGGTAAGAGTTTGGATTGCCTTTACACACATGTTTTCTTTATTAAGATGCTCTTAAATAGGAGCATTTTTTTATTTTCTTTATGCATTATTTTCTTTTTCTTTGCCCTTGGTGTGGATAGTGCCTATGGTGACAAGAGTGAAGAAGTGAGACATAGATATGACCACCCCAAACTTTTGGAGGTGGCCAAGTTGAATATGTGCACTTTAACATCTTTTCATCAGGCGGATGGGTAAGAAGATGGTTGAAGAAAAGTGAGTCAAAGAGGGGTTACTAGTGTGGACATCAACATGGGATATCCTGCATGAAAGTTACTCCAACAATTTCATCAAGAAATGGCACACCACATGAATGAGCAATATTAAAACCACATTTATATCATGAGATTCTATAAAAATCTAAGCATATACGACTTGTTTCAATCACAATTTGACCAAACAGTTCACAAGCATGAGAGAGGTGGTTCACATGTAAAAAGTCAAGATTGAGGCCATTTAGCAATGTACCATGATAATTCACTTGAATTTATCAAAGGTCATCATTTTCATTCCATAAAGTAGAGATTGGGTCAAAAATACACTTTTTAGGCAAGAAGTTCTCAACTTGGGCAAAATTGGCCAAAACGGGCCAAATTGCCTTTCATCACGTCTAGACCTACATTATGAAAAATAAAGCAGGAAACAAGTAAATCCTAGATAAAACATGAAAAAATACAAAAATCTATATGATATGCAATGCATGTCCAAAAAGAGCAATTTTTTTTAAAATTATGAAAAATTGCAAGAAAGTAAACTACATGACATGCAAGTATGCAAAGCAGGTAAAATCTAAACTAGATAGCAAAAGAAACAAAACAAAAGTAAATGGAAGGTGAAGTACAAAATGAGTGAAATGAGAAAAAGGGCATACCGCCCTACCACCCCAAACTTTTGAACCATTCTCTCCTCAGCATGACACTAAAGTCCATGAGTGATAGGGTAGATGATCACTATGGTGGCTACAGTGGTGCTCCTCCTTGTGGTTGAGAATGTTGGTAGTAGCTACCCTAATAGTCTTCTTATGGAGGTGGATAAGAATCTTGATATGTAGACAGTGCACCCCACCAGTTTTCCCCCCCATTGGGGGTTCCTCTGGTCCTGGTCATGCTAGAATCAATATGTATGGTTGATCTGATGGTGCATCTGCTAATGATCCAACCAAAATGCATCCTGTGTGTGTTGAAATCCCTCATATGCCCTTAGAATCCTATCCTATGTGCTCTGAATACCCTCAAGTTGTACATGTACGGTAGACATGTCGTATGCATTCACTAAAGGCTGCTCTAGCTCTGTTGTCTCTGCCTCTGCCTCTTGTCTTCTCACTCAATGTGTCTCTCTAAGTTCTGCTGCTCTCCTCTACTCTACCACTCGTGAATCTCCAAATTTATTATCCAGTACAACCTATGGTATTCCTTCCTCTCTAACGTGATCCTCCTCATATCTCCTCAGGGTCTCCAAGAAATCTAGAGTCTAGTCCTACTCACCTAGAAGAGGTGGAGTGTGGTAGGGTAACTCTAGTGAGACACCTGCATAAAGGTGGTTGACTTGATGCATGATCTTTGACACACTATAGCATTTATGGAAGAAAAAACCAAGTAATGCAGGCCTACCAATCCCCCCCACCTTCTTCCCTTGTGTAGCCAGAAACATTATACCCTAGGGTAGACACAATGGATGCCAAAATCCCCTCATAATGAATGTGTTTGTACTCTTATAAGGGATCATCCTTAAGTGATCAATCAACAAAGCACCCAGATTCACATATTTTCCTTTGACCATCCAACCCAAGACAAAAAGGTGCTTCTTTGTACAACTACCTTGGTATTCATATCTACCAAAGATTGTATTTGCATATACTTTCTGAACATAGAGGAGGAATGGATTGTGAATCAGGCTTGTTTTAGATTTCCCCACTACAAAGTTGCTTTAGCCGGTGAAGTGCTTCCACATGTCTATGTAAGTGGCACTTGAGTTATTTTCTATCCTACCTCCATCTAGGAGGTCTACCATCTCATCACTGGAGGTGAAAAACTTCTTTAACATTGATGAGGTGAAGACCCGACATTTATCCCCAATCATGAATCTAATGGCATCTTCTCCATCCTCGAAGACCTTCTCTAAGATGGTGAAGAACTGACGTGTAAACTCCATGTAGGTATTTTGTGGTGTTGCCAAAATCTTGAAGAGGCCCCTTGTTTCCTTTACACCCTGGAAATAGGCCTAAAAACCTAAGCTCTCCATCGTTGCCCGACACGTGTAATGGGAAGAAGTCACCCTACGTCTAAGAACTCTGGGTGCTTCGGCCCCTTTGCCCGACTACTAGTAACCTCAGGTTCTCTGTCGGACTGCTGCTAGGGTTCCTCCTGCTGTGGTGCATCTGGCATTACTTCATCTTCATTATTCAATAGTAAATGTCTCTATGCTTGTGACTGTGGATGTGGCTGCGGTGTTGCGGATGTTGAAGGATGGGCCAAAACCGACGACTGAGCCGATAAGGGCGGTTAAGATACCCCATAAGAAATGGACTGGTGAGCTGAGGAAACAGAAGTCTGAGCTGATGAGGGTGGTGGTGGGGCTGCTCTAGATGATGGACGCGGATAAGGGGACACCTCCTCCACAATTGGGTCCACCAAGGCATTGAGCTCGACATCCGACAAGCAGATAGTTCCATTGGAGTTGGAGGCAGATGGTGAAGCAGTAGACGTCAGAGTCAAAGATAACACATTCTTGGGCCATTGTTGGTAGGATAGTACACCCTTGGTCTTCTCCAATTCTTTATTGGCCATTTTCTTCATCCGTGATGGATTTTGGTGGGAAATTTTGGATTTTAGGTTTTCTCCTTAGAACGGGATTGTTGGGGTAGAATTGAGAAAAATGGTGGATTTTGTGGATGAAATTGGGTGGAAATGGTTACTGGATGTAGGGTAAATCATGGGGGATTTATTGGCAATTTTTTGGGAGTGAGTTGAGGAGGAATTGTGGGCTGGATAGGGTGTGTTCAAGGCTACATGATCTCTAGATGTGTTGCACGAGCATTCTATTTGTGGATAAATGAAATGAGCAAGTTGGAAATTTTGCAAAATGGCGCATTTGTTGTTGAACACGGCTGTGCTGTGCGGCATGGCCGTGGTGGCTCTAGGCTATATAACCATGCCGCACGGCACGACCGTGTTGCTGTACTTGGTGATTTTTCTCAGTTCTAGTGATTCTTTGTGGTTTGTGAGTGTACCACCATGACCGTGGTGGGCACTGTAGTTGTTGTTTACACATTGGATCTCATCAAACACTCAATTCTTCAATCAAAAATGATTTTCTTTGGAATCGTTTTTCAATTTCAGTTGAATTTCCCCTCATTTCACCCTGTTTTCACGTGAACATCTTAAAACTAAAAAAAAATCTATTAAAAACAAGTGTGTGTTTTCTTGGGAAAGTGTAAAAATAACCAAAAAGTATCAAAATGAGAGATTGGGTGAAAATTTTCCCAAACCTAGGTGGGCTGCCTCCCACAAGTGCTGAGTTTCAGGCCTTCAATTGGGCTTCTTTGAGATTCTTGCATTACTCATTCATTTAGAATTCTCGAGTGTCCACTCATGCAATAAATGCACCTCTCACTTGCATTTAAGCTATGTTCCTCATCCCTTCGATCACAAAAGCTTTCATTAATTCTCTCATCTAGATCTCCTTCTTTCAAATGACTTGTCGGACTCTTGAAGTGACCATGTCCAATATCCTCATCTCAGGTTTGATGGGTTGGGGTCTTGTACATGTTGATCTTTATCTTCATGTCCATGAAAGAGAATGTCATTGTGCCACTATGTACATGTATCTCGACATCAATTGTAGATAGGAATGACCTTCCTAAAATGATGGGAATCTTCCTATCCTCCTGCTCCATGTCAAGAATAATAAAATCCTTTGGGAATACTACACCCTTTTTCTTGGTCTATCATCACCAAAACATCATCTACTCTTCTTGTCGACACTTTTATGGATCAGTCAGCCAATTGGAGAGTGCAATGTGCCGGTTTCAACTTTCCTAAACCCAACTCAACATAGATATTATATGGCATCAAATTCACACTAGATCCCAAATCAAGTAAGGATTTGTCTATGTAATGTCCCCCTATGTATCTAGGTATGAGCGGGGCTGTTGGGTCTTTCCTTATCACTAGAAGTGAGTGCTAGATGATGGAGCTCACTTGTTTAGTCAACTTGACTTTCTTTGGTATTCTCCATGTTGACCTTCTCTCCGCAGTGCATAGGTTCTTGAGAAACCTGGTATAATATGGAATCTACTTGATAGAATCCAACAATGGGATGTTGACCCTCACTTGGAGAAACACCTCAAGAATGTCAACAATGTGCTTTTGAGTCCTCCTTACTTCTGATGGCTCATCGAATGCTTCATGGAATGGTGGCCCAATGCTTCATGGAATGGTGGCCCACTTGCTTTGTCCTTACTTGCATCAACATGAATTTCTTGGGATGTGCTATGAGGTGGAACACTAGGTATGGTGGGACCTGCAAATGGAGTGTGAGGTGGAGCACATGGTATCACAAACTCAAATGGAGGTATCACATAATCATCTTCAACAATCTCAATCACACAATCACCACTTGGCTGCCTTTGCTTTGCTTTGTCCATATTTCTTTGACGTGTGGGCTTCTCAAGAGATTTCCCACTCCATAGAACTGTCACAATACTTCCTTTCTCATGGTGGATAGGGGGGTCTTGTTGGGGTTGTGGAGGAGGTGGAGGTGACACTTGGTATTGAAATTGAGGTGGAGGGGAAAGTTGAGGTTGGAAGATGAATTGGTGGGAAAGTTGGGGTGATGGAGGGGGAGGGGGAGTGTAAAGTTGTGGATGGCCTTGGAAGTGGTATATGGGTTGCACTTTCATGGGAGGTGGACTATAGAGAACTTGAGTGGAATGCATAGGTACACTTGCTTCGTTGAAACTCATTATGGGCATTGAAGACAATTTCTCTTCTTGGAGAGAAAGTATGGAAGATAGTTGCTCTATACTTTCTTCAAGCCTTATAACATTCTTCTGGACATCATCAAAGCTTTTCAACCTAGATAGAACTTCTTCCTCAAACCTTGAGCTATATCTTGTACTTTTTTGTTCCAGGTAGCTATAGGAACGAGGTTCCTTCTTTACTTTATCAAAAGAACTAACACAATTCACAAAATGGCAAGGAACATTTGTCACTTGGTTCTTCATGAATCTCATAATGTCACCAAGAATCTTCATCACTTGCGGGCTTGAATCACTATGAGCTAGAGATGTCACACCAAAGGTGCGGCCATTGTCTCTCATCATGCTAGAATATTAGATTCTTGAACCTTCTTCCAGCTGCTCAAACAATGGCCATATCTCCTCAGGTGGCCTAGCCACAAAAACTCCTCCACACGAAGAGTCTATTGTAGCTTGACCCGTTGAAGATAGACTGTAGTAAAAGGAATGAACTAGCTGTCACAAAGGGATCTCATGGTGCGGGCATTCTCTCAACATATTCTTAAATCTCTCCCACACATCATGAAACTACTCACTGCCCTTTTGACTAAAACTCACCATGGTATGCCGCATTCGTGTGAACCTTGTTATAGAGTTGAATTGCCTTAAAAAGACATTCTTCATCTCTTCCCAACTCATGGTGTCCCTCTTTAAATCATGCAATCTTAAGCTTTGTCTTTAAGAGAGGAAAATAACAAGGTCAACCTAATTGTGTCATCAATGGTTGTTGGCATCCTGAAGGTGGAGCATACTTTAAGAAAGGAGTCTAAGTGCTTGTAGGGGTTCTCACTCTCTGAGCCGTAGAAGGAGGGCATTAGCCCATGAAGACCTAGAGGGATGGAGAATTTATCCCCTGGAATTTGATCAACTCTACTAGCAATGGGCGATTTGTAGTTTCTAGGCATGAAGTATTCTTGAAGTGGCTTGTGAGGTGCATTTTGACCTTCCATCTTGTCTTCCCTGAGTGACTTCTCACATGCATAAGGCACAACTAAACAAAATAAAACAAGTTAGAAAACCAATATGCAAAAAGAATGCAAAGAATAAAGAATAATAATGGTGAGGACAGTAGGAGAAAATGAAAGTAAACTAACTACCTGGGCTGAGCGCCTTTGATCCCGAGCAACAATGCCAGAAAGCTTAGTGTGTCTCCTTAGAGGTGCACACACTATTCAATTAGACTTGACTAGATTCACCTCACGAGCTCAGAACACACTTCAGATCTTTCAAAATTTATAATGTGCCTAAACTTAACACACTCACATACACTAAAACACTACACCTGCAAGCTCACGAGGTCATGTCGTAGTATAGGAAGGAAGCAAGTATAGGGTCAATCCATAGGGGGAAAATGGGGAACTAGTTCTAGGTCATTTTAGGCTAGGTTCCTATTGTGTAGTCTAGGGTTTAAGGGTTTAAAGGCTATTTTGTTTGATACATTAAGGGTTGAGCAAACAAGCAATTAAAGGAGAGAAAACAAGATCAAAACCTAAGCTAACCCTAGACAGTTAATTCTAGTGAGCAAGAAAAGACAAGGCAAGCAAGAGGAAATCTACACTACATTAAGCTAGCAAAATAAGCACAAGAGCAATTAAAAACCTAAACTATAAAGAACAAGACACGAAGCTAACTAAGCAAGTAAACTAGGCTAACATTAGATAAGCAAGATGGAAATTATGGTTTTAATGCAATGAAGGGTAAGTGTGGGTTGTTTGAGGGATGCACTTATTAATTAGGTTGTGGGATGACATGTAAACATTACACTTTCATTTAGATTACCAAACCAAACAACTAGTTAGAGGTTATTCAATTGTCCTAAACTACTAACTGGTCATGGATAGGATAGACTTTGCATAGGGGAACTTGTCCCTAACACCTCCTACTACCCTTACGAGGCTCAATTGGGTTAGAGTTTAGGTGTAATTCAAGTAGAGTCTAAACAAGCCTAGTTTTCTAGGGTAGAGGATCTTAGGGTGATTAGGGGCTGAGGGTAGTAATGGGAGTGGAGGTGAGGTTTTAGGCCTCACATCATCCACATTCTAAGCTTGAGAAAGCTCCATTCTAAGAACACAAAATTCATCTAAACTAGCTACTTAGATCTCTCAACTAGGGTTAGGGTAATTGATTAACATGTAGGAAGATGGGCGGCTAGCCAGGGATCCATGAATTGGACCTAGGAGGAAATCCCAAAATTCACACATATAACCAATTTCCTTAAATTCCTAGGTGATTTCAAGAACAAACCAACAAGAAATCCATGGATAATGAGATTGATTTGAACATAATCATTAGCAAACAAAATTACAATGTTTACGCATCATTTCCCCAACATGGTATCAAAGTAACATTTTGACCCCAATCAACCCACCTAAGGGATCTAGCTACCCATGGAAATGCAAAATACAAAAACAAAGGAGAAAGAGGGAGAAGTGGTCATGGAGCTTGGTGTAGATGGAGTGATGCTCCTCTTCAAATGCTACAAAGACGTCATCATCCTTCCTCCAAGGTGCAAGGACATGGAGTGATGGTGGAGTAGGGTCAAAACACTAGGAAACTAGGCTTTGAGTGGTGAAAATGGTAAAATGGAGTGGAATGGAGGTGAAGATGGAGTGGACTGGCTAACAGGGGGAAATGGGAAGCTAAGAGGTGGTAGAAGGTAGCTAACATGATGCCCCATCTGCTACATATGTATATATAGGTAGTAGGGAAGCACTAGGTCAAGTGGGGGGTAAAATAGAGAATGCAGTGGAAGAATTGTATGTACCCAACATGGGTGTGGTGGGTAGGAGTGAGAATGGTCATGGTGTGGTGGAACGATCATGGTGAAAAATGATAAGGAAAAGTGGCAGTTTTGAACTGAAGGTGGTACGACCATGGTGGTCACCACGACCGTGGTGGTGCATGGGTGGAATGGTTGTGGTGAGTACCACGACTGTGATGGCTGGGAGTTGGCTTGCCCATTCTTGACACCAGGTATGTGCTGAATGAGCTGCAACATGGCTATGCAAGGTGGCATGACTGTTTTGGGTGAATGTTGCACAACTATTCTTTATGGAATGGTTGTTCTTATGAGCTTGTTCTTCAATGTCTAGTCTGTGACTTGAGCTTGGGTCAGCACATCCATTCTGAGGTACCATGGTCGTGATGGTCCCTGTATCAGCACTTTGAGTTGAATCTTTATGTTTCCTTGGACATCTTTGCTTCAATTCATCTTTGGCCACTAGGGGTAGGTTGAGGGAGCCTTGTACTTCACTTTGGGCTTCTCTAAGGGTAGACAAACCCTATGATCACTCTTTCTCTCTCTCTCTTCCATCTAAGAGTGGTCCAAATACCTAAAAAACATGCAAATAATGTCCATAAGTGCATTTTACACAAATATGCATATTAGGGGAAATAGCATGTAATCTAATAGGTATAGATGTGATTGAAATGCAATATGGCACAAGATGGAGCCCTAAAATAGGGTTGCATCCTTCTCCATCATGTGTATCTTCTGATGGAAAATCTGCTTATGCCTTCTGATGGTTCTCTTATGTACATCAACCAGAGACTAACCTACACTCCAAAATTGATAGAAATATAGTGCCTTCATCTTCTGATGGTTGTCCTGTATACTCTTTCAAAGGAACTTCTCCTTTGCCTTCTGATGGTAGTCCCTACCCGTTGCCTATCGATAGAGATATTGAATCTCACAGACCCTTTCTCTACCTCCACTGTTGTCTCTTCACCTCCAAGTCGGTCAAATACTTTAATCCATGGAAGATGGGAGGGTTCAAAACCCTAACCTTTTCCTATAAATACAAGACCTTATCCTCCAGGAAAGGGCATTGATGATTGAAGATGCCAGACCACTGCAATTCACACTCAGCCTCCAATATAGAAACCACCATTTCCATCAGTTGACAAATTTCAATTGAAGACACTTCCACCTCCTATGTCACCAAGGTACCAAGGTTCTCAACTCGAATGAGGCATGTCCTATGAAACCTTCATACGTTGATTCATGACCTCCGTTACGTCAACCTAATGCTCCTCTAATGAACAACAAATCGAGTTCACAAGGTAGAATGAATGATACTTCTAGTCTATCCCTGATGAATGTTTAGAGGCATCCTTGTTATTTCTTAACACCTTCATCTCAGTGTCTGAAGGTCTGATTATACACACCATAGATCAAACCCCTTCTTCTTATTCTTCTTCTTCTTCTTAATGATGATGACTTCCTCTCTTTCTTCCCTTGTTGTTTTCGTCACTACTACCATGAGAAAGTAGTCATTTCTCTAGGGAGTAGGAAGTATCCCTGCTACCCAATTGTGTTCTCTTTATTGAATCTATTGTTGTATGGACCTTTACATGCTTAGAATCAATCATTTTATGCTTGTGTTCTTATCTGATCACTAGGTTTACATGTTTGTAATGATATTGGATGTAGATAATTTTGAACCCAATATCTAGGATTTAGAGAATTTTGAACCCAATTTTAAACCCTCAACGAGAACTTTAGATAGGTTTTTTATGAGGCAATAGATGTAAGATCTCTAGGTAACACGACAATGATCTTAGAGTGATATTTGTCTAGGTCTTAATGTCAAAATGGGGATTTTCCTTTCATCAACATATATATGTTTAATGTAATATGTGATGCAATGAGAGAGTGAATGATAGGTAGCGGTGGTAAAACCTATTTCACTATAGAGTTCCCATCATCTGGTAATCATTCTTTAATTCATCCCTTTCATTACTTACAACCTTATAATAATCTATCAATTCAACTCTTGTGTTACATATTAGTTCTTATGTGGTTAGCTTGATCAATTAATTATCAAATAGGTTGTCCATCGGGTTTGATCACAAACTATAATGCAATAAGATCTATCCGTCTGTGGGTGGCAATTTTTTTTTTATTAAGGTGAAGTAGGGATTTCACCCCTAGTGAGTCTGCTTGTGCGATAAATTACACGTCAAATTTTGAGGTTGTTTCCAGGGACAAATATTTTTTTTATTTTTTTAACTATATTGGATGAGTTAGAATTTTTCTTGTACAATTGATGAAAATGCATATATTCTTGAATTCAACTCCACGTCAGTCATCTTACTCGTGGTAGTCTTTCTTCCTCAGGAACCATTTCTAGTACATGCGATGTTCTTCTAGTGTTGATCCAAGACTAGATTTCTATCGTGAGTTAGAATGAACATACCACAAGATCCATAATGTGCACCAATATAAGTTGACCAAAGAGGAGATCAACCATAGGGTTGAAGCAACACTAGAAACACAACATGACAAATTTGGTGGAGGCCAGAGCTACTGTGCAAGCAAAATATGAGTAGTTCAGGAAGCATAATGACATAAAATTATCACTTCTCTATTTCTAAGGATTCTGACATTTGCAACCCCATAAAATAACCTGAAATTGTGGTACAAAACTTCAAATTCAAGATGAAACAGGCGACAATGATGCAAAAGAACAATTTTTCTAACATATTTGGCAAGGATGCACATGACCATCTATATAAGTTCATAGATGATTGCCAATTGAGAAAACAAGACAATGTCTCTGAGGATACAATGATGCTATGATTATTCTACTGCTCTGTCACTAACAAGTCTAGGGTGTGGTAGAATTCCTTATACGATCATAGTATCATAACTTAGGAGGAACTTTATAAAAAGTTCTTGGAGAATATCTTCCACCCTCACACACTTATCAGATCTGAAGGGAGATCACTCAGTTCTAGAAACTCCCAGGAGAAACTTTTTTTAAATCCTGGGAATGATTTAAGGAGCTTCTATACAGGTGCCCCCACATCCCTTTAGCCTAACTGATTGAGAAACTCTATAGGGGGGCCGATGATGATGTAAAACAACCTTTTGATGATATTTCCAACAAAAGCTTCATGAGGCAAAGTTTTGATGACACACGAAATGTTGTAAGTAGGGCATATAAGAACCAAGATGATTGGGGCTCACCCTATAAGGGAATTGTTCTAAAGGTGGCTATTGTCAAAGATTAATTTGAGCTCAAGGCCATAGATGAATCTTTGAAGATACTCACTCTAAAACAAGACAACCTTGAGTAAACCCTCTTGAGGAATGAGAACAGAGTCCAATCCTCTATTCAAGATGGGTTGGCCACCAAAATATGTTAGATTAGTAGTGTGAATGGCCAAACTAGTCTACAGTGCAATAACCTACACTAGGCCACCTTGAACATGCACCATCCTCAATTTGATAGTATTCTAGTCATTGAAGAAGTCAATGCTACCTATTCTATTCCTATATAGGGATACTACAACCCCAACATGCCAAGAAACCATCCAAGATTCTATTATGGAAACCTAGATGGAGTAGAAAATTCTTCTAAGATCTAACATGGAGCCAACCAGAACCAAGTTTAGGTTCATCCTAGTTACCAACATAACCAAAACTTCCTCCATAATAAATTTTGTCCATCATCATAGCTACTACAACTGAGGATATCAACCCACCGTCCAATAAGGAAAACTCCTCCTAGGACAAGGCAGCAAACATATTATACTTTCATCTAATGATCAAAGTCATCTGGATATCATCGAGAAGATTCTAACAATCCAAGAATCTTACAACAAATTCATGGAGGCCCAACTTGCACAAATTGTGGGTGCAATTCATCCTCTAGTAGGTTCATTTATAGGTTAAGCCTCAAAACAACTGAAAGCACCATGAGAACCAGTTGAAAGCTACAACCACACCTTATGAATGCATGCTACCAGAACCTCCATTCCCAACCATCAACAAAAACAGACTATTTCTTGAAGATGATGAAGATGGAGAGTTGCTCCAATAAATATGTTGATAGCTATACCGTGGAACCATTCGTTGAACCCTTCGACAACAAGCATCTTGCCCGAACCTAAGAAGGCACTAAAAACTACACCAACAACTCCTATCTTGGTGGTGTATGTCTACAAACCATGTGTCCATTAGAATATACATGTATCTCAAATGCTTATAGACTCAAGGTTTATGAAATTCAAGAAAATGATGAAGAATATACATGTTGATATTCCTTTCCTTGATGCTCTACAATAAATCCCATCCTGAACCAAGTTTGTTAAGACTATCCTCACTTTAAAATACTTAACAGAGGAAGTCAAGAGTTTGAAACAAGAACATATGACATCATACATCACCAAAAGGGAGATGCCCAAGAAAGTCAAAGAATCTACATCTTTTGGAATTTCCTACTTCATTGGGTATACTACATGCCGAAAGGGTCTATCAAACCTAGGGGAAATAATTTACAATATTCCTTATATATTATGAAAGAGTCTAGGCTCACAACTCACATCCTTCCTACTGACATTGTGATTCAACTAGCTAACTCTTCTATGACCACCCCTATGGGTATCGTAGAAGACATCCCTGTGAGAGTGGGTACCAAATCTTATTGTCCTTGCAATTTGGTCATTATGGACATCAAGGATGATCTTTTGTTATACACTCATATTTAAACATCCATTCCCTACAATAGAGATAGCTCCCATTGATGTTGAAGTAGAGATCTTGACACAAAGACTAGGAACTGACAATATATACTTCAAGGTCTTTGTGAGTCTCAAGGATTCTTCTTTCCAAGTGCAATGCTACCTCATAGATTGTGTTGACAAAATAGCATAGCACAGTAGGTCCTACTTCTAAGGACCCTCTTGAGAAACACTCATCAACCCCAGAGCTCATAATATGAAAGATGAACAAGTCGAGCAATTTATTCTCCACTTAGACTCTACTGAGGAAGACCCCGAGATTGAATTTTAAGATCTAAAGTTTGTCTTCATTCTTGAAATGAAAACAAAGAGCCTACCACACTGGAAATTAAGCCTCTTACTAAGGGGATAAAATATGTCTTCCTAGATGAGAAAGAAGTTTTTCCAATCATCATCAATGCAAATATGATTGTTGAGAAAGAAGATGAGATATATTTGATTTAGATAAGGAAGAGACAAAAGGCTTTAGGATACAACTTGTATGACCAGATCGGAGTAATCTAAGCCCTCTACATGCACAAGATCAACATGATTGGCAACTATAAGCCCCCCATTGAGCCCCAATGCAAGTTAAACCCTATTTTGAAGGAGGTTGTACGCAAGGAGGTGATTAGGCTATTTCTTTTTGGGACCATCTATCCCATCTCAGAATCACCATGGGTGAGTCTTGTACAAGTAGTGTTGAAGAGAGGAGGCACAAAAATTATTCAAAATGAGAATAATCAGCTTATTCCCACTCACACTATGACTAGGTGGCACATGTGCACAGACTACCACAAGCTCAACAATGCTACTAGGAAGGACCATTTCCTACTTCCCTTTATTGATAAAACCTAGGGAGACTTGCAAACTAGGAGCTTTTCTACTATCTATATGGATATTGTGGCTTTTACCATATTTCCATTCATCCAAGGATCAAGAAAATACTACTTACCTTCATGTGTCCCTTTAGAACATATGCTTTCCATCGAATTCCCTTCAGATTATGCAATGCACCTACTACCTTATATATTTCATGTCTTCCATCTTCACCGGCCCCACTAAAACAATAAAAAAATCTTCTTGGATGGCTTACCAATTTATGGATATTATTTTGTATCATTTCTACACCATCTTTCCCTGGTCCTAGAATGTGAGACCCCAAACCTTGCTTAAAGTTTTGAACAAGCTTAATTATAATAATTTAATACTTATAATCCTAAAATAACCTTTTTATATGATTTGAAATCATAATAAAAGCTTAAGTTTCAAATTTGGTCCAATTTGGACACTGTTTGAGCAAGTTATGCAATTTTATGCACATTTTGGACTTTTCTACAATTTACCCAATGGAGAGGTTTTCTTTGCAATTTATCACTTGAATTATGTTCCTTGGATATTCTATCATAATTATTGAGATTTTTGATCCATGAGGCACCTATTTAAACCTTTATTTGAAGGTGTTTTCTCTAAGGGTATTTTAGGGTTTACCCCTTCATGGATGAGCTACCTTTAGTAGCTATCAACTAATGAATTATTTGATTCGCTTGGAAATTAGACAAAGGAAAGCTAAGTAGGTCTATATGGAGAATGGGTGAGCTGATTGTGTGTGTGCTTGTATATTCTTAATAGTTTAAGGCCATGGACACTTGGAAAGATACTAGAACTTCAACTTTTTCTTTTTCTTTATCTTAAAGTTTCATATACTTATCCCTAAGCACCCAAACGAGCCATTTTCTCTCCACCACTTCCCTACTTATACAAACCTCGTTCTCCCTTTGTTCTTCTGTGAACTTTCTATCCAAGGAAGAAGAAAGAGGAGATCTTCTTGGAAAAAGAATCTAGGGTTGTAATTGACTTCCTTTTAGGGTTTAAAAAGCTTCCTTCTAGTGATCTTGACCTAAAAGAGTAAGAATCCCCTTCTTTCCTCTATTTATTTCTTTGTTATCCTTCCTACTACCTTTCTCCAGGTCGGAACCTTTCTGTTCCATAGTAGAAATTGCTCTAAAGCTCTAAAACCCTACCTTTCTTGCTCCTTATGCTTAGGGTTTGCTCATTTGATGAAGAAAGGTGCTAGATGGACGAGTTCACAGCTTATGATTGGATTTTCTACCCTACCTTCTAATTTTTTATTCAATTTGGAATTTTTTTTTCTTCTAATTCTAGGCAAGTTTTATAACTTTGTCCACGTTTATTGCTTACCATAAGCTTGCTAGCTCATGTTCTTGCTTTTAAATGATGATCCATGCACAAAAAAGCCATGCTTGACTTGGATTTTGATTTTGATAATGTTCCCTATTCTGATTTCAGTTCTAGATGAACCTATGATCATGTGTACATTATTCTTAAGGTATAATATGACTTGGATCAGGTTGGTTTGACAACCTATGGTGCTAAGCACCTATCAACCAATGGTCAATTTTAGGGTTTAAAGTTGATTTCTTCTATAAACACATGACTCGATGGTGGTACCATTGCAACAACTAATGGTGTTGTCTTCATGACAACTAATGGTGGTGATCAAGGGTATCAACTTATGTTCACCCCTTTGGTAAGGTGTTGGCCTAATTAGAAGCCTAGTGATTAACAACTAAGTACCCTAATGATGCTATCAATAAATGGTGATATTAGTTTCATATTTGATGTTGATTAATGAATATAGTGCTGATCTAACAACCTATGGCGACTTAATGGTCACTAATATTGGTGTATCAGGTCTCCAAAACCTATGGTGCGTTAATCATATAGTTGTAACATCAATTAAGCCTTAGACCAATGGTTTCTTGGGTCACTTGATGCAATGGTCGAACCTATAATGTAATTGATGGTTTTAACATATGAACTTGACCCAATGATCAAGATCTAATGTTTATTCCTCCAATAAGTGGAGTGATGGCTAATGTAATATTTTGGTCCTAATAATGTGATTTATATGGTTTCCTTTATATGATCAACTTAAGGAGCTTACTTGTTGATAATGGATGGCTTGTTTTAAATGAATAGTTGATTGTGGGTTTTACTGTACTCTCAACAAAACCCTTATTGTTGTTAATCAAAGGATGTCTAGGGTTGCCAAAGAGGTGGCACTCAGTTGGTAAAAGTACTAATGTAAGATCGAGAGGTCACAGGTACAAAAACCCTCGGCCACGGGATGAATGAATGGCCATTTTTTAAATTTAAAAAAAGGATGTCTAGGGTTAAACGGTGACTTTTATAGATCACAACTCAATAACATTATAGATGATTCATTCAAGGTGTTTACTTATATAAACAACCAATGGCTTTACCTTTTCAACATTTCATGGTTAGAATTTGATGTCTCAATATTCCCATTGTTTTGGGTGAAGTGTGTAGTGTAATGGTATAATTCAAATGATGAGAATTTGATGGTTCAATGCCTTAAACTTGTAGTCTTACCCTTGCCCTATTATGATTATGATTTATAATCACCATAATGAATTAATGGGTAACCCTAATGAGGTATAGCTTTTTATACCTAGCTTTAATATAACTAAATGATGGTAATTGGGTATGAATAGTCCTTGAATGACTAATACAATCATGGAGTACTCTCTTATTGTTGTTTATGCTATAACCCGATGGTTATGCCATGATTTATGTGTGGATTCATACTGGAGAATAGTATGGAATGTGATGATGATGATTCACCTTATGCAGCCATGATCCAATGGGTATGTCGTGAGTTAGGTTTTGGGTATGAGCGTTGATTAGTAACATTAATATAATTTATCTTATTGAACCTAACTCTAATACAAATAGATAAAGATGAGTATTCATGTTTAACATTCTTATATGATGGAATGATGGTGGAATAACCTACTTAATATGATCATAACCTTAATATGTTAATTGGTGGTTATCATAGCCACATGGTTGATACTTTATTATGCTAAACATGTACATTATGAATATGATGAGGGTTAATCGTATCTAGATTCCCCACATGTTGATGTAATAAAGGAATGTTCTTAATGTTAATATAACCCTGCTATGATTGTTTATGAATATCTCCTAGCTCATTAATGAAATATTATGTTGATCCAGTGTGTTATATGTAAGTGATCTTGTTGAGCCTTGTTATAAGGCATGCAAAGATAATGATGATCTTGCAGGGAATAGTATGATGGTCTTAATGACCTTTGCGCATGGTTGAGCCCTGAATGAGGTGTAATCCTCTTGTGTTGATAAGGGTTGATACCATGTGATATTGTGAAAAGGATTTATATCTTGTGATAGTATGATGGTGTTAAGGACCTTTGGGCATGGTTGAGCCTTAAATGAGGTGTAATCCTCTTGTGTTGATAAGGGTTGATACCTTGTGATACTGTGAAAAGGATTTATATCATGTGATAGTATATGACTAGTGTGGTCTCGTGAATGGTAAGTGAATAGTACCATGTGATGATGAGATGACAAATTATGTTCCACACATTTTATATCTTTTAAAAGTTGTGAAAGTTATATGCTTGCAAGAAGTGAATTAGGGTTTGTATGTCCACTTGTTTGATGCAGCCTTAATTCACCCAATTGGCATAACTAATCAAGTGAAACTCAAATCATGTAGTGCCCTGTGTCGTAGAGCCATCTTCAGTGTCAGAACTTGCTGGATGGTGAAATGAGTATTCCTAAGGGAAACTCGGAGCGCATACTATTGAGTATGTGGGGTGGCAAGTTGAGGATATATCCTTGTCATCCACAATGTAGGTTGTGGAGGATGTCTATGGTTATGCCTCATACATCTGATGTCATTAAGGACAACTGTTGTTGTACCTTGGATTAGAGGGTTTTGTATACTCTGGTTTCTAGTGTTGTGACCATACCAAGGGCGGACTAGTGGTTAGGAACTTGACTATATGTCATTGTGGTGGAAACTTTTACTGATATGTCACTGCCATTTTACTCATACTGACCAAGGGGAAGAGATCTTAAGATACTGACACTCCTAGATCTTGTACGGAACCGAATATCCCTTCGTAGGAGTTGGTTGGACTTTGGATGGTACGATTCAAATTCCCCAGGGCATAATAAAAGATGTAAGACAGTCGTGTAGCATATCTCTTTAAGGTTATACACAACGCTTCATATTGTATGATAACCCTTGTTTGATTTCTTTTCACTGAGATCATGTATAGTACAATAAGAGATAATAGATATGCTTATGTTGTAGTTATGCTCATGTTGTAAACATGCTTATGTTGTCAAATATGCTGACACCGATGGTTAATATCTTTCCTCTAGCTATGTTTAATATTGCTGGCCATGCCTATGTAATTAGAAATGCTTAAACTACTAATCATGCCTATGTAGTTCATTGTGTTATGATGTTAGTTCTACTTATGATATAGATATGTTCCTTTTATTTGAGATGTCAATATTGATAGCCATGTTATGTTACTAGACATATTCATGATGTCAGGGATGCTTATGCTACTAGATTGCTTGTGATGTTAGCAAGGAATATGATGATAGTTAGATTAATCATAATTATTGTTATTAGATGCAATTTGATGATACTTGAGTAGATATCTATCCAAAGAAATGGATTTATTTGTTATCTATATATGCATTGATGATCATACTTGTAGCTAAGATTAATTACTTAGTTTGTATAGCATACTTGAATTGTTCAATTTGATCAATTGATTATTGAATACTCCAACTACTTAGTTATCTGCTATTTAAAATGTTGTAATCAATAAGCATTGTCAGAGGTTATATATCTTGCTGGGACATGGGTCTCACCCTTGTGGTTTGCCACATTTTTTTAGGTAATCGGAAGTGATGAAAACAAACATGTGGCAGCAAAGAGGAGCTATAGTAATGAATCTTTGAGAAAGTTGATTAGATGTGTAGTGTATCCTAGATTCATCCCTATACTCTCAAGTATGGGCAGGAAAAGTTTGTAAATGGTGTTTCAAACGAATCAGAATTTTGTTAGCATGTTAATGTTTGTTGTGTGGCATATACAAATATTGTTATCCTATGTATATATGTCGTAGCTAAGGTGATAGAACAATTTGTATCAAATTCTTGGCATAGAATGGATATAAAAAGATGTTGGGCTCTTATGCAAATGTTTCTGAGTGGGTGCTGACGTTGAAATCGGTTTTAATTTACACATATTTTTGGGTATGTGGTTAATTGGTGATTGACTGTGTTTTATGTTTTGAGTAATCTCATTTAGTGTAACAAGTTCTTACATAGAATTCCATCTGGTGCTTCATTGGGAAAAATGCCACTTTATGGTGAAGGATGGCATAGTTCTATGACACCATGTCAGATTCATAGGCATTAAAGTTGACAAAGCAAAGACAGAAGTGATCACCAAGCTATCTCTTCAAACTACCATCAGAAAAGTCCAAAATATTTTGGGACATGCCAAAGTATGTAGGGGGGTTATTCAAGACTTCAGTAAAATCACCAAGCCTCTGATGAACCTTCTCTAGATGGATGTGGAATTCATCTTCAACTCTGAATGCATGTAGATCTTCAACATTCTTAAGGGATATTTCATCTCAACTCCCATTATTCCTGCCTTAGATTGATCTCTTCTTTTTGAGATCATGTGTGATGCCAATGACTATGCTCTAGGTGCAGTCTTGGGGTTGTGCATTGACAAGAACCATCACACCATCTACTATTTCAGCAATATGTTAGATGACACATAGAAAAATTATTACACTATCGAAAAGGAGCTTCTTGCCTTTGTTTATGCCTTTGAAAAGTTCCTCTTCTATATCATAGTCTCGCAAGTGACTATCTACACTGATTAGGCCGCTATCAAATATCTAATTTCAAATAAGGGTGCAAGGCCAAGGCTGATTAGATGGATCTTATTATTGCAAGAGTTCGATCTAGGGACAAGAAGGGGACTGGAAACATTGTTGTTGATCATCTTAGAAGATTACATATCCAATACAGTGACACAATCCCAATCAAAGAATCTTTTCCTGATGACCATTTGTTGAAGGTGTCTACATTCACCCCATGGTATGTTGATTTTGTGAACTCCCTAGCTAGGGGAATACTTCATCCAGATTGCATGGGGAATAATAACAAGAAGTTCATGTCAGACATTTGACAATACTATTGGGATCAGCCCTATGTTTTCCAATTATGCTCAAAAGTCCTCTACCTATGATGCATCTTCGAAGAAGAAGCTCCTCCGATTCTAGAACAATGTCACTCACGACCAACTAGGGGCCACATAAGTTCTAAGAAAATTTCATTTAAAGTCCTCCAATGTGGTTTCTTTTGAGCTTCCATATTCAAAGATCCCCACAAATTTGTCAAGTTTTGTGACCAATCTCAGCACTTTGGTAATATTTCTAAGAGGTATGAGATTCCCCTCAATCTTTGGAAAAAATTGGAGATCTTTGATGTTTGGGATGTGGACTAATGTGTCCATTCTCTTCCTCTTATGTTTTCTCCTAGATCTTGGTTGCTATTAATTATGTTTCCAAATGGGTTAAAGGCATCCCCACAAAGTATAATGACACCAAGTTGGTGATGAAACTATTCAAGGATATTATCTTTCCACTCTTGGAGTCCCTCACACTATCATTTCTGATGGGGAATCACACTTCCTTGAAAGCAACTTTCAAGCACTACTTCACAAGTACAACATTTATCATCGTGCAACTTCTCCTCGTCACCCTCAAATGAGTGACCAAGAAAAGGTTTTGAACCATCATATCAAGGCCATTTTGGAGAAGATTATTAGCATTACAAGGCTAGATTGGGCTCACAAGCTGAATGACACACTCGGGGTGTATTGAACTACATACATGACTCTCGTGGGAATTACCTATTTTTATCTTATCTAAAGGAAGTATTGTCATTTACCAGTGGAGCTTGATCAAAAATCTCAATGGTCCATCAAGTAGCTTAACTTTGACCTTTGTGAAGGAACGAAAACCATCTACTTCAATTATAAGAGCTACAAGAGTTATGACTGACAACTAATGAAAATGCACACATCTACATGGAGCTTCAAGATGTGGCATGATGGACACTTGAAGAGGAAAGGTCAGAGATCAAGTACTACTGTATAAATCTCATCTCTGTCTCTTTCTATAAAAGCTCAAGACTCAATGGTTGGGTCCATTCATTATCAAGCACATCTTTCTTCATGGACGTATCATAATTTGGAGCAAGAAGACTGAAGAATTCACATTCAAGGGTCAGCAACTCAAATGTTGTTTTACAATCATTGACGTAGAGGCCAACAAACAGCTCACACTTCTCCCTCCTACTTACCATGATTGAGCTTCAAGCGTCAAGCCATCGACATTAAAGGCACTTCTCAATAGGCAACCCGAAGTATTACTTTCATTTCAATATAATTTTACACTACTTCATACTCCATTCAGTTAGTTAGTGCACCTCAGGATAAAATCACCAGCTCTAACAATTTTGATCATAGGTTGATGACTTTTTCAGAATGGAGAGCAACCACATCATGTTGACCAACTAGTAAGTTCTTTCCCTCCATCTTGGATTTAGTGTTTTCTCGAGAATGAGAAAATATCTAAGTTTAGGGTGGAGGGTGCATGGTATGTACTCTACTCTCTATCCATGCCTATATGTTTGCAACTTATGATATTATCATTGCATTAAGCTTAATTTGTTATCCAACTTTTCCATAAAGAGTAGTTAAATCCATTATATAGCCATACTAGATTCAAATTCTTGTTTGCATCCTTTCACCTGGATCACCTCCCATTATCCAAAGCAAAACCACACAATGTCTAGTTTTTGAAACAACTAATGGATATAGATGACCCTATGTGGCCTAGAACCTGTAACATCATGTTTCCCTAGAAAAGATGGTAATTATTTTAGGAATTTAGAGAGATCAAACACATTATTCTTCTAGGTGACTAGTGAAACAAATTCATGGAATCATCACTTTTTCCCCTTAGTAGGTCAGTATTTGAGCATAATAGGACTAAGAGAACAAACTGACACACTAAATTGTAAAGCAAGTTGCATACTCATATTACTCCTCTTCTACTCTTCTTCTTCCATGTTCTTACCTCCCATCCATCAAAAAGAAAATAAAAGGCCATAAAATGTGCCAAACTCCAAGTTTGAGGTGGAACACCCCTCCCTACTCTATATACTTCTTCAATACCCCTATCTATGTAATAGGGGCATACCACCACATAGGAAAGATGCCAATGTGCATGAAAAAAAATGTTGCAATATATTTATTTTCACAAATAAATGATATCTCCAGTCGAACATAGGAGAGATTCACATTGTCCTTCCAAAAGCCCTTGTCTCCATTCTCTATCCAGAGACACAATGAATATCTCATTTTAATATCCCTTTTTATGCATCCTAGTGTTGGATCCTATTCATACTTGTTGTTCGTAGAATTCTTTGAACTCTCATGAAATATTTTAGATGTGGGTGGTGTTGGAGATAATGGGAAGAAGTGTTTTTGGGAAGCAAAATCTAAAATGAAGACAAAGATAGATGTGTTCCATGATCTCAGAAAGTTGGGAAACTTGGCCATATGAAGTTGTAGGGAAATGAGCATGATGTGAATATGAGGAAGTCACATGGGTTGAAATTATTTTTTGGCAACTATTTCAAATTTTGTGTTACTTGAGGATGAGAAACATTTAAGTGCAAGATTATTTGATGAATGAACTTCCTAGTTTTAGTTGTATTTTTAGTCTAGTTTTGTATTTATTTTTATCATGTTGACTTAGAACTAGCTTGCATCTAGGTTCTCTTAATTTTATGGTAATTCATAAGGTTTTGATCCACATTCTTTGTTTTCACGGCATATTCAGACTTCATTGCATGGTAGGAGTGTAGGAGATGGCAGTATCGCTAATTTACTAGCAGGGCCAAAACAAATTTGATAAAATGGACCAGATTTCCATCAAACTGTCCCTTCATCAGTTGATACTTCATAGGCGCAAGCCATACGACACATGAAAATAACCCCCCGTGTGGGCTTACATTTGTTAAGCCATCGATTTGCATTGCATCCACCAAGCCGTTGGTTTGCATTGTATCTGTTGGGACATTTCTTTGCATTGCTTATGGTAGGCCTTTGGTTTACATCACTCTATCCTTTCTTTGGTTCGAATGCCCGCTATCAGGTGGTTGCCTTCTAATGGTCTCCTAAAGCTCCTTTTTCGACAGAAATCCCGCAACATGATGCATGTTTACTATACATTTATAACAAAAGTGCATGTATTGAAGTAATATATGCCAAAAGAGGCCCGAATATTGAACATAGAGAAATGTGAATCCAAAGAATATTGCTAACTATGACTCGATCAGCTAGACCTAGTGAAAAAGGGTGATTGATTGATTATTTGACTAATTGCAACAATTACAACTAAATTACTGAGGTTGTGATCACAAATGGAATGGATTCCCTAGGAACACAATTTCACCACAGTTTATACTACAATAAACGTTAATTATCAATATTCAGTTCTCCTAATCCTGGACCAAGGGACCTATAGCAAGAATTACCCACTCTCGCAGCATAATTCACTACCTAATCTAATACAGATCCCACTCTTGTAGTGATTTAATTATTAGTTAGGTGTTTTAATGATACCTCTGGGATATACCCTTCACAGTCGTAACCCCTCTCTTGAGGTGTGGTCTAGTTATGTAAATCTACAACCTGTCCAACCCTTAATCCCTCTCTCAAAGAAATTAACAATCTAAGGAATAAAATATGGTGATCAAGCATAGATAATTCATGTACCAATCATGGAGTCATATCCAGAAATTAGGAAAACATAAATGTTAACTCATAATAGTCAATGACAACACATAACCGGTCTACTTCCAGATCCTAAGGAATTAGGGGATTAGCCCTGCATGATCTCAGTTGCCATTCAAATAGACGGAGAAGGGAAAGATGAGGAAAACATTAAAGAATCAATTAAAATCATTGGAGAAGATGATCTGGTTGACTCCTTCTGATGAACATAGATTCAAAAGTTCAACCCACAAAGTTTCATGCCATATGTAGAAATATGAGACAGGCTTGAGCATTTTCTGGATTTTGTCCTAAAATAGAAATATTGTGAGCCCTCCATTGTCGGTAAGTGCCGTAATACGCTCATGTGGAAATAAGATGTTGGTTTTGTATTTCTTATGTGTACTTTAGATGAATGTTTAGTTAACACAATCATAACCTTACTCATGGAGGTTTGCATAGCATAGATAGACTCAGCATTGAGTAATGGTTTTTCTAGGGAAAAGTTTCCAAAAAAATGTCAATGTTTTTTATTTCATGCACTCCATTGAGAGTGTAACGTCCTAGGATTTGAGACCTCACATAACATGATTTTAAAAGGAATGATAGGACTACTCATATCACCAAGGTGCAACTCCTTCTCAAGGAGCTCATCACTAAAGAATTAGGTGGTTCAGCGTGCTCAGTCCAGAGTAATATTAAGATGGGTGACCAATTGACCAGTTGTCATTCCTAAAACTCTACTAGAACCTTAGATAGTGGGTTCAGACTTTACAAATGGTATTGGAGCCAATTCCCTCTAGTAGGTGGGGCCCACATGGGCATGTGACATGCCAATCTTAAGCCATGTGGTCCATGCAAGTTAGAAAGGGCTATTTGTTGAGATGAGATGGAGCCACCCTTGTGATGGTAGCCTTAGATGGGGGCTGGATGTCCATGGGCCATTCAATCTTGCACCAAAATGAGGAAGAGATTATGAGGCCAATAGTTGAGCCATGACAAGGATGTCAAGAGTCTAAGTGGGGGAGATTGTAACGTCCTAATATTTGAGGCATCAGATAACATGATCTTAAAAGGGATGATTGGACTACCCATATCACCAAGGTGCGCCTCCTTTTCAAGGAGCCCATCACTAAAGAACTATGGTTAAATGTGCTCAGCCCATATTGGTACTAGGATGAGTGACCAGTTGGGAAGTTTATCCTGGCTTGCACATGAGTGAGGAAAAATCACATAGTTAGGCTAGTGGTGGTCTATGGGGCCAGTCATCATTCTTGAAACTCTACTAGATCCTTGGGTAGTGGGCCCGGACTTTACAAAGAGGCAATTTGTAATGTATGGGTCTCTAGTCCTCATCTTTTAGTAGAGTTTCGGGAATGATGATTGGCATCACATACCAACATTATCCATGGCTACATGCTTTTTCTATACTCACTATAGCTCGTGTTCAACTTTCCCATATGTTGTCCATCCTAGTACTGCTCCAAGCCAAACATGCTTAACTATGGAGTACTTACTAGTGAGTTACTCAAAAAGAAAGTGCATCTTATTAATATGAGTAGTTTAATCAATCCTTGTAAACTCCTTTTATATAAGGTATAAAATCCTAAGGTGCTACTATCTCTCCACTTAAACTTTAGACATCCTCATCAAGCCTCAACTCTACATCATGATAATCTCTTCCTCATTTCAGTGTAGACCTAGAATAGTTTGTGTACTCCTACCCCACAATCTTGGCTGCAAGATAAGGGTGGCTCCATCTAGACTCGATGAATAGCTCCTTCCAACAATCCTAGACCGAACAACTCAAGACTAGGGTGTCACATGCCCACATGGATTTCAACTATTAAAGGGGAACTAGCTTTGCTACTAGTTAAGGTTTGGAAAGAATGAGTGGTCCCACATACCAACACTATCATGGATTGTGTGTTTTGTCCTCATGTACAGTATAGGATCAACTTCCCAATAGGTCATTCATCCTTGTATGACATGGCAAAGCATGCTTAACACTGGAGTATTTATTAATGGGACCCCTAAAAAAGATATGTAACTTGTTGGTGTGAGTAGCCCAATTATTCTTTATAAGATCATTTTGTGTGAGGTCTTAAAATTTAGATGATACACATTTCATTAAAATATATATGAGTATATAACCTTTAAGAGCTTCTTGTGTGGTACAAAACACACAATTCTCCTTCATATGATTCTAGTATGATCTTAGAGAAGAATATATTTATTTTCCAACTGATATATATGTCAGTTAGATGCATTGTCATAAAATGTGTAAATTGTCTAAAAAATCCTTCTTAAGAGAGATATTCTTCCATACCCCTTCTTCTTCCACTAATCCTACAAGTTGACCCTATTATGTTTTAAGAAATGCAAAGACATAAAAGGGAGGAAAAGCTATTATATGTTGGCCCTAGTCTATTAAGAAGAAACACAAATATATAAATGGAAAGAAGATCTCCTCAGTGTAATCCATATAAGCCTTACTAGATTTTCAATTATAATCATTTCACACTACAATAAAACTTGTAAAGGTAAGTTTTTCAAAAAAGTGAAACATATATAAGTATGCTTGTCCCCTTTACGGTATCTTGAATGAACTTACATGAATTCTATCAAATTCCATGGAGTGGTCAATTTTCATTGTAATAAGTTTCATCATTCTTATTAGGAAATGCACGGAGTGGATGATGTCCTAATGGAAGAATGATGTGATCGGTGATTTTCCTCTCGGGGTGAAGATTATTTGAGTGGGTTGATCCATTTAGGAAGATGGTATTCCCTCTACAAGAATCTTGATAGGAGTTTTAAACACACATTGCCAAGAGAAATAGGACTAATATAGTTGTAATATGTTGGGTGAAAATTTCTAGGATCCATCTGAGGTCTTGTTCAGCTAATTTAAGGTAATGAAATGCATCTAAAGGTAAGCTTGACCATTTATTTCACTAAAAATGTTTAGATACTATTCAATGGTTTTGGAAGAAAAATAGACCAATTTTGTAAGGCCTCAAAGAGACTCATGGGAATATATTTCTTGTGCAATTTTAGAACTTCAAAGATATTAGTAGATCCAATAATAGTTCTATCACTTGTAATGCTATCATAAACAACACTTAAAAGTAGTTATCAATTATTGAGATTATTATCATCTTCAATCCATTCCCAACATGTGTCTTTTAATGTTATGATAGTGTTCATATGTCAATGCAATTATGTAATTTTTGTTGGATCAATGGGCTCTAGAGGGGGGGGTTGAATAGAGCTTCACAAATTCTCACAAGATAAACTAGACCACCAAATTATATAATTGAAAAGCTTAAACAAGCAGCAATTTGATTTCCTAATCTAACATTCATAGCAAGGATGAGAGATAGTGAAAAACAAGCACTTGGACAGGTGGTTTAGAGTGGTTCCATGTCCTAAACTTAGGAGCAATGTCAGTCCACTACCTAGAGTGGGTTAGTCTCTAGGATTTGCAATCGTGGTACTCTTATATTCCACAATAAGATTACAAGACACAACAACCACACATCCAAGGGCTTAGTACCTCAAGCAAAGATCTTCAACCTATAGAAGGAGCTTACCCACTTGAACCATGGAGTCTTCAGCCATCAACATGGACTTACCCCCTCCTTTCTTCAAGTCTTCTACCTTCAAGGGATTACCTATCTTCCTTGAGTGTTTCCTTGCTTCTCTCATGCACTCGGAGATCCGGAGCACCTATCTCCTTCACTTGGAGACCTGGAGCAGCTTGCCTTCTTCAATCTTGAAGAACAACACCTCCTTCTCCTTCACTTGGAGAGGAATCTTCAACTTAACTTCAATAGGAATTGAGGTTGGAAGATGGAGGAGGAGAGCTTTACAACAATACAGGGAGTAGCTCTCTTACACAGGAACCTATCTCACTCATACTCACGAATTAAACTTGAATGTAGAGAGAGAAAGGGGCTCAAAGGCTTAGAACACTCTCAGCTATGCTAGGACTAAGTTTGCAATGAATGAGAAGCCTTGGAATGAACTCCAAGTGTTCTATATATAGTTGAGGGTGTTGCTTTGAGTTAGGTAAACTCTTGGGCCGAAATATAGCCATTTTCCTTCAAGAAAATGTCTTTATTTTTTTATCAATTAACCCACCAACGGTCACATCACTTTTTTCAGCAAATTCCACACAGTGCAATCGGTCGAGTTTCAATAAAGGTAACTCGACCGATCAAGTAAAAGACAAAACTGATATTCAAACGGTCAGTCAAGTTTGTCTTGGGGAAACTCGACCGATCACTGAAGATCATTTTGGTTAGGCACTTGATCGGTCGAGTTCTGTGTAAACACAACTCGACCGATGCTATCTCCAGAAAACTGACCAACATGGATCGGCCGAGTTTGTCTTGGGGAGAAACTCGACTGATTGACAACCTGATGTCAATTTTTGAATATGCATCTAAAGTGATATAAAATTGGTGTTTTATGTCCCAATCAATTTTCTCACCTTAGTTACAAGTCAATTCATCATTACAAGTGATTACAAATATGTTCTAAGGTCATTTACATAGATTTCCACAAAAGCACACTTGTAGCTCTTTGACTTGAACTTGAGTCAAACTAGGGTTTTGGATTTGGGATCCTTTTCATGTACCTAATACCTAAAATCAATCTTTAATACACATATTAGATACATATGAATGGAATGACTAAGTCATTATCAAAATATAGGCAATGTATAACCTCAGGTCAACATTCTCCCCCTTTTTGACAATGACAAACCATTCCTCAAACATATTGAAAAGGATGTAGAAATTTTACCTTTGCTTTGCGAAATAGGGAGATTCATGAAATGAACAATGTGAATTGCTCCCCCTCAATCTGTGCATCTATTAACCTGCATGGTTAATCTATCTACACAATGCAGTAGCAATATACATGTAGTATGTAGTCCTTTGCAAGTTCACATAATAAGCAGTGAATTGAACAAGAAAGGATCTCACTACCAAAAAGCAATATTATAGCAAAGAAAAACCAATATGATTGAGTTTCAAGACTTGAGCTATCTCTTGAAATATATCTCCGCCTTTTGACATTATCAAAAAGGTATGGGGGTAGAAGAGCATAAGCCATGTCTTCTCCAAAACACACACAGCCATATATGCAAAGGAATGAGCAACAGTTTAAAAGCATATATCACACAAGGACAAAAGATAACATACATACCAAGTCATAATCAAAATATAACTCAAGATGGCACCAATGCATAGGATAAAAACAGAGGAAGTAGCCATAGTGCACATCAAAGATATTACAAATCAGATATACATCCACATGAGAGCAACTATAAGTGCAAAAGTGATAAAACAAAGATAAGAAATAGTACAACTCAGAAGAATGTGCCAAGATGTTTCTGATACAAAATAGTCTAGAAAGATGTATATAATAAGCATGCTAGACTACAAATGAAGAAACCACCTAAACATCTAAGATATCTATATCAACAACGTCCTCATCACCAGGTGTGTAGTCCTCGTCCCCGTCATAAGGCAGAGTGGTAGTGCTAGCATCATCGTCAGCACCATCACTGTCACCGTCGTCGAAAGCATCCTCATCATCACCTTCATCAGCATCAGCATCCTCAGTCTAGACTGGCATCTCCTCATCAGCATGTGGTTCAAAAGAACGATTGGGCCAGTGGGCATTCTTCTCAGCCCAAGACATACCAAGAGTGTGAAGCTCATTGGCCTGTGGGAAAGATGGAGCAGAGTCACACAGAGAGGCTAGAAGGGTGGCTAGGGGGCCAACAGGTAATGGGAGGATGGCAGGAGCGGAGCTACCAGCAGCAAAAGGTGGTGAAGCAGCAGCGGAAGGATCGGGAGTAGGATAGTAATGATCATATGCATATGAAGGATAAGCACTACCGGGATAGGGCTGGTAGGTGGGATAGGGGTGAGCACAGGAAAGGTTCATGGTTGACATGATGGAACACAAATCCTGGTGCAGGTGGTCCTGAACATGTTGGTTGTACGCCTGTTGATGCATCATATAACCCAAAAGGGTTTCATTTGACACACAGAAAGACGCATGGTTGGGTCTAGGAGAGGGTTGCGGTGGTGGAGCTCGGGTGGAGGATGGGGTATCTGAAGCGGTTGTAGAGGCAGAAGCACCAGAGGCAGAGGAAAACATAGGAACGGACTTTTAAAGAGTGGTCTCACTAATACAAACACCCTTTCTGGCGATCGGATAATGGAAGTCAGAAAAGAGACATTTGTCAGTGGAAAACTTGAAAAAACCACAAATCAAAGTCGGGTAGGGTGGGTGGGTGCCTTTGGTGTTCTTCCCAGTGTCAAAGTAGGTCATGTGATGTACGATATACCTGGCCCACTTGACACTGATATTGTTTAACAAACAATACATAATGACGGTGGTGTTTTTGGCAATGTCCGTTTGATTTCTCTTTGGATGGACATTACAGTTAATCACCAAAGCCAGTATGTGCCTCTTTAGGTCAAGAGAGGAGGAGGACAGGGTGGAATTCTTCTTATAGGCCAAGTCAGGTTTCTTCAAGAACAGATGAATATCCAGCAATGTCAATTCATGGTGTTTGTAAAAACCTTCTGGGTCAAGAAGATCGAAATACTCTCCATAATCCTTACACCATGTGTCATTTTCCTCATCTCCAGCAAAAAAGACATTTAATGTATCCTCAGAGAGTTGGAAACGATGAACGGTGATCATAGAAGTAAGAATTACTTGAGTATTCGGCGATGGGATGAGCGAATTGTAGTTCCAACGCAAGTTGGCATAGAACTCGTGAACAGCCTTAGTGCTTGACATGGAGTTGTGAAAGCAGTCACGTTCGATCGCTAGGGCAAACATATGGTAGGTGGAGAGAATCCGAGAAATAGAAGCAATAATCTCTTGATACCTAGGGGAAGGATTGATCAAAGCACGAAAAGGAAAAGGGCTTCGGGGAAGAAGGTCCTTGTACCTATTTACAGCCTCAATCGACACAAAGGAGGTATTATCAAATGGAATCAAATGATTATTAGATGAGGAAGCTGGAGCATTGCTTGGAGCAGGATGTTTTCATCTATGAGAAGCCATGGAAATGAAAACGAGATGAAAAACGTGCAAACAAGCAATAGCAAACCTCAAATGTCGAACAAACACCACCAATGACACCCGAGGAGGTCAAGAACAAGGTTTCTAGGTCGATCTAGGGCTAGGAGGGGGAGGTTTAGGGTAGGGGTTGAGAGCTTAGGACTAAGTGGTGAGGAATCGGTCGTCTATTTTCTAGTTGAAAGGGAAAATAGTCAGCCGGTCCTAACTTTTAAGTTGGCTCAGCCCCCGGATCGATCGAGTTCTGTGTATGGAAAACTTGACTGAACAGTCCACTGAAGAATTACTCTCAGCTGCTGATTGGTCGAGTTTTTCAGGGTGAAAACTCGACCGAAGGTCAACCTGACCTAAAAGTCACATTCTTAGATTCTAGCCATATACATGCCAATTAAATTCATTTTTCAATTTTATTATGTATAATTAACATACTTAGGCACATTTAGCTCATCAGTGGGCACTATTTTGCGATAAAACATGGAATTCGATAAAAACCCAAAAACAAGCAAAAACTAAGCATGTTTACAAGCAAGTTAGGCACATTTAAGCATATATAGGCAAAACAAGGTGAAGAGTGACATGAGCAAACATATAGGAAAGATACAACTAGCTAGATCACTCGGCAATATCATCCAAAGCAATAATAAGCAGTTTAGATCGAATTACATTAAATTGATCTCTAGCGAGAGGGTTGGTAAAGATATCCGCCAATTGATTTTCCGTGTCCACATGCGTGGTATAGATATCGTTCTTGGCAATTTGTTCATAGAGAAAGTGGTGGCAAACCTCTATATGCTTGGCTCTACTATGCAATATAGGATTGTAAGAAAGATTAATTACTCTAGTATTGTCACAAAAGATAGGAGAAGCATCAAAAAATATGTTATAGTCTTGGAGCATTTGCTTCATCCATAGGACATGAGCACAACAACTCCTGGATGCAATGTACTCAGCCTCAGTAGTTGATAATGCCATGGTGCTCTGTTTCTTGGAGAACCAAGACACCAAGCATGGTCCTAGGAGAAAGCAAGTGCCACTTGTGCACTTTCTATCAACCAAACAACCTGCGTAATCTGCATCACTATATGCTCTAAGAGTAAAATTCCTTGATTTAGGACACCATAGTCCAAAAATTTGGGTTTTGGCTAGGTACCTCAAAATCCTCTTAACGGCTATAAGATGTGATTTTCTAGGGCTAGATTGAAAGCAAGCACACAAGCCAACACGAAACATAATATCAGGTCTAGAGGCAATTAAATAAAGTAAATTTCCAATCATACCTCTATAGAGCTTCTCATCTACTTTCTCGCCTTCTTCATCTTTATCAAGTTTGGTGGTGTTAGACATGGGTGTATCCATTGGCTTCATATTCTCCATCCCAAAGCGTTTGAGTAGTTCATTTGTGTACTTGCCTTGATTTATGAAGTTTCCTTCTTTGGTTTATTTGATTTGAAATCCAAGGAAGAAGGTCAACTCACCCATCATTCTCATCTCGAACTCACTCTGCATAAGAGAACTAAACTCCTTACAAATATCAAGATCATTCCGCCAAAAATGATATCATCAACATAAATTTGAATAATAAGAAAATTGTTAGAAGTGTGTTTTAGAAACAAGGTAGAATCGACTTTGCCCATGACATACCCATTATCTAACAAAAAGTTCTTTAATTTCTCATACCAAGCTCGAGGTGCTTGTTTGAGTCCATAGAGAGCTTTTTGCAACAAATAAACATGATTAGGTAGCTTGTCCTTTTCAAATCCCAGGGGTTGAGCAACAAATACTTCCTCCTCGGTTGTACCATTCAAAAATGCACTTTTAACATCCATTTGATATAGCAAGAAATTTGTATGACTAGCAAAAGCAAGTAGCATTCTAATGGATTCAAGTCTAGCAACAGGAGCATAAGTTTCATGAAAGTCAATACCTTCATGTTGGTTGTAACCTTGTGCTACTAATCTTGCTTTGTTTCTTACCACTTTTCCTTGCTCATCTAGCTTTTTGCGGTAGACCCACTTGGTTCCAATGATCTTTCTATCACTTGGTATTGGCACCAGAGTCCACACACGATTCTTCTCGAATTGCTCCAGCTCTTCTTGCATAGCAAGGATCCACTCATCATCACCAAGGGCTTCTTCAATGTTATTTGGCTCTAATTGTGAGATGAAGGCACTGTCTGCTTGTTCTTTGTTGTATGCAGCTTGTGTCTTCACTCTCTCGAATGGATTGCCAATGATAAGTTCCTTGGGATGATTCTTTACAAAGTGGGGAGTAGGATCTTTCTTTTCTTCTTCTTCTTCTTCAATCACTTGCTTGCCTTTGTTGTCAATGTTGATTTCTTTTAAGATAGGAATTAAGTCATCTACAACATCATTATCCACAACATGCTTGCTAACAATAGGGTTAGTTTCAATAAACTTAACATTAATGGATTCCTCAATTTTAGACAATTCAATGTTGAATACTCTATATGCCCTGCTAGTAGTGCTATAGCCTAGAAAAAAAAAAGCCTCATAAGATTTCAAATCAAACTTATCAAGAGAATCCTTTGTGTTTAAAACAAAACAAGGACATACGAAAACATGAAATAAATCAATAGACGGCTTTCTACCACGCCATAGTTCATAGGGGGTTTTCTTTAAAGAAGGATGTGTAAAAACTCGATTTTGCACAAAGCATGAGGTGCTAACAGCTTCAGCCCAAAACTTCTTAGGAGTGTCCTACTCAAGAAGCATGGTCCTAGCCATCTCTTGTAGCGACCTATTCTTCCTCTCTACAACCCCATTTTGTTGATGCGTACGAGGAGAAGAGAAATTGTGTGAATAACCAGATTTCTCACAAAAATGCTCAAAAATATCATTTTCGAATTCTCCCCCATGATCACTACAGATAGAGACAATCCGGCAAGAAATTTCGTTTTCAGCCCATTTACAAAAGCTCGAGAAAACATCAAGAGTATTGCTTTTAGAAATGAGAAAGAAGGTCCAAGTATATTGAGAGAAATCATCAACAATAACAAGACAATACTTGGAACCACGAAGCGTTTGCTTTCTCATTGATCCGGATAGATCAATATGAAGAAGTTCAAGAACTCTCTTGGTACTCATGACTCCTTTGGATTTGAAGGAGGATTTGGTTTGTTTCCCTTGTGTACAAGGTTGGCATTCCTCATCCTTTTCAAAATCCAATTTGGGAAGTCCTTTTTGCTCAATTTCTTCATTTGATGCATATTCACATGACCCAAACGGCGATGCCAAAGAAAAATATCATTTTTATCCACTACCAAGCATCTATTTAGTATGGGCTTAAGAGCATCAAGAACAATAACATAAAGATTACCATTTCTAGTTCCCTTATATATAACATTGTAGGAGAGGGAATCTAGAAGCAAGCATTCTAAATAAGTAAACAACACAATATATCCATTGTCACAAATTTGACTAACACTAATCAAATTGTGATGCAGGCCATCAACAAGCAACACATTTTTAATACATAGCTCATTGCCCACATCACCCTCACCTATGACCTTACCCTTCTTGTTGTCTCCAAAGGTTACCGATCCTCCTTTCTTTTTTATGAACTGGTTGAAATGGTTGATTTCTCCAGTCATATGTTTAGAACAGCCACTATCAACAATCCATCTCTTTTTAACCTGCAAGAAAGAAGGATGTAGGAACCCAACTCAAACTTTGGGATCCGGGGTTAGCTTAGGGACCCATTTCATCTTTGGGTTGGTCCCCTTTGGCTTGTAAGGACAATAAGTAGAGTAATGGTCATCACATTTACAATGAACACAAACCATAGGGTTCTTAGAGCTGGAAGTCTCTCCATATAAAATAGGAGGTTCCACACTCTTTTTCTTACCCTTGTTCTTGCTCTTTTTCTTACCTTTGGGAGCAGTCATATCATATCCCAAACCGCTAGTACCAACATGTTTAGTAGAGTGTTATAGGACATCATTGAGGGATTTATTTCCCGAGAGAAACTTTTGCAAAGAAGATCTTAACTTGGCATTATCATCACTAAGGTTAATGATAGTAGTAGAAAGACTAGCAAGATCATCTCTAGCATGCAATAGATCGGCCTCAATACATAGGGCTTTAGTATGAAGGGAATTTCTTTCTAAAGCTATGCTAGCAACTTCATTACTTTGCAAAATAGGTCTAGAAGATAAGTCATTTACTTGAGCAAGCAGTTTGGCATTTTCATATTTAAGCAAAACAATTTCTCTTTGATAAGCATAAACTTCATTTCTCCTAGCATCATCCATGAGTTTGAGTTCTACATTTTCAATTTTAAGACCATCAAGCTCATCTAGGCACTTTTGGTTTTCTATCTTAAGATTTTCAATATTTTTAAGATATACACCATTCTCAACCTCTACTCCATTATGTTGAAGCTCAAGGTCAATAAATTGCCCTTGCAAAGAGTCTATGCTATCAAGGAGCATCTTTCATTTTTATCAAGGATTTCAATTTTAGCATAAAGATCATCAACTATCTTGCCTAACATTTTCCTTTTTTATTTGTATTTAGTAAAGGATGATTGGCATTCATTTAGCATATCAATGATAGTTTTTTTAGGCAGCTCTAGCAAATTTATTTCACTTACCTTGCTTACCTCACTTACCTCACATACATCTTCACTAGTAGAGGCCATGAGAGCAAGATGGCATTCTCCATCTTCAGAGCTTGAGGAGCTTGAAGAAGACTCCTCCCAAGTTGCATGGGATGCATCTCTTGATCTTCTTTCTTTCTTGTCCTTCCTCTTATACTTGCCTTCTCTCTTGTACTCCTTATCTTTCTTGTGGCTGCTCTTATGGTGGCTCTTCTTGGCCTTGGGGCAGTCACTCTTATAGTGGCCTTTTTTACCACACTCATAGCACCTTGGAGTTGAAGAGGAGGGCTTACTCTTGAAGTGTTTTCCCTTTGATTAGTTTGCCTCCTGCTCATTAGGGCCTTCATCTTCACTTGAGGAAGGGTTGGGGGACTTCAAAGCAAGTTGTTGTTGCCGCACCATTTCTTAAATTTGTTCTTTGAAGGTTGTGTCCTTTATCTTCTTGGACTCTTTTTCTTCTCTCTTCTCTTCCTCTTCTTGCTTGTCAAGCCTAGGCTCATGGGCCAGAAGATTACCAACCATCTCCTCGGTTGATATCTAACTTAGCTTGTACACCTATTCAATGGATGTCACCTTGGGCTCCCATCTCTTTGGAAGAGATCTCAAGATCTTGGTGTTGATGGTGCCTTTGTCTAGCACACTCCCAAGGGTTGCTAATCCATTTATGAAGACATTGATCCTAGTGTACATATCAGACACTCTCTCATTCTTACCCATCTTGAAGTTCTCTAGAAGACCACCAACCATGTAGATCTTGGCTTCCTTCACTTGCTCGGTTCTTTCATAGGTGACATATAATTTGTGCCATATCTCATGTGTGGTGTCCCATGAGGAGATTTGATTGAAATCGGATGGAGTGAGGGTGGTGTAGATGATTCTCACAGCTTTGGCATTGAGTTTAGCATGCTTCATTTCAGCTTCAGTCCATGTAGTGATGTCCCCCTTTGGATCTTCATATTTGAGGTGGACTATCTTCCACATTTCATACCTCACACCTTGGAGGTAGAACTGCATCCTTCTCTTCCAATAGAGGAAGTTGGTGTCGTCGAAGACCGGAGGTCTCATGGAGAAGCTTCCTTCTAGGTTAAGCGAACCAAGTGCTAAATCGCCCATCTTCTCCTACTTGTTGAAGTAGCTTGGAGAAGACTTGCTCTGATACCACTTGTTGGATCAATGGGCTCTAGAAGGGGGGGTTGAATAGAGCTTCATAAATTCTCACAAGATAAATTAGACCACCAAATTATATAATTGAAAAGCTTAAACAAGCAGCAATTTGATGTCCTAATCTAACATTCATAGCAAGGATGATAGATAGTGAAAAACAAGCACTTGGATAGGTGGCTAAAAGTGGTTCCATGTCCTAAACTTAGGAGCAATGTCAGTCCACTACCTAGACTGGGTTAGTCTCTAGGATTTGCAATCTTGGTACTCTTATATTCCACAATAAGATTACAAGACACAACAACCACACATCCAAGGGCTTAGTACCTCAAGCAAAGATCTTCAACCTATAGAAGGAGCTTACCCACTTGAACCATGGAGTCTTTAGCTATCAACATGGACTTACCCACTCATTTCTTCAAGTCTTCTGCCTTCAAGGGATTACCTATCTTCCTTGAGTGTTGCCTTGCTTCTCTCCTTCACTCGAAGATCTGGAGCACCTATCTCCTTCAATTGGAGACTTGGAGCAGCTTTCCTTCTTCAATCTTGAAGAACAACACCTCCGTCTCCTTCACTTGGAGAGGTATCTTCTACTTCACTTCAATAGGAATTGAGGTTGGAAGATGGAGGAGGAGAGCTTTACAACAATACAGGGAGTATCTCTCTTACACAGGAACCTATCTCACTCATACTCATGAATTTGACTTGAAGGTAGAGAGAGAAAGGGGCTCAAAGGCTTAGAACACTCTCAGCTATGCTAGGACTAAGTTTGCAATGAATCTGCAGCCTTGAAATGAACTCCAAGTGTTCTATATATAGTTGAGGGTGTTGCTTTGAGTTAGGTGAACTCTTGGGCCGAAACATAGTCATTTTCCTTCAAGAAAATGTCTCTATTTTCGATCAATTAACCCACCAACGGTCACATCACTTTTTTCTTCGAATTCCGTACAGTGCAATCGGTCGAGTTTAAATAAAGGTAACTCGACCGATCAAGTAAAAGACAAAACTGATATTCAAACGGTCGGTCGAGTTTGTCCTGGGGAAACTCGACCGATCACTGAAGATCATTTTGGTCAGGCACTTGATCAGTCGAGTTCTGTGTAAACACAACTCAACCGATGCTATCTCTAGAAATCTGACCAAGATGGATCGGCCGAGTTTGTCCTGGGGAGAAACTCGACCAATTGACAACCTGATGTCAATTTTTGAATATGCATCTAAAGTGATCTAACATTGGTGTTTTATGTCCCAATCAATTTTCTCACCTTAGTTACAAGTCAATTCATCATTACAAGTGATTACAAATATGTTCTAAGGTCATTTACATAGATTTCCACATAAGCACACTTGTAGCTCTTTGACTTGAACTTGAGTCAAATTAGGGTTTTGGATTTGGGATCATTTTCATGTACCTAATACCTGAAATCAATCTTTAATACACATATTAGATACATATGAATGGAATGGTTAAGTCATTACCAAAATATAGGCAATGTATAACCTCAGGTCAACATTTTTGTGGTAGATTTTTTGATTTGCATCAGCGTGATTCAAGTATGTAGAACTCAATATCTACTTCCATTTAGTGACATGTAATTCCGCCATTGCAGTTTATTTTGCATATTGAGAATGTAATTGTCTCACATTGTGTTCTAATGCATCTTAAGATAATAATAATTTATCCTCTTATGCTAATCGCATATCTTTGTTTGGCACATAGATGAGTTGTAAAACATAATTTTTTATAATGATATTTTTATAATCATATCATTGTTCCAAGTGGAGCATTTGTGTGAAGAGGGTTCCCTAGTTTTTCTCTTTGATTTGAGGTAAATATGAAGGGATTGTCATAATATTTAGTTCACAAATGACCTACACCACCTTTTTATGAAACATCTCTATTCGCTTCTAAGTTTAGATAATAGCTTGATTCAGCCTCTCCTGTGCAAAGCCACCAAAAAGGTCAGTATTGGGTGAAGGTTTCTTGACTAGAAATACATTGAAGTCTACAAAGGAAATACATAGTAAGTTATATGAATGTCTAAATTAGCAAATTATGAATATAGGTACCTATGAATATGTTGTTAACTTACTCATAATATACTCGTAAGTTTTGTATAGTTAATTATACCCAATGAGCACATTTGGAAATAGATCATAGGATCTCCATATTGTGTGTATTGTCACTTTGAAAGAGTTAGATGACCCTAAAGTAGACTTTGATTGACATCCAATGTGAGTGCTTAGACATAACATACTACAACTCTCATCGTGTTATATTTTCACTCCACGTGTGAGCGATGTCCCTCAAGTAGGTTTAGCTTCAATCATATGTGAGTGACATTGTAAATACCCAATTTTTACTATCAAGCTTTTACAAGATTATATCAGAATGTATAAAAAAATCTTTTTACCATTCATTATTTACATCATATTTGTAGAAGCTTATACATAGAACTACAAAATTAAGAATAGGAATGAGTCTGGTCTACTGTTCAAATGGGATAGGTCTTGCACGTCTCTTCTAGGTCTTTTTTGTACCACATGTCCATGAATTCTCAGAGGGAATAAAACCACACATAGACCCTAAGAAGGGAACATGGGTCAGTAAAGTTGGTACTAAATCTAATCATTGAGGTACTAAAAAATAAAGATTTATGAAAACAATTATAGGTAGGTTATGTGTGATTCAAGTAAATTCACTAGATATAAAATCCCTAGATTTTACCTTAGCTAGTGTACAATAATCCCACCCACAAGCAGATAGATATTATCATAGTATCATTTAGGATCAAATCCCAAGGGAAACATTTTTAAAAATTATCAGATCAAGGTAACTAGTCAGGAACTAGTATTTATCACAAAATTGAACTTGGATTGATTAACTAAGATTGCAAGAAAAAAGATCTAGATTAAGGTTCTACTTATCAATGAATGGAAACACTAGGGTGGAACTGGGTTCACCACCACTATCTGGATTTGTGCATTCAATCAAATCCAATATCTCATTACTTACCGATCATATGTTCACTACTCTAGAGACTTTGTGGTTAGGATTTCTGATCAAGGTGTCAATGAAAGCTAATTGATATTCATATCTTAAGATTTAGAGTTATCATGATAGTAAACCACATAAAGTGTGTGATCAATCCATGAAACATGCATTGAAGGATTATCAATGAATTAAATGAGTTCATACAAGACATGGAATAAGAATGAAATTGCTAGAAATGGGGAGTGGGCTAGTCCCTGCACCCCACTGAAATGAATACTCCCTCGATATGGCCAGATTAATATGACTAGTAGAGGAAGAGGATGCGATCAAGGTCATGACTGAAGCAGAAGTAGCTCGGCATGGTGTGTGATAGCAGACTCCCTTCCTTCTCTCTCTTTCAGGTATTAACCTTGACTTGTAGTTTAAGTACATGGATGAACAGTAGCTGGGTGAAGAGTTCAATTGCCCTAAAGAGGGAGGTCCATATCTATGATCTTTTAGATGTCAATGAGGATTTCGATCCACTAAAGGTTAATGGATATTACATTGTTGATGAACAGGTGATCGATCGTTGCTATCAACCTAGAGGTTGATCACTCTTTTGGTGGAGAGGTCGATTGCTCTTGGTAACAATAGTTTGATGGTTATAGTCATAGGAAGTCGGTCACTCTCACTAGAGAGGTTGATCACTCTAGATATGACCAGGTCCATAATTCTATAAATGACTTGGAGTTGCAGCACTTTCACCCCTTTAACGGTGTGAAGTCTAGGAGTGTCTTTATGTGATTGTATGATGGGTATTATAGGCCTATGTACCTGTGTCATTAACCATGTTTACACCATGTGGAAGGTCCAGATCAATTTCTTGGTCACTAAGAAACTAAAGGAGGTCCATAGCTTGATGTTCGATTTGATGTGTTTCTCTATCTTTGACTATCAAACTTTTAGGGTCATCGACCTTTAAGATTGATGGGATGTTTGAGCTTTGTCTATCGACCTGGAAGGTCAATGGATGAAAGATCAAGCAAGAGAGGTCGATTGGTATTGATCGATCAAAAAGGTCAAGCATCTGAATTGGTGGTTTCTTATGGTTGATTAGGAGGTCTATCAATAGTTCAATCATGCTTTGGACACAAAAATTGTTGATGGATCTGCCTTCTCGAGGTGCTAAAAATCCATTTTCAGTTTGGGGTGCTACCCCGCACCCAATGAGAGGTGTCCTCCTTTTATCTCCCTCTCATTGAAGGGCAGTGAGACCCCTAGGCCTTCTAGCTGTAGAGGGATAGGACTCAAAACTATAAGAGGAGTCAAGAGAAGTATCAAACTCCTACAAATTAGCATGTAAATCTAAGTATATCAAAACAAAGACATTTCCACTAAAAACTAAGATATATAAATGTTAAGCTGGTATAAAAAATCATTAAAACTAGGATAAATGTGCAGTCATCATTAAGTTTTCTTGGTGGACTATAGTAATAACAAGAAGATGATCTAGTTTCCATACTAGTTTCATATGGGAACAAGTTAAAGTAGCAACTAGAAACATGAAAGAGATTTTATAACTAGTATCAACATATCAAAATGAAATGAATTATCCATTATTACATGAAATCTAATATTTTGTCTTTGCTAGGGATAGGTTCCCAGTGTTCTCCCTTCTATGAGAGAAAAAAATTTCATTTTTTAGGGTAACCAATACTGGGGGTCCTCTAATTGTTTATTATCCACTACGAGTGGTTAGGGGATATGACCAACAGTATCTAGTGAGCCTAAAATCTTAACCAGTATCAATTTTTTGTGTGAATGCTCAAATGCAATCATTTTATAAACATATTCCATAGTATACAATATTCAACTAATTGAGATGACCTTCAAGAGAGGGACAAGGCTAAAAACAAATTGGGTTCACCACTTTTGCAAAACTTTATGAACTAAATTCAAGAGGGAATAATAATAGAATTGAGAATCTAGTACTTGTTCCAAATGAGAAATTCCAGTCAAGATGACCATTAGAATCAAAGATGCCAATATATCAATAATCTATCAAGTGATAATGTACTAGGGTTGCCTAGTATTTCTTGTATTAGAAATCACTTCTTGTGTTCTCATTATTCAAAATTATCATGTTGCCCCTTAGTGAGTATATAATTAAATAATTAATTTTTAATGTTGAAGTATCTCATCTTGAAACTATTGAGTTCATTCCCATTAGCATAGTACCCATCTGTATATATGTAATCGCATATGATATTAATCACCACCTATATTCATTTATGTATTCATGTGTTACATACCCACTATGTAATAAACTAGTATAGGCCACATGAATATATATATATATATATATATATATATATAACATACATGTTTGTATTATAAAAGCATTTTTTAGGAATTTGTTTCCATACCTTCATGAGATGCAAGGATAATAGCATACATCTAAATAGGGCTTTGGTCCATTAAATTCAATTTCTCCAAACATACTTGTTTTAACTCATGTATCCCTTTATAAGGTTAAAATCTCCAATATATGAGCCATTGTTGATGACAGTCAATTTGAGGCAGACTATAGTCTAAACCATGGATTTTATTAATTGTTTGACATTCTTTGGTTCCCAATTGTGTATCGTTTTCTCCATACCATTACCAAGGTCATATAAGCATGTGTGTGTTATATGAAAATAATTTGTCTCTATGTCTTGATTTGCTTATATGACTATGGTTTACATGTTGATTTCCCTTTTATTTTACTTAAAATAAAGTCATGTGTATGTATGAAATCAAAGTATGAATATATGTAGAACATATGGATGGATGTATTTGATACCATTAATCATATATCAAGTTTTGATGTGCCTTTTGAAAGAACGAAGAGAAAAGGGTTGAGGTACCTCGTCTGTAAGACCCCTGACCTTGATTTTTGGTTGAACATACTTTCTTACCTTAATTACATGCTTTAAACCATAATAAAACCATATTATGTGCTTTTATATCATGTGAAAAACCTAAGATTCAAGTTTGGTCTAGTTTGGACATTGTTTGAGCAAGTTAGGCAATTATATGCTTGCTTTGGACTTTTCTACAATTTACCCACTTGTAGGGTTTTTCTCACAATTCTTCACATGATTGTTGTGACTCACATGTTTTGACATCATATTTGATATGATTGTGATTTGGGGTGCCTTGTCACCCCTTGGTTTGAGGGATGACGTCTCATGTTGAGATTAGGGTTTGCATGGATGTCCTTAGTTGATGGTTGACCTTGAGGAGTGTTGACCGATGAGACCTAATTTTGGTGATTGCCAAGTTTTCCTTTGTCCCTAATTTTTGGTGGTCTATGATGTTCCCTTTTTCTACCTAGGGTTGGTGGTTGATGAGGTTCCCCACTCATCTTGGTCCCCAAACTTTCCTAGGGTTAGCGACCAATTGAGTTTTTGATCCATGTTGGTCACCAAATGTCTTCATCGTTTGTTTGCTTTTCTAATGCCTCTTGCTTGATGGATTTTCTTGGTGGTATTGCCCTTGTTGCTTGTATGAATGTGGTTCATGCATGGACGATATCTCTTGGACACATGGCAAGCTTGTCTTGACACCTAACCCTCTTTCCCTCTCTCTAAACCTAAGTTATATAAACCTCCCTCTTTGTATGCAAATAACATATTTACAAACCTATCTTTCTCTCTCTTCCCTCTTCTTAATCTTAGAGATCGCCCCCTCCTTCTTAGTGGTGAAGAAGGATCTCAATATTGAAGAAGGAGGTCGATCTCCCTTGCATGTGGAGTTAGGGTTTGGATCAACCCTTTTTGTGATCATTTGGTGCATCCTTGCTCTTCTTCTTGGTCTTGGTAAGTGAGATATCTCTCTATACCTTCACTTTCCTTATTGTCCTACCCTCTCTCTTTCTCTTCTTTTCCAAATCTAGGGTGGTTCTTGAGTTAGAACTTGAAGAACATCTCTCTCTTTCTTCCTTCACCTAGGGTTTGTCCACTTCTTGGAGGTGGAGCTAGCTTGGCTAAGAGGAGTGCTCAAGCTAGGGTTTCTTACCTTTTTTCTTCAATCTACCTTGTTGTTTGGAGTTTCTATATCATCTTTAAGGAAATTTATATAACTTTCTCCTCGATTATTGCTTACTTTCAACTTGCATGCACATGTTCTTACCTCATAATGTTGTTCTAAGTAGAAAGATGATGTTTTCACCTAAGGTTTGTAGTTATATGATAGTTCTTGAGTAGAATGACACCTTGAATGAACCCAACCTCTTTGATGATGGAAGTTTTTGGTGCTTGCATGCTTGTGGAGATGATGATTTTGTTCTCTCTCATGATGGTCATTAAATTAGGGTTTTGATTTGATCTTCTTTCTAGTGATGCATCTTTATGACTTTTTGGATTTGGATGATAACCCACCTATTTGGATCCTTGTGGTTGATGAGTTCTTGGTCCCTCCATGTTTTCTAAGATTTTCTCTCTATTGATGGGTCTCCAAGTTTTGATTATGTAGTGGTCTCTAAGAGTTTTATTTCAAGTGGTCGATGAGATTTTCATCCTCTTTGGTCACCAAGATTTCAAATATGTAGTCTTTGAAGAATTTGGGCTCTTAGTGGTCACGGATAGGTATGATTTAAATTCAATCGCCAAAGTTTTATGCCTTCATCGGTCGCCAAAGTTTTATGGTCGTTGAGGTTGATCACCTTATCGGTCATTGATGTCTTGGACCATTAGTGGTCATTGAGTTTTGGACCCTTGGCGGCCGTTGATGCCACCTACCCTAATGGTCACTAAAAAAACCCTAACCCTAGTACTTTATGAGATCCCCTAACCTAAGTGGTCGCTAAGAATCCTGACCCTAGTAGTCGTTGAGGATTTCTAACCCTAGAGGTCGATGAAGATTCTTGATCTTACTGATCACTATGTTTTCCTGGTCTATGATTGATGGAGTCAAGGGTTGGGTTGTATGGAAATCAAGTAGTGATGTTAACTTTATGCATTCAAGAAATAATGGTAAAACTAGAATTAGGGTTTACCCTTGAGTATTATTTTGTAGCCCTAATTCAATTTACCTTGATGAGCCTAACCCTACTACAACTAAGTAATGATATTGATCATACTTACATGATTCTAAAGTCAGCAAATGTTGTCCCCCCCCCCTAATAGTATAATCCTACAGTCCTCATGATTCTTTGGTGGTGATTCTCGCACATGTTTTCAATGGTATTGTTTGCCTACAATATGATAGTTTGCTTTTATGGAAATTTAATGGTTGAGACAATCCTAAGTTGATATCTTTGGTTTTATTGGTATAATCTGATGGTTGAACTGTGTGCTAAATACGTATGGATCCATACTTGAGGATAGTATGGGGTTCAATGGTAATGTATTATTTATTGGGTTTTAAGAAAGGTAGAGAAGGCAGCGGAAACAAAAATTTTCCTCCCCAAACCCGGAACAAGGAAACGCGTCAACGTCTATATAATAGGAAAGGATGGTTTGTGGAATCATACCTTGTCCCAAGGCTTTCTCGACGACAATACCTCACGCCTTGCGCGGTTTTCAACTCCGGTCTTGGACGGTGTCTGTGCAGCTCCTGGTCGCACTGGGACTGATGACTCCTGATCTCACTGAGACTGTCGGGGTTGACAGTTGTCCTCCTGAGCGGCAGAAACCTCCCGCCTCTGAAGTAGTCCACACGGACCACCTGGAACTCCACACTCCTTGTCCCACAAGGAGTTGGAAGGAGTCGCACCCTCCTATTGACGTACTAGTCACCAACACACTCTCCTGCCTCCAGTTGCAACTGCAGTTGTCTTTCCCTTGCTGCACCTCCCTTTGCGGGTAGCACTTGCTCGGGCTCTCTCGGTTACCAAAACTAGAGAGAATGACAACTTTGCATAGCAACTGGTTGCACTGAGTTGTACTTTGAGAATCCCCCAATACCCCTATATATGAGGGTCATGGGACAGGGTTCTCTATCCCGGGCAATGCGGGACTAAAAGCAGGAGTAGAAGGGTTCAAGATTTTCCACAAAAGCAACCAACTCGCAACCTGAACCGATCGTTTCACAACTGAAACGGTCGGTTGGGGACCTCAACCGGTCGGTTGACACCTCAACTGATCGGTTGGGACACCTCAACCGGTCGGTTCACAAGTGAACCGGTCGGTTGGTGGTCCAGGTCAGTTCCCGATTGACTTTCCTTCTTTTGTTTCTAATTGGTATCGAATACTAATCCTATTTCCCAATCAAATTAGGCAATTGAAATGAAAGGAAAATTCTCACCAATCCTACTTTCCCAAGTTGCTCAGTTGCACCAGTTGAATCGATCGTTTCAACACTTGAAGCAATCGGTTCACCCTGATCTTGAGTCGATCGGCTCAACACTTGAGCCGACCGGTTCACCAAGCTCAGCCGACTGGTTCATCACATGAACCGATCGTTTGGGAGTGCAGGTTGTGCAAAATCAGTCAATTGCGATTTCAATCAATCTGATACTCCAATCAATGTGTCCAACACCTTGAACATTATGAGATTGAGCCATCAATTGATTGAGTGTTTAATTGAACTACTAAACTCCTTTAGTAATCAATCTAAACATTGCTTGTGGATAAAACTCCTCTTCCAAGTTAAATCCTATGTGTGTGACCCTGCAGGTCCATTTCACATTGGCAGTGAAAGTCCATAACACTTATGACTTCACAAGTAAAGAGCGGTGCCTAGTCACACATCAGTGCTACCCAAGTGAAAGTAGAAAGTTGGAGAACAACTTTCAATCCTACAATCTGTGAATGGTGTTACAGTGAATGTATAATTCCTTTGTCTCTGATATCCCGAATGAACTCGAGGCATGGAACAGTCATCTTGTCAACGTTCATTCACTTTCTTGATCTCAGAGTAGATTGGAAGAGATATGTATGACATCAATATCACATATTGATTCACACATGCATGTGCACGCCTATTTCAATCCTACTCATCAAGTGGCCTTGGATATCAAACTCCCTCAGGAGGGACAAATCCCATATCTATCACTCACCCCTCAAAATCCCCATGTGTCAAAGCCACCCAATCATCACCTTTATAACAACCCATGTTTCAGGATTGCGTTTGATGATGTCAAAGTGTGCCCAATGACATGTGTTGAGTGTGGTGATTTCAGGTCAAAGAATCACACTCACCACCATCACTGTGAGTACTGACTGTGACTACCATGTCATGGTTCCATGTGTCAAACTCACGGTGGCTCTGTCTGGTACACTTGTTCTCTAACAAGTACCTATGTGTTTGGTTTGATATCTCTATATCATGACTAATGAGATTCTGTCATCAACCAACACCACAATCTAGTCTTATGTGTCATTGTTGTCTATCTACCTTCCACAATGACATCCGACTAGGGACATAACAAGAATGTACAAACTCTTAGCATCCGTATGATCTCATCATTCAGGTCCTCAACCTGAAGGCATACGTCATTGAGTACTGTCATTCTCTAGACATTCAATCTGTTCTATCACTATCTCATATGATTGAAGCAGAAAGAATTGGAAGCTTGCCTTTGTTGTTTATCAAATCAATCTTAATGTATCCCACCAATCATCCCATGATTGGCTCTCAGGGCATACACTCCAACAGACTCCCACTTGCACTGTGAGCCAATCACCCTTGAATCATATTCATAGTGATCTTCAAACATGTCCCACATGTTACTGTGCTCAAGTGCTTAACATAGTGAGTAATGGCAACACCTTGCCAAAGTCAGTATAAATTGCATGTCTCTCATCTCTTCGTTGTACGTCACGCGTATGAGATAAAGTTGCCGTAATATGTGATCTAATATTCCTTTGCTAATCTTTAGCCACATTGCATGATCAAGGATTCCATACTTGTCATCAATGAGCGGAATATCTATAAGTTCATCTCATGAACTTCCAGATCCATATAGTATCCACTGTTGTTCTCCAACGCATAGATACTCGGCATTTCCTCTTAAATGGTTTTATTGGAACACTTCCAATTATCAACAAACTTTCACTTTTATATATCCTATATATATTTTGCGATTAATTTTCTATCCTTTCGGAAGTTCGCATCAATGTAACTCTTTACATCGAACTCTTCCTTATCTCCATAGAACTGGTACTTCTCAAGTACTTATCAAGTTCTCATGGTATTCCAGTAACCCTTACTAGAATTAGACAGACATCCACTCGTCATGTCTCACATACGAGTTATCAGAATGAGCACATCATATTTCCAAGTCCTACATACAAGATGATGAATGCATTTTATTCTTGCCATGTTGATACATGCAAGATAATGGGATGATTACATACATCATAGATCCATATCTATTCTTAGTGTTCCCATTCTTCATAAGAATTGGACACTTGGCCTTGGGATATTAACTCCATGTTACATGGACAAGTTTTCTCCCACTGAATCTGTGCATATTGAACCCTTCAGTACAGATTGCCAATGTATGCTTTCTCTCTTCAGGTCAAGAGGTTTTCTAGAACTATCTCTATAGATCTCTATTCCTATCACATAGGAAACATCTCTATCTTCCTTAAAGATAATTTCTACTTTTCGATTTCCATTCTAGAACATTTTAATTTCACAACAATATGTGGAATGTGAATACGCTCCCACTAAATCACAGATCCCTTCTTTATCTTTGACATATCAGTCAAACCCTTTGACTATATCATCAAAGTAAATATCCAATTCTGAGTTGCTTGTACTCAATCAATCACATTGATTAGTTCATTGTAACTTATAGACTTCATTTGCATTAGTGGATTCATAAACCTTATAGGTTGTGTCACGTACACATCCTTGTTTTATTCCTCATAGGAATGCGGTTTTAGTATCCATATGCCAAATGTCTTAGTCATTAAGTTGCAATCATCAAGCATCATCCTTCTCAAAATGTTATCCATGTGTCTTAACATTTAAGACTCATTTGCACTTATGGATTTCATCCAATGAGTGCTACCATCAAGTTCATACCTTATGGTTCACATGGATGTCATTTAGGATGCAATGGTCATAAACCATAACTCAAAATTCAGTTCCTCATATTCATCTAGATAGTTGACTCATTACATGAACAACTCATCACATAGATAATTGAGGTGTATCTGTCAAGGATATAAGAACTCACAACTCCTTGTGATTCTTAATGTCCTTTATTAGTGTGGGGTATTCTTTATTTAGAAGAATTCAGTTATTTGATAATCATTCTCTAACTCCTTAGAGTATGATTCCTTCTTGATTTAGACATCACCATGCCTTAATCATGAGTTCACTATGATACACTATCACAATCACTCATAAGGATCTCAAGCATTTGGTCCAAGTATTTCATTCATTGATCTCATCAAGAATTAACACTTTACCAAATTTGCACTTCATCTATGATAATCTTGAACACTTCAAGATATTCATATTGGTATTTCTCTAAACACCATTTGAAGTATTAGCATTTTCTCCAATAGGTATGTAAATACATCACATGTATTATACCTAATTGGATAATCATTCTCCCACTACCATTAGTGAAGATTGATTAATCATGTACAAGAGATTCATGTCTCTTACTAGTTCTCTAACCAAAAGAGTCTAGATTTATCCATCACATGGAAACTAGAAATGAATTTCCTATGATTGATGCTAATTAGATTGTTTGAGTTATCTATAACTTTTAGGTATCATTTTATTTTATGCATATCAAATACCACAAGATAAACAAGGCATTGCCACAAAGATCATATCTTTAAAAGATTGAAACATAAACTTTTGATTGCCATCATTGTCATACAATATGCAAAAATAAAGTGTTTCTATCTATTGGCAAATATGAAATAGCAGTTCATAACTATATTACATGCCTTTAGGCTGAAAATAAACTAAAGTACTCCTATTTATGGTGGCAACACTTGCCCCAATTATTGAGTGATTTACACTTTACATCTTGGTATCGTATACATCAAAAAGTGTTACAAGTTTACTTTCATGACACCTTTAAGTAGAGACATCAGTTGCCTCCTTCTTCTTTTGTTCTTCTAGATAGAGAGGACAATTCCTTTTCCAATGTCCTGGCTTTTGACAATGGTGGCAATTTCCTTTCTTGGTCACGCCTCCCTTGGCCTTGAGAGCTGAAGATGACTTGGGCTCCTAGCTAGCATCAGAACCTTTCTTAGATTTGCCCTTGCCCTTGCGCTTGGACTTGCCTTTCTTGCTCGTGATCACCATCACAGACTTCGACTTGTCCTTCTTCATCTGTATCTCGGCTGTCCTCAACATGCCCAACAACTCTGAAAGTGGCCTATCAAAGTTGTTCATGTTGTAGTTCATCACAAACTGACTGTAAGATTCTAGCAACGATTGCAGTATCACGTCAGTAGCCAACTCTTGGCTCAGTGGAAATCCCAGTCTCTACAGGTTCTCCACATACCCAATCATCTTGAGTGTGTGAGGACCAACTGGATCTCCTTCTGTCATGACGCACTTGAACAGTGCCCTTGAGACATTGTATCTCTCTTGCCGTGCCTGATCTTCATACATGTTCCTAAGATGTTGAATCATCTCAATGACACCCATGTTCTCATGCTGTCTCTGCAGCTCATGGTTCATAGAACACAACATCAAGCATTTTACATCAATGGCATCATCAGAATGCTTTTTGTAAGCATCCCTTTCTATCTTTGGTGCATTAGGAGCGGGTTCCTCTGGAATTGGAGTATCCAGGACATAGATCTTACGCTCTTGAGTGAGAACAATTCTCAATGTCCGATACCAGTCATGGAAGTTTGTCCCATTTAGCTTGTCCTTGTCAAGGACCGATCGCAAAGAAAAGTGATTGTTGTTTGTTGCCATTTGTACTACAAAAAGAAAATATGCAATTTTAGTCCAAAACTCATTTTGACTTATTTGATTGATTTGAAAATTTGACGATATAATTAGGCCTTTAATTAATTATCGCTCCCACTATTTTACTTCAAATTGATAGCCCTCACCATCAATTCAGAAGATTATAGCGTACAACCTTCTAGTGGGCAAGATCCTGAAATCCTCTAAGTCATAGACCAGCTTTGGCTGTCACCCACAACTTAGATCTCTCAGGTAGGCAACTTTTGCCAATTGCATCATATGCAACTCTTGATGAATTAACATGCACAACACCTTGCCATGAACATTCCTTGCCTCTGGGCTTAGACGCTCTAAGAATCACCAGTTAAGTCTAACCTAAAAGTCGACACGGTAAACATGCACCCTGCTTTGGCAGAACCTACATGTCTACCCTTCACACTTCCACAAGATAGACGGCGCACAACGCTGTGGCGTAACCTACGCTTGGTCGATCGAGTTTTTCATGTGTGCCGCTAATGGAAGGCATATAAGACTTAATATTTTAATGAGGGATTTAGTTTTATATACATATACATATCCAATCACCACAATACATAGTATGTATCATATACATGCTATATCCCACAGAAAACATGCAAAATGATAAAAGCGATGATTATGGCCATCCTAATGTGATTCCTCGAGCCAAGAGGAATCACGGTCATCTAGGTCTACATCACATGCAACCTGTACAAGATGAACTCTGTGCTTTGCCTTCCGAGTAGATCAACTCATCTCATGAATGACTTGCTCATTCTGGCCCGGTCGTCTGGGTGCCACCAGTCGATCGGTTGGCTTCTCCAACCGATCGGTTCACCTGGTCATCGTGCATCTCATCATGGCCACCACCAGATCGTCTCACTCCTCGAACCGGTCATCAACTGATCGGTTCACTCCTTGAACCGGTCGTCTGGAACGTCAACCGATCGGTTCACGTCTTGAACCGATCGTCTCAGCTGTCGTCTAGATGTCCTTCGTTCTTTGACATAACAGGAAATAAAATCTATCCTAATTTTACATTGCTTAAAAGGGAAACCCGAGTTACATTTGGGGGGAGTAAAGGTAGGAAAGAATCTCAAATTATTTCGAGTTACATCAGGAATAGGAGAAGGAAGATCGGTGCGCAGACCGAGATGCAAGCAACCGCAAACAATCATACACAGATAGGGTTTATTGGCCATAACCACGCTATACATCCACCACAAAACTCGTTTAAGGGTGACGCGTATCGAGTGCATTAATAATACATATCATATATGTAATTGGGATTTGTGGATTTAGGATTGGACATGCATAAAGCCAATATTATTCGCATCGTATGCAATAAATAAAGGCAACAAACCAAAATCGATCATATCGATATTCCTAAAATATAGAATAGTTGACGTGGATCTGATACCACTGTTGGGTTTTAGGGGAGGCAGAGAAGGCAGCGGAAACAAAAAATTTCCTCCCCAAACCCGGAACAAGGAAACGCGTCAACGTCTATATAATAGGAAAGGATGGTTTGTGGAATCATACCTTGTCCCGAGGCTTGCTTGGAGACAATACCTCGTGCCTTGCGCGGTCTTCAACTCCGGTCTTGGACGGTGTCTGTGCAGCTCCTGGTCGCACTGGGACTGACGACTCCTTATCTCACCGGGACTGTCGGGGTTGACAGTTGTCCTCCTGAGCGGCAGAAACCTCCCACCTCTGAAGTATTCCACACGGACCACCTGGAACTCCACACTCCTTGTCCCATAAGGAGTTGGAAGGTGTCGCACCCTCCTGTTGACGTACTAATCACCAACACACTCTCCTGCCTCCAGTTGCAACTGCAGTTGTCTTTCCCTTTCTGCGCCTCCCTTTGTGGGTAGTACTTGCTCGGGCTCTCTCGGTTACCAAAACCAGAGAGAACGACAACTTTGCAGAGCAACTGGTTGCACTGAGTTGTACTTTGAGAAGCCCCCAATACCCCTATATATATAGGAGGGTCATTGGATAGGGTTCTCTATCCCGAGCAATGCGGGACTAAAAGCAGGAGTAGAAGGGTTCGAGATTTTCCACAAAAGCAACCAACTCACAACCTGAACCGATCATTTCACAACTGAAATGGTCGGTTGGGGACCTGAACCGGTTGGTTGACACCTCAACCGATCGGTTGGGACACCTCAACCGGTCGATTCACAAGTGAACCGGTCGGTTGGTGGTCCAGGTCAGTTCCTGATTGACTTTCCTTCTTTTGTTTCTAATTGGTATCGAATACCAATCCTATTTCCCAATCAAATTGGGCAATTGAAATGAAAGAAAAATTCTCACCAATCCTACTTTCCCAAGTTGCTCGGTTGCACCAGTTGAATCGATCATTTCAACACTTGAAGCAATCGGTTCACCCTGATCTTGAGTCAGTCGGCTCAACACTTGAGTCGACCGGTTCACCAAGCTCAGCCCACCGGTTCATCTCATGAACTGATCGGTTGGGAGTGCATGTTGTGCAGAATCAGTCAATTGCGATTTCAATCAATTTGATACTCCAATCAATGTGTCCAACACCTTAAACATTATGAGATTGAGCCATCAATTGATTGAGTGTTTAATTGAACTACTAAATTCCTTTAGTAATCAATCTAAACATTTCTTGTGGATAAAACTCCTCTTCCAGGTTAAATCCTATGTGTGTGACCCAGCAGGTCCATTTCACGTTGGCAGTGAAAGTCCATAACACTTATGACTTCACAAGCAAAGAGCGGTGCCTAGTCACACATCAGTGCTACCCAAGTGAAAGTAGAAAGTTGGAGAACAACTTTCAATCCTACAATCTGTGAATGGTGTTATAGTGAATGTACAATTCCTTTGTCGCTGATATCCCAAATGAACTCGAGGCATGGAATAGTCATCCTGTCAACGTTCATTCACTTTCTTGATCTCAGAGTAGATTGGAAGAGATATGTATGACATCAATATCACATATTGATTCACACATGTGTGCACACGCCTATTTCAATCCTACTCATCAAGTGGCCTTGGATCTCAAACTCCCTCACGAGGGACAAATCCCATATCTATCACTCACCCCTCAAAAGCCCCATGTGTCAAAGCCACCCAATCATCACCTTTATAACAACCCATGTTTCAGGACTGCGTTTGATGATGTCAAAGTGTGCCCAACGACATGTGTTGAGTGTAGTGATTTCAGGTCAAAGAATCACCATCACCACCATCACTGTGAGTATTGACTGTGACTACCATGTCATGGTTCCATGTGTCAAACTCACAGTGGGCCTGTCTGATACACTTGTTCTCTAACAAGTACCTATGTGTTTGGTTTGATATCTCTATATCATGACTAATGAGATTCTGTCATCAACCAACACCACAATCTAGTCTTGTGTGTCATTGCTGTCTATCTACCTTCCACAATGACATCCGACTAGGGACATAAAAATAATGTACAAACTCTTAGCATTTGTATGATCTCATCGTTCAGGTCCTCAACCTGAAGGCATACGTCATTGAGTATTGTCATTCTCTAGACATTCAATCTGTTCTATCACTATCTCATATGACTGAAGCAGAAAGAATTGGAAGATTGCCTTTGATGTTTATCAAATCAATCTTAATGTATCCCACCAATCATCCCATGATTGGCTCTCAGGGCATACACTCCAACACTATGCATCAATGATCATATGGGGTTGCTATGTGATAAGGATGTGTTCAACTTAAGTAAATGTAAAAAATCCATATTTTGGTTTGAGGCATTGATTTGATTATATCACTTCCACTAATCTTGATTGAACTTAACTTAATGTAATCAAACAATTATGGCCAGTCATACTTAACCTCTTTGTATGATATGATGAAGGAATAATTTCTATAATGATTGTTGCAACCGTAAAATGTTAACTAGTGATTATCACAACCTTGTATATGATACCTTTCTTTATTCCACCATGTGTACATGATAGCTTTCAAATGTAAGGATATGTTGAATCTTTGTATCACATGAATGGTGATGGCATGATGAGACTAATGATGCTCTTATAGGGAATGATGTGAATGGTCTTATGACCTTATACATGGCCTTGTGCCCTAATCAAGGTGTTATCCTCTGTATGATGTAACAAGGACTTATATCTTGTGATGGCATGATGATGAGTATGGCTACATGTATGGCAGTGAAACAGTCCATGTGATGATGTGATAAATTTTATACTATATACTTTTTATATCTTCTGAGGTTGCAATCTACCCATGTTTTTGTAGAACTCTTTTAGGGTTTTTATGTAACTCGATTGATGTAGTTAAAACATGCCCAATTAGCATTAACTAATCAAGTGAAACCCTAATCATGTAGTTCCTTGTGTCATAGATCCATTCCAGTGTCAAAACTTGTTGGATGGTGAAACAAGTTCTCCTAAGGGAAACTCATCGTGTATATTGTTGAGTAAGTGGGGTGTTAAAGACTATGTTTCCTTGTCATCCTGATCCTAAGATTTTGAGGATGGATGTGGTCATACATCGGTAGGAGAACGGATACGGACATATCTCAGAGAATTGTGTATATGATGAGATTGAGGGCAGTTGTGATTGTACCTCGGATGATAGGTTTGTATACCTCGTTTCATTAGTGATGTGACCTATATACCAAGGGTGAAGTAGGTTGTTTTGCAATTTGACTATATATGTCACTACGGCATACTTGTACTGACTGGGGGCAGATGAGATCAAAGGAGTCTAGCTCTCCTAGATCTTGTATGGCACTGATTTTGACTTATTAGTGGTCAGTTGGAGTTGAGTGGTATACCTCAACTCCTCAGGGCTTAATAAAAGATGTAATCCAGCTGTGTAGTATATATGTTAGGATTATACACAAGACTTCACATTAGATGATAACCCTTGTTTGCTCTTTATAGATATAGATGTTGTTATAATGCAATATAGATGGTAGCCATAACTATGTTGTTAGATACTCATGTTGATAGATATCCTCATGTGGATAGATATGCTTATGTTGCTAGACTTACTTGTGATGTTATCTATGCTTATGTTGCTAGACTTGATTATGATGTTAGTTATCTCATGTTGTTAGTTATGATTATACTGGTAGCCATGTCTCTATAGTTAAATATGTTTATCATGTTAAACATGCTAATAAGTGTTATATATACTCATGATACTAGTTATACTCATGATGATAGTCATGACATAGTGTTAACTACACCTAAACTTTGAGAATAATGTTAATATTTCAATGTTACAAATACGACTCTGAATAGAACTGTTCTCAAGAAGTCTTATATCTGGTAGTACTGTTATGTTATATAATTTTTCTTAATATGTTTAATTTTCTTATCTTGTTTAATAATATGATGTGTTGTAATCAATAAACATTGGTTGAGAGTTATATCTCTCGCTGGGACATGGGTCTCACCTCATGGGTCACCATATATTTTTAGGTGATCGCCAGCAGTGGTAGAAGACTCGTGACAACAAGGAGGAGTTGTGGTGCTGGACCCTAAAGAAGGTTTTCTAGATGTCTAGTGTGCCCTAGAGTCATCCATGTACTTTCAGGTCTGGGCGGGAAAGTTTGTACATGATGTTTCAATCAACTTGAGCTTGTGGTAGTATTTTGATACTTGTATATGTCGATAGTGCTCTTCTGTATGTATATGTTGTGGCTAAGGCCATGGGATAATTGTAAAGATATTTGGAAGGATATATGAATATAAGAAATATGTTAGGATTTTATGTAATTGCTCTTGAGTGTGTTTCTAAAATAAATCAATTGTGTTTATCCCCTTTTTTAGCTATATGGTTAATTAGTTATCGATCATGTACTTGAGTTTTGACTAACGTTTAGCATGACGGGTTCTAACAAGTTGGTATTAGAGCTCTAGGTTTGCTGAGTCTACAGGGACACTAGGACTTAGGACTAGTATGATGACTAGGTAAGTGAACATGGCATGTAAACATGATGCATACTGCCTAATATCAGTACTTGGATGTCCAGGCCAGGTATTCATGTAACATCCCTGACCTGGGTTATGTGTTAACCCTAGATGTTTTGCTTAATAAAGTTGATTATATGCTTGCCCTTATCTCTTGAAAAGTAATTAAGGCTCAAGAGGAACTTATATTTCAATTTTAGTCCTTTTTTAATAATGTTGAAATAATATTTTACTTGTTTTGGACTAAAATGCAAATTACCCAAGTTGAGGGGTTAAATTGCAAATGTTACATGGTGAAATGTTACTCTAGTATTTAAGCGTCATAGGAATGAGAATTATGCAGAGGTATGGCTTGTAGGGGCCTAAATAACAAGAAAGAGCATGTTGAGCAATGTTTGTGCATTAAAACCTAGTTTTGGTGTAATGTGCAATTAACCCAAAATCTAGGGCTCAATATGCAAAATAACACTTCAAGAGGGCCCCTCATGATTCTTTGCATCATTTAAATAAAATAATTTGAGAGGGGTGCCTCATTTGAATCATTTTGGAACAGAGAGAATCTTGATATAAAAATAATCAAGATTTAAGAATAATTGGAACTTTACTTCAAATTAATGCAAAAATAAATATGTTAATTGAAGTGACCTTCAACCAAAATGGTAATGGTTGAAATTAGATAAGTGTGGACGTTCTTGTTCCTTGCAAAGGCCACAAAATATCTCAAAGCAAGTGGATAATTCACTCACATAAAATAAAGAAAAGTAATATCCACTAATTTTTTGATATTATTATTATAAGGGTTAAGGTGCTTAATTTGCTTTTCTTTTAAATTGAGGATAATGAAAGGGAATTAAAGGCAAGGGAGGGTGCCTTCGTGCACAAGGGAAAGAGGGGAGTGTGTGGCATGATTTGGAAAGTTGAAGGATTGCTTTCAACTTTCTCTCTCCTAGAAATTTCCTTTATATATACTCTCTTTTCCACTCAAACAAGGATCTTTTTCGGATTTTCCTTCTTTCTTACTTTGGACGAGCTCAAGGGGACTAAGGATCAACATGAGGACGAGTTCTAACCTGTAGGTAAGCTTCTTGATCACTTTCAACCATGATTTCATGGTGGAAATCGAAAATAAATGATGGATTTCTTCTTTTCTTCCATCAATCTTCCTTTCTAGCCAATCATTTTCACTCAAAAGCTTGAGGAACGAACCTTGTGGAATGAGAAAGCTTATTTCACCATCAGGGACGTGAATTTGGAGCTTTGAAGCTTCATTGAAGGCTGGTTATATAACTTGAACCCATGAATTTTGTTATTGATTCCATATCTTTATCAATTGTTGATTCCTTCTTTATTCCCGAAATTTTATTTGAATGGTTGATGAAATCACAATGGAAATTACAGAAATTTTCGTGGGTTTGTAGCTTGAAGATGATAATGTCATCACAAGCACACAACTCAATTAATATCCTAGGAAAACGGTTTCAGAATTTGAGACCAATCGGTTTCAATAAAATTGGCCAAACAGTTTCGTCAAACTGTTTGATACCAAACGGTTTTCAAACCATTTGGAATGGTTGACCATTTGCAATGATTGATCGTTTGAGGAATTATGCTGATGTAATTGTATATTGATCAAATGGTTTCAATTAGTTTGATCTTAATGGTTTCAATTGTGAATGATCCCTTAAATGCAATCCCTAATCGGGTTGAGTGTTGAATCCTTAAGTAATTGAATCAATTTTTGGGTTGACTAGCCCAAACGGTCTCAAGACCATTTGGAGGTCACCCAAATGGTCTCAAGACCATTTGGAGGTCCACCAAGACCGTTTGGAGGTCTATGGTTGTGTATGATTGGATGGTTGAAGATCCAGTGATATCAAATTGAAATATAATCATTAGCTCAATTGATGATTGATTTCAATGATGCAAACCCTAATTGAATTTCACAAATTTCAATGATGGTTTGGGATCAAATGGTCCCAAGACTGTTTGAGACCAAATGGTCTCAAACCGTTTGGAGACCCAAGTGGTTTCAAGTGTGAATTGTCCATACGGTTTCATTATTGTTTTGCTTAAATGGTTTCAAACCATTCAAGGTCTAAATAACCAAGACCGTTTGGGGTCTAAGTGACCAAGACCATTTGAGGTTCAATTGGTCAAACCATTTGGACACCTAAGGTGACTAAAGGTCAATTAACTAATTAATTATTAATGATGTAAATCAAAGGTGATTACAATGGTTGTACCTTTGAGGTACTAGGTTAATTAGTACCTTTTTGAGTGGTTAACTCTTGATGCTTATGAAAGCAATGATTTAATATGTTGTGACAACCCTTCATTCAAGTTGATTGGACCTAATCTAATTAAGATTGAAGTAATTGACATCCTAGAGAGGATGAGAGAGAGAGAGAGGAATTCATACATGAATGACAATCATGTAATGGTTAAACCTCAACACTTTCAACATGAACATAATAAGTAATCAGGGTATGATCCTTTGTAAAGAGATCATGAAACCCTAATTGAGAAGGTTGATGAAACCATAATCAAGGGTGATTACATGTGAAACCCTAATTAAGGGTGATGTCAAGTGAAATCCTAATTTCAGGTAATGCTATGTGAAACCCTGATATAGAAGGATGTTATGTGAAACTCTAATGTAGAGTGATATTATGTGAAACCCATATATATGGGAGATGCTATGTGAACCTTAATTTATAAACATGGAAAACCCTATTCCTAATAATGGAATAGTGATTAATATATTTACAAGTGTAACACCTAAAGAGGTTGATAATGGATATCCTCATATCAATAGTTCCTAACTCAAAGATGAGTCCATATCATTAGCAATGGTTGTATTTTCTAAATAAGTGACTTATAACCAATACATTACATGATAAATGTGATGAAATGGTGCATAAAGTATTAGGATGGTAAATACCCTAATACAAGCTAAGTGAATGAACTTAAGTAAGCTAAAGGTGATGAGGGAAGTGATACATCAAGATATGATACGTATCACATCCAGCACCTTAAGATTTTATACACCTTGATGTATTTTAAAACTAATGTATTTGGATGAGTGACACATAAAGTGTGTCACGTCAATTGTTACATTGAGATGTAATGCACTTTGATAAGTGTACGCTAACATGCCTTATGAAAATGTTAATCCAAATCAATAAACTTTGATGCAATAATATTCTGGTAAAGATGAGAGAGAAATTCATACTTTGTGTTGCTAATTCATTTAATGATGAATGATGAAAATAAATAAGTATGATTGAATACTTATGTTATCTATGTTGGCTCCTAGCTGTGTGAAGCAATGAGTTAGGACTTGATCATTAATAATATGATCTTGAGAACCTAAATGGTTATTTATGGAAAACCCTAATGGAGGGTGATGATATGCAAGAGAAATCCTAACCCTAAAAAGGGAATAATGGTATTACTTTGTGATGCATGGTGCTGATATGAAAGCATTATAACTGGTATCATGAAGTACTAACCATGCCAGTATCATGAGAAGATGAATATAGCCAGATATGAGCTATGATGTTTCTTTTATTAAAAGTTGATAATGAGCCATAATATGCCTTGTTGCCTACTAAGAGGTAACAAGAGTTGAATTAAGCTTTGTGTGCTATGTGTAATGCTTATGTAGTAAGAATCATGCTTACCTTGGTCAAATGACCTGAAGGTATTAAGTTACATGTTATGTGGTAACAAGTATTCTATGATGAATTAAGGGTTTGAATACCCATATTCTATAATCATGATGATGAACTTGTTAAGAAATGGAAATGTACTTAATGAGATGAGGGATTAAGATCCCAATACTTTGTTGAAAGAGTATGGCTACAGACCATGACTCCACACAAAAATGCCAGACATTAGCTGTGTGATCTAAGCCTAAAGAGAGTATATGTTGCGGCTATAACTCTATACTGAAGATGTCAATATACCATGTCAAGATAATTGTAGTTTGATGCATGATGTGTAAAATATAATCAGTTGTATAGTATATTTGAATAAAGTTGAAATATGAGAAACATTAGTTGATATTATCCTGCTTAATATAGTGGATAAATGTTATACATGTTCTTCATATTCCTTATTGGATAAGTGACATGTTTCTCTATCAGGTTATAGCTAAAAGGCTTTAGATAAGATTAATGTTCTAATCTGTTAGAAAATGAATTAACTGTTGTTAAACAATTATGATTCCTTTGTTCAGATTTATCTTAATAAACTGCAATAATAATGTTTCTGGCGGAGAGTTATATCTCTCGCTGGGGCAATTTACAATTGTCTCACCCTCGTGGGAACCACATTTTTAGGTGAACGCGGACGAGGAGGCAGGAATCCCTCAGTAGGTGAAGGACAGCAACAGCAAGGACAGTAGTGAATTCTCAGGTGGAGACACTGGCTGATATATCTTGTATAGGAGTACATAGAGTCCTGTGTCGTATCTGTACTCTCAGGTCCTCGGAGTAGTAGTTTGTGCTTTTGAGATTTTGGCTTAGTGCCTCGAGATTTTATACTACCTGTGTATAATTTAACATAGTAGTTGATGCATGTAATTCTCAGAAAAAGATGATACATGACATGTACTTGCGAACCAGTATGTAATTAAATTACTCCAGTTCTTTATGAAAGAGTTTTTCCTATGTGTGGACCTCTCTATAAAATGGTTTTAATTTTTAATGATTTTCGGTAATCCGCTGCTAACGAACACTTCCGCTTAAGTAAATCCTGGTTTTTGTAAGTTGGATGCCACAATTTAGTGGTATTAGAGCTCTAGATTCATTGATTCTATAGAGACATAGGACTAAGATGTTGAGTCTGTTCTAGTGTCTTCCAGTTCCTCTGATAGTGACTTCTTCTCATATAGGAGGAGAAGAAAAACTTGAAGATGTCTGGAACACACGAAGAACACACTGCTGATAGCAGTGTTGCTGTACCAGGAGGAGGTACAAGAGACCAGATTAGGGAAGGGCATGTACCTGAACATCCCCAGATTGATCCAGCTGTGATAGAAAACCCAGCCTTCCATGCTCTATTTGAGAAATTCCTGACAACCATGACACACATGGCAGACAGGATGCCACCACCTGCACCTAGGGCACCAGCCCACAATGAGGGATATGGAGCCGGCAAGACTTTTGAGAGACTTCGTCGGGTTGGAGCCATAGATTATGTTGGTACAGTTGATCCAGCAGATGCCGATTTGTGGCTGACGGAACTGGAAAAGGCTTTCAGGATCCTTGATATTCCTGAAGCCGAGAAGGTAAGACATGCAGTGTACCTCCTAAAAGGGAGTGTTGGTCACTAGTGGATTATAGAAGAAGACAAGAGGCCAGGTGAAGAAGTTGGATGGGAGGTATTCTGGAGAGAATTCGTCAGTAGATACTTCCCTAGGACGTATCTAGACGAGAAGATCTCTAAATTTGAGAGGATCAGACAAGGATAGATGAACGTTAGCGAGTATGAAGCTAGGTTCATGGAGATTTTGTGGTTTTGTTCGCATATGGCAGTTAATGATGAGGAAAGAATTCGGCGTTTTGAGAAGGGATTGAACACTGAACTGACCACTCCTGTGTCTGCTTTAGAGAACAGGGAGAGGTTTGCCACTTTTGTGGAGTTGGTAAGAATGATAGAAAGGTCTGAAATCGATAAATGATAGACCAGTGGTAAGAAGGTGTACACTCAGTTTCAAGGACAAAGATCCAAAAGTTTTAAGAAGCTGATATTTTCTACATCGGCAGCACCATTGAGATTCAATACCCAGACGCAATGGACGTCAAGTAGGGGTAGGGACCATAGTATTGCTCAAAGTAGAGCCCCCAACATAGTATCAACATCAGTGACTGAATCTCACAGATCCTATTTTGCGACTAGGGTCTATTACCAATGTAGACAACCGGGGCATCTAGCAAAGGATTGTCCATACATGAATTCAATGGTGACTCTACCTCCAAGGCAGAGTCAGCAAGGCTCACAAAAGAGGTAGTTTTCTAGTAACAATAGAGGACGTGCACAAGTGTCCCAAGTTGGTTCATCAACACCTAACAATCAAGCACAGGGTCAACAACAAGCAACTATGAGGTTCTATGCAATGAATCAATCTGATGTGATAGTCAACCCTCGGGTTGTGACAGGTCAAATGAAATAGATTCATTCTAATATTTCATTTCATGATTATATGTGTTAAAAATAAGAAAGTAGTTGTTTTTGAACTTCCTCTGACTAGCCCTATAAAGACACAAGGAAGATGAGAATTTACATTTTACTCAGTATTCCTTCAAATGCTTTATAATCTCTCTTATCTATGTGATAAAAGATGAGATATAGAAGTGATGCCTGAAGAAAATTCAGGAATGAAAAATCTTGTGTGTATAATGTTATGAAAAGTGAGGAACATGATAGTAAATAAAGTGCATACTACCTAATCTCAATACTTGTATACCCTGGTCAGGTATATGATTATTGGAGATAGGGAAAGTATGGATCTCTTAGATTGTTATCTTTCTGATTACTCTGGTCAAGTAGTCATTCTGAAACAATCTAGTGAGTATAATGAAATTACATAGGGATTGGTAAGTGAACTTTCCCAATAACATAGGGATTGCTAAGTGAACTTTCCCAATAACATAGGGATTGCTGAGTGAACTTTCCCAATTACATAGGGGTTGCTAAGTGAACTTTCCCAATAACATAGGGATTGTTGAGTGAACTTTCCCAATTACATAGGGATTGCTAAGTGAACTTTCCCAATAACATAGGGATTGCTAAGTGAACTTTCCCAATAACATAGGGATTGCTAAGTGAACTTTCCCAATAACATAGGGATTGTTGAGTGAACTTTCCCAATTACATAGGGATTGCTAAGTGAACTTTTCCAATAACATAGGGATTACTAAGTGAACTTTCCCAATTACATAGGGATTGCTAAGAGAACTTTCCCAATAACATAAGGATTGCTGAGTGAACTTTCCCAATTACATAGGGATTGCTAAGTGAACTTTCCCAATAACATAGGGATTTCTAAGTGAACTTTCCCAATTACATAGGGATTGCTAAGTGAACTTTCCCAATAACATAAGGATTGTTGAGTGAACTTTCCCAATTACATAGGGATTGCTAAGTGAACTTTCCCAATTACATAGGGATTTCTAAGTGAACTTTCCCAATTACATAGGAATTGCTAAGTGAACTTTTCTAATAACATTGGGATTGCTGAGTGAACTTTCCCAATCACAGAGGAATTACTAAGTGAACTTTCCCAATTACATAGGGATTGCTAAGTGAACTTCCTAATAACAAAGGGATTGCTAAGTGAACTTTCCCAATTACATAGGAGTTACTGAGTGAACTTTCCCAACCATATGGGGTTTGCTAAGTGAACTCTCCCAACTAAATAAGAGTTGCTAAGTGGGTTTCTTCAATAAAATACATGTGTCTTCTTTGATGAATAACCCTGGGGAATGAGAGGATAATAAAAGGAATCTGTTCCTTTGTATCCTTTCCTTCAGGTATATGGAAATCTCTATGACATTGAGATGTTATCTAGAGATATGATGACATGAGTAACAACTATCTTCTTTTCCTGGGATTTCGGAGACGAAATCCTTGTTAGGGGTGAATAACTTGTAACATCCCTGACTTGGGTTATGTGTTAAACCTAGATGTTTTGCTTAATAAAGTTGATTATATGCTTGCCCTTATCCCTTGAAAAGTAATTAAGGCTCAAGAGGAACTTACATTTCAATTTTAGTCCTTTTTAAATAATGTTGAAATAATGTTTTACTTGTTTTGGATTAAAATGCAAAATACCCAAGTTGAGGGGTTAAATTTCAAATGTTACATGGTGAAATGTTCCTATAGTATTGAAGCATCATAGGAATGAGAATGATGCAGAGGTATGGCTTGTAGGGGCCTGAATAACAAGAAAGAGCCTATTGAACAATGTTTGTGCATTAAAACCTAGTTTTGGTGTAATGTGCAATTTACCCAAAATCTAGGGCTCAATATGCAAAATACCACTTCAATAGGGTCCCTCATGATTCTTGTCATCATGTAAAGAAAACAATTTGAGAGGGGCGCCTCATTTGAATCATTTTGGAAGAGAGAGAATCTTGATATTAAAATAATCAAGATTTAAGCATAATTGGAACTTTACTTCAAATTAATGCAAAAATAAATATGTTAATTGAAGTGCCCTTCAACCAAAATGGTAATGGTTGAAATTAGATAAGTGTGGACGTTCTTGTTCCTTGCAAAGGCCACGAAATATCTCAAAGCAAGTGGATAATCCACTCACATAAAATAAAGAAAAGTAATATCCACTAATTTTTTTATATTATTATTATAAGGGTTAAGGTGCTTAATTTGCTTTTATTTTAAATTGAGGATAATGAAAGTGAATTAAAGTCAAGGGAGGGTGCCTTCGTGCACAAGGGAAATAGGGGGGTGTGTGGCATGATTTGGAAAGTTGAAGGATTGCTTTCAACTTTCTCTCTCCTAGAAATTTCCTTTATATATACTCTCTTTTCCACTCAACCAAGGATCTTTTTTGGATTTTCCTTCTTGCTTACTTTGGACGAGCTCAAGGGGACTAAGGAGAAACAGGAGGACGAGTTCCAACCTGTAGGTAAGCTTCTTGATCACTTTCAACCATGATTTCATGGTGGAAATCGAAAATAAATGATGGATTTCTTCTTTTTTTCCATCAATCTTCCTTTCTAGCCAATCCTTTTCACTCAAAAGCTTGAGGAACGAACCTTGTGGAGTGAGAAAGCTTCTTTGACCATCAGGGACGTGAAGTTGGAGCTTTGAAGCTTCATTTAAGGTGGGTTATATAACTTGAACCCATGAACTTTGTTATTGATTCCATATCTTTATCAATTGTTGATTCCTTCTTTATTCCCAAAATTTTATTTGAATGATTGATGAAATCACCATGGAAAGTACAGCAAGTTCCGTGGGTTTTTAGCTTGAAGATGATGATGTCATCACAAGCACACACCTCAATTAATATCCTAGGCAAATGGTTTCAGAATTTGAGACCAATCGGTTTCAATAAAATTGGCCAAACGGTTCATCAAACCGTTTGAAACCAAACAGTTTTCAAACCGTTTGGATTGGTTGACCATTTGGAATGGTTGACCGTTTGAGGAATTATTCTGATGTAATTGGATATTGATAAAAATGGTTTCAATTGGTTTGATCTTAATGGTTTCAATTGTGAATGATCCCTTAAATGCAATCCCTAATCGGGTTGAGTGTTTAATCCTTAAGTAATTGAATCAATTTTTTGGTTGACTAGCCCAAACGGTCTCAAGACCGTTTGGAGGTCACCCAAATGGTCTCAAGACCATTTCGAGTTCAACCAAGACCGTTTGGAGGTCTATGGTTGTGTATGATTGGATGGTTGAAGATCCAGTGATATCAAATTGAAATATAATCACTAGCTCAATTGATGATCGATTTCAACGATGCAAACCCTAATTGAATTTCACAAATTTCAATGATGGTTTGGGATCAAAGGGTCCCAAGACCGTTTGAGACCAAATGGTCTCAAACCGTTTGGAGACCCAAGTGGTTTCAAGTGTGAATTTTCCATACGGTTTCATTATTGTTTTTCTTAAACGGTTTCAAACCATTCAAGGTCTGAGTAACCAAGACCGTTTGGGGTCTAAGTGACCAAGACCATTTGAGGTTCAATTGGTCAAACCATTTGGACACCTAAGGTGACTAAAGGTCAATTAACTAATTGATTATTAATGGTGTAAATCAAAGGTGTTTACAATGGTTGTACCTTTGAGGTACTAGGTTAATTAGTACCTTTTTGAGTGGTTAACTCTTGATGCTTATGAAAGCAATGATTTAATATGTTGTGACAACCCTGCATTCAAGTTGATTGGACCTAATCTAATTAAGATTGAAGTAATTGACATCCTAGAGAGGATGAGAGAGAGGAATTCCTACATGAATGACAATCATGTAATGGTTAAACCTCAACACTTTCAACATGAACATAATAAGTAATCATGGTATGATCCTTTGTAAAGAGATCATGAAACCCTAATTGAGAAGGTTGATGAAACCCTAATCAAGGGTTATGACATGTGAAACCTTAATTAAGGGTGATGTCAAGTGAAATCCTAATTTCAAGTAATGCTATGTGAAACCCTGATATAGAAGGATGTTATGTGAAACTCTAATGTAGAGTGATATTATGTGAAACCCATATATATGGGAGATGTTATGTGAACCTTAATTTATAAACATGGAAAACCCTATTCCTAATAATGGAATAGTGATTAATATATTGACAAGTGTAACACCTAAAGAGGTTGATAATGGATATCCTTATATCAATAGTTCCTAACTCAAAGATGAGTCCATATCATTAGCAATGGTTGTATTTTCTAAATAAGTGACTTATAACCAATACATTACATGATAAATGTGATGAACTGGTGCATAAAGTATTAGGATGGGAAATACCCTAATACAAGCTAAGTGAATGAACTTAAGTAAGATAAAGGTGATGAGGGAAGTGATACATCAAGATATGATACATATCACATCCAGCACCTTAAGATTTTATACACCTTGATGTATTTTAAAACAAATGTATTTGGATGAGTGACACATGAAGTGTTTCATGTCAATTGTTAAATTGAGATGTAATGCACTTTGATAAGTGTAGGCTAACATGCCTTATGAAAAGGTTAATCCAAATCAATAAACTTTGATGCAATCATATTCTGGTAAAGATGAGAGAGAAATTCATACTTTGTGTTGATAATTCATTTAATGATGAATGACGAAAATAAATAAGTATGATTGAATACTTATGTTATCTATGTTGGCTCCTAGTTGTGTGAAGCAATGAATTAGGACTTGATCATTAATAATATGATCTTGAGAACCTAAATGGTTATTTATGGAAAATTATAATGGAGGGTGATGATATGCAAGAGAAATCCTAACCCTAAAAAGGGAATAATGGTATTACTTTGTGATGCATAGTGCTGATATGAAAGCATTATAACTGTTATCATGAAGTATTAACCATGACGGTATCATGAGAAGATGAATATAGCCAGATATGAGCTATGATGTTTCTTTTATTAAAAATTGATAATGACCCATAATATGCCTTGTTGCCTACTAAGAGGTAACATGAGGTGAATTAAGCTTTGTGTGCTATGTGGAATGCTTATGTAGTAAGAATCATGCTTACCTTGGTCAAATGACCTGAAGGTATTAAGTTACATGTTATGTGGTAACAAGTATTCTATGATGAATTAAGGTTTTGAATACCCATATTCTATAATCATGATGATGAACTTGTTAAGAAATGAAAATGTACTTAATGAGATGAGGGATTAAGATCCCAATACTTTGTTGAAAGAGTATGGCTACAGGCCATGACTCCATAAAACAATGACAGGCATTAGTTGTGTGATCTAAGCCTGAAGAGAGTATATGTTGCTGCTATAACTCTATACTGAAGATGTCAATATACCATGGCAAGCTAATTGCAGTTTGATGCATGATGTGTAAAATATAATCAGCCGTATAGTATATTTGCATAAAGTTGAAATACGAGAAACATTAGTTGATATTATCCTACTTAATATAGCAGATAAATGTTATACATGTTCTTCATACTCTTTATTGGATAAGTGACATGTTGCTCTATCAGGTTATAGCCGAAAGGCTTCAGATAAGATTAATGTTCTAATATGTTAGACAATGAATTAACTGTTGTTAAATAATTATGATTCCTCTGTTCGGATTTATCTTAATAAACTGCAATAATAATGTTTCTAGCAGAGAGTTATATCTCTCGCTGAGGCAATTTATAATTGTCTCACCGCCGTGGGAACCACATTTTTAGGTGGACGCGGACGAGGAGGCAGGAATCCCTCAGTAGGTGAAGGACAGCAACAGCAAGGACAATAGTGAATTCTCAGGTGGAGAGACTAGCTGATATGTCTTGTATAGGTGTACATAGAGTCCTATGTGTCGTCTTTGTACTCTCAGGTCCTCGGAGTAGTAGTTTGTGCTTTTTAGATTTTGGCTTAGTGCCTCGAGATTTTATACTGTCTGTGTATAGTTTAACATAGCAGTTGATGCATGTAATTCTCAGAAAAAGATGATACAGAATATGTACTTATGAACCAGTATGTAATTAAATTACTCCAGATCTTTATGAAAGAGTTTTTCCTATGTGTGGACCTCTCTGTAAAATGGTTTTAATTTTTAATGATTTTCGGTAATCCGCTACTAACGAACGCTTCCGCTTAAGTAAATCCTAGTTTTTGTAAGTTGGATGCCACAATTCAATTATTGAAGAAAATGTAATTTTGGAACTCTTAGATTGTTATCTTTCTGATTACTCTGATCAAGTAGTCAGTTTAAAATAATCTAAAAAGCATAATGAATTAGAAATCATGGTGAAAATATCTTAATCTTACCCTAAAGAAGATGAAAATCACCTTGCAACCTATCAAAACTTGAATGTTAGGTAACTAAAGAGAACGATATGACACCATGAAACCTAAATTTGAATATGAATAAGCTAAAGAGGAGATCTTGAAGCTGTAATTCTAAAAGATAATGAAGTAAAAGAGAGGTAAATATGTGCTAATGGAATGATTCAAGGAAGAAAATCCATGTAAGAAGTCGAGGACTCCTTAGGTAAGTGTAATATGAAAAGATGTTGACTAAAACTCAGACCAACCCATGTGTGTAGGAAAGTGTTAAAGTGAAAGTATCATGACATGTAAAAGAAATTAAAGAAGAAAATATAGAATATAGTGAGCTACCCCTTGGTAAGTAAGGAAGAAACAAGATAACTTGAATGAGCACTCACATAATAATGATAAATAGTCAACAATAAAGAGCAATGAAGTGTGAGAATCACAATAATTATTATTTTGATGGCAAGGTACTCAAATGAAAAAGGTAAAATGATACATAAAAGGTGATAGCTTGCATGATGAAAGTAGAACCGGAACCCCTACTAGTAACCCCTGGATATTTTGTTGTGTTGTGGGAGGTGTGTTTTTCTTTGCATTCTTCCTTTTTGAGGTGCCACTTTCAAGTGGATCTTATGCCACATGGTATGCATGGATTTGCTGAAATCCTGAACGTGGATACCTTGATGTGATACACGGATGTTTTGGACTATAGTTCCTAGATCATGGGGTTTTGTGATAGGAATGCTTTTTTATCCTTACAAGAGTTAAGAAGACCCCTCCTATATGTTCTGAGTTGGTTATGATGGCAGAGAAGCTTATGAGACCAGGGTGTGAGTTGCTTTTGGCACATGAAGGGATACCAAGGTGACGAGTCCTAGTATCCAGGGTGTACCAGTAGTATGTGAGTTTGAAGATGTTTATTAGATGAACTTCTCGGTGATCCTTTTCCCTTAAGAAAGATAGATTTTTATGTTGAGATCCTCCAAGTGTGGATTTGAAAGAAGAAGAGTGGTTATGTGATGTTGTATATGGGCTACTGACAGTTGGACAAGACCACTACCAAGGATAGACAATAGATGTTGTAGTGTTCCTTTAGATAGACCTAAGGTTGGGGTATCATCACAGGAAGATTAGATTGGATGACATTGATTGTATGGTCATTATCAGTTGTGGCAAGTTTTGTGGATAACACCTCAATGTACTTCAGAGGTGGTCAGCAACATGGATGGCATTTTTCCTAAGCACTAGGAGGGTTGGAATAGCCACAATTGTGTGCCAAGTTCAGCAAGAGTGAGTTTGGGGTTGGCCAAAGTATCTTCTTGGGGTTATGATATATCTACTAAGTATGTCGTGTGAATCCAAATAAGGTGAAGACATTTTTGGAGTCATAGCAACCCCAAACACTGACTGAGAGCCAAAGTTTCTTGATCCTAGAAGGACACTACATGAAGGTCCATTTAGAATGTCATCGTTGTTGATTTACCCCTAACAAGGTTGACTGGGAGAGGTGTTCCTTTTTTCATAGAATAACGAGTGTCAGCATTGGTATCAGTGTTCTTTCCAGATGCTGAAGGAGAAGTTGACAAGTACTCTAGTGATAATCGTGGACACAGCTACAAGTCAAGCCAACACTGCTACTACAGGTTAAAGGGGTATAATTTCTATTAAGTCAAGGAGAAACCTTAGAAACCTGCAAGTATACAGTGGAAGTTTAACACAGCCTTAGCTAGATGGACAATCAAAAGGAACCAAGTAGATGATTGGGAAATCTTGTAATAACATATGTCCTTAAATTTTGAAAAATAAAGGATGCCCACCTAACTGATTGAGTTTCTTACTAAAACAACCATCATAGGTAAGATGCTTATCCTAGGAGATATAGGACACTCCTTGTTTGGTAGGGAATGGGTAAAGTAATAGCTTGGGAAGATGTGTTGATATAATAGATTGTGGTGAAGGACATAATGATTCGTCAATAGATGGAAACAATTCAAGACAGGCAGTTGGAGTTCCAGGTTAGAGTTGTCATCAGAGTTGCATAGTTTACATAGTATTTTCTACATTCCATGATTGAGGAACTGCCACCCTAGTGTAGGATAAGAGATAAAGGCAATGGAGGTGGAGTTGGGTGAGGATGTTTCTTATGGGAAGGTTTCTATGTTGACCTTAGATGACACATACATGAGTTGAGGGAGAAGAACTTTACTTCTATGAGAGTGATGTGACATCACCATGATATGGAGGTAACCATGTGGAGGTTAGTGGATGAGGTGCATGGAGAGTACCTATCTTTGTTTGCCTTGGATTTTGGGGGCAAAATCAATGTTAGGGATTTATGGTTGTAAGACCCCCTAACTTTGCTTTTTGGTTAAACAAGCTTGTTTACCTTAATTACATGCTTAAAACCTTAATCAATCCATAAAATGTGCTTTAATATCATGTGACAATCCTAAATTTTAAGTTTGGTCCAGTTTGGACACTGTTTGAGCAAGCTAGGCAATTATATGCTTGTTTTGAACTTTTCTACAATTTAACAACTTCTAGGTTTTTCTCACAATTTGTCACATTCTTGTTGTGCCTACCATTTTTTGACATCATGTTTGATATGATTGTGATTTTGTGTGCCTTGTCACCCCTTTGTTTGAGGGATGACATCTCATGTTGAGATTAGGGTTTGCATGGATGCCCTAAGTTGATGGTTGACCTTAAGGTGTGTTGACCGATGAGCCCTAGTTTTGGCGATCTCCAAGTTTTCCTTTGGCCCAAAGTTTTTTCGATTGATGTTCTTCCCTTGTGCTACCTAAGGTTGGTGTTCTATGAGGTTCCCCACTCATCTTGTTCCCCAAGCTTTCCTAGGGTTAACGACCGATTGAGTTTATGGTTCAAGTTGGTCGCCAAAAGTCTTCAGCGATCGTTTGCTTTTCTAATGCCTCTTGTTTGATGGATTTCTTGGTTGGGTCACCCTTGTTTCATGGATGAGTGTGGTTCATGCATGGACGAGATCTCTTGTACACATGGCAAGCTTGGCTTGACACCTAACCCTCTTTCCCTCTCTCCAACCATGAGTTATATAAACCTCCCTCTTTGCGTGCAAATAACCTCTTTACACACCTAGCTTTCTCTCTCTCTCTTCCCTCTTCTTACTACTGTATCTTATCCCCTCCTACTTGTTGGTGAAGGAGGAGCTCAAGATTGAATAAGGAGGTCAATCTCCCTTGCATGTGGAATTGGGGTTTGGATCAACCCTTCTCGTGATCATTTGGTGCATCCTTGCTCTTCTTCTTGGTCTTGGTAAGTGAGATGTCTCTCTATACCTTTGTTTTTTTGCTGCCCAACCTTCTCTCTTTCTCTTATTGGCCAAACCTATGGTGTTTCATGGTGGTGCTTGAGTTAGAGCTTGAAGAACATCTCTCTTTCTTCCTTGACCTAGGGTTTTCCCTCTACTTCGAGGTGGAACTAGCATGGTCGAGAGGAGTAGTTAATCTAGGGTTTCATACCTTTCTTCTTCGAGCTAACTCTAAGGTGAGTTTTGTAACTTTCTCCTTGATTATTTCTTACTTTTAACTTGCACGCACATGATCTTATCTCATAATGTTGTTCTAAGTACAAAGATGATGTTTTCACCTAAGGTTTGTGGTTATATGATAGTTCTTGAGTAGAATGACACCTTGAATGAACCCTAATCCATTTTTTCCCAAACCCTCTTTGATGATGGAAGTTTTTGGTGCCTGCATGTTTGTGGAGATGGTGGTTTTATTCTCTCTCATGATGGTTGCTAAATTAGGGTTTTGAGTTGATCTTCTTTCTAGTGATGCATCTTGATGACTGTACGGATTGTGATGATAACCCACCTGTTTAGATCCTTGTGGTCGATGAGTTCTTGGTCTCTCCATGGTCGCCAAGATTTTCTCTCTCGTAATGAGTCACCAAGTTTTGATTACATAGTGGTCGTCATGAGTTTTGTTTTAAGTGGTCGATGAGATTTTCATCCTCATTGGTTGCCAAGATTTCACCTATGTAGTCGTTGAAGGATTTGGGATCTAAATGGTCACCAAGATGTATGATTTCAATTGGTCGCCAAAGTTTTAGGCTTTCATCGGTCGCCAAAGTTTTTGTGAGAACTCGTCACACTAAACGAGATTACTCAAAACATGATCAATCACAAATTAACCACATTAAAAAGGGGATAATTAAAACCGATTTATTTCACCAGTATAGTCAAGAACATTTACATAAAAGCCCAATATCTTGCTTGTATTCATATATCATGGCAAATATCGTTTACAATTATTCTGTGGTCTGAGCCACAACATATAGATATAGAACAGCATCATCCACATATACAAGCATCAAAATACTACCAAAAGCTCGAGTCGATTGAAACATTGTATACAAACTTTCCCGCCCAGACCTGAGAGTACAGGGACGACTCTAGGACACACTAGACATCTAAACAACCTTCTCTAAGGTCCATCACCACATCTCCTCCTTACTTCCATGGGTCTGTTGCCACTGCTGCGAATCACCTAAAAAGATGTGGTGACCCACAAGGTGAGACCCATGTCCCAGCAAAAGATATAACTTTCAACACTGCTTATTGATTACAACAAGTTAAGCAATCAAACAGATAGAGTAGACTATATAACATAACAGCAATACCAGATTTCTTGATAATAGTTCTATTTAGAGTCTTATTTTTAGCATTGAAAGATTAACATTATTCTCAGAGATCATGTATGGTTAACACTATGGGCATAACTATCATCATGAGTCTAATTAGTATCATGAGTATGGCTATCAGTTATTAGCATGTCTAACAGGATATGCATATTTAACTACATAGGCATGGCTAGAAGTATAAGCATAGCTAACAGCATGAGATAACTAATGTCATTAGTAAGTCTATAAGCATAAGCATATCTATCGTCGCAAACAAGTCTAGCAGCATAAGCATAGCTAACATCATAATCAAGTCTAGCAGCATAAGCATAGCTAACATCATAATCAAGTCTAGCGGCATGAGCATAGCTAACATCATAAGCAAGTCTAGCGGCATGAGCATAGCTAACATCATACATAAGTCTAGCAGCATAAGCATAGCTAAATTCTATATTGTGTTATACAACATCTATAGATAAAAGGAGCAAATAGGGGTTATAATCCAATGTGAAGTGTTGTGTATAACCTTAATAGATATACTACATGACTGGATGACGTCTTTTATTAAGCCTTAGGGAGTTTGAGGTATACCACTCAGACTCCAACTGACCACTGCTAAGTCAAAATAAGTTTTGTATAAGATCTAGGAGAGCCAAAATGCTAAGATCTCATCCGCCCCCGGTTAAGGAGAAGTTGTGGCGTTGGACCTTAGAGAATGTTGTCTAGATGTCTAGTGTTCCCTAGAGTCGTCCATGTACTCTCAGGTCCGAGCGGGGAATTTTGTACATGATGTTTCAATCAAATCAAGCTTGTAGTAGTATTTTGATACTTGTATATGTGGATAATGCTCTTCTGTATCTATATGTTGTGGTTGAGGCCACAGGATAATTGTAAAGATATTTGGCATGATATATGAATACAAGCAAGATGTTCGGATTTTATGTAAATGTTTTTGAGTGTGCATGTAGAATAGATTAGTTTTAATTATCCCCTTTTTCTACTATATGGTTAATCAATGATCGATCGTGTTCTTGAGTTTTGAGTAATCTCATTCAGTGTGACGGGTTCTAGCATTGTCAACGATGTAGAGTTTTGGTCATGGATCTAGATCAGGTTGGAGTAGGTGATCAATCACTTTGTTTCGTCATTCCAGAGTCTCATGCTCCATTAAGGTCGATAGTTTTATCAGTTGTGGTCTTAGTAGCCAGGTCGAAGCATTGTGTCTTCCTGGTTGGAGACTGCATAGGAAAGGGGATTTGGCCGTGCTTTCTAGAGTTTATATCTAGTGAATTTGGTTCCGGGATGGTGCTCAGAGGTGGTGGATTGCAATGGGAGAGAAAATGAGGCATGGGGGGTTTGGAGTTCGCCTAAGGTAGATGGTCCCGTTGGGGAGAAGATCGAATAGGCTAAAATGTCTCAAGAACGTTCACTAATGGCGAACTATGGGAAATCATTCACTTAAATCCAACGAAGTCATGGAGATAGTTTTCGAATTACGAGGAGGTCTGATTGGAGGTGCAAATTGGCAAATTGTCGAGTTGAGAGGTCTGGTTGGAGGTGCAAATTGGCAATCGAGGCTATGGAGTTGATGGCTAGTCGATGGCATGGTTGGGGTTATATGGATAGTTGAGGAACTTAAGGTTTGTGTTTGGGGGGTCTAGACAAAGCTTCCAGAGTTTTCAATTGTCCCAGGGTGGCACACCACTCTTGTAATAGCTCTTTGGCCGTTACAGAGTTTAGGTCTCCTTCTTTAAAGGTTGGTTACCTCTTTATTCATTTCTTATTGAATCGTTGGGTCTTCGGGTGAGAGGAAAAGAAATTGAAGGTAAAATGGGTAATGAATAGAAGAAAAAAAATTGCAAGGTGAGGCAAGGTTATAAATGCCAAGAAAGTAAGGTTTTGACTTAGGTGGACATTGAATTACACCTTGAAAAAGGGTGATACAATTATCAGACCCCTAATATCAAAGCAACGTTAATTTGTTGGTAACTGAATACAACTCAACTATATCTAGCACCATGGTAAAATCAAATTTCTAGAGACTTGATTCATATGATTCACAAACTACAATTTAATCACGTTCTTTAGTTCATAATTATAAGTTTAATAGTTACCCGATCCAACCTATTCTTCGGCTTAACTAATTGGGCTTTAATTAATAGTAGTCTCTAGCTCTCTGAGTACAATAATTCGGGACTCCTTATCCTTATTATTTTGGTAAGCACACTTGCATAGTACACATGGTTTGTGTGTGTCGGGTTGCAAGCATTAATCCTTGCATCAAAGAGGGAATTCATAATCTAGGGTTTTTTTAGGTGATTCCCTAACCATACAACTTGCTTTGCTAAAAATGATTAAATGATTTTTGATATGATAAAGTCCACCCTTAAATATAAAGGGGTTGAATTGCATGCATTTGGTTCCTTGTTTCGTAGTAAAGTGTTGGCTTCCTTCTTCATTATTGGTTGGTTAGGGTCCGTGCATAGTACCTCTACCATCAAATACCAATTACATGATGAAATTTTAAGATTGTTGTGACATGGTCTTTCATCTACTCCAACTATTGCTTCTGGAAGCCTGGTCAAGATGCATAACCGAACACATTATATTTCATGCATTCTTAATACAAAACGGTCCCAAATTTACCTCATTCTTTCTAGGGGTTCATGGATAGAGAAGAAGTGGGCATCTATTCTTTGTACAAATATATACAATTTTATCTATTTTAGTGCTTACCTCAAAGGTTTAGTCTATCTTTTCTTCTTATGTTCTCTATAGCATTTTGTAGTCAAATGCATCTCTCATTTCTATGAAAACATACCTCTTACCCCGTCCTATCTTTTAGTGCTTCTATATGGGATTTTATTTGTCATCTACCCCAACTACTTTGACTTTGTTAGGTGTGAGACAGTAGCACCAAAGAGAAGGGACTGAGTGAGTGATATTATTGAAAATATATTTAGAGAACGTCGTGAGCATGTGACATCTTTTTCCGAAGAATCTAAGTTCTATTTTGCCCTTGTGCATCATACTTATAGTAGTAGTGTGCCTTTTTCATCAACGATGTTCTTCTGTTCTTCTAATGTCTTAGAAGTGCGTTACTCCACATCAACCCCTTTGTATGTACCGTGTTCCACACATAGGTTGATTGTATGTTCCTCTTCCTTTTGTTCACATCACTTCAATGCTTTAAATGCTATACAAACTTTGTTCTCTCAAGATTAAGATATATACCCTCACTTGTGATATTCGTTGTGTAACTTATGACACTTACTTAGCTGTTTCCCTGAACAACAATCATGTGGCTTAAATGCGCTGAATTCTTCATAGGCTCATTAAATTATCGTGTTCACCTTTGAGATTGAACTGTTGTTAAGCTTAACCTTTAATGAAAGCTAATTCTCAAATTATGTACCCTTTTTTAAATGCCAATGCCAAAGTGTTTAGCTTTTTGTATGCAAGGAATACTCATCTTCTCATGGTCGAAACTGAGAGGTGCTTAATTATCAGACTAGTATTAGAATCCATATGTAATAATAGCCCGTCAATCATGAGGTTTCCTTACCGGCTCTCCTAAAACAGATATAGGGCAGCAATGTTTAAAGTGAATATAAGTTTGCACTCTCGTTAATATATCCAGTGGATCATACATCCTCTCAGTGTGGCACCAATTCCCCAAGACTACACCTTCAGATTTTCTCACGCAAACGGAAATATTCCGGTAATTGGACGGAGCTAAGAAAATTCTTTTCCCGTTGTCTTTTTCATCACTTATTTATCTACTGCATTACTATGTCCAAGTCCTACGAGAATGGAAGACTTATATTGCTTATCCCGCCATACAGGAATATCAATCCAGATCAGCAGATCTAGTCATACTAAAGTAGACAACGAGAAGCTACCTTCAAATGCATACCAGCAGTTATTGTATTATATATATCAAGCAATGCATGTTTAAATTGGATCATCAGGATGGCGTCTCTTCAATTCTTTTGTGGCTGTTGCAAACAATCGTTTGGATATACTGATCTAAACTAGCTTATAGTTGTACGTAATAATGTATGTGGATGCTTACTGGTTTCAGGGTGTGACGCCAGTTTTCTGGCTGTCTTTGGTTGACAGAAGAACAAGTCGAAAGAACAGAAGGCAGTTCTAAATTTGGTTAAAACAGGCATGATTTTGAAAGCCATTTATTTATTAGCATGGCAGTTATTCTAAATACAGAAAGTAATCATTAAACACCAATCCAAATAATTTTTCACACATGAACTACTAGGATTTTAATGACCTGATCAAAACAGCCCCTACAGGATTTTAGTTCGGAGCAACATGCACTGAACTAAAAATGTCAGGGTGTTAAGATTTTCAAATCCAGATTCACAGTAGCAAAAAGAGGCATCAGAGATATGCAGAATGAAATCAGCTGGTTTGAAAGCCAAAAATGAAGCGAACCGGTCTTATCTGGAATAACTAAAAGATAGGTAGACAGAACCCAATGCATATAGTGGAGCGGCGCACTTGAGCTACAACTTGGGTAAGGTTGACCTTACACAATGCCAAAACTTGACAAATATTAAAGTAGAAAAGATAATAACTTTTCGCAAATGACGCGCAAGTGCAGATTCCGTGCTAATTTATTTTATATGAAACATGCCCCTTTCCAATAGGAAAATTTGTTTAATATGATTTAGTCTTCAGTTCTCTTTAACAGAAGTGTAGAGATATCCGCACAACTAAAGGCAACGTGTCTGATTCATTTCAAACGCCTTGTCAGTTGCTATAAATGTCACATCCCTTTCCTTCTTCAGAGACCAGAAATCGTGATAAAAACGGATCCAGTGCCCATCGTCTCAGTCGCTTGATAGGATATAGCTATTCCACCTGCCTGACAATATGAGATTAGTGGGCATAGATTTCTTTGTTGTCTCTTTCCCTCAAAGGCCTCTCTTGAAGAAATTCAGCAGGTCTTCAAACAAGGCCTTTGGAGGAATTTGGCAACTAAGAGGTTAGCAATTTTAATAATAAAGCAGATCCGATTTCTTCAGGAACCTATTTCAAGGTATATCAAGTGAAGAAATAGCATCTCTGAAAGTCAACACCATCAGGTAATGATTTTTACAATCACTTAAATTTCAAAACAATTGTAATGTTGTTGTTAGTACCTTAACAAGTATCTGAAACTCTACAGAGATCGTGCTTATCATTCATGTAATAGTTTCTCCTCTAGCTGTTGAAAATAATTGTTTCCCACCCACATTTGGCAAGTGAGACCACGTAGTTTCTCCTTCTCCATGCATTGCTAGGTGAGTGCATGTGAGTACACATGCATGTTGATGTGTTTGATGAAGTCTTAAGGAATAAGTGGTTGCTACTAGTTTGGTCACTGTTGGCTATATACTTTGACTAGTGTTTCTATAATTTACAAGTACAAGCAGATGTATCAGTTGTAAGTCTTATAATGGTGCCATCCAAAAAGGACTAGCGGCGCAGCTTGTTGCCCGCTTTCTTCTATTTCAATGTAAAATTCTAGTTATATACCTGGTGATGGTAGAATGTACCATGTAATAGCACTGATATTTTTATTGGTATCAGACCACTAAAGGTGCTCTTAAACTTGTTATAACAGGAATGAGGCTTTTACGAACAGACATATCAATTGTTTGTTCCTTGTCAATCTAACTGACAGAAAGGTGTAGCTTCAAAAGATTCCAAAAACCCTCACAATGGTGCAATTTTCTGTTGAATTTTATGTGATTCTATTAGCAGAATTTAAACAGAAAAATTTGTCAGTTTCTAATTTTCAGATTTTTGTTTGTGGTGGTAGCCTGGAGGCAGTAAGTGGAGTTGCAGAGATGCGAAGGGAGATCAGAGCTGGAGAACTGCCTTCGCTATAGGAAGAATATAACGTGGTGCAAACAAAAATGTAACCAGAGCTGGGCTTATCTATTGATGCATAATTTTTTTAATAATTCTAAGGATGCATAATAGTACCATAAATAGGGGAAGTCCTACTGTCCGGGGTTGTATATTGTGAAACATGTCTTTTTACCCATGATATGAAGTCAAAACAAAAAGGAGATCAATCTTAATAAGCGGAGCTAAAAATTGACACCTAAAATATTAAGTCTGAGGACATTTTTGCAAACACCCTTGACAAGTCAACCAGTAAACAAATATTGATGACAATATAATCGTGACTTCATCTTTTGGGGTACAGCAATCGGAGCACTTGAATGCATTTAATTAATTATGCTGCATATATTTATTGAACTTCTAACATCAATTCTAACATTTTGTCCATGCAATCTTTGCATATTTCATCATACCAGCCCAGCTGGGAGTCTTAAGGCTTCACGGAAAAGCAGATTCAAAGTTACATTGAGCTTCAGAAATGTACTTCATACATTACATCATATACGAAGTTTTGTTTCACCTTAAGAATAATCATAGTCCAAGATATATTACTGCAGTAGGGGGGACATATCAGCCCCCCATACCTATCAAGGAAGCTAAAATTTCATCCATGAAATCAATTAACTTACACGGAGCCACTAATCTTTGTACTCAGCTTGCTCATATCTAAATCACTAACATTGACACAAATAACAGAATGTGTAGAGAAAATAACAATACTAGAACTGACGAACGAACTAGTGAGGCCTCCACTATTTTATTTATTTGTATCCAAAATCTGTAAGTATCGAGCAGGTTTCACCAGTCCTTTTGAGCAGAAGAATCCTTTGAAAGTATTACTAGTAATCATGATCTTGACAAGAATTGGGATTCCTCTGGAGGTCCTTTATCATGTATTCAGCCATTCTTGAAAATGGGTTTGCATCTTTTCACGGTTAGCTTTATTAGCAATATTAACAGTAGGGATAATCTTTTCAGGCCTAAGAAACTAGAAAAACAAGGAAGCATTGTCAGAGCTCTGGAAATGAAAATTTAAGAGTAAATATTATATACCTGAACAAATTCTTTTAGCTCGTTAAAACTGGAGTGCTCACTATAAGGAACGCCTACAGCAGATGCATGTGTCAGATAACATATGTAGCAAAAATAAAATACATGTGTTGAAATCGATTTCAAATATAACAAGTTGTTCGTTGGGAAAACCTGACAATTAACGTGGACAAATGAAAATTGCATTGGGACACATACCCTCTACTTTGAGCACCAACAAAGTTTTGGAACAGATGGACAAGGCACACCAGTTTCCAAAAATATAGTGATGTTGGACAAGTCAATGTTTTGGATTCAAAAGCATGAGAGTGTATCCAGTTAAACCTAACTAGTTCGTTATTATGTTATCATGTCTTATGATTTTATTTGCAATTGTTTCAGTATTTGGAATTGCATATAATATTTGGGGACGTGTTTGTAAGTTCTGAAGTAATTAGTTTGATTCTTGTTTAAGTTGGGTCCTTCGATGAAATAAGCTGATTAGGGCTTCCCAAGAGTTTATCTATATAGACCCATGCCCAAGGGGTATGTCGGGCTGGTTAAATAGATGAATAATATTAGTTTTTACAAACATAGAGTGCATCAATTGGTATCAGAGCCCAAAGCCTAAACCCTAGGCCTAAGTCTGGGACACCCCATCCTATCCACCTCCTAAACCCAGGGTCTAGGAGCCATCTCCATCCTCCATTGTATCTAAGCGCTAGGTTGAATCCAATTATCCAAAAAATAGTGTAACGTTCAGTGTACAGTGTGCCGACATACTATTTATTTCCTCCCTACCAAATCTCATCTTCTTCCAAAAACATTTTCTCCGTCTACCACACAAGTTTTCCGACTTCTTTTCGTCAAAAGTTTCGCACGAATAAAAGGAAGCAGAAAAATTACTATTCATCATTAACAGTCCATCGATGGTATGGTTCATCATCAAATGTTCATTTCGCTAGCAAATCTGATTTTTGGGTGTTTTCTTTGGTCCCCGCGCATCATTCACAATATGAAGAGTCTCCAACCACATCTAGGTTTTGAAATTCTAGAATCCAATCAAACCTCACCAACTTGCATCGTGGTATGTAATGAAGACTTCCAAGCCAAGAAGACTGAGTTTGACGCCCATTCAGTGACCCAAAACACGGAGATTGTAGAAATGTCAGATATGGTTGCCACTTTGACCGTGCAAATGGAATGTTTTCTACAATAGGCATTTGAAACGATCAAAATTATGCATGGAAATGGACAACCAACTCCACAGCAGTTCTTGTGGCCGTTGGACCCTCGATGGTCAGCCCATGCCTGAATGGTGGTGAAGTTGAGCAGCGATACGCTCAATGCCCAAAAAGCTTTACATGGGACGATGAAGATTCAGAAAAGATGAGGACAACAATGCCAATCACAGATGTAGCTCCAATTTCTTCACCACTTGTAGCGACGCCACTAGTGAAGCATGTTACGATCACTAAGGCGCTCTGCGATCCATTCCTTCTGGTGGTAATAGAGGCAGCTTCTGACTTGAAGAGATTCATTGGTATGATAGTTTGCAACATGAACATGGTGTTCACCGACCAGTCTTCTTCACATGAGGAGATGACTTTGACTTGCATCATCAACTTTTGATTTATATCTCGGGATGAGATATTTCATTGAGGAAGTAAATGATGCAGGACAAATCACAGCCCTAGATTTAAACGCATGGAAGTGCATCCGGTTGGACTTAATTAGTTATATATTTTGTTATCGGGCCTTAGGATCTTATTTGAACATTTATTTGTATGTTCTCAACCACATTAATTTTATGCATGATGAAGTTGGGTATTTAACAAAAATAAGTAGATTAGGGCTTCATGTGAATTATCTATATGAACTCATGCTCGAGGGTATTTTCTGGCAGGTTAAATTAAATTAATGGGAGTACTTTTCATAAACGAGTATGCAAAAAAAATAATGTTTGTTAGAATATATTATTAGCCTATTTAGTTAATAGGACAATTAGTTAATGGGCTTAAGTGTCTCGGCCCATGTAGCCTGCCTTGAGTCCCAAGTATGTAAATTTCCACCCTTTCTCCTATATATAGGACAGAGTGTGTCATCTAATACAACAACACAAGTAGGTTTTTATATCACAACTTTCAACATGGTATTAGAGTGTGCCTTGGGGGCCTAACCCTAGCCACTGTCTCCGCTTCCCTCTCCTCTCTCTGTGCTCGTTGGTGCCTTAGTCGCCGCCTCTTTTTCCTACAGAGAGCAACAAAGAGAGTTCCTCTACCTACAGGCGACCGCCGTCTATCAATGGCTTCGGCCAGACACCCACCAGGCACTTCCTGGCCACCATGGCTGCCACTCTTCCTCTTTCACATAGATCTTCATCTATGCGTCAGCGTCATCCTTCTCGGCAATCTACGCTTCCCCCAGTCTGAGTCTCTAGACAGCACTAATTCCCCGCCAGATTTGTTTGTCGTCTCCTCCTCAAGGTTGTCCTCTCCAGTCATCTTCAGGCAATATTCATCCCAGTTGTCATCAAGCATCGTCGAACATGACGCCATCATCAGCCTATCAAGCTTCTCCGCCATTGCAGTAACAAAGAAAGACATAGCAGCAAGAGAGTCGTTGTCTTCCCTGGTCCTCATTCCTAGATGGCGCTAATTCCCGTCTAGATCTGTTCTTAGTGGAGCCGTCATCATCCCCTTGTGGCTATTGTCATCATAGAAACCGCCACTGACTCCATGGACGCCTTTCCTGGACGATGCTAATTCCCTTCCAGATTTGTCCTTAGTCTAGCATAGGGTTATTGTTGCTACCTCAGATCCGCATGATCCATGGTCACAAGTGATGACGCTAATTCCCGTCACCCTTGGTGCTAATTCTCGTGGTTATGTTATCTTTGACGGAGCCAATTCTCATCAAAATCATGCATCAGCTACCGCCGACACGGCAACACGGCATGTCGCACTCCAGAAACAACCTAACGGCGCAAAGTTTCAGCCTGATTGCAACTTACACGGCATGTCATCTTCAAACACTGTGTGTTGACGGTCAGTTTCAATCCTACACGGCGTGACATCTTCCAACATGACGTGTTGACAGAAATCAATTTCACACCTCTGACATTTTCAAACAGCGTGTCACATCTCAACAAGTCATGTTGTTGGGAGCCTGATACTTTCGACCAACAAAGTTATACGGGTGTCAAGATACAAACACGACGTGTCAGAAGCAGATTGTCTACTTCCAGATCAAGTAATGACGTCCTCCAAAGTTTTTTCTCTCCTCAATATCTAATGATAATCATATCCTATTAATTTTTGGCCTAGTCTATTCATGTCAAGAACAAATCCATTTATTTTTCCTACCCGAATCTTGTAATCGGGTCGTTTTGTATATTGACTCTGATTATCGGTTTCTTCTATCTACATACTACACCTCTCATTTTCCATTTTTTCTCTCCCACCCTGTCATCCATCATGTGTGTGTCTTCCACATGCGGGAGGTCATGTGTCTCTTTTCCACAACAACTACTAATTACTTTCATAGTTATCGTGCGAGGGCATATAGAGAAGAGAGAGAGGAGGGTATGAGAAGAGTGTGAGAGAGAGCATATGAGGAGAGATAAAGAGATGATAGTGATATATTCCATGCTATCTTCATGGAGCTTCATATTATTCAACATATCTGCTCTTTTGATGTTTTTTGCGGTGCATCATTCCCACTAAGAATCGCTTTACATATGGGTTGGCTATGTGTGTATTCCAGTTGGCCACCGCTTTCAAGACGGCATTGAAGGAACTTAACTGCAGCATTGAAACCAAGCTTTTCGCGTTCATACCGCGTTATGTAAGTTAGGATAAGAGCTTGCTACGCTAATTCTGACCTCTTGTTCCCCTCTGGTGTTAATGAGTACTAGTTGATCATTCTCGCTGCAGACAGATGGTTGCTTCTTCATCAGATTTATCTGAAGCTCGTCCTTTTCCAACCTATGCATTTTGTCTATGCAAGGATTCATCCAGGTTTTATCTTCACCGAGCGACTTTGTTACGTCTTGTTCGAGTTGCATCTTCTGTTGATATTCTTGAGCTTCTCCTTGATGGTTCCTTCACTCCTATCAAGCCCCCAAGGTTCATACGCAAGATTTATGGGACCAGTATTTCAGCCATCAGCACCTCGTCCAGCTCATGTTCGTGCCACATTAAGCATGTCTGCGGTCTTCTATGCTAATTCCAGTTGGCTACACTTTTCAAATTTGAATGTATCTCTACCGCGACATCGACATTGTGTCTCTTTGTTTATGTTGTGGTATGTATGTGAGATGTGTTGATTGTGCGCTTATATCACTCACACATTCCTCTTCAATGAAGATGGCATAGTCACGGTGCTTCTGATCGTTTGGTTCAGTTTGATTGTGCCGAGACTCTGTTGTGGCGCATGGATTCCAGTTATCACATTCCAGATGCGCTTTAAAGAGCTTCTCCAAAGCTCGAGTATCTCCAACTTGCATATCACAACTCGAAAGAGGTGTCATCATATCTTTTCTAGTTAGAAGTATTGTTTAAGGTGTAGTAACAACATTTGTATGGGGAGTGACATTTTTAACTTTATTGTCTAATCGAGTCTTGTAAGTCCAAGCTAGGACATGAGTTTCATCCACGCTCCAGCTTGACGCAGAGTGTTAGAATATATTATTAGCCTATTTAGTTAATAGGATGATTAGTTAACGGGCTTAAGTGTCTCATCCCTTGTAGCATGCCTTGAGTCCCAAGTATGTAAGTCTCCACCCTTTCTCCTATATATAGGAGAGGGTGTGCCATCAATACAATAACAACACAAGTGGGTTTTCCTCTCACAACTTTCAAGAATATTGAACACTAGAACCATAATTTTTTGGAGATTTAAGTTATGCATGTGTTACACCTTCAGTTGGTAGGGTTGATTGCCCAAGTTGCGTGTGAGTGTTTGAGGGTTGCTTGAAGTTGGAGTTAAAGACACTCTAAAATGCCTTTTTCATTTTGATGATTTGGTACCTTCAGTTGATCCATTGTTCGAGCTTGATCTCTAAGATGGATAGATCACATATTTGTTGTCGTTGAATATATTTTGTGATACCCATAATGTTGATAGTATTGAATAGTTTGCCTACAAGTTGTCAGAGCACAGACTCTACAAATTGCTGACCTTGTCTATGCTTACTCTACAACCAATGTCGTCATGGATACCTCTTTACAATGCCACCATAATTGAACCAATATTTTATTCATCCACCTCTGTGAATACTAGCTCTTTAGATGTCACCTCGAAAATTTTCTCCAAAGTAGTTGTCTTTTGGGCCGACTACCTCAGGAGGATGCCCACACTAAGTTCCCTAGGTGATGACCTATAGGGCACACACCAACTCTTTTCCACATACTATGATGTCGGCAATCTCATCTTGACATGTAATAAATTCTCTTTGATTTCAGATGACTTTGGTAGTATTAATCTAAACTATCTCAAGCGGGTTGTCTTTGAATGTAATCCCTAGAATAAGGCAACACAACAATTTATGTGGCACGACAGCTCAACTTCTTGCAATCTAAAACTCGACTCTTCAGCACTTTTTGATGAGATGGTCATGATGTTGAAAGAAAAACTTAGCATCTTGCTTAAGATGTTAACCGTCAGATAGCAGAGCAACTAAACCAATAGACTTATTATGGAACTATCAACTAAAAGCAAAAAATAGAGTTCCAATCAAAATGTTATCCTAGCAACAAAGCAGTCATTTCCACCATAAAGTCCCATTGAACTGAAAACTATCAAAATCAAATATAAAACTAATATGTTTTTTTCCTAATTTCAATTATTACACACTTTTTTGTAAAAAAATTGACTACATAGAAAATGTGCCTCAAAGATTGCTAAGATAGAGTCTAAGTGCTTAATCATATGGGAGAGACACATGAAGCAGTTTCAAGCAAGGTTTTTAAAGTTTTTTGGGGTGTATGAGGCATTTTATCATCAAAACAACACATATGCCTCTATGCATTCGAGGCACAAACCTCAACATTGCAATCGGAGTGTGAGCAGAGCGGGTGTATAATCATACAAGAAGGTACATATACACGTGTAGTTGGGATTCTTGGGACTAAAGCTTAGATGATGATGACATCATATACACAAATATTTGTTTAGTAAAATAGATATACAAATAGATCTGATCCACACGTCACATATTACATACATACTAGATATACAGTATTTCGTTAATAAACAAGTAGATAATTGCACAAAAGATATAGAAACATATGGTACATTTTTTAATGAAATGTATGAAGAGATAACAAAGTTAGTAATTAAGACTACTTATGTGATAAATATAATTGTAGTGAAGCAACCAGATACCGGTGTTTTATTGTGTTAATATGAATGGAGTTACTGCCAAAAAATACAAAATAATATTCAGAATTCAGTAAGCAGTTTCAGAATTCAGTAAGCAGTAAGCACTAGAAGTTTAACAAATAACAGATTTGAAAATCACCAAAAAAAAATCAAAAGGTAACAATACATTTAAATGACATTAGAAGTAAATATAGGTTAACTTAAATAGTATTAACTACTTTTTGACAAATAAAAAACTAAGTAAAATTTGTGAGAACATGACAGCAAACTAAGTAAAACTAAGTAAAAGCAAACAGATAAGCACCAAAGAAAGAGTTTGTTATCACATTGAAGGCACAAGACTTCATATAACCAACTATAGGTTATTCCTTAGTGTCTTGAGTCATATCTCACGTATTTTAGATGCACACCTCGATTCAAGACAAAAAAATAGCGTTGTGGCATGGTGACTACCTCGCCTCAAGATGTACCCCTTCAGTGCCTTGTGCAGAATTTCAATAAAACTATGACTTTAAAACTCATATCAGTACTTATTGTTTAGAAAATACAACTCATTTTAAATTATAATTGCACATAGGTCCTCCACTTTAAGTTAATTCAAAATATACCTAAAGTTATATGATCTTTGGAACTTGTAAAAGGCTTAATGAGCATTGATGAATATAAGGAGATTATATGTGGCTTAGAAACTCAAGAATGCATTTGTATTGATCCAAATTCGATTACCTTTTATAGGAAAACCTCAAAGAAAGTGTATTTAAGAGAAACCTAAATGGAGATGTCAAAACTCAAAACCAGCTCACATGTGCCTGTTTTAAGTTAAAATGAAAATTACTAAGATAACTAACATCTAGAACGTTTTTAACGCACTCAATTTTTTATTTTTCTATTTGTATTTTCATTGCAAATTTTCAACAAATTGTTGTCTTTTAAATTATATGAAAAAAGAAGTCTATAACATCCACATTTATTAATGTTTCCTTTGAACACTTCCTAGGTAGAAGTAATGATTACCATTAGGATCATCGTCCGTTTACTTCTGAAGCACTAAACAGGAAATCTATGTTTAATCATGTCTGGGGCTTACCGTATATCGTAATATTTCCTTTTCGACTAGGCTTGATCAGGTTCATCTGATTTCCCACATGCTCAGAGTAAGTCCAACCTGGATAAGAATAATGGGAACATACAATGGTAACCATTTTATACAGCCAAACGAGTGGGCAACATATGAACATGTTGATATTAATAGTTAACCTACCTGTGGGTCGAAATGCCAATATTTCATTGAAGTTCTGGTTCTGTTCCTTCAGATACTCATTCAATCTCTATATTACGAAATTCCCAACAATCAGTGCTAACTGGTCAACTATGTTGTCTACACAAACTACATCTTGGCGAAATTTAAACGTACATATTGTATTCACATGAAAAAGTCAAGCTTTGCACCTTATGAGTAAGATAGGACATTGGCAGAACATGCAATGGGCACTCACAGCCTTGAGGAATAAGCTTTCTGGAGAGTTCAGGCCAATGAAACAATTCAAGAACCTGCCTCCTTGAAGCATTCGCATAAATGTTGATCTATGAAAAATCAAATAGTCATAAAATATAAGAACCGTAATCCGAGAAGATACAAAGATTAATATTGCAACCGAAATGCCCTGAGTAATTTGACACCGATAAACATGCATATCAGCATGATATACTGATATCACGAATTCTCAGTTGTATCCAGTTTATTAGATTTGAGGCATTGATAGAAGAGCTCAAACTGGCCTACCAATTTACATGTAACTAAACTGCACTTTCTGATATACAGCTACAATTTGTTTGCCTATCTTCGTTGTTGAACTCCTTGAAGCATTCGCATGAATATTGTCTATGAAATTATCATATAGTATTAAAATAAAGAACCGTAATCTGAGAGGATACAAAGATTAATATTGCAACTCAAGTGCCCTGAGTTAATTGACAACTGATAAACATGCTTATCAGCGTAATATATTATAAAACGAATTCTCAGTTGTATTGAGTTTATTACATTTGAGGCATAGATAGAAGAGCTCAACCGGCCTACCAATTCACATGTAACAAAACTGCACTTTCTGATATACAGCAATGATTTGTTTGCCTATCTTACTTGTTAAACTCCTTTGAAGCATTGAAAACAAATATATGATATTAGGGTGCAACTCTTTTAAAGTCATTATCATTATAGAGATATGTGTTATCTTGAGCGTCATGTGCTTAGCATGTGCTCCACTTATTCTATTGTCTTATGTTGTTTAGTCCCATATGGGTTGCATCTTATCTAGTCTCGTTTTCTGTTTGCTATATAAGAGACTACTATGTACACTGTTTGATTCATTCAATAAACAACAATTCTCCTATCTACATGGTATCAAGAGCAGGCCTCCATTTTCTCCCACCCTAGTTTCCCACCCATGACCTAATTCCCCCCGCAGGCGGCAGCCTCCTCCTGCCCGCTCCTCTTCTCTTCCACCTTCCCTCACCCTCTTCCTCCCTAGCCCCCCCCCCCCCCCGCAGCCCACTCCCCCCTGCCGCCGCTGCTTCCAGCAACAGCCACCACCAAACCGCCGCCACCACCCTGCGACCTCTCCTACTCTCTTCCTCTATCCCATCTACTCATCCATACCCTCTTCCACCATATTCTCCACCAAAAACAATTTCCACACTCCTACGTAAGGCCTGAACACTTTCTAATTTTCTTACGTCTACGACCGGGCTTCCGTCCGTTCTTGTTCGGGTGTCCGCTGGCCATCTAAGTTGAGAGTCTTCTTTGCCCGTGGGTATTTCTGCCTGCGCCTCATGGGGGACCGTTGAGTTTCTTCTCATGCAGGCGTAGGTTTCTATGCATATTCTGCCCGTTTTCGGGTTCTTCTGATCTGCTGTGTCAGATCCCTGCTACCTCTGCCCGTTTCGGGTCCTTCTGCTCTGCCCATTAAGGGTCTCTTCTGCTTCTACGGCGTTGACGTCTACTGCTGTTATGGCCTACTCTGAGCCCCTCAGATCTCTGTGTGTCACTACGGTGAAACTCGACGGCGGGTCCAACTACCATCTATGGTCAGCGTCATTTGTTCTCTATGTCAAGGCACAGGGTCGATATCATCATCTTACGGCCAATCCTCCTGATGCTCCTACGGCGGATTCTGATGACAAGACTACACAAAGCTACATCCAGTGGTCCAAGGATGATTCGGGCGTCATGTCCTGGATCCTCAACAGCTCTGAGCCCCGAATCAGTCAGTCTCTTCTTTGCCATCATGATGCCAAGGCGATGTGGGATCATTTGGCACATGTGTACTCACATCAGGAGAATCCAAAGCGGGTCTTCGAAATCTTCAAACAACTCGCCAAGGAGTTCTCCACTGACACGTCTATTGACGATTTCTATAATCAATGTTCTACTTTGTGGAATGAATATGAATTGTATCACCCTCTGACTGCTGATATCAAGATTGCCCAAAAACAAAGAAACGAACTTCAACTTGTACATTTTCTGGCTGCCCTTCTTGCCTCCTTCTCAGGGGTTGTTGATCAAATTCGGTCAAGCGATCCACTACCCACAGTTCGCGATGTCCTCAAAAGAGTTCAGAGACTGCCTTCTCTGACTCCCACACCTGCTCTTGAGCATCCTGCACTAGTTGCGCGCTCTACTGACTCTAGTCGTGGTCGTGGCCGTGGTCGCGGTGGACGACCCCCTCCTTCTGGCGGCCGAGGATCTTCTACACCAGGTCGGGGTACTTCTCAAGGCCCACGTCATTGCAACTGGTGTGGTCGCGACAATCACACTGAGGACCGCTGCTGGATCAAGCACGGTAAACCTGCCTGGGCTAATCAAAGCGCTGATGATGCTGTCGTTGCTGACTCTCCGGCTGAAATATCACCTGCACCAACCAACACTGACTGGCTACGCTCAGAGTTCGAGAAAATGTTTCAAGAGCGCCTTGCACAGCTGCCCTCTACATCAGGCTCATCTGCCATGCTCACCTCATCATCTTCTGGTAACAAACAGTGGTGCATCGACTCAGGTGCTTCCACTCATATGACTGGTGCTCTTCATTTATTTTCAAAACTTAGTACAACAACTTCGATATCATCTGTCACTGTTGCAAATGGATCTAAAACTCCTGTTCACGGCACCGGCACAGTTCCCCTTTCACGAAAGCTGCATCTAAATTCAGTTGTATACATTCCGAAATTTCCTGTTAATTTGCTTTCAGTCAGCAAAATGATTAAACAACTTAACTGCTCTGTCAAATTTGATCCCTCTGGTTGTATTGTGAAGGATATCTGCACGAAGACGAGGATTGGTTCGGGCCGTGAAGGACCTGATGGGCTGTACTACCTGGATGGACCACCTACTCCGAAGGCAATGATCTCTACCTCTGTGACAGGTCTACAGTTGCATGTTCGACTTGGACATCCATTTGCGGCAAAATTAAAGCATCTTTTTCCGCACTTATCAGGCGATAGTTTTTCCTTTGAAACCTGTGTTATGGGCAAACATTCTAGATCTGTTTTTCCTGCTAAAAAATTTATTTCTTCTAAAGAACATTTTTTAATGAGTACATGCGGATATTTGGGGACCATGTTCTATGCCCAGTCATTCTGGTGTGAAATACTTTCTGACTTTCATTGATGACTATTCTCGTACCACTTGGTTGTTTCTGCTCAAAGGTCGAAATATTGTGTTAGATTGCATTCACACTTTCTTTGCTGAAATTAAAACACAATTTGGTCACTCTATTAAAACCCTTCGCACAGACAATGCTCTTGAATTTATGCAACAAGCTGTTACTTCTTTTTGTGTGTCCCAAGGAACTATCCACCAGACTACTTGCCCATACACCCCACAACAAAATGGCGTGGCGGAACGGAAGAACCGACATCTTCTTGAGGTTGCTCGCACCCTCCTCATTCATTATAAAGTACCTCATTGTTTTTGGCCTGATGTTGTTTCCACCGCATGCTACCTTATCAATCGCATGCCATCTTCTGTTTTGAAAAATCAGGTTCCGTACGCCCTTTTATTTCCTGATAAACCTTTGTTCTCTGTGCCGCCTCGTATCTTTGGATGTACATGTTTTGTGAAAAATCTTCGCCCCGGTCTCACCAAGTTAGATGCACGTTCTGTGAAGTGTGGGTTTTTAGGGTACTCTCGCACTCAGAAAGGCTACCGATGTTTTGATCCAGTTACGAAACATTGGTATGTTAGTGCGGATGTGATATTCTTTGAACATATGCCCTATTACTCTGCTACCGGGGAACACTTGACTACTGATATTTTGGCTACCACTCCACTACCGTTGGTAGAAGCTCTGCCTCCTGCTACTATGCCTCAGGAACGCCCTCTACAAGTATACAAGCGAAGACCGAAGCCCGTCACTGCCCCGGCCGAACCAACTCCTCCGTCTGCGGATGATCCACCACCGGCTGAGGTACTTTCTGACTTGGATATTCCTATTAGTTTACGGAAGGGTGTTCGTTCTTGCACTCAGCATCCTATTAGTCGCTTCTGCTCATCTGCCAATCTCAGTGATAGCTTTGCCTATTTTACATCTGCTTTATCTGCTGTGACTATTCCTAAAACCGCCAAGGAGGCGCTTTGTCATCCTGCCTGGAAACATGCTATGGAACAGGAAATGCAAGCTCTAAATGGCCAACATACCTGGGATCTGGTTGACCGACCTTCTTCCTGTCATTCTGTGGGTTGTCGCTGAATCTTCACCATTAAATATCAGCCAGATGGTACTATTGAACGTCTGAAAGCTCGTCTCGTGGCAAAAGGATATACCCAGACCTACGGAGTTGATTATTTTGAAACATTTTCTCCAGTAGCTCGTCTCAATTCTGTTCGCATTCTGATATTTGTTGCAGTCAATAAAGACTGGCCTCTTTTCCAACTTGATGTGAAAAATGCCTTTTTATATGGCGATCTACAGGAGGATGTCTACATGGAGCAACCCCCCGGATTTGTTGCTCAGGGGGAGTCTGCTTCAAAACTCTGTAAACTTCGCAAAGCGATATATGGCTTAAAACAAAGCCCATGAGCATGGTTGGACAAACTCAGTAAAATCTTACTTTCTTTTGGCTTTCGACGGTCGCAGGCTGATCACTCTGTTTTTATACGAAAAACTACAGCAGGGCTTGTTATTCTCATTGTGTACGTTGATGACATTATCCTATCTGGCAGCGATAATGTAGGGATTCAAGCAACCAAAAATTATCTAGCACAACATTTTATCACTAAGGACCTTGGTAAATTACGATACTTTCTGGGAATTGAGGTTGCTAGATCTTCTGCAGGATTGTGCCTATCACAGCGGAAATATGTTCTGGATTTGTTGCAAGAGACAGGCATGTTAGGCTGCAAGCCAGCCAACACACCTCTGGATCCCAATATGGATTGGGACAGTGAATCTTCTCCTCCGTATGCTGACTGACACCAGTTCAGGAGACTAGTAGGCAAACTTATCTACCTGACTGTCACTCGAGCTGATTTAGCTGCTGCTGTTGGGTTTGTTAGTCGGTATCTTGATAAACCACGCCAATGTCACTGGGATGCTATCTGTCACATTCTTCGATATCTCAAAAGTGCTCCTGGGAAAGGTCTGTTATACAAGAAACATGGCCATTGTGATCTATCTGGTTTTTCTGACTCTGATTATGCAGGAAGTAGATCTGATAGAAAATCCACATCTGGATATTGTACTTTTGTGGGGGCGCAGTAAAAAGCAAACGGTTGTTGCACGATCTAGTGTTGAGGCAGAATATAGAGCGATGGCTCATACTACATGTGAGTTTCTATGGGTCCGCAGTCTTCTGAAGGAATTTGACATCTCTCTGTCTAGCCCCATCCCTATGTTCTGTGACAATAAGGCATCTATTTTTATTGCGAGAAACCCTACTTTTCATGAAAGAACCAAACATATTGAAGTCGACTGCCACTTTGTACGAGAAAAGGTTATGTCTGGACAGATCCACACTCCATATATCAGCACGGAGAAACAAGTTGCCGATATCTTCACCAAGGTGTTACCCAAAAATCGCTTTCAGACGCTGATTGACAAGTTGGGCCTCTTCGACATCTACGCTCCAGCTTGAGGGGGAGTATAGAGATATGTGTTCTCTTGAGCGTCATGTGCTTAGCATGTGCTCCACTTATTCTATTGTCTTATGTTGTTTAGTCCCATATGGGTTGCATCTTATCTAGTCTCGTTTTCTGTTTGCTATATAAGAGACTACTATGTACACTGTTTGATTCATTCAATAAACAACAATTCTCCTATCTACAATCATCATCGCAAAAACGGAAGAAAAAAAACTAAGATGTTAGACATGAGTTAATATTTCCAAAATGGAATACAAACACAATTTTAAGGTGTGAATGAAAAAAGAAATTGAGATGGACATTCTGAGGCAAGGTGAAGCCTCTTGCACCCTGAGGTGGACATACCAGTCAGACAGTCAGTTGTACCGGGAATTATAGTGTAAATTATCTAATGTGTGGCACGGCACACTGTAAGTTGGTGAGGTTTGAGAATGGCGTCGTAGACAGGGGCATCACTGCCTCAGTGTTGTTTCACATCAGCATTGGCACACATTTGAATGTAAAATATTTGTTTTGATGCTGATTTTTATAGGGGCATGGTATTCATACTTTCTTTGAATGTTGCAGACCATATTTGAGCAATTCTAAATTTATTTTGGAGTTTTGATTGATATACTTTCAAATTCTATATAATAGTTTATTGCCTGCATGATTAGAGTCGCTTTGTAATTCACGTCGAATTAATTTTTTTCTAGAAGATTTCCCTATCTAATATAGTAAAATTAATATTCAACAAGATATTTTATATAAATGACACTTAACACTAACATGAAAATACAACTTATTATCAATTGCATCCATGCATCTTTTAATCTTAAAACCCTTAAAATACCCTTGATTTTTTTCTTTGTCTAGACTCCTCTTCGTCCACCATTGGAGCATTGCCATATGATGATGTATGCTGGTCAAGCGAGTTTCTGCATAGGCCTCCCAACTGCTGCCCCCTCATTTGACAATCCTCTCACACCATCTTCATCCTCCATCCCCTCTACAATGGTACATAGTGGAACCAACAACAAAAGTTGTTGTTGCTGCTGCTATACATCATGAATTTAGAGATGACTGGGGAGGAAGAAGAGGATTAGGCAGGAAGCATCAGCAGCATAAGTGTATGACGATTCTTGATGGTGATGTGGTGGCACGCAATGGCAATGCTCATGGCACTCGCAGCAGAGCACATGGCACAAGGCTGTGCTCCAAAAAAAGCTGCAAACTCATCTTCACAACTCCACCACTCCGCAGTTCATCTAACGCACCCCTTCCGCGTTGCTTTGTATTCCTCCGGCTCCAGGCTCCATCTCCTCCACCCCTTACATTATGTTTATGTTTAGCAGGAGCAGAAGCAAATTTTATTATTCTCGCTGCCGTGCAACAGCATGGAAGGGGTGGAGGTCATAGATAAGGGAGAGAAACAAGGGATGAGGGGATGACCAAGAGGAACTCCCAGGTAAGGGCAGAATCAGGAACCTGTTGAGGCAGTTCTTAGGCACCCTAGGAGAAAAGAGGAAGTTGAAAAGAGAAGATTTTTTGCAAATTTTAAGGCTTGAATTTATTAAACATGGACAAGTTTTTGAGATACATGAAGATAGCTTATGCTAGATTGGGATTCATCTATGTCTTGGCATTGGCACCTTTTGGACAAAAAACATTTTTCTCCAGTTTTTGAGCAGGGCAGGGACGCATTTTATTTGTTTCCCATCTGACTGAATTGCAAATGTGTTATATAAGACGGTCTTAACAAACAATCCAGAAAGTTTAAACCGTAGATTCAGGAAACCTAACGTTTAAGTTAATCCTAGCTTCTGCTCTTGGCCAAAATCAAGTATGGCCTGAAGGTTCTGCCACATGCTTTACAATTTATATACACATTAAGAGGCTTACTTACACCTAATTTTTAAAACATAGAGTACTTAAGTTATCATAACATTGAAAGCATTGCTGAAATGAAGAAAAGTAGCATAATTGAGCATAATGTTAATTCGCAAGCATACCCTTAATGCTTGGGATAAAGAAATATACACATGTTCTTTGCCTATGCTGTATGCACCAACAACAATCAAGGCTTTTGGTTGCTCCTCCAAATAACTTCTGGAAATGCGTACAACAAAACTTATAACTTCTTCTTTGGAAGGAAACCTGAGGAAGAAAATGGTATATAACATAACCAGTGATCAAAAGGGAAAAGAATTAAGAATTGAATAACATATACAAAATCCCTTATTGTCTTATTGATATGATCGTATGTGTACAAACAAAGTGTTTGAATTAAATTTATCGCACCTGCTGCTACACTAATTTCGTGTTTCTTAGAATAGTTATGTTAATATATCTCTTTATATTCTATTATTTATAATTTCTATATATTGTTGGACCTCTATGTAATTTCTCCATGTTTCTATTAATAAAAGGGAGAGGGGTCATGAACCCTCACGCAAGCCGCATTGCACGTTGCTTTGTGGCATCCACTTCTACATGGTATCAGAGTAAGGCTGCTCTTAGGGTTCCTCCAAGCTGCCACCCCCTCTCCTCTCTCCTCTCTTCTCCTCCCTCTCCAAGCCGCTGCCGGCCACCTAGGCCAGCAGGCCGGCGCCATCGCCGGCTAGGAAGGGCAGCAGCAGCCGCCGGCGGCCCAGGGTAGGCGCACCGCCACTGCCAGCAGCTCCTTCCTCCAATCGCTTCCTCCAGTTGATTCTGAAGGCAGTGGAGTATTAAAGTTCATACCGGAGGGTCCGTTCGTACGTAGAAAATTCCTAATCACGTCTCCTCCATGTGTGATGAGAAAATTTTCATTTGGGGGTTGTGGATGCGTCAAACACGCATCTAATTTTATTTTGACGTGACGTGTATCTCCCCGTCACTCAATTGTTGGCTAAATTGGACATTATTATAATCCCTTTGTTTCGATGATGACAAACATTTCATTCTTGTGGATCTAACGTGCTACTTGAGTGTTGCAGGAATTTGGTGGATGACAAACAACTTGGAAGATCTATATGCTCAAATTGCTTTAATTCATGATTGTAATCAAATGTACAAACTTGTACAAGTATATAATGTACAAGTACTTAGATATCATGTAAATCAAGCGTTTAGATCTTCCCTACTAAATCACAACACTTAGATAGGTCATCCCCTACAATAGTGTCACAACTGCACACTCATACACACACTTAGTACTTAGTTTAAAACATTGAAACAGAGTCATTCTCGGTCGACAAACTCTTCGACCGAGAATGACCCAGGTAGCCGTTAGACACAGCAGACAAGGTAGTTGGGAGTTGGATTAGAACGTTATATACACTTGCTACAGACATTCCCTCGGTCGACAAGTCCTCGACCGAGAAGGACTCTCGGTCGACAATTCTTCGACCGAGATGAGTTCTGTCTGCACTTTTCAGAGTTAATTAACTAGCCGTTGTTAAAACAACTAATCGATACCTAACGGCTAGTTAAGCACTAAGAACCCCCTAGAAAGTGTCTAGAACGTCCTTAAGCATCCATAGGCCATTCCTATAAATAGGACAAGCCATAGGACACTCAAAACACACTTGTGCTACACTTGAGCTTTCATACTTGCAATTGGATATTCATTCTTGTGAGCAATAGAGCAATTCCAACATTGGCTATTCATTTCCTTTGCTCCAATATTCGTGTCCTATAGGCTAGCATCTCCTACCCACTGCACCAACACTTCCATATACATTGGTTAGGAGATCAAAACGCTTGATATAGGAAATCAAGCCTTGTGCTACAACGGTATTGTAATTTATGTTTTTCCTTCTTGTTCCTTTATATCTTTTGTACTCTCCTTGCTACTCCTAGGGTTGGAGGTTGCGGATTGGAGAGGGTTTGATTTCTCAGGTGGAGAAGGGTCTTCTCGGTGGAGAAGGTGGACATTGGACTACTTCAAGAAGGTTGTTTCAACGGGAAGCTACTTCAAGAGGAAGGTTACTTCAAGGGGAGCTTGAGGTTACTTCAAGGAAGGCTGCTTCGAGGTTGGTGAGACTACTTTTAGGTGAAGGTTGTCTGAAGGGTTTGGTGAAAGTATTGTAATTTTATGTAACATCCTTGCGAGGTAATAAAATTAAATACTTTCAAAATCCCGATTGGGTAAGCAACCGGGTAGTGGATTGACTGCCTTAGTATTTGCTAAGGTTGGAACCACTCTAAATCCTTGTCCCCTTGTCCAATATTTTTGTGGTTGCTTACTTTGGTTGAATTATTATTAAAATGATTATAAAACCCTATTCACCCCCCCTCTAGTGGATTTTCAATTTAAATGCATTTTAAATTGAAAATCTGCAGAAATTATACTTCACATATAAGTGTTCAAATTGGAAATCTGCAGCAATTGCCTCTTGGTTGAAATCAAGTTTGACCAAGGGGCGCTATGGTCGAAGTCAAGGTCGACCTAAAATAAGCTTGACAAAATGCTTTTTTGTACATCATTTTACTGCACTTAATCTTAGTATCTTGATTCAAAATGTGTTTATCATATTGAAAACATAATTTTAGTGCATAACTCTCATAAAAGGTCAACTTATTATGATCTAATATTGATTGTGACCTTAGAATCCTTAAAATTATCCTGACTATAAGATAAAGGGGGAGCTCACACAAACTATCTTGATTATAAGATTAAGAAGCTTATAAAACTTTGTAAACATCACTTGAAGCTTGTTATGACCTTAGTATCCTTAAAAGTAATTTTAGTTATGAAAACAAAGAAATCTACAATATTCATGAATATGACATATATATTGTTCTCTAAACAAATTAGGGCTTAACATCCCGTGTATTTGAATAGAGATACATTCTACTATAAGCTTAAAGGATTCTCATATCATTTTCAGGGCTTAACATCCCTTGCAAAATGGATGAGAAATCAATATGTATTCATCATGAGCTTAAGGGAATCTCATTTAAGTTTCAGGGCTTAACATCCCTTGTAAAATGGATGAGAAATCAATACACATATGCCATGAACTTAAAAGGAACTCATGTCATTTCAAGGCTTAACATCCTTTGCAAATGATTGAGAAATAAATTGTGGCTAAATTTAACAATAATTGGTTTGCATTAATCCCTTGTTTTTAAATTGAATATCTCTTTAAGGGGGAGCATAGCATAAAATTAAGGGGGAGAAATAAAAGTCATACTAAATGATTATCTTGGATATCTTTTTGAAATGACAAAGGGGGAGAAATAATATAAATGAGTTTCATAATATCTCGGCCAGCACACACTTGCAAAACAAGAATGGCTACAAAAGGTAAACTTCAGGTATGAAACTCATATGATTTATATTTCCTTATTTTATATTTAGGAAATGTTTGTCATCTTCAAAAAGGGGGAGATTGTTGGCTAAATTGGACATTATTATAATCCCTTTGTTTCGATGATGACAAACATTTCATTCTTGTGGATCTAACGTGCTACTTGAGTGTTGCAGGAATTAGGTGGATGACAAACAACTTGGAAGATCTATATGCTCAAATTGTTTTAATTCATGATTGTAATCAAATGTAAAAACTTGTACAAGTATATAATGTACAAGTACTTAGATATCATGTAAATCAAGCGTTTAGATCTTCCCTAGTAAATCACAACACTTAGATAGGTCATCCCCTACAATAGTGTCACAACTGCACACTCATACACACACTTAGTACTTAGTTTAAAACATTGAAACAGAGTCATTCTCGGTCGACAAACTTCTCGACCGAGACACTCTCGGTCGACAAACTCTTCGACCGAGAATGACCCAGGTAGCCGTTAGACACAGCAGACAAGGTAGTTGGGAGTTGGATTAGAACGTTATATACACTTGCTCCAGACAGTCCCTCGATCGACAAGTCCTCGACCGAGAAGGACTCTCGGTCGACAATTCTTCGACCGAGATGAGTTCTGTCTACACTTTTCAGAGTTAATTAACTAGCCGTTGTTAAAGCAACTAATGGATACCTAACGGCTAGTTAAGCACTAAGAACCCCCTAGAAAGTGTCTAGAACGTCCTTAAGCATCCATAGGCCATTCCTATAAATAGGACAAGCCATAGGACACTCAAAACACACGTGTGCTACACTTGAGCTTTCATACTTGCAATTGGATATTCATTCTTGTGAGCAATAGAGCAATTCCAACATTGGCTATTCATTTCCTTTGCTCCAATATCCGTGTCCTATAGGCTAGCATCTCCTACCCACTGTACCAACACTTCCATATACATTGGTTAGAGATCAAAACGCTTGATATAGGAAATCAAGCCTTGTGCTACTACGGTATTGTAATTTATGTTTTTCCTTCTTGTTCCTTTATATCTTTTGTACTCTCCTTGCTACTCCTAGGGTTGGAGGTTGCGGATTGGAGAGGGTTTGACTTCTCAGGTGGAGAAGGGTCTTCTCAGTGGAGAAGGTGGACTTTGGACTACTTCAAGAAGGTTGTCTCAACGAGAAGCTACTTCAAGAGGAAGGCTACTTCAAGGGGAGCTTGAGGTTACTTCAAGGAAGGTTGCTTCGAGGTTGGTGAGACTACTTCTAGGTGAAGGTTGTCCGAAGGGTTTGGTGAAAGTATTGTAATTTTATGTAACATCCTTGCGAGGTAATAAAATTAAATACTTTCAAAATCCCGGTTGGGTAAGCAACCGGGTAGTGGATTGACTGTCTTAGTATTTGCTAAGGTTGGAACCACTCTAAATCCTTGTCCCCTTGTCCAATATTTTTGTGGTGGCTTACTTTGGTTGAATTATTATTAAAATAATTATAAAACCCTATTCACCCCCCTCTAGTGGATTTTCATCAATCCTTTCGGTGACGTATATCTCTCTGTCACCCTCAACCCTTTTTGTGACGCGTATCTCTCTGTCACCCTATCTCTCTGTTGAATCATGGAGGACACCAAGACATCTACCATCTACAACGAGATGTCACCTATCCCCTTCATCAAGCTGAATGGGAAGAATTATCTCTTGTGGATGAATGATGTCCATACAGTGTTAGAATCCCGAGATAAGGTAAGACATGTTGATTCTAATCCTCCTGCTTCTACTGACAAAGGCTATGCTGAATGAAAGCGTCATAATAGTCTGGTGAAGACATGGCTTTGGGGAAGCATGGAACCTGGTATTGTTGCTAGGTTCATGTTCTATACTACTGTCAAAGACATATGGGATGCAGTAAAGAAGCATTACTCCCAAGAAAAGAATGCTCTTCGTCAGTTTATGATTTATGATCGCCTCTTTGCAGAACAACAGGGAGACAAGCCTTTAGAAAAATATTTTGGAGTGATCCAAGGCATTGCTCAAGAGTTGCGCTTCTATCATCCAGTGACTGTCTAAGAACAAGTCAAAGACAGAGATGACTTGATTACTGCAAAGTTCCTACCTGGCATGAGTTCTTCATGCAGTTCAGCCCGCAGTGTCATCCTCGCCTCTGACAAACTTCCCAACCTGGAAGAAGCCTACTCAAGGATTTTACAAATCAAATTTTGAACCAGTTGATCCTACCATAATCTCGCCTTCTAGAAATTCCCATGCATCTATAGCCGTTGCAGTTAGAGGAGGTCATACAGGTATGGGCCAAGGACGTGGAACACGTCCTAAGTGCACCTTCTGCGACAAACATGGACACACTATTGAGAAATGCTGAGAGAAGCATGGTAGACCTGCCGCACCACCTGTGGGGGCAGCAAACTATGCTAGTATTGTTGAGTCTTCTGAGTCGTCTGCATCAAGTTCTAGTTCTTCTGGCATCACACTCACAAAGGAAGAATATGATAGATTTATTCTAGCTACACAGCATCTAAGTGTGGGATCTTCTTCCTCAGCAAATCTGGCATCTACCACTGGTAATCAGGCTACCTTTTTACTGGCTTCTGGTTCAACTTCTTTATGGGTGGTTGATTCTGGAGCGTCACAACATGACTGGTATGAGGAGACTACTTCATTCCATTGACTCACATATTCCTCACAAATTTGTGACCATAGCAGATGGTTCAGTGAGGAGAGTGTTAGCAAGTGGATCTGTTTCTCTGACTCCTAAAATTGATCTAAATTTGTTCACTATGTGCCTGTATTTCCTTTTAATCTTCTCTTTGTTGCAAAATTAATTGATATTGTGAACTGTACAGTGACATTTGGGCCTTCTTGCTTTGTATTATAAGATCTCAAGAGTATGAGGACGATTGGTGGGGGGGCTAGGAAAGGTGATCTCTACCTCTTCCATGGTGACAGTCTGCCTCACCAAGTATCTGCTCCTGCTCCAGCTATCCTTTTGGGCGATTCTCCCTTACTGTGGCACTACAGATATGGACATCTTTCGTTGGACAGCTTGAGAAAGTTAGAACATGAGTTATCCCAAGTGTCTTCATTAGAGTGTCAGTCGTGTCAATAAGGAAAACATCATAGAATGTCTTATCCCAATCGTGTCAATAAACGGGCTTCTTGTCCCTTTGAGTTAGTCTACAGTGATGTTTGGGGTCCTATAAAGACCAATAGCTATAATGGTTTTCGCTATTTTGTTTCCTTTGTGGATGATTTTTCTCGCATGACATGGATTTATTTTTTGAAAAGTCGAGAGTCGGTGTTATCCATTGTCAAGCGTTTTCATCAAGAAATAAAAGTTCAATTTGATAGCAATATTAAAATTCTTCAATCTGATAATGCCTTGGAATATGTTCAAAGTGCTATGGCTGACTTTTGTAGCTCCGCTGGGATAATTCATTGTATGTCTTGTCCTCACACCCCTCAACAAAATGGGGTAGCTGAGAGGAAAAATTGTCACCTTCTTGATATTACCAGGACCATTATGTTTCAATCCAATGTTCCTAAGAGGTTCTGTCTGATGCTTTAGTTACTGCATGTTTCCTTATCAACAGGCAACCCTCTTTCGTGCTTCAAGGACGTACTCCGTTCTTTGTCTTACGTCCCAAGGATCAGCCTTTCCTTGTTCCTCTCAGAGTGTTTGGTTGTACGTCTTTTGTCCACAATTTTGATCCTAAGGCTGATAAGTTATCCCCTAGGTCTATTAGGACTCTTTTTCTTGGGTACTCCAACACTAGCAAAGGATACAAGTGTTATTGTCCCAGTCTCCGTCATATGTTTGTGTCTAGGGATGTAACTTTCCATGAATCCACACCATACTTCTCTAGTGTTCCCAGTAAGGGGGAGCAATTGTGTGAAAATGAGAGAGTGTCACCATCAGACATCAGTGAGAGAGTGCCACCTATCATTCCTGACTATACTGTAATTCAAGAAGAGCAGCCAGCAGATCATACTTTAATTCAACAATATCTGCATGTTTACAGCAGACGAGGCAGACAGGATCCAGAGGAGGTAGCGACTCCAGTCTTTGAGCCTTCCCCATCTTCCTCTACTTAAGAGATTTCTAAAGAACCATCTGACCTTGATGTTCCCATTGTTGTTCGCAAAGGTACTCGTTCCTTTACTATTCGACATCCTATAGCAAATGTGTGTTGTTTGTCGAAATTATCTAAGCAGGCCTGGTCATTTGCTCTTGGGATTGATTATGTGGTCATTCCAAGAAATCATCTTGATGCTATGAAAGATATTGGTTGGAAACAGGCAATGCATATAGAAATGTATGCTCTTCTGCAAAACAACACATGGGAACTTATTGACTTACCTTCAAGTAAAAATCTTGTGGGTTGCAGATGACTATTCACAGTAAAACATAATCCAGATGGTTCAGTTGAGAGGTTGAAGGCTAGACTGGTGGCAAAGGGTTACACTCAGACATATGGAGTTGATTTCTTTGAGACCTTTTCACCAGTGGCTCGTTTGAATTCAGTGTGGATTCTTATTTCTCTGGCTACTACTTTTGACTGGCCTCTATTTCAGCTTGACGTCAAGAATGTCTTTCTCCATGGTGATCTACAGAAAGAGGTGTACATGGAGCAACCTCTTGGTTTTGTTGCTCAGGGGGGAGTGTCAGAAGGTGTGTAGATTGAAGAAAGCCATCTATGGATTGAAACAATCTCCTACAGCTTGGTTTGATAAGTTCAGTGATGTTGTACTAAAGATGGCCTTCTCTCTTTCTATGACTAAACACTCCTTATTTTATTCTAGTTTTTCTGCGGGATCCATCATTATTGTTGTATATGTTGATGACATAGTTATCACTGGCAGTGATTCTACAAGCATATCACGTGTGAAGGAAGGATTGCAGGGGCACTTTCATACAAAGGATCTGGGCAAGCTGAGATATTTTTTGGGCATTGAAGTACTTAGATCTCATGTAGGTACTAATTTGTCTCAGAGGAAATACATGTTGGATTTACTACAGGAAACTGGCATGAGTGAATCCAAGCCGGTGTCTACTCATATGGACTATCATGTGAAAGAGATGATTGATGATATTGATTATCCAGATCTAGGATACTACAGGAAAATTGTTCGTAAACTGATATATCTGACAGTTACTCGTCCTGACATTTCTTTTGTTGTAGGAGTGGCGAGTCAGCATATGAGCTCACCACGATAGTCACACTGGATGGCAGTCTGTCGTATTCTGAGATATCTGAAGGGTGCACCCGGTAAGGGGATCCCCTACTATGACCCAAGACTCTTGTGTCTACTCTTGTTCTTACTGGTTATGCAGATGCAGACTGGGTTGGTAATCTGAATGACAGGAGGTCTACTTCTGGGTATTGCACGTTTCTAGGAAATCACCTTATCACCTGGAAAAGCAAAAAATAGAATGTTGTGGCTAGATCAAGCACGGAGGTTGAGTATCAGGCAATGGCTCATGCCTGTTGCGAGTTGCAGTGGGTTCAATCTGTGCTTTTTGAGTTAAATATTCCTGTTTCGTATCCCATAGAGCTCAGATGTGACAATCAAGTTGTTATCTACATTGCCAAGAATCCAGTCTTCCATGAACGCACTAAGCATATAGAGGTTGACTGCCACTTCATTAGAGATCAGATCAGGAATGGCACTGTTGTGACTTCGCATGTCAAATCTGAAGATCAACTTGCAGATGTTATCACAAAGTCATTGAGTCCAACAACATTTCAGAACTTCTGCAACAAGCTGGGCATACACGATGTGTACGCTCCATCTTGAGGGGGAGTGTTAATATATCTCTTTATATTCTATTATTTGTAATTTCTATATATTGATGGACCTCTATGTCATTTCTCCATGTCTCTATTAATAAAAGAGTGAGGGGTCATGAACCCTCACGCAAGTCGCATTGCACGTTGCTTTGTGGCATCCACTTCTACAAGTTCTAATAACGTCTGGAACAATTCCAGGATCACAATGCCAAAACTCAAATCCCTATAACTTGTATGAAAAACAAATCCTTCTAAAACATTTACATCTTATTCCAGGGATCCCTCTTCCCCCCAACCTCGATAGTACCCATCTCAATAAATGCATCAACTAGTTGTGCATAAGGGCCTGCAGAAACTAAAGTTGGCCTCTGTAAAGGTCATCCTATTTTGTTTCTTATAAACTTCAACATAACAAAGATAGGAGTTGTCTACTTTAGATTATTGCCCTATTGCAAAATCTTAAAGTGTAGGAATCAAGTCTCGATGTAGATCTAGAGGGAAAACATGCTATTTTCCTATGACCAAGCATTAGGTTGCGGTCTATATATGAGCTTCAATGAAAATTGTCAACTTACATTCTGAAACGTTTTAGGCACATGAAAAGCATAGAGAAAGTTATGCATCTATACAAACTTTTATGTAAGAAGATAAGCTAAGTAAGAATTTTAAATATTATTCAGAGTTGCAGCCGTAATACTAACAACACTTAGAAAATTGTCATTCCAATTTGTAGTAAAAACATAGGATGGATGCATGATGCAGGATTTATCGCACATGCAAATTCCACAGTGATGAAATCCCTAGATTTTACCTTTTAACCAAGCATACAACACAATCACACTCGTAAGCGGATAGATCTTATCGTAATATATCAACCTAAAAGACAATGTATTCAAGAATTATCTTATTGATGTAACTGAGCAAGAATTAGTAGTTAGCACAAAAGTTGGTTGATTGTTTGATTATGCTACGATTGTGATAACAAAAAGGTTGGAATTCAGTTGTATTCAATCAAATGATGGAAGGACTAGGGTGGAGGAGTTTCACCAGCACTACATGTTATTCACTCTCTCATTGCATCATAAATAGCATGAACATACATATGTTCAAGCCAAATGAATCCCCCTTTCTACATTAGAATTAAGACCAAACGGATATTACTTAAACTCATTACTGCGTTACCTAGAATCATGTATCGACCGCCTCAGAAAATACCTATCTAAAGTTCTCATCAAGGGTTTAACGTGAAACAAATGATATCCAAGTTCAAAGTGTTGGATCTAGGGCTCTAGGGGGGGTGAATAGAGCTTCAAAATTCTCACAAGATAAGTTAGACCTTCAAATTATATCAACCAAAACCAATAGCTTAAGAACAATTTGAAGTCCTATCTAAGCAAGCATAGCAAGGATGATAGAAATTGAAACATGCACTTGGACAAGGTGGTTTAGAGTGGTTCCAATCTCCAAAACTAGGAGACAGTTAATCCACTACCTAGAGAGGTCAACCTCTAGGACTTTACAATCCGTGTATACTTATATAGTTATATTCATTCATAAGAGATACAAGGAGACCAGCATACATCCAAGGACTTACCTACTCAAGACAAGAGTCTTCCACCTACACAAGGACTTACGCACTTGATCAAGATGTCTTCAGCCTTCAACAAGGACTTACCCACACTTGCATCAAGTCTTTGGCCTTGAAGGATTTACCCACTCTTCTTGAATCTTGGCCTTGTCCTTCTCCTTCACCTAGAGAAGATCTTCACCTCTTCTTCAACCTTGAAGAAGAACAGTAACAGCTTCACCTTCACTCGGAGTAGCTTGCTTCAACCTTTGCTCTTTGAGAAAGGGGGTAGGGAAGATGGAACAGAATGAGAGCTTTACAAGCACATGGAGGTAGCTCTCTTACAACTTGCCTAACTCACTCATAATCCCGAAATACTTTGTAAATGAGAGAAAGGGTCTCAAGGAGTTGCAACATACTCAATTTTAGCAAGGACTTAGAATAGTATGAATGAGCAAACATGAAATGAACTCCAAGGGGTCCTATTTATAGTTGGGGGTGTTCCCTTGAGTGTGGGATCACTTAAGGACAAAATAAAGTAGTTTTATAAGTTACAACATATTTATTTTCGCTCACAACAACTCTCCAATAATTATAATCACTTCTTCTGTGTTTTCCGTACATTACATTCATTCGAGTTTCAATAAAGATAATTCGACCGATCCACTAAGTGACAAAGCCAATTTTCAAACTATCGGTCGAGTTTGTTCTGGGAAACTCGACCGATGAGTCAAAATCAGTTTTGCTTAGTTGATCGATCGGTCGAGTTTTGTGAGTGTGCAACTCGACTGATTTGTCATCTTCAGAAAATCCATCACTGGATCGATTGAGTTTCCAACTCGACCGATAAACAGCCTGTGACAAATTTTCTAAATTAAGTTTTGAGTGACCAAACGTTGGAATTAAGTGTCCCTGGTTTTTTTTCATCTTAGTTACAAGTCATATCATCAGTACAAGTGATTACAAAATTAATCTAAGGTCATTTGGAGTGATTTTCCAAAATGCGCACTTGCATTGCTTTTGACTTGAACTTGAACAAGCTAGGGCTTGTGTAATTTGATCCTTTTCATGTACTTAAAGCCTAAAATCAATCTTGAAGAAACATATTAGATACATAGGAATGGAATGGTTAAGTCATTATCAAACTATGGGCAATGTATAATTCTCAAGTCAACACAAAGTTCTCTACATACAAGATCCGATAAACATATGAAACAGTCAGCCAAACTAGATATGCAAGCATAAGACCTTTGATTCACAACATAGCAAGGTTCATACGACAGTAGACACAATAACGAGAACAAAATCCAATGGTAGGGCTAGTCCCAGCACTGTAGAGAGAGAACTACCCACACATATAAATAGTAACAATTTTGATAATGAAAAAGAGGAAGATAGCCATCATTATAGTAAAAGCAGACATGACCACGATATGCAGAAGTGTTTCTTCAAACTTGGAAACGAGGGCATCAAACAAGAAGGAAGAACACCTTTTGATGTTTGTCAGAGGTGAACTAGAAGTCGTTGATCTCTTTCTTTGCGTCTTAGACTGGTCACACCGGTGGCAGAGCAGGTGGATGAGGATAGTGGAAGGTGGTCATCAACCGATAGAAGTTGGAGATGGATGCTCGGAATGGAAAATGGCAGTGTGGCAGCGCTAAGAAGGAATCTCTTTCCTTGAAAACTATGGCTTGTATTTATAGATGGTTGCTAGGGTTTAAAACTCTTTCAAGCATATGCAATGAAGTTGTCGGCTGCTATGAATGCAAAGGGGCAACTACACGAGGAAGACAAAAGGTCTCACGATGTTCAAACTTCCCATCGGTTCATGAGGTTCACTGGTCAATGAGCGCCCAAAAATCTCATTGGTTGGTGAGTGCAGGGGCATCATCAATCCTGGTACCGTCGGTTGGCAAGTCAGTAACTCCATTGTTTGATAAATATTGAATTTCCATCAATAACAGAAAGTTGTTCCGTCGGTTGGCAAACGTTGGATTCTCATTAGTGGAGAGAGCCAGAATTCTCACCGATCGACGAACTTTCATCGGTTGGTGAAAGGCGCAGAGACTTCATCGATTGACGTGTATAGATCTTAGAGTTGTAGTTGGAATCTATATATGTTAAGACATCTAGGTGTTACTTCAATGTTGGGGAACCCTCTTCATTCTCTACCTCCTCCTTTTAGCTTTGGGTGCCTTTAAGCAGGCCAATGGGTGTAATCAAGACCGCACTTCTTCACCAAGCTTGTACTCTCATTTCATGTTATAGTGATATGACCCTCCTCTTTACGTGTAGCCATAGTCTTTGGTGTGTGTTTGACATATGAATAACTCAATTTATTTTTCTTGTTTGGCTAGGTGTTTTTCATTTCTTCCAGCCTTCCACTGAACCTGTTGTAAGGTGCATGTTTTAGTGCACTCTGATATACCTTAAACATTTATAGCAATATTCTTGCCATAAGCTTCCATAAATGATTGACAATACTACAAGAAAATGACAGTCTTATTTAATGTGAGAAATCTTCAGTTAGATAATACCCACAAAAAGATAGCTGGAATACATTCTAGAATCTTTAGAAAAATAGTAATGAAAATGCGTCAACTTTGTTAGGTACAAATGCTTCAAAATAACGGCTTATTGAATGTGAGAATACTCATAATTCATAGCCCTATTCTATTCCAGAGCAAATTTTGAGACAATACTACAAGAAACGACAGTCTCATTCAATATGAGAAATGTTAGATAATACCTACAAAAAGATAGCTAGAATACATTCTAGAATCTTTAGAAAAATAGTAATGGAAATGCATCAGCTTTGTTAGGTACAAATGCCTCAAAAAATGGTTTACGGAATGTTAGAATACTCATAATTCATAGCCCTCTTCTATTTCAGAGCATATTTTGACAAATGTTGCTCGATCTGGTCTTTACTGCTTTGTACAACGTATGATACGTATAGTACTTCCCATTTTGAATGAAAATTAATGCTCTCTATAACCTAATATAGACTATAGTAGCCCTTCTCAATCCACTGTGCATTTAAGTTATATCCACAAATCTGATTTTCTAAAGGTAATCTTTTGATCTTTTCAAGTCTTACTTTCTTTGTTAAATAGACTACAAAAGGATTGTATTACCAGTGCATGATGATACACATCTGTCTTTTTGGTCAAATACTATATGGAGTTTGGAGTCCATACGAGATGTCCTTAAGTATCCTTCAATACTAAGTCTATTTTTCCTAATTGTATAGGTCTTTTCATGCTAATTGCATTGGCTCAATTCTCTATTTCAGTATGTTCAATATGAGTTTATGTTGTATTTTTTTATTTACGAGAGAACCCACCCGGTCAAGGCCACTATACATGGTAAACTCTCGGGGCCGCAAGAGGGTCTGATCCGGTCATAGATGAAATGCAAAAACGCCATCCTCTTAGATGTAGATATGTGGATCTCTAGAGGTTGGTAGCATTTGTGAGTTATGAGTAGAATTCATGGTTGTGTGGGTGATTTAGGATTCAATTATAGTTTTGCAAAGCACGGTCTAAGGTTGTGTTTGTCTTTCACATCTGCCTTGTTTATCTCATCTGGAGTATAGATAACAAGCTTGTTGATTAGTTTCAACTTTCAAAATTGTGAAATATACATGTTGATACCATACATGGCATCTATCTGGTCAGATCATTAGTCAGTGACACAGCAGTTTTCCAGGATAGTATCTCTCTGGGTCTGGAAGCTTGGTTACAATGAAGCACTAATTCAGTTTGACAAACTTAATTATTGCTACTTGACTCAACCAAGACCCGACCAGATCATTTCTAGGCAAATCTAAGTGAACTTTATATCAGAAGTTCAGGTCAAATTCTAGGCCTGTTGCGACTAGAATCTGGGCTGCCCCTTGACCTCAAACTGATCCAGCCAATGAGTGGTGTGCTATTGTTATTTGACTGGATGGCCTTAAAGAATAGAAAGCAATGTTCATTTAGTGCTTTTTCTAGTTCAATGTAGTGTTCAAGTGTTGCCACTACTAAAGATGTTTCAGAATACAAGGATAGATTAACAATTTTGTGTGCGTGCTAGAATCTTTGCACCCTCCTATTAAAGAAAATGGTCCTTATTTTGTACAAAGAGACTTGGGGCATTTTACATCTTTAGCAGTTGTCACCTGTACTTAGGATTGCAATAGGTGGTATCCAGGTACAGAGTATGAATTCGTGAACTGGTGAGTAAAGGGTATGCCTGCATCCTCTTGCAAGCCCTAAAATCACCCGTGTGCAGATAGCAGCGACCATCTGGTAGGCGAAAATGTATCAGTGCAGCACCAGGGCAGTGATTGGCATCCAAGAATGTCACTTTGATTCCTTCAATGATGTACTCAGTGTCGAATTCCAAAGGACATATATGCCTGAAAAAGTATTGTTCGAGTAAGAAACATTAAAAGCTGATCGCGGAGCTAGCATGGGTTTGCTCTATCAAATTCTGAAGTAGTTGGGTTCTTACTGCGCATTTACATAAAGACATGCTTTCACAAGTCGAGCAGTGAGTGGAGTGCAGTAGATAAGACCATAAGACCACTGCTTAGACAAACCTCCGTAATGGTCGGAGTGGAAATGGGTGAGAATGTACCCGAGACATCCATCAATGGAGCCATAACGGAAAGCGTCCACTGTGAATGGAGTACCTAAGACATATAAGTAAACACTGATGAGAAGAACAGATCAATTCGTGATGCATAGAGCAAGTCAGACAACTTTTATCAAACTATGCACTTAATCAAACTATGTAGAATAGCTAACAGGTAAGCACCTGCCTTTCGTTCACCAGAAAAGAAGAAGAAGAAACAAAATATACCAGGGATCTTCTTATAGAAGGGACAAGGACGAGATGTGCTAGAGAAAACCCCATTGTTTTTCCTTCCTCCGTTAACTGAAGCAGGTTGTGCATCCCCTCCTTTACTCTTTCCGAACGTCTCCCTTAAAGGTTTGTCAGAAGGGGCCCTCCCGCAATCTTTATTCTTCCTTTCGACCCCCCACATATGGAATAGGTCCTGCTGAACTAATCCCCTTTTCCGCCCTTTCTCTTCTCTTTTGACCCCCCACATATGAAACAGGTCCTTCTGCACCAATACTCTTTTCCGCCCTTTATCTTCTTCGTTTTCGTCCTGCAACAGGCACGACCAGTCGGATCCAGCGTTGTAGAACTCCTCCACAAAGCCGTTGCTCTCGGAATGGCTGGTGAACAGGGAATCCACCTCTCCAAGCGTTTGGTCGCCTTGGCCACAGGGAAAAGAAGGCAAGCCATTTTCATCCAGGCACAACGGATTTATCGGACACGGAGATTCGCCTCCTTCATTGTCGTCGTAGTCAGCGACGGCGGCGCCAACTCTGGAGGCTTCCATTGTAAGGACGGGAGGAATTCGATCGAGTCCCAATGGGCGGGTGTAAAGGCGACTGTCCAGAAAGATGGCGGGAAAATACTCGTGATTGGGAAGTATTGGCAATTTACTCCGTTTTACTTGAAACTTTTATGACACTCATAACTTTTTAGATTTTATAGAAGGATATGCTATATAGACTCACTTTGGGTTCAAACTGGAAAATCATCTGTCCGTTTTCATACAATATAGGCGCAAACAAAAATTTATTTATTTATTATGTCCCTTATTATGTGTGAAAAGGTAAATTGATTTCCATTTTGAATCTTAAAACTGAGTCCACATAGCATTTTCTTTTATGAAAATGATCGCGAGTCATCTATATTATAGAGTACTGAAATGACGAACAACATGGCCATCCACAATGACACCACCGCTTTGGACCTGCAACATCCATTAAACCTAATCGTCCTCGCTAGTTTGTGTGGTGTATTAAGGAGATACTCGCACAATGCTAGGCAAAAATAAGCACATTGCGAGAAGAGGAACATGCATAGCATGAGATTATAAAGAGCCATCCTTCCACTCTGTAACATCCCTGACCTGGGTTATGAGTCAACCCTAGGTGTTTTTCCTAAATATGTAATTAAATCTTTGTGATTAACTCAGAGCATGTAATTAAGTTTCTCAGAAACGTATATTTCAGTATTTGCTCCTTTTTATTTAAAGTTGTAGCATTGTTTTGATATACAGGGACCTATGTGCAATTTACCCAGTTGAAAGGGTTAGCTTGCAATTTGCACATGATGAGATGTTCCTCTGATGTTGAGACATCATGAGAATCTCTTTGGCAAAGTTTGAGGGATTTCCCAAGCTAGGGCACCAAGGTGCAGCTATGGAAGCAATCCCAGTGCTTGAAACCTTAAATTGGGGTAAAATGCAATTTATCCAAATTAAGGGATACAAATTGTGAAATATGTCATCTAATGTATCTTCTTAGACTTTTGCCATCATTTAGAGAAGAAATGATGAGGAAGTCACCTCAATTGAATTATCAAGTTATGAGATATACCTTGTGATTAAATAATCAGGGTATATGTGCAATATCCCTTTAAGTATGAACTTTATTATTAGATTGTTCTTCCTTGCCTTCTTTTCTATAACTTAAGATAAGGTTTGTCCTTAGAATAAAGAGGAAGGGACGAGCAAGTAATAAAGGAAGGACTTAGTTGGAATTAAGGGAAACTTATGAACTAATGTTGAAAATCCTACCCCATGAATATAAGCTCTCCTTCCCTTAGTTGCAAGGGAACTCACCCTTCGTTCCCTTACTGTTTTATTTCACCAAAGACGATCAAGGACTGCCTTGGAGCTAAGGAGGACGACCAAGGGGTGCAAGGTAGGTTTAAACCCCTCTTCTTGCCTAATTCCATGGTTAAAACTCGAATTCAAGGTCAGCTTCATGGCTAATTCTCGAAACCCTACCTTTCTAGCCGTCTCTTTTCATCCTTCCTTGGAGTTTTCACCTTGGCCAACCTGTGGGAACTCAAGGACGCCATTAGAGCTTGGAGCTTGAAAGCTTGGAGCTCAAGAAGCAAGCTTTAGGCGGGTTTTATAACTCTAAACCTATGCTTTACTATGTGCATCTTTATATGCGTTTTAATGATAGCTCTTAGTAGTTCCCTACTTTTCCCTGCTATTTTGCAAGCAAACCCGTGGAATATCTGTACTGTTCTGGAGCTAGAAGATGAAGGCGTGATTTCCAAGAAAAACCCACTACTTTTCTCTTCCTTAAACGGTCCTAAAAGTTTGCTCTCTCGGACTCAAGACCGCGAGGTGAGCAAACGGTCTCGAGACCGCGACAGGGCAAACGGTCTCAAGACCGTTTGGCCCCGTTGATCGAGCGTGGACCGTATAAGAAATCTGTTCCTAATTATATAGGCTAATTACCCTCAAAATTTGGGAGACTAACTCCAAAGGAATCGGGAGATATGACCTTATTAAGTCACAACTTTAAATGAATTAATTGCTGATTTTCAAACGGTCTGAATTTTGCCTTTTTGGGCAAACGGTCTCAAGACCGTGAGAGGGCTCGCGGTCTCAAGACCGAGAGGAGGCTCGCGGTCTCAAGACCGAGAGGAGGCTCGCGGTCTCAAGACCGAGAGGAGGCTCGCGGTCTCAAGAGTGAGAGGAGGCTCGCGGTCTCAAGACCGAGAGGAGGCTCGCGGTCTCAAGACCGCGAAGAGCCTCGCGGTCCTGAGGTCAAACTAGCTAAACGGTCAACACCTCTTCACGGACTCAACTCAAATTGGTCTTCGCGGTCTCAACATTAACTTGAACCAATGGGAGGTTTCGCGGTCTTGAACCCTTAAAGGGGGCTCGCGGTCTTGGAAAGTCAAAATGGGCAAACGGTCAACACTTTCAACCGATCTCAATTCAATTAACGATTAATGATTGAAATTAATCAATGTAATTCAAGGTTGACCACATTCAATCATTTGATGATGTAAATGGTTCAATGTTGCCCAAATCAAACCCTAATGATAATCTAGGATAGTAAGGGGTTATTTGACTAAGGTTTTTGACCATGATGATGAAAAAAGGGGTGAAGTACCAATATACCCCTGAAGGGTCAATTGAGTTATACCTTACTCAAATTCAAACTCTAAATTACATGAGAATGATGTTTTTAGTCATAATGACTCTATCCAACTTGATCTAGTCTAATGTTATCATCAACCATTAGTATGAAGAAAGAGAAAGTACTTTTAGAGAGAGAAAGTACCCTAGAGAGAGAAAGTAACTCTAAATCACATAATGATGATGTTTTTGGCTATGTTAGCCTATGATGACTCAATCCAACCTGTTTTAGAGTGATGTTGACATCACCTAACATTGTAATGAGAGAGAAAGTACTTCTAGAGAGATAAAGTACTTCTAGAGAGAGAAAGTACCCTTTTTAAGTGGAAACTCGAGTAAAGTATCTCCAATGCACATAAATGAGCATAATTAGGGTATGATCCACCTGTGTGAGATCATAGGAACCCTAATTATGATAAATGATGAACCTTTAAACTAATCCAAGAGTATCGATGAAGATGTTACTCATACATGATATTGTTATGAGTTTAATTCACCTTGATGTGAATAGTAAACCCTAATTCAAGGGCGATGACATGCTTTTGAGTATTAAACTCTATTTGATTTGAATTAGAGATTTAACTCTTATGACAAGAGTAGGAAGTACATTCCTTATTATTGTATCACCTTTATCAGATGTATTAACCATGCAGGTTCTGATATCAAGGTAATCATATCCAGGTATGGATGTTGATGTTATATTCATTGAAGGCATGTTGTTAGCCTTATGAATAAGTAAAGTAATCTGATGCCTTGTCAGTGGCATCCTATGCTGATAATGGGCTATGAGAGCCATGAATACCATCAAGGTCATGCCTTAGAGATGATTTGTGATGAGGATAAGGAGAAATAATGATTGATATGAGTTAGGCCTGTTACATTTAGTATTCTTCTTTTATAGCTGCTATGCTATTGTTATTGTTTGCAGAACAATGTATGATGTTAAAGAATACTGAATGTACCTAACTAATCAAGTATAATGTAGAGCCCTGATCATAGATCCATCATTGTCAGAAATTAAATGATGGTGAAACAGGTTTTCCTCAGGGAACTCCTGGAGCACATACTTTTGAGTATGTGGGGTACATGGATGTGTAGAACCTTACATCCTAGTGTAGGAAAGTGATGTAGATGTGTAATCCATCCATCCTTCACTATAGTTCCATACCGTATCAGTGGTAGGTAAACATGAAACCTCCTGATGACGAAGAAAGCACAGATATCCGTATCAGTGGTAGGTAAATATGAAACCTCCTGATGACGAAGAGAGTACAGAACGCCACTGTGACTCTAGAATAGCGAAGGACCAGTTTACCCTGGTGAGCTATAGTAGTAGAGACACGAGATGTCCTACAAGTGATCCTCTTACTGACTGAGGAAGGTGAAGGTCGTGAGAATCCGGCTCTCTTAATGACCTATGTATGATACTGATGTGACTTCTCAGCGATCAGTTGGAGTATGAGTGGTAAGCCTCATCTCCACAGGGCATAATGTTGTTTGTAAAACATAATCAACCATGTAGTATAACTTGTTAGAGATAACTCCAAGTTAGTTGATTGATGTTACGTTGCAATAATGTTGATATTCTCCATATCTCCTAAATTATAGAGATCTTGTTATACCTGCAACTGTTATAGAATGCTTTGAAGGCTTTACTGTTTAAAATAATCTTTGATGTTATAATAAAGCTTCTGGCGAAGAGTTATAACTCTCGCTGGGACAATTATGTATAATTGTCTCACCCCGTAGGCTCCAACTTTTTAGGTGGACGTCGGAGACGAAGGAACCAGCCTACAGGTGATCAGTCTCAGCAGCAGCATCAGGGGCAACAGTAATCTCAGGTGGAGATTTGTCCTGCCATGTGGTGTAGTTAGAGTCAGTCCTATGTGTCCTCTGTACTCTCAAGTCTTGGAGTCTTTTGTTTAGTGATCTTGAGATTTTGTATCTTGATGTATATAATTACTCAAGAAGTAATTATCCTGAGATGTAAATAGTTTACCTCACTTTATGAAAGAAGCTTTTATGGATCCAAGCTCTTGTCTCGAAAAGTTTTAATTTCCCGTGATTTTTGTCTTCCGCTGATTACCGATTCGCTTCCGCTACGTTTTAATCGTGTTTATGTCATGATTTGGAGATCAGAGCCCACAAGTAGTGGTATCAGAGCTCCAGGTTCAGTTGAGTCTACAGAGGCATAGGACTTAGGATGTCGAGTCTACCTTTAGTACTCCTTCCTCATCTAATAGAATCTTCTGCTCCTCAGGAGAAGAAGATACATAAGAATGTCAGAACATCGCAATGAGCACGTGGCAGAAAGTAGTGCTAGTGCACCTCGAGGCGGTGCAAGAGTTCCGAGAATAGAACAACCTGCACCTGAGTCGCCAAGAGAGCCACCCCAGTTCGACCCAGCTGACATGAGTAATCCAGCTGTACAGACGATGTTCGGGCAGTTCATGACTGCCATGACACATATAACCGATAGGATGCCCATTCCTGCACCTAGGGCACCTGTCCAGCCTGAAGTACAAGGTATTGGTAAGACATTCGAACGACTTCGTCGTGTCGGAGCTACCGAGTACTTCGGAACTGCCCACCCTACAGATGCTGACTTATGGTTGATAGAGTTGGAGAAGGCTTTCAGGATTCTTATGATTCCGGAGGCTGAGAAGGTTAGACATGCTGTCTATCTTCTCAAAGGCAGTGCTGGTCACTGGTGGAACATGGAAGAGCAGAAGAGACCTGGAGTAGAGTTCTCATGGGAAGAGTTTCGTCGGGAATTTATCAATAGATATTTTCCAAAGACCTTCCTAGATGAGAAGATCTCTCAGTTTGAGAAACTAAGGCAGGGAATGATGAACATTAGTGAGTATGAAGCTAAGTTTATGGAGTTGTTGCGGTTCTGTCCGCACATGGCTGCTACGGATGAGGAAAGAATCAGAAGATTCGAGAAGGGTTTGAATTCTGATATGTCAACCCCTGTGTCTGCCTTAGAAAACAGAGAGAGATTCTCTACCTTCGTTGAGTCAGTCCGGAGGATAGAGAGATCTGTGGTTGAGAAAAGACAAACCCATGAAAGATATCCACAGTTCCAGGGTTCTTCATCTAGGGATTCCAAGAAACCTAGATTCTCTGCACCTAACCCTCCACCACCCAGATCAAGTTTTCAAACTCAATGGACACCAAGCAGAGGTAGTGGGCGGAGTCAACCGCTTCAAGGGACGCACAGTTCTGCATCAGTGTCAGTTACTGGACCACCCAGACCACAGCAACAGGAGAAGAGTTGCTACAACTGTGGTAAGGTGGGACACTTGATGAAGGATTGCCGTTCTAGGCCTGTCAGTGTGACACAACAACTCCCGAGACAGAATCAACAGGGATCTCAGAATAGACAACATCAAGGAGCAGCTCGAGGACGTGGACAAGCGTCTCAAGCTGGATCATCAGCACCACCTCAACACCAGGCGACTGCGAGGTTCTATGCTATGAACCCACCAGAGGCAGTGGTCAATCCACGGGTAGTGGCAGGTCAGATGAAACTTTTATATTCTGATATGTCTATATCGTGTGTTGTATCCGTTCTGATTGATCCGGGTGCTACGCACTCTTTCATCACTCGTGAAGTGATTCGTAACTACAATATGACTGTTAGTCATAGAGCAGATAGTTTGTTGTTAGAGACTCCGTTGAGTGGGTCTGCCGTTTTGCAGGAGGTGTGTTCTCCCTGCATCCTTTTCTTTTCTGACCATCGCATTCAAGTGTATCTTATACCACTTGATATGCTGGGATTTGATATAATCCTCGGGATGGATACCTTAGAAAGGTATAGAGTTGTCTTGGATTGTGAGTCCAAGTTGGCTGTGTTTGCTGATGAAAGCAACACATGGATCTTTCAAGGCGAAAGAAAGATTCTGCCTACCTGTCTTGTATCAGCTGTTGAGGCAAGGATGTTATGCATTCTTAGCCCATGTGGTAGATGTTACCAAGGAAAGGACCAATCCTGCTGAAGTTTCCATAGTCAGGGAATTCGAGGATGTGTTTCCTGAAGAACTTCCTAGTATACCACCACCTCGGGAGATTGATTTTGAAATTAATCTAATCCCAGATACGAAACCCATAGCTCAAACTCCGTATAGAATGGCTCCTGCCGAGATGGCAGAACTCAAGAAACGGCTTCAAGAGCTACTTGAGAGAGGTTTTATCCGACCGAGTACTTCACCTTGGGGTGCTCCGGTCTTGTTTGTTAAAAAGAAAGATGGGTCAATGTGGTTGTGCATCGACTATAGACAACTCAATAAAGTGACAATAAAGAATAAGTATCCTCTGCCGAGGATTGATGATCTCTTTGACCAGTTGCGTGGTGCAACAGTCTTTTCAAAGATAGACTTGAGGTCTGGATACCATCAACTCTGTATTAAGGATAGTGACATATCCAAGTCAGCCTTTAGGACAAGATATGGTCACTATGAGTTCACGGTTATGTCGTTTGGACTAACCAATGCACCAGCTGCATTTATGGAACTCATGAATAGAGTTTTTCGACCTTTCCTTGATCAGTGTGTTGTCGTCTTCATAGATGACATACTGATTTATAGTAAGGATGCCCAGCAGCATGAGCAGCATCTTCGCCAAGCTTTGACCTTGCTAAGAGAACATAAGTTGTATGCTAAGTTTAGCAAGTGTGAGTTCTGGCTGCCGGAGGTATCTTTTCTTGGACATGTAATATCCGCCTCGGGAATTCGTGTTGACCCTGCAAAGGTAGAATCTGTTCTACAATGGGAACAACCGAAGACACCGACGGAGATTCGAAGTTTCTTGGGGTTAGCTGGCTATTATCGAAGGTTCATTAAGAACTTTAGTTCTATAGCTTTACCTTTGACCAAGTTAACCCGGAAAGATGTTCCTTTTTCTTGGAGTAATAAGTGTCAACAATCTTTCCAGTTGCTGAAGGAGAGGTTGACAAGTGCACCTGTGCTAGTGCTACCTGAACAAGGAAAAGGATATGTAGTTTTCTGTGATTCTTCCAAGAATGGACTAGGATGTGTATTGATGCAGGATAAACAAGTGATTTCTTTTGCTTCCCGACAGCTTAAGAAACACGAGGAGAATTATCCGACACACGATCTAGAGTTAGCAGCTGTGGTTCATGCTTTGAAGATCTGGAGGCATTATCTCTACGGAGAAACATTCCAGATTTTCACAGACCACAAAAACCTTAAGTATATCTTCTCTCAGCATGAGCTCAACATGAGGCAACGTCGCTGGATGGAGTTAATCAAGGACTACGACTGTACAATTGATTACCACCCAGGCAAGGCCAATGTTGTTGCAGATGCCTTGAGTAGGAAATCAGCAACATCAACCATGAATAGAGCACAACTAAACTCTTTAGTATGCTCTAGAAGAGATATGCTTATCTCTTTAAGGCAAAACAATGTACAGATGAAGGTGTCATTGTTAGCCGGTTTGTTAGCTGAGATGCATATTAAACCTACTCTAAGGGAGCAGATTAAAGAGGCACAACTAGATGATGCTGCAGTTCAGCATATAAGATCTGAGTATGGAAATGAGAAGCAAGATGGTTTTCATGACTCAAAAGATCAAGTAGCTTGTTATAATGGAAGAATGATAGTGCCAGATGTGGACAACTTGAGAAAGTTAGTCCTGGAAGAAGCCCATTCTTCCATGTATGCTATGCATCCAGGGAGCACCAAGATGTATCGGAATTTGAAGGATCTGTATTGGTGGCCTGGGATGAAGAAGGACGTTGCAGAATTTGTTCTGAAGTGTCCTGTGTGTCAGCAAGTTAAAGCTGAACACCAGAAGCCTGCAGGAACAATGCAACCTTTACCCATATCACAGTGGAAGTGGGACCATGTGACCATGGACTTTGTTGTTGGCCTACCCAGGACAAGCAAAGGACATGATTCCATTTGGGTAATTGTTGATAGGTTGACTAAGACAGCACATTTCTTACCTGTCAAAACAACCTATTCTGCTGAAAGGTTATCAGAGTTGTATGTTCAAGAGATAGTGCGGTTGCACGGAGTTCCTGTCACAATAGTTTCTGACAGAGGTCCTCAGTTTACAAGTCGTTTTTGGGAACAGTTGCACAGTGCCTTAGGCACTAAGCTAAAGTTTAGTACGGCCTTTCATCCACAGACTGATGGACAGTCGGAAAGGACCATACAAACCTTAGAAGACCTGTTGCGAGCATGTGTTCTCCAGTTCACCGGAAGTTGGGATCTACACCTAAGCTTGATAGAGTTTGCCTATAACAATAGCTATCAGCATAGTATTGATATGGCACCTTATGAAGCCTTATATGGTAGACGTTGTAGATCACCCTTGTGTTGGTTTGAGATTGGTGAGCACCAGTTGTTAGGTCCTGACCTGGTGCAGCAAACCACGGAAAAGATTAAAGTAATACAACATAAGATTAAGACTGCTCAGGATAGGCAGAAGTATTATGCTGACAAACGTCGTAGACCCTTAGAGTTCCAGGTTGGAGACATAGTGTATCTTAAGGTCTCACCTTGGAAAGGGGTCCTTCGTTTTGGAAGGAAAGGGAAGTTAGCTCCTAGATATATGGGGCCTTACCCAATCATTGAACGGATTGGAAAAGTAGCATATAAACTAGAGCTTCCCCCAGAATTACAGAGGTTACATCCTGTGTTTCACATTTCTATGTTGAAGAAATGTCACCCAGACACCGAGTCAGTTCTACAACCTATGGAAGTAGAATTGAATGATGACATATCCTATGAGGAGGGACCGGTGTCAATCCTTGATAAACGAATTAAAAAGCTAAAGAAGAAAGATATAAGTCTTGTGAAAGTCCTCTGGAACCATCGTGGTATTGAAGAAGCCACTTGGGAGTTAGAGGATGAGATGAGAAGGAAGTATCCTGTCCTTTTCTCTTAGTATGTTTTATCGATTTCGGGGACGAAATCCTTGTAAGGGGTGGATAATTTGTAACATCCCTGACCTGGGTTATGAGTCAACCCTAGGTGTTTTTCCTAAATATGTAATTAAATCTTTGTGATTAACTCAGAGCATGTAATTAAGTTTCTCAGAAACGTATATTTCAGTATTTGCTCCTTTTTATTTAAAGTTGTAGCATTGTTTTGATATACAGGGACCTATGTGCAATTTACCCAGTTGAAAGGGTTAGCTTGCAATTTGCACATGATGAGATGTTCCTCTGATGTTGAGACATCATGAGAATCTCTTTGGCAAAGTTTGAGGGATTTCCCAAGCTAGGGCACCAAGGTGCAGCTGTGGAAGCAATCCTAGTGCTTGAAACCTTAAATTGGGGTAAAATGCAATTTACCCAAATTAAGGGATACAAATTGTGAAATATGTCATCTAATGTATCTTCTTAGACTTTTGCCATCATTTAGAGAAGAAATGATGAGGAAGTCACCTCAATTGAATTATCAAGTTATGAGATATACCTTGTGATTAAATAATCAGGGTATATGTGCAATATCCCTTTAAGTATGAACTTTATTATTAGATTGTTCTTCCTTGCCTTCTTTTCTATAACTTAAGATAAGGTTTGTCCTTAGAATAAAGAGGAAGGGACGAGCAAGTAATAAAGGAAGGACTTAGTTGGAATTAAGGGAAACTTATGAACTAATGTTGAAAATCCTACCCCATGAATATAAGCTCTCCTTCCCTTAGTTGCAAGGGAACTCACCCTTCGTTCCCTTACTGTTTCATTTCACCAAAGACGATCAAGGACTGCCTTGGAGCTAAGGAGGACGACCAAGGGGTGCAAGGTAGGTTTAAACCCCTCTTCTTGCCTAATTCCATGGTTAAAACTCGAATTCAAGGTCAGCTTCATGGCTAATTCTCGAAACCCTACCTTTCTAGCCGTCTCTTTTCATCCTTCCTTGGAGTTTTCACCTTGGCCAACCTGTGGGAACTCAAGGACGCCATTAGAGCTTGGAGCTTGAAAGCTTGGAGCTCAAGAAGCAAGCTTTAGGCGGGTTTTATAACTCTAAACCTATGCTTTACTATGTGCATCTTTATATGCGTTTTAATGATAGCTCTTAGTAGTTCCCTACTTTTCCCTGCTATTTTGCAAGCAAACCCGTAGAATATCTGTACTGTTCTGGAGCTAGAAGATGAAGGCGTGATTTCCAATAAAAACCCACCGCTTTTCTCTTCCTTAAACGGTCCTAAAAGTTTGCTCTCTCGGACTCAAGACCGCGAGGTGAGCAAACGGTCTCGAGACCGCGACAGGGCAAACGGTCTCAAGACCATTTGGCCCCGTTGATCGAGCGTGGACCGTATAAGAAATCTGTTCCTAATTATATAGGCTAATTACCCTCAAAATTTGGGAGACTAACTCCAAAGATATCGGGAGATATGACCTTATTAAGTCACAACTTTAAATGAATTAATTGCTGATTTTCAAACGGTCTGAATTTTGCCTTTTTGGGCAAACGGTCTCAAGACCGTGAGAGGGCTCGCGGTCTCAAGACCGAGAGGAGGCTCGCGGTCTCAAGACCGAGAGGAGGCTCGCGGTCTCAAGACCGAGAGGAGGCTCGCGGTCTCAAGATCGAGAGGAGGCTCGCGGTCTCAAGACCGAGAGGAGGCTCGCGGTCTCAAGACCGAGAGGAGGCTCGCGGTCTCAAGACCGCGAAGAGCCTCGCGGTCCTGAGGTCAAACTAGCTAAACGGTCAACACCTCTTCACGGACTCAACTCAAATTGGTCTTCGCGGTCTCAACATTAACTTGAACCAATGGGAGGTTTTGCGGTCTTGAACCCTTAAAGGGGGCTCGCGGTCTTGGAAAGTCAAAATGGGCAAACGGTCAACACTTTCAACCGATCTCAATTCAATTAACGATTAATGATTGAAATTAATCAATGTAATTCAAGGTTGACCACATTCAATCATTTGATGATGTAAATGGTTCAATGTTGCCCAAATCAAACCCTAATGATAATCTAGGATAGTAAGGGGTTATTTGACTAAGGTTTTTGACCATGATGATGAAAAAAGGGGTGAATTACCAATATACCCCTGAAGGGTCAATTGAGTTATACCTTACTCAAATTCAAACTCTAAATTACATGAGAATGATGTTTTTAGTCATAATGACTCTATCCAACTTGATCTAGTCTAATTTTATCATCAACCATTAGTATGACGAAAGAGAAAGTACTTTTAGAGAGAGAAAGTACCCTAGAGAGAGAAAGTAACTCTAAATCACATAATGATGATGTTTTTGGCTATGTTAGCCTATGATGACTCAATCCAACCTATTTTAGAGTGATGTTGACATCACCTAACATTGTAATGAGAGAGAAAGCACTTCTAGAGAGAGAAAGTACTTCTAGAGAGAGAAAGTACCCTTTTTAAGTGGAAACTCGAGTAAAGTATCTCCAATGCACATAAATGAGCATAATTAGGGTATGATCCACCTGTGTGAGATCATAGGAACCCTAATTATGATAAATGATGAACCTTTAAACTAATCCAAGAGTATCGATGAAGATGTTACTCATACATGATATTGTTATGAGTTTAATTCACCTTGATGTGAATAGTAAACCCTAATTCAAGGGCGATGACATGCTTTTGAGTATTAAACTCTATTTGATTTGAATTAGAGATTTAACTCTTATGACAAGAGTAGGAAGTACATTCCTTATTATTGTATCACCTTTATCAGATGTATTAACCATGCAGGTTCTGATATCAAGGTAATCATATCCAGGTATGGATGTTGATGTTATATTCATTGAAGGCATGTTGTTAGCCTTATGAATAAGTAAAGTAATCTGATGCCTTGTCAGTGGCATCCTATGCTGATAATGGGCTATGAGAGCCATGAATACCATCAAGGTCATGCCTTAGAGATGATTTGTGATGAGGATAAGGAGAAATAATGATTGATATGAGTTAGGCATGTTACATTTAGTATTCTTCTTTTATAGCTGCTATGCTATTGTTATTGTTTGCAGAACAATGTATGCTGTTAAAGAATACTGAATGTACCTAACTAATCAATTATCATGTAGAGCCCTGATCGTAGATCCATCATTGTCAGAAATTAAATGATGGTGAAACAGGTTTTCCTCAGGGAACTCCTGGAGCACATACTTTTGAGTATGTGGGGTACATGGATGTGTAGAACCTTACATCCTAGTATAGGAAAGTGATGTAGATGTGTAATCCATCCATCCTTCACTATAGTTCCATACCGTATCAGTGGTAGGTAAACATGAAACCTCCTGATGACGAAGAAAGCACAGATATCCGTATCAGTGGTAGGTAAATATGAAACCTCCTGATGACGAAGAGAGTACAGAACGCCACTGTGACTCTAGAATAGCGAAGGACCAGTTTACCCTGGTGAGCTATAGTAGTAGAGACACGAGATGTCCTATAAGTGATCCTCTTACTGACTGAGGAAGGTGAAGGTCATGAGAATCCGGCTCTCTTAATGACCTATGTATGATACTGATGTGACTTCTCAGCGATCAGTTGGAGTATGAGTGGTAAGCCTCATCTCCACAGGGCATAATGTTGTTTGTAAAACATAATCAACCATGTAGTATAACTTGTTAGAGATAACTCCAAGTTAGTTGATTGATGTTATGTTGCAATAATGTTGATATTCTCCATATCTCCTAAATTATAGAGATCTTGTTATACCTGCAACTGTTATAGAATGCTTTGAAGGCTTTACTGTTTAAAATAATCTTTGATGTTATAATAAAGCTTCTGGCGAAGAGTTATAACTCTCGCTGGGACAATTATGTATAATTGTCTCACCCCGTAGGCTCCAACTTTTTAGGTGGACGTCGGAGACGAAGGAACCAGCCTACAGGTGATCAGTCTCAGCAGCAGCATCAGGGGCAACAGTAATCTCAGGTGGAGATTTGTCCTGCCATGTGGTGTAGTTAGAGTCAGTCCTATGTGTCCTCTGTACTCTCAGGTCTTGGAGTCTTTTGTTTAGTGATCTTGAGATTTTGTATCTTGATGTATATAATTACTCAAGAAGTAATTATCCTGAGATGTAAATAGTTTACCTCACTTTATGAAAGAAGCTTTTATGGATCCAAGCTCTTGTCTCGAAAAGTTTTAATTTCCCGTGATTTTTGTCTTCCGCTGATTACCGATTCGCTTCCGCTACGTTTTAATCGTGTTTATGTCATGGTTTGGAGATCAGAGCCCACACACTCTCTCTTGGACTCTCCCCGAGTAGGATTGGCAATCTCAGATCTAACCTAATGGACCCAACAGGACCGACTCAGAAATTTGGTCCTGAAATGACATGCATTAAACTCAAAAGTGTTAATACTGAAATTCAGCCATACATGAAATTTTATTTTGTAAGGACCCAAATAACCTGAACCTGACCCATTCAACCCAAGAGTAACCTAAAATGGCCTAAATTGAACCTTTTTGTGAATTTTGTATCTAATACTAATTACTAACATTTTTGGCATGTCCTATAAAGAATATTAAGTACAAGTATGTCATAGTTTTGCACATTGCATATACTTTATAGTAGCAACTAGATTTAGGATTTGAATTAAACATGAAATTCACCTTATGTGTTAGGATCCAATCTGACTAGATTTGTTTGCCATTTTAGTATGGTATTGTTGAATAATTAGTATTGTCCTATAAGTATATTAGAGGATGGGTGATATTATATGATAACTTTATCAATTTATCAAAGAAACATAAAGAATTGCTAAAAAAATTGACTAAACACATTGTGCCAGCTATTCTGGGTCCATATGTTGATAACTTTTGGTATTGGTTTAAACATGATTAAGTGGTGCTTATGATAGTTGTAACGAGCTCATTTTTCAGTGTAAGGACCCTGACATATGTTTTGGAATAACCCTATTTGCTTTGCTTAAGTATGTTGTTTAGCTCCTTGCTCTAATCATCTGAGATGTAATTAGGGCATGTTGGAAGCTTGAGTTCCCTGTTTGAGCTTGTTTTGTTGATGCTTGTGTTTTGTGGATAGATTTTGGTGCAAATTGCAATTTACCCAGGATAAGGGTTGATGTGCAAGTTTGCCACCTCTAATGTGTTCCTTCTCTCTCTTAGTATCATCTAGAGGAGTGAGAGAGAGATGGGCGCCTTGGTTGACTGGTGACATCCTTAGTGATGTTTTACACTCATGTTTGAGGTGTATCTTACACCTAGGAGTGTTGTCTCAGGCTTAAGAGCCTTGAGGGGGGGGGCTTGTATCAATTTTGTGGTGTCTCTAGATGCACCATATCAGTTTGTGGCTCTAGGGTTTTCATCCCTATCGGTTTGTGAAGGGAGTGGGTGTGTGTATCGGTCATGACTTAGGAAGGTGACCTAATGGGCGGGGCATGGTTCTTTTCGCCTTGTTGCATGGTGTTGTGTGTGGCCTTTCTTCGTGGGACATGTGTCATCTAGGGTTCTTTGGTGGTGACACCTTTTCTTTGTTCTCTCTTTCATCTCTTTTATATATATATATATATCCTTTTCTTCCCATGCAAGAGAACCCTTTTGGTTATCCTTGCATTCTCTCCTTGGTGGTTGACCTTGAGCTTAAGGAGTGCTCTCCCTTAGAGCTGGTGTACGATCCTATGTTTGCGATGTTATATTTTCATCTTCTTCTTGGGTAAGCCATGATCAATAGTTCCTTTATCTCTTTCTTTCTTCTTCTCGGCCATGGACCTTGTTTGCTTCTCTTTCCCTCTCATGCTCTCTTAACCTTGGTTCCCATATTCTCTCTTAGAGGTGTTGTGGTGATCGAGCTTGGAGGGTCTTCTTCTACCTTGAGTTCATGAGCTTGGAGCTTGGTGGTGATCCTTGATGCGGGTTATATAACTCTAAGCCCTCTTTGCTCTTATCATCTTTTACTTGTTATCTTGTTCTTCATTCTTGGCTCATTATTGCTTGCATTCTAGTAACCCTTCCTTGGTAGTTTTGTGTTCTATTTTGGGAAAATGAGCTTGCTTAGTTGATGCTTGTGTTGCACCTTATTTCACCTTTCTCACAAAGTCATCTTGAGGTCGAAGATGATGTGGCTATTATGCCTTGTGGTCGACATGCTTGTGGAGTCCAACACATAAGTTAGATCGTTGGGCTTTGGATGGCCGTCACGACCTGTGACGCCCCTGGCCGATACCCTTGTAGCAGATCGTCATGACCTTGGCTAGGTTTAGGTCGAAATGTGTTGATGTTGTTTAGATCGTCCTGCCTTGGGTATGAATGGGTCGATGTTATACGAGGGATGTTAGCCGTTTTAGCCCTGTGGCCATCACGATTTGGCATTGCGGCCAGGGGAGTGTTGTGTTGATGTGCGTTGCTCGTCAGGGCTTTGCCCGTCACAGCTTGATGAATTGCTAGCTGATACCTTTGGGGGTGTTGTAGCCCGATAACCCTAGCAGCCATCGCGGCTTGTGTGTTACCCGTTACCCTTGACACCCATCACCCCTATGATGGCATTTCCCGATAGAAGGGGGATGGCTGACACCCTCCCCTTAGGTGTTATAGCCCAATATCCAATGATGCCAAACTAATACCCCATCCCAAGTGACAGGTCGATACCTTGGTTGTTCTCTTAAGTATATACTTAACTGATAACCCTCTTGGAATGGTTGCCCGACACACTTAGGGTTAATCGATATCCTATGTTGAAACCTACATGATACCTTGTGGTGGTGCTTAAGTCACACCATGTGGACATTGGAGTCTCATGGTATGATGTGATCTTCTATGGAATAGTTTATTTACATCATAACATGTTTTATAATGATGATGAGAAATATGTTTCCATGTCTCATAATAATGATGAAAGTGATAATCTAAGGATGGTTGTTGATCCAACCTTGTAAACCCTAATTTTAATGATGTAAAATGTATGTTGAAAAGTGTACAACATGAGTCCTATGAGATGATGATGTTGATGATGCATTACCTTCTTGTTAGCAATTTCTAACCATGCAGGTGATACCAATTAATGTACATAGCCAGGTATGAGCTGTGGTGGTTATGATCTAATGGACATTGGTCCTTGTGATGGACACTGGTCTTTGTGATGGACATTGGTCCTTGTGATGGACATTGGTCCTCGTGATGGACATTGGTCCTTGTGGTGAACATATGATGAATAACATGCATAAAGAGACATGATGTGATGAGGTTGCACCTAATATGTTCAGTAGGTTCTGGTGATGAGTCATGCCTTTGTTTATGTAGATCTTGTTTAGAGATTATACGTTGTAGCTTGATTGATGCTTAAAGGTGTTTAAATTAATCTAATTAAGCAAGTGGAATCTAATAGTGTAGTTTGCCATGTGCCATAGATCCATTCAATGTCAACAATTTGTTGAATGGTGAAATGAATTTAACTCAAAGTGCATATGTTTGAATATGTGGGGTACAAGTCAAGTAATTTCTTATATCCTTAAATACATGATGTGTGAGATGACCATGCATGAGTCGATCTCATTGTGGTATGGATGGCCATGCATGAGCCACTCCTTTTTGTTAGTATGACCATCTGTGAGCTTGTTATTCTAGTGTCGTACATGTACCAAGGTGGGCTAGTTATGATTATATGTGTGGATGGCCATGTGTGAGCCAATCCCTAAATCTGACTATATGTCATTGTTGTAGTTGACTGATATGTCTATGTAGTGTTTTCTCTTATAGTGACCAAGAGGTGTGGTGAGGTCGTGGATTTTGACTCTTCCATTTGACCTTGTATGACACTACTTTCAACTTATCAAGTGGTCGGTTGGATTTAGGTGGGACGACTCAAATCCTCAGGGCATAATAACATACGCAATCATCTGTGTAGTATAATTGTATAGGATCAAATATGAAAATATTGGTTGAGGCCTTGCTTGATCTTTACACAATGTTGTTGATAGGGCATATTCTTTTAAATTATTAATATGTCTCATAAATTCAACAGTAAATGCTCTTCCCGTTAATAATCATTTCCTACTTCACATAATTGTAATTATATTGTTGCTTAGTTTATTTTATATGTAATAACAATAGATTTGGTGGTGAGTTGTATCTCCCGTTGAGATTTGGAATCTCACCCTATAGGTTTCCCACACCCTTTTTAGGTGGACGAGCATGAAGAGGTAGAGATCGTGCAGAGGAGATTGAACATCAGCCAAGGGAGTAGTAGTTGATAAGGTTGGAAGTGTTGCCGAATGTCTTTTGCTGATAGAGTCCTAGAGTAATCCATGTACACTCGGGTCTTTAGGGAATGTTTTGTACATGTTTTACAAACATGCTTCTTTATGTTGTTGTCTTATATACATGTTATGAACAGTTTTGGTGGAATCATATATATATATATATATATGGTTAAAAGAATTGTGTACCTGAGTACATGTAACTTACATGTACCCATCTTCATTTGTGATTATTATAAAAGTATAAAATCAATCCAACCTTATGGATGTGATGCATACCCTTTAGATAACATGTGTATCAAAAATCACTTGAAACTGACATTCCTAGATCACCATATGAAAGAATATACATATTTTCTAATCAACAGTAAGTTGCAGAAATCGTTGAATGATATATTGTAATATCTCATGATATACATGAGGTATGCTTGTGTATTTTGAACACATCTAATCTATTGAACTTTAATTCAGTCCATAAGGTTGGATTGAATAAATGTATTCCACATATGTCATTTTCATGGCCGGTACACATAAGTGGCATGTACCGGCCGGTACACACTTCCTAACCTCTCTATCTATCTATCTATATATATATATATATATATATATATATATATATATATATGTTCTGGAACAGTTCTTTGTTACAGGTTGACTACTTGCCTTGTATATGCTTTGAGACATGAAAGGACTTATGTGTAAAGGTTCTAGCTATATGGTTGTTTTATGAAACAAGTTTTAATTTTTAGCATTTTCTATAATCTGTTCGTTAATCTTTCTTCCGCGGTTATATTTTGAGTAATCTCATTTTGTGTGGCAATGAGTGTCACATTTAGCATCCCCCAATTAAAGAATGACCTAAAAAGTTGAGTGTCATTACCTAAATTCCCAAGGATCCAGTTTAACCAAATAACAAATAATAGTAAATAATTGTGATTAATTCAAATATTATCTGCAAAATGCTCCTCAGAGAATTTACATGAATGTATTACATAAGAAAATGTACATATGAGAAGAATTATCTACCTAATCCTCCTTACAAGTTAACTTTAATATCTTCAAGTAATTTGATTTGTCCATCATATCTTGACATCTTCATATTTAGCATGTACCTAAAACGATGTGAAACCAAAAGCACGGATCAATATATTGAAATATACTTTGTACGTGGGGTGCATGTAAAATTGTGTAAGTAAACTAACAACATATATTCCATCAAAACTTGCAAATAAGAACTGGAATTTACTTCACGTAATCATCCTTTATGTGATACTCATAGTGGCGTTATAATTATATAGAAAGTAACTAAATACCCAACAGTTTAGTTGTTCAATCATCAACAAAACCTCAGAAAACATTGGCAAACTATATTGCGGGTCATCATAAGTGTCACCATGTACCTTTCTGTAGAACCATGTAGAATATCATGCAGAATACACTTCAAGTTCGTTCAAGCAATCCAAACAACAAAGATGAGTCTAAGCAACCAACATTAAATCTGCATATATGTAAATCCTAAAGTGTCACCATCACATTAATTGGATTAAACCCTACTTGGTCATATTTTAGGGTTTAGAGCTGTCCCATGTTTAGGATAGGGAATAAGGGTATAAACCCTAGTCCCATCGCATAATACTTTATTCAAATAATTAATCCACATTATACATCATGTGCAACCCTAATTATCAAGTTTGTCCTTTTATGTCATTAGGAGCAACTATGTTAGATTGTGCATCTTAATATCCTAATGGTAAAAAAGATTAGGTTCTAAATCCTAATCATTAGATATATCATATTCTTCCACTTGGAGCACTTAGATCACATTAAGTTCATTAAAGTTATCATCTTTAACTTAAAACCCCGAATTCTTCATATGCACGGGAATTCACATGAGATAGCCTGATTATCATCATTATGATCATGATCGTCTTGAATTTATCATTATATATAGAAATGACAGGTAACATCTCAAAATAACCAGATTTATTGTATTAAGCATTGTAATCACCAAAATAACCAGATTTATTGTATTTCCATAGTCACTCAACCTTTATTGGAGCAAAGTGGTGGCCAATACAACGCCGACCATGAGCCGACCTAAGTCAGGGAGGGGGTGTAACATCCCTGACCTGGGTTATGATTTAACCCTAGATGTTTTGCCTAATAAGGTTAAGTAGATTCTTAATCTTATATTGGGAAAAGTAATTAGGCCTCATAAGAAACTTATTTTTCAATTTTGGTTCTGTTTGAGCAACGTTGAAGCAATGTTTGCTTATTTTGGATTAAAGTGCAAATTACCCAAGTCGAGGGGTTAACTTGCAAATGTTGCATGATAAGATGTTCCTCTGATGTTAATACATCATAATAATGAATGTGATGTAGTGGTATGGTTTCCACAAGCTTGGGCACCAAGATTAAGCTGGTAAAGCAACGTTGTGCATTAAAACCTAGTTTTGGTGAAAAGTGCAATTTACCCAAAACCTAGGGTTCAATATGCAAATTAACACTTCAATAAGGTCCCTAATGTTTCTTGGCATCATGTAGAGCAAAGAAAGTGAGAGGGGTGCCTCTTTTGAATTAAGTTGGAGGAGAGAGAATCTTGATATTAAAATAATCAAGATTAATGCCTAATTGAAAACCCTAATTTGATTTAGGGCAAAAATGAATAAAAATAATTGAAGGGCTTTCAACCAAAATGTTTTGGGTTGATTTTTAATAAGTATGGATGTTCCTTTGCCAAGATAAGGAATGAAAATATCCTAAGTAGGTAAAATTCTACTCACCTTATTATAAGAAAAAGAAAACCCACTCACATATGGATATTAATATAATAAGCATTAAGGTGCTTAATTTGCTTTTCTTTAAATTAAGGATAATGAAGGAGAATTAAAGGCAAAGGAAGGTGCCTCGTCCTTAAGGGATTTGAGGGGGAAGAGGCGGCCATATTTTTGGAATTTAATGCATTTTAATAATGCATTTTCTCTCTCATCAATTTCCTTATAAAAGTGCCTTTTTCAAGCCAAATGAAAGGCTATTTCGGATTTTCTTCTTTCCTTTGCTTGCAAAATCGACCAAGGAGCTAGAGAGGAGCAGGAGGACGACTCCCTACCTGTTGGTAAGCTCTTGAACTTCGTTCTCCTTGATTTCATGGAGGAAATGGAAAATAAATTATGGATTCCTTCTTGTTTCGATCTCCTCTTCAACCCTAGCCAACTTTTGCAATCAAAAGCTTGAGGACGAGCCTAGGAGGAGTTGCTAGAGCTTCATCCACCATTAATGGCGTGAGCGTGGAGCTTTGGAGCTCAATTGGAGGCGGGTTTTATAACTCAAACCCTTAAACATTGCTATTGCATCAATTCTCTATGCTTTGTTGATTGATTTCTTCAATTTGATACACTCTTGTTTCTTTGCTGCAATTTCCATCAAGAACGGTTGCTGTTCTTGGTTGTTCGAAGGAAGGGGATGATGACATCATCCTAGATGCTTATCCAAAGAAAAATACCAAGCAAAACCGTTTTGATAGCTATTCCAAATCGTTTTAATTTGATTGGCTATGCGGTTTCAGCAAACTGTTTAAGGGCAAATGGTTTGAAACCGTTTGGAAGCAAACGGTTTCAAGACCGTTTGAGATGGTTGACCAAGCGTTGACCGTTTGGGAATTTTGTTCCTAATTTTGTAGGCTGATAACCCTCCGAATTTTAGGGATTAACTCCAAAGGAATCGAGAGTTGAAGGCCAATCAATTTAGTAATCAGATTGAATTATGTGCTGATTTTCAACCTGATTAACTTGACCTGGTTGAGAAAACGGTTTCAAGACCATTTGAGATGGTTGACCAAGAGTTTACCGTTTGGGATTCCTTATCATAATTATGTTTATTAATAACCCTACAAATTTGAGGGATTAACTCCAAAGGAATCGTGAGTTGAAGCCTAATCAATTAGGGAACCCTAATTGGATTAAGTGCTGATTTTCAATCTGATTTAATTGAACTTTTTGGGCAAACGGTCTCAAGACCGTTTGAGTGCGTTGACCAAGCGTTGACCGTTTGGGATTACTGTTCCTAATGATGTGATCTAATGAATCACCGAATTTTAGGGATTAAATCCCAAGGAATCATGAGTTGAAGGCTATTCAATTAGGTAAACCCTAATTGAAAACAGTGCTGAAATTCCAATGAGTTAAGTTGAGATTTTGGGTTGATTAGCCCAAACGGTTTCAAGACCATTTGGGGATCACCCCAAGACCGTTTGGAGGTCTGGGGTCAAGTATAGTTGACCAATTGAAGGTCCAAAGGTACTAATCATATTGCAATGTAGTGCTGATTTGTTGATCAACTCGATAGACCAATCCATGATGAATTTTCACTAGAGTCCAAAGGTTGGATGGGCAAACGGTCTCAAGACCGTTTGGAGCTCATCCAAACGGTCTCAAGACCGTTTTGTGGTCACCCAAGACCGTTTGGAGGTCTAGGGTTGAGTATGGTTAGGTGTTTGAAGGTCTAAAGGTACCAAGCTGTTAACAATGTAATGCTGATTTGGTGATCAATCCAATGAACCAAACCCTAATTGGATTGCTTAGATTTGAGTGATATGATGGGACAACGGTCTCAAGACCGTTTGGAGGTCATACAAACGACCTCAAGACCGTTTGGGGTCAGGTCATACCCAATTTGGATGATGGTTCAATGGTTTCAAAGCAACTAGTCTTACATTGATTAGTGTTGTTGAATCATCGATTCCAAACCCTAATTCAATTGAATCAAACCCTAATTGATGACAATTTGAGGGTTAATTAAGGGTAAAATAAGTTTAAGGTTGACCTATTTAAACTCAATTGAAGTATGGGTATAGGTCCAATTGATGATTGGTTCCATGAATTCAATGATTGAAGGAATCAACATTGAAAACCCTAATTCAATTGGATACCTTATGTCATTGAAGGTCCAATGGATCAAACCTTTTTGAAAACCTAATGTGATTAGGTGGGAGATACCTTTAATGGTACTAGTCATTAATGCATAACAAATGCATGGATCCAATACATGATGTAAACCCTAATTGAGGCCGATTTCATGTATAACCCTATTAAGAGGTTGCCTACATGTGAAATCACTAATTAGGATGAATAGTAAACCCTAATTCATTTGGATACCTTATGTAATGGAGGTCCAATGTGATGATGAATGTACTATTGATCCAATGATGATTAGTAATGACAATCAATGAAAGTACAGAGGTTGAAACCCTAATAGTACCTCAGTGATTAAGTGTCAATTAAGGGATGAATCCCTAATTGCTTATAGGATCGATGACTTGATACACTATGTTAATCATAGTTGTATGTACACGACTAAAGAGTTGATATGACCTAATAAATTTAATAAGTTGATATCATGAATTCATACATAAATATGATTCATGTGGTGATTAAGGGTTATGATCCTTAAGCAAAGAGATCATGAAACCCTAAACATGAACATAAACCCTAATTGACAGGGTTATTGAACTCAAACCCTAGTTGAGGGTGTATCCATGTGAAACCCTAATTGAAGGTGTATCCATGTGAAGCCCTAATTGAGGGTGATTTTATGAGAAACCCTAATTGAAAATGATTAGTAAACCCTAATTATGGGCAATGTGATATGAAACCCTAATGAAGGGTGATGCTATATGCAATCCCTATTCTAATAAAGGGAAATGGTATGTGAAACCATAATCCCCTAATAAAAGAATAGAATTCATACTTGAATATGATACATGAGATTTGTGATGGAAATCCTAATCCTAGTAAAGGATTAAGGGTAATACTGATACATGAGATTTGTGATGGAAATCCTAATCCTGGTAAAGGATTAAGGGTAATACTGATACATGAGATGTGTGATGGAAATCCTAATCCTGGTAAAGGATTAAGGGTAATACCCTTGAATTATTAATATATTGTTTTTGCATGGTGATGATAGATAATTGATGTGTTGCTATCATATGTGCTAACCATGCAGGTATCATGAGATGATGAGCATAGCCAGGTATGAGCTATGATGTGTTATTAGTTTGAATTTGTTTATTGGGCCTTGTGTGCCATAATATACCTTGTACCCGGTAAGAGGTAGCAAGAGAGTTGATGGGCCTCAAGTGACATGATGGATGCTTGTATAACAAGTATCATGCTTATCTTGGTCAGATGGCCTAAAGGTGTTAATTGCTGGAGAATGTGGTAACAATGCTCAGGTGATGAGTTAAGGGTTTAATTACCCAGAATCACATGTTAGTGCATTGAAATTGTGAAGGGATGAGAATTCCCAGTGTTGAAATAAGGGATTGAGATCCCAACACCTTGTGAAAAGAGTGTGGCTACGGGCCATGACTCCACAACGATAATGCCAGGCTTTAGTTATATGATCTAAGCCTGAAGAACGTTAATGCAGTGATAATGATTCTGTAGTTTGAATAGATGTTATACATGTTCTTCATATTCCTTAAAGGATAAATGATATGTTGATTCTATTTTAACTGTAATGCTTCTGACATAGAATGATGTTCTAAACTGTTAGACATTTGCCTATTGTCAATTAAATATGATTTCTCTGTTCATATTTATCTTCTTAAGTTACAATAACAATGTTTCTGGCGGAGAGTTATATCTCTCGCTGGGGCAATTTTTATAATTGTCTCACCCCCGTGGGAACCACATTTTTAGGTGGACACGGACGAAGAGACAGAAATCCTTCAGGAGGTGAAGGACAACAACAACAGCAGTAGGGACAGCAGTGAAGTCTCAGGTGGAGACATTGGCTGTCATGTCATGTTCAGATGTATATAAAGTCCTATGTGTCGTCTCTGTACTCTCAGGTCCTCAAAGTAGTAGTTAGTGATTTCGAGATTTTGGCTTAATGCCTCGAGGGTTTTATACTACCTGTGTATAGTTAAGACAGAGTAGTTAATGTTTGCATTCCTCGAGAAGAAAAAGTACATGAGATGTATATATATGAACCAGGATGTAAAGCTTTACTTTGGTTCTAAATGAAAGGGGTTTTCCTGTGAATGGATCTCTTTGCAAAAAGTTTTAATTTTTAGTGATTTTCGCTAATCCGCTGCTTGATGAACGCTTCCGCATTAGTTAATCTTATTTTCGTGAGACGGTCGTCACAATTTAGTGGTATCAGAGCTCTAGGTTCGCTGAGTCTACAGAGACATAGGACTAAGGTATCGAGTCTGTGTTAGTGTCCTCCAGTATACCCTATAATGATTTCTGCTTGTGCAGAGAAAGGGTAAAGTTTTAAAATGATTGGAGAGCACAAGGAACACATTGCTTAGGGCAATGTTGTTGCACCAAGAAGTGGTGCAAGGATCATGCAAGAATAGTATGAGTGCCTGAGAATCCTCATTAAGACCTGATCAGAATAGAGAATCCTATGATCATGCTCTTGTTGGGAAGATTAGGGAAACAATAATGCATATAGGGGACTGGATACTAGCTTTACAATCTAGGTTATCAGTCCTTAATACAGAAAGTTTGAGCTTTAAAAGAGTTCCTAAATGACTTAGTCATGTTGGAACAAGGGAAAATCATGTGTGTATAATGATATGTATAGCAAGGAATATGATAGCATGTAAGTGCATACTACTTGATCTCAGTATTTGTAAACCCTGGCCAGGTATACAACTATTGATGATAAAGTGGGTATGGAAACTCTTAGATTGTTGTCTTTTTGATTGCTCTGATCAAGTAGTCATTCTGAGACAATCTAATGAGTATCATGAAATAAGAAATATGGAATCAATAAAGGAAGATGCTTTGTGCAATTCCAATAAAGGAAGATGCTTTGTGCAATTCCAATAAAGGAAGATGCTTTGTGCAATTCCAATAAAGGAAGATGCTTTGTGCAATTCCAATAAAGGAAGATGCTTTGTGTAATTCCAATAAAGGAAGATGTTGTGTGCAATTCCAATAAAGGAAGATGCTTTGTGCAATTCCAATAAAGGAAGATGCTTTGTGCAATTCCAATAAAGGAAGATGCTTTGTGCAATTCCAATAAAGGAAGATGTTGTGTGCAATTCCAATAAAGGAAGATGCTTTGTGCAATTCCAATAAAGGAAGATGCTTTGTGCAATTCCAATAAAGGAAGATGCTTTGTGCAATTCCAACCCTAAACAAAAAGGGAAAAGCTATGTGACATTCCTAACTAATAGGAAGAACTATGTGAACATTCCCAATTACATAGAGTTTTCTAAGTGAATTATCTATGTTAGATATATATGTTTTTCCTTTTGATAAGTATTATTGAGTGATTATTGAAGTATGTTCTTTTATGCTTCTTCCTTTCAATGATATGGACATCATATGTTAGGGGTTTATGCTCTGCATAAACATCGATGAGGTTGAGCTAATGAAAGGAGCTTTGTGTAGAATCACAGAGTTCATGATATCTCCATGATATTAAGATGATATGTGGAGACTTGAGGGAATTATTAATGAATAATCTGTTCCTCCTTTTGTCTAGGATTTCGAGGACAAAATCCTTGTTAGGGGTTTATAATTTGTAACATCCCTGACCTGGGTTATGATTTAACCCTAGATGTTTTGCCTAATAAGGTTAAGTAGATTCTTAATCTTATCTTGGGAAAAGTAATTAGGCCTCATAAGAAACTTATGTTTCAATTTTGGTCCTGTTTGAGCAATGTTGAAGCAATGTTTGCTTATTTTGGATTAAAGTGCAAATTACCCAAGTCGAGGGGTTAACTTGCAAATGTTGCATGATAAGATGTTCCTTTGATGTTAATACATCATAATAATGAATGTGATGTAGTGGTATGGTTTCCACAAGCTTGGGCACCAAGATTAAGCTGGTAAAGCAACATTGTGCATTAAAACCTAGTTTTGGTGAAAAGTGCAATTTACCCAAAACCTAGGGTTCAATATGCAAATTACCACTTCAATAAGGTCCCTAATGTTTCTTGGCATCATGTAGAGCAAAGAAAGTGAGAGGGGTGCCTCTTTTGAATTAAGTTGGAGGAGAGAGAATCTTGATATTAAAATAATCAAGATTAATGCCTAATTGAAAACCCTAATTTGATTTAGGGCAAAAATGAATAAAAATAATTGAAGGGCTTTCAACCAAAATGTTTTGGGTTGATTTTGAATAAGTATGTACGTTCCTTTGCCAAGATAAGGAATGAAAATATCCTAAGTAGGTGAAATTCCACTCACCTTATTATAAGAAAAAGAAAACTCACTCACATATGGATATTAATATAATAAGCATTAAGGTGCTTAATTTGCTTTTCTTTAAATTAAGGATAATGAAGGAGAATTAAAGGCAAAGGAAGGTGAATCGTCCTTAAGGGATTTGAGGGGGAAGAGGCGGCCATATTTTTGGAATTTAATGCATTTTAATAATGCATTTTCTCTCTCATCAATTTCCTTATAAAAGTGCCTTTTTCAAGCCAAATGAAAGGCTATTTCGGATTTTATTATTTCCTTTGCTTGAAAAACCGACCAAGGAGCTAGAGCAGAGAAGGAGGACGACTCCCTACCTGTTGGTAAGCTCTTGACCTTCGTTATCCTTGATTTCATGGAGGAAATCGAAAATAAATTATGGATTCCTTCTTGTTTCGATCTCCTCTTCAACCCTAGCCAACTTTTGCAATCAAAAGCTTGAGGACGAGCCTAGGGGGAGTTTATAGAGCTTCATCCACCATTAATGGCGTGAGCTTGGAGCTTTGGATCTCAATTGGAGGCGGGTTTTATAACTCAAACCCTTAAACATTGCTATTGCATCAATTCTCTATGCTTTGTTGATTGATTTCTTCAATTTGATACACTCTTGTTTCTTTGCTGCAATTTCCATCAAGAACGGTTGATGTTCTTGGTTGTTCGAAGGAAGGGGATGATGACATCATCCTAGATGCTTATCCAAAGAAAATTACCAAGCAAAAACGTTTTGATAGCTATTCCAAATCGTTTTAATTTGATTGGCTATGCGGTTTCAACAAACTGTTTAAGGGCAAACGGTTTGAAACCGTTTGGAAGCAAACGGTTTCAAGACCGTTTGAGATGGTTGACCAAGCGTTTACCGTTTGGGAATTTTGTTCCTAATTATGTAGGATGATAACCCTCCGAATTTGAGGGATTAACTCCAAAGGAATCGAGAGTTGAAGGCCAATCAATTTGGTAATCGGATTGAATTATGTGCTGATTTTCAACCTGATTAACTTGACCTGGTTGAGAAAACGGTTTCAAGACCGTTTGAGATAGTTTACCAAGCATTTACCGTTTGGGATTCCTGATCATAATTATGTTTATTAATAACCCTCCAAATTTTAGGGATTAACTCCAAAGGAATCGTGAGTTTAAGCCTAATCAATTAGGGAACCCTAATTGGATTAAGTGCTGATTTTCAATCTGATTTAATTGAACTTTTTGGGAAAACGGTATCAAGACCGTTTGAGTGCGTTGACCAAGCGTTGACCGTTTGGGATTACTGTTCCTAATGATGTGATATAATGACTCACCTAATTTTAGGGATTAAGTCCCAAGCAATCATGAGTTGAAGGCTATTCAATTAGGTAAACCCTGATTGAAAACAGTGCTGAAATTCCAATGAGCTAAGTTGAGATTTTGGGTTGATTAGCCCAAACGGTTTCAAGACCATTTGGGGATCACCCCAAGACCATTTGGAGGTCTGGGGTCAAGTATAGTTGACCAATTGAAGGTCCAAAGGTACTAATCATATTGCAATGTAGTGCTGATTTGTTGATCAACTCGATAGACCAATCCATGATGAATTTTCACTAGAGTCCAAAGGTTGGATGGGAAAATGATCTCAAGACCATTTGGAGCTCATCCAAACGGTATCAAGACCGTTTGGTGGTCACCCATGACCGTTTGGAGGTCTAGGGTTGAGTATGGTTAGGTGTTTGAAGGTCTAAAGGTACCAAGCTGTTAAACAATGTAATGCTGATTTGGTGATCAATCCAATGAACCAAACCCTAATTGGATTGCTTAGATTTGAGTGATATGATGGGAAAACGGTCTCAAGACCGTTTGGAGGTCATCCAAACGACCTCAAGACCGTTTGGGGTCAGGTCATACCCAATTTGGATGATGGTTCAATGGTTTCAAAGCAACTAGTCTTACATTGATTAGTGTTGTTGAATCATCGATTCCAAACCCTAATTCAATTGAATCAAACCCTAATTGATGACCAATTGAGGGTTAATTAAGGGTCAAATAAGTTGAAGGTTGACCTATTTAAACTCAATTGAAGTATGGGTATAGGTCCAATTGATGATTGGTTCCATGAATTCAATGATTGAAGGAATCAACATTGAAAACCCTAATTCAATTGGATACCTTATGTCATTGAAGGTCCAATGGATCAAACCTTTTTGAAAACCTAATGTGATTAGGTGGGAGATACCTTTAATGGTACTAGTCATTAATGCATAACAAATGCATGGATCCAATACATGATGTAAACCCTAATTGAGGCCGATTTCATGTATAACCCTATTAAGAGGTTGCCTACATGTGAAATCACTAATTAGGATGAATAGTAAACCCTAATTCATTTGGATACCTTATGTAATGGAGGTCCAATGTGATGATGAATGTACTATTGATCCAATGATGATTAGTAATGACAATCAATGAAAGTACAGAGGTTGAAACCCTAATAGTACCTCAGTGATTAAGTGTCAATTAAGGGATGAATCCCTAATTGCTTATAGGATCGATGACTTGATACACTATGTTAATAATAGTTGTATGTACACGACTAAAGAGTTGATATGACCTAATAAAGTTAATAAGTTGATAGCATGAATTCATACATAAATATGATTCATGTGGTGATTAAGGGTTATGATCCTTAAGCAAAGAGATCATGAAACCCTAAACATGAACATAAACCCTAATTGACGGGGTTATTGAACTCAAACCCTAGTTGAGGGTGTATCCATGTGAAACCCTAATTGAAGGTGTATCCATGTGAAGCCCTAATTGAGGGTGATTTTATGAGAAACCCTAATTGGGAATGATTAGTAAACCCTAATTATGGGCAATGTGATATGAAACCCTAATGAAGGGTGATGTTATATGCAATCCCTATTCTAATAAAGGGAAATGGTATGTGAAACCATAATCCCCTAATAAAAGAATAGAATTCATACTTGAATATGATACATGAGATTTGTGATGGAAATCCTAATCCTAGTAAAGGATTAAGGGTAATACTGATACATGAGATTTGTGATGGAAATCCTAATCCTGGTAAAGGATTAAGGGTAATACTGATACATGAGATGTGTGATGGAAATCCTAATCCTGGTAAAGGATTAAGGGTAATACCCTTGAATTATTAATATATTGTTTTTGCATGGTGATGATAGATAATTGATGTGTTGCTATCATATGTGCTAACCATGCAGGTATCATGAGATGATGAGCATAGCCAGGTATGAGCTATGATGTGTTATTAGTTTGAATTTGTTTATTGGGCCTTGTGTGCCATAATATACCTTGTGCCCGGTAAGAGGTAGCAAGAGAGTTGATGGGCCTCAAGTGCCATGATGGATGCTTGTATAACAAGTATCATGCTTATCTTGGTCAGATGGCCTAAAGGTGTTAATTGCTGGAGAATGTGGTAACAATGCTCAGGTGATGAGCTAAGGGTTTAATTACCCAGAATCACATGTTAGTGCATTGAAATTGTGAAGGGATGAGAATTCCCAGTGTTGAAATAAGGGATTGAGATCCCAACACCTTGTGAAAAGAGTGTGGCTACGGGCCATGACTCCACAACGATAATGCCAGGCTTTAGTTATATGATCTAAGCCTGAAGAACGTTAATGTAGTGATAATGATTATGTAGTTTGAATAGATGTTATACATGTTCTTCATATTCCTTAAAGGATAAATGATATGTTGATTCTATTTTAACTGTAATGCTTCTGACATAGAATGATGTTCTAAACTGTTAGACATTTGCCTGCTGTCAATTAAATATGATTTCTCTGTTCATATTTATCTTCTTAAGTTACAATAACAATGTTTCTGGCGGAGAGTTATATCTCTCGCTGGGGCAATTTTTATAATTGTCTCACCCCCGTGGGAACCACATTTTTAGGTGGATGCGGACGAAGAGACATGAATCCTTCAGGAGGTGAAGGACAACAACAGCAGCAGTAGGGACAGCAGTGAAATCTCAGGTGGAGACATTGGTTGTCATGTCATGTTCATATGTATATAAAGTCCTATGTGTCGTCTCTGTACTCTCAGGTCCTCGGAGTAGTAGTTAGTGATTTCGAGATTTTGGATTAATGCCTCGAGGGTTTTATACTACCTGTGTATAGTTAAGACAGAGTAGTTAATGTTTGCATTCCTCGAGAAGCAAAAGTACATGAGATGTATATATATGAACCAGGATGTAAAGCTTTACTTTGGTTCTGAATGAAAGGGGTTTTCCTGTGAATGGAAATCTTTGCAAAAAGTTTTAATTTTTAGTGATTTTCGCTAATCCGCTGCTTGATGAACGCTTCCGCATTAATTAATCTTATTTTCGCGACACGGTCGTCACAGGGGGTATCAGGGGAGATGGTTCATGGAGATCTGGGGAAAGATTGAGGTAGGGAAGAACCCCCTGGAGTTTGTCTGGGTCTCTCCATTCTAGCTCTGGTCTCGTAATCACCCTAGCGAGCTTATATAGGCCTGGCTTGTATGTCGACCATCAATAGAGTCCGACTCCAGGGAACAATTGGGAAAAATCCCAATTTAGCATGGAATCCAGGAAAACTAGGGATCAAATGGTTCGTATTCACTCCCCAAGTATACTGGGGAAGTCTCATTTCAGATCAAGGATCATAGAGGGAGAGAATCAAAAAGAGGAGTCGAGTATACTGTAGTCGACACTTCCTTTTTGGGGGTAGGAGGAAGAAGAAAGTCTAGAAACTGTTGGTTTAAAATCCAAGGGCTGCTAGATCACATGACATTATTAAAGGGATCTGCAAATTTCTACTAATACCAGACCGTTTATATCAGTTTCCAAATAGGAACATATGTCTTAATTGTAAATGAAACCCTCTCTCCTCACAAATTTCTCTAGGCTACTAGGAACATACTTTTGATCCCAAATTTGGAGGATAAATCATCATTAACTTTGTCAACATACATCTATTTTTTGGCATTTATTGGAACATCTTTAACAAGAATCTTTTTGTTTTAGTAAATCCTTAAATTAATTACCATTATCACATGGAAAGTCCTTGTTCTTACAAATTATAGAATTCTCTTATTTTCATTATTATTTTCAAGCATACCAAAAGTTTGATTGAGGATAACACTATTTGTTGCCTCAAACATTTTGTTGTCAGTAATGGCTGGTTGATTATTATTTTAATTATCCAAAACACCATGCGCCTTATTTATTTTTTGAAACTTGACAATTATCTTATATTTAATTTATCATATCAAAAACCCATTATTGTTTATTCATGTAAAAATTCCTTTCATTTTGTGCCACATGGATTTATTTACAAGGCAACCAATTGTTTGGGCCTTACTTGGGCCATGGGTCAAACCCATGCTATTCCATACAACTTAAGGAATTACTTATCAATTCATACGTTATATTTGTATAATTCAACTGCACCAAAATTGAGGATATTATATTCACCCCTCCTTAAAAGGAATTTTGTCCCCAAAGTTCAAACCTAGTAAGATTGAGTGAATGCTAACTCATCCTAGTTTCAAACCTTAGGGTTAGTATCATCTTTTATTGACATGTAAGTTCCACACATTATGACTAAGATTTGTACCTAAATTCAATTCTAGGTATATCCACATCTTTAGTATTTCCATAATATCACTTCTTGGTGATTACATTTTCACTTTGTGATTTCAATTTCACTTGATGATTGCCTTTTCATCTAGGTTTCCAATCTATTATTCATTTCATTTCCTCATAAGGGTGAGGTAACACCTCAACCCTAGGTCATGTCATTAAGCTCGTTTTAGGCTTCTCATTATCATATGTCAATTTTAAGCATAACATGTGTTTATCCATTCTCTCTCACTCATAGTGAGATGAAATAAGCACCTGAATATAGAACGAATACAAAATTCATCCCATTCCAAGAGCAGAAATGGTGTACTCACCCATTAACTCAAAATTTCACATTTTAGGTTGAATCATTCTCAACATGACTCTAAACCATACCTATTTTAAATTCAACAATACTTATATTTCATGAAGTCAAATATCTTTCTCACTCTTGAGTTTGTACACAACTCCTTATATTATTACATGATTTCTTGTATCTTTTATATTTATACCTCATGTCTCATTAGCCTTAGTCATTTCCTCAAGGTCTCTAGGGGCACATGTACCTTTAGAGCGATGTCATACTTATGCATTTATAGAGTGCCTCTCACATGTTCCATTGGACTCATGAACTCATGAAGGTGGCCGATCTCTTAACCCATGGGCCTCGGGCAAACATGGATGGCTATCTCCCGGCCATATGGTCTCATGCATTTAGGGCACAATCACCTCCTAATCTCACTAGTCTTACGTACCTTTTACCATCTCCTACTTGACCTTAGGATTGACTTAGGACTCGACCCTACCTAGGGTTTATATTACATTTTTACAAATTTTGAGCACATTATTTTCTTATGCAATTCCTCAACCCAGATTTCCTTCATCTCTTTTGGGGTACACATTATTCACTTTATGTCCCTTCGTTGAACTCATGGTGACCTTCCCTTGATGGGCTTGGTCTTTCATAATGATCTTCCTTTCCTGGCTTGACCTATTAGTGACATTCCTTTCCCAACTCGATCACTAGTCATTGCAATGACTTCCTCTCATATTGATCTTCCATTCCCGACTTGGCCTATTGGTGACCTTCCTATCCCGACTTGATCATTGGTCATTGCAATGACTCCCTCTGGTATTAGCCTTCCTTTCCCCTCTTGGCTTATGGTGATCAACCTATCCCAGCTTGATCACCAGTCGTGGTAATGACTTTCTCTTATACATGCCTTCCTATCCTGGCTTGGCCTATGGGTGATCTTCCTATCCTGACTTGATAACCAGTCATTACATTGACTTTCTTTTTTATGTTGTCCCTCCTATCCCGCCTAGGCTGATTAATGACCTTCCTATCCTAACTTGGTCACATATTTTCAATCACTTCCTTAGTGACTTTCCTTGTGTCTCCCAAAGATGGCATATTCAAGTTAAAAGAATGTATGTGCTTTCATATTTTGCATACTTAATTCTTCACACTTTAGGTGACATTCAAGGTTACCTAAATTTTCCAACTAATTGGTCAACTGACCCCCCTAGGGAAGATCCTAACCTAGGGCACCTTCTTCGCTTACATGAGGAGGTTAGGCTTCCTAGAGTCAACCTAACCCCATAGGGTTTGGGTTTTTTCCTCCCCCATAGGTCATCTTCTCACTCTTGGGTTGACCCACCCCAGGTCGAGACGCCAACCCTTAAAAGTTGAATTTTTATGTAAACATTGATTTCTTATGCTCTTAAAACCATTTACATTATTGCCTTGCCCCACATACATGCATGTACGGGAAGGTCACCTATCTCATTTATATTTTTCTAATTCTTTTTCACTCTAATCAGGGTTCATATGGGTAGGGTTTTCTATCTCATCCACACTGATTACCATTTCCCAGGATTAGGGTTTTAGATTAGGGACAAAGACTACACCCTGCATCTTAGGGTTTTTATGCCCCTTGATCCAGTAGGGTTTTCCCAAACCGTCCCTATTCCCAGCTAGGCTTACCCTCATAAGGAAAACCCATAAAGCATTTTTCTTTTATTTATAATTATTTCCACATTAAATGTACATAATTATTTCCACATTACATATACATTAATTGATAGAGGATGCCTTAATCCTACTTCTTCTCAAAAAACCTAACTTGAGATGAGGAGGGAAGTATATTTTAGGGTTTATTAAGCAAGAGGATGAGAAGTGGTTGAAATAAGAGATGAGAAGACTTAGAGGAAACATTACTTTAGGCAAACTATAGGTTATGTCCAAGCAAGTATCACTGTGACTAAGATAGTCCTTGTAAACCAACTTAATGGTGCGCATAAAAATATTTCTAGCACCCAAAGCTATAATCCCTTCTAGACACCATTACCATCTTGTCATGCCTTAATAAGTTTCCTAATGTTTCTACAGATTACTTGAAATTATAAATGATTAAATATTATTTGAAAACTTTGGGCTCTCATACCAATTGTCAAGGCCTCATTTCAACATCCCCCAATTAAGGAAAGACCTAAAAAGTTGAGATCCATTACTTGAAATTACCAAGGATCCATATTTAAACAAATAACAAATAATAGCAAATAATTTCCATTAATTCAAATATTGTCTACAAAATGCTCCTCAGAGGAGTTACATGAATTTATTACATAAGGAAATGTACATATGAGAAGAAGTATATGTCTAATCCTCCTTACAAGTTAATTGGAATATCTTCAAGTAATTTGATTTGTCCATCATATCTTGACATCTTCATTATCATGTATCTAAAACATCGTGAAACCAAAAGCACATATCAATATATTGAAATATATCGTACGTGGGGTGCATGCAAAAGTGTGCAAGTAAACTAACAACATATATTCCATCAATTTCTTGCAAATAAGAATTGGCATTTTCTTCACATAATCTTCCTTTATGTGATACTCATAATGGTGTTATAATTGAACAGAAAGTAAATAAGAACTCAACGGTTTAGTTGTTCAATCATTGAGAAAACCTCATAGAACACTGAAAAACTATATTGTGGGTAGTCATAAGCATAGCCACATACCTTTTTGTAGAACCATGCAGAATATAATGCAGAATACACTTAAAGTACGTTCAAGCATTCCAATCAACAAGTATGAACCCAAGCAACCAACATTAAATCTAAATATATGTAAGTCATAAAGTGTCACCGTCACATTAACTGGATTAAACCCTACTCATTCCTATTCTAAGGTTTAGAATTGTCCCATGTTTAGGATAGGGAATAAGGGTATAAAGCTTAATCCCATCACACAATTTTTTTATAGTAATTAATCCACATTATACATCATGTGCAACCCTAATTATCAAGTCAAGCTTTTTATGTTGTTAGGAGAAACTATGTTAGATTATGCATCTTAAGATCCTAATGGTAAAGAAGATCAGGTTCTAAACCCTAATCATTAGATCTATCATATTCTTCCACTTGGAACACTTAGATCACATTAAGTTCATTAAAGTTATCATATTTAACCTCAAAACCCTAATTCTTCATATGCATGGCTATTGACATTAGATATGCTAATTATCATCATTATGATCATGTTCATCTTGAATTTATCATTATATTAACAAATGACATATAACATCTCAAAATAACCAGATTTACTGTATTAAGCATCATAATCACGAAAACTAGTGTTTTTCTACCTTAATCAATTATTAATCATGCATTGATGCTACTTTTTGAACTAGGATAAGATTTAGGTCTCAATGATATTTTTTTTCTCATTTTTTGATCAAATTTCATATATAACATGCCCCAAATCTATTTACCAATTATTTTTTACAAAATTTATATGATAATTAATTGTTGACCAACTGGAGCGCACCACCTCAGCATAGATAACCATATCCTCGCTGGTGGTGGGAGCGGGATAGAGACAATAGGATCACACCAACTTGGCTCTCCGCACCCACGTGGCCAAATCAAGGAAAAGGGGATTGAAGGACAAAAAAAAACCTCACCTTTCTACACGGGATCCCAGGGACAAGGATGTAAAATAGCCAATCGTCATCTTCGACCCTATTGCACGCGTCTCAGCTCCTTGTTTCCATGGTCGACAGTTAACTCCATGGTAGACTCCACATTCTCAATCCCTAGAAATGAAACTATCATCATAGGTTCCTTTGCCCAGACCTGCCGGAGTCACTTGACTCTTTATTGGAGCAAAGTGGTGGTTGAGGCGGTGACAACCACAAGCCGACCTAGGTCAAGAAAGAGGGGGTATCATGGCATATGGTTCATGGAGGTATAGGGAAAGATTAGGGTAGGGAAGAACCCCCTTGAAGTCATTTCATTCTCTCCATTCTAGCTTTGGTCTCACAATCATCCTAGGGATCCTTATATAGGCTTGGCTTGTATGATGACTATCAATGGAGTCTGGCTCCAAGGAACAATTGGGGAAAGTCCCTATTTGGCATGGAAGCCAGGATAACTAGGGATTAAATGGCTCATATTCACTCCCTAAGTCTAATGGGGAAAGTCTCATTTCAGATCAAGGATCAGAGAGGGAGAGAATTAAAGAGAGGAGTCAGATATACTATAGTCGACACTTCCTTTTTGGACGGGAGGAAGAAGAAAATCCACAAACTATTGGATCAGATTCTAAGAGCTGCTATGCCACATGACATCATTAAAGGGCACAAAAAATTTCTACTAATGTTATACCATTTAAATTAGTTTCCAAATAGGAATATATGTCTTAATTGCAACTCAAATCGTCTCTCTTCACATATTTCTCTAAGCTACAAGGAACGTCCTTTTGATCCCAAATTTGGAGGACAAGTCACTATTAACTTTCCCAACATACATCTATTTTTAGGATTTATTGGAACATCGTTAACAAGAATATTGCTCTTTTAATATATCCTTAAGTTAATTACCATTATCACATGTCCTTTTTCTTACAAATTCTAGAATTCTCTTCTTTTCATTATTATTTTCAAGTATACCAAAAGTTTGACCAGAATAACACTATTTGTTGCCTCGAACATTGTGTTGCCAATAATGGATAGTTAATTATTCTTTTAGTTATCCAAAACACCATGCACCTTATTTTATTTTTGAAACTTGTCGTGTATCTTATATTTCATTTATCATATGAAATCCCATTATTATTTATTCATGTAAAAATTCCTTTCATTTTGTGCCACAAGGACTTATTTTCAAGGAAACCAATTGTCTGGGCCTTAATTGGGCCATGGGTCAAACCCATGTTATTCCATACAATTAAATAATTACTTATCAATTCATACCTTATATCTATATAATTCAATTTTACCAAAATTGAGGATATTATAATAACAATGAAATTTGTAGGAATGTGACTATGGATAGGTCACATATTCTATCTTGATTAGAAGTGGATGGAAAACAAAGAACAAAAATGAATTTGCAATTAATTGTTTGTTTGTGGGGATTCAAATAAATACAAGTGGTCGGGTGGTGGGTGGTTGGGCGATAGTATTTATTACAACAGTTGCACATGCATGCAATAATGCAACCAATAGTAGATTTTTTTGCATAAAAGATGTGTTGCACTGGGATAAAACGTGCATATAGGGGCCTCTATGTATATTCATGGAAGAGGGTGTAGAAATTTGTGGAGGAGGTGTTGTACGAATAATTTTTCATTTTCTATACCAAAGCCTGTGGAAAATTGTCGTGATATCATTTATTATTCAAAATAAACCTCCAAATGAATATAAAGTCAACGACTGAAGAACATGAGCATCCGTATGTGATATGGTAATACCAAAATGTGAATGTGGATGAGTAAAATAGTTTAGCATACTTGAACAAAAAACAAATTGAAATAACTTCAACAACCGACAAGTATTATCAAGCAACATTCTTTAGTAAACAATTGCACATTGAGATACATATTTGCAAGTATGCTCATGTATACTAGCTAGGATCTCACAATAGGTACACCTACACTAAGCCATCAATTTCCTAGCCATCTCTGAACCTAAAATATATGTGAAACAAATAGGGTCAACACATGAGGTGTTGAGTATGAGTAGGGTGCGCGACCTTGTGTCCTTACACTAAGAATATAGGTAGATGCACAATATTTTGTATAATAGATTTCAATATTATGTTTGCAAGTGATATAATCAACAAGACAAAGCATGGGCTATCAATACTACCATGATACATGGAAATATTTGAGTAAGGAAACAAGCATACATTCATACCAGTTTGCAAAAAAGAAAGCTATAGTCATATAATTACTAAATCACATACGTGATTTTAGATATTCATAACCTAACCTAGCTTTGATCGTCTAGCCACGATACATACCCGATTAAAAACAAGATTACTACATGTATTGGATTCTCATCATTAACCCTAACTAGTTCTATCATTAGGGTTTTGGCCAAGTTAGGTTCCAATTTGGTCATTGGTACATTAGATGATCTTTTACTGATTTAAAGATCATCATGAAGGTATGGTTCATGTCATTTTGATGTTCGATCTATTTTATGGGATTATTATTGGATTCATGTTACTTGTGTATAATCTAGGTCAAAGTACTCACAATAGGGCAACCAAGGTCAAGGTTCATCAAGACATTAGAACCAAGCATAGAATATGGTCTAGATCAGGAAGATTAGGTCATAAGAAACACAATCAAAGGTAGGTAGATGTCCCAAGATCTAGACCAACACATTCAATATTATCAACATTAATGTTAACATCAACATAAACCCCTTGGGTCATTAGGGGGTCAACATATGGATCGGGGGGCATGCGTCCACCTCAAGAGGTCATAAGGATGAGAGTGAACTTGATTCAGGAGGGGGAACACATGATAAGAGTATCCATATTAAGACATAAAGCACAAGTGCAACATGACATATAAGCCACATTAGGCATTTAAGTGGGTCGTGATGCCATATGAAACCCCCATTGCATAAGAGAGTTAGACGTTAGGCATTTAGGTCATAATCATCATGAGTTTAGTGTTTTGATGTCACAAGGTAACATGTGCAACATTAGAGCATGAATCTTGCAAGATTAGAGTCTAACAAGTAACATATGAATTTAGATCATGTTAGATGTCACTTGTATGTCCTGTGTAGTCAAGAGTGCATATGAGGTTACATGCCATTATAAGGAAATAATATATTAGGCAAAAATGTCACATAATCACATAAAGTCTATTGATATAGAAGTGGGATAAAGATATGATGGAATATATCAAGGTTTCAAGATTAGACAGGGGACATCATGTACATGCATAAAAGGGGCACTTTTAGGTTAAATGAGTTAACATGTGCACATATTGGTGATCCAATTCATGATTAAAGTCAACATGTGGATAAACGTTACTAATTCAAACTATAAGAGTGAGATTTGAAGCAACAATAATAAATGGGAAGAATATATGTCATTAATCATATGAAAAGATATCAAAAAGATGTCATTTTTGTCATAACATGATCTATGAAAAGAATTAGGCCTTGAAACTAGGTTCACTGGAAAGACCTCGTCCTTTAGATCAAAATACATATAAAATATTACTCATTTGGCCCAAGGAATTAGGAGATGTTATTTTTGGGAAACTTATTCGAAACTATAGGAATAAAAAGGGAGGTTACCTCATAAACTTCATGTATCAAAGGTTGGAATTTGGGGCCTATCCCACCCCTTGATCCTCGATTAGGTGGCCATGATGAATACATGAACCAACATTATGGTCATCCTAGGTGGGTCCTTAGTCAAAGCGGCAGTTGGTGAAGCCCGACTGTAATGACCCATTTTCAGAATAACCATCTAATTAGGGTTTACTTGGATGATTGCATGCTTAACTAGATTAATCATTGTGTAGAGATTGATTAATGATAGTAGTCTAATTTATTATTCTTTAAACCTAATGAAATTCTAAATATAATTTTATTAAAATGATAGGATTTGAGAATTTAAAACCCTAATCATCCAAAATTAGGGTTTTGGTAGCATATGAATACAAAATTTGATAAGTATAGCGATCCACTAAATGATTTTTACTATTCTATATATAAATGTGATTTGATTGAAATTTGGATATAGTTTGTATAACATAAATGTAAGAACTCTTATAAAATATCAAAATTTTGAATGATTTTTTTATTCTTGTCGGCCGAGTTCCCCCAAAACAAACTCGGCCGACCATGTATACATATTGAAATATATCAGTCTAGTATTTGATTTTTATCTTTTTATTGGTAGATCTAAATAAGTTGAAATTTTAATTGTAGATTTCAAACTTTATTTTAGACATCATGTTAAATTTATATATTTTTTAGATGATGCTTGAGTTCTACAAAGTGTGTTGTGGGTCGAGTTTCTCCAGGACAAACTCAGCCGACATTGCATTTTGGATGAAAAATAACAGTCTAGTATTTGTTTTTCATAGTTTTATTGGTAACTATAAATGATATGAAATTTGTACTAGAGATTTGAAATGTTACTTCAGACAATAGGATAAATTTTCATAATTTTTGGAGGATCTTTGACATGTTCAGTAAATGATTTTAAGTAACATTTGTATGACAAACAAATCTATTAAAATAAATGAAAGTGTAAAGTTGGGTCAATTTGTAATTAACCCAAGCACCATAATTGAACTATATGAGTAACCTAGCACCCAAGTAGGTCTCATATTTCGTTATTCATTCCATAGAAACGAAATCCTAGAAAGAGAGAGGGAGAGTTAGGGTTTGTTTGGAGAAAGTGGTAAAGATGGCGATCTAGGGTTTTCTCTTCCTAGAATTGATGGAATCAAGCAAATTTAGCTTTTTTGGATAGACTTTCTTGGTTATTATTATCTCACATGTCAAGATCCCATACCTCCTCTAATTTGATTTGAAATTACATCAAATTTTCCTCTTTTGTTACTCTTTATCTCCTATTTTCCATTTCTAGGATTTCTGAGTTAAGAAGAGGAAGAAATTGATTCAACAGCTAGAACCTTGGTGGTTTTCCAAAAATTCAGAGTTTGACCTACATTTTTTAAATACTTGTCACCTTAGGTGAGTGTTTCTCTCCCTATTAAGTGTTGTAATCATGTCAAAAGCCTAATTATATCTGACTAAAATAATCAAGATCATTGCTAGTACTTGTATGCAATTGTATAACCAATTGGGATGATTTTGGGGAAATAAATACTACTGATTTAGATCGTATTTCATTTATTGATATTTTTTTACTTTATGATCTATTCATATAAGTTATATGAATAATTCCTTGGACACGTGATTATGTTTTTTCATACAAATATTACCTAGAACTGGCTCTTGAATGATATACTTGGAAAATGAGTTGACATGTATAGAATCGTACTGAATTGTAATAGAATGAATTACAAGTGTATTTTTTAATCTTACTAAAACTGAATATGATATATACATAAGGATCAATATGAGGTGGTATTTTTCCCAATTTAGAGTTTGTGATGAGGGATTGAATTAAATGAGCTAATGAATCAATGCATACTTATGATTGATAAATGAAATATGTGGAAATGGAAACTAGGGCTTCCATGTGTGTGAATATCCCTAATGAACCCACGTACACCATGATGATATTATTGAATGATATGATTCTTATGACGTGTTGAACTAATATTACTTCTTAAACCCTAGAAATCTAGTATTGAACTGAGTATGAGAGATAAAACTCAAAGTCATGTATAATCTTGTAAATGTGATCAAATTCTCAATTCTAGGTGCTATTACTTCAATTGAATGTAATAAGTCTTATCAAGATTATATGAGCCTAATGAGTGTAATATAGTATAATATATAGAACATGAGGAAACCTCACATGAATGTTAAATTTTTACACAAGTCACTTAATGATGAATCAGGAGATGGATAAAGACTAAGGAGTAAGAAGAAGAAGCCATGATTTGTGGTACCTTCTAATTTGAGAGTTTAATGAGGAATTAAATGATTTCCTTTATATAGAAAAATACCATTATGTCAAATGACATGGTAACATGTATGAAGATGAAAAATAAGAAATGAACAAGGGTGATATAAATTGTGATGATATGTAATGAGTAAAATATTAATCAAATAAGTATGAGGAAGTCTTTTATCATTTTACTTTGATATATTTGGGTTGACCTAACATGAATGGAATACACCAAAATCATATAGTAAAGGATTTTATGGAGAGACAAATTGTATGCATAAGTAAATTTAAAATGATTGATTCCATGAATGGTCGTGAACAAAATATGATATAAGTTATGACTAATGATTATCAAAAGAAGGAAAATGTTTAAAAAATCATAGTTGGATCTAATATCCTAACCCTAACCATAATACGATGACCTATGTGACTATAATGAATAATATTCTAAATTTAGGAATCAAGGAATGTACATAAGTATAGTCTAATTAAATTACAAGATGAAGTTCAAGGACGTAACTTGATTCATAAGAATTCACATATGAATTCTGATTGTCCATAGACACTTGTGCTATGAGAATGGTCTACTCTAGTGGACTAAATTTGAGATTGCATATGTATTGAGTAGTAACCTTAACTAATAATGGTAATTAATAGAAGAGGAGTATTAACTGTGTTATGCACGTTTATGCTTGAGATTTATTCATATCTATAAAAATTGGACGGAATACGTATTTGTTGCATGATAAGTCTATTTTGAGCATGATGGATAACACAAGTTGGCTATATGCATATATGGTTGTTAGTTATAATATCTCTATAAATATCTTATGAGAATTGAAATACAGACTGCATAGATAAGAAATATGTTGAGGTTGAATTATCATGCATTGATTATATTTGAGAAACCCCGATGAGGGTAAATGTTGGATAATGAGATCATGTCTTGGGCTGAAAGCCCACTGATGTAGATTGTTATGAGATATGTGGAAATGGAAAGAATCATATGTGTTGCAAAAGTACATATTATTATCATTCTTGTTTTAGCAATTGTCTCTCTTGATAAGCCAAATTTTCTTTATGTCTTCAAGTTATGTGAAAACATACACATATGATAAATGACGATCAAATGTTCTTTAGGATAAGTAAAAATGATTAATAACAAGTGGAGTTATGACACATCTAGTTAGGTGCCCTAAACACCATGAGTTTCCCCTAAGTACTGCAATGGGAAATGAAACATATCTCCTTATAGTAATCAGAGTATTATGAGAAGGATTTTTGGAGTGTGGATCGTGACCTTAAAGGTTAGACCACCAAGATTTAGCATTGAGTTATCTGGTGTGGCTCTGGCCCTAAATCCTTGTTGTGAAAGTCTATGTCCATGAGAAATAGACTATAATGAAATAAAAATTGTGAAACATGTGGAATGGGAATATATGTGACATGCAATGATGATAATTTGATATCCTGTTATATTGGTTCCTATATCATGTACTTGAGATGAGGATATGAGCCTCTTTAGGCAATCTTGCGGTGGATCAGGGTCTGTTGTTGATATCTTAGGGTGCTCGAGTAACCCTAAGATAGTGACAGTGAGTCATTAGTACGGGAATAAAGCATGGTGACTTCCACTTGGTGAGGTACAAGCCAAGTATTTTTAGGGTAAATTAATAAAAGATGACAAGCCTCGTAGAATATGATTTGAATGTTTGTTACATTCCTTGTATCACCTACTGATATTTTGCCATGTTGATTATGTTTCTTGTTGTGGAAAATAATAATTCTATTATAGAATTCTCTATTTCATATTCTGATCTATCTAGTTGACAAGTAGTAAATGTTGGGATTTATATCCACTTTGAGTATGATTTGGATTTCTTGTCATTTGATAGTAGTGTTTGGTACACATGTCTTATTTGTACTTTAGCTTTAGGACTACAGAATGTGTTCTTGGTTCGGCTGGTGGGGTGTCACAAAGATGATGATATTGAAATTTTGTGTTGTTTAACCAGAGATTAGGTATAGGGTTTCTCTCTGACCCAAGTTTGCTGACTGCCCTCTACCATGATCGACAGTCACCAATTGATCTACAACATGCATGACCCATGAGAGGGTGGTGGCATCAATTTAGCACTTCATGTTAGAAGAAAATGAGAATAAGGAAGGGGGTAGAGGTCTTGTAAGAAGGATACCCCCACTCAGTCTGGCTAGGCAAACTCGCTCTTGCCCTTTTATTTGGTTGTGTTGGTGTGAGGCAGCAGTGAGCCGAGATGTTCCCTAGTGGTAGTGCCCTAGGGCTAGAGGTAGAAGACGATTGGAAAAGGGGTACAAGAGGGCGTGAAAGAGGGGGAAAGAAGGGGGAAAGAAAGATGAAAGTGAGGGAATAAGAAAGGGGTTCTCGAATTCATTCAAGGTGTTGAGAATAGGGTGCATAGGGTGATCGTTGTGGTGGTTAGGTGGTCTCAACACCATCGACATTGGTGCATTGTACTAACAAAGAGGATGAGTTGGGGACTTTTAGATCCCTACTCCCAAGATCAAATAGCTAGGATAGAAGGTATTTTAAAGGTTTTAGAGTGGCATAGGAGGTGTATGGGCCACACACCCTCTCACGGGCCTCGTTGGGTGAACCCAAAATATAAGCAAAAGACTTAATTTCAAACTATATCAAAATTAAATCAATGAATCTTCAAAATCTTAGATGTTAGGCTAAGAAGGTCTGATTGAGGTGATTCTTGTGTTTTTTCAAAAGATAATTGAAATATATACATCATGAAATATATTTGGGGTGACCAAATTGATGGGGTTCAATTTCAATTGCAAGATGGTGAACTATTAACTTGTGAAACTTAGATAAAAAGTGCAAATTAATGTCACCCATGATGAAAATTGATTATTGATGTGACAAAATGGAGTATCACAATATACTCACTGTGAAATTGATTTTGAATTGAGTAAAAATGCCACATAGTGAGAGAATGAGTACAATAGAAAAGACAAAAAAAGTCAAACGATTACATCCTTCCCTCCTTAAAATAAAATTTGTCCTTGAATTTTGCCCAAATCGTAGGCAAGGGTCAAAGTTCATATTCATCATGTTTAGGCAACCAAAGGTAGGTGTCAAGGCATCCACCACTATGGGATGCATACTTAGGTTGTCATCATCAAGGGTGTACAAATCCCGATCATATGCATACTATTTGAGTTTTATCATACTACGAGAACATCTAGACATTAGGGTTTTGCATCCCGTATGTTTTTCTCATGTATTTACACTAACTAAAGGCGTGTTATCAATTATCACAAGAACAATATCATTATGGTAGCTTACAATAAGGTTATCATCACCATTATATTTTCATCAAGTTACAATTTACATGCTTGGATTGCTTTTCCCTAATTCTATAGATTATCCCCAACTAGGTTCATTATTTCCAATTCTTGGTCTAAAATTAAGAAATGTATTCATGATCATTCTAGTCAAGATTCCAAGGCATCATTATATCAATTTCGTGCTTTCAAACCTACATCTTTTAATGTTGGTATGGTTTCATATTAGGTCTAGCTTATGAGAGTGACCTATCGTACATATATCAAGTTTTAACTTAAGTGAGATTATTTCATATATCAAGCACCATTTGAGGAAAAAATATCGTCAACCATCGAGTTTTGGTAATTATTTCACTTGTATCTTTCTGGAGCTCCACATGATCAAGCCACTTGAGCTAAGACATATCAATGTCCAACAGACATGCTAGTCGCAAGCATCTATCCATAACAAAATTTCTACCTAACTATCAATAATAAGGACATCCACTAAATTTCTTTATTTATAACCACTAACCTAAATATGAGGCGCATCATGAACATCACTCATCATATATATCATCTTAGTGTTTTGGGACATCTCCCTCGCCTAGATAGAAAAAAAACAATATTCAAAAGCCTCCATCTCGAGGAATATATCTTTTTACAGGAAATATAGTATTCAACAAGGGAACCACACACTAGAGCAATCGATTCATATAGTAAGAAGCAATCTATATATGGACTCATTATCATGCATTTTATCATTCATATATTCAACATTTCACATATATGTTGGAGGTTAGGTACTCTGACCTTCTCCCATCTCATGTTTTATCTTTATTAAGAGTTCGCCCTTATTGTATGTCCCATTCTATATGTCCTTGTTTGTAAAGAGGTTGAGGCATGTGTTGGTCCCAAACCATATATAACTTATTGTATCTCAATATATATAAAACTAGGCACAAGCTCATCTCATATCATAAAACATACTTGAATCCTCAAACATCAACTTAAATAATCATAAATAAAACTCATATCATCATCATCATCATCATCATCAACATCAACATAATCACCACCACCACCATCATCACCATCAACAACAACATCAACATAAATGTCAACAACAACATATACATCATCATCATCATCATCATCATCATCATCATCATCATCATCATCATCATCATCATCATCATCATCATCATCATCATCATCATCATCATCATCATCATCATCATCATCATCATCATCAACAACATCAACAACAACAACATCATCATCATCATCATCATCATCATCAACATCATCAACAACAACAACAATGTAGGCCATCCATGTTACTACTAGCCTAACTTGTATCATGCCTCTAGACCACTCTAGAGACTACAAATAGCATCTAACACTCTCATCTAGACTGATGTTCCATCTCTTTGTCTTAAGTTACGTGGATACTCATTGCCTATTTGCATGTGGTAACATTTTTCATATGTACATATATACTAATATTTGAAATAAGTTTTCCCCAATGTTGAAATAGATAATGGAAACCACCATAACCCATTAAAAAAAAACCAAAACCAAAATGAGATACCACACTCATTAGGCAGTCTAGTACCATGACACCTAGATAACTAGAACAAACATGATTTAAACTTATGTAGCTATGCTAAGCACATGCCGTAAAAATATGTCTAGGGTTGTAATCAGATCTACCTTGTATCATCCTTCCAAACCTACAACCCATACTACAAGATAAAAAGAGTAGAAAAGAAAGGCTCTAAGATTTACATAAGTCCTAGGTTGTAACCAAGAGGAAGTCAAATTTAGTCCTCTAAGGAAAACTCATTAAGTTTCTAGGGTTGAGATGTAAGGTTGAATTTAGTTTGTGTTTCATGTGAGCAATGTTTGGTGTAGTTATTGTCCATACTTTGATACCATATGTCACATAACTATTTATTAATAAAAAACCAACCTCCATATAAATTCGATGGTTGAAGGACTAGAGCGTCCATCCTGAGACTGGTAAAACCAAAATGCAAATATGGAAACATAAAATTTTAACATAATGAACAAATAACAAGCTAAAAGAACTAACGAAATTTCAAATATCAACACGAATTATTAAGAATGTTCTTTACTACAAAATTACAATTACAAATTGAGATTATAGTTTTACAAGTCCACTCATGTACACTAGCTAGGATCTTACAACAAGTACACTTGAACACAACTCATCGAGCCACTCGTAGCCATATCTGAACCTAAAACATACATGAAACAAGTGGGTCGACATACGAGGTGTTAGTACATAGTAGATAGATACATATATATAGTCTTTGCATAATTTGAAAAGTTTGCATAAGTAAACAAAAAAGAGTAAAGACGTTAAGTACTTAGCAAAATGATATACCATGTTTTGTGACATTTTACACCAATTAAACCAACAATATCATGTATCACAAGGCATTTTACCAACTTCCCATCGGAAGGGTCTGAAAGGGTGCTCAAGATTAGCTACCTTTTTATCGACATGGTCCACCCTAACTTGACAATTCAAGTAGGGTGCTCGATCATGTGTGTTCCCTGAGAATATAGGTAGGTGTACAAGGTTTGTATAATGTAGTCTATATTATGTTTGAACATTATAAGATCGAAAAGACAAAGCATCAAGAACAATACCACATGACAATATTGGAGCAAGTAAACAAGCATACATACATATGAGTTTGGAAGCAAGAAAGCCATAGTCATAGAATTATTAAAGCCCATACCTAACTTTGGAGATTCATAAAATAACCTATCCTTGATCATCTAGCCACAAGCTATACCTGATTAAAATCAATATTACATACACACATTAGATTCTCATCATTAACCCTAACTAGATTCATTTTTAGGTTTTTCACCAAGCTGGTTATTAATATATTAGATGATATTTTACTGATTTAGAGGTCATCATGAAGGCGTGGTTCAAGGTTCATGTCATTTTGATGTTCAGTCTATTTTGTGGTATTACTACTAGATTCATGTTACTTATGTACAACCTCGGTCAAAAGTACTCACAATAGAGCAACCGAGGTTAAGGGTAATCAAGACATTAGAACCAAGCGTATAATATGGTTTGGATTAGGAAGATTAGGTAATAAGGAACACAATCAATTCAAGTTAGGTGGTGGTCCCAAGATCTAGGATAACACATTCAACATTTTCAACATACATGTTAACAAACCCCATAGGTCATTAGGGATCAAAATATGGATTATTGGGGGGAACATCCACCTTAATAGGCCATAAGGATGAGAGTGAAATCTAATTTAGGAGGGGGGCATGAGAATAGTATCCATATTAAGACATAAAGCACAAGAGGGAAACAAGCCATATAAGCACATTAGGTCATTTAAGTGGGCCGTGATGCCATATGAAACCCACATTGCATAAGAGAGTTAGATGTTAGGCATTTTGGTCATAATTGTCATGATTTTACTGGTTTGAGGCCACAAGGCAACATGTGCAACATTAGGGCATGATTTTACAAGATTAGAGTTTAATAAGTAACATATCAATTTAGATCATGTTAGATGTTACATGTATGTCGTATGTAGTCAAAGTGTATATTAGGTTACATGGCATTATAAGGACAAGAGATATTAGGAAAATATGTCACAGAAACACATAAAGTTTATTGATTTTGAGGTGGGATAACCACATTATCAAATATACCAAGGTTTCAAGCTTAGACAAGTGGCATCATTTACATCCATAAAAGGAGCACTTTTAGGTCAAATGAGTTAACGTGTGCACATATAGGTGATCCATTTCGTGATTAAAGAAAGATGTTAATAAAAATTATTGACCCAAAGTATAATATTGATATTTGAAGCAACAATAAAAAATGGGAGGAATATGCATCGTTAATCATGTGAAAACACATAAAAAGATTCCATTTTTGTCATAACATGAGTTGTGAAAAGAAATAGGCCTTGAAACTAGGTTCATTGGAAGATTTGTTTTGTAGATTAAAATGCACATATATTGTTTATCATTTGGCCCAAGGAAACAGGAGATATCATTTTTGGAAAACTTGATCAAAACTATAGATGTTACAACCCCAATTTTGGGTCCTTTCGGCTGGAAATACAATTTCCCCAATAAATGTATGATTATGTATTTTGTGTGATTTATGTGCCTTGAACAGATTCCTTTGATAAATATCCTTGTGTGTTTGATTTCATGGGCCTTGTTGGCTATTGGGCCCAATAACAAGAAAAAGGAAATAAAAAAGGAAAAGGAATCAATTAATAAAGGAATAGCTAAGATAATGAGAAAAGAAAGATATGGAAGCATCTAGAAGGCTAAGGAATTATCCTTCAAGGAGGGATTTCATATCTTTAGGATTTCTTGGGTTCCAAGGAGTCCAAGTTGCAAATATAATGGGAGAAGAAAGAGATAAAATTGAATAAAGCATTATTATGAAGGAGATTTGAGATAATGATGAAATTATAGGAAATATGTGGAACTATGGATAATGGAATCATCATGGGTGAGATTTCGAGTCCATATGGTTTCTAATTGTAAAATGAATCCAAATAAATGATGTAAAAAGATAAGAGAGAGAAAATATGTATAAAATATGCCATGTTAATAGGTAACTTGCTTATGAAGAAAAGTCTCTCATACTTTTAAGTTTGATCCCAAATTTGGTACACACATGGATTAAGTCATTATGGACTTTCCCCTAAAATTTGGTTGAATAAGGATGTACGGATTGAGAGTTATGGATTTTGCAAATTATCCTAAAGATAAGTATTAAATGTCACATTTATCCTATTAATCCGAAAATAATGTTCTTGGCGCTTGGATGAGGGCCGTTGGATTTAGATCCAATGGTGGTTGTTCTTCATGCTCTTCTTTTAGAAAGGAACAAGGAAGCAAGTTTTCGAGATCAGATTTCTCAATGGCCTCTACACAAGAGTTTTTGGGAAGAGTCCCATTGAGATCAGGAGAGGAAGACACATACGATGATCCCAAAATCCTATCTTATCAACTGGGATTGGGAGTTTCCCCAATGGAGCTGGACTCCATGGGAACTAGCCTACAACCCGCCTATATATAAGGGGTATAATTACCCTTTGGGAACTCCCTCATGTCCTCTAGACCCAGTGAGACTCCCAACACCCATCCCCTGCCTTCGATTTTCTACCCATCCCCCGAATTTCCTCTGTTCTACCCCTGGTGCCGCCGCCGAAGGAGATCCTCCTCGTTCCAACCGACCAGTGCACATATGAGGAAAGTGATTACGCAGGCAGGTTCGGCCGGAGCTGGTGAAGAGAAATGCTATGTTTTTTCAAGGGTCGAGCGACGACATCGTGAGGTAAACCCTGGAGTTGACCGGACATCGACGCTTCTGTTTCGCGCTATGCAATGCAGGCGTTCTGTCGTGAGGTTGAAGAAGAGATGCACGGAAAGGACCAAAATGCCCTCATGATTCATGTGGCCTTAGTCCCAAGGGAGTGGGGTAGGAGTGACATTCCATCCAGACCCGCGTTGAAAAGAAAAAGAGTGAGCCGCTCTACTGATGTGGCGGTGTCCCATTGGCCACGAGGTGAGTATTTTACAAAAATCATAGTAAAAGATTGGTAACTCCGATTAAGATAAATAAAATACAAAAATTGATCAGGAGAATGCAAGGAATCTAATAAAAATAATATTAGCACCTGATTCGTTTCTAATTGTAAAAGTATCTTAACATGATCATATAATGCATTAAACTTAGGTTAAAATCCCTAATGATGATTAGAAATCAGATCTAAGATTCTTAATGGGTTAATTCGAGTATTAGTAACATGTTGAGATATAAAGTGAGATTTGAACCTAATATTAGATAAAAATAGAAATCTGATCATAATTCTAAAAGTGGTTAAAGTTGCCATCCTTAATGTGTTTATGACTAAGGTTAACCCTAATTTGGTGATTAATTAATTGAGGGGATTGATATGGATGTCTTATGATAATATTCACCCGTTGTTAATAAGAAAGATGTTTTGATGTCTAAAGAGATGATCCATATGCTTAATAGCTTAATTTAGGGTTTTGATATGTTAATGAGCATTAATGGGCTTAGAAACCCTAATTTAGGTGTTAATGGGTTTTAATGAGATATAATTCGAGATCCTTTGTATAAAACTGATGTTAGGTTAATATCAATCCTAATAGATGATAAAAAGGCTCTAATGTGATTAAGTTGAATAATTAGGGTTTAGCCTCTAGATATGTTGTTGTTAGGGTTTTGTGGTTATAATGGCAAAAATTTGTACATAAACCCTAAAGATACCTAACTCAGATTAGAAACCCTAGAAAGTGAATCCAGGTCAATAAGGTAGATTCTTGATAAGTATGTAGTAAATAGGTTACATATGCTTTTCAGGATTCTGTGATTGTGTTATTGAATTGCTTGCTTGGATTGGATTGCTTGATTGGAATTGCTTATTGCTTGTGAAATCTACAAATCAGGTATGTGGTTACTTTATGAATAATCACCTTTAGTTTCACGGTGTTTCTCGAATGTTTCTCGATTTATTGCAACCTAAAATGTTGGATGTTCAATTATGCAATCCTATAAAGTCCCTATGAGTATTACAATTAAATATGAATGTGTTTCTCGAACCTACATGCCGACCTGATGTATGTTGCAAGACCAAGCCCCGGAGGGAAGGTATGATTTGGTCAAGCCCCAGAGGGAAGACCATTGGGCACCTCGAGAGGTGACCCCAGGCACAAAGCTCAGGATGGAGAAGGTGGCCTTATGTTCCTTGTAAGGAAAAAACCGTAAGAGAGGGTAATCCAGGGTTTAGGGCAAAAGCAGTTGAGAAGTCACATTGAAAGCATAATTTGGATTGTTAATCAATTATTTGTGATTATTAGGTTGTTAGAAACTATTTGTGAAATTGTGTTTGTTCCCCACATACCGGTATAGCAATATACTGAATGAAATTTTGTTTATCGGAATTTTAGGTACATTTCTAAAAAAGGACAAACAATAAATTGAAATATTGTGAAGATACAATTAATCTTTTCAAGGAGGATTAGTTAGATAGACTTGTTCAGTGGATAGATGTCTAAATTCGAATTTTCAAGATATGCAAAAAGATTTATTTTTATTCCAGCTTTTCAATTTAGAAATAGTGGAATTTGATAATTATTTCTGATTAAATGTAGAACCATGGATCCTAAATTATTGGGATAACATCTCTGACCTTTTGGTCTCCCTTGATTGGGGGTTAATGGGAGGTGAGGTCGTTACATTTGGTATTAGAGCCTTGGTTTCTCATTTAGTCCTTAGTAATTATTAAATTTTACAAACTCGGTAGAACCAAGGGAGTTAATAGAGGATTTTCCAAAGACAGAGGTGTCTATAAAAGGATCACGGTCTGGGGGCTGGTAAGATTTTCCTCTACCCCGCTAGTCGGTCATGAGGACTCTCGGATGCGGTGTGACTTCCTGACCAATGTCTGAGGTCTTGACTCAAAATAAGACACCTTTAGGACTCTCTCATCTATTTTCGTCCCTTCTCAACACTAATTCAATAAGGATTCCAGGATTTAGGGCTTTTCTCTCTCTTCCCCACCCCTCTTGAGGTCAGGGTAAGTATGATAAGGATTAAGGAATCCTCCACCAAATCAATGAAGAGCATGTAAACAAGATGTCATGGACATAAGTTTAATAGTTTAAGCATAAACTAAATATTAGTTGCATGCTTAGGTTGCATGGCGTGAGTTGTCATGCCCTCAAGAGAGCATTGAGGTTCGACCTTCTTGTCAGGAGGATGAGTAGAGCCTTAGAGGAAGAGGCCTCCAAGAAGAGGTAGAGACCTCGCACATCCTTTCAGGACGATGCTAACCCTAAACCTAGGTTGTTACGACCCCACCTCCCGATAACCCCCAATTAAGGGAGACCAAGAGGTTGAAGCCGCACCCATTAATCCCGGATCAAAGGTTCGACATATAACCATAAACAATTATTAAATTCTAACATACTATACTGAAAATGGTAATAAATTTTTTCTTTACATACCTTTTGAAAACTTGGAACTCTAAACTTCTATCCACACCGATACTAATCTATCTACTCCTCCTTTGCACTTTAATTCTCATTTAGTATCACATGTGCCACTTTACTGTTTGTTCTTTTCATTGTACCTAAAACGCCGACAAACAAAACGTCGGTCAGCCGAAGCTGGTATGTGGGGGAAACAGACAATCATCCAACTAAGATAACCATGTAATCATTCAATTAATCATTTAACAACCAAGATTACGTTTTAAGCCAAACTACTCAATCCATACCTATCCACAACTCTGTGTTGTCCCTGTAAGGACTTATATGGTACCTCTATAAAGGTGACTTGATGGACCTACCCTCTAGGCAGCCAAAGTCTTTCATGACCTGATGGACCTACCCTCTAGGTAGCCATGTACTAGGTCAGCCATTACGACACAGAGGGGGACCGAGATCTGAGCTAGTAGGCACATATCTTATATGATAATTGTAGTCACTTTATAGTTGCAAGAAATAAATAAACATTCAACAGTTTAGTTGCATTCAATGCGATTAAACATTTGGGAATCCATCGGAAAACCTAAAGCGGTTATTCATAATCGTAACCACATACCTGATCCATAGTAACTTGATGTCCATGCATTAACATTCAACACAATTAACAAGAAATCAACAATATCTTGAAAATAATGCATAACATTCAAGTGTCATTGTTTTATTCAAACATCCTCAAGATCAACCACCTTATGATTTCTAGGCCAACTTTAGGGTTTTATTAGGGTTTTAGCCTTCATTATGCATTTATCACTTTTAATGCTCTTTTAGTTCACAAACCTTAATTTCTACATCATAGGCACAATTGAATGTCAATTAAGCCTAATATGTTTCTTTTACACCAAAACTATTATCTTTATCCTTTTAGGTCATATCCAAAACATTAAGGCTAATTATCATCTTCAGTTTCTTTCAAATTGACAAATCATATTTCATTATAGTTCAACTCACATATATGAACCTTATTTATCACTATTTCCACTTTTATACACTAGGAAACACTAATTATCCAAATAATTCACATTAAAGATCTTTGGTACTCAATTTATCTTCGAATCATCATATCTCTATTTTATTCTTCGATTTGTACAATTAAAACCATTAGAATTCATATCAACATAAATTAGGGTTTCTAATCCCATTAAGGCATATTCATGTACATAGAACCCTAAATTAAACCAACTATATAAAAAGATCATCTTTTTAAATCCTATTTTCACTTTTATTAACAACAGGTTAATATCATTTTGAATTATCCATCTATCATCAAATCTAAGGGTTTTTCCTTAATTAAATCATTAAAGATGATAACTTTATGTACTTTTCCAATTTCAAGCATATAAACTCTAAATTAGAGTAATCATGTGCAAAGTTCTTCCTTTTTGAACTCAATGTTCCTTTTTACATTTAACAGATTAATATCAACTCTAAAGATCCATTAAACCCTATTAAACACATTAATCATATCAAAATAGGGTTTCTTAATCTTTAATTCATTAAAGATGATAGATCACACTATATTTCGAACTATGATCAGATTCAGGCTACGAAACTATTTTTATTGGATTCCTTGTGTTCTCCTGATCAAAATTCATATATAACTTGTTTTAATCCGAGCTACGGTTAAATAAATATGAATTTTGCATTAAACCACTTACTTGAGCCAATCGGATGGCGCCACGTCATCCAGCTCATGCAACGCGGCCCGCCTTCAGTTTATAACCGAATGTCGATTTTACCCTCCACTTAAGAGTTCCGTCCCTTGTCATGCTGAGGGCAGAATCGTCCAATTTGCCCTGGTCATCTTCAAGCTTTGGACGGCTACTGTTTCCACGACAGGAGCCCTAGTTGCGGCTCGCGCAGCCCGATCTCCCTTCTTCTGGACCCCGTCGGCCGCCAAGGGAGTTCCTCCCTCTCCGTGAGTCCCCTCCGCAACCACTGGTGCCCCCCGCACGCAGCTAGAACGGCTGGCCCCTGCTGGCCGAGCTTGCAACCTGCGGCCGGCCGGGCAGCCGTTCTGCAGGTGTTGCGCGGCGGCAGTTGGTAGGGAACGACGGCTAAACCACCCTAGATCCCGGTGGTGACTCTGTGCCTCTCCGGTGATCCTGCTACAACAGCTATACGACCCCGAGAAAGCCCTATACCTCATTGATTAGGGTTTGTTTAAGGAAGAACATGAAGGAGATGAGGAAGTGAGAGAAACGCTTGGATAATCCTTTGGGCTCGACCCTGGACTCATCCCTTATATAGGAGAGAGTCTTCATGCCCCAACATACTTTCCCTCAAGGAGACAAGGCTTCTCCTAATAGGAAAGAAATTTTCCCTTAAAAAAAGAAGTACTTTCTCTCTCCTTAGCAACTCCTTGCTTAACTATGATCCTTGGTCAATAAGGAATTCGAAATTCCTCTTTTATTTCTTTGTTCTTAGCTTTTAATCTATTAGCCACGAAATTTCTATTTCCTTTAATAGAAATTACTTTCTTCTTAATAATACCTCATAATTCCTTAATAATGCATTATATTATCCTCTTATTTTGCCTTTTTAGTATTTTGTCTTTCTTTCCTCTTTATTGGGACTCCTTGGATCCCAAGGCACTCTATTATCTCGAAATTCATTTTATTGGAATACTCATTATCTTTCTTAATGCACCTATATGCATTATTTTGCATTATCATGTTTATTTCTTATTAAGATATCTCTTTTTGAGAATTTTTCCTTATTTTCCTTTTATTTTCCTCATGGGTATTCCTTTTATCATTAGAAACCTCATGGATACGAATTATCACCAAGAAAACTCATTTATGCCTCTTTTCATTCATTTTCACATTTTCTCATTGTTTTCAATTTCTTTCTTAATAAAGAAATACATAATTAATCTTTTCTTTTTCTTATTGCTTTTCTTTGCAACTTTAGACTCCTTGGAACCCAAGGAATCCAAGAGGCACGAAATCCCTCTTTGGATTTGCCTTCTAGAGGTTTCTACATATTTCTTTTCTTCAGAATTCAATTATCCATTTACTAATTGAATTTCCTTGTTATTTTCCTTTTTATTGGGCCCAATAGCCAATAAAGCCCACAAATCAAACAACAAGGCTATTTTAAACGAAATCCAATTATTCTCAACCAAATATATGATTATTTGTTCAAACATCTTTAATATGAGAAATTATATTTCTCACCATTAGAACCCAGAAATTGGGGTTATAACATCCTTCCCCTCTTATAGGAATTTTTTCCTCAAAATTCTATGAATCAATCAAACAAACAAACAAACAATTCAGGATAAGACTTCCCATGTCCATCATTGGCCCCTATGTGGCTTTTCCGTACTCATGGCGCTTCCACAAAACCTTTATCATCACTTATTCTTTTCCCTGAGTTCTTTCACTCTGGCGTCTATAAACTGCACAGGTGACTCAGCTCATTTCAGCCTCCCTTGGGGCTCACTAGGTTCATTGCTCAGAACATGGTCGGGTACCTCACATAGTGCTCTGAATTGGACACATGGAAAACATCTCTCGTTACTCTATCATGAGGAGTAGGGTCAAACCTAACCTTCTCCACCCATCCATCTCTAATGGACCCATGTATCGGGGACTCAGCTCTCTTAGTTATAACTTAGAGGGGTCAGATTTTCATGTCATATTTTCTCCCACAGTAACTTGTATGTCAGTCTACTTTGCATCTGCTCACGACTCTCATCGTCTCTAGGCTCCTTTAAGCCCTTGCACAATCAAAGTGACTTCATCTACACGCACTGTGGTCCCCCTTTTTTTTAACCATCATATGGCCCTTTTCACCAACATCACCTTACTGAAGTGGTGATCGACACAACCTCCCTTACAGAGCTTCTTATAAAACCCGATACTGGCTATGGTGGTCATTGTCACATCTTTCATAGGACAAGAACTGTCTCTAGATATCACCCTGAACGAGCACACATGCCCTCGTCAGACCCTTTAGTCTGGATCATACTAACCATAGTTAGGGGTGATAAACTATACTAACATCGAGTTCTTCATGTACCTACTTCCACTTTATGGAAGTGAACCTTTAGGTCAAACTCAAGAACCTTTGAACTCGCTTCATGGTGTAGTTGAACCATCTCTCTCATGGGTAGTTCAAATAGATCTGTCCCTTGACAAAACTCTTTATTTCTTATGTCATCTAGGTAAGGCGATCTACCATAACCCATATTGCATCTCGACCTTCCTCAATCCTGGGAAGACTTATCACAACATCCATAGTGTTGAGCTCTCATTCCCTCTCAGGGATTCTTTTGTCCTCTATATCGATACACTGGGTTACTGGGGTTCGTCCTTTACCTCCTGGCTTGCATGGTCATAAACCACATGCAACCTCATCTTAAGCATCTAACGTGCTATTGCCATTTTCCATGGTGTATCATGATTTCCTGTATGTCATGATTCTTTCAAGATCGATTCCTTCAAAACCCTAAACCACTCTTGTCATGGTTTCATCACCTTCTTTTCCAAAGAAGTGCACTTGAGGTTCTACCACCATCCTTTCATTGTATCAAGGACTAGACTGGCTAACCAAACAACCTCTTATCCTTTCAACGTATCTTGTTACATCTGAGTGTTATCCAAACACCCCTCCTTTCCACACGTAGGGTTAGCCAAATGACCTCTTCTAACGTCTAGTCAAACAAGTCAGATGTATCTCAACCAGAGCATCAATTACCACTTCACATCCTTAGGTATTAGGTAACATTAAAGACATATCATCTCATCTCAACTCTAAGTCCAAATTCATTGAGAAAACTTTCTGATTTCATCATCATGGTGATGAGAACTCAACCTGGTATAACTTGTAAGTTCTACATAGCTCATAATAAAAAAAACATCCTCATAAGGTGACTACCTCATTCCTCTTAGTGTTTGCAAGCCATCCATGTATCATTCACTTTACCAGGATAGGTTATCTTCTCTATCCCCCATCTCTCGTGGCAACGTTCCAACCTACATCATCTCTTATCCTTGGTGTATGGCATGCGTAATGTCCTATCTCTCACCCCCATAACAAGAGGAAATAAGCATTTGGCTGCAGTCCAAATACAGAGTTCTTCCTGTTCCAAGAGTAGAGATGGTACATCCCACCTTGCCAGTACACCTTTAAATCTAAGTTGCAACGTGCCACATATGTCTCTATATCACAACCATTTTGATATCAAACTAGTCTTGAACCTACTAAGGTTTATATCCTTGGTCATCTCCTCTAGGTCTATAGGGTACCGACTCTTTTGGGGTCATCCCTCTTCCCTCATGCATCAAGAGAGTGCCCTACTCATCTGCCCTTTGGGTCCCATGAGTTCATGAAGGTGATCAATCTCCTAACCCATGGCCCTCAGACAATGATAGATATTACCTCCCGACCCTATGGTCATGTGCAACTGGGGAATTAGGCAACTCCTACTTTCATCGGTCTTATCCCTACCTGACCCTAGGATAGACTTAGGATTCTCCATTACAGTACATGTTCACTTAGAACCTTACCCAAGTCTTCATCATCTCTATTTCTGCATTCATGGGTTGGCTCTCATCTGTTCATAGGCATCATGGCAATCTGCCTACCTTAGTCAATCCCCATACTGGTTACCCCCATGGTAACACATTCATATGCAATTAGAGATGGATATCTATGGGTCTACAGGTTCATTCTCCTACCATGTACCTTTCACATAGCTTCTCAAGATCCTATGAGACCTCTTTAGGTTACCTTGAACCAACAACACTGATATACACCCTACAAAAGGGGTCCCTCTCCCAGGATGGGAGGAAAACTATCTCTTGACAACAAGGTCACAAAAACTCTTAGGTCTAGGGTTTACATCCACACGAGCCTACTTAACCCTAGCAAGCTATTAAGGCACAAACAGATCACCTACTGTACTATGCTAGGTCATACTTGTTCTCTTTGCTGGATCAAGATCATACTTTCTTTTATCATCAACCTAGTTATGAGGGGTTCATCAAACATACCATTAATGTTAAGGAGTTTCCTTTTTCCTTTATACATGAGGAGTACCGTGGTCACTTTTGTAGGAACTCACTCTCATCATGAGCATTAGGTACACCAATTCCCCTCTTAGGCCTAGGATCCCTAGGTTTACTTGTAGGTGTCCAACTGCATGCTCTATCTCTTAACTATGAATCAAGCATGCAAAAGGCATGACATACACTTCTTGTCATCCTTCAGCTCGAGCAACACTTAGGGTTGGATCCTCCTTAAGGACAACTAACCAGGTACAAGGCCTCAGAACCTGTTCATTAACCCTCTCTAGGTCTAAGGAACTCTTCTTCCTACCTCAGAAGGTAAACATCTATACCATAGGCACGTAGGTACCAGAAGCTTCATCTATTCTCAAGGGTTTGGTCCCTCTAAAGACAACCAAGGTATCATCAACCTTCAGGGATCGATCATGAGGCAACCACTATCATCCATTGTTCAGCGTCTTAGGCTTCCAACCTTCTTGCTAGGTTTCCTGCTCTCTCTCTAGAGCTAAAACTATAACCAAACTCTCTATAAGAGGTCCTTTCTTCATGAAGGATCATCCTCAAAAGCATGCTCTACATGGGTGAAGCCTAGGTTCGAACTTATAGTTGCTCAAGATCATCCATAACCCTTTATGCTCCATCATAACTCCTTATCCAGGGTTTCATCCTACTGTCAGCACTATGACGTGCCCTAGGTGCCAGCTATGCCCTACTTTCACAAGCCCATAGGGTTTCTATGGTCCCTCACTAACGTCTTCATCTAAGGGGCTATCCTTTACCCTTGCATGACCCTTCCCAGGGTTGGGTTGCCAAAAGGTGCTAGGTCACCCATGGATCGTATGGCATCCCAAAGGCATGTCCTTTCAGACACCAGGTCCAACACATCTCTCTCAATCCTTCACTTAGGGTTAAGGTTAGCATCATCCTCAGAGGATGTGCTGGGTATCTACTTGCAATGGAGATCTCTATCTCCAAGACTAACTCATCCTCCTGACAAGAAGGTCTAGCCTCAGGTCTCTTCTGAGAACATGGCAACTTATGTCATACGACCTAAGCATGTATCTATTCTTTAATTTGTGCTTAATCTATTAAGCTTATGTCCATGACATCTTATTTACATGCTTTTCATTAGTTTGGTGGAGGATTCCTTAAACCTTATTAACCTTACCCATACCTCAAGAGGGTGAGGAGAAGAAAGAAAACCCTAATCCTTTATGTCCTTATCAGAATTTTGTGATGAGAAGGGATGAATAAGATGAGAAGTCCTAAAGGTATCTTATTTTGATTCATACCCTAAGAATTTGGCCAGGTAGTCACACGGATCCGGGAGTCCTCGTATTCCGACTAGCGGTGCAGAGGAAAATCTTTCCAGCCCCCGGTCGTGATCCTTTTCTAGACACCTCCGTCTTTTAGATACTCCTCTAATAACTCCTTTGGGTTCTATGGAGTTTGTAAAATTTAATAATTTTTAATGGTTAACTGAGGAACCTAAGCTCTGATACCAAATGTTACGACCCCACCTCCCGATAACCCCCAATTAAGGGAGACCAAGAGGTTGAAGTCGCACCCATTAATCCCGGATCAAAGGTTCGACATATAACCATAAACAATTATTAAATTCTAACAGACTATACTAAAAATGGTAATAAAATTTTTCTTTACATACCTTTTGAAAACTTGGAACTCTAAAATTCTATCCACACCGATACTAATCTATCTACTCCTCCTTTGCACTTTAATTCTCATTTAGTATCACATGTGCCACTTTACTGTTTGTTCTTTTCATTGTACCTAAAACACCGACAAACAAAACGTCGGTCAGCCGAAGCTGGTATGTGGGGGAAACAGATAATCATGCAACTAAGATAACCATGTAATCATTCAATTAATCATTTAACAACCAAGATTACATTTTAAGCCAAACTACTCAATCCATACCTATCCACAACTCTGTGTTGTCCCTGTAAGGACTTATATGGTACCTCTATAAAGGTGACTTGATGGACCTACCCTCTGGGCAGCCAAAGTCTTTCATGACCTGATGGACCTACCCTCTAGGTAGCCATGTACTAGGTCAGCCATTACGACACAGAGGGGGACCGGGATCTGAGCTAGTAGGCACATATCTTATATGATAATCGTAGTCACTTTATAGTTGCAAGAAATAAATAAACATTCAACAGTTTAGTTGCATTCAATGTGATTAAACATTCGGGAATCCATCGGAAAACCTAAAGCGGTTATTCATAATCGTAAACACATACCTGATCGATAGTAACTTGATGTCCATGCATTAACATTCAACACAATTAACAAGCAATCAACAATATCCTGAAAATAATGCATAACATTCAAGTGTCATTGTTTTATTCAAACATCCTCAAGATCAACCACCTTATGATTTCTAGGTCAACTTTAGGGTTTTATTAGGGTTTTAGCCTTCATTATGCATTTATCACTTTTAATGCTCTGTTAGTTCACAAACCTTAATTTCTGCATCATAGGAACAATTGAATGTCAATTAAGCCTAATATGTTTCTTTTACACCAAAACTATTATCTTTATCCTTTTAGGTCATATCCAAAACATTAAGGCTAATTATCATCTTCAGTTTCTTTCAAATTGACAAATCATATTTCATTATAGTTCAACTCACATATATGAACCTTATTTATCACTATTTCCACTTTTATACACTAGGAAACACTAATTATCCAAATAATTCACATTAAAGATCTTTGGTACTCAATTTATTTTTGAATCATCATATCTCTATTTTATTCTTCGATTTGTACAATTAAAACCATTAGAATTCATATCAACATAAATTAGGGTTTCTAATCCCATTAAGGCATATTCATGTACATAGAACCCTAAATTAAACCAACTATATAAAAAGATCATCTTTTTAAATCCTATTTTCACTTTTATTAACAACAGGTTAATATCATTTTGAATTATCCATCTATCATCAAATCTAAGGGTTTTTCCTTAATTAAATCATTAAAGATGATAACTTTCTGTACTTTTCCAATTTCAAGCATATAAACTCTAAATTAGACTAATCATGTGCAAAGTTCTTCCTTTTTGAACTCAATGTTCCTTTTTACATTTAACAGATTAATATCAACTCTAAAGATCCATTAAACCCTATTAAACACATTAATCATATCAAAATAGGGTTTCTTAATCTTTAATTCATTAAAGATGATAGATCACACTATATTTCGAACTATGATCAGATTCAGGCTATGAAACTATTTTTATTGGATTCCTTGTGTTCTCCTGATCAAAATTCATATATAACTTGTTTTAATCCGAGCTACGGTTAAATAAATATGAATTTTGCATTAAACCACTTACTTGAGCCAATCGGATGGCGCCACGTCATCCAGCTCATACAACGTGGCCCGCCTTCAGTTTATAACCGAATGTCGATTTTACCCTCCACTTAAGAGTTCCGTCCCTTGTCATGCTGAGGGCAGAATCATCCAATTTGCCCTGGTCGTCTTCAAGCTTTGGACGGCTGCTGTTTCCGCGGCAGGAGCCCTAGTTGCGGCTCGCGCAGCTCGATCTCCCTTCTTCTGGACCCGTCGGCCGCCAAGGGAGTTCCTCCCTCTCCGTGAGTCCCCTCCGCAACCACTGGTGCCCCCCACACGCAGCTAGAACGGCTGGCCCCTGCTGGCCGAGCCTGCAACCTAAGGCCGACCGGGCAGTCGTTCTGCAGGTGTTGCACGACGGCAGTTGGTAGGGAACGACGACTAAACCACCCTAGATCCCGGTGGTGACTCTGTGCCTCTCCGACGATCCTGCTACAGCAGCTATATGACCCTGAGAAAGCCCTATACCTCATTGATTAGGGTTTATTTAAGGAAGAACATGAAGGAGATGAGGAAGTGAGAGAAACGCTTGGACAATCCTTTGGGCTCGACCCTGGACTCATCCCTTATATAGGAGAGAGTCTTCATGCCCCAACATACTTTCCCTCAAGGAGACAAGGCTTTTCCTAATAGGAAAGGAATTTTCCCTTAAAAAAAGAAGTACTTTCTCTCTCCTTAGCAACTCCTTGCTTAACTATGATCCTTGGTCAATAAGGAATTCGAAATTCCTCTTTTATTTCTTTGTTCTTAGCTTTTAATCTATTAGCCACGAAATTTCTATTTCCTTTAATAGAAATTACTTTCTTTTTAATAATACCTCATAATTCCTTAATAATGCATTATATTATCCTCTTATTTTGCCTTTTTAGTATTTTGTCTTTCTTTCCTCTTTATTGGGACTCCTTGGATCCCAAGGCACTCTATTATCTCGAAATTCATTTTATTGGAATACTCATTATCTTTCTTAATGCACCTATATGCATTATTTTGCATTATCATGTTTATTTCTTATTAAGATATCTCTTTTTGAGAATTTTTCCTTATTTCCCTTTTATTTTCCTCATGGGTATTCCTTTTATCATTAGAAACCTCATGGATACGATTTATCACCAAGAAAACTCATTTATGCCTCTTTTCATCCATTTTCACATTTTCTCATTGTTTTCAATTTCTTTCTTAATAAAGAAATACATAATTAATCTTTTCTTTTTCTTATTGCTTTTCTTTGCAACTTTAGACTCCTTGGAACCCAAGGAATCCAAGAGGCACGAAATCCCTCTTTGGATTTGCCTTCTAGAGGTTTCTACATATTTCTTTTCTTCAGAATTCAATTATCCATTTACTAATTGAATTTCCTTGTTATTTTCCTTTTTATTGGGCCCAATAGCCAATAAAGCCCACAAATCAAACAACAAGGCTATTTTAAACGAAATCCAATTATTATCAACCAAATATATGATTATTTGTTCAAACATCTTTAATATGATAAATTATATTTGTCACCATTTGAACCCAGAAATTGGGGTTATAACATAGGTGGAGTTTGAGGAAGAGATGATGGGATGAGTTGGATATCATAGTTAACCATGCATGTATGCACGTGGGTTTGACATGCATGCTTTATGTAAAAGTTTTGAGTACCCATGAGGAACGTGAACCATGGGTGGTTGTTGACCCTGGTGCCTTTTGGTGACCCAACCTTGGGTGGGTCATACCTGTTAGGGCGAGGGATAGCTCCCTCATTGAGAAGGCTAGAAGAGACCATATAGGAATCCTAATGGGCATACATGAGGAGATAAGATGCATTCACCTACATAACAAGTGAGTAGCAACAAGGTTGACAATGGGTTTTAGGCCTAAGCAAGAAGGGTTATGCCTGATAAGTGTATGAGCTAGACATGCAAATCTTTTAATAGCCTTAGCCAGATATAAGTTTTGATAGTACGTTCACCCAAGTAGGGATAGACGTGTATCCTTAAGAGCTTGATCCACCTTCTTAGAGAGAGAACCTCCAGTGGTAAGGTCGGTTGTAAGGTTAGCTCTAGAGAGAGAGAAAGACCCGATGAAGAAGGTTAGAGACCTTGGCTACAAGACATGAAGAACCATGGGAAGTTGGGTATGTTATGACCTAGAATGGATGACCTAAGTGGATGGTTATGGTTGCCTCATGCATGATCCTTGGAGGCCTATTGCATTGTGGTTGCCTTATAGGAACCAAACCCTATAAGGAGGAAGATGCTTCTTTAACTGAGGTATAGAAGTTGTAGGTGTCTACCTTACCTTATAGGTATGAAAGGAGAGTTCCTTAGACCTTGGGGAGGTACAGTAACAAGTTATAAGGTCTCACACCGAGTTGGTTGTCCTTGCACAAGACTCTAGGGTGTGGTTCACTTGGATGAAGGGTGGGAAGTGTATGCCCTACCTTGTGCATGTTTGGTTCATGGTTAGATAGATGATGCATAAGAAGTGAACCTAGGGTTCCTAGACCAAAGAGGGGAAGTAGTGGCACCTGTTGCACGTGATGCTCACAATGATGTTTGAGTTCTTAAGGATTTGAGTTTGGCACCCCTCATGTTTAGAGGAAAAGGAAACCCCTTGGACTAAGGTACATGATGTTGAACCTCTCACCCGTATCGGAGACATACACATGTTAGATTGTGTCCAATGTTGAGGAATAGGAGCAAGTATGACATACTCAGGAACCCGGAGTGGCTTAGTGGGTGTCTTATTTCTAGCTACATGCCTAAGTAGCATGATAGGGCTAAGCATGCACATGATGATGTAAACCCTAGACGTAGGGATGTTTGTAATCTTTGTTTCTATGAAGAGATAGTTTTCCCCCATCCTGGGGAGGGACCCTTCTGTAGGGTGAGTATCAACTTTTGGTTTAGGTTTGAGGTAACCTAAAGATGTCTCTCATAGGAGCTTGATGGGCTAAGTGGAGAACACATGGTATGAGCACGAATCTATAGACCCTTGTGTGACCATCTCTAAAGGGCATGAGGATTGGTTGCCATGGTGGGAACCTGTATGGGGCCAAACCAAGGTAGGTAGGTCGCCATGATCCCTATGAAAGGATGTAAGTTTGGCCATGTATGCCCAGAGAGATGATGGAGTTTTTAGGTAGGGATTCAAGTTCAATATGTACCATGATAGAATCGTAAGTCTATACTAAGGTCAGGTGGGGATAAGACTGATGGGAGTAGGAGTTGCCTAATTCCTTAGTTGCACATGACCATAGGGCCGAGAGGTAACATCTATTGTTGTCTGAGGACCATGGGTTAGGAGATTGATCAATTTCATGAGCTCATGGGACCCAAAGAGCAAACGAGGTGGGCACTCTCTGGATGCATAAGGGAAGAGGTATGATCCCAAAAGTACTATCACCCTATAGACCTAGAGGAGATGACTAAGGATTGTGTGATGACCCAAGTGTGTTTGAGAACCATTTTCCATGGATGTAAACCTGATATCGAGATGTTCAGGATGTGGAGACACGTGATGCACGTTTCATCTTAGTTTGGAAAAGTGTACTGGTGATGTGGGATGCACCATCTCTACTCTTGGAATGGGAAGAACTCTGTATTTGGACTGCAACCAAATGCTTATTTCCTCTCGTTGTGGGGGTGAGAGATAGGGCAATACTGATGAATGCATGTACATCATAATCTAATCACCTCGTTTAGCCTAGTTTTGGTTGCATTCGTGCATTTACTGGCTTTATCTTCTAATATGTGCATTTACTTGGCTTAAATGCTTTATTGAGCTTTTATTGGCCGTATCTTCCTATATGCAACATATATTGGGCTTAATTGAATTATCACGAATTTTTATTAATTTTTTGCACTTTTATGCAGGTCAAATTTGGGAACTTGGGCCCAAACCTCTCTCGGCCCACCAACAGATCACGACCCCCTTTTCTCTTCTCTCCCTTTGTTGATCCGTCTCTTTCCCTACAAACTGTGATTAACCCTGCACTCGCGATCAAGGCAACAACCACGATCGCGATCCCTGACACCTGTCCACGGCAACAACCATGACCACCCTCTCATGCCCATGGTCTGCTCCCCTCTAAAGGAACCACAACCTCATCATCGCGAGCACAACCAAAAGACCGCGACCTGTAGAGAAGCCGCGACCGCGATCTCCAAAGATCGCGACCAAGCCAAATGATCCCTGACACCTGTCTGAGGTCTTGTTCTGCTAGCCGCGATCATCCCTCCACCCACGATCTCCTGCAAGCTACCCCGCTACTGCGGCATTCCAAAAGCCTCGACCGCGGTGTCCAAAATGCCGTGATCGCTGCATCATTAGAAAAGTCACGACCTGCAGCTAAGGCACGACCGAACCAACAAGCCGCGATCGTGGCAAAACTCAATCGCGACCTCTGCACCTGCCAAGAAAAGCCGTGACCGTGGCATCATGCAAAAATCTGCGACCGTGCAAAAAGCCACGACCGCGACATCATTACTAAGGTCGTGAATCTAAGTCGGTGCCCAGCCTGCCTATAAATAGAACGCGACTCCAGCCCATCAAATCATCATCTCCAGATGTTGTTATGCTGCAGGTCTGTCCTGGGCCTAAGGAGACGATCTCCATAGCCAAGAACTTGCCCCCATGGTGGTTTTGCATCCTGTTCACCCAGATCTGGAGTAAGGACTCAGATCTGCAAGCCACCTCGTCCAGATCTAGATCTGCTGCGTCTACGCCACTTCCATGCCACCATCTCGTCCACGAGCTACTGCTCCTGCTGTGAGCGAGGACTACGAGAAGAAGAAGAAGGTGGAGAGAGGAGATCTTCCCCGTCTGTCACAGTGTTCTTCTCTCTTCTTCCAGATCTGCCCCGACGTTGTGTAGAAGATTGTTTCTCCACAGAGCTGCGATCATCTTTTTCACCATGCTCATGGTGGAAACTTCTCTCTCTCTTGTTATTCTTGCTTCTCTCACCATGAGTGAGTAGTTTACTTTCGCTGGGGTGCGGGGACTAGCCCCGCTACCCATGCTTTCATATCTTTTTGTTAAACATTCCATGGCATGTATATAATATTTCATTTCATTGTTAATCATCGATGTGTGCTTGTGGATTGATCACCTGCTTGCATTTATCTTGTTCATTTCCTATGTTGTGAGAACTTCAATGTGTAGGTTTTGAATGTCGATTAACGTGGTTGACTCCCAAACTAGAAATAGAATGGGATTCCTTGAGGTCATAAGTGTATGATCTGTGTGGTGACGAGCCATCTAGCCCACGGTGATGCTTCTGTGTGCCTGACGCCTATATAGGGGGCCCACAACTTCATTTGGATTTATGTATCATCGGAGCAGTAAGTATGTGATCCAGATGGTGATGAGACATTTGATACCTAAGGTGATGCTTACGCGAACATGACGCCCGTATGGGGGGTTCTGCAACAACTCTATTTGAATGGTTATATCTTGCCTGGATGTTTGATGTTTGGATGTGATTGCATGTGTAGTGGTGGTGAAACCCATGACCATCCCATCGATTCCCATCATTAATCTTTAATCAACCTTTAATCCTGCTCTTTTACTTGTCTTACATTTAGTTTAATTAAACTCAAATCAATCAACCTTGTTCTAAACATTAGTCTTGATTCAACTAGATTCGACTAGAGAAAGATTATTAAAAACATTGTCCCTTGGGATTCGATCCTCAACTATACTGTGATAAGACCCATCCGCTTGCGGGTGGCATTATTGCACGTTGTTTTGGTTAAAACTTAGGGATTTCAACCCTAAGTGAGTTTGTTAGTGCGATAATATCAGCCACGTCAAATACGCATACCATACACTAAGGATAAAGATGATGTGAGTTGAAACATTGCTACGATGTATGAGGATAGAAATAGTAGCATACCTTTGTGGAGAGTACGATGTATGGACGATTTACAAACACGAAGAGAACTAAGGTAGTCATCATGAGGATGTTTTATCAAGAGCAACATGGAATTTATGAGCTATATAAGCTTGAGTTGGATAACCAAGATGATGAGCTCGGAGTTTTCTTGACTCAGTTAGACCTAAATCTGAGATGTGGATGATGAGTGGAGTATATGAAGGTTTATGTCATCATCGATAAGGAAGCTTATGTGGTAATCGATACCCTTCGTCGAGGTACAACTCAGGTGTATAGATATCTTGTTTAAGAGAGGCTGTTAGGCGAACACTAAGTTCGTTAGAAGATGAGACAATGTATGGATAACACTCAGATACAATCAGACATGTTGGTCGAGGTGGTTGCTCAATTAGCTAGCCTAGAGCTTGATGAGATAGAAGGACAGGTGTAAGAACCTTAGATACACCTCTCTGAAAAGAAAGGTAATGGAACCCATGACTAGAGTGTTTTAGGGTTTATGAGGAGTCAATCCTGAGGAATCATGACATGCATGAGCTTATGATGTTAAGTACACCCTGCATCGTGGTACTACTAAGATGATTAAAGTTTGAAGTAGTGCTTTGAATACCTGAGATAAAGAAGTAGATAGAGTTGCATGTGGGTGAAGACCAAACACCAGTAACCCAATGAGTTGGTACAAAGAATGAAGTCCCCGAGAGGGAATGGGCCCATGGACGATGTGGTGAGTCTCCCCTAGACAAATAGAGGTCATGATGCAATATGGGTTATGGTAGAACGCCTTGCCAAGTTGACCTAATCCCTTGCATAAGAAAGAGAGCACTATCAGCGTGACAGATCTGGTTGAACTATATATGAGAGAGAGATAGTTCATTTACACTGTGATCTGAGTTTGATATCATGAGTATGACCTCAAGTTCACTTCCATGTTGTGAAAGTAGGTACAAGAAGAACTTGATGCTAGATTGAAGTTGTGTACAACATATCACTCCTAATAGATAGATAGTCAAGAGAGTATGATCTAGACTAGAGGGTCTGAGGAGAGCATGTGTGCTTGTTCAGGGTGATACATGGGATCAGTCTCTACCCTAAGAGAGTTTGCTTGTGTGGATAGCCACCATAGCCAGTATCAGGATGTAAGAAGCTCTGTAAGGGAGGCTGTGTTGGTCACCGCTTCATTAGGATGATGTCGGTAAAAGGACCTTGTGAAAGTCAGAGAGACCACAATGTGTGTAGATGAAGTCGCTTTGATCATGTGATGGCTGAGAAAGCCCAGGGGCAACATGAATCATGAGTTGATGCAAAAAAGACCGGCATGGAGTTCACTGTGGGAGAATATGTGTCATTAAAAACCCGACCCCTCTGAGCTACAACTTAAGACGAGTCCCCGATACATGGGTCCATTTGAGATGGATTGGTGGAGATGCTTATGTTTAGCCTTACCCCTTAGGATAACATGATGTATGGTGTGCTATATGAGTCCAATCTAGGGCACTATGTGATGTATCCTAACCATGTGCTAAGCCATGAACCTATTGAGCTTCTAGGGAGGTTAAAATATCTTGAGTCACCTATGAGGGTACGAGATGCCAAGGTGAGAGAAAACTCAGATGTAAGAATATAAGATGATAAGGGTTCCTTGGAAGCATCATGGAAAGGATGAAGCCACATGGGAGCCAATGATGGACATGAGAAAGTCTTATCCTATTTGTTTGTATGCTTGGTGGAATTTTGAGGGAAAAATTCCTATAAAAGGGGAAGGATGTTACAACCCCAATTTTTGGGTCCTTTTGGTTGGAAATATAGTTTCCCCAATAAATGCATGATTATGTATTTTGTGTGAATTCTGTGCCCTGAATAGATTCCTTTGATAAATAGCCTTGTGTGTTTGATTTTGTGGGCCTTGTTGGCTATTGGGCCCAATAACAAGAAAACGGAAATAAAAAGGAAAATGAATCAAATAATAAAGGAATAACTAAGATAATGAGAAAAGAAAGATATGGAAGCATGTAGAAGGTTAAGGAATTATCCTCCGAGGAGGGATTTCATATCTTTAGGATTTCTTGGGTTCCAAGGAGTCCAAGTTGCAAAGATAATGGGAGAAGAAAGAGATAAAATCGAATAAAGCATTATTATGAAGAAGATTTGAGATAATGATGAAATTATAGGAAATATGTGGAAATACGGAGAATGGAATCATCATGGGTGAGATTTCAAGTCCATATGGTTTCTATTGGTAAAAGGAATCCAAATAAATGATATAAAAAGATAAGAGAGAGAAAATATGTATAAAATATGCCTTGTTAATAGGTAACTTTCTTATGAAAAAAATCTCTCATACTTTCGTTTTTGAGTCCCAAATTTGGTACACAAGTGTATTAAGTCATTATGGACTTTCCCCTAAAATTTGGTTGAAAAAGGATGTACGGATTGAGAGTTATGGATTTTGCAAATTATCCTAAAGATAAGTATTAAATGTCACATTTATCCTATTAATCCGAAAATAGTATTCTTGGCGCTTAGATGAGGGCCGTTGGATTTAGATCCAACTATGACTATTCTTCACACTCTTCTTTTAGAAAGGAACAAGGAAGTAATTTTTTGAGATCGGATTTCTTAATGGCCTCTACATGAGAGTTTTTGGGAAGAGTCCCATTGAGATAGGAAGACACTTCCGATGATCCCAAAATCCTATCTTATCAGCTGGGATTGGGAGTTTCCCCAATGGAGCTGAACTCCATGGGAACTGGCCTACAACCGGCATATATATAAGGGGTAGAATTCCCCTTTGGGAACTCCCTCATGTCCGCTAGACCCCGTGAGACTCCCAACATCCATCCCCTGCCTTCGATTTGCTACCCATTCCCCAAATTTCCTCTATTCTACCCCTTGTGCCGCTGCCGAAGGAGATCCTTCTCATTCCAACTGACCAGTGCACCGATCACACAGGCAGGTTCAACCAGAGTTGGCAAAGAGAAATGCTATGTTTTTTCAAGGGTCGAGCGACGACATCGCGAGGTCAATCCTAGAGTTGACTGGGCATCGATGCTTCTATTTTGCGCTGTGCAACACGGGTTTCTATCGCGAGGTTGAAGAAGAGATGCACAGAAAGGACCAAAATACCCTCACGATGCATGTGGCCTTAGGCCCGATGGAGCATGGTAGAAGTGACATTCCATCCTGACCCGCGTTGAAAAGAAAAAGAGTGAGATGCTCTGCTGATGTGGCGGTGTCCCATTGACCGAGAGGTGAGTATTTTACAAAAATTGTAGTAAAAGATTGGTAAATCTGATTAAGACAAATAAAATATGAAAATTGATTAGGAGAATGTGAGGAATCTAATAAAAATATTATTAGCACCTGATTTCGTTTCTAATTGCAAAAGTACCTTAATGTGATCATATAATGCATTAAACTTAGGTTAAAAACCCTAATGAAGATTAGAAATCAGATCTAAGATTCTTAATGGGTTAGTTCGAGTATTAGTAACCTATTGAGATATAAAGTGAGATTTGAACCTAATATTTGATAAAAATTGTCTTAGAGGCTAAATCTGATCGTAATTCTAAAAGTGGTTAAAGTTGCCATCCTTAATGTGTTTATGACTAAGGTTAACCCTAATTTGGTTATTAACAAATTGAGGGGATTGATACGGATGTCTTATGATAATATTCACCCATTGTTAATAAGAAAGACACTTTGATGTCTAAAGAGATGATCCATATGCTTAATAGCTTAATTTAGGGTTTTGATATGTTAATGAGCCTTAATGGGCTTAGAAACCCTAATTTAGGTGTTACCGAGTTTTAATCAGATATAATTCGAGATCCTTTGTATAAAACTGATGTTAGGTTAATCTCAAGCCTAGTAAATGATAAAAAGGCTCTAATGTGATTAAGTTGAATAATTAGGGTTTTGCCTCTAGATATGTTGTTGTTAGGGTTTTGTGGTTATAATGGAGAAAATTTGTAGATAAACCCTAAAGATACCTAACTCGGATTAGAAACCCCAGAAAGTGAATCCATATCGATAAGGTAGATTCTTGATAAGTATGTAGTAAATAGGTTACATATGCTTTTCATGATTCTGTGATTGTGTGATTGAATTTCTTGCTTGGATTGGATTGCTTGATTGGAATTGCTTATTGCTTGTGAAATCTGCAAATTATGTATGTGGTTACTTTATTAATAATCGCCTTTAGTTTCACAATGTTTCCCAAATGTTTCTCGATTGATTGCAACCTAAACTGTTGGATGTTCAATTATGCAATCCTATAAAGTCCCTACGAGTATTACAATTAAATATGAATGTGTTTCTCGAACCTACGTGCCACCCTGATGTATGTTGCAAGACCAAGCCCCAGAGGGAAGGTTTGAATTGGTCAAGCCCTGGAGGGAAGACCATTGGGCACCTCGAGAGGTGACCCCATGCACCAAGCTCAGGATGGAGAAGGTGGCCTTATGTCCCTTACAAGGAAAAAACCCTAAGAGAGGGTAATCCAGGGTTTAGGGCAAAAGTGGTTGAGAAGTCACATTGAAAGTGTAATTTGGATTGTTAATCAATTATTTGTGATTATTAGGTTGTTAGAAAATATTTGTGAAATTGTGTTTGTTACCGACATACCAGTATAGGAATATACTGACTGACGTTTTGTTTGTCACTGTTTTAGGTACATTTCTGAAAAAGGGCAAATAGTAAATTGAAATATTGTGAAGATATAATTAATCTATTCAAGGAGGATTAGTTAGATAGATTTGTTTGGTGGATAGAAGTCTAAATCCAAATTTTCAAGGTATGCAAAAAGATTTATTTTTATTCCAAATTTTTAGTTTAGAAATAGTGGAATTTGATAATTATTTCTGATTAAATGTCGAACCATGGATCCTAAATTATTGGGATATCATCTCTAACCTTTTGGTCTCCCTTAATTAGGGGTTACCAAGAGGCAGGGTCATTACATTTGGTATTAGAGCCTTGGTTTCTCATTTAATCCTTAGTAATTATTAAATTTTACAAACTCTGTAGAACCGAGGGAGTTAGTAGAGGATTTTCCAAAGACGGAGGTGTCTAGAAAAGGATCACGATATGGGGGCTGGCAAGATTTTCCTCCACCCCTCTAGTCGGTCACGAGGACTCCCGGATGTGGTGTGACTTCCTGGCCAATGTTTGAGGTCTTGACTCGAAATAAGACACCTTTAGGACTCTCTCATCTATTTTCATCCCTTCTCAACACTAATTCAATTAAGGATTCTAGGATTTAGGGTTTCTCTCTCTCTCTTCCCCACCCCTCTTAAGGTCAGGGTAAGTATGATAAGGATTAAGGAATCCTCCACCAAATCAATGAAAAGCATGTAAACAAGATGTCATGGACATACATTTAATAGTTTAAGCGTAAACTAAACATTAGTTACATGCTTAGGTTGCATGGCATGAGTTGTCATGCCCTCAGGAGAGCACTGAGGTTAGACCTTCTTGTCAGGAGGATGAGTAGAGCCTTGGAGGCAGATGCCTCCAAGAAGAGGTAGAGACCTGGCACATCCTCTGAGGACGATGCTAACCCTAACCCTAGGTGGAGTTTGAGGAAGATATGATGAGATGAGTTGGATATCATAGTTAACCATGCATGTATGCTCATGGGTTTTACATGCATGCTTTATTGAAAAGTTTTGAGTACCTATGAGGAACGTGAACCATGGGTGGTTGTTGACCCTAGTGCCTCTTGGTGACCAAACCTTGGGTACCTGTTAGGGTGAGGGATATCTCCCTCATTGAGAAGGCTAGAAGAGACCATATAGGAATCCTAATGGGCATACATGAGGAGATAAGAGGCATGTACCTACATAACAAGTGAGTAGCAACAAGGCTGGAAATGGGTTTTAGGCCTAAACCAGAAGTGTTATGCCTAATAAGTGTATGAGATAGACATGCAGAGCTTTCGATAGCATTAGCCGGATATAAGTTTTGATAGTACATTCACCCAAGTAGGGATAGATGTGTATCCTTAAGAGCTTGATCCACCTTCTTAGAGAGAGAACCTCCAGTGGTAAGGTCAGTTGTAGGGTTAGCTCTAGAGAGAGAGAGAGGGCAAGACCCGATGAAGAAGGTTGGAGACATTGGATACAAGACATGAAGAACCATGGGAAGTTCAGTATGTTATGACCTAGAATGGATGACCTAAGTGGATGGTTATGGTTGCCTCATGCATGATCCTTGGAGGCCTGTTGCATCATGGTTGCCTTATAGGAACCAAACCCTAGAAGGAGGAAGAGGCTTCTTGAACTGAGGTACAGAAGTTGTAGGTGTCTACCTTACCTTATAGGTATGAAAGGAGAGTTCCTTAGACCCTGGGGAGGTACGGTAAAAAGTTATGAGGTCTCCCACCGAGTTGGTTATCCTTGCGTAGGACTCTAGGGTGTGGTTCAATTGGATGAACGGTGGGACGTGTATGCCCTACCTTGTGCATGTTTGGTTCATGGTTAGACAACTGATGCATAAGAAGTGAACCTAGGGTGCCTAGACCAAAGAGGGGAAGTAGTGGTACTTAGTGCACCTGATGCTCACAATGATGTTTGAGTTCTTAAGGATTTGAGTTTGGCACCCCCTCATGTTTAGAGGAAAAGGAAACCCCTTGGACTAAGGTACATGATGTTGAACCTCTCACCCATATCAGAGACATACGCATGTAAGATTATGGTCCAATGTTGAGGAATAGGAGCAAGTATGACATACTTAGGAACCCAGAGTGGCTTAGTTCTTGCTAGCTACGTGCCTAAGTAGCATGATAGGGATAAGCATGCACATGATGGTGTAAACCCTAGACGTAGGGATGTTTGTAACCTTTGTTGCTATGAAGAGATAGTTTTCCCCCATCTTGGGGAGGGACCATTCTATAGGGTGAGTGTCAACTTTTGGTTTAGGTTTGAGGTAACCTAAAGAGGTCTCTCATAGGAGCTTGATGAGCTAAGTGGAGAACACATGGTATGAGCATGAATCTATAGACCCTTGTGTGACCATCTCTAAAGGGCATGAGGATAGGTTGCCATGGTGGGAACTTGTATGGGGCCAGACCAAGGTAGGTAGGTCTCCATGGTCCCTATGAAAGGATGTAAGTTTGGCCACATATGCCCAGAGAGATGATGGAGTTTTCGGGTAGGGATTCAAGTTTGATATGTACCATGATAGAATCATAAGTCTATACTAAGGTCAGGTGGGGATAAGACCGATGGGAGTAGGAGTTGCCTAATTCCCTAGTTGCACAAGACCATAGGTTCGGGAGGTAACAACTATCATTGTCCAAGGACCATGGGTTAGGAGATTGATCACCTTCATGAGATCATGGGATCCAAAGGGCAAACGAGGTGGGCACTCCCTAGATGCATAAGGGAAGAGGTATGACCCCAAAAGTACCAACACCCTATAGACCTAGAGGAGATGACTAAGGATTGTGTGATGACCCAAGTGTGTTTGAGAACCATTTTCCATGGATGTAAACTTGATATCGAGATGTTCAGGATGTGGAAACATGTGATGCACATTTTAGCTTAGTTTGGAAAAGTGTACTGGTGATGTGGGATGCACCATCTCTACTCTTAGAACGGGAAGAACTTTGTATTTGGACTGCAACCAAATGCTTATTTCCTCTCGTTATGGGGGTGAGAGATAGGGCAATTCGCATGCCATACACTAAGGATAAAGATGACATGAGTTGAAACATTGCTATGATGTATGAGGATAGAAATAGTAGCATACCGTTGTAGAGAGTACGATGTATGGATGGTTTACAAATATGAAGAGAACTATGGTAGTCATCATGAGGATGTTTTATCAAGAGCAACATGGAATTTATGAGTTATATAAGCTTGAGTTGGATAACCGATATGATGAGCTCGAAGTTTTCTTGACTCAGTTAGACCTAAATCTGAGATGTGGATGATGAGTGGAGTATATGAAGGTTTATGTCATCACTGATAAGGAAGCTTATGTGGTAACCGATACCCTTCATCGAGGTATAGCTCAGGTGTATAGCTATCTTATTTAAGAGAGGTTGTTAGGCAAACACTAAGTTCGTTAGAAGATGAGACCATGTATGTCTAACACCCAGATACAATCAGATATGTTGGTAGAGGTGGTTGCTCAGTTAGCTAGACTAGAGCTTGATGAGATAGAAGGACGGTTGTAAGAACCTCAGATACAACTCTCCGGAAAGGAAGGTGATGGAACCCACGACTAGAGTGTTTTAGGGTTTATGAGGAGTCAACACTGAGGAATCATGACATGCATGAGCTTGTGATGTTAAGTACACCTTGCACCATGGTACTGCTAAGGTGAATAAAGTTTGAAGTAGTGCTTTGAATACCTGAGATAAAGAAGTAGATAGAGTTGCATGTGGGTGAAGGTCAAACACAAGTAACCCAATGCATTGCTAAAAAGAATGAAGAGTCCCGAGAAGGAATGGGAGTGGATCACTATGGACGTTGTGGTGAGTCTCCCCTAGATAAAGAGAGGTCATGATGCAATATGAGTTATGGTAGAACACCTTGCCAAGTTGACCTAATCCCTTACCTAAGAAAGAGAGCACTTTCGGTGTGACAGATCTGGTTGAACTATATATGAGAGAGAGATAGTTCATTTACACTATGATCTGAGTTCGATATCATGAGTATGACCTCAAGTTCACTTCCATGTTGTGAAATTAGGTACAAGAAGAACATGATGCTAGATTGAAGTTGAGTACATCATATCACTCCTAATAGATAGACAATCAAGAGAGTATGATCTAGACTAGAGGGTCTGAGGAGAGCATGTGTGCTTGTTCATGGTGATAAATGGGAGAAGTCTCTGCCCTAAGAGAGTTTGCTTGTGTGGATAGCCACCATAGCCAATATTAGGATGTAAGAAGATCTGTAAGGGAGCCCGTGTCGGTCACCGCTTCATTAGGATGATGTCGGTGAAAGGACCTTATGAAGGTTAGAGAGACCACAATGTGTGCAGATGAAGTTGCTTTGATCGTGTGATGGCTGAGAAAGCCAAGGAGTGACATGAGTCATGAGCTGATGCAAAGCAGACTGACATGCAGTTCACTATGGGAGAATATGTGTCATAAAAACTCGACCCCTCTGAGCTACAGCTTAAGATGAGTCTCCGATACATGGGTCCATTTGATATGGATTGGTGGAGATGCTTATGTTTAACCTTACCCCTTAGGATAACATGATGTATGGTGTGTTATATGAGTCTGATCTAGGGCACTATGTGATGTATCCTAACCATGTGCTAAGCCATAAACCTATTGAGCTTCTAGGGAGGTTAAAATACCCTGAGTCACCTATGAGGGTACGAGATACCAAGGTGAGAGAAAACTCAGATGTAAGAATATAAGATGATAAGGGTTCCTTAGAAGCATCATGGAAAGGATGAAGACACATGGGAGCTAATGATGGACATGAGAAAGTCTTATCCTATTTGTTTGTATGCTTGGTGGAATTTTGAGGGAAAAATTCCTATAAGAGGGGAAGGATGTTACAACCCCAATTTTTGGGTCCTTTTGGTTGGAAATACAATTTCCCGTATGATTATGTATTTTGTGTGAATTATGTGCCTTGAACAGATTCTTTTGATAAATAGACTTGTGTGTTTGATTTTGTGGGCCTTGTTGGCTATTGGGCCCAATAACAAGAATACGGAAATATAAAGGAAAATGAATCAATTCATAAAGGAATAACTAAGATAATGAGAAAAGAAAGATACAGAAGCATCTAGAAGGCTAAGGAATTATCCTTTAAGGAGGGATTTCATATCTTTAGGATTTCTTGGGTTCCAAGGAGTCCAAGTTGCAAAGATAATGGGAGAAGAAAGAGATAAAATTGAATAAAGCATTATTATGAAGGAGATTTGAGATAATGATGAAATTATAGGAAATATGTGGAAATATGGATAATGGAAACATCATGGGTGAGATTTTGAGTCCATATGGTTTCTAATGGTAGAAGGAATCCAAATAAATGATATACAAAGATAAGAGAGAGAAAATATGTATAAAATATGCCTTGTTAATAGGTAACTTGATTATGAAGAAAAGTCTCTCATACTTTTGAGTTTGAGTCCCAAATTTGGTACACAAGTGTATTAAGTCATTATGGACTTTCGCCTAACATTTGGTTGAAAAAGGATGTACGGATTGAGAGTTATGGATTTGACAAATTATCCTAAAGATAAGTATTAAATGTCACATTTATCCTATTAATATGAAAATAGTGTTCTTGGCGTTTGGATGAGGGCCGTTGGATTTAGATCCAATGGTGGCTATTCTTCATGCTCTTATTTTAGAAAGGAATAAGGAAGTGAGTTTTCGGGATAAGATTTCTCAATGGCCCCTACACGAGAGTTTTTGGGAAGAGTCCCATTGAGATCAGGAGAGGAAGACGCAACCAATGATCCCAAAATCCTATCTTATCGGCTGGGATTGGGAGTTTCCCTAATGGAGCCAGACTCCATGGGAACTGGCCCACAACCTACCTATATATAAGGGGTAGAATTCCCCTTTGGGAACTCCCTCATGTCCGCGAGACCCCATGAGACTCCCAACACCCATCCCCTGCCGTCGATTTGCTACCCATCCCCCGAATTTCCTCTATTCTACCCCTAGTGCCACTGCCAAAGGAGTTCCTTCTTGTTTCAACCGACCAATGCAACTACGAGGAAAGTGATCATGCAGGTAGGTTCAGCCGAAGCTAGCGAAGAGAAACACTGCATTTTTTTGAGGGTCGAGCGACGATATCGCGAGGTTAACCCTAGAGTTGACCGGGCATCGACGCTTTTGTTTCACACCGTGCAACACAGGGGGTTCTATCCTGAGGTTGAAGAAGAGATGTGTAGAAAGGACAAAAATGTCCTCACAGTGCGTGTGGCCTTAGGCCTGAGGGGGTGGGGCAGAAGTGACATTCCATCCTGACCCACGTTGAAAAGAAAAAGAGTGAGCCGCTCTACTGATGTGGCGGTGTCCCATTGGCCGAGAGGTGAGTATTTTACAAAAATTGTAGTAAAAGATTGGTAACTCTGATTAAGACAAGTAAAATATTAAAATTGATTAGGAGAATGCGAGGAATCTAGTAAAAATAATATTAGCACATTATTTCGTTTATAATTGCAAAAGTACCTTAAGATGATCATATAATGCATTAAACTTAGTTTAAAAACCCTAATGATGATTTGAGATCAGATCTAAGATTCTTAATGGGTTAATTCGAGTATTAGTAACTTGTTGAGATATAAAGTGAGATTTGAACCTGATATTAGATAAAAATAGTCTTAGAGGCTGAATCTGATCATAATTTGAAAAGTGGTTAAAGTTGCCATCCTTAATGTGTTTATGACTAAGGTTAACCCTAATTTGGTGATTAACGAATTATGGGGATTGATACAGATGTCTTATGATAATATTCACATGTTCTTAATAAGAAAGATGTTTTAATATCGAAAGAGATGATCCATATTCTTAATAGCTTAATTTAGGGATTTGATATGTTAATGATCATTAATGGGCTTAGAAACCCTAATTTAGTTGTTAATAGGTTTTAATGAAATATAATTCGAGATCCTTTGTATTAAACTGATGTTAGGTTAAAATCAAACCTAGTAGATGATAAAAAGGCTTTAATGTGATTAATTCGAATAATTAGGGTTTTGCCTCTAGATATGTTGTTGTTAGGGTTTTGTGGTTATAATGGAGAAAAGTTGTAGATAAACCCTAAAGATACCGTAACTCAGATTAGAAACCCTAGAAAGTGAATCCAAGTTGATAAAGTAGATTCTTGATAAGTATGTAGGAAATAGGTTACATATGCTTTTCAAGATTATGTGATTGTGTGATTGAATTGCTTGCTTGGATTGGATTGTTTGATTGGAATGGCTTATTGCTTGTGAAATCTGCAAATCGGGTATGTGATTACTTTATCAATAATCACCTTTACTTTCACGATGTTTCCCAAATGTTTCTCGATTGATTGCAACCTAAACTGTTGGATGTTCAATTATGCAATCCTATAAAGTCCCTATGAGTATTACAATTATATATGAATGTGTTTCTCAAACCTACATGCCACCCTGATGTATGTTGCAAGACCAAGCCCCAGAGGGAAGGTCTAATTTAGTCAAGCCCCAGAGGGAAGACCATTGGGCACCTTAAGAGGTGACCCCAGGCACCAAGCTCAGGATGGAGAAGGTGGCCTTATATCCCCTGCAACGACAAAACCCTAAGAGAGGGTAATCCAGGGTTTAGGGCAAAAGCAGTTGAAAAGTCACATTGAAAGCATAATTTGGATTGTTAATCAATTATTTGTGATTATTAGGTTGTTAGAAACTATTTGTGAAATTGTGTTTGTTCCCCACATACCAGTATAGGAATATACTGAATGACGTTTTGTTTGTTGGCATTTTAGGTACATTTATGAAAAAGGAAAAATAGTAAATTGAAATATTATGAAGATACAATTGATTTGTTCAAGGAGGATTAGTTAGATAGACTTGTTTGGTGGATAGAAGTCTAAATCTGAAATTTCAAGGTATGCAAAAGGTTTTATTTTTATTCCAGCTTTTTAGTTTAGAAATAGTGGAATTTGATAATTAGTTCTGATTAAATGTCGAACCATGGATCCTAAATTATTGGAACAGTGTCTCTAACCTTTTGGTCTCCCTTAATTGGGGGTTATCGGGAGGCGGAGTAGTTACAATAGGAATAAAAGGGGGGTTACCTCAATAATTTCATGTACAGACTGGTGAATTTGGGGGTCGATCCCACCCATTGTTTCATGATTAGACGACCGTGATGGCTCTGCTTACCAACATTATGAGCACCCCAGACAGGTCCACAGTCAAAGTGACATATAGTGGAGTTTGACAGTTGGTGGCCACTGGACCTGGCTCTGTAGACCACCATCGACTATGATCGGTGGTCAACGATCGCCACCTCCAGCATGTGCGACCAATGAGAGGGTAGTAGCATCACTACAACACTCCATGTTAAAAGATAACAATAACAAGTAAGGGTAGATCAAGTTCTTGTGAGAAGGATGCCCACACTTGGGCTGGCCAGGCAGACTCACCCCAAACCTTTGATGTGCCTACGATGGTGCAAGGGAGAGGCACGTCGAGATGTTCCCAAGCAGTGAAGCCCTATGGCTGGAGGACGAAGATGACTAGAAAAGGGGTGCAAGAAGATGTGAATTGGGAGGAAATAGGGAGAAAGAAAGAGGAAAGTGAGGGAATAAGAAAGGGGTTCTCACATTCATTCAAGGTGTTGAGAATAGAGCGTATAGAGTGGTCATCGATGTTGTTAGTTGGTGCCAATGACATTGGCGTTGGTGCACTGTAGTGGACGAAGAGGATGAGTGGGGGACTGCTAGATCCCTGCTTGTAAGATCGAACATGTAGAATAGAAAGTGTTTATAGGGTTTGGGAGTGCAAGAGGCATCGTATGGTCCATCCTCCTCTCATGGGCCTTGTTGGCCCAATCCAAAATAGAAGCAAAAGACCAAATTTTGAATTAAATCAAGAGTAAATGAATGATTCTTCAAAATCTCATAAATCAGACTACAAAGGTTGGATTGATGTGATTCTTGTGATGTTGGAAAGATAACTGAAATCTTTACATCATGAAATATACTAGGAGCAAGGTTATCACATTGATGGGGTTCAATTTCAGTTTCAATATGACGATTCATTAACTTATGAAACTTAGATAAAAAGTGCAAATTAGTGTCACCCATGGTGTAATTGATCATTGATGTGACCAAATTGGAGTATCACAATGTATACACTATGTAATTGATGTCCAATTGAGTTATAAGGCCTTGATGAGAAAGAATTAGCATAATATAGGAGAGAGAAAAGTCAGTCTATCAAAAATAAGATTCTTATAACTTTTCACTATTTTTCTTGGTTACAAAGTATTCAATATATTCTAATCTAAGTTATATGAGAAAGAAAATAAAAGGAACCATATGGAATAGTTTTGACATTTTAACTTACAAGTTAGTCATCTATTAAAAAAAGAACAGTTGTCTGAGAGAATAAAAAGGTTTGGATGCACTTTTTGTCTAGTCTATCAAATTATATATTGATCTTTGTGTATTCTAATAAGTCTATTTGAAAGGCCACATGAAGGGTTGAATGTAACTTTTGCCTCTAGTTGTTTTAGAAAAAATATATTTTAACTATGTGTAACATCCCAAATTTTGATAAACATAAGTTTAGGGTTTAAATGAATTTCTCCACTAATTAAATTAAAATCTTGGATTTCAACACAAATAAACCCTGATTCAAAATCCAAAAATTTAAGTTCATAATTGTATTCTTCAACTAAGCCCCAATGTGTTTATGATAGCCTAATATAGTGTTTGAAGCATGTTCCACTAAAGTAAGAAATGATTATAACTTATATTAATTAATTGGTAATTCCATTACATCAAACTTAGTCATAATTTGTGAATAAGTCCCACATGTGGGTTGATAATGAAATTGACTTGATTACTATGCATGTCTGGGCTAAATAAATTTCATATGGGATTAATACAATAATATGTTTCTCTACATAAAATATAGGCCTTCAATAGTTATTAGATAATTCAAAATATCTAAAAAAAAGTTTATCTCAAATATACAAGAAGGGATAGTTTGGACTCTTAAAACTAAAATCTAAAGAAATATGTATAATCCTTATAGTTTATTTAGTTAACACACCAATTCTAGTTATGTTCAAACCTTCATAAGAGTCCAAAATTCATTTAGAAAGAAGTTAACTTAAATATATGGGTTTTCTTAACTAAGTCAATTCCTGATTAATATGGACTTGGTTAAAATAAAGCCCTATGTGTCACACATGTCCTTTTTCTTCTATTTGGTAGCATAAGATCTCTTGGATCATGGTCCCATGGTATTTCCCTCTCAACTATACCTCTTGACAACATGACCTCTCCTATACCTTTGTCACCGATATACAAATTGGTAGAACCCTATTTTAGTTGGGTTTCAACTTCTAGATGCCCAAACAACTGTGAATCCTTTTCCCACCGAAACACCATCCCTAGAGTTTCCCATGGAAAAACATGATAATGAGATATATAAATATGCCCTAGGAATGATCTACAACAACCCCCCATCTAGCCTGATGATGCCTACCTCAAACCCAACCCTCCCCCTTTATATACTAGTGACCAACCATTTTCCGCCATATCCAGAAGCCTTGCTAGCAACCCCAAGGCACTGAGTAGCTTCCTACATGTGCATATTTTCAAGCTCATGGTTCAACCAATTTCTACATATACACGTACTCCATTGTTTCTCCCTCTTATGCCTTTTTTGCTTTTGGTCCAATCACAAAGGTTCTCCAAGCTTCAATCAAGCTTTCTTCTATATTTTCATGTCTTTACCTTTGGTTGGATTTCTCAAACTCGTATAGACCTTTGATTTGTTTCAAGATTGTCCCATGTTTTGTTTTTTGGATCCATCACCTGGTCAACCATGACAGAGTTTCTATGAATTCTCCATTACCTTTAAATTATGTACTTAGGACCATCGAGACCGACATCAAGTGGGAACTCAACAAGAACCTCCTTTGGGTCTAACTTGTAGTGTTTTCACAATCCAGACTTCACCTCAAGCACACTAGGTTTTTTATACTTTCCTTGCATTAGAGGATAATAAAAGCATATGAACGCCACTTATTTTACTCCTTTTCTCTCAATCTCCTATGATATTGTCACACTGGGTATGGCCAAAGTCAGACCCCCCACACTTTGGTTAGCCATCTAGCTAAGTTACAAACGTGACCTCTGGAACACATGTCCACTTATAGTTTTCCCAACTAAGATAAGAGTTAACATCTCTAGATAATGCTAATATGGAATTATAATGTCTTTTGATTGGTCAGAATTTTGAAAATTCACATCAATTAAATTGATGGTTAGAAAATAATGTGCAAATGTGATTCGATAAGGATTTCTTGAATAGAACCTGATTCAATTATTTTTAAATCCTAATTCCAAGTCTATGGCCATGTTTTATTAAAAGATAAAAATAGGGTTAAGTTGCATATTAAGTGAGATTAATGATAAGTATATTGTTGAGCATGGTGATTAGGTTTCTTTAACCTTGGGAGAAGTATTAGGAGTTTCTTCGAGAAAGGTAAGTGGTCCATGCACATTGAACATTAGTATTGATTGCTTGTATGTTGTATGTATGTACGTATCAAAATCAAGTAAGTATGTATTCTGACTCCCTCCTAAAATATAGGAGGTAAAAGAGTTACACACAGCCCTACGCTACATATCATAAAGTGAAACAACTCACTCATTTATCTAAAATGTAGTTTGCTCTTAACATATTTACAAAATTTTGTTGCAATACTACTCATAATCTTGGTTGTACCTCCATGTATTCTTCCATTTCTTTTACTCCATATGTGAGAGCATACTACAACAAACAAAAGTCTCTCATTGTCCCCTTTACCACAGTAGGTAATCATCTTCTTTGCTTCCTCCTCTAAGGTCATCTACAACCAAAGTTATTTGCATACCATTTCCCAAATTTATTTGGTAAATTTGCAGCTCCCAAACAAGTGATTATGGGACTCTCCATCTTCATTGCACAATAAAATATATTAGAAACATCATTATTCCATTTATGTACCTTGTCCAGAGTAGCCAATGCACCATGTAAAATTTTAAAAACCCACATAGTTTATTTTGGTACATGTTTTCCAAACCAGATATGTTCCACAACCATATGTTTTAAATATCTAGATCTTATCACTTCCCACAAGTCCATCATTTGGATTTTTAGTCTGCCATTATTTTGTAGCACGAGGTTCAAATAAGTACTTCACTTGTAGCTACAAGTCCGTCATGACATTAATGGTGCATGAATATCCTTCTCCCATCCTTTACTGAAAATATAGCCCACATATGTGTGTATGTATGTATGCATGTATGGGATTAAGAGAGAAAGATTTCTCCCCCCTTCTCCCATGCCCGTGGCAAAGGGTGAATGCCCGAAAGGGTGGTAAATCAAGGCAACAACTAGGATTCGAACCCAGATCCCTTTGTTAGGAGACACCATGCTTGACCACTTGAGCCACTCCTTGTCGACATGTATGTATGTATATATGTATGTATGTATGTATGGGATAAAGAGAGGCATTCTCTCCCCCTCTCCCATGCCCGTGATGGAGGCCAAACTTCCGGGAGGGTGGTAAATCAAGGCGGCAGTTGGGATTCGAACCCGGGTCCCTTCATGAGGGGACACCGTGCTTGACCACTTGAGCCACTCCTTTTCGACTGTATGTATGTATGTATGTATGGGATTAAGAGAGAAAGACTTCTCTCCCCCTCTCCCATAACCCGTGGTGGAGGCCAGACGTCCGAGAGGGTGGCAAATCAAGAGATGCTTCTCTGTGTGGTTTCGAACTCGGGTCCCTTCATTGGGGACCAACAGAATTCGCCAACTGGGCTATTCCCTTGCCAGCATGTATGTATGTATGTATGTATGTATGTATGTATGTATGTATGTATGTAAAGTGTACATGAAATGTTATGAATGTCTTGTATATTGTTTCAATTGCTTATGAAGATAAAAGTCAATGGATCTATAATGAATTGAATGTCTTGTTTATTGTCAATAGTTATTGTATCATTTCTTATGCACACTAAGAGTAAAGATAATAATGATGTCTAAGAGCAAGTTAGGAGTTTTCAAGAGAAAGATAATATAAAAGATAACTTATATAGGATCCTCACTAAGAGGCTCATGAAGCAAACTAAGAGGCACTTTGGTGGATATGAGAAGAGTACTTTGGTGTGTAAGAGAAGATACACTTAGGTGCATAAGAGAAGAGAAACTTTTGTACAAATTTGAGGATTCTTATATAGGCCAAGATGAAAAAAATGATACAAAAGTAATTATATCTTTTCTTTAATGTTTGACATTTGAAGTTTGTTTTCAGTTTACATGTTCTCAATAAGATATAATATGTTCAATTCCAATTACAAAAAGTTTGATGCATTGCTGGGGGGCATGATGCCCATTGGTAAGGAGTAAGCATAGAGGAGTAGATCCATAAGACATGAAAGGTACTTGAGGATCTTTAGAAGAAAGGACCTATTGGAGTGCCAACTATACCTAATTTAGATTTCTTTTCCTATATATGAGAAAATACATTGTGTTTTAAGTGTGGAACATGTATAGTTTATTTTATGTCTAATAATGCTGAGGAATTCAAAATGAGAATTGTTATATTTATCATGTGATATTTTATATATGAACTCTAATTTTATGCAATGGGTATCATGATTATGACATCCCCCTTGAAGTGAATGCAATTTATGCTTCCGCTCTCTGTTGTGTATGTTTTACAAGTGGGGTGTTACAAAAATGGTATCTAAGCTGAAAACATACTTGTCCACTAGGCTTTTCTCAGAATCTCATCTAGTTTATGTCCTTTTTTGCATGTGGAACCTAAGAAGAGAGGTGATAATGACAAGATACCCATGGGTGAGGAAGAGGATGATTCTCTCAATTGGATCGGATGATGGACTCTAGAAGGGGGTTGAATAGAGCTAAAAAAACTTAAAACAAATTCATTAGACCTTCAAAATATATCAAGAGATAAGGTTGAATATATGGAATTTGAGTGCAACTAAACATACATAGCACGGATGAGAGAGATTGAATAATAACAAGAACACAAGATAAGTATAGTGGTTCTAAACTCCAAACCAGGAGACTGTACATTCACTACCTAGAATGGTCAACTTATAGGATTTTTCAACCATGTATCACTCCTTATGTTCCATAATAAGAGTTACAAGATATGACCTTCCTTTTCTGGGATAACGATACCTAGCCTTCCCATTGAGGACAAGGGAGCCAATAACTGTGAGACCCCTAGCCTTGCTTAAATGGTTAAACATGCTTAATTACCATAATTTAATTCTTAGAAATATAATATAACCTTATGATATGATATGGAATCATAAGACAAACTTAAGTTTCAAGTTTGGTCCAATTTAAACAATGTTTGTGCAAGTTATGTAATTTTATGTACATTTTGGACTTTTCTACAATTTACCCAATTGAGAGGTTTTATTGCAATTTATCACTTTCATTATGTTTTTTGGATGTTCTTTCATCATTCTTGAGCTTGTTTAGCCATGGGGCACTTAGTTGAACCTTGGTTTGAAGGTGTTTTCCTCAAGGGTATTTTAGGGTCTACCCCTTTATGGATTAGCTACCTTTAGGAACTATCAAGCAAATGGTTTATTTGCTTTGCTTGCAAAATCAAGAAATGAGGGCTAAGTAGGTATCCATGGATGGTGGTTCATCTTCTTGTGTGGCTTCTTGTATATCCTTAATAGTTTAATGCCATGGATGCATGGAGCGCTTTTAGACACCTCATGCTTCTTCTCTTTCCTTATCCTTCAAGCTTTATATATCTACTTTTAAGCTCCCAAATGAACGTTTTTATCTCTACATCCCCCTCTTTTTATCTACAGAGGACTTGTCCAAGGTAGAAGAAGAACGCAAATTTCTTGGTGGAAGCATGTAGGGTTTTGTTTTGCTTCCTTTATGGTTTGTAAAGTTCCTTCTTGGTGGTCTTGACCTAACTTAGTAAGTTTCACCTTCTCTTTCCCATTTATTTTGCTGTTCTTATTCCCCCTATCTTTCTCCATGTCAGAGCCTTTCTGTTCCATCGTAGAAGTTGCTCTAAATCTCTAAAACCCTACCTTTCTTGCTCCTTATGCTTAGGGTTTGCTTCTTTGATGGAGAAAGGTGTTAGATGGACGAATTTAGAGCTTATGCTTGGATTTTCTACCCTACCTACTCAAGTTTTCTTCTGTTTAGGATTTTATCTTCTCATTAGAGGCAAGTTTTATAACTTGCTCCACGTTTATTTCTTACCATAAGCTTGCTAGCTCATGTTCTTTCTTTAAAATGATCATCCATGCACTAAAAAGCTATGCTTGACTTGGATTTCGATTTTTATGATGTTCCTTGTTCTGATTTCAGTTCTAGATAAAATTTTAATCATGTGTACGTTCCTCATAAGATATAAGATGACTTGGATCAGGTTGGTTTGACAACCGGTGGTGCTAAGCACCCATCAACCAATGGTCAATTTTAGGGTTTAAAGCTGATTTCTTCTATAAACACATGACCCAATGGTGGTACCATTGCAACAGCCTATGGTGTCATCTTCATGAAAACTGATAGTGGTGACCAAGGGTGTCAACTGATTTTCACCCCTTAGGTCAGGTTATGGCCTAATTAGAATCTTAATTATCAACAACTAAGTACCCTAATGATGCCATCAGTCAATGGTGACATTAGCTTAATATCCGATGATGGTTAATGAATATAGTGATGATCTAACAACCTGTGGTGACTTAATGGTTAGTACTGATGGTGGATCAGGTCTCCACAACCTATGGTGAGTTAAGCATGTAGTTGTAGCATCAATTAAGCCTTAAACAAATGGTTTCTTGGGTCATTTGATGCATTGATTGGACCTATACTCCAATTGATGGTTTAAATATATAACTTGACCCAATGGTTAAGATCTAATATTTCTTCATATAATAAATTGGAATGATGCCTAATGTAATATGTTGGTCCTAATAAAGTGATTTATATGGTTTCCTTTATGAGATCAACTTAAGAATCTCATTTGTTGATGGCTTGTTTTAAATAAACAATCACTTGTGGGTTTTACCTTACTTTCAATGGAACTTTTTATGTTGTTAATCAAGGGATGTCTAGGGTTAAAAGGTGACTCTTTATAGAGAAAAACTAATGACTTCATAGGTGGCTTATCCAATGTGTTTACTTAGGTAAACAACCAATAGTCTTACCTTCTCAACAGTCTAATGCTTTGGGATGATGTTTATGGTAAGTTTGTATAGTTTGAGTGATGTTGAAACCTAATGGAGGTTTACCTTAATAATATAGTCTTACCTTTTCCCTCATATTATTAGAATTGATAATAAATATAATGAGTTAATGGGAAACCCTGATGAAGTATATTTCATTATACTTAGCCCTAATATAACCAAGTGATGGTAATTGATTATGAACAACCCCTTCAATGATGAATAGAAACATGGAGTACTCTCTTTTGTGGTTGAACCCTAGTATGCTATGACCTGATGGTTACACCTTGAGTTATGTGTGGATCCATATGTGAGAATGGTATGGAATGTGATAATGATCTTCACCTTATGCATCCATGATCCAATCGAGATTCCATGAGTTAGGGTTTGGGTATGAGTGTTGATTAGTAATATTAATATGATTTATCTTATTGAACCTAACTCTAATGCAAATAGATAAATATGAGTATTCATGTTTAACCTTATTATATGATGACATGATGGTGGAATAATATCCTTAATATGATTATAACCTTAATGTGTGAATTGGTGGTTATCATAGCCACATGGTTGATACTTTCTTATGCTAAACATGTGCATTATGAATATTATGAGGGTTAATCATATATAGATTCCTTGCATGTTGATGTAATAAAGGAATGATTTTAATTTTAATATAACCCTTCTATGATTGTTTATGAAATATCTACCAACTCATTAATGCAATATTGTGTTGTCCGGTGTATTATATGTAAGTGATGTGGTTGAGCCTTATTATAAGGCATGAAAAGATAGTGATGGTCTTGTAGGGAATAGTCAGATGGTCTTAATGACCTTTGGGCATGGTTAAGCCCTGAATGAGGTGTAATCCTCTTGTGTTGATAAGGGTTGATACCCTGTGATATTGTGAAAAGGATTTATATCCTATGATAGTATGATGACAAGTATAGTCTCATGAATGACAAGACAATAGTATCATGTGATGATGATTTGATGATAAGTATAATATCTTGATTGGTAGGTGAATACTTCCATGTGATGTTGAGATGAGAAATTATGTCTCATATGTTTTATATCTTCTGAAGTTGTTATATAACAATGTTTTCTAGATATGAATTAGGGTTTGTATGTCCAATTGTGTTATGCAGCCTTAATTAACCTAATTGGAGATAACTAATCAAGTGAAACTCTAATAATGTAGTGCCTAGTGCCGTATAACCATCTTCAGTGTCAGAACTTGCTGGATGGTGAAACGAGTATTCCTAAGGGAAACTCAGAGCACATACTGTTGAGTATGTGGGGGTGGCAAGTTGAGGATATATCCTTGTCATCCACAATTGTAGGTTATGGAGGATGACTGCGGTCATGCCTCAAATATTGTGAAATGTGAAAGGCAACAATGTAGCTACTGGTGCCTCTTATAGAATGGCCATGCATGAGCTTGTTCTCTAGTGCCATGACCTATACCAAGGGCGGACTAGTTGTTAGCAGCTTGACTATATGTCACTATAGGGGTATCATTGATTGATATGTCACTACCTTTTTACTCATACTAATCAAGGGGGTGAGATCTTAGGATATTGACACTCCTAGATCTTGTACGGAACCGAATAGCCCTTCGTAGGGGTCAGTTGTACTTTGTATGGTAGGATTCAAATTCCCCAGGGCATAATAAAAGATGTAAGACAGTCATGTAGCATATCTATTTAGGGTTATACACAATGCTTCATATTGGATGATAACCCTTCTTTGCTTTCTTTTCACTGAGATGAAGTATAGTACAATAAGACATAATAGATATGTTTATGTTGTAGTTTTGCTCATGTTGTAAACATGCTTATGTTGTCGGATATACAAACACTGATAGTTAAGATGATGATGCTAGCTATGTTTAATATTGCTAGCCATGTCTATTTAATTAGAAATGCTTAAACTACTAATCATGCCTATGTTGTTAATTGTGCTATGATGTTAGTTCTACTTATGATATAGATCTGTTCCCTTTATTTGAGATGCCAATATTGATAGCCATGTTATGTTACTAGACATATTCATGATGTAAGGGATGCTTGTGCTACTAGATTGCTTATGCTATTAGCAAGGAATATGATGATAGTCAGATTAATGATGATGATTGTTATTAGATGCAATTTGATGAAATTTGAGTAGATATCTATCTGAAGAAATGGATTTATTTATTACCTACATATACATTGAAAATCATACTTGTTGCCAAGATTATTTGCTTAATCTATCTAGCATACTTGAACTGTTCAACCTGTTCAATTGATTATGAAATACTCCAACTTCTCAGTTATCTACTATTTAAAATGTTGTAATCAATAAGTGGTGTTGGAGGTTATATCTCTTGCTGGGACATGGGTCTCACCCTTGTGGTTCACCACATCTTTTTAGGTAATTGGCAGTGACGAAAACAGAACCGTGGAAGTAAACAGAAACTACAATAATGAATCTTTGAGAAAGTTGATTAGATGTATAGTGTCCCCTAGAGTCATCCCTGTACTCTCAGTTCTGGGGAGGAAAAGTTTGTATATGGTGTTTCAAACAAATCAGACTTTTGTTAGCATGTTAATGCTTATTTTTGTGGCATATACAAATATTGTTCTCATGTGTATATATGTTGTGGCTAAGGCTATAGAACAATTTGTATCAAATTCTTGGCATAATATGGATACAAGAAAGATGTTGGGCTCTTATGCAAATGTTTCTGAGTGGGTTTTGATGTTGAAATCAGTTTTAATATACCCATATTTTTGGATATGCGATTAATTAATGATCGATTGTGTTTTATGTTTTGAGTAATATTGTTTAGTGTAACAAGTTCTCACAATAACCTCACAAAAGACTTATCTATCCATGACCAGAGTCTTCTACCTCACCACGGACTTACCCACTTTTGCAACGACTCTTCTACCTTCCCCAAGGACTTACCCACTCTTGAAACAAGTCTTACGCCTTGAAGGAATTACCCACTCTTGACTTGTATCTTCGGCCTTTGACTTCACCTTCACCAAGGAGAAGATTTCACTAAGGGACTCCTACCCTTCTTCTTCACCACTCTTATCCAAGAGAGAGAACCTTCATCTTCATGGTAGAAAGAGAGATTGGGAGGTGGAGGAAGTGAGAGCCTCACAAGATATACATGTAGGACTAACTCTATTACAAATCTCCTACTCACTCTAATGGACGTAGCAAGTGATTAAGATTAGGAGTGGAAGGAGGCTCTTGGAGGCACTCAACTATAATATAGAGACCTTCATAGTGCTTGGCTAACCATTGGATAAAGCTTAAGGGATCCTATTTATAGTTAAGGATGCCTCCTCTCTAATAGAAGCACTTAAGGATGAATTCTAGCTGTTTGGGGGTGTTGCAATAGATATATTTTTTGAGTTTTGCAACACTCCAATGGTTAGAAACATTTTTTCTGCACATTTCGTACAGTGCAATTGGTCAAGTTTGAATAAAGGTAACTCGACCAATGGCACTATGCGACAAATAAATTTTGAGTTGTCAGTGAGTTTATCCTGGATGAAACTTAACCAACGACTTAAAATTGATTTTCCTATGTAGGGGTTTTAGTCGATTTTATCTTGGGAAAACTCAGCCAACCCTAGAAGTTTCCAAGATCCATCAAGAGTTTCGGTCGAGTTTATCCTAGATGAAACTCGGCCAACAAAAGTCCCTGTGATGAATTTTAGAAAATGCCATAAAAGTGCTTAAATATTCTATTTAAGTGCTCTTGATTTTTTATAAGCTTAATTACAACTCATACAATCATTACAAGTGATTTACAACATGATTCTAATTTATTTAAGGACTTTTCCACAAAAGTGCACTGGCATTGATTTTGAATTGTCTTTCTCCAAGTTAGGATGCACAAGTTAGGGCATTTAAAGTGTGTCTATACCTAATCTAAAATCAATCAAGTAGAAGCATTAGACACAAATAGTGGAATGATTACTCATCATCAAAACAAGTGTCTAGTCAATTTGACTTTGAGAGACAATTAGACTTTGAGTCAACATTCTCCCCCGTTTTGAAGATGACAAACCATTCCATAAATGTATTATAAACATTTAAGTAAAATCATACTGTTGGAGAAACCTAGAGGTGTCAATAGAATTGAGTTCATATGCTCCCCCTCAATTGATTCTTTTGGAGTTCATATACTCCCCCTTTGATGCTATTTCTTCTGCATAGTTAGATTTTTCAATATTTATATAAACTATGTCTTCTACTCATATATGTCTTCTCCCCTTTACATAAGGAATGACTTCTCCCCCCTTTGTCATTTCAAAAATTGTGACAACCGCTATCCAAATAATAACGTTATCACTCAAAAACCACACGGAAGAAACCATTAACTATGAGTTACCAAAAATCACTAAAAATTAAGAACATTTTCCCATAAAGATCTACTACCAGGAACTTATCACAAAAAGGCCCAAGGTCATATATACAATTACACCATTGCTTGTTTATACATACATCATTCCCTCATATAACTAGAATATGAGACAATAATTGCTTTATCAAAACATACACAAAATCAACTCTACACATTGAGTCATTCCTTGCTAAAATCTCAGATCGATTGCAAAACTGGATTTAAAAACTATTTCCATGGACCTAAGAGTACACAGTCAATACATAAGACTCTATTCTACTAGACACATAACGACACACTCAACCTGAGCTATTACTACTGTTACTACTACTGCTGCTCATTCTCTGCTACACAATCACTACATTCTGGTGCACGTCCAACTAAAAATTTGTGGAACCCACAGGGTGAGACAACAAGTCCCAGCGAGAGATATAACTCTTCGCCAACATTATTATTATCATATATTTTTTTTAAAATAAAAGGTGAACTTAACAGATAGTATCTTAAGAAGTAGTCGATTTGAGGAATCTTGGGCTTCTCTCTCTAGGGTTTGCTCCAGATTCTCTCTACCCCGGTGACGCCACTGGGGGGAGGGGCGTCATCTTTGGCGTGCCCTCCCCTTGGCTTCCAATCGGCCACGATGACTGAAGCTAGGGTTCGTGCTTCTGGAGAAAAGACGTTGAGCTGCAGTTCCAGATGCCTCGACAGTTGCCCCTCTCAGGTCTGGTAAGCGTGGGACAGGGTTGCGTTGCCTGATTTGTGACTTGATCGAGGATGGCACATTCGATTCAATCGACTCCATCTCATTCAAGAGAGACGAACGGAGAGGAGCCTTCCCTTGTTGTCGCTCAGTGTGCTGCACCTGTGCCACTCCCCCTGAGTAACGACCTGGTTACACAGGTTCACGACACCGTCTTTCGCATCTGGTCCTGCTCTGGCATCCTAGGCGGAGAAAGGCTCTTCGACGGGCGTCCGGACTCGATCCTGCATCGTGTCGGCCACAGGGCCTGGGGTCGAGCCTTGTTTGGTCATTGTTGGGCTTTTTCTGTCCGGACGACATTGCTCCCATGCTTGGCGGCGCCCTACTGCTATGCTTTGGCGGTGCCCTGCTGTTGTGCTTCGACAACATATTCTTATCCTGGGAATCATGCTTCCAGCAAATAGAAGGAGACATGTTTCAAACAGGTCAAGGCCCTTGGAGCTTCGACGAACATGGTGAAAGGAGTCAGTCATGCCTCCTCCAGCTATTGGTGGCTCGGCTCTGTTTCTTCTCTTCAGGGCGAAAGGGGGTAGATCGTCATCTCCCTCTCCTCCTACTGGCTTTTCTGCTATGGCAGGATAGAACACCCCTAAGGTGTTTGACAAGGTTGGGTGTTTCCCGCTTCTGTCAGCATCGGTGTTCTTCCTCGACGGTCAGCGCTGTAGGGTGCCAGATCACCATGATGGCCTCTCAGTGTTTGACGAAATGCGTCTGAGTATTCAGAAGCTTTCAAGCATCCGGAGCTTGCTCTCGGTGGTGTCTTGTTGTATGCCGGTGGCGTGCTACCTGGCTTTGGAATGCCCTTCAGGTGTTCGTGGGTTTGTGTCTGTGCAAATAGGGGTCCTCTAGTCTCCCAAGACTGGTGTTGTAGTTGATCCAGGTGCATGGGCTGAAGCTGGTCGACCTCGTTCTTCCGATCCCCCCAAGTCTTGGTTTTGCTTCAGTATTGGGTCCTGTTGGGTGGCTTAGAGGAAAGATGGTTGACACCCATTCTTTCTTGGTTCCTAGTTTGAGTGACGAGTGGTGTTGAGTTATCTTCTTCTGCTGTCCGATGGCTGGGAGCTATTTCTGGGGTTTTCTTCCACTATCTTTGTGAGTGTGGATAATGCATGTGTGAAGGGAGTTCCTAGATTCTACTCTTGGTGATCGGTACAGTTGACTCAGATATCAAGCTCTCTTGTTGAACTGACATGAATACAGGTTGGGGCTACCAACGATTAAGTTGAGGTAGCTGATGAAGTTAGATTGGACTTTGCCTCTGAACTCCATTATAGGCTCAAGTACAGGCTTTGGTTGATATTCTTTAGCCTATGATGATGAGTCTGCACTCTTTGTGGGTGGGCGTATTGTTAGTGGAGCTCCTCATCAGAGTAGGATGTAGTTATATTTTCTTTTGCTTGTACGAACGCTCTTGATGTTTGTTCTTTGGCTGGGTCCTCCTCTATCTATTGCGGTCTTCTGCGTAAGACCTTTAGTATCTTTTTCTGTTTTTGGTAATCCTCTAAGAGGATTAGGGGGTGCAATTTCTTGTACCTAAAGTTTTGGTATATCACAATAGTAACAGGATTTTCGCTGACAAAAAAAAACAGATAGTATCTTAACTAAACAATCTAGATAACCATGACTGAATAGTAGATCAAGTATTTGCTTTAGAAGGAATATGAAGAACACATAAAACTGTTATAAACTAAACATTATAAAAGAAAAGCAAGGCTTCAACTAATGTTTCTATATTTGATCCTTAAACAAATACACCATACAGATGATTACATCGTCAATCAATCTTATGCCCTGTGGAGATGAGAATATACCTTTCATCTCCAACTGACCACTGCCTCGCCTCATCAGTGCCATAAAGGTCTATGGAAGGGCCAGAATCCATGACCTCACCTGCCTCGATCAGTATGAGAGTGGCAGTGACATATGAGTCAATCCACATTTTAGCTATCCTGGCATATAGAGGCTCTTCGCTATAGAGATACAACATGTAGCATGGTCTCTATTCAGGATATGACCTTCTTCCATCATTCCTACTTTATATATATTGAGTCATGACCTTATTCCATACTTTTCCTTGGTGCTCGAGCTACAACCTTGACCATACTCTTTCTTGAATTTAGGATACAAATTGTACCCCACATATTCAACAATATGTGCTCTGAGTTAAACTCATTTCACCATTCAAAAAGTTCTAACACCGAATGGATCTATGGCCACAAAAATTACATTTTTAGTTCCACTTGATTAATTAGACCAATTGAATGTCTTTTAGCATCAACCAAGTTACAATGTACAACACACAAGATAATTCTACAAAATAAAAGGGCATAACTTATTACCAGAACATATAGGAACATACAAAGTGTCATATCTTCACATAAGATAGTAGACCATCATCAGGTCATAAGATCATTTATTCCTTTCCTTGTGTTATCATAACACATGTGCCTCATAAGGCTATCATTATCACATATTGTCAAGGAATATCACTTCCTTGTATCAGTTCCAGAGGATATCACCTCCATTAGACATTACACCTTTATTAGGTCCTAAGACCCATTACATCACACATGGTGATTCATTATCATCTCATCATGCCTTATTAAACATGTGAGTATTACTCAGGTCACATCATTTGTACTAACTTGCCATAACAACTTGTAATCATTACGTTTAGAAAGAGGGTATTACTAAAATACCTTTAAACACCTTTGGTTAAGACAAATAGGATATAATAAAATTTCTAATCAGAATTAGGCCTCATACTATTTACACTTGATTTGGGTATCAAACCTTTAGTTCATTATTGAACAACATTACCTTTACCAGGCACAAGTATCATTAGGTCATTAGACCCATACATATCATATTATTGTGAAACAATTCCATATGGCTCACAAAGCCTTACATAATCCATTTCATGTAATTACATTATAGGTCCTCTCTAGCTGTACTCATCCTTTTCACGATTAGGATTTCATGACAACACCATGTCACATGGAGAATCATTCACCTTCCATCCTTCCCTTAATTAGGGTTTGGGTTTCCTCTTATTGTCAATTAGGGTTTCCAAATTAATGATTATCAATCACACCTTAATTCTCATCTTAAGAGTTATAATATTTCCATAAGTATTCAAACATACTTAATACTTTCATTAATCACCATCAATTATTTATCAACATGAAGTAGTACTTTTCCCACATGAGATGTACAAGTTTCTCTCTCATCTTTACTATAATATTGATCTCAACATACTTATCACATTAGTTGAACTCACTTTAGGGTTTGTCATTCCCATAATGAATTGAATTCATCTCATTACTTCATAAAGTATCGATTAATTATATCCAAGTGTACAAATTTACACTCATCAAAGTGTATCAGTTCATGTTCATTAAGGTGTATCGGCCTACATGTTACGTCTTGTGTCAGACTACACACATATGATTGTGTCGGCCTAAGCATCTTCACTTGTATCAGCCAAGACACATCGAACCTTGTATCGATTTAGACACACATGATTGTGTTGGCCTAGGTACATCAAGGTATTGATTATAACATGTTTGAGAAGGTATATCGGTTATGGTGCACTCTAGGGTATCGAACACCCTATCACCTTGTGTATCGACCACAAAACTTCATTGTGTATCAAACACACCACTTCATTGTGTATCAGCCACTAAACCAACTAGGGTATCGACCACACTATCAATTAGTGTATCGGCCTCTAGGGTTTGAGTTGTATCATATTAGGGTTAGCCATATCGGCCGCCACACTCAACCAACTAAACATGATTACATACACCTCCTTTACTAGTCATCTCTAGATTATTATAGGCCAATATCATTAGAGGCATATCAGTTTATAGGGTCTAGAATACTGGCCTAGATCCCTCTTGGTCATATCGAGTTAGCAACATATCATTTAGAACATCTCAAGTCATGACAACCTCCCGCATTTATGAGTAAAGGAATGTGTTAACTTAATTATTTCCAAGGTATTGAACTTCCCTCATCTTAATCTTGAGTGACAGGCTCAAAAACTACATGGACATTAGTCCTATGCATGTACAAACCAATGGGGAGGGCTAAGGGCTCATGTATATTGGTTTACTCATTTGTGTCAGTTTACATACTTATGTGTATTGGGCTAGGGTTTCCCACAAACCGATATCAGTTTGTGCATAATGGTTTCATCATCTTCAAGCTATCGAATTTCGTCCATAACAACTCTACTTCATAGACATCAACCCCACATATCCATTAGAGCTCATAGAACCATCATCCAATCAAGAAAAGTCAAAGTAAAGAAGGAACCACCAAGTACTGCATGATAAAAGGTGCATAATAATAAAGTTGAGTTCAAGTTATATAACCCACCTCAAGATCACCACTAAAGCTCCATACTTACAAGATCCACATTCCCAAGGTTGAAGATGACTTATAAAAGTCTAAGACTTTGACCACTACACCTCGACATGGAAGGAAGACACCATAGTAAAGAACTAGGTGAAGAAGGAAAGAAAGAAAACATGGCCCGAGAAGCATAATCTTTCCAAGGTAGGAGATGACCATGCATTTACCTTAGACAAGTAGCTTAGCCTTCCTCTTCCTCCTTGAGATCCTAGGATCATCCTCCAATCAAGAGAAGGTAAAGGGATTGGAAGGTTTACTAGGAGGTGAAAAGAGAGGTATATATAGTTGAGGCTCATGAAAGAGAGTGCACACAAGGTGTCATAACCATATATACATGGGTGACACACGTGTTAATGCATGGTGGCTCTTTTCAAAATGTGTATATTGACATGCGAGGCTAATGTGGATAACCCAAGGGTGAGATATTGGCCATTGGATAGATTCCTTGACAAGATATCACAACTCGACATTACTAAGTGTACAAACTGATACCACTTTTCCAAGGAAGTCCAAAACCGATAGGATTCACCTTATTGAGGTTTTTAACTCGATACAGATGCTTCCAAAAAGTTTCCAAACCGACATGGGACTCCCTCCATGGCTTCTAAACTGATAGGCGCCCCATATGATCTTCACAACTCGATACGACCTCATCTAGGGTTCAAGGTACTCAACATTCCATGGTTCTTAGCATCACCGAGAGTACTTCCACTCAAACATGACTCAAACAAGGCACCCTCTCCTTTATATATCCTAGATGGTATCAATCAAGAGTAGGAACACTATAGAGGTGGTAAATTTCACATCAACCCCATATATTGGGTAAATTGCAAGTTACACCAAAACTGGTACACAAGGCACAAGCATCAACCATTCAAGCTCAACTTTGGAACTTAGGCTTTCCACAAGGCACCCCTTAGCATAATGCTCGCTGTTATGATGCTAAAGCACTAAGGGAACGCCCTTCATATGAAAAATTGCAAGATAACCCTTCATCTTGGGCAAATTGCACTTTGGTCCAAAACAAGCAAACATTGCTCAAACAACATTCAAACAGGACCATACTTGACACTTGGATTCTCCATAAGTTTTAATTACTTTTTAAAATATTAAGACAAGGTTCTAATATCTTACTTAGGCAAAACATCTAGGGTTACATCAAAACCCAGGTCAGGGGTGTTACAAGTCATTAACCCCTAACAAGGATTTCGTCCCTAAAATCTTAAGAGGAAAGAGAAGGGTACTTCCTCCTTCTATCCCTTCATCAAGATTTTATGAAATTAATAAAAGGAATTTTAATATAGAAAACTTACTTATAACCAAGCAAGATACGTATTGAACATCTTCCACAACACAGTGCTATCATAAAACTTTATTTGAGATCAGCACAAGATTCATCACATAGAATATATTTGTGGTTAGTCCTACCACTTCTAGCTTGTAGAGTTAACACTATGTCAAACCATACTTTTCACATTACCATCATATCTTGAATACTAAGATTTCTTAGCTTGGTATTCATTACTTAGGTTGAAAAGTATCACACTTATGTGTGTATTCAACTTACTTGTTGTTGCTGTTGATCGTAAACTTGTTAGAAGAATCTTTTTATTATCTTTTAAGGATCCATATAACATTATCATTCATGAACTTCACCATCTTGGAATCAAATTCCAAGTCCAACATATATCTTTCAAGTATCCATCTCAATGTTACTTCAAAACCATGCACATCAAGTGTTATGAGTTTCACCTGATCATCACATCCTTAGAAAGGAAGGATAAAGAAAACATGCTTTCCCTTGTTACCACAACACTGTCCAGAGATTGTTTTGAGGGAAAGAATATTACCAACTTTCTTTGGTTATATTAAAAGTTATCATTGCGCATGTGTCATTCAATCTGTTCTCATCTTGGTTTCCTTGCCATTGGCATAGGAACTGTAAAGATGGTTACATGTCATTAATCCTTTGATTCTTGTTTCTTATGTTCATGAAAATTTCTTTAGTTTTCCACATTGTTCATATTTTCATTATGGGAAGGTCATTATTCTTTACATATTCTTTATTGAGTAGGGATCACCTTCTTTGTTCTCTTTCTCATATCATGAGTATTTCATTTTATACTTCCTTATTTTCATAAGTTGGTATGAGATTACCCAGATTTCACTTTTATCACCATTTAGATTGTGATAAGAATCTTTATGTCACATTTTGTATTTCATAATGCTCTTTAGATTACATCAAAATGACTATTTGATCAGAGTAATAAAAAATATAGTAATGTAAGAGTTCCATACTTACCTTGTCTTCGGTAATTGAATACATGGCCAGGGTATCAAGCACTGATATTTGGTAGTATGCACTTTGTTTTTCATCATGTTTCTTATGTCAAACATCTCTTCTGAGTTTTAAAACGTTGTATCTCTGATTCTTTCCAAATATCTCTTATATACCTTATTCTCTTTATATAAACAAAAGATATTATAAAACAATTTAGAGATACTGAATAGAATATAAATTCTAATCCTCTTCATATCTCAAAAGAGATTCAAACAACAACTATACTTTTCATTGGTAACAGGTATGGCAAGAAGAAAATCATTCAAAATGAAAACGTTCTATCTGACCTACCTCCCCTTGCAGGCCATATACCATCTTAGATTGACTCGTAACATGAAGTCTAGTTGTTGTTTCTGCCTTTTGGCACTATTGAACTGTGACTTCTGTAAGTTCTGTTGAGTTGGCCTCGACTGTTGATCCATCTCAACCTCTCTTCTTGGACAAAAGGGTCTAGTGTGCCCAATCTGTCCACATGTATAACATGTCTTGTTCTTATACCATCGTCTGGTTGGTCAAGTTACTGATGTAGAGGCTAAATCGAAGCCTTTACAGGTGGAAATCTAGGTCCTTTTCCCTTACTTGATGACCAATGCCTTGGTGCATTAGGGGTTTGTTGTACTGGTGGCACATAAAACTTAAGCTTTTTAAAGTTTTAGATGACTGCCCCAGAGATTATGCATACTTCTCCCTGATAGTGTATTATTCCTTCTAGGGAATTTCCATCTCAGACGTCCTACCTGTCCGCACTTGTGGTAGGTTCTGTTTTCTTTCCAGATCTTAGATTTTCCCACATTTTCATTGTTTTATCATGACGTGGCTGAATAAAGGGCCTAACAGAACTCGAAAATTCTGTATTAGGGACTGGTAACCTAGGTGGTATTGCTAGTGTTCTGTCTACTATGTGCATAACTGTCATCATAACCTTGCCAATAAGAGCATGAAAAGTAGGATTTTCTATCATAGACTGATCCAACTGGGGATTCCCATACACTTACTCTCCTCTAGCATGGCCCCTTGCACCTTCTCCTGGTGCAACAATACTACTTTCAGCAACATGTTCCTCATGTTCTCTAAACATCCTTAGGCTTTATACTTTCTTCTGCATAACTAGAAGTCACTATTAGACATATTGGAGGACACTTAGAACAGACTCAACGACCTTAATCCTATGTCCCTATAGACTCAACGAACCTATAGCTTGTTGGCTAAATGAAGATCATTTAAATCCCTTTGTTTTGATAATGACAAACATTTCATTCTTGTGGATCTAACGTACTACTTGAGTGTTGCAGGAACAAGATGAATGACTAACCTTTGGAAGATCTACATGCTCAAAATGCTTTACTTTTATGATTGTAAATCAAATGTAAGAACTTGTACAAGTATATAATGTACAAGTACTTAGATATCATGTAAATCAAGCATTTAGATCTTCCCTAGCCATTCACAAGTCGTCCACTATAATAGTGTCACAATTACAAACTTATACACACACTTAGTATTTATCTAGAACCACCAAAACAGAGACATTCTCGGTCGAACTAATTGTCGGCCGAGACACACTCGGTCGAACATCTTCTCGAATGAGAGTCTCCCGGGTTAACTCTTCTAATAGGATCTATAGCCGTTAGACACAACAGATAAGGTAGTTGGGAGTTGGAATCAAATGTTATATACACTTGTTCCAGACTGTCCTTTGGTCGACAAAGAGTTCGACTGAGAGACTCTCGGTCAACAAAAACTTCGACCAAGAAGGTGTCTGTCTGCACTTTTTAGAATTAATAACATAGTCATTGCTAAAGCAATTAGTGGATACCTAACAGCTAGTTAAGCACTTAGAACCCCCTATAAAGTGTCTATAACTTCCTTAAGCATTAATAGGCCATTCCTATAAATAGGACATGCCTTAGGACACCCAAAACAAACTTGTGCAACACTTGAGCATACATACTTGCAATTGGCAATCTATTCTTGTGAGCAATTGAGCAACTCTAGCATTTGCTAATCCTTTCCATTGCTAAAATTTCATGTCCTATAGGATAGCATCTCCTACCCACTGCACTCACACTTTCATACACATTGGTTAGGAGATCAAAACGCTTGATATAGGAAACCAAGCCTTGTTCTACAACGATAATTGTAATTTCCATTTTCCCTTCTTGTTCCTTTTATTACTTGTACTCTCCTTGCTACTCCTAGGGTTGGAGGCTGTGGATTGGAGAGGGTGCTATCTTCTCAGGTGGAGAAGGATCTTCTTGGTGAAGGAGGACTTTGGACTACTTCAAGAAGGCTGTCTCAACGGGAAGCTACTTCAAGAGGAAGGCTACTTCAAGGGGGAGCTTGAAGTTACTTCAAGGAAGGCTTCTTCGAGGTTGGTGAGACTACTTCTAGGTGAAGTCTATCCAAAGGGTGGTGAAAGTATTTGTAATTTTATATAACATCCTTGCGAGGTAATAAAATTTAAATACTTTCAAAATCCCAATTGGAAACAATTGGGTAGTGGACTGACTCCCTTAGTTTTTGCTAAGGGTGGAACCACTCTAAACACCTTGCCTCTTTCTTCTTATCGCAATTGTGGTTTCTTGAGTTGAATTATTGTTAAAATATTTATAAAACCCTATTCACTCCCCCTCTACTAGTTTTTCATTTGGTATCAGAGCAAGGCTTCAAGGAACTCTAACAAAGTCTTGAAGAATGGGTGACAGGGTACTCAACAACCTCAACTTGGAAGGGACACTCGTGGCTAGACCTCCACCTTTTGATGGCACTAACTACACCTACTGGAAGAGGAGGATGCAGTTCTATTTCTAGGGAATTAGCTGGGATCTCTGGAGGATGGTGTCAAATCCATATAACTTTCCTCAAACAGAGTATGCAACTTGGAATGCTAATACGGTAAGATCAGCCCAAATGAATGCAAAAGCTGTAAGTATACTCTATTGTTCAATTTCCGTTGGTGAATTCAATAGAATATCAAATTGTGAAACAACATATGAGATATGGCATAGACTCTATATAACCTATGAAGGAACTGTTCAAGTTAAGAATTCTAAAATCGGAATGCTTAAACAAAAGTTTGAACAGTTTCGTATGGATCAAAATGAGTCTATTAGTGAAATGTATGCAACATTTTCTTCCATTGTAAATGGTTGAAATGCTTTAGGTAAAGTAATTAGTAAAGAAGATCAAGTATAAAAAATCCTTAGGTCTCCTCCTCCCAAGTACAAGCCCAAGGTGACTACTATTGAAGAAGCAAGTGATCCCACCTGACTAAGGATGGAGCAACTCATTGGAAACTTAGAAGCACATGAGGCAACCTTGGAGGAAGAAGAACGACGAGAGCATGAACTTCAACAAGGAAGAAAGAAAGATATGGCCCTAAAATCTTCAAAGATCATCACTCAAGAAAGAGATGAAACAAGTGATGGAGATGAAGGAGAACAAGTTCTAATTGTTAATGGTAACAAATATAGAAGATTTAGATCTAACAAAGTTGTTGGTTCTTCTTCCTCCCCTAGGTATTTTGAATGTGGAAAGAAGGGACATCTCAAGAATGAATGTCCTAAAGTAAAGAAAGGAAAGAAAAGATCATCCAAGAAGAAGGGAGAAAAAGCATACAAAGCTGCATGGGATGAGTCAAGTGATAGTGAAAGTGGAGAAGAGAATGTGGAGTGTCTCATGGCCAAAGAAGATGATAGTGATGATTCTGAAGAGGTAAGCCTTCTTGATTTGCCAAAAGAAGATATAATTGTTAGTCTACAAGATACTCATGACAAATATGTTGATTGCAAAAAGAAACTAAAGAAGGTTACCAGAACTAATGAGGATCTATATGCTAGATTGAATAATCTTTTTTTTGAAAAGGACAATATTGTTTCTGAAAATTTGACCTTGAAATCATCTTTAAATGATTGCAATATGAAGTTGCTTACTTTAGAAACAAATAATGATCTTCTTTCTCAAGAAAAGGTTGATTTGCTTGCAAAACTGAATAATTTTCAGACTCAACCTATCCTGTGTAATCATCTAGATTATGATTCTATTGTTAAGGAAAGAGAGGCTTTATCATCTAATCTAGATCAAGCAAAGTTAGATATTCAAAAGAAAATTGATGAGATTGCTAAGTTACAAAAAGAAGTTAGTATCTTGAGAAACAATGGTATTCTTGATAAGATCCTAAAGAACTCTTCTGGTTATAGTGGAAGAAGAGGTTTAGGATATGTTCTAAAAGAAAATTCTTATCAACCAAAACCTAGGAGAACTCAAGCACCCAAGACCAAGATCATGTTTGTACCCAAGAACACAACTCAAAATCCAAGAAAGAGAAATGAAATTGATTCTATTTGTTGTCATTATTGCTTGCGTCTTGGACATTGTTCATTCTCATGTCCTTACAAGAAAAAGGATGTCGAGTTAGTATGGGTTCCAAGACCCCAAACTTAGCAAATTTAATATGATTAAGTTGAGATTTGACCTAACACTTCATTTGAATATCTTAATGTCTCATCTCAACTAAATAGAATGGTACCTTAGCATATTACAATGATTTAATCCCAAATTAACATAAACAATTTACTGAAACAAATAGAAACATTCTCGGTCGACAAATAGTTTGACCGAGACATCCTCAGTCGAGAAAATATTTGACAGAGGGAATCCCTATGACAAATCTGAAATCTACAACAGAATTTATAGTGAAAACAGTAACTATTCCAGTCAAAGAATTTTCGATCGGAGCAAATATCGGTCGAGAAATTGTCGACCAAGTGAATTTCTGTTTTAGTTCAATTTCAACCTGTACATCAACAACTTTCTCGATCGACAAATTGCTCGACCGAGACATCTGTCAGTCGAAATATTTTTCGACCGAATGATAATTAGTTTAATTTGTTAAATCATGTTCAGTTTGTTGTTAAACGTACCTAACCATAATGGACCATCACATGGGTACCAAAACCTATATTTTATAGTAGGATTGGGTAGTTGATAGTGGATGTTCCAAACACATGACCGGGAACAAGGATGCATTTCAAACTCTTGAAGAAAAAAAAAGTGGAACAATCACTTTTGGAGACAATGGTAAAGGTAAAATTGTTGGAATAGGTAATATTGGTACAAACCTTGAAATAAAGAATGTTTTACTTGTTGATGGTTTGAACCATAATTTAATAAGTGTCAGTCAATTATGTGATAGTGAATATGATGTTTTATTCAACAAAAATTGTTGTAAGTTACTAATAGAAAACATTACAAATGTTGTTTATGAAAGAAAAAGAGTTGGAAATATATATATTCTTAGACCTAACTCTATGCAATCTATAGTAGGAAAATTCTTACTTGCAAAAGAAAATTCTTTACAACTATGGCATAGAAAATGAGGTCATGCTAGTTCATATGTTATCAAAAATCTAGTTAAATATGATCTTGTTTGTGGTTTGCCTAAGTTATCTTTTGATCAATCTGAAAATTGTGAACCATGTACTTTGGGTAAACAAACTAAAATCTCTTTTAAACCCAAAAACATGCTTAGCACTAGTATATCACTAGAACTTATTCATATGGATTTGTTCGGACCTATGAGGACACAATCTATTAGTGGGAAAAGATATTGCTTTGTTATTGTTGATGACTATAGTAGATTTACATGGGTACATTTTCTTGCACATAAAGATGATACTATTCAAGTTTTCATACAATTTTGTTCAAAGATTGAAAATCAATTACAAAACAAAATATGCACAATTAGAAGTGATCATAGTGGAGAATTTGAGAATCATCTATTTGAAGAATTATGCATATCTCAAGGCTACACTCACAATTTTTCTACTCCACTCACTCCCCAACAAAATGGCATAGTTGAAAGGAAAAATCGGTCATTACAAGAAATGACTAGGACTATGATGCTTGAACATAATACACCTAAAACATTTTGGGCTAAAGCGGTAAACACAACTTGTTATGTTCTAAATAGAGTAACCGTACACTCTTATTTGAAGAAAACACCATATGAAATCATGCATACTAAGAAACCAAGGGTTGACTATTTTCATACTTTTGGATCAACTTGCTATATCTTGAATACAAAAGGTGATAGAGAAAAGTTTGACTATAAATCACAAAAAGCCTTTTTCTTGGGATATTCAACTTCTAGTAAAGAATTTAGAGTTTACAACACTATCTCTAGAAAAGTTGAAGAATCCATTCACATTACTTTTCATGAAGAACAAAAACAAAGTGATAACATAGTTGATATTACTCATCAAATCGAATATCTAACCATATCAATTAAAGATGATCAAAATGCTAAAAATGATAAACAAATTGAGACACAACAACCCATTGAGACACAAAAACCCATCCCTAGAATTATTAAGGATCATCCTCAGGAACTGATCATTGGAAATCCTAAGGATAAAGTAAAAACCCAATCATCTTTTAGAGATGTTGCAAATATGGCATTTGTATCTATAATTGAACCTAAGAAGGTAACTGAAGCTCTAAAAGATGATTATTGGATCATGGCAATGCAAGAAGAATTAAACCAATTCACTAAAAATGATGTATGGGATTTAGTTCCTAAACCTCAAGATAAAACCATTATTGGAACTAAGTGGGTTTTTAGAAATAAGTTGAATGAAGCCATGGAAGTAGTAAGAAATAAAGCTAGGTTGGTAGCACAAGGGTATAATCAACAAGAAGGAATATACTTTGATGAAACTTATGCACCAGTGGCAAGACTTTAAGCCATTAGAATGCTACTAGCTATAGCTGCCCACAAAAACATCAAACTATTCCAAATGGATGTAAAAAGTGCATTTCTCAATGGAATAATACAAGAAGAAGTATATGTTGCTCACCCACCTGGTTTTAAAATTCCGGAAAAAGGTGACTATGTCTACAAACTTAAGAAAGCACTTTATGGTTTAAAACAAGCACCTAGAATTTGGTATGAAAGGCTCAAAAACTATCTCTTTGACAACAATTTTTCAATTGGAAATTCAGATTCTACTTTATTTTTCAAAACATATAAATCCGAATTTCTGGTTGTTCAAATTTATGTTGATGATATTATCTTTGGTGCATCAAATGAATCTTTATGTAAACAATTTAGTGATATTATGCAAAAGGAATTTGAAACGAGTCTCATGGGAGAATTGACATTCTTTCTTGGTTTTCAAATCAAGCAAACGCCCGTTGGGATTTTTATAAGCCAAGAGAAGTATACAAATGAACTTTTAAAATGTTTCAGGATGGAACATTGCAAACATGCTACCACTCCAATGGCTACCTCTACTAAAATTGATAAGGATGAAAATGGGGAACCCATTGATGATTCCTTATATAGGGCCATAATTGGTAGCTTGCTTTACTTAACCGCTTCTAGACCGGACATCATGTTTTCCATTGGACCTTATGCTAGATTTCAATCACAACCTATGCAAACTCATTTTCAATATGTCAAACGGATTTTAAGATATTTAGCCGACACTACAAGTTATGGTCTATGGTATCCTAAAGGACAATCTTTAGACTTCAAAGCTTATACTAATGCCGATTACACTGGTTGTCGAATTGATCGAAAGAGCACAAGCAACCGTTGTTTCTTGTTAGGAAGAGCCTTAGTATCTTGGTTTAGCAAGAAACAAAACACGGTTGCCCTCTCTACAATTGAAGCTGAATATATGGTAGCCATGTCTTTTTTTTTTTATAACTGGGCCAATCCCGTTTATTAATCATAAAGGTCATAGTTTATAAGGTTCAATAGAGGCTAAGGAAAGTCCTCCACTTCACCCGTATACATGAAATCACCAGCTTTTACAAGCTTGGCCAACTCATGTGCCACCAAATTCCAAGATCGGCTAACATGCACAAAAGAAACCGAAACAAAATCAACACTAAGAGCTTTTATGTCATCTACTATCAGGCCGAGATGGTCCCTCCTCTACGCAAGACTGTTGAGCACAACTATGACTATGCTCGAGTCTGACTCGACCATAATGGATGCCCAACCATACCACCTGGCCAGTTGGATGCCGTTTAACACAGCCATTGCCTCACAAACAACCACACTCCCTCCTCCACATAGACGTCGACCTCGTGCTGCTACCGCCTAACCCCGATGGTCCCGGCCAATGACACCCACCCCTGTCCATGTGCCTGTCTTCACAGCTGCATCAGAGTTGATCTAGACAGTCCCCATCGCCGGTCTCCTCCAGTGCTCATCCACGCTGCTACCTTGTGCCTTTTGCTGTCTCATTTTTGTCTCTTGGGCACTCTGAGTGTTGAGAATATATGCTTGTGCTGCTCGTATGAACATGGCGAGGCTCCTCCTATCCTCCTAAAAAACCTTGTGGTTCCTGTAAGTCCACATCCCCCACATATTCGCCACTGCCTCCGTGAACTCCTGTTGAGATAGACCATCATGCAACTCTAAGATTGTTTGCCTAGAAGATTGAATATGGGATGATGCAACAATAGTCGCTGTTGGTGATGATCTTTAGAGTATTCTAGACTCTACACAATAGAAGAGCATGTGTTGAATGGTTTCCTTCTCCTCATGGCATAGCGGACACAAACCATCCACCTGACAGTGTCTGTCAAGCAATCTCTCCATAGTAGCGATACCACCTGTAGTAACTCGCCAAAGAAAGTGAGCAACCTTCGGTGGCCACGCATGGTCTCAAACAACCTTCCATATCTGCTATGAAGATGCCTGTCTGGATACAATAAAATCTCTCTTTCCCAACAGCCCCAACCAGTAAGCCGACCTGGTAGTAAAAACACCTCTCCTATCCGGCCACCAGTAAAGCATATCCTCTGGTAATCTGGTGCTAATATGGGTGTTATCAATCAATTCACCAATCTCTGGAGGGAAAACTTGGTGTATCAGCTCCACATCCCATCCCCTCGACTGTCAATCTATCAACTCACTAACCAAAGAAGGCTGCCAAGAAACTGTGTCCCATACGGGTGCCAAGTCCCCGTTGAATTCATAGATCCAGCTATCCTCCCATATTCAGATGCTCTCTCTGTTCCCTACCCTCAATTTGATTCCTTCAAGGATCAAATCTTTAGCTGCCCATAAACTCCTCCACGTATAGCTGGCATTATACCCCTTGATGCCTCCAGTATAGACGTCAAAGGAAAATATCTAGCCTTTAGGACCTTGTACGCCAGTGAAGATTGTTTTGTCATAAGCTGCCACACCTATTTTGTGAGAAGCGATTGGTTAAAGACATGCATATTTCTAAAACCAAGCCCGCCATCTTTCTTTGGTTTACATAATGATGCCCATCACTGCCATGACAACTTCCTCTCATTATCTTTAGCTCCCCACCAAAATCTTGCAATGTAGCCTTGTATCTCATCAAGTGTCCCTGCCAGTATTTGGAAAACACTCATAATATAGGAAGGGATGGCCTGCACAATAGACTTTATCAACACTTCCTTTCCCGGCTTGGATATCAGCTTTTCTTTCCAACCTTGAAGTTTCCTCCAGATTCTATCTTTAACAAAACTAAACATCTGTTTCTTTGATCTCCCTATAGCCATGGACAGCCCCAAATATTTAGCATGTCTGTCCACTTGTTTGACTCCCAGCTAGTTTTTAATGGCCTCCTTTGTTTCTTGCAACACTCTCTTACTGAATGCCACCTCCGTCTTAGAGAGATTGATTCTTTGACCCGATGCCTGCTCATACTGGCTAATAATATTAGCTACATTCAGGCATTCATGACGGGACACTCTAGCAAAAAGAATGTTGTCATCTGCAAAGAAAAGATGTGAAATGCACAGTGCATGTCTGTTCAACTTAATCCCGTGGATCAACTTGGTGTTTGCAGCATGCAAAAGGGAAGTAGAAAAAGCCTAAGCACAAATAATGAATAAATAAGGAGAAAGAGGGTCACCCTGTCGCAGTCCATGGGAAGGCTTGAAGCTTCGAGTCCAGTCACCATTGATAGAAAAGGAATGGTCAACTGAAGAAACACACTCCCAAATTTTTTGCCTCCATCTACTTCCAAAACCCATATTCTATTTGACAAAATCTAGAAAATTCCATTCAACCCGGTCATATGCCTTAGACATGTCCAACTTCAGAGCCAGAAACCCCTTCTTATTTTTGCCCTCATTCTTCATCTTATGGAAAAGCTCATAAGCAATAAGTGCATTATCAGTAATCCTCCTCCTCAGAATAAAGGCACTTTGATTCTCAGAAGTAATTTTATCCATCAACGGTTTGAGTCTATTCGCCATAACTTTGGATGCTATTTTGTAAATCACATTACACAAGCTTATAGGCCGAAAGTCAGATATCTGGACAGGTTTTCCCACCTTCGGTATCAACACCACAAGAGTGGAATTTACCTTACTAATTTCAGCACTTCCCTTCCACCACCCCTTGATATAGTTGGAAACATCATAGCCAATAATATTCCAGAACTTTTGAAAAAACATGGGTTTCATACCGTCCGGACCCGACACCTTATTTGGGTGCATTTGTTTGGCAGCCAGGTCTTGTTGTGCTCAAGTGCTTTATGTGCAAAAAGCTTTAAACGATTATGGTTTTACATTTTCATCCACGCCTATCTTTTGTGACAATACAAGCACTATAAACTTGGCACATAATCCTATTTTACACAGCCGTGCTAAACATATTGAAATCCATCATCATTTTCTAAGGGATCATATCTCTAAAAATAATGTATCCCTTCATCATGTTGATACGAAAAATCAATTGGCTGGTATTTTCACAAAACCACTTCCATTAGATCAATTCAATAAAATCAGGAAGCAACTACTCATTACTCCCTTAGAAGATGTTTTCTTTGATATTTGTTCTTTTTAAATTGTTTTTTTTTTCTTCTGATCCTTACATTTTGGCTTCAAATGGACATCCTTTCAAATGATTTAAGGGGATAACAAATTAAGGGGGAGTTTTAACACATGATTTTAATGGCTATCTTTTTGAAATGACAAAGGGGGAGAAATAATATAAATCTTAAATACTCAATCAATGGGTTTCATAATCTCTTGGCTTTGCATTAAAAGTTGCTATATTCCCTAAGAGTTGGACTTTATGTTCCATACTTCTTTGGGAATAATAAGCACACATTCCATAAACAAGAGAAGGAATACACAAGGTAAATCTCAGGTATGAAACTCAACTCATTTTAAGATTATTTGATTTCTATTTTGGAAATGTTTGTCATCTTCAAAAAGGGGGAGATTGTTGGCTAAATGGACATCATTTAAATCCCTTTTTTTGATAATGACAAACATTTCATTCTTGTGGATCTAACGTACTACTTGAGTGTTGCATGAACAAGGTGGATGACTAACCTTTGGAAGATCTACATGCTCAAAATGCTTTACTTTTATGATTGTAAATCAAATGTAAAAACTTGTACAAGTATATAATGTACAAGCACTTAGATATCATGTAAATCAAGTGTTTAGATCTTCCCTAGCCATTCAAAAGTCATCCCCTATAATAGTGTCACAACTGCACACTCGTACACACACTTAGTATTTATCTAGAACCACCAAAACAGAGACATTCTCGGTCAAACTAATTGTCGACCGAGACACACTCAGTCGAACAACTTCTCATCTGAGAGTCTCCCTGGTTAACTCTTCTAATAGGTTCTATAGCCGTTAGACACAACAGACAAGGTAGTTGGGAGTTTGAATTGAACGTTATATACACTTGCTCCAGACTGCCCTTCGGTCGACAAAGAGTTTGACTGAGAGACTCTCGGTCGACAAAAACTTCGACCGAGAAGGTGTCTGTGTGCACTTTTCAGAATTAATAAACTAGCCATTGCTAAAGCAATTAGTGGATACCTAACGGCTAGTTAATCACTTAGAACCCCCTAGAAAGTGTCTAGAACGTCCTTAAGCATTCATAGGCCATTTCTATAAATAGGACATGTCTTAGGACACCCAAAACACACTTGTGCAACACTTGAACATACATACTTGCAATTGGGAATCTATTCTTGTGAGCAATTGAGCAACTCTAGCATTTTCTAATCCTTTCCATTGCTACAATTTTGTGTCCTATAGGCTAGCATCTCCTACCCACTGCACTCACACTTTCATACACATTGGTTAGGAGATCAAACCGCTTGATATAGGAAATCAAGCCTTGTTCTACAACGGTAATTGTAATTTCCATTTTCCCTTCTTGTTCCTTTTATTACTTGTACTCTCCTTGCTACTCCTAGGGTTGGAGGCTGCGGATTGGAGAGGGTGCTATCTTCTCAGGTGGAGAAGGATCTTCTTGGTGAAGAAGGAGGACTTTGGACTACTTCAAGAAAAAGGTTGTCTCAACGGGAAGTTACTTCAAGAGGAAGGCTACTTCAAGGGGGAGCTTGAAGTTACTTCAAGGAAGGTTGCTTCAAGGTTGGTGGGACTACTTCTAGGTGAAGGCTGTCCAAAGGGTGGTGAAAGTATTTGTAATTTTATGTAACATCCTTGTGAGGTAATAAAATTTAAATACTTTCAAAATACCAATTGGAAACAATTGGGTAGTGGACTGACTCTCTTATTTTTTGCTAAGGGTGGAACCACTATAAACACCTTGCCTCTTTCTTATTATCTCAACTGTGGTTGTTTGAGTTGAATTATTGTTAAAATATTTATAAAAACCTATTCACCCCCCTCTAGTGGGTTTTCATAGCTCTGATACCAAACTTGTGAAACTGCTATCCAAATAATAACGTTGTCACTAAAAAACAACGCGGAAACAAAAAATTAACTATGAGTTACCAAAAATCACTAAAAATTAAGACCATTTTCCCATAAAGATCCACTACCAGGAACTTATCACAAAAAGGCCCAAGGCCATATATACAAGTACACAATTGCTTGTTTATACATACATCATTCCCTCATATAACTAGAATATGAGACAACAATAGCTTTATCAAAACATACACAAAAGCAACTCTACACATTGAGTCATTCCTTGCCAAAATCTCAGACCGATCACAAAACCAGATATAAAAACTATTTCCAAGGATCTGAGAGTACATGGATGACACATAGTACTCTATTCTACTAGACACATAACAACACACTCAACCTAAGCTGTTACTACTATTCCTGCTACTACTGCTCGCTCTCTGCTACACGATCACTACCTTCTGGTGCACGTCCACCTAAAAATTTGTGGAATCCATGGGGTGAGACAACAAGTCCCAGTGAGATATAACTCTCTTCCAAAATTATTATTATCATAGGTATTTTGTTATTTAAATAGAAGGTGAACTTATCAGATAGTATCTTAACTGAATAGTCCAAATAACCATGACTGAATAGTAGATCAAGTAATTACTTTAGAAGGAATATGAAGAACACATATAACTGTTATAAAGTAAACAATATAAAAGGAAAGCAAGGCTTCAGCCAATGTTTCTATATTTGATCCTTAAACAAATACACTATACGACTGATTACATCATCAATCAATCTTATGCCCCACGGAGATGTGAATATACCTTTCATCTCTAACTGACCACTGCCTCACCTCATCAGTTCCATAAAGGTCTATGGAAGAGCCAGAATCCACGACCTCATCTGCCTCAGTCAGTACGAAAGCGACAATGACATATGAGTCAATCTGCATTTTAGCTAGCCTGGTGTATAGAGGCTCTTCTCTATAGAGATACAACACATATCATGGTCTCTATTTAGGATATGACCTTCTTCCATCATTCATTCTTTATATATATTGAGTCATGACCTACTGCCATACTCTTCCTTGGTGCTTGAGCTACGGCCTTGACCATACTCTTTCTTGAATTTAGGATACAAATTGTACCCCACATATTCAACAATATGTGCTCTGAGTTAAACTTGTTTCACCATTCAACAAGTTCTAACACCGAATGGATCTATGGCCAGGGCAATTACATTTTTAGTTCCACTTGATTAATTAGACCAATTGAATGTCTTTTAGCATCAACCAAGTTACAATGTACAATACACAAGAAAATTCTACAAAATAAAAGGGCATAACTTATTACCAGAACATATAGGAACATATAAAGTGTCATCTCTTCACATAAGATAGTAGACCATCATCAGGTCATAAGACCATTTATTCCTTTCCTTGTATTATCATAACACATGTGCCTCACAAGGCTATCATTATCACATATTGTCATGTAATATCACTTCCTTGTATCAGTTCCAGAGGATATCACCTCCATTAGGCATTACACCTTTATTAGAAAGAGGTAAAAGAAAGGCGTGGCTGCCCCACGATACCGACACTGGGGTCCCAAATCCTAAGTTTTGGGACCAGTGCCACATGTGTCTTGCCAGTGGGATCCACCTCACGATAGGAGCAGAATAGGTGGAGGTGAGGGCCCTTCTGAGTCTGAAGTAGAGGGATAGAATATGATGACTCAGTGAACTCATATGTGTGTTGGAATCATATTGAACTGACCCATTGCATCACACATGATGATTCATTATCATCTCATCATGCCTTATTAAACATGTGATTATTACTCAGGTCACATCATTTGTACTAACTTGCCATAACAACCTATAATCATTACATTCAGAAAAAGGGTATATTAAAATACCTTTAAACACCTTTGGTTAAGACAAAACAAGATATAATAAGATTTCTAATCAGATATCAGCCTCATACTGTTTACACTTGATTTGGGTATCAAACCTTTAGTTCATTATTGAACAACATTACCTTTACCAGGAAACAAGTATCATTAGGTCATTTGACCCATACATATCATATTATTGTGCAACAATTCCATATGGCTCAAAAAGCCTTACATAATCCATTTCATGTTATTACAACATAGCTCATCTCTAGCTATACTCATCCTTTTCACAATTAGGATTTCATGACAACACCATGTCACATGGAGAATCATTCAACTTCCATCCTTCCCTTAGTTAGGGTTTGGGTTTCCTCTTATTATCAATTAGGATTTCCAAATTAATGATTATCAATCAAACCTTAATTCTCATCTTAAGAGTTATAATATTGCCATAAGTATTCAAGCATACTTAATACTTTCATTAATCATCATCAATTATTTATCAACATGAAGTATTACTTTTCCCATATGAGATGTACAAGTTTCTCTCTCAACTTTACTAGAATATTGATCTCAACATACTTATCACATGAGTTGAACTCACTTTAGGGTTTATCATTACCATACTTAATGAATTGAATTCATCTCATTACTTCATATAGTATCTATTAATTATATCCAAGTGTACAAATTTACACTCATCAAAGTGTATCAATTCATGTTCATTAAGGTGTATCGGCCTACATGTTATGCCTTGTGTCAGTCTACACACATATGATTGTGTCAGCCTAAGCATCTTCACTTGTATTGGCCAAGACACATCAAACCTTGTATTGATTTAGGCACATATGATTGTGTCGACCTAGGTACATCAATGTATCGATTATAAAGTGTTTGAGAAGGTATATCAGTTATGGTGCACTCTAGGGTATCAACCACCCTATCACCCTGTGTATCGCCCACACGACTTCATTATGTATCAGCCACACCACTTCATTATGTATCGGACACACCACTTCATTATGTATCATCCACTCAACCCACTAGGGTATTGGCCACACTATAAATTAGTGTATCGGTCTCTAGGGTTTGAGTTGTATCGGATTAGGGTTAGCCATATCAGCCGCCACACTCAACCAACTAAACATGATTACATACACATCCTTCACTAGACATATCTAGATTATTACAAGCCAATATCATTGAAGGCATATCGATTTATAGGGTCTAGCATATCAGACTAGATCCCTCTGGGTCATATCAGGTTAGCAACATATCATTTTGAACATCTCAAGTCATGACAACCACCCCCATTTCTGAGTAAAGGAATGTGTTAACTTAATTATTTCCAAGGTATCGACCTTCCCTCATCTTATCCTTAAGTGACAGGATCGACAACTACATGGACATTAGTCCTATGCATGTACAAACCGATGGGGAGGGCTAAGGGCTCATGTATATCGGTTTACTCATGTGTATCGATTTACATACTTATGTGTATCGAGCTAGGGTTTACTACAAACCGATATCGGTTTGTGCATAACGGTTTCATTATCTTCAAGCTCTAGAATTTCGTCCATAACAACTCTAGTTCATGGACATCAACCCCACATATCCATTAGATCTCATAGAACCATCATCAAATCAAGAAAAGTTGAAGTAAAGAAGGAACCACCAAGTACTACATGATAAAAGGTGCATAATAATAAAGTTGAGTTCAAGTTATATAACCCACCTCAAGATCACCACTAAAGCTCCAAGATTCCAAGATCGACATTCCCAAGGTTGAAGATGACTTATAAAATTCCAAGACTTTGACAACTACACCTCTACATGGAAGGAAGACACCATAGTAAAGAACTAGGTGAAGAAGGAAAGAAAGAAAACATGGCCTGAGAAGCATAATCTTTCCAAGGTTGGAGATGACCATGGATTTACCTTGCACAAGTATCTCATCCTTACTATTCCTCCTTGAGATCCTAGGATTTTCCTCCAATCAAGAGAAGGTAAAGGGATTGGAAGGCTTACTATGAGGTGAAAAGAGAGGTATATATAGTTGAGGCTCATGAAAGAGAGTGCATGCAAGGTGTCATCACCATATGTACATGGGTGACACATGTGTTCATGCATGGTGACTCTTTGAAACATGTGTATATCAACATGCATGGTTGTTGTGGATAACCCAAGGGTCAGATATCGGACATTAGATAGCTTCCTTGATAAAATATCACAACTCGACATTACTAAGTGTACAAACAGATACCACTTTTCCAAGGAAATCCTAAACCGATAGCATTAACCTTCTTGAGGTTTTTAGCCCGATATGAATGCTTCAAAAATGTTTACAAAACGATAGGGGACTCCCTCCATGTCTTATAAACCGATAGCCACCCCATATGATCTTCACAACTCGATACAACCTCATCTAGGGTTCAAGGTACTAAAAAATCCATGGTTCTTAGCATCACCAAGAGTACTTCTACTCAACCATGACTCAACAAGGTTCCATATCCTTTATCTATCCTATATATGATATAAAGAGAGAGTATAAACACTCTAGAGGTGGTAAATTGCACATCAATCCCATATATTGGGTAAATTGCAAGTTACACCAAAACTGGTGCTCAAGGCACAAACATCAACCATTCAAGCTCAACTTTGGATCTTATTCTTTCTACAAGGTGCCCCTTAGCATCATGCTCCCTCTTATGATTCTAAAGCACTAAGGGAACACCCTTCATATGATAAATTGCAAGATAACCCTTCATATTGGGCAATTTGCACTTTGGTCCTAAATAAGCAAATAGTTCTCAAGCAACATTCAAACATGACCATACTTGAGACTTGGGTTCTCCATAAGTGTTAATTACTTTTTAAAAGATTAAAACAAGGTTCTAATATATTACTTAGGAAAACATCTAGGGTTATCTTAAAACCCAGGTCATGGGTGTTATAAAAAGTTACATGGTTGAAGAGCTAAAACACAACTTGTTATAAAAGAGAGTGTAGAAAAGCAACAAAAACTAAGGGCTTGTCCAAGAAAGGTATATAAAGAAAATTAATACATGCATTAAAAAAACCCTAGATGTAGTTCTAGCAAATAACCATGGAAAAATAACAAAGGGTCCTTGAAATTATAACATTATGTGTTGGAGAAAACCAGTAAACCACAATTTTGACCCTCAAGATGACGAAATTCACCCAAAAAAGTCAGAGCACATGACTAAAGCGATGAGTCCTTCTCAAAAGGAAATTTCTACATAAAGAATACTATTCTTGCACCAAAATCTGACATTGGGGTAGAAAATTCAAAAATTACATAAATTCTTAAGATGCTCCAAATTCTGCATATAATATAGCTCTATTTGTTGCACATCACAAGGCTATGCAAGAAAATCAAGATAGTAGATATGCAAGTCAGGGAACAAGCTTGAATATGTATTAAGAAAGATACAAGTGTATCATATAGTTGGATACCAAAATATGAATAAGTAACTACATGTATATGAACTACTTGTAGATGATATCACAAGTTAGGACTATTAGTAGAATCTAGATCATAGCAAAAGATTCACAAGTTAAAAACAAGCTATGATTATATGTAGAGAAATATACAAACAAAAAGATACACAATTACATAAGCATGTGAGGATATGACTCACTAGAAAGTACACATCATTACCAACAAATAATTACCACTAAGAAACTCAAGGTTGTATCAAAGTAAGATATACAATGATATAGATGTAGCAAGTTAGAGCACCATAAAAGCAATTTAGATTACAACCAAGAGATTCAAAGGGATCATCATCAAAACATGCATAGAAACTCAAGATAAGTAATTACAAAATATACAGATACCAATTTATAGCAATTAGAAAGATAGAGTTGTATGCAATTTAAAGCATGGCAGTATGCATATCATAAAAACATATCAACAAAAGTACCATAGAATAAAGCTATTGATTAAGAAAGTATAGTTGAGAGGGAAATTCTTATCCAAAAAGCATCTGTATATTATGTGCACAATGTTTTTCATCAATGGGTTGAACTTCTCGGCCGACAACAACTATTGGCAACATCCATTGGTGCTTGTCGGTTGAGTTTCTTTAGGACAAACTCAGTCAGAAATAGTTGCTATCAAGAAGCACATATATTTTAGAAAATCTTATGTAGAGGCATGATAAAAATATAAACCATATCCAAACATGTGTAAGCAAGTTAGTAATGCACTATGAAAGCATCAAGAATGGTTTTTAAGCAAGAAAGTGATGAGAATCACAAGATACCAATTTGACTAAAAAACCATATGTATAGTGCGTACTAACTTGGCAGAAGCACACTATGATTGGATATGAGCAAGAATAACATTTAATCTATTCTTACCATTTCTTTTCTACTTGTTTCCACCCCATACACATCTCACCTTTCTTCTTTTATGTGGATTGAGAGACCAATTTGCAAATCAAAGCCTCATGTCAATCCATTTGCAAGTGACCTACAAGAAGAAACATGAAATGGTCCTCGATCATATTTTTTGGGTCCAGAAGGGTTAGATTAGCATACCAAGTCATATTACTCTTAGATTCTATCCTAAAAGGGCAATATGTAGAATAATGACCAATTTTATTGCAATGATTACATGATCTCATATATTTGGAACTAGAGGATTCTTCATTGAAAATTGAAGGTCCTTTATCTCCGATAGCTTGTATGGAAGACCCACCATTCTCCATAGCTCAAGACTTCATCCTAGGATATAGAATTGTAACTTTCTCTTCTAATAGAGGAAGTTACTCCCATCAAAGAATGGAATGTTGATGAGATGCCTCTGTTACAACCCCAATTTTTGGGTTCATTTGGTGAGAAATGTAATTTCTCATATTAAAGATATTTGAACAAATAATGATATAATTTGGTTCGAATAAATGGATTTCGTTTACAATAGCCTTGATGGTTGTTTTGTGGGCTTTATTGGCTATTGGGCCCAATAACAAGGAAATTCAATTAGTAAATGAATAATTGAATTTTGTTTTAAGAAAAGAAAAATGTGAAAACCTCTAGAAGGCAAAAGAATATAATCCAAAGGTGGATTTCGTGCCTCTTGGGGTTCTTTGGGTTCCAAGGAGTCCAAAGTTGCAAAGAAAAGGCAATAAGAAAAAGAAAAGATCAATTAAGTGTTTCTTTATTAAAAAAAAAGAAATTGAAAATAGTGGTAAAATGTGGAAAACAAGTGGAAAGAGGCGTGATTAAGTATCCTTGATATATTTTCGTATCCAAATGATTTATAATGATAAAAGGAATGCCAATGAGGAAAATAAAAGAGAAAAAATCCAAATAATGAAGAAAGATACAAAATAATGGATATTAAGTAAAATATTTATGGAAAGTATTTGGAAATCTCTAGAAACGGGAAATGATGGCCACTTTAGTTTAGATTTCATTTACATGTGTTTACTAATGGAGAGAGAGTAGTCAAAATAAAGGGAAATAGAAAAGAAAGGAATAGAGAAATAAACGAATAATCTAGAACTCACTAACTCAATATGTTGCCATTATCACCCTTACACGGTTTGGTGTATATAAAAGATGATTAATTGATTAGATATACCAAGTGGTATGTTGGTTACATGTGCCTATAACAAAGGAGTATGAGGGGAATATCTCTTTCCTTAATTGGTATTAGGATAAAGGATCATTTTTTTGACTGCCTAAGGATAGATGGGAACATGGAGATGTATTTGGAAAAGTAACGATGATTTTCCTTGTTGGATCAAGATGCACTGCGTTAAGGAGGAAAACTAACTTGTTGGGAGAAATCCATATATGTATATATATATGTATATATATATGTATATATGTATATATATATATATATATATATATATATATATATATATATATATATATATATATATATAGGATGACCCCCCTAGTGCGAGACTCACATCTCTTGTCTCCCTCCATCTTCTTCCTCTGCCGTTTCCTCCATAACCCTAAGGTTACCCAAGGACCCTTGTTTCTAGCACAACAACACACCGCGACTGCTTTTCATGTCGAGCTCTTGCCTGTAGACTGCGTTGCGGCAATCTCTCTCTCCGTCTGGGTGCGACGCTCGACAGCAATGTGTAGTCATCGAGGGCAGACTGGGATGAGCCGGGGTTGGCGCAACATGTCTCCCAAAAGTGCATGACTCTCTGCTCTAACCTGAACGGCTTGTGCGAGTTTGTTCATGCCTCGGAGCACTGATGGATGGACCATGAAAGCATCCTTCCTGCTCCATCACTTCCGTGGAGGCTGGGCACTCTACGGCACCAGCAAGCGGCTAAGTAAGAGCGAGGATCGACCTTGAGCAGGGCCGGTGGGTAGCACAACGACACTGTAGTACGGAGCGCAGGCTCACATTCACAAAGAGCAGGTTCTAGACTGGAACGACGACCCTAAGGTACCACCCTTCTCTTTCTGTTTATCATGCACCTGTGGTAGGTAGAGGCCGGGCGCCACCGCCGTGCACCGTGGCACTGCGGGTAGGTTGGGGCAAGGTCGGCCAGGGCCGTGGAGTCCTCAGGCCGATTTTGGTAACCGGAGCCACGGGAGAACTCAGTGCGGTGTTTGCCTGGGGGCGCGCTCGCGGCGGGAGTCAGACTTCCTCGCGATCGCGAGGAAGGGAATGACCTGGGGTAGAAATACACGTATGCCCCATGACTCCTGCCTAAAGCACGAGGATGAGATAGTAATTCGCCTGATCTTTTAACTTAGCCGATTTCTAATAGAATTGGTGTGGTTGCTGAGTTGTCAGCATCAGATTGGTTAGAAAAGGGTTAACCTTGTTTTAATTGTAGAAATTAATTGGTAACTCAGATGACAACATACTTTATATGAATTTTGATCCTCCAAATGAGAGGAACATAAAGAAATTATGTATGAAGCCTAATTCTGCTTGAAACTAAAAAAGTATAGGGTTTTACATCTTTTGATGCATTAATTGATAGAATACCCCTAGAATGATGTAAAAACGAACGTGATGAATATTTTATATGTTTATGATCAATCTTAACCTATTAAGAATAAAAGGAATGGTAAAATCATAAAAAGATGATTAGTATGCTGGTTTTAGGGTTTTATGATCATGAATATGGGTTAATAGACTAAAAACCCTGATTTGAGTAAATATGAGTTTTAGTGGTCATAACATGATATTGCAAGAATAAAACTATAATATAATGATTCTTGAACATAGTTTGTATTAGATAATTCTTAATGAAGATAAATGAGATGGTTATGGTTTTGTAGGAAACCTTAGAAACCCTAAATTGAATATAAAGGATACATCTTTGAAGACTAATAGGTTAATTTGAAAGATATTAACCTGTTGATTAATAATATAGAGTTTTCATCCGTTTGATATAAAAAATTGGTAGTTTTAGGGTTGTATTCCATAAATGAAGAATAATTCATATGGGAACCCTAATTGGGGTAAAAGAAGAGGAAAACCATGATATTTCGGATTAAGGAAGTAAATTACTAAATGATGATCCTAAGACTGCTAAGAATATTAAAAGGAGAGAATTTAAAGGTTTTAAGTAGATTTGATGAATTAGGATTTTTAATAACTAAGAATGGAGGCAAAACCCTGATTCCCAAGGAAACCCTAAAATTAGAGTAGAAATCCTAAGGATGATGATGATATTGGATAAATATTAATAAAAGGAAATTGGTATATTTATTTCAGGATTCTATGCATGATTGGTTACTTGATTGGGATTTCTGTGTTCTGATTAATTCTATATCTGAATCTGCAATACATGTATTTGGTTACGCTTATGAATATATCGAGTTATGTTTTCTGAGGTTTACCGAAGTTTTCATCGACGCCATGAATTAATTGTTGGATGATTTTAATTCATGCAAACTATAATGTGGATATTATTATCACCTAAGATATGTGCTTACTAGCTCAGATCCTGGTCCCCTCTGTGGCTTATTAGTTGACCTAGTATATGGCTACCTATGGGGTAGGTCCATCAGGTCATCAGATGACTTAGTACATGGCTACCAATGGGGTAGGTCCATCAAGTCATTTTGAGTTAGATATTGGGCTACTTTTGGGTAGTGCCATGCGACTCTATTACCCTAGGTATTGGCTACCTGTAAGGTAGGACCATGGGGGTAAGGATCTACCTAAAGAGAGGTAGCAAGGACAGCACAGAGATAGGGGATAGGTAAGGATTGAGTAGGATGGTTTAAAATGTAATCGTGGTTGTTAAATGATTAATTAAATGAGTACATTGTTATCATAGTTACACATTTATTGTTTCCCCCACATACCATCTTCGGCTGATCGACGTTTTGTTTGTCGACGTTTTAGGTACAAGCCAAAACAACAAACAGTAAATCGTCATATTAGGAAATACATGAAGTAAAATAAGGAGGATTAGTTAGAGTAGAATCCTTAAGTGGATAAAGTTTAGAGATCCAAGTTTTTAAAAAAAAAGGCATGGAAAAGTTTATTTTCTTACAACTTTTTAGTTTAGTATGTTAAAATTTAATAGTTGTTCTTGGTTAATTATTGAACCTTTGATCCGGGTTATTGGTTAACGGCTCTGACCTTTCGGTCTCCCTTAATTGGGGGTTACCGGGAGTCGGGGTCGTGACATTTGGTATCAGAGCGTAGGTTCCTCAGTTAACCATTAAGAATTATTAAATTTTACAAACTCCATAGAACCCAAGGGAGTTATTATAGGATTATTCGAAAGACGGAGGTGTCTAGAAAAGGATCACGACTGGGGGCTGGCAATATTTTCCTCTGCACCGCTAGTTGGAATACGAGGACTCCCGGATCCGTGTGACTGCCTGACCAAAGTCTTAGGGTGTGAATCGAAATAATATACCTTTAGGACTTTCTCATCTTATTCATCCCTTCACATCACAAATTCTATTAAGGACCTTAAGGCTTAGGGTTTTCTCTCTTCTCCTAACCGGCTTGAGGTATGGGTAAGGTTGATAAGGTTTAAGGGATCCTCCACCAAATTAAAGGAAAAGCATGTAAATAAGATGTCATGGACATAAGATTAATAGATGAAGCACAAACTAAAGAATAGATACATGCTTAGGTCGTATGACATAAGTTGTCATGACCTCAGAAGAGACCTAAGGCTAGACCTTCTTGTAAGGAGGATAGATAGAGAGAGTTTGTCTTGGAGATAGAGATCTCCATTACAAGTAGAGACCTGTCACATCCTCTAAGGATGATGTTAACCCTAACCCTAAGTGAAGGTTAGAGAGGGAGATGGCATGATGAGTTAGACCAGGTGTTTAAAAGGACATGCCTTTGGGATGCCATATGATCCATGGGTGACCTAGTACCTTTGGAAACCAAACCCTGGAAAGGGGTGAGCATGTTAGAGTGAAGGATATCTCCTTCAAGGATAAGGTTAGAGAAGAACCTATGGAACCCCATGAGCTTATATGAGCATAATAGGCACCCAGAATGTATCGGTAGTGCAAACAATAGGTTGAAACCTTGGTCGGGAGAGCTTGATGGATAGATTATGAAATAAGCATAAAGAACTATGGATAACCTTGAGAAAACATAAGTTGAACATAGGCTTCATCCAGGTAGGGGCCTACTTTTGAGGTTGACCCTTCATGAAGAGAGGACCTCTAATGGTGAGGTTGGTTGTAGGGTTAGCTCTAGAAAGAGAGAGCAAGAAACCAAGCAAGAAGATTGGAATCCTAGACTTCGGGATATGAGGAAAAATAGGGAGTTGAGCATGATGCGACCTAAGTGAATGATAGTGGTCGCCACATGCTTGATCCCTGGAGACTGATGATATCTTGGTGTCCTTAGAGGAACTAAACCCTAGAGAGAGAATGAGTCTGCTAATACATCTGTATCTATGGTATAGATAAGAAGAAGAGTTCCTTAAACCATGTAGAGGTTTAGTAGCAGGTTATGAGGCCTTGTACCTTGTTGGTTGTCCTTAAGGAGGACCCAACTCTAAGTGTTGCTCGAGTTGAAGGATGACAAGAAGTGCATGTCATGCCTTTTGCATGCTTGGTTCGTGGGTAAGAGATAGATCATGCAGTTGGACACCTACAAGTGAACCTAGGATTCCTAGGTATAAGAGGGGATGTGGTGTACCTAATGCCCATGATGAGAGTTGAGTTCCTGTAGAAGCGAGCCTGGTACTTCTCATGTATAGAGGAAAAGGGAAGCCCCTTAAGTTTAAGGTATGTTTGATGAACCCCTCACAGCTAGGTTGATGATAAAGGAAGGTATGATCTTGATCCAGCATTGAGGAAAGAGGACAAGTATGACCTAGCATGGTTTAGTAGGTGATCTACTTGTGCCTTAATATCTTGCTAGGGTTAAGCATGCTCATGTGAATGTAAACCCTAAGGACGCTTGTGACCTTTGTTATCAAGGTGTAGTTTCCTCCCATCCTGGGAGAGGGACCTTTTGGTTGGAAGTTTACCAGTTTGGTTGGTTTTGAGGTAACCTGAGGAGGTTTCATAGGATCTTGAGGAGCTAAGCAAAGAGTACATGGAATGAGAATGAACCAATAGACCCATAGATAACCATCTCTAAGTGCATGTGGATGTGTTACCATGGAGGTAACCGGTATGAGGCTTAACCAGGATAAGCAGGTTGCCATGATCCCTATGAAAGGATGAAAGTCAGCCCATGAATGCAGGAAGAGAGATGATGAAGGCTTGGGTAAGGTTCTAAGCTGGACAAGTACTATAAGAGAATACTAAGTCTATCCTAGGGTCAGGTAGAGATAAGACCGATGAAAGTAGGAGTTGCCTAATTCCCTAGTTGCACATGACCATAGGGTCGGGAGGTAACATCTATTATCGTCTGAGAGCCATGGGTTAGGAGATTGATCACCTTCATGAACTCATGGGACCCAAAGGGCAGATGAGTAGGGCACTCTCTGAATGCATAAGGGAAGAGGGATGACCCCAAAAGTGCCGGCACTCTATAGACTTAGAGGAAATGACCAAGGATTGTGTGGTGACCCAAGTAGGTTCGAAACCAGTTTACCATGGAGGTATCTCTGATAGTAAGATGATTGTTATATAAAAGCATAAATAGCACGTTTCAACTTAGATTCAAAGGTGTACTGGCAAGGTGGGATGCACCATTTCTACTCTTGGAACAGGAAGAACTCTGTATTTGGACTGCAGCCAAATGCTTATTTCTTCTTTTTATGGGAGTGAGAGATAGGACAGTACGCATGCCATACACCAAGGGTAAACGATGATGTGAGTTGGAATGTTGCTAAGAGGCATGAGGATAGAGAGGATAACATGCCCTGGTAAAGTAAATGATACATGGATGGTTTGCAAAAGTTAAAGGGAAATGAGGTAGTCACCTTATGAGGATGTTTTTATCATGAAATATGAGTCATACAAGGTTGAGTTTGATCACCATGATGATGAAATAAGAAAGTGTTCTTAATGAAGATAGACATAGAGTTTGAGGTAAGACGATAAGTGAAATACATGGAAGTGTATGTCTTCAATGTTACCTAATACCTAAGGATGTGAAGTGGTAATGGATGCTCTGGTTGAGTTATAGCTGCCTAGTTTGGCTAGAAGAGGTTGTTTGGCTAACCCTAAGTTTGGAAAAGAGAGCTGTTTGGATAACACTCAGATGTAACGAGATATGTTGAAAAGTTAAGGGTTGTTTGGTTAGCCAGTCTAGTCTTTGATGCAATGAAAGGATGGTGGTAGAACCTCAGATGCACTTCTTTGGAAAAGAAGGTGATGAAACCCCGATAGAATGGTATTGATCTTGAAGAATAATGACATACAGGAGATCATGATTTTAAGATCACCATACACCGTACTACGAAGATAATAAGTGACAGTAGTATTTTGGATGCCTAAGATGAAGTTGCATGGGGTATGTTGCCATGCATGACAGAAGGTGAAGGATGAGCACCGATAACCCAATGTATCGATATAGAGGATAAATGGTTCCCGAGAGGGAATGGGAGTTCATCACTATGGATGTTGTGATAAGTCTCCCCTAGATCAAAGAAGGACAAGATGCAATATGGGTCATGGTAGATCACCTTACCTAGATGACATGAGAAGGAAAGAGTTTTGTCAAGGGACATATCTGGTTGATCTACCCATGAGAGAGATGGTTCAACCATGAAGTGAGTTCTAAGGTTTTTGAGTTTGACCTAAAGGTTCCCTTCCAAAAGGTGGAAGTAGGTATATGAAGGACTCAATGTTAGTACAATTTATCACCCCTAACTAATGGTTAGTATGATCCAGACTAAAGGGTCTGATGAGGGCATATGCACCCGTTCAGGGTGATGACTAGGGACAGTTCTTGTCCTATGAAAGATGTGAATATAACCACCATAGACAATATCGGGATTTAAAGAAGCTCTGTAAGAGAGGTTGTGTCGGTCACCACTTCAGTAAGGTGATGTTGGTGAAAAGGCCACAATGTGTGTAGATGAAGTCACTATGATCGTGCAATGGATGAAAGGAGCCTAGAGATGACGAGAGTCATGAGCAGATGCAAAGTAGACTGACATGCAGTTCACTGTGGGAGAATATGTGACATGAAAATACGACCCCTCTAAGTTATAGCTAAGAGAGTTGAGTCCCCGATGCATGGGTTCTTTTGACCTGGTTCGGTGGAGAAGGTTAAGTTTGACCTTATCCCTCAGGATAAAGCAATGTGTGATGAGTTCCATGTGTCCAATTTTAGAGTACTATGTGAGGTACCCCGACCATGTGTTGCGCAATGAACCTAGTGAGCCCCAAGGGAGGCTGAAATGGCCTGAGTGACCTTTGCAGTTTATAGACGACATGATGAAAGAACTCAGAGAAAAGAATGTGTTGATAAAGGTTCTTTGGAAGAACCATGAGTACAGTAAAGCCACATAGGGGCCAATGATGGACATGTAAAAGTCTTATCCTGAATTGTTTGTTTGCTTGATAGAATTTTGAGGACAAAATTCCTATAAGAGGGGAAGGATGTTACAACCCCAATTTTTGGGTTCATTTGGTGAGAAATGTAATTTCTCATATTAAAGATATATGAACAAATAATGATATAATTTGGTTCGAATAAATGGATTTCGTTTACAATAGCCTTGATGGTTGTTTTGTGGGCTTTATTGGCTATTGGGCCCAATAACAAAGAAATTCAATTAGTAAATGAATAATTGAATTTTGTTTTAAGAAAAGAAAAATGTGAAAACCTCTAGAAGGCAAAAGAATATAATCCAAAGGTGGATTTCGTGCCTCTTGGGGTTCTTTGGGTTCCAAGGAGTCCAAAGTTGCAAAGAAAAGGCAATAAGAAAAGAAAAAGATCAATTAAGTGTTTCTTTATTAAAAAAAAGAAATTGAAAATAGTGGTAAAATGTGGAAAACAAGTGGAAAGAGGTGTGATTAAGTATCCTTGATATATTTTCGTATCCAAAGGATTTATAATTATAAAAGGAATTCCAATGAGGAAAATAAAAGAGAAAAAAATCCAAATAATGAAGAAAGATACAAAATAATGGATATTAAGTAAAATATTTATGGAAAGTATTTGGAAATCTCTAGAAACGGGTAATGATGGCCACTTTTGTTTAGATTTCATTTACATGTGTTTACTAATGGAGAGAGAGTAGTCAAAATAAAGGGAAATAGAAAAGAAAGGAATAGAGAAATAAACGAATAATCTAGAACTCACTATCTCAATATGTTGCCATTATCACCCTTACACGGTTTGGTGTATATAAAAGATGATTAATTGATTAGATATACCAAGTGGTATGTTGGTTACATGTGCATATAACAAAGGAGTATGAGGGGAATATCTCTTTCCTTAATTGGTATTAGGATAAAGGATCATTTTTTTGACTGCCTAAGGAAAGATGGGAACGTGGAGATGTATTTGGAAAAGTAACGATGATTTTCCTTGTTGGATCAAGATGCATTGCGTTAAGGAGGAAAACTAACTTCCTGGGAGAAATCCGTATATATATATATATATATATATATATATATATATATATATATATATATATATATATATATATATATATAGGATGACCCCCTGGTGTGAGACTCACATCTCTCGTCTCTCTCCATCTTCTTCCTCTGTCGTTTCCTCCATAACCCTAAGGTTACCCAAGGACCCTTGTTTCTAGCACAACAACACACCGCGGCTGCTTTTCATGTCGAGCTCTTGCCTGCAGACTGCGTTGCGGTGATCTCTCTCTCCATCTAGGTGCAACACTCGACAGCAATGTGTAGTCGTCGAGGGCAGACTGGGATGATCCGGGGTTGATGCAACATGCCTCCTAAAAGTGCATGACTCTCTGCTCTAACCCGAACGACTTGTGCGAGTTTGTTCATGCCTCGGTGCACTGATGGATGGACCATGAAAGCATCCTTCCTGCTCCATCACTTCCATGGAGGCTGGGCACTCTACAGCACCAGCAAGCTGCTAAGGAAGACCGAGGATCGACCTTGAGCAGGGCCGGTGGGTAACACAGTGACACCGCAGCACGGAGTGCAGGCTCGCATTCACAAAGAGCATGTTCTAGACTGGAACGACGACCCTAAGGTACCACCCTTCTCTTTCTGTTTATCATGCACCTGTGGTAGGTAGAGGCCGGGTGCCACTTCCATGCACCATGGCACTGTGGGTAGGTTGGGGCAAGGTTGGCCAGGGCCGTGGAGTCCTCAGGCCGATTTTGGTAACCGGAGCCACGGGAGAACTTAGTGCGGTGCTTGCCTGGGGACACGCTCGAGGCGGCAGTCAGAATTCCTCGCGATCGTGAGGAAGGGGATGACCTGGGGCAGAAATACACATATGCCCTGGTACTCCTACCTAAAGCACAGGGACGAGATAGTAATTCGCCTGATATTTTAACTTAGCCGATTTCTAATAGAATTGGTGAGGTTGCTGAGTTGTCAGCATCAGATTGGTTAGAAAAGGATTAACCTTGTTTTAATTGTAGAAATTAATTGGTAACTCGGATGACAACATACTTTATATGATTTTGATCTTCCAAATGAGAGGAACATAAAGAAATTATGTATGAAGCCTAATTCTGCTTGAAACTCAAAAAATATAGGATTTTACATCTTTTGATGCATTAATTGATAGAAAACCCCTTGAATGATGTAAAAATGAACATGATGAATCTTTTATATGTTTTTGATCAATCTTAACCTGTTAAGAATAAAAGGAATGGTAAAATCATAAAAAGATGATTAGTATGTTGGTTTTAGGGTTTTATGATCATGAATATGGTTTAATAGACTAAAAACCTTAATTTGAGTAAATATGAGTTTTAGTGGTCATAACATGATATTGCAAGAATAAAACTATAATATAATGATTCTTGAACATAGTTTGGATTAGATAATTCTTAATGAAGATAATTGAGATGGTTAGGGTTTTTTAGGAAACCTTAGAAACCCTAAATTGAATATAAAGGATACATCTTTAAAGACTAATAGGTTAATTTGAAAGATATTAACCTGTTGATTAATAATATAGAGTTTTCATCCGTTTGGTATAAAAAATTGGTAGTTTTAGGGTTGTAATCCATAAATGAAGAATAATTCATATGGGAACCCTAATTGGGGTAAAAGAAGAGGAAAACCATGATATTTCAGATTAAGGAAGTAAATTACTAAATGATGATCCTAAGACTGCTAAGAATATTAAAAGGAGAGAATTTAAAGGTTTGAAGTAGATTTGATGAATTAGGGTTCTTAATAACTAAGAATGGAGGCAAAACCCTAATTCCCAAGGAAACCCTAAAATTGGAGTAGAAATCCTAAGGATGATGATGATATTGGATAAATATTTATAAAAGGAAATTGGTATATTTATTTCATGATTATGTGCATGATTGGTTGCTTGATTGGGATTTCTGTGTTCTGATTAATTCTGTATCTGAATCTGCAATACAGGTATGTGGTTACGCTTATGAATATATCGAGTTATGTTTTCTGAGGTTTACCGAAATTTTCATTGACGACATGAATTAATTGTTGGATGATTTTAATTCATGCAAACTATAATGTGGATATTATTATCACCTAAGATATGTGCCTACTAGCTCAGATCCTGGTCCCCTCTGTGGCTTATTAGTTGACCTAGTATATGGCTACATATGGGGTAGGTCCATCAGGTCATCGGATGACTTAGTACATGGCTACTAATGGGGTAGGCCCATCAAGTCACTTTGAGTTAGATATTGGGCTACTTTTGGGTAGTGCCATGCGACTCTATTACCCTAGGTATTGGCTACCTGTAAGGTAGGACCGTGGGGGTAAGGATCTACCTAAAGAGAGGTAGCAAGGATAGCACAGAGATAGGGGATAGGTAAGGATTGAGTAGTATGGTTTAAAATGTAATCTTGGTTGTTAAATGATTAATAGAATGAGTACATTGTTATCATAGTTACACGTTTATTGTTTCCCCCACATACCAGCTTCGGCTGACTGACGTTTTGTTTGTCGGCGTTTTAGGTACAAGCCAAAACAACAAACAATAAATCATCATATTGGTAAACACATGAAGTAAAATAAGGAGGATTAGTTAGAGTAGAATCCTTAAGTGTATAGAAGTTTAGAGATCCAAATTTTCAAAAAAAAAGGTATGCAAAAGTTTATTTTCTTACAGCTTTTAAGTTTAGTCTTTTAAAATTTAATAATTGTTCTTAGTTAATTGTCGAACCTTTGATCCGGGTTATTGGTTAACGGCTCTGACCTTTCGGTCTCCCTTAATTGGGGGTTACCAGGAGTCAGGGTCGTGACAGCCTCCCACCTTGATTATCACCCATCTTTTCCTACTTGTGGAAGTATTGCTTGGAGAAGACCTACTCTGATACCACTTGTGGGATTAGATGATCGTCTCTAGAAGGGGCATTGAATAGAAATAAAAACACTTAAACCAAATCCATTAAACCTTCAAAATATATAAAGAGATAAGGTTTCATATATGGAATTTTAGCGCAACTAAACATACATAGAAAGTTTGATAGAGATTGAATAAGAACAAGAACACAATCTATATATAGTGGTTCCAAGCTCCAAACTAGGAGAGTGTACATCCACTACCTAGAGAGGTCAACCTATAGGACGTTTTGACCATGTCTCACTCCTTACATTCCATTATAAGAGTTACAACATATAACCTCTCTTTTTTGAGACAAGAATACCTAGCCTTCCGTTTGAGGACACAAGAGCCAATAACCTCACAAAGGAATTACCTATCCATGACCAAGAGTCTTCTAGCTCACCAATGACTTACCCAATTTTGGAATGAGTCTTCCACCTTCACCAAGGACTTATCCACTCTTTCAACAAGTCTTCCACCTTGAAGGAATTACCCACTCTTGACTGGGATATTTTGCTTTTGACTTCACCTTCACCGAGGAGAAGCTTTCACTAAGGGACTCCTTCCCTTCTTCTTCACCTTGTTGGATCTTAGATGGGTGATAAGATTCTCTAGAGGGGGGGTGAATAGAGATGAATGCACTTTAACAAAATTCATTAGACCTTCAAGATGTATCACAAGATAAGGTTGCTAAATAGGAAATTGAGTGCAACTAAAACATGCATAACAAGGGAGAGAGAGATTGGACATACACAAGTAGACAAGATATTTAGAGTGGTTCCACACTTAAAATTAGAAGTGAGTCAGTCCACTTACCTAGAGAGGTCAACCTCTAAGATTTCTTAACCTTACACTTCATTATATTCATTATAAGAGATACAATACATGACCAACCAAAGGACTTACCTATCCAATACAAAGAGTCTTCAACCTTACCAAGGACTTACCCACTTTGTAAGGAGTCTTTCGCCTTCTTCCAAGGACTTACCTACTATTGCATAAGTCTTCAGCCTTCAAGGAATTACCCACTCTTCTTGGATCTTCAACCTTTGACTTCACCTTCACTTGGAGAAGCTTCCACCAAGGACTTACCTACTTGAGCAAGAAGTCTTCTACCTTCACCAAGGGCTTACCCACTCTTGCTCCAAGTCTTCAGCCTTGATCTTTAAAGGGACTCCTTCCCTTATTCTTCTTCACCTCTCTTAGCGAAGAGAGAGAACCTTCATCTTCATGGTTGAAAAGAGAGATAGAGAGGTGGTGGAAGTGAGATCCTCACAAGATATACATGTAGGATGATCTCTCTTACAAATCTCCTACTCACTCTAATGGATGTAGCAAGTGATTAAGCTTAGAGAGAGAGAGCAGGCTGTAGGAAGCACTCAACTATAGAATAGGAACCTCACATAGAGTTTTGCATTGAATGCTCAACCTTGGAATGAAGCCGGGTCCTATTTATAGATGGGGATGCCCCTTAGCCTTTGGGAACACTTAATAACGAAAACTAGCCATTTTGTGGCTTGTAACGAATATATTTTCACTTGTTGCAACTCCACAATGGCTAGAAACAATTTTCTACACTTTTCTATATAGTGCAATCGGTCGAGTTTCTATAAAGGTAACTGTTATAACCTTGTTTTCCAAAACATGTAATGAGATTTGTGAATCTCCTTTAAAAGATAAATAAGATCAATGTTTGATTTCATAGTTTGATTTGAATGAATTTCGTGAATAATAGCCTTGCATGCTTTCTTGATGGGCCTTATTGGCCATTAAGCCCAATTGAAAGAAAAAGAAAAAGAAATGGAAAAGGAATTCAATGGGATAATGGAATATAAAAGAAAATGAATAAAGGATGATTAAAAGGCTAAAAGATATTTTCCAAAAATAGGATTTCAGGTTATAAAGGTTCCTTGGGGTTCAAGGAACTCAGGATAATTATATAATAGCAAGGGAAATAAAGAATATGTGGAGAATATGAATAAAAAGGTGTTTTCTTGCAAATAAAGAAAAGGAACCGTTTAATTGAGATAATGATCCCAATTTGTGTATAATGAGAGATAAGAGTATGAACGACTTTCCTTTAAAATTTGAGGCAAAAAGGATTTAAGAATTGGGAGTTATCGATTTTCAAGATTATCCTCAAAATAGGATTTTCCCTTGCAATTTGGGAAATCGTTTTCCTATTTGGTTTGAGCGCGGATGGTAGAGGCCGTTGGATCTTGATCCAACTGACCCGGTTCATCATCTAGAGTCCCAGAGGGATGCGGACTATAGCACGATTAGGGGGAACTTTCCCCTTTGATTCTGATCGATCCGATGTTTGTTCGAGCAGGGAAACTTGTCCAATAGGTCAGGGGGTGAGACGCGAAGCTTCTCGATCCCACTTTGCTGGGTTTCCATCAAGAATAGGGAAAATGCCCAATTGGGCTGTGATCTGAGGTCGCAGTAGGGTTGGGGGAACCCTAGAGGGGCCTCCACACCCTATAAATAGGGTCCCTTTTGGTTCCTTGCTCCTTCATGAATCCGTACGGTTACTCAATTAGCACCTAAACCTTCCCTTGCACTCGATTGACATCACCCCGACGAGCTCCAGTCATGGTGTCGCTGTAAGAAGAAGAGGGGGACGATGAGCAGCCACCCTTGGATCCTGGACCATCATAGACCGAGGCGCAATCCGATGGTCCCTGGACGATGCGCCTATCTTAGCCGCGAGGAGGGAACGATCAACGCATAGCGTTGGATCGGGATCTGACGGATCGGCCGAGGAAGGGCGCACATGATCCTGTTAGTGGGCATGATCGACGAAGTGTGTTGGATCAAAGCATAGACCATTGGCGCACTGATCAAACGACTGAGATAATCTGGTAAATCTCCTCTCTGTTCGAAATTTCAGAAAATAGCTTTTCATTGCTAAAATCGTAGTAATAGCTAGGAACCTCATATGAAGAAACTTTATGTATGAAAGTTGGGTAGAAAAATGCAAGGAATTTGATAAAGATAATTTGAGAACCTAGTTATACTTCGTTTTACAAAATTACCTTAATTTGGTAGAAGTATGTATTGAAAAGTAATTAGAAACCCTAATGGTGTATACAAGATGTATCTTTGTAAGATAATGGGTTAATTAGAAAGGTAACAACCTGTTGATGCTTATGATGGAGTTTCTATCCATTTTGAATACAAAATTGGTTAAATTAGGGTTTATGTTCATAAATGAAAAGTAATGTTTATAGGAACCCTAATTTAGGGTAAAAGAAAAAGAAAACCATGTTATTTTGAATTAAGGAAGTAGATTACTAAATAATGGTCCTAAGACTATAAGGAATATTAAAAGGAGAGAATTTAAGGGTTTTAAGTGATTTTGAGGAATTAGGGTTCATGATAACTAAGAATGAAGGCAAAACCCTAGTTTCCAAGAAACTCTAAAATTGGAATAGAAACCCTAAGGGGTATGATGAAATTGGATAAATATTAATAGAAGTAAACTTGTACTTTTATTTTAGGGTTTCTGTGCAATTGCTTGATTATTTGGGTTTTCTCTCTCTATAAAGTTAATTATGTAACCGAATCTGCAATAAGAGGTATGTGGTTACGCTTATGATTATCTCGATTAGTTTTCTGAGGATTTTATCAACGTTTCTCTCATGGCTTGAAATAACTGTTGGATGTTTTAATTCATGCAACTATAGAGTGACTATGACTATCACTATGAGTATACATGTATAACTGGATAGATCTGAGCCTACCCCTATGGCTATACAAGGGATAAGGATAACCTAGAGCAAGGTCTAGGGTATCATGAGTTAGAAACTGGGCTACACATGTGTAGTGCCATGAAACTCTTAGCATACCATGAGTGAAGGAGTGGGCTACCTACGGGTAGTGCCATGTGACTCAGCCCTAGAAATTGATTCACCTATTAGGTGAAGTCATGAGGGGTATAATGGGAATCTACCATAAGGGAGGTAGTATCCAGGTCCACTGCAGGGACAACATAGGGGATAGGGTACACATGGATCGCGTAGTTATACTTAAAACATAAAATTGTTTGTTAAATGATAATTGAATGCAATACATTGTTATAGATAATTGCATGATTAGTGAATCCCCCACATACCAACTTTGGATGACCGACGTTTTGTTTGTTGGTGTTTTAGGTACAAAACAAAAAGGACAAATAGTAAATCATCATATTGTGAAATACACTAATTAAAGTCCAAGGAGGATTAGTTAGTTAGTCTGAGTTCTGGATAGAAGTTTTAGAATTCCAAAATTTTCAAAGGTATGCAAATTTTTTATTTATTACAACTTTTCAATTTAGTCTAGTGGACTTTAATAATTGTTATCAATTAATTGCTGAACCTTGATCCAGAAATTGTATAACGACACCGACCTCTCAGTCTCCCTTAATTGGGGGTTATCGGATGGCGGGGTCGTTACAGTAACTCGACTGATCCCACTAAAAGTCAAGACCAATTTAGGCCATCGATCGAGTTTGTCCTGGGGTAACTTGACCGATTCACTTAAATCAATTTTTGTGTAGATGGATCGGTCGAGTCCTGTGAAGTGTAAACTCGAGCGATTGGGGTAGAAAATTAAAAAATTATGTAAATTCTTAAGATGCTCCAAATTCTACATATAATATAGCTCTATTTGTTGCACATCACAAGGCTATGCAGGAAAATCAAGACAATAGATATGTAAGTCAAGGAACAAGCTTGCATATGTATGAAGAAAGATACAAGCATATCATATAGTTGGATACCAAAATATGAATAAGGAACTACTTATATATGAACTACTTATAGATGATATCATAAGTTAAGACTACTAGTAGAATCTAGATCATAGCAAAAGATTCACAAGTTAAAAAAATCTATGATTATATGTAGAGAAATACCCAAACAAAAAGATAAACAATTACATAAGCATGTGAGGATATGACTCACTAGCAAGTACGAATCATTACCAACAAATAATTACCACTAAGAAACTCAAGGTTGTATCAAAGTAAGATATACAATGATATAGATGTAGCAAGTTAGAGCACCATAAAAGCAATTTAGATTACAACCAAGAGATTCAAAGAGATCATCATCAAAACATGCATATAAACTGAAGATAAGTAAATACAAGATATAGAGATACCAATTTATAGCAATTAGAAAGATAGAGTTTTATGCAAGATATGAAATTTAAAGCATGGCAGTATGCATATCATAAAAACATATAAACAAAAGTACCATAAAATAAGGTTATTGATTAAGAAAGTATAGTTGAGAGGGAAATTCTTATCCAAAAAGCATATGTATATTATGTGCACAATGTTGTCCGTCAATGGGTTGAACTTCTCGGTCGACAACAACTGTTGGAAACATCCATTGATGTTTGTCGGTTGAGTTTCTTTAGGACAAAATCAGTCAGAAATAGTTTCTATCAAAAAGCACATATATTTTAGAAAATCTTATCTAGAGGCATGATAAAAATATAAACCATATCCAAACATGTGCAAGCAAGTTAATAATGCACTATGAAAGCATCAAGAATGGTTTTTAAGCAAGAAAGGGATGAGAATCACAAGATACCAATTTGACTAAAAAACCATATGTATATTGTGTACTAACTTGGAAGAAGCACACTATGATTGGATATGAGCAAGAATAACATTTAATATATTCTTAACATTTGTTTTCTACTTGTTTCCACCCCATACACATCTCACCTTTCTTCTTTTATGTGGATTGAGAGACCAATTTGCAAATCAAATCCTCATGTCAATCCATTTGCAAGTGACCTACAAGAAGAAAAATAAAATGGTCCTCGATCATATTTTTTTGGGTCCAGAGGGGTTAGCTTAGCATATCAAGTCCTATTACTCTTAGATGCTATCCTAAAAGGGAAATATGTAGAATAATGACTAATTTCATTGCAATGATTACATGATCTCATATACTTGGAACTAGAGGATTCTTCATTGAAAATTGAAGGTCCTTTATCTCCGATAGCTTGTATGGAAGACCCACCATTCTCCATAGCTCAAGACCTGATCCTAGGATGTAGAATTGTAACGTTCTATTCTAATAGAGGAAGTTACTCCCATCAAATAATGGAATGTTGATGAGATGCCTCCCACCTTGATAATCGCCCATCTTCTCCTACTTGTGGAAGTATTGCTTAGAGAAGACCTACTCTGATACTACTTGTGGGATCGGATGATCGTCTCTAGAAGGGGTGTTGAATAGAACTAAAAACACTTAAACCAAATCCATTAAACCTTCAAAATATATCAAGATATAAGGTTTCATATATGGAATTTCAGTGCAACTAAACATACATAGAAAGGTTGATAGAGATTGAATAAGAACAAGAACACAATCTATATATAGTGGTTCCAAGCTCAAAAGTAGGAGAGTGTACATCCACTACCTAGAGAGGTTAACCTATAGGATTTTTTGACCATGTCTCACTCCTTACATTCCATTATAAGAGTTACAACATATAACCAATAATACCTAGCCTTCCCTTTGAGGACATGGGAGCCAATAACCTCACAAAGGACTTACCTATCCATGACCAAGAGTCTTCTAGCTCACCAATGACTTACCCAATTTTGAAATGAGTCTTCCACCTTCACCTAGGACTTATCAAATCTTGCAACAAGTCTTCCACCTTGAAGGAATTACCCACTCTTGACTTAGATATTTTGCTTTTGACTTCACCTTCACCGAGGAGAAGCTTTCACCAAGGGAATCCTTCCCTTCTTCTTCACCTTGTTGGATCTTAGATGGGTGATAAGATGCTCTAGAGGGGGGGTGAATAGAGCTGAATGCACTTTAACAAAATTCATTAGACCTTCAAGATGTATCATAAGATAAGGTTGCTAAATAGGAAATTGAGTGCAACTAAAACATGCATAGCAAGGGAGAGAGAGTTTGAACATACATAAGTAGAAAATCTATTTAGAGTGGTTCCACACTTCAAATTAGAAGTGAGCCAGTCCACTTACCTAGAGAGGTCAACCTCTAGGATTTCTTAACCTTGCACCTTCATTATATTCATTATAATAGATATAATACATGACCAACCAAAGGACTTACCTATCCAATACAAAGAGTCTTCAGCCTTACCAAGGACTTACCCACTTTGCAAGGAGTCTTCCACCTTCTTCCAAGGACTTACCTACTATTGCACAAGTCTCCAACCTTCAAGGAATTACCCACTCTTCTTGGATCTTCAGCCTTTGACTTCACCTTCACTCGGAGAAGCTTCCACCAAGGACTTACCCACTTGATCAAGAAGTCTTCTACCTTCAACAAGGGCTTACCCACTCTTTCTCCAAGTCTTCAACCTTGATCTTCACCAAGGGACTCCTTCCCTTATTCTTCTTCACCTCTGTTAGACAAGAGAGAGAACCTTCATCTTCATGGTTGAAAAGAGAGATAGAGAGGTGGTGGAAGTGAGAGCCTCACAAGATATACATGTAGGACGAGCTCTCTTACAAATCTCCTACTCACTCTGATGGATGTAACAAGTGATTAAGCTTAGAGATAGAGAGGAGGCTGTAGGAAGCACTAAACTATAGAATAGGAACATCACATAGAGTTTTGCATTGAATGCTCATCCTTGGAATGAAGCCCAAGGGGTCCTATTTATAGCTGGGGATGTCCCTTAGCCTTTGGGAACACTTAAGAATGAAAACTAGCCATTTTGTGGCTTGCAACAAATATATTTTCACTTGTTGCAACTCCACAATGGCTAGAAATACTTTTCTGCACTTTTCTATACAGTGCAATCGGTCGAGTTTCTATAAAGGTAACTCGACCAATCCCACTAAAAGTCAAGACCAATTTAGGCCATCGATCGAGATTGTCCTGGGGTAACTTGACTGATTCACTTAAATCAGTTTTTGTTAGTAGAGGTATCAGTCGAATTCTGCGAAGTGTAAACTCGAGTGATCAAAAGTCATTTTTAAGATCCAATCAGGATCGGTCGAGTTTGTAACTCGACCGATGAACAACCTGATGTGAATTTTGGAAAATGGCTTTTGAGTGCTTAAACATTCGATCTAAGTGCTCCTGATTTTTTCTAAGCTTATTTACAAGTCATACAATCATTACAAGTGATTTACAACATGATTCTAATGGATTTACATCATATTACAAAAAAGTGCACTTGTATTGACTTTGACTTGTCTTTTATCCAAGTTGATAAGTGCAAGTTAGGTCATTTGGAGTGTGTCTATACCTAATCTAAAATCACTCAAGTAGAGACATTAGACACAATTAATTAGAATGGTTTAGTCATCATCAAAACAAGGGTTTAGTCAATTTAGACCTTGAGTCAACACACCTCTCTTAGCCAAGAGAGAGAACCTTCATCTTCATGGTAGAAAGAGAGATTGGGAGGTGGAGGAAGTGAGAGCCTCACAAGATATACATTTAGGACTAGCTCTCTTACAAATCTCCTACTCACTCTAATAGATGTAGCAAGTGATTAAGCTTAGGAGTGGAAGGAGGTTCTTGGAGGCACTCAAATATAATGTAGGGACCTTCATAGTGCTTGGATAATCATGGGATGAAGACCAAGGTATCCTATTTATAGTTGAGCATGCCTCCTAGTCAGTAGAAGCACTTAAGGATGAATTCTAGCTATTTGTGGTGTTGCAATGGATATACTTTTGAGTTTTACAACACTCCAACAGTTAGAAACCTTTTTTATACATTTCATATAGTACTGACGGTCAAGTTTCAATAAAGATAACTCGACCAATGACATTATGCGACAAATCACGTTTGAGTTGTCAGCTGAGTTTTGTGGCATCCAACTCACAAAAACAAAACTAACTTAAGCGGAAGCGAAACATTTGCAACAGATTACTAAAAATCACTAAAAATTAAAACTTTTTGCAAAGAGATCCACACATAGGAAATCTTTTCCATCAAGAACCATTGTATAACATTTACATTCTGGTTCAATGTACATAACTTGTACCATCTCTTTTTAGAGACTACATCATCAGCTGCCTTATAAACATAATATACAGACAACATACGAATCTCGAGGCATCAAGACAAAACCTCAGATCAATTTATCAAAAACACTAACTAAAAACTCTGAGGACCTAAGAGTACAAAGATGACACATAGGACTAACTAACTACATAACTTGACAGACAATATCTCCACCTGAGATCTTACTGTTGTCCCTGCTGTTACTGCTCCTGTCCATTCCCTGTAATGGGAATTCTGTTTCTTTGTCCGTATCCACCTAAAAAGTTGGATCCCACGGGGGTGAGATAATTGTAAATTGCCCCAGCGGGAGATATAACTCTCCGCCAAAACATTGTTATAGTAGTTTATTAAAATAAACTGAGCAGAAGGATTTATATATATAATCAATAGCAGGTAAGTCTTTGTATGAACAAAGTGAAGTAATCTCCTTTTTCAAGGATAACATTGCATCTGCTCATGGTAGACTCATAGTTCATTCATCTACTTGTAATGAATACAAACAGATATGAATAACATCAATGAACTACACAGATATAATAGAAAGGTAGCATCAGCCAATGAATTTCCGTATTCAATCCTTAAGCAAACATTCTATACAACTGATTTCATTTTACAAACACACTTATGCCCTGAGGAGATGAGGTATACCGCTCATACTCCAACCGACCACTGCGAAGTCGAAATTGGTACCATACATAGGTCAATGGAAGAGCCAGATTCCCATGACCTCTCACATCCCGATCAGTGCGGGACAACAAGAAGGACTGTGTTAACTGCTCAAAATAGCTTTCCAGGGTATACTGGAACTTCGCTATAGAGTTACATCATCAACTGCACTCTCATCGGCCATCGAGAGATTTTTTGTTTATATTCATCGACCCGACATAAGTATTATGGGGAGATGTGTACGACATCTATCCCAATCATCGGGAGATTAGTGATACATTCATCCCGATACATGAAGGATTGAGAGGTTTGTTTTTTACCTTCCCTCAATCTCTTCACCGGACGTAAGGATATTATTCGCCCATTTACCCCCACATATTCGAAATATGCATTCTAGGTTTTGCCGCAAAGCACCGGTTTCACCATCACCTATTCCTGACGATGATGGATCTATGGTCAGGGCTCTACATGAATAGATTTCACTTGATTAATTAAGTACATTTTCATATTCTTTTAGCATCATCCAAGTTCTCAAGCATGACTTATTACAACAATGCTAAAAAGAGACATGTACTACTTTCATTAGATACTTATCAGTCTTTCAAAGACCTTGGGAACTCAGTCCCTCATTTCAATACTGGGAATTCTCATCGTCATCACCATAATTATATGGTTCTGGGTATTCAAACCCTTAACTCATCATTGAGCATCATTACCATCTATTAGGTAACTATCACCTTCAGGTCATCTGACCAAGGCATTCATGATACTTGTTACACAAGTGTCACACATGGCTCACAAGGCCAAAAAATATCTTGTCACCTCTGTCTAGGCAACAACTTACTCTTATGACTCATAAAATCCATGCACATTGTTACTTTTATTAAGCAACAACAACATTAAGGCACATAAGGCCAATCGACATTTATTATATAAATGTCTCAGCTTAAACTTGGCTAAAAATCATCATCTCATAATATCTGTATGGTTATTAGACCTGATAAAGTCATACAAGATATTCATCATATCATGTGATACAATAGTAACACCATTATTCCTTTTCCAGGAATTAGGGTTTACTATCATATAGGGATTTTCATTCCCTTTACCCAAATTAGGGTTAGGATTCCCCATTTCTCATTAGTTAGGGTTTCAAAATTATATTATCTATCCAACCCTCAATTCATTATTCCATACCTCTGGGGCATTCAAAGATATCGTAAATAATTATTCAAGATCATTAGTCTCATCATATAGCATTAATGATCATCAATTCAAGGTATGAGTTCATTTCTCATTCTCATCATGGTATGACTACACCATACTCATTAATTAGACTTAGCCCCATTCTCAAGGTACATTAGTCAATACTTAAAGTACATCAACTCATTATATTTCATTGTAATAGTTGTATAACATGTTGACCTAGGTGTCGCACATTGCCCATATTTTGATAATGACTTAACCATTCCATTCATATGTATCTAACAAATCTATTTGAGATCATTGCAGATATTAGATACAAGAAAAGAATCACTTTTATCTCCATAGCTTCTCTTCCGGCACATGCAAAACATGTGACTTTTAACCGCTTTGTAATATAGCCCTTAGAGGCTTAGAACATTTTATGTAATCACTCATAATCATGTTTTGCATTGTATCTAAGATGGATAAAATGATTGGGACTCAAAAATCCATCGTTTGTACAGTTTATGAAAATTCCAAAATACCCTTAACAGGGATTTTGTCGGCCGAATTACAAACTCGGCCGATCCATGTATTGTGGAATTTTCTGGGCTGTCGGCCGAGTTTCCAACTCAGCCGATCCCTGTTCGGTCGAGTTTCAATGATAGGAAACTCGGCCGATCCACTGGTCAGTCAAGACTGAAGGTCGACTGATCGGTCGAGTTTCCCCATGGAAACTCGGCCGACAGTCTGCCTCTCAGCCTTGTCGCCTAGTGTGTCGGCCGAATTGCCTTTTATGAAACTCGGCCGATCGAACTGTACTGGAATGCAGAAAAAGCAATTCCAACCGTTGGAGGAGTTGGTGGGACAAAAAATAGATCCGTTGCAAGTTGTAAAACGGCTAGTTTGTGCCACTTAACTCACCCAACCTCAAAGGGACACCCTCAACTATAAATAGGACCTCTTGGACTTCATTCCAAGGTTTCTCATTCACATATGCTTGGTCCTAGCCTTAGTTGAGTGGTTTCTAATCCTTTGAGCCCCTTTCTCTCTCTACCTTCAAAGCAAATTCGTGAGTATGAGTGAGTTAGGATCCCATGTATGAGAGCTATCATTTGTAATCTTGTAAAGCTCTCCTTTCCACTTCTCCCATCTCCATTCTCTATGAAGATTGATTGAAGTTTCTTCTCCGAGTGAAAGAGAAGAAGGTTGCTGTTCTTCCCCGAGTGGAGGAGAAGAAGGCTAGCTGCTCCAGGCCTCCGAGTGAAGGAGGAAGGTGCTAAAGCTCTCCAAGTGAAGGAGAGGTGCAAGGCAAAGCTCAAGCAAGATGGGTAATTCCTGCAAGGCCGAAGACTAGAGCAAGAGTAGGTAAGTCCTTTGAAGAAGGCTGAAGACTACTTGCTTGGTGGGTAAGTCCTTGGTGAGGTAGAAGATCTTGGCTTGATATATAAGTCCTTGGATGGTTGGTAGTTGTAGCTTGTAATCTTATTGTGTGATATATATAAGAGAACCAAGTTACAAATCCTAGAGCCTAACCAACTCTAGGTAGTGGACTGACATCGCTCCTAAGTTTAGGACATGGAACCACTCTAAACCACCTGTCCAAGTGCATGATTTCCTTGTCTCTTATCCTTGCTTTGTATGCTAGTTTAGGACATCAAATTGCTGTTTTGAATTGTGTTCTGCACTTAATATAATTTGGTGGTCTAATCACTTTTGTGAAGTTTGTGAAGCTCTATTCAACCCCCCCTTCTAGAGCCCATTGATCCAACAAGTGGTATCAGAGCAGGTCTTCTCCAAGCTACTTCAACAAGTAGGAGAAGATGGGCGATTCAGCTCTTGGGTCACTCAATCTTGAAGGAAGCTTCTCCATGAGACCCCCGGTCTTCGACGGCACAAACTTCCTATATTGGAAGAGAAGGATGCAATTCTACATCCAAGGTGTGAGCTACGAGATGTGGAAGATAGTCCATCTCAAGTATGAAGAGCCAAAGGGGGACATCATCACGTGGACGGAAGACGAGATGAAGCGTGCTCAACTCAATGCTAAAGCCATTAGCATCATCTACGCCGCCCTCTCTCCATCAGAGTTCAACCGCATCTCTTCATGGGACACGGCTCATGAGATTTGGCACAAGCTATGTGTCACATATGAAGGGACGGAGCAAGTCAAGGAGGCCAAAATCTATATGCTTGGTGGCCTACTTGAGAATTTCAAGATGGGGAAGAATGAAAGAGTTGCGGACATGTACACAAGGCTAAACGTCATCCTCAACAGTCTTGCAGCCCTTGGGAGTGTCATGGATAGAGGTACCATCAATGCAAAGATCTTGAGATCTCTTCCAAAGAGATGGGAGCCGAAGGTCACTTCAATTGAAGAAGTCTACAAGCTGAGCGAGTTGTCAACCGAGGAGCTGGTTGGTAATCTCCAAGCACATGAACCAAGGCTCGACAAGCAAGAGGAAGAGGAGAAAAGAGAAGAGAAGGAGTCCAAGAAGATGAAGGACACAGCCTTCAAAGCTCAAGTTGAAGAAATGATGCGGCAACAACAACTTGCCATGAAGTCTCCCTGCCCTTCCTCAAGCGAAGATGAAGGTGCAAATGATCATGAAGCCAACTATTCAAAAGGAAGACACTTCAAGGGCAAACCATCATCCTCCACTCCTAGATGCTACGAGTGTGGTCAAAAGGGCCACTACAAGAATGACTGCCCAAAAGCCAAGAAGGGCTATCATAAGAGCAGCCACAAGAAGGATGACAAATACAAAAGAGAAGCCAAGTACAAGAAGAAGAACAAGAAGGAGAGAAGACCCAAAGATGCAGCTCATGCGGCATGGGAGGAGTCCTCTACTTCAAGTTCCTCAAGCTCCGAGGATGGTGAATGTCACCTTGCACTTATGGCTTCTACTAGTGAAGAAGTAATTGAGGTAAGTGAGGTAAGTAAGGTAAGTGATGAAAGTTTACTTGATTTATCTAAGGAAACCCTCATTGAAATGCTTAATGATTGTCAATCATCTTTTGCTAAATGTAAAGCTAAAAGAAAAAGATTAGGAAAGATAGTTGATGATCTCTATGCCAAGATTGACATTCTAGATCAAAATGAGAAATTACATCTTGATAGCATAGATTCTTTACAAGGGCAATTTCTAGACCTTGAACTTCAATATAATGGAGTAGAGGTTGAGAATGGTACTTATCTTAAAACTATTGAAAATCTTAAGATAGAGAACCAAAATTGCCTAGATGAGCTAGATGTTCTAAAAACTGAAAATGTTGAACTTAAGCTTATTGATGATGCTAGAAGAAATGAAGTGTATGCTTATCAAAGAGAAATTGTTGTCCTTAAGTCTGAAAATGCTAAACTTCTTGCACAAACAAATGATTTATCTTCTAGACCTATCTTGCCTAGAAATGAAGTTGCTAACTTAACTCTCGAAAAAGACTCTCTTCTTACTAAAGCCCTCTGTCTTGAGGCCGACCTTTTGCATGCTAGAGAAGATCTTGCTAGTTTATCTACTACCATTACAAATCTTAGTGATGATAATGCTAAATTAAGATCTACTTTGCAAAGGTTTCTTTCGGGTAAGAAGTCTCTAAATGATGTTCTAGAGCACTCTACCAAACAAGTTGGTACTAGTGGTCTAGGATACAATGCGACTACTCCAAAAGGTAAGAAGAAGAAAAAGGGTAAGAAAAAGAGTGTGGAAACTCCAATTTTCAATGGAGAGTCTTCCGGCTCTAAAAATCCCATGGTATGTATGCATTGCAAATGTGATGATCATTATTCTACCTATTGTCCTTACAAGCCTAAGGGGACCAACCCAAATATGAAATGGGTCCCCAAGCTAACCCCAGACCCCAAAGTTTGAGTTGGGTTCCGACATCCTCTTTTCTTGCAGGTCACAAAGAAATGGATTGTTGATAGTGGCTGCTCTAAGCACATGACTGGAGAAATCAGCCATTTCAACAAAATTGTGAAGAAGAAAGGAGGATCGGTAACCTTTGGGGACAACAAAAAGGGTAAGGTTATAGGTGAGGGTGATGTAGGTAATGATTTGTGCATTAAAAATGTTTTGCTTGTTGATGGCCTACATCACAACTTAATCAGTGTTAGCCAATTATGTGATAATGGTTATCTTGTGCTCTTTACTTCCTTAGAATGCTTGCTTCTAGATTCCCTGTCCTATAATGTCATATATAAGGGAACTAGAAATGGTAATCTATATGTGATAGTTCTTGATGCTTTAAAGCCCATACTAAATAGATGCTTAGTCGTGGATAAAAACGATCTTTCGCTTTGGCATCGACGTTTGGGTCATGTGAACTTGCATCAAATGAAGAAACTAGACAAAAAGGACTTGGTTCTAGGACTTCCTAAATTGGATTTTGAAAAGGATGAGGAATGTCAACCTTGTACACAAGGGAAACAAACCAAATCCTCTTTCAAGTCCAAAGGGGTCATGAGTACCAAGAGAGTTCTAGAGCTTCTTCATATTGATCTCTTCGGACCTATGAGAACACAAACGCTTCGCGGCTCCAAGTATTGTCTTGTTATTGTCGATGATTTTTCTAGATTTACTTGGACTTTCTTTCTTGTTTCCAAAAGCGACACACTCGATGTTTTCTCGAGCTTTTGTAAACGAGTTGAAAACGAAGCTTCTTGTCATGTTGTTTCCATCCGTAGTGATCATGGGGGAGAGTTTGAAAATGATCTTTTTGAACGCTTTTGTGAAAAATCGGGTTATTCACACAATTTCTCTTCTCCTCGCACACCCCAACAAAATGGAGTTGTTGAGAGGAAGAATAGATCGCTACAGGAGATGGCTAGGACCATGCTTCTTGAGTATGATACTCCTAAGAAGTTTTGGGCTGAAGCCGTTAGCACCTCATGTTTTGTGCAAAACCGAGTTTTCACTCATCCAACTTTTAAGAAAACCCCCTATGAACTATGGCGTGGTAGGAAGCCGTCAATTGATTTCTTTCATGTGTTTGGATGTCCATGTTTTGTTTTGAACACCAAGGACTCTCTCGACAAGTTTGATCCGAAATCCTACAAGGCTTTCTTCCTAGGCTATAGCACTACTAGCAGGGCTTTTAGAGTGTTTAACATTGAACTATCTAAAATAGAAGAATCTATAAATGTTAAATTTATTGAAACTAACCCTGGTATTGGCAAGCATTTGGGTGATGATGATGTTGCAGATGAAATCATTCCTATCTTAAAAGAGCTCAACATCAAAGACAAAGGCAAGCAGGTTGAAGAAGAAGAAAAGGAAGAAGAAAGGAAAGATCCCACTCCCCGCTTTGCAAAGAATCACCCCAAGGAGTTGATCATTGGCAACCCGTTTGAAAGAGTGAGGACACGGGCTGCACACAACAAAGAACAAGCAGATAGTGCCTTCATCTCTCAACTGGAGCCAAAGAACATCAAGGAGGCCCTTGGTGATGATGAGTGGATCCTTGCCATGCAAGAAGAGCTTGAGCAGTTCGAGAAGAACCGTGTGTGGACCTTAGTGCCAAGACCAAATGATAGAAAGATAATTGGTACCAAATGGGTCTACCGCAACAAGCTTGATGAGCAAGGAAAAGTGGTAAGGAACAAAGCAAGGTTAGTAGCTCAAGGTTATAATCAACAAGAAGGTATTGATTTTGATGAAACCTATGCTCCTGTTGCTAGATTAGAATCTATTCGTATGCTACTTGCCTTTGCTAGTCATAAAAATTTCTTGCTTTATCAAATGGATGTTAAAAGTGCGTTTTTGAATGGTACAATCGAGGAGGAAGTATATGTTGCTCAACCTCCGGGCTTTGAAAATGATAAGTTACCCAATCATGTGTATTTCTTGCAAAAAGCTCTCTACGGACTCAAACAAGCACCTCGAGCTTGGTATGAGAAACTAAAGAACTTTTTGTTAGATAACGGGTATATCATGGGAAAAGTTGATTGTACTTTGTTTCTAAAACACACTTCTACCCATTTTCTCATAATTCAAATATATGTGGATGATATTATATTTGGCGGAACTGACCTTGATCTTTGCAAAGAGTTTGGTTCTCTTATGCAGAGTGAATTCGAGATGAGTATGATGGGTGAGCTGACCTTCTTCCTCGGCTTCCAAATCAAACAAACCAAGGAGGGTAACTTCATCAACCAAGGCAAATATACACTTGAACTTCTTAAACGCTTTGGGATGGAGAACATGAAGCCAATGGATACACCCATGTCAAACACTGCCAAACTTGACAAGGATGAAGAAGGTGAGAAGGTAGATGAGAAGCTCTATAGAGGTATGATCGGAAGTTTACTTTACTTAACTGCCTCTAGACCTGATATAATGTTTAGTGTTGGCCTGTGTGCTCGCTTTCAATCAAGCCCTAGGAAATCACATCTTATTGCTGTCAAGAGGATTTTGAGGTACTTAGCCAAAACTCCAAATTTTGGACTATGGTATCCTAAGTCAAGGGACTTTACTCTTGTAGCATATAGTGATGCTGACTACGCAGGTTGCCTGATTGATAGAAAGTGCACAAGTGGCACTTGCTTCCTCTTGGGACCATGCTTGGTGTCTTGGTTCTCCAAGAAACAGAGCACAGTGGCATTGTCAACTACCGAAGCTGAGTACATTGCAGCCGGAAGTTGTTGTGCCCAGGTCCTATGGATGAAGCAAATGCTCCAAGACTTTAACATTCATTTTGATGCTTCTCCTATTTTCTGTGATAATACTAGTGCAATAAATCTTTCTTATAATCCAATATTGCATAGTAGAGCTCAACACATAGAAGTTCGCCATCATTTTCTCCGTGATCACATTGTCAAAAAGGATATTTATATCACACATGTGGATACGGAAAATCAGTTGGCGGACATTTTCACTAAACCGCTTGCTAGAGAACAATTTAATTTTATTAGATCAAAATTGCTTATAACCTCTCTTGATGATGTTGAATTGCTCTCTAATTAGTTGGTTACATCTTATGTGTGTTGCTCTTGCTTATAAATGCTTTGATTGCTCAAAATGCTTGTTTTTGATAAAATTTTATCTTGTTTCTATCTCTTTTTCGGGCTTTTCTCACAAATCGGGTTTTAATCGACAAATAGTACCCTATGATGAAGGGAATGTGCCTAAATATGCTTAATATACAATCTAGTCCAATCAGAAAAATTGTGTTAGGTCATTTGAGGCTAGGACTAGATTCTAGGTTTTTCCCACATCAGAGTTTTTGTCGGCCGAGTTGGAAACTCGGCCGATCGGTCGGGACAGGGCACCTGTGTGTTCTGTCGGCCGAGTTTCCTCTCCCTGGAACTCGGCCGATCGACGGAAGACGGGTTTAATATATATAGGAATCGGCCGACTTGCTCCCTCTCAACTAGAGCAAAGTCGACCGAACCCTAGCCGCCCAGCTCGACCCTTCCTCCCCTGGTGCTCTTCTCTCTCTCTCTGGCCGTTTTTGCCCCCAAATCGGTTCGTTCGTGTGTCCTTGCTGCTCTTGAGGTGCCGCCTGTTCTCTCTCTCCGCGTGGATCGGCTCCGTTGTCTCGTTCTCCTCTCCCATGAGGTCCCAACGCCGAAAACGTGCTGTTCCTATCCCTTCCCCTGCGGTTCCTCTAGCGCCGAGGTATATGTCGTTTGATAATCTATCTTTTGTTGACAATGCTGCGGTTGCTCGCTACAAAGAGCTCCTTCCTCGCTCTCCCTTTCCTTTTCGAGCTCTTTATCAGCCGCATACCTACCACGCCGACCTTTTCGACGCTTGTAAAATCTTTCGCACACATCATCTTGAAGCCTTTTGTATTGAGGATGCCCGTTTTCATAATCTCAAGTATAGCACCAAAGCCATCCGTCAATTCTACGCTAACTTGCGGTGGAATTACGACTCTTTGATCCCCTCTTCGGACAACTCAATCGTTTTGACATCCATGATCGCCGGCCAGCCTTTTCATATCACCGAACGATCTTTCAATCTTTATCTCAACGGAGATGTTGGCACGGCTTCGTGGATTTCCGATTACCCAAATTATTTTGATCTTCTGCACCCCGAGGACATCTATAAGGCAATCGAGGTTGACTTGACTGACATTCATAAGTTTCTCAAGCTCCCCGATTTTCCCTATAGAAAGAAGGGCACTTTGCCATCGTCCGCCCTGTCCTCCTCTCGCCGTGTTTTGGCGTTCGTTCTCAGCTGTAATGTCCACCCCAAGAAAAACCAAACGGACATCGCTGAGAACACAGCTATGATGATGTATCTGCTTTTGAACAACCATGGAGTCAAATGGGCCCGGTATATCCTTCACCACATGACCTGTTTTGACTCCGGAAAGAACACAAAGGGCACCCATCTTCCTTATCCTGCCCTAATTTGTGGTCTTTTCCAATCTGCTACTGGTAAATCTCTTTTCACCGACTTTCTCTACCGTCCTGATCGGAAAGGAGTTTATATCAGTGAGACCACTCTTCAGAAGAGTGTCCCTACCTCTGGTGCATCATCTTCTTCTGCACCACCACCACCTCCACCTCCACCATCATCTGATGCTCCACCACCTCCACCCTCCACAGCTGCACCACCTCCTCCTGAGCCATCTTTCCGACCTCCTCCGCAGCCGGCTTTTGCTGACTTCCATGTCTCCAATGAGGCCCTCATGGGGTACCTCATGCATCAGCAAGCCTACAACATGCAGGTCCAGCAACATCACCATCAGGATCTGTGCCACATCATGTCGTCCATGTCTCTGTCTTGCCCTCAGCCCTACCCCACCTACGAGCCCTACCCCGGTGGCGACTACGCATCTTATGCGTATAGTCAGTTTTATCCTCCTCCACCCCCTTCTGCTTCCGCTGATCACTCTGCAGGTGGATACACTCACTCTCCTCCGGTTCTGGCGCTCCCAGGTGGCCGTCTGTCTGAGCTTCTGGCCCAGTACTCTTCTTCTGCTCCCCCCATTGAGGTTGCTTATGAGCTACATGCTCTTGGCATGACTTGGGCTGAGCAGAGTGCGCGGTGGCCTGGACGTGCTTTTGGTCCTCCCGACGAGGATATGGCTGATCAGGATGATGCTGACACTGACGCTGATGAGGCTACTGCGACGGATGCCGAAGACGATGACGATGACGATGCCGATGCTGAAGACGAGGCTACACCAGCTGCTGCTCCTCCTTCCAATGATGGCGATGAGGACTACCAGCCCGACGAGGACATGGAGGCTGCCGTTGATGATGTTGACATAGATTAGTATAGCTTAGAGTAGATGTGTCTAGTTTAGTCTCGGATGACCATGATATATCTTTTTGGACTATGATTGTCTTATTTACTTTAGGCACATCATCTGAGTTGTACTATTGCTACTCCATTCGTTCGTGTAGTTTTTGTCTTATGCTTTCTTTTGGAAACACTTTGTATGGTTTATCTTATAGTGTGTTCCATATTTTGATGAATGACATGTTTCTGATTTCATGCTTTATCTTGATATTTATCTGTTTCTCTATGTTTTGGTTGTTTGAGTGTTTGGAGAAGACCTTGCTTTTATGCTCTTCTACCCCCCCTGCCTTTTTGAGATGACAAAGGGGGAGAAAGACCTCAATCATATTGTTTTTATTGCTTGTATGGTTCTTTTCTTGTCTATAAACTGAAATGCATCTAGACTTGCTTAGAATCATATAGTATCTATATATGCTATGTCTGCTTGTGTGTTAACTAACTATGCAGGAACGAGTAAGCATGAATTGAGGGGGAGCATTACAAATTGATCATATTTGCATCCCCTTGCAATTCCCTAAAGAAAAGGTATAATTTTCAAATTCTTTTCAATATGTTGAGGAATGGTTTGTCATTGTCAAAAAGGGGGAGAATGTTGACCTAGGTGTCGCACATTGCCCATATTTTGATAATGACTTAACCATTCCATTCATATGTATCTAACAAATCTATTTGAGATCATTGCAGATATTAGATACAAGAAAAGAATCACTTTTATCTCCATAGCTTCTCTTCCGGCACATGCAAAACATGTGACTTTTAACCGCTTTGTAATATAGCCCTTAGAGGCTTAGAACATTTTATGTAATCACTCATAATCATGTTTTGCATTGTATCTAAGATGGATAAAATGATTGGGACTCAAAAATCCATCGTTTGTACAGTTTATGAAAATTCCAAAATACCCTTAACAGGGATTTTGTCGGCCGAATTACAAACTCGGCCGATCCATGTATTGTGGAATTTTCTGGGCTGTCGGCCGAGTTTCCAACTCAGCCGATCCCTGTTCGGTCGAGTTTCAATGATAGGAAACTCGGCCGATCCACTGGTCAGTCAAGACTGAAGGTCGACTGATCGGTCGAGTTTCCCCATGGAAACTCGGCCGACAGTCTGCCTCTCAGCCTTGTCGCCTAGTGTGTCGGCCGAATTGCCTTTTATGAAACTCGGCCGATCGAACTGTACTGGAATGCAGAAAAAGCAATTCCAACCGTTGGAGGAGTTGGTGGGACTCAAAATAGATCCGTTGCAAGTTGTAAAACGGCTAGTTTGTGCCACTTAACTCACCCAACCTCAAAGGGACACCCTCAACTATAAATAGGACCTCTTGGACTTCATTCCAAGGTTGCTCATTCACATATGCTTGGTCCTAGCCTTAGTTGAGTGGTTTCTAATCCTTTGAGCCCCTTTCTCTCTCTACCTTCAAAGCAAATTCGTGAGTATGAGTGAGTTAGGATCCCATGTATGAGAGCTATCATTTGTAATCTTGTAAAGCTCTCCTTTCCACTTCTCCCATCTCCATTCTCTATGAAGATTGATTGAAGTTTCTTCTCCGAGTGAAAGAGAAGAAGGTTGCTGTTCTTCCCCGAGTGGAGGAGAAGAAGGCTAGCTGCTCCAGGCCTCCGAGTGAAGGAGGAAGGTGCTAAAGCTCTCCAAGTGAAGGAGAGGTGCAAGGCAAAGCTCAAGCAAGATGGGTAATTCCTGCAAGGCCGAAGACTAGAGCAAGAGTAGGTAAGTCCTTTGAAGAAGGCTGAAGACTACTTGCTTGGTGGGTAAGTCCTTGGTGAGGTAGAAGATCTTGGCTTGATATATAAGTCCTTGGATGGTTGGTAGTTGTAGCTTGTAATCTTATTGTGTGATATATATAAGAGAACCAAGTTACAAATCCTAGAGCCTAACCAACTCTAGGTAGTGGACTGACATCGCTCCTAAGTTTAGGACATGGAACCACTCTAAACCACCTGTCCAAGTGCATGATTTCCTTGTCTCTTATCCTTGCTTTGTATGCTAGTTTAGGACATCAAATTGCTGTTTTGAATTGTGTTCTGCACTTAATATAATTTGGTGGTCTAATCACTTTTGTGAAGTTTGTGAAGCTCTATTCAACCCCCCCTTCTAGAGCCCATTGATCCAACATAACACACTTTATATGTTTCTTATTCAAACATATAATATTTGGAATACATCAAGGTATATAAAACCTGAAGTGCTGAATGTGATAACTATCATATTTTGATGTATCACTTTCTCATCATTTCAGACTCTCTTGAATTAGCCATCTTATCTTGTATTAAGGTATTTCCCTTCTTAATACATTCCATCACTAATCACTCACCTTTATCATATAATGCATAGGCCACACATTAGAATTGTCCAACTATCTTTAATGATATGGACTTGTCTAATGCTAAAGACATTGTTTATAATTAGGTTGCATACAATCAACCACATGAAATGTTTCACCTTTATAAGGTCATTCCTTCTATCTCATCATTAGGGTTTCTTTATTCCCTTACTTAAAATTAGGATTATGACTCATTGTCATATTGCCCAGGATTAGGGCTTTATGCATTATGACTCCACGTTAGAGTCTCACATACCTTCACCCTTCTTAGGGCCTCTCATCACAACATAACATTAGAACATCATGTGGTGTTAATTCTTAATCAGGGTTTCTCACGGAATCACCCTCAACTAGGGTTTCACATGGAATCACCCTCAACTAGGGTTTCTCATGTCATTACATGACATCACCCAAAGTTTGATTCTCACATCACATCAACACATCAATGTTCCATATACATCATTCTAACTTAGGGTTTCTCATGACATAACCCTGGATTAGGATTTCACATGGAGTCATCCTTAATTAGGATTTCCACCATAGTCACCCACAATTTGGGTTTACTATTCATCTCCATAAGGATTTCATTCAATTATCCATAATTAGAGATTCACTATTCATCCCAATTAGGGTTTTACATCTCATTTCCCTAAATTAGAGTTTCACATATCATTACCCTAGATTAGGGCTACATCCTCACCCTGGATTAGGGTTTCAATTAGAATTGCCCTCAATTAGGGTTAGAACTCAATAGCCCTGACAATTAGGGTTTATGTTCATGATTAGAGTTTCATGATCTCTTTACTTAAGGATCATAACCCTTAATCACCACATGAATCATATTCATATATGAATTCATGCTATCAACTTCTCAACTTGATTAGGTCATATCAACCCTTCAATCAAGTACATACAACTATGATTATCATAGTGTACCAAGTCATTGATCCTATAAGCAATCACGGTTCATCCCTTAATTGACACTAATCACTTAGGTACTATTAGGGTTTCAACCTTTGTACCTTAATTGATTATCATTACTAATCATCATTGGATCAATGGATCATTCATCATCTTAATTCTCAAGAGATTCAATTACATTGGACCTCCATTACATAAGGTATCCAAATTGACCAATTGAATCTTCAATTACAATAGGTGTCCAAGTGGATTAACCAATTGAATCCTCAATCAACTTTGACTACTTGAGCCCCAAACGGTCTTGGTCTTTCAAAGTTCAAACGGTTTGAAACCGTTTGGTAAAGGTGGTGCTTGAGACCGTTTGCTAAAGCAAGTACTTGAAACCGTTTGCTAAAGCAACTTTTTGAAACCACATGGGCTCAACCAGTTTGGGATTGTTTGTCCCTAAATGGTCTTGAGACCATTTGGACTCAAACGGTCTTGAGACCGTTTGGTCCAAACCTCCTCAAAACCGCATGGACCAAATATGGTCTCAACCAATCAAATTGGATTAGGGTTTCCAATGTTGATTCCTTCAATCATTAAATTCATGGAACCAATCATCAATTGGACCTATCTTCATACTTCAATTGAGTTAAATAGGTCAACCTTCAACTGATTTGACCCTCAATTGGTCATCAATTAGGGTTTGAATCAATTGGATTAGGGTTTGAAATCGATGATCCTTCAACACTAATCAATACAAGATTAGTTACTTTGAAACCATTGAACCATCATCCAAATTGAACATGACCTGACCCCAAATGGTCTTGAGGTCATTTGGATGACCACCAAACGGTCTTGAGACCGTTTTCCCATCACATCATCAAAATACAAGTCAACCAATTAGGGTTTGGATCATTGGATTGATCACCAAATCAACAATTGATTTCATTCCAACTTAGTTTCTTTGGATCTTCAATTGCTTAACCATACTCAACCCTAGACCTCAAAATGGTCTTGGGTGACCTCCAAATGGTCTTGAGACCGTTTGGGTGATCCCCAAACGGTTTTGAAACCGTTTGGGTCAATCAACCCAAGTTTCAAGCTCAATCAACTTGGAAATCAACACTTAACCCGATTAGGGTTTTAGTGATTGATTGACCTTCAACTCATGAACCAATTGGAACTAACCAATCATAATTGATGGGTCATTAACCTAGATCATTTTAAACAGATCTCCAAATGGTCAACCCTGGTCAACTCCACCAAACGGTCTGAAATCGTTTGGTCACATGCGGTTTGGTGAAACCATTTGCTTCTAAACGGTTTGAAACCGTTTGCTCCCAAACAGTTTGGGAAACCATTTGAGCAACTCAATCAAGACCGTTTTCCTTGGATATTTGGAGAGGTGTGTGCTTATCATCTTCAACCTCTAAAATCATGAAACTTTCTGTAGTTTCCATGGTGATTGCATCCATCAACCAAATCAATTATTGTAAATGTAGAAATGAACATTATTTGATAAGGAATTGAATGCAATAAAAAAAATCAAGGGTTCAAGTTATAAAAACCGCCTCCAATTGAGCTCCAAAACCCCATGTTCACAGAACAAATGGTGGATGCAACTCTTTTCACCATTCCAAGGATCGTCCTCAAGGTTTGAGTGAAAAGGAATGGTTAGAATTGAAGAGGAGATCGAAATAGGAAGAAATCATGCATTGATTTGTGATTTCCACCATGAAATCGTGGTGAACCAAGGTCAAGAAGCTTACCAACAGGTTGGGGGTCGTCCTACTGATCCTCCGAAGCTCCCTTGGTCGTTTCCCAAGCAAGGAGAAGAAGTGGGGTCGAAAAAGCCTTTCATTTGGCTTGTAAAAGGTCCTTTTATAAAAAATTCAATGAGAGAGAATATGCTTTGTAAAAATCCAATATTAATCCCAAAAATGTGGCCGCCTCTCCCCCCTCATCTTCCTTAGGGACGAGGATATCTTGTTTGCCTCTTATTTCTCTCAATTATCCATGATTTAAAGAAAATCAAATTAAGCACCTTAAATCATATTATATTAATATCCATATGTGAGTGGATATTTCTTTTTCTTATAAAATTGAGAGTGAGTTATCCATTCCCTTGGATATTTTCGTGGTACTTGCAAGGATCAAGGATGTCCACACACATATTAATCCAACAATTTTAATTTTGGTTGAAGGCCCTTTAATTAATACATTTATTTTTGCCCTAAATCGAATTAGGGTTTCAATTAGGATTAAATCTTGATTATTTTAATATCAAGATTCTCTCTCCTCCAACTTAATTCAAATGAGGCACCCCTCTCATTTTATTTTCTCTACATGATGCCAAGAAACATTAGGGACCTTATTGAAGTGGTAATTTACATATTGCACCCTAGGTTTTGGGTAAATTGCACATTACACCAAAACTAGGTTTTCATGCACATACATTGCTTTATCAGCTCTTTATTGGTATTCAGGCTTCCATGAGCCATACCTCAGCATCATTTTCACCCTCATGATGATTCAACACATGAGGAACATACTATCATGCACAATTTGCACATAAACCCCTCAACTTGGGTAATTTGCACTTTAGTCCAAAACAAACAAAACATTGACTTCAACAATGTTCAAAAAGGACTAAAATTGCAACATAAGTTCCTCTTGAGCCCTAATTACTTTTCACAAGATGAGATTAAGCATTTAATCAACTTTCTTAATCAAAACACCTAGGGTTAAAGTATAACCCAGGTCAGGGATGTTACAAGTTTATCCTGGATGAAACTCAGTCGACGACTTAAAATTGATTTTCATGTGTAGGGGTGTTGGTTGAGTTTGTCTTAGGAAAACTCAGCCAACCCTGGAAGTTCCCAAGATCTATCAAGGGTATCGCTCGAGTTTATCCTAAATGAAACTCATCCGAAAAAGTCGTTGTGATGAATTTTGGAAAATCCCATAAAAGTGCTTAAATATTCAATTTAAGTGCTCTTGATTTTTTCTAAGGTTAATTACAAGTCATACAATCATTACAAGTGATTTACATCATGATTCTAATTGATTTAAGGCCTTTTCCACAAAAGTGTAATGACATTGATTTGACTTGTCTTTCTACGAGTTAAGTTGCACAAGTTAGGGCATTTGTAGTGTGTTTGTACCTAATATGAAATCACTCAAGTAGAATCATTAAATATAAATAAGTGGAATGGTTAGTCATCATCAAAACAAGGGTTTAGTCAATTAGACTTTGAGTTGAAACTCTTAACATAGGAAACCACTGATAATATCCACGCCAAGAAACTCCCATGGTGCCCTTTGACATCATGATCATGGCCATTTCCACTACCATGAGAAAAGGAGCAAATCGACTAGATGACACGATTTTACCGTGCATATAATGCAAGTGCATGCGTCAATGTAATATAGGCCTTTGTGAGGCCCTAGTCGAACTCAAGGATACTGAATTATCGGTAGACTACTACTAACTGTTTGCGATCAGCTAAACCGATTAAAAGAGTTTGAGAGTTGTTGTAAAAATAAAAGAAAATAAAATAAAATAGAGCAATCGATTAAGGGTTTAGTTTAATCAATTCAAGTGGAGATCTTTAGGATTACGGTTTCACCGTGGGTTTTCATTGTATGAATTTCCATATAATAGTTCAGGTTCATCTCTCGATCCGGGTAGTGGCCTGTAGTCAGAATTGCCCACTGTCGTGGTACAATTCACTACCTATGTCTAGGTCAGTTCCACCGTCGTAGTAACCTATACCCTAAACTAGGTGCATTAGCATCGACCTCTGGGTGCCCACCATTAACCGTACATCACCTTGTTCAAGGGATTTGTTAATTAATGTGAATTTCGCCTCTTTTCAACCGTTAATTCTTCTTTCAAAGTAATTAAAGGCATTATATTATCATTATGGTGATCAAGCATAAAAATATAATTGAGAAAACGAAATCATACCACAGATTTAAGAGATAAATGATGAATTACTATGATAAAAATGTCATACAATGCTTCCCCGGGCTACTCCCGGTCCTAAAGATAAAGGGGATTAGCCCCGCATGTTCATCTCAGAGCAAAACATGGTAGAGAAAAGGGGAAACATGGAGAAAAATGTGAATAAGAAATGAAACCCCTGAACGGAGAGGATCCAAGCGTTCCTCGACGTAGAATGCGCGATCTACAACCTTTTGGCGGTGGAAAAAATATTCTTCAGCTTTCAGAACGGCTGGGGCGTGCTTCTAGGCTCCGTTCTTCTCTCCACACCTTCTCGGGACGTGTGCAGTGGCTAATGACGTGATCCCTCGCTCTTCGCCACCATCATTAGGTATAATCACTGAGTTAGGTTGCAACAATATTACAACCGTTTGATTTAGATTGATCTGAAACAAACTTGCATTTGACGGTGTCGATACCATCGACGCGGGTCGATGGTATCGAATCTGCGCGGTATCGGCAAGTCTTCTTTTCTTTTCTTCGTTGCGCCTGATGCTGACTCGATACCATCGACGAGGGTTGATGGTATCGACACTCTTAGGCGTCAGTTTTATCCCTGTTTTGTCACTGAATCTTCAGGTGTCGATAGTATCGACATTAGGGTCGATAGTATCGACTATCTACTCACCAACAACCTGATGGAATGTCGCTACCATCGACTTTCCTGTCGATGGTATCGACTCTGTGCTGCTCCTTGCGGCTGGCAACCTGTGGCTGTGTCGATAGTATCGACTGTTGTCGATGGTATCGACAGCTGCAGATATGCGTTTTTCCAGAAATTGCAACACAAAACCACATAAACTGAAATAAAACATATTATTGTAATCATTTATGCTCAAAACAATAAAATAAGGGAGAATTGATGCTGAGAAGGGTCATAGACTAAAGTAAGTGAATTATGCAATATTAACCACCAAAATGACCAATAAATGCATAAAACGCAAGTGAAACAAGTCTATAAATGCGACTCAAAATCATCACATCAAACTCCCCTAAGCTTGAACATTGCTCGCCCTCGAGCAACTAAACTTTAGAATAGAATTGCGAGGGTCAACTAAAGAACAGATCGTCACAACAAACATCACCACATGATCCCCTCCGGACATTCACATACCGGCACTCACTAACCACAAAATGATAATTACCCTTAAGGTGACAGTAATCATCCATAAAAGATATCTACCTCAAAAATAATGAACACTATCACATAAGGCAGTAACATAATAAAATTCTCCAGTCCAGACTCGGTACATCTTGTGATCTTCTATTCTACGTTGCTCGCCCTAACTACCATCTACATGGAAGCAGTTCTCCTGGTATTAATGAGTGAGGAGAAAAATCACGGTGGCCTACCAATTCGAGCAACGGGTGGATGGAATGGGTGGCTCATGGAAGAAATGGAAGCATTATACGATTTTAACATGCACAAAGCAAAAATGACCTAAATGATGCATATGCAAGTGTAAATGCCCTAATGCCTACATTTGGGTGGAATGATACATGCACTATCATTCCATCTCAAGGTGAGATGGAATATCTAGGAAAACTACATCATGTACTTATTTTTCTTTAAAATGCAGGTGAGACTATGTTCCTTTCTCCCTCTCATTACTACTTGCTTCTCAATTCTCTTATCTTTTTTTTCTTTTTCTTTTGTTTTTTTTTCCAAATCCTTATTTTCATAGCTGACAATGAAATGTTTGTCGGGCTCACTTAATGCTACATAACTTATACATTTGAAGCATTCAGAAGGTATGGAACAAGTTCATCACCTTTTATGTTTCAGAAGACATAAGATGCATGATGTACTATATGCACAAAAATGTGAATGCAGCTACAAAATGATAATTATGCAACTAAATGACACACACCTGAGGATAATGTGCATGCATAACTATTCTATCTTTTTTTTTCTTCATTCAAAAATATGAGAAAATAGCTGTAATGCAAGACCTATCTACATGAAATGCAAACAAAGAGATTAAAACCGTAACGCACTTCCAGTTCTTAAGGTGGATTATGAAAGCAATGGGGTGGATAGATCACAAGACTAATTGACTGAACCTTTGAAAATTATTATGTGTCCCTCTTTACTGACCTGTGTAGTAATTAAGAGGTTTTTCTCTCTTATTTCAAATTAAAGTCTCATTATCATTTGGTCAGTTTAGGCTCAAACAACCAATCCCGTCCACTTTTCATGAATCATGGGAATGTATAGTTGTGATTTTCTATTTTAGAGTTGACAAACCCAATTATCTCCTTAAGTTATGTGCTCAAAGTTTAACAACACAAGCTTGCAAAACACTATTTTTTTTAAAATTTGTCCCTAATTCCCATATACAAGCAACGAGATGACACATGACTTAAAACATCCACAATTACACTAGATAGAGTGTGGATCCTACAAACAACTAAGAACTACAAGAAATAAATGACAAAAGACAAAACAATAAAAACCTAAAAACTGAGAAAACTAAAGGATAGAGCTGTTCCAACTCCCCCTAAGCTTGAATTCGACTATGGACTCATAGTCAAAAACAACCTTAAAAAGGTGGAACAGAGATACCAATCATTCTTTAGGAGGAGGCAGGTACTGCGGGGCCGTGGGGTCCCAAGATGGATACTGCCCCTGAAAGCTCGGATCATACTGGGGCATTGGTGGAGGTTGTGGATACCCCCCAAAATAATTCTGGCTCCAGTAATGATCATAGAAGGGCTGCTGCTGCATCTCCATCCTATGCAACCTATTGTGGATGTGTTGTTGGTTTTCGAGGAGGAGGCACTCATTTTAAAAAATGGCCCTCTGATTATCTAACAGCCGGTTCGTCGTATCCTGAATACCGACATATGAAGCTGTATGCTGCAGCTGGGTGTGCTGGATCTCTTGCAGCATTGTATACATCCCCTACATGGAATAGACATCCTCTCCTTGAGGAGAGGGCTGAGGTGGCGGAGGCTGTGAAGATGAAGATGCACCCGGATGCATGCGGGGACGCTTCCTGGGTGCCACTCGTGCACGAAGAGGAGTGAAAGCCTCCTCTTCCTCTTCATGCTCGTCGCCATCATTGTCGTTGTCGTCGTTGCCGCTGTCTTCATCCGAGTCTTCAATAGCTATGATAGGCCATCTGAAATGCTGAGCACCCGTGATGTGGAAGACGGGGTCTAGAAGTGAACACTCTTGATATGCTTGATTGACATGGTAGTGTGCATATGCCAAGCCATCACGAAGTAGGATGAGGTTGGAGCGGTGCAGATGCTGCAAGTTGACCTTGCTCCTATTGGAGAGCGGATTAAGCTGGGAGAAATTTAACCCAAGATAGGAGGCCAGCGGTGTGATGAGTCCTCCAAAGTGGATTAGAGCCTTTCGCGTACTCCTCTTTATAGCCAACACACGCGTTAAGAAGAACGCACCCCAATTACACACTTCTCGCTTCAGCAAGTTATGCAGGAAAAACAAATCTGTCTCTTGAAATTTGCTGAGAGACAGGTCACCACGAGCGAACAAGGTGGTGCAAAGCATGCAATGAAGGACCCACACAAACAGATGTTCAAAATCCGCAACCGTCACATTATGGTAGCTGACGGATTTGCCCGGTGGCATAGTCACAAGCTGAGCGAAGATGTCATCATAGTCCGTCCTGTTATCTGGCCTCTGGTAATGGTCTCTCCCATGATTCCAGTTGTAGATGGAATTAAACTGCCTGAGGGTGAGAGTGTAATCATTGTTGTACAGCCGGAAAGAAACACGGCCCTTGATCCATTCCCGATCAGTGGCGATGACGTCATTTAGCATGACACATATGTCTAGCGATGACATGAACTCTGCCACTAGCTCCTTGTATGTCGGCCATTCACTGAAGAATGGCTAGCCGTCGGCATGGAATTCCATCTCATTGGGCCTCCTGCCCGTATGCCTTGCCTGTCCCTTGAGAACGTAGGCAAGATTGGCCTCGAACCCAAGATTGCGGATCATGTCCCAGTCGACGTAGCAGGTCGGCTCAATCTTGCGCTTCATCAGTTCCTCATAGACTTTTCGGACCTCCGTGGAAGGATGGACAATCCACATGTACGGAATAGATGCAGTGGGTGGAGGAATGAACTCAGGGATCTCCATTGGAGCCACATGTGAAGAAGAAGCACCAGCTGTATGCACCATCGTCGCCGAGAAAGAAGGAATATAAGTCGGAGCTCGGGGAAGATTGGAGAAGGCAATCTCCACTCGGTGAAGGCTCGGGGAAGAATGCGCTCCGTAGATTCTCGTAGCCGGGCTCCGATTTCACACAAAGACGCACGACATAAGTGGAGGAGGAAAGCTCTGAAGATGTGATGTCATATGGCAACAATCCATCCCTTTTATAACTGTGGCCAGCACTGCTGTGTGCTCGTCGATACCATCGACACAGGTCGATGGTATCGACACCTGTAGCACAATCCGGTCTTCCGCTAGTATCGATGACTGTCGATATCCCGATGTGCGGGCCCAGATCGATGACGCGTCGATACCATCGACGGGTGTCGATGGTATCGACAAATCCCACAGATTGGATCTCTTGATGCAGCGATCGCCGTTGATTTCCTCTCGCAGATCGGTGACATGTTGCGTCGATACTATCGACACAAGTCGATAGTATCGACTTCTACTTAGGGCAAACACCCTCGCGAGGCCCGGCCTCCGCTTCCTGTCTGTAACTGGGTCAATACCATCGACAGGACCGTCGATGGTATCGACTTCACTGAGACACATTTCGTCTGAAAATCTCCAGAGATCTTGCGAGTATTGACATCCATGTCGATACTATCGACCTCGTTCTGGCGAGCAACCTGATGGTGGGTCGATATCATCGACGAGGCCGTCGATAGTATTGACTCAGAGAGATTTTTGCAGTCACCTAACTGTGCCCATCTCGATACCATCGACACAAGGGTCGATGGTATCGAACCTGCCTCAGTCCCGCACATTGAACAAACGATCAAGGTAACATTTTTACACAAAAAACAAAACCAAATCAAACCAAAGTACAAATGTGAAAGAAACTAAACGAAGATATCGATGATTGGGTTGCCTCCCAACAAGCGCCCTTAGTTAACGTCTTAGGCTAGATGAAATCAAGCTCCTCATTCATCTGGAAGCGCAATGAGTTTGACCTCATTCACTTTCCTTGTGTAATCCTCACTGAAATACAACTTCAAGCGTTGTCCATTAACCAAGAATGTTGAGTCGCCATCACACACCATGATTGCACCATGTGGCCGTACCTCCTCTACAGTGAATGGTCCACTCCATCGGGATTTCAATTTCCCGGGATGCATCTTCAACCTTGAATTGAACAAGAGCACGCGATCTCCCTTCTTGAAGACACACATCTGAATATGTCGATTGTGAATCATCTTTGTTCGCTCCTTGTAGATCTGTGAGCTTTCATATGCATTCATCCTCAGCTCATCAAGTTCATTCATCTCAAGCAACCGTTTCCTTCCTGCCTCATCATAGCTCAAATTCAACTTCCTCAGCGCCCAATGCACCTTATGCTCCAATTCCACCGGCAAATGGCAGGCCCGACCGTAAGACAACCTAAAAGGCGTAGTGCCTATAGGTGTCTTATATGCTGTCCTGTACGCCCACAAAGTGTCCGGTAACAGGGTACTACAATTCTTTCTCGTGGAAGCCATAGTGCGCTCCAAGATCTTCTTAATTTCCCTATTGGAGACTTCCACTTGCCCCTGTGTCTGCAGGTGGTACGGGGTACCAATGTTGTGCTCTACCCCATACTTTCTTAGCACTACTGTGAACTTTTGATTTCAGAAATGTGTACCCCCATCACTAATTATCATTCTTGGTACACCAAACCTGCGGAAAATGCATTCTTTGACAAACCTGCACACTACGGTCGCATCATTAGTCCTAGTGGGTATTGCCTCTACCCACTTCAATATATAGTCAACAGCTAATAGAATGTACAAGTTAGAATTGGAGGACACAAACGGTCCCATAAAATCAATACCCCACAGATCGAACACCTTGACCTCTTGAAATACATTGAGGGGCATCTCCTATCTCTTTGAAATGTTACCTGCCCGTTGGCAGGAATCGCATTTCCGCACATAGTCATGTATCCCTGAACAAAGTAGGCCAGTGAAGGCCACTCTCAAGTACCTTGGCCACAGTTCAAGAACTAGCATGGTGGCCACCCGTCAGTAGAGTGTGGCAATGCCGAAGGACACTTTCATATTCCACCTCCGGTACACACCTGCGCAATACACCATCCCTACACTGCCTCAACAAAATAGGATCATCCCAGAAATAATAACGCAAAGAATGAAAAAAATTCTTTTTATCTTGGTATGTCCAATCATCCAAGATAATTTTGTAGGCGAGATAATTAACAATGTAAGAAAACCAAGGATCTTTCAATTTCACAGATAAAAGTTGTTCATCAGGAAACATCTCGGTAATGGGTATATGCACATCCTTCTCATCTACCCTTTCCAACCGAGACAAATGGTCCGCAACCACATTTTCTATTCCCGCCTTATCTTTGATTTCAATGTCAAATTCTTGTAACAGTAGGATCTACCTAATCAGTCTAGGTTTGGCATCCTTTTTCTCCATCAAGTACTTAATGGCGGCGTGGTCTGTCCATACCACGCCTTTAGATCCTACAAGATATTTCTGGAATTTTTCAAAAGCAAAAACAACGGCAAGAAGTTATTTTTCAGTTGTCGTGTAATTCAATTGTGCTTCATTCAAAGTTTTGGACGCATAGAAAATCATAGCAGGTTTATTGTCCACACGTTGTCCTAAAACTACCCCAACTACAAAATCCGATGCATCACACATCAGTTCAAATGGTTTTGTCCAATCCGGTGTTTGCACAACCAGAGCAGAAATCAATTTCTCTTTAAGCACATTAAAATCATGTAAGCATTTTTCATTAAAATCAAACACAACATCCTTCTCCAGCAACTCAGATAATGGTTTGGCGATTTTTGAGAAATCTTTTATAAAGCGGCGATAAAAAACAACATGACCTAGAAAACTTTGTACCCCTTTAACCGAATTTGGTGGGGGCAATTTGGAAATAACTTCGATCTTCACTAGGTCTACCTCCAACCCTTTGCTAGACACTTTGTGTCCAAGCACGATCCCTTCGCTAACCATCATGTGGCATTTCTCCCGACGGAGGACCAAATGCGTGTCCTCACATCGTTGCAAAGCCTTGTACAAATTGTATAAACATTCGTCAAAGGACGCACCATAGACGGAGAAATCGTCCATAAAAACCTCCAAACAACGTTCAACCATATCGAAGAAAATGGCAAGCATGCAACGCTGAAAGGTTGCCGATGCGTTACACAGACCAAATGGCATACGGCGGTATGCAAATGTTCTGTAAGGACAAGTGAAGGTGGAATTCTCTTGGTCCTTCGGATCAATAGAAATCTGATTGTACCCCGATTAGCTGTCGAGAAAACAAAAATGAGATCGACCTGCTAATCGCTCTAAAATTTGATCAATGAATGGGAGACGAAAATGATCCTTAAGTGTAGCAGCATTCAATCTACGGTAATCTATACATACACGCCACCTGGTTACCAGACGGGTCGTGACAAGTTCATTTAACAAATTATGTGTAACAATAATTCCCCCCTTTTTAGGGACTACCTGTGTAGGACTCACCCAAGTTGAGTCGGATATAGCATAGATGATACCTACAGAAAGGAGCTTGATCACCTCCTTCTTGACGACCTCCATCATGCTCGGATTTAGTCGACGTTGTGGCTGAATTACCGATTTGGCTCCCTCCTCAAGCCGGATCTTGTGCTGGCACAATGTAGGGGAGATCCCCTTGATGTCCGCTACCGACCACCCGAATGCACCTCAATGGTTCTTCAGCACGATCAACAATTTATCTTCCTCCTCGACACTCAGATATGCCGAAATGATCACTGGTAGCTTCTCACCCTCAGCTAGAAATGCATATTTCAAGTGCGGTGGCAATGGCTTCAATTCTAAATCTGGCGGGCTAATCAAGGATGACTGAAGCGGTGGTGGAAGTTCTCCAAGGTCTTCATAGTACCTAGCATAAAAGCATGGAAGCACCTGAAGCATCTTGGCACACTCTTGTAGTGACTTGCTTCTCATCCAATCATGTGTTATATTAACCAGGCAGGCTTCAAGCGGCATTTCTGGATATGCATTGAAAACAGAACTTGCTATGACCTCCTCTTCAGTAGAGGGAGGGATGTCCTCCTCTTCATCATTGGGAAAACCCACAGCCTTGCTAAGAGACACAACTTTAGTCTGCTCCATGATTTCTACAGCCAGTGTCCCCTTCTCCACTTTAGTCATTACATGAGCCATATCTAAAAACAGCTTCCCTAGACATAAAGAGATATTCTGATCAAAGTGCTTCATCATGCGGCATTGCTCCTTAGCTTTTAATTGCGTGGTGCTAGAAGGCATGACCATCTCAAACTAATCATCAGCGATACCCAAGGTCAACCGACCTCTTCCCATCTCAAGTATCATGTCAGCAGTGGCTTGGAAGGGTCGTCCAAGGAGTAACTCATTACCCTGTTCATCTTGCATTTCCATTACAACAAAGTCTGCTGGAAATACAAACTGATCAACTTTCACCAACACATCTTCACAAATACCATACGACTTCACCATCGAATTATCTGCCAACGATATTGTCATATTGCTTGGCCTTGATTCTTTCAATCCCAATTTATTGAACGTAGAGATAGGCATCAGGTTTATGCTTGCCCCTGAATCACATAGTGCTTCGCCAAATTTCACTTTCCCAATATAGCATGAAATATTGAAGCAGCCCGGATCCTGCCTTTTAGGTGGCAATGTGCCTATGATGAAAGCACTCACCTTCTCCTTGAGAGCCACAACCTCAGTGTCAGGGATCTTCCTCTTCTTTGTAATGATGTCTTTCAGAAATTTCCCGTAGGAGGGAATTTGCTCTATTGCCTCTAATAGTGGAATGTTGACAGAAAGTTTTCTAAAGATGTCCAGAAACTTCTTGAACTGGGTGTCCACTTTCTTTGCTTTCACACTATTTGGATATGAGACCGGGATTGCCTGCGCCCTTTGATGCGACGGCACATATGGCATCCTCTTCTGTGTCTCCTCCTCAACAATAACTGGTTCTGCTGTGACATCCTCTGCTATATCCTCAACCGACTCTGTGGTTGGAATCGGAACCTCCTTTGTGGCCTCACCTATGATTTTTGACTGGGGTTTGCTTGGTTCATCGGCCCGGGGGTTTAAAATCTTCTTGCCACTTCGTAGCAAGATTGCCTTCGCCTACTGGTTTCCTCCTGGAATGTTTGTGTTCCCTGGAAAGCCTTGCTGCGCTGGCTTCTTCAAGTTTTCTATCTCAGCTTCCATTTGCACCATAGACGTCTCTATCGTCGTCATCTGAGCCCCATGGCTTTGTAGAGTCTGCTCAAATTGATTCATGAATTCCCCTTGTTGCTTGATCTGCTGGCCAAAAGTGTTCATTAGTTCTTGATTTTGCTTGATCACTTGGTTGAGCAAATCTGTGCTCTTATCCTCCGCCACCGGTTGGGGTTTTGCATCGGGGTCCTGCAAGAAATTATTTGGATCCTTCCAGGAGAATTTCTTATCCTTCCTCCATGAGTAATCGTTGTTTCTGTACCCCTGCTGCTGGCGCATGGATTTGACTTGAGCTTCATCCTCGGATTCAGTATATTCTTTTGCAAATAGTTTCTTGGCGAGAAGATCCATCTTCTCATTTAGCTCTTTGATGGCCTTTGACTCTCCCTCAGCTCGAACATGCTCTACAGCGTCTCTGTCGCCCCAGGATTGCTTCTTGGCCATATTTTTCAGAATTTCCCAACATCTTGTGTCTGTGTTGTTTAAGAAGAACCCTGAACCTGCGGAATCTAGGTTACTTCTATCATGCTCGGAAAGAGCAAAATAGAAAATTTTGACCTGTGTCTCCTTGTCAAGCCCATGATGTGGGCACCTCCTAAGCATGATCTAAAACCTTTCCCAGGTCTCAGAGTAAGTCTCTCCTGCCTTCTGGCTGAAATTATGGATTTTCCTGATCATATCATTTGTCTTCTTAGGTGGAAAGAACCTTTCAAAGAACACTTCCACCATGTGGTTCCATGATTCCACATACTCATCGTCAAGATTATGCAACCATTCTCGTGTATTTCCCTCCAGAGAGCTCGAAAACAACTTTAGGTACAGTGTCTCCTGTGGGAATCTATCTATCTTGATCATGTCGCAGTTCTCCACGAACTGGCTAATGTGAGTCACTGGGTCTTCGTTTTTGAGCCCATGAAATGCATTCGATTTGACCAAGTTGATTAATGCAGGATCAATCTTATAAGTCGGAATGTTGATCGCCTGCTTCTTAATGGGCCCCTTTGAAGCGGATGAGGAAGAAGCATTTATCTTCTCCCATATCGTCTGCTCTTCTTCCATGGCTTCTTGTTCTGAGTCGAAATCTATATCTTCCAGTTGGAGTTGAACGTAATTCTCCTTGTCGTCAGGTCCCGGCAGTGGAACCTCTGATGATTGCTGTGTGTAGTCAGTGCTACGCATCCTCACCATGCACCAGTACCTGCAAAATGGTAATTTCAGTTCAGTACCGTGCTAGACGATTACAAAATGTGAAAGATAAACTACGAATTTTTAAAAAATGATTTTAGAATAATAAAAATAAAAAATGGCCTAGAATGGCCGCTTGCAGCATTCGTAGTGCCGACAATTGCCGTGTCCCCGACAACGACGCCAAAAACTTGACACGATTTTACCGTGCGTATAACACAAGTGCACACATCAATGTAATATAGGCCTTTGTGAGGCCCGAGTCGAACTCAGGGACACTGAACTATCGGTAGACTACTACTAACTATTTGCGATCAGCTAAACTGATTATAAGAGTTTGAGAGTTGTTGTAAAAATAAAAGAAAATAAAATAAAATAGATCAATTGATTAAGGGTTTAGTTTAATCAATTCAAGTGGAGATATTTAGGATTGCGGTTTCACCGTGGGTTTTCATTGTATGAATTTCCTAATAATAGTTCAGGTTCATCTCTCGATCCGGGTAGTGGCCTGTAGTCAGAATCGCCCACTGTCGTGGTACAATTCACTACCTATGTCTAGGTCAGTTCCACCGTCGTAGTAACCTATACCCTAAACTAGGTGCATTAGCATCGACCTCTGGGTGTCCACCATTAACCGTACATCACCTTGTTCAAGGGATTTGTTAATTAATGTGAATTTCATCTCTTTTCAATCGTTAATTCTTCTTTCAAAGTAATTAAAGGCATTAGATTATCATTATGGTGATCAATCATAATAATATAATTGAGAAAACAGAATCATACCACAGATTTAAGAGATAAATGATGAATTACTATGATAAAAATGTCATACAATGCTTCCCCGGGATACTCCCGGTCCTAAAGATAAAGGGGATTAGCCCCGCATGTTCATCTCAGAGAAAAACATGGTAGAGAAAAGGGGAAACATGGAGAAAAACATGAATAAGTAATTAAACCCCTGAACGGAGAGGATCCAAGCATTCCTCGGTGTAGAATGCACGATCTATAGCCTTTCGGCGGTGGAAAACATCTTCTTCGGCTTCTAGAACAGCTGGGGCGTGCTTCTAGGCTCCGTTCTTCTCTCCACACCTTCTCGGGACGTGTGCAATGGCTAATGACGTGATCCCTCACTTTTTGTCGCCATCATTAGGTATAATCACCGAGTTAGGTGGCAAAAATATCACAGTCATTTGATTTAGATCGATCTGAAATAAACTTGCATCTGACGGTATCGATACCATAGACGTGGGTCGATGGTATCGACTCTGCGCGATATTGGCAAGTCTTCTTTTCTTTTCTTCGTTGCGCCTGATGCTGACTCGATACCATCGACGAGGTTCGATGGTATTGACACTCTTAGTCGTCAGTTTTATCCCTTTTTCGTCGCTGAATATTCAGGTGTCGATAGTATCGACTATCTACTCGCCAGCAACCTGATGGAATGTTGCTACCATCGACTTCCCTGTCGATGGTATCGAATCTGTGCTACTCCTTGCGGATGGCAACCTGTGGCTGTGTCGATAGTATCGACAGTTGTCGATGGTATCGACAACTGCAGATATGCATTTTTCCTGAAATTGCAACACAAAACTACATAAGCCAAAATAAAACATATTATTGTAATCATTTATGCTCAAAACAACAAAATAAGGGAGAATTGATGCTGAGAAGGGTCATAGACTAAAGTAAGTGAATTATGCAATATTAACCACCAAAATGACCAATAAACGCATAAAACGCGAGTGAAACAAGTCTATAAATGCGACTCAAAATCATCGCATCACTAGCCAACCCTAAGGTCAACCCCAAAATTTACCTAGTTGACTTTTTAAAGATCAAGACTGACTCATATACTCGACAATATGAGTGTGACATGGTCGACAAAGTTGAAAGATGGATTTAAAACATGTAACATTATTTTCATGATCTAGATTGCCTTAACCACTCCAGGGTTTGTTTTGTAACTCACATGCTCAAAGGTGCAACTAGGACTTGGTGGGGAACCTATCGGATCCTGAGAAGCTGATGCTCCTTTGTTCATGTGGGAGGAATTCTCAGAGGCCTTCCAAGACCATTACATATTTGAATCTATGGTTGAGAAGAAAGAAGAGGAGTTGCTCAACCTCAAAAGGACTCATGACACCATAGTCACACAATACACCATGAAGTTCAGATCATATAGAAGCATGGTCATGGTTATGATGACTGACACAAGGAGAAGAAGTTCATTAGGGGTCTCAAGTCAAACCTTAGGTTTGAAATATCAAGAAGAGGACACATCACACTATAAGATAATCTAAATGCTACTTTAGAATTAGAAGGCCACCCAGGAAGAACATGAAATAAGGACAACCATTCTCATCACAAAAACTCCAACCATCATAATGACAAGAATAGGAAGTCCTTATTTTAGATGAGACTTCCTATTCAGTTCTTTCTTGATAATATGTTGATCTCGTTAAAATATGGGCTCTTTCTTGATAATATGTTGATCTCGTTAAAATATGGGCCTTTAATATTTTTTGGGTTATTCTAAATATTAGACAACAATTTATATTAAATATACAATAAGGGATAATTGGGACTCTTGAAACTAAAATCTAAGTAAATATTCAAAATATGTATAGGTTATTTCATTAACACACGAATTTGGTTATGTCTAAACCTTCATAGGTGTCCCAAATTGATCTAAAAAGAAGTTAACTCAACTGTATTTGTTTTCCTAAATAACCAATTCCTGATTAATATAGATTTTGGTTTAATAAAGATCAATGTGTCACGCGAATCCTTTTTGTTCTTCCTATTTGCACGGGCTCTATGAGAGCCATTCAATTTGGATTTAAGGGTGCCTCTTTTGTCTCCTACCTTGTTCAGGCCTCTATGCAAGTAAGAACATGAGTCCCCTCATTGTAGGTACATGGTCCCCTACTCTCTTCCTCTTAGATATACCTCTTTATAACCTAAACTCGCCTACATCTTCTTTGCCAATGTACAAATGTTTAGAACCTTTATTTAGCTAGGTTTCAACCATCAAGATGCCTAAACATTCATTTTCCCACTAGAACACCATTCAAGAGTTTTCACCTTACAAAGCACAAGCATGTGATACATAAATATGACCTCATATCAATCTATAGCCCCCCCAAGAACCGATTCACATCACCAAAACCTCCTCAACTATCCTAACAAAGCCTACCATCAAACCTCCCTTGGGACCATCGAGACCTCCGATGAGTGGGGAACTCAACGAGAACCCCCTTGGGTCTACCTTGTAGTGTTTTCATGATTTATTGTTCACCTCCAGTGCACTGTGCCTGCTATACTTTCCTTGCATTGGAGAACAATGGGAGAAGATGAACACCACTTATTTTACTCCTTTGCCCTTGATCTTAGTATGGGCAAAGTTGGATTCTATTGTTTTGGTTAGCCATTAATCTAAGCCACAATTGTGTCCTCTAGAACATATGGCTGCTCATAGTTAGCCCAATTAAGCTAAGGGACTATGGTTTTGGAAAATGCCAATGTGAAATTATAATGTCTTTTAATTGGTTAGAAGTTCCAAAATTCACAATCTTTAAACTGATGGTCAGAAAAATAGGGGAGAAATAATTTGGAAAGGAATTTTCAAATAGAACCCAATTTAATTTTTTTAAACCCTAAATCCATAGTCTCTAACCATGTTTTATTAACAGACTAAATTTAGGGTTTAATTTCCTATTAAGATGAAATAAGTGATAAGTATATTGTTGAACTGGGTCAGTATGTTTCTTTCACCTTAGGAGAAGCATTAGGAGTTTCTCAAAGAATACTAAGTGGTCCATGCTTTTTAAACATAATTATTGATTGCTTGTATGTATGTATGTATGTATGTATGTATGTACAATGTAGATGAAATTCTATGAATGCATTAGCTATTGTTTCAATTTCTTATGAAGATAAAAGTTAACAAATCTATAATGAATTGAATATCTTACTTATTGTAAATAGTTATTGTACGATCTATCGTCATATTAAGAGTAAATCTAAGTACGATATCTTAAACAAGTTAAGAATTTTCTACAACAAGATAATGATAAAAGATAACTTACATAAGATCCACACTAAGAGGCCCCTTAGAGCAAGATAAGCCTTTAGTGCATAAGAGTTGAGGCACTTTGGTCATAAGAGAGTAGGGACTTTTATGTAAACCTGAGGATTATTATATAGGTCAAGATAGAAGACATGGCAAAAAGGTAATTGTGTATTTTCTTTAGCATTTGATGCTTAAATTTTATCTTCAATTTACATATTATGTTTAAGATAAATATGTTGAAATCCACTTACAAATTGCTTGAAGCATCACTGGGCACACAATGCCCATAAGTAAGGAGAAAGCATAGAGGAGTAGAGACATATGGAATGCAAGGATAGACTAAGGATCTTCAAAAGAAAGGACTTGGAGGGGTGCCATCTATAAGGATCTTCAAAAGAAAGGACCTGGAGGGGTGCCATCTATACCTAATTTAAGTTTCTTTTCCTATTTATGAGAAAAAATATTGTTTTTAAGCGTGAAACATGTTTAGTTTAGTTTATATTTGAGTAATGTTGAGGACTTGATAATGAGAATCTTTATCTTTATCCGATGAAATTTTATATATGAACTCTACTTTTATGCAAAAAATATCATGATTGTGACATCCCCCTAGAAGTGAATGCAACTTATGTTTCAACTCTCTGTTGTGTATATTTTTACAAATGGAGTGTCACACTATGTATCAAAGGTCGTAAGAGACTTGTATGAAAATTCTATATTTAGTTTTTTTGAATTACAAATTGGGAATTGCATATTTTAATAAGGTTGTATGTATTGCTGCAATGGGGGCTGACTCTTACCAGTCTTTGAGATTGAGGTGTTGTCCTTCATGGTTTTTATAGTTGAGAGATGTAGAACAACCAAAGTCGAAGGAGGTGGGGGGATATAGTCACTTTGACAGACACTTGGTAGGATTTGTATGGTCACATTGCCACCAAGAAGTGGTCATTATTACTTCTATTTGTCACCTCTCTTTTTAATGATCTTCTTCTTTATTCTTTTATGTTGTGTTTGTTATAATATTAGTCAAAATATATTCAACCAATGAATTTTCCTTCCAACATGTCTTACTCACAATGACTCTAGTCTTATCTTTCTTTTCTTGACCTAGATAAGGTGATGCAAGACAACATTTATGATCTTGAAAGTGGTCTAGTATTCTCAACCCCGTATAATGCATTGGATATGCCTAGTACTATATAAGAAAGCCAATGGGGAATTTTGTCTACATTTTTTCTTCTATTTTGCAAAGTTACAAAGAAGTCCTTGTGTTCTAATATATACCATATAGGAAAGAGTGTATAAGATATTGTATGTAACTTTTCTATACTTCTATTGACAAATTATTCTTTTATTATAACAAGACAACCCTATGAGAGCATAGAGGGTATGCATACATTTTTTTCAACTTTTAAATAAAAAATTGGTCGTTACAGGTCATATTTGGGGCTACATGTAGCTTTTTTCTTTAATTTTTACATTTTCATATCGGGCATGTATATAAAAGGTTGCGGAAATGGTTGTACATCTTTAATTTTTTGAACTAATGATTAGGCATGTGTATTCTAACAAAATTGTACGTGTCATAGTAGGCATTGACTTCTATCGGTATTCACACTTTCATCATCTTTTTGTGATTGCTAGGGTTGGGAGTAAGGCACAATTAAGTTGAAGGAGAAAGATGTGACTGATCCAACATGACACTAGGAAGGATCCCACAATGATGTTGCTAAATTTGAAAAAGTTGTTATTGAAAACTACTAGAGGGGGGGGTGAATAGAGTTTTATAGATAATTTTAACAATTAATTACTCAAGCAACCACAAAGAAAAATATTGGACAAGGAGACACAAGGGTTTAGAGTGGTTCCTTCCTTAGCAAATACTAAGGTAGTCAGTCCACTACCCGGTTGCTTACCCAACCGGGATTTGAAAAGAAATTTATTTTATTACCTCTCAAGGAATTACATAAAATACAATCTCTTTTCCCTAAACCCTTCAAGCAGCCTTCACCTAGAAGTAATCGCCCAACTCGAAGCAGCCTTCCCTTGAAGTAGATGCACCAACTCCCGTTGCACCAGCCTTCTGAAGTAGCTTCCCGTGCGATAGCCTTCTTGAAGTAGCTTGAAGTCCCCTTCTCCTCCGAGAAGTCAACCCTCTCCAATCCGCAGCCTCCAACCCTAAGAGTAGCAAGGAGAGTACAAAGAATAAATAGGAACAAGAAAGAAATAGAGAAATTACAACTTATCCTTTAAGCCCGAGGCTTGATATGCCTAGATCAAGCGTAAGATCTCCTAGCCAAGTATGTGAACTTGTAATTGCTGTGGGTAGGAGAATCTAGCCTATAGGACACGAGATTGAGCTAAGGAGAATGTAGGCCAATGATCACAGTGCTCAAATTGCTTGCAAAAGATTGCTCAAGTATGCTCAAGTGTATTCTCAAGTGTAACAAGTGAATTCTAGTGTCCTATGGCTTGTCCTATTTATAGGAATGGCCTAAGTATGCTTAAGGACGTTCTAGACAACTTCTAGGGGTTTCTAAGTGCTTAACTAGCCGTTAGGTACAAAGTTGTTGCTTTAACAACGGCTAATTAATTTATTCTGCAGTTGCTGTCAGAGACCATCTCGGTCGAGGAATGGTCGACCGAGACACCTACTCGGTCGAAGTTTTGTCGACCGACAGGCTCTCTGGATTAACGTTCATTTGCAACTGCCAACTACTTTGTCTGTTCTGTCTAACGGCTACTTTGGATCTTTCTCGGTCGAGGAGTTTGTCGACCGAGAGTGTCTCGGTCGAGGAGTTTATCGACCGAGAATGATCCTGTTTCAAGGTTTCAATTTAAGCATTAATTATATGTGTGAGTGTGCAAAGGTGATCCTAATTAAATGGGATGACATGTCTAACTATGGTGTTTGGCTAGGGAAAATCTAACGCTTGATTTACATGCAAATCTAAGTACTTGTACATTATATATATTTGTACAAGTTTTACAATATTGATTACATTGCATGAAAATATAACTAAGTAAGCTCTTGGATTTTCCCTTGCTACTTTGTCATCCTGCTTAGTCCTGCACACTCAAGTAGCTTGTTAGATTAATAAGAATGAAATGTTTGTCATCATCGAAACAAAGGGATTTATAGATGTCCATTTAGCCAACAATCTCCCCCTTTTTGAAGATGACAAACATTTCCAAAATAAGTATAAAACATATGAATTTCATACCTTTAGATTGCCTTATGTATCTTTTCCTCTTGTTTATAAAATGTGTGCTTTTTATTCCCAATGAATTATGGAACATGAAATCCAGTTCCTTTGGGAATGTAGCGACTTTCAATGTAAAGCCAAGAGTATATTTATGAAACTCATTGATTGAGTTTTTCATAAATACTAAGTTATAGTTTTATATATCTCTCCCCCTTTGTCATTTCAAAAAGATAACCGTTTTAATAAAAAAACTCCCCCTTAATTTGATAACTGTTTTGATAATAACTCCCCCTTAATTAGATATTCCGTCAAATCGAATGAAAAAGATGTCCATTGAAAAGCCAAAATGAAACAAGTAAACGAATTCGTTTTAAGAACCGCAGATATCAAAGAAAACATCTTCCAAAGGAGTAATAAGCAATTGCTTCCTAATGTTGTTGAATTGATCTAGTGGAAGCGGTTTTGTAAAAATATCAGCTAATTGATTTTCCGTATCAACATGATGAAGGGAAACATGATTCTTTGAGATGTGATCCCTTAAGAAGTGATGACGGATTTCAATGTGTTTTGCTCTGCTGTGTAAAATAGGATTGTGTGCTAAGTTTATGGCGCTCGTGTTGTCACAAAAAATAGGTGTAGATGAAAGATTAAAACCATAATCGCTTAATACCTGTTGCATATAAAGTACTTGAGCACAACAAGACCCGGCTGCCATATATTCAGCTTCAGTTGTAGATAGGGCAACCGTATTTTGTTTCTTGCTAAACCAAGATACTAAGGTCTCCCTAATAAGAAACATCCACCACTAGTACTTTTGCGATCAAGTCGACAACCAGCATAATCCGCATCAGTATATGCTTTAAAATCCAGGGATTGTCCTTTTGGATACCATAAACCAAGACAAATAGTACCAGCTAGATATCTAAGAATTCTTTTAACCGCTAGAAAATGAGATTGCATAGGTTGAGATTGAAATCGAGCACAAAGACCAACGGAAAATATAATGTCCGGTCGAGAAGCAGTTAAGTATAGCAAACTACCAATCATGGATCTATATAAGGAATCATCAATAGGTTCCCCATTTTCATCCTTATCAACTTTGATAGAAGTAGCCATAGGAGTAGTAGCATGTTTGCATTGATCCATCCCAAAACGTTTTAAAAGTTCTTTAGTATATTTTTCTTGGCTTATGAAAATTCCTGCAGGTGTTTGCTTAATTTGAAAACCAAGAAAGAATGTTAGTTCACCCATGAGACTCATTTCAAATTCTTTTTGCATAATGGCACTGAATTGTGTGCATAATGAATCATTAGAAGCTCCAAAAATAATGTCATCAACATAAATTTGCACAACTAGGAAATCAGATGCATATGTTTTGAAAAATAAAGTAGAATCTGAATTTCCAATAGAAAAACCATTATCAAAAAGATATGTCTTGAGCCGTTCATACCAATTCCTAGGTGCTTGTTTTAGACCATAAAGTGCCTTTTTAAGTTTATAAACATGGTCACCTTTTTCTGGTATTTCAAAGCCAGGTGGTTGAGCAACATAAACTTCTTCTTGTATGATGCCATTTAGAAATGCACTTTTGACATCCATTTGATATAGCTTAATGTTTTTATGGGCAGCAATAGCTAGTAACATCCTAATAGCTTCAAGTCTAGCTACGGGTGCATATGTTTCATCAAAATCTATTCCTTCTTGTTGATTATATCCTTGTGCTACTAACCGAGCTTTATTCCTTATTACTTCTCCTGCCTCATTGAGCTTGTTCCTAAATACCCATTTAGTTCCGATGATAGTTTTATCTTGTGGTTTAGGAACTAAATCCCATACATCATTTTTAGTGAATTGATTTAACTCCTCTTGCATGGCAATTATCCAGTAATCATCCTTAAGAGCTTCGGATATCTTCTTAGGTTCAATGATAGAAACAAAAGCCATGTTTGCAACATCTTTGAAGGATGACTGAGTTTTCACTTTATCATTTGGATCTCCAATAATTAGTTCTTGGGGATGATCCTTGATAAGCCTAGGTGTGGGTTGTGTTTCAACTTGGGGATCGGATATAGGAATTGTCTCACTATCATTTGAAATGGTTATATTGTCGAATTGATTGGTGAGATCAATGATATCTAGATTTTCAGACTTTGATTCTTCATGAAAAGAAACATGAATGGATTCCTCAACTTTCCTAGAGATAGTGTTATATACTCTAAAGGCTTTGCTAGAAGTGGAATATCCCAAGAAGAATGCTTTGTGTGATTTTGAATCAAATTTGTCTCTATCATCTTTGGTATTTAGAATGTAACATGTGGAGCCAAAAGTATGAAAATAGTCAACTCTAGGTTTCTTAGAGTGTAATATTTCATATGGAGTTTTCTTCAAATGAGAGTGAACAGTTAATCTATTAAGCACATAACAAGCAGTGTTTACAGCTTCAGCCCAAAAGGTTTTAGGTGTGTTGTGTTCAAGCATCATGGTCCTAGCCATTTCCTGTAGAGATCGATTTTTTCGTTCAACTATACCATTTTGTTGTGGGGTACGTGGAGCAGAAAAATTATGAGTATACCCTTGAGATGTACAAAAGGTCTCAAATGTATGATTCTCAAATTCGCCACCATGATCACTTCTAATGGTACATATTTTATGTTGTAAAAGATTTTCAATCTTGGAACAAAATTACATAAAGACATGAATAGTATCATCTTTAGTTGCAATAAAATGTACCCATGTATATCTACTATAATCATCAACAATAACAAAACAGTATCGTTTACCACCAATAGATTGTGTCCTCATTGGTCCAAATAAGTCCATATGAATTAATTCTAAGGATCTACTGGTGCTAAGTACATGTTTTGATTTAAAAGATGTTTTGGTTTGCTTTCCCATTGTGCAGGGTTCACAATTTTCAACTTGATCAAAAGACAAAGTAGGTAATCCACGAATAAGATCATATTTCACTAACTTTTTAATAGCATGGGAACTAGCATGTCCTAGCTTTTTATGCCATAGTTGTAAGGTATTTTCATTTGCAAGCAAGCATTTACCTACTACTGATTTCATAGAGTTTGGTTTAAGGATATAAAGATTTCCAACTCTATTTCCTTCATAAACGACATTTGTGGTGTTTTCTATCAATAGTTTGCAGCAAGTTTTGTTAAATAACACATCATAACCACTATCACATAGTTGACTTACACTTATTAGATTATGATGCAATCCATCAACAAGTAGAACATTTTTAATTTCAAGATTTGTTCCAACATTACCTATTCCAACGATTTTCCCCTTACCATTGTCTCCAAAGGTGACCGTTCCACTTTTCTTTTCTTCAAAAGTTTGAAATGCGTCCTTGTTCCCGGTCATGTGTTTGGAACAGCCACTGTCAACTACCCATTCCTGCATTAAAATGTAGATTTTGGTACCCATGTGATGGTCCGATATGGTTAGAAACCTTTTAAGTGCTTATATATAAAAGTTCTGATACAGAAAACCAGTCGGTCGACAATTGTTCGACCGATATTTGTCTCGGTCGACAATTTGTCGATCGAGCAGGTTACTGTATCACAAGCAAAAACACAGAAGATTTCTCGGTTGACCAATTTTCGACCGAAATAGGTGCTGTAAAATTTTTATTTGTAAAAGACATCCAGTCGGTCGACAATACTTCGACCGACAGAATTTCTGTTTCAGCAATGCAGAAAAATAATAACAATAAGCATAGCACCTTTTGTTGAGATAAGACAATATAGATAGCAAAATTAAGCATTTGGTCATATCTCAACTACATTCCATTCTTCTAAGTTTGGGGTTTTGGGATCCAAACTAAGTCGGACTCCTTAGTCTTGTAGGGGCATGAAAAACAATAATGTCCAAGACGTAAGCAGAAATGACAAGTAATAGAGTCAATTTCATTTCTCTTTCTAGTCATTGTGTTCTTGGGTACAAACATAGTTTGGGTCTTTTTGGGTTGGTTTTTCTTTGGAACATATCCCAAACCTTTTCTTCCATTGAAAACATTACCAACTTTCAATATGTTATCAAGAATATCTTTTCTTCTTAACTTATAAAGTTCTCTTTGCAACGTAGCAATGTCATTCATCTTCTTATGTATATCTTTTCTTGCTTGGTCTAAATCAGAAAATAATGAATCCTTTTCTTTTACAATATTATCATAGTCCGAATGGTTGCACAAGATAGGTTGAGTTTGATAATCTTGTAGTTTAGCTAGCAAATCAGTCTTTTCTTTTGATAAAAGATCAACATTGGTTTCCAAATTGAGTAGCTTTCTAGTGCAATCATCTAAAGATGTTTTTAAAGATACATTTTCAAGATCAATGTTATTCTTTTCATAAGAAAGTTCATCTACTTTGGCAATGAGCTCATTATTTGATTTTATAGCCTTCTTTAGTTTCTTCTTGGCATCAACATACTTATCATGAGTTTCTTGTAAACTAGTAACTAACTCTTCTTTAGAAAGATCAACTAGGCTTACCTCTTGAGAGTCTTCATTTTCTTCTCTTGCCATTAGACATTCCACCTCTTCTCCGCTTTCACTGTCACTTGACTCATCCCAGGCAGCTTTATAGGCTTTTTCTCCTTTCTTTTTATGTGAGCTTTTCTTTCCCTTCTTTGCTTTGGGGCATTTATTTTTGAAATGCCCTTTCTTCCCACATTCAAAGCACCTGGGAGTTGAGGAACTAGAAATTTTGTTAGATTTAAACCTTTTGTACTTCTTACCGTTGACGATTAAGGCTTCTTCTTCTTCTTCTTCACTTGACTCTTCACTTTCTTGTGTGACAACTTTTGAGGCTTTGAGAGCCACATCCTTCTTCTTCCCACTTTGGTGTTCACGTTCTCTTCTTTCTTCCTCTTCTAGATCTGCTTCATGAGCTTCTAAATTACCAATGAGTTGTTCCATTTTGAGGCGAGTGAGGTCGTTTGCTTCTGCAATGGCTGTCACCTTTGGCTAGTATTTTGGAGGAAGTGATCGAAGAATTTTTGATACTTGATCTTCCTCAGGAATAGGTTTTCCTAAGGCACTCAAACCATTAACAATAGTAGAGAATTTTGAAAACATTTCACTAATAGTTTCATTTGGATCCATACGAAAATGTTCAAGCTTTGTTTTAAGCAGGCTAATTTTGGAATTTTTAACTTGGGCTGTACCCTCATAAGTGATAGACAATCTATGCCAAATATCATACGCTGTATCACAATTTGAAATTCTATTAAATTCTCCTACAGAAATAGAACAATATAAAATGCTTACAGCTTTTGCGTTCATTTGGGCCTGTTTTACCGTGTTTGCATCCCATTCCGCAAAGTCATTTTGAGGGAATTGATAAGGAGTAGATACCATTCTCCATAGATCCCAGTTGACGCCTTGGAAGTAAAACTGCATCCTTCTCTTCCAGTATTGGTAGTTTGTTCCATCGAACGCCGGTGGCCTAGCAACAAGAGTCCCTTCAATGTTGAGGTTGTTGAGCATTCCATCACCCATTTCTTCAAGACCTTATTAGGGTTCCTTGAAGCCTCGCTCTGATACCAATTGAAAACTACTAGAGGGGGGGTGAATAGAGTTTTATAGATAATTTTAACAATTAATTACTCAAGCAACCACAAAGAAAAATATTGGACAAGGAGACACAAGGGTTTAGAGTGGTTCCTTCCTTAGCAAATACTAAGGTAGTCAGTCCACTACCCGGTTGCTTACCCAACCGGGATTTGAAAAGAAATTTATTTTATTACCTCTCAAGGAATTACATAAAATACAATCTCTTTTCCCTAAACCCTTCAAGCAGCCTTCACCTAGAAGTAATCGCCCAACTCGAAGCAGCCTTCCCTTGAAGTAGATGCACCAACTCCCGTTGCACCAGCCTTCTGAAGTAGCTTCCCGTGCGATAGCCTTCTTGAAGTAGCTTGAAGTCCCCTTCTCCTCCGAGAAGTCAACCCTCTCCAATCCGCAGCCTCCAACCCTAGGAGTAGCAAGGAGAGTACAAAGAATAAATAGGAACAAGAAAGAAATAGAGAAATTACAACTTATCCTTTAAGCCCGAGGCTTGATATGCCTAGATCAAGCGTAAGATCTCCTAGCCAAGTATGTGAACTTGTAATTGCTGTGGGTAGGAGAATCTAGCCTATAGGAAACGAGATTGAGCTAAGGAGAATGTAGGCCAATGATCACAGTGCTCAAATTGCTTGCAAAAGATTGCTCAAGTGTATTCTCAAGTGTAACAAGTGAATTCTAGTGTCCTATGGCTTGTCCTATTTATAGGAATGGCCTAAGTATGCTTAAGGACGTTCTAGACAACTTCTAGGGGTTTCTAAGTGCTTAACTAGCCGTTAGGTACAAAGTTGTTGCTTTAACAACGACTAATTAATTTATTCTGCAGTTGCTGTCAGAGACCATCTCGGTCGAGGAATGGTCGACCGAGACACCTACTCGGTCGAAGTTTTGTCGACCGACAGGCTCTCTGGATTAACGTTCATTTACAACTGCCAACTACTTTGTCTGTTGTGTCTAACGGCTACTTTGGATCTTTCTCGGTTGAGGAGTTTGTCGACCGAGAGTGTCTCGGTCGAGGAGTTTATCGACCGAGAATGATCCTGTTTCAAGGTTTCAATTTAAGCATTAATTATATGTGTGAGTGTGCAAAGGTGATCCTAATTAAATGGGATGACATGTCTAACTATGGTGTTTGGCTAGGGAAAATCTAACGCTTGATTTACATGCAAATCTAAGTACTTGTACATTATATATATTTGTACAAGTTTTACAATATTGATTACATTGCATGAAAATATAACTAAGTAAGCTCTTGGATTTTCCCTTGCTACTTTGTCATCCTGCTTAGTCCTGCACACTCAAGTAGCTTGTTAGATTAATAAGAATGAAATGTTTGTCATCATCGAAACAAAGGGATTTATAGATGTCCATTTAGCCAACAGTTATTACTTTTATACCTTATTTTTCTTTTTAGTGATCTTATTCTTCTTTCATATTGTACATAGTACAAAATTAGTCAAAATAAGTCCAAGAAGATGTGTTTTTATGCATGCCTACCTTATTATAATATAGTTTTCTATTAGGTCTGATTTTAATTATTTTCCGTTATCTAGATGCGGTGATGCAAGACTATGTTCACAATATTCAAGATAATCTAATATTTTCAAATTTGTACAAGGCATGAGGTATAGCTAATTTCTTTAGAAAAGTACAACAAAGGCACTTTGAAAAGTTCATTACAAATGAAGAGTAAAGTGTGTGGTATAAGAAAGTTGACAACCCAAGGGCGTATTTGGTAGGTGTGGAATAACAAAAAGGAGAAAGATTTGACATGATTAGTTGGACAAAGTGATGGGAAAGTGAAGGGACATGAGGGGAATGAGAGGAAGGGATATATTTATGTGTCTTTTCTACCACTTCTCTCCCTTACAAATTGGAGTGAAGAGAGGAAGAATGGGAAAAACTTGACATGAAACATAATTGTTAGCTTGAAGGAAATACACAAATTAGAAATAAAAGTTGAGAAAATATATTTTAATTACAAAAATATTTGTCAAGAAACATACATGGAAGTTTAAAACATATCAAGAAAGTAGTAGGAAACTTTGGGAGATTCAAAAGAATTTGTGGAGGAGTTAATTAGAAATATAATGGAATATAGTAAGGCATACAAAACCATAGATAAAATAAATATATAACTATTGCTTGAGATAAAATTGTATTTTTAGAACTTATACATTTTATATGATAAATTTTCTAAACATGGAGGAAATTACTCACAAAGAATAAAGAATAACATATTTTGTAATTTTTTGTATCAGATAAATGTTATATTGTAAATTAGTTAAAAATGTTCTTCTTCTCTTCCCCATCTCACTCTGCCCAAACACACTAAAATAAGTTTTCCTTTATCTGAAAGGAAAATGGATTTTTCTATGAAGTCTCTCACATTTTTTTCTTCTAAATTTGATATCCTTTGTCTATTCTAAATCCTTAAGGCATCATTTGGATATTGTGTTTGAATCATGGTGAGTTCATGGTGATGGTTGATAACTATTTTATATTGGGTGCATGTTATGTGTAGCCCAAGTAGGCCTCATGTGGTCAGTTGTTGTATGCAAGCATGAGACAACCACATCAAAGTGACTACAAGACTAGAATGAGATTTGATAGACATCAAACAACACAGACACCTAGAACCTAAACGAACTCCAAAGAAAACTGACTTGAAAGAAAAGATAACATGCCACACTAAGTCAGTGATAGAACAACCACAATGGATACCTACACAGGACAAGAAAAGGAGCACAAAAGGCCGGAGGAAAGAACAAGAATGGAGGGTAAATCACAACAGAACCCCCCGCCACTTACCAAGGATCCCAACTCGATTGAAACTGAGAAAGGAACAGAAGCAACGACCTCCCAACCCAAGACCCCTGATTATCCTCTGCCCCAACAAGCCAACAGAAAAATGGAGGACACACCTACCAAGCCCCAGACAACAAAATACAAAAAGGAAACAAAAGAAGAGGGGGAACGATAACCTACAAAACCTACTGATGATGAGCTATATGTTGTTGTTTGCTTTTCTGTAGACGTTTATTATTTTACATCATTATCTCATAATTGAATAAAATAGAATAAATTGGAAGATTGCCTTTATTGTTAATCAAACTATTTACAAGATATGTCATTACAATTATCATTGATTGTCTCTCTAAACATACATACCAACCGTTATTTCATAGGTTTTAATAGCGATCTTTGTTATACCAAAGTCACCAAACTTGTATGAGTACAAGAAGTGTCTGTTGGAAATGACGTGGTAAGAAGCACCATTGTCTAATAATGACTAACATATAGACAATATTGTATATTTGGTACACTATATGTGATTACCTCTACGATATCTATAACAAGTGCAATTATTTTGCTATCACCATTCATCGCTTTCAATTTTTCTTACATTATTTTTTAAATGACTTGACTTGTTACAATTATGACAAACCATCATGCTTAAATATACTACAACCCAAAAGGTACAAAATTTGGTCTCAAATTTTGATCAAAAAATTAAGATATACAAGATAATAAGAAGAGATACGTATATTATTTAATTTGGTACAACGCCATACCAATGATTTTTGAAAAATATATCTCCTTATTAAGAATATCGAAAGTAAAACAACAAATAATTATGATGGAACACACAATGAAGAGGGCCGGAATGGCACTGCACTCCTTCCTTTATTTTCTTCCTTGTTTCCTTCTTCAGTAACTTCTTGTTTTGCTTCCCGTCGCCCACATGGCAAAAGCCTAAAAAAACAATGACGACGGCCGCTTTCTGCGTAAACAACGCAAGAGCATGTAACCTGTGTCCAGGAGCAGCCCGAAAGGGCCTTGCCCACAACTGGGTTGGGAACTGTATAGGGCTCTAGGTCCAACATGCTTGGCCATCACCGAGGTATGCTTGCAATTTCACCAATTTGACCGCTCCTTGAGGAGATGTATAATAATATATCTATATTACTATAAAAAGAGCGAGTTTGATGCCGCCGCTCTCCTTGATTCACTCTCTTCTCTTTTTTTTTTTCAAAGAATTTTGCTCTTACAAATATTTATTCTCACACACTCTTATTAACTTTTATTATCTTTAATTTTGTATTTCTCTCTCCATCCAACAGAAACGGTTCCTTGATTCTCTCATTTTAAACAACCAACACAAATATCTTTTACCGTAAGGACTCTTTCACGAACAGAGTCCTCTCCCCACACATTTCTAACAAAGTTTATATGTCACGTACACATGCACGTGTGCGTTCACTAATAAACTGGAAATAGAAGACAAGGCGAATGCTTCTTTCCTCCACAAGATGGCAACGAACTGGATCCGTGTCGATAGGAGCGCCTTTATATATATACAAGTAAAGGCACGTACGTGATTTATGGGTCTAACCATTTTGATAAATGAATGAAACTTATGAAAAGTCATCACATAAGTACAAACTATAAGAGATGCTTATATTGTTAGTAAATGGAAAAACTTTTACCTTTCATTTGTTTACTATCGGAATGAATATATTCCATTGTTTTAATGTATTAACTATATGAAGCTAATGGAGGACGAACTCATCCCGCATCCGGAATCACAACAGAGGTGAATGAGTTGGTAAATCATGGATTAATGTAATTCTCAATAGGAAGATTGACATTTTTTTTACTTTTCTTTGTCATACACATAGATATATGTCACATTGATGTTCTGGTGGCCCTTCACTTTCACCTTTAAGTCACTCATTCTATGAATTCATTTGAATATCCAGTGTATCAATGATCACTAATCTCTTCCATTATGATGTATTTGATTCTTTCTTTCTCTTTTAGAAAAACTGGTGACTTTATTCATGCCATAATCGTGTCTTCAATCTGAGACCACATGGTGAGAAACAAACGATTAAACCATTTGGGTGTTCCATCTTGAAAAACATATTTGATTCTTTCACTTCGACATATTTAGTTTATTATTAATAGTTATTTGTATTTCACATACATACTTCTTAAATTTCTTATTCAAAATGTGTAATTTAGAGTAGTCGTCATTCTAAAATTGAATAAATTCAACAGTTAAAACACACATGATATTGGATAAAATATTCTAAGAGCCTATTTGTTTTGCAATGTATCAATAGATAATCATGCTAACATTAATTGTTATGTATTCCTCTTCTCAATTGAAAGTTCCTTAGTATACAAATATATTTGCATATATCTGTGTGGTTTTTGAAAATTCAATAATTACAATAATTACCTATCAATTCATTCCTAATTAATTCCTCAACTGGTGTACCTGTTGGTTTATTACACTAACGAGTTTCAATCATAAGAATGATCTTTTACTCAACTAGCTATATCACACAAGTATACGAGAGTAGTTGTAGTCGAGGTCGAACACAAGGAGCGTTGGTTAGTTAGGCGCAAGAGTTATGATTTTCAATAATCAAGATCGTTGTACACAAGATGATTGGATTAGAACAACTAAATTATAGATTTAAAACAAAATAGTAAATTATTACTTAAGAAAGATTAAGATTTAGATATGAAAGGATCTTGGACCTAGGATTTCACCAAAATATCATAGCATAAAACATGAGCATGAAATTTAAACATACTAAGCACTTATTTTAAAAGAGAGTTGTATGTTGTACTTCACCTCTCAGTGTAAGTACAACGATCCTAACTCAATTCAACATTTCCATGTATGGATTTTGTTTTGGATCACAAACATACTCCTCAACTCCATAATTTCCACTCTCATGGTAAAGAAGGTGTCACACCCCGATCTCACACTAACCACTAATCACGAGATTAGGGCGCGACGGAGGGATTATCACATAAACAAATCACTGAGAACTTTTTTCTTTTTTTTTAAAACCTCGTAATGATATCCAGATTATTGCTGTAAACTAAAACATAAATAACTATTGCGGAAGCATTTCAATTAGACTGGCTAGAGAACATAAACAGAGTTTACAACATGTAACATTGTTTAACAGAAAGTAAACATAACAGTTAATTTACATCTTTTACACATTCGCCATACATACTTTCTCTCACCCACACCATGTCCCAAGGATCGAGGGGAAAGGACTAAGAGACCACTATCTAACTAACTACATATACCTTCTACTGACTAGGGTGGTAAGATCTTTCAGATTCCTGTTGCTGTTGTTGACCTGAAAATGTTTGAGTAGAGAGATGAGCCTACTCGCTCAGTGAATAGCATTTCATTTAGCTATCACTAAACAACTCATCAGATATATAAAATTGAAATAAAGATAAGTGCAGTACTAAGCAGGGCAATTCTAATGACATAGCAGATTTACATATAACAATTTCATTTCAATGGAACATCAGATATTTTAAACAAATAAACTGATATAGAGAATTGGTACAGAAATTCAAATCTCTTAACATATTAAGTTTACTGTGATCCTATATGATTACATATTTATATTATTGTTATGCCCTAATCATATGCAGTGTACCCTGCATATAAAGATCCGTAGCGAACTACGATCCCACCGTACAAGACTTAGCGACACACCCGGGAAATGCTAAGTCTGACGCCAACCCTGCTCTGCCACAAGACCCCAGGCTCATCGGCCTTCAGGCTCATCGGCCTCACTACACTACATCGAGTGCTCTAGACTCCTCCTCTAACCTGAGTACACAGGCGGAGAGTCTCACGGGGTTACCTCCATGACTCCGCATGGATCTTGTTGCAATAACCCCCAATTTTTCTCCAGTGCCACCGTGACATCGCACGCGTTGTTGTTGGACACCGCCTCTCTGTCCTCGTGTCTCCATGACTCCGCACGGATAATGTTGCAACACGAGTTTCACCCCTAAGAAGCAGATCTCTCGAAGGGGTTCTACGATGTTAGGGCACCTAAGTCTATTAACTGATTAACATATAAACATTTAAACAGGAAAATCACATTTACTGATTTCATATCAGATCACAATACACTGTCATTCTAAACTGACAGAGCAATATATTTCAAATCATTGTAATTTCTGAGAAATTCTCATACCATGAATTCAGGTAAATTAGAAATGCATAAATAACCCAACTTATTTCAATTTGGCACATACATAGCGAATTTACGCAATTGAACATCTTATTGTACAAATTAAAGAAATTTACTTCATATATGAGAATCATACTCAACAATTATCAATTCTCTAAAATTCTCGAAAAACGTGCACATTAACCCAAATCCTGGTTTGTGCATCACTTAACTCAATTAAGAGTTAATTACATATCACAATATAATTTAATAACAATACTTGAGAATTTCTGGTAATATTTCAGAGAAATGTGCCATTTCATGTAAATATCAATTTACACATATTAACGTCAAAAGATATATGCAATTAGGGTTTTCATGCATATTTTATTTATTCATATCAACTTTGAAATCGTACATCTGATAATTTATCAGAAATCTTCATTGTCTGGGTTCATACCCAAATTATACCATTTTCAGACATGAATTTCTAATTTCAACATTCAAATGAGCAATTTAGGTTCCAATGAACCATATAAATCTACTGATTCAATCCATACTGTTCAAATGCTAAATTTAATCATATAACAGTGTCTAGAAGCATTTTATGAACTAAAAAGGTCGGGCGACGCCAAACGCTGCCCGACGCCTGATAACGTCTGTTATCAGCGTAATTCGCGCACAAAACAGAAAATATTCAAACGCCTGAGTTTATTAATGATAAATAAATGAAACCCTACTCACCGCGTTTCGAATTGTCCGGGTTCGTCCGGAATTGCGTCTAAGGCCTGATTCTGGACGATTTAGGATCGTCTTCTACCTTGGTATTATTTGATTTAATGTTCTTGCTCACGGCCTGTTGCTTCACGCTCAACTGGAATCGGCTACTAGGCGTTGATTTGGGCCAAATTGATGGCAATTTCCAGCGTAAACCTCCTAGCCGAGGTCCAAGATGAAGATTGGAAGCTGTGGCCGCGTCAAGCTACCCCTTCCAGCCACGCACGGCCGTTGGCCTCAAGCTACAGCTTGCCGCAGCCAAGCTGCTGTGCGGCAGCTTGCTAAGAAAGTAGGAAGAGTGGGAAGCGTAGGTGGTAGGAAGAGTGGGAAGAAGAAAGAAGTAAGGAAGAAAAGGAGAAAAGAAGCGGAATCAAACTCTGGGAATCGACAACCTGATCGCCTCTGGCGATCGTCCTTGCGGCTGATCCTGTGCGCCGCCTCCAGAGTTGAACAAATGAACGGATAATCAATCACGAAATGAAGGAAAGTTTATAAAGACAAAAATTTGGACATTTTGCAAATTCGACCCTGGAATCGGAAAAGTTCATAACTTTTGACTCGAAAGTCCAAATAGTGTGATTTCTTTTCCATATTTTCAAGAATGAGGCCCACTACAAACCCAAGGCAAGAAAACGTGCTAATTATACTGTTTTACTGATTCAAAATTCCAATTGCATCTAATTATTACTTTACTCAAATTAATCCTCTTAATTATGCACTAATCATCATATGAGCACTTAGGTTAGCTCAATTAACTTAATTATGGACTAATCATGATACTTATTGGTTAACTTTGAAACGGGTCATAACAATCTCCCTCCCTTATAAGAATTTCGTCCCAAAATTCCTAAAAGAGAAAAGGAAACTTGTTATGCATCTCTGACTCAAGCTCCCATGTAGCTTCCTCTAGGTTATGATTCCTCCACAAAACTTTCACTAATGGTATCTCACGATTCTTGAGTTTCTTGATCCTTCGATCACTATCTGAATTGGTCCCTCAACATAGGACACATCTGATCTGAGCTGTGCAGGTTCTGGGTCAACTATCTGCTCTGTACAAGGGTAACATTTCTTCAACATCGATACATGAAACACATCAAGTAAATTAGCCAACTCAGATGGCAATTCCAACCTATAGGCTACAGGTCCAATCCTCTCAATGATAGGATATGGGTCCATAAACCTAGGAGTCAGTTTGTCTCTCTTACCAAACCTCAACACTCCTTTCCACGGTGAAACCCTCGGATACACTTCATCACCAACCTGAATCTCAAGTGGTCAACGCCTCTTCTCGGCATGACTCTTATGTCTATCATGTGCAACTTTCAACTGTACTTTGATCACAGTAATCTTTTCAGTGGTTAAATCCACTATCTCTAATCCATGAATCTGCATTTCACCTACCTCATATCAACATATGGATGATCTACACTTTCTGCCAAACAGAGCTTCATACTGAGCCATAGCAAGACTAGAATGGTGACTATTATTGTATGCAAACTCTATAAGGCTCAAGTGTTCTTCCCAACTTCCACTGAAATGCATGAGACATGCTCTCAGCATGTCCTTAAGAGTCTGAATGGTCCTCCCGGACTGATCATTCGTCTGTGCGTGGAAAGTTGTACAGAATCTCAACTTGTGCCCAAAGCATGATGCAACTGATTCCAAAACCTAGATGTGAACCTAGGATCCTTATTTGGTATAATTGAAACTGGGATACCATGCAACCTGACTATCTCATCCATATATATCTTAGTCAACTTCGGGACATCAAAGGTTGACTTAATATGAAGAAAGTGAGCAGACTAAATTAATCTATCCACAATCATTCATATAGAGTTACAACCTCTATGTGTCCTGGGCAACCCTATCACAAAATCCATTGTGATATGTTCCCACTTCCACTCAGGTATAGGAAGAGATTGCAAGGTACCTATAGGTTTCTGGTGCTCAGCCTTAACTTGTTGATACACACTGCACCTAGTCACATACTCAGCTACATCCTTTGTCATATCAGGTCACCAGTACAACTCCTTGAGATCCATGTACATCTTAGTGTTACCTAGAAGTATAGCGTACATCGATGCATGTGCTTCCTTAAGAATCTTTTCTTTCAATTCACTGTCTCGAGGTACACAACATATCATGCTAATACAACACACCATCATCTGAAAACCTAAACTTTGGTCTTTTCCCCCTGTCATGTCATGTACGATCTGCTGCAACCCACTGTCACCCTACTGTAGTTCCTTGATCTGATAATAAAAAGTAGGCTTGACTTGCATCTATGCAATCAAACCACTATGTTATGTAACCCTTAAGTCTAAGTTCAACTTTCACATTTCTACTAGCATGTCTCTCTCGAAACATGCCATAGAGAATGCATCAGTTGTTGAACTTAACTTCCTGCTGAGGGCATCAGCTACTACATTCACCTTTCCAGGATGATAATCTATCATTATATCATAATCCTTAATCAATCCTAATCATCTCCGCTGTCTAAGATTCAGATCCTTCTGGGTAAAGATATATATCAAGCTCTTATGATCTATAAACACCTGGCACACCTCACCATAAAGACAGTAACATCATGTCTTATGAGCATGAACTACAACAACTAATTCCAGATCATGTATCGCGTAGTACTCCTCATTCTATGCTACTACTTATTATTACTACTGTAAGAATTTATTTCAAAATTATATCTTACTCTTTTCTCCGAGTCATTTTCATATTGTGTATCTACCTTCCAGATTAGCTAACTTTAAACCCTGGATTTTATTAGTGCTAGGTTACCTTTCATAGTGCAAATAGTATGATCTTGTTTTATAAAGATACTAGTATTCAAGGTCAAATCACTAGCGACATCCCCTGAACTACTTCAACTCTAAACATTCTAGGGTTTGGTCCTTATCAGCAACATAGCATTATTGTGGTGTGACTTTGCTTCCTTAGTTTGAAATCAAACTTTAGATCTCATAAGTTCATCCATCCACTTGTAATGAATACAACAGATATGAATAATCATCAATGAACTATAGATATATAACAGAAATGTAACATCAACCAAGTTCTCTAGCATAACTTATTAACACAAAGCTACAAATAAACATGATACTTGTTACCCAAGCATCACACATGGCTCACAAGGCCATTCATATCTTGTCACCTCTCACTAGGCAACAACTTATTCACATGGCTCACAAGGCCATTCACATCTTGTCACCTCTCACTAGGCAACAACTTATTCACATGGTTCATAAAATCCGTACACATTATTACTTTTATTAAGCAATGACGTGTATTTTACTACGCGCTTAAACGCAAGTATACGCGTCGAGTAATATAGGCCTTGTGAGGCCCGAGTCGAACTCAGGGATACGTGAATTATTGGAGACTTCTACTAACTAATCGCAATCAGCTAGACCGATTAACAAAGCAGGGTTTTGTTGTTCAAATTAAAAGAAAATAAAAATCAAACAGAGAAAACAATCGATTAAAGGTTAATTTAATCAATTAAAAGGGATATCTTTAGGATGGCGGTTTCACCGCGGGTCAACATTGTATTAGATTTCATATAATTCCTCACACTTCTCTCTCTATCCGGGTAGTGGCCTGAAAACAGAATTACCCACTGTCGTGGTGTAACTCACTACTTAGGTTTAGGTTGATTCCACCGTTGTAGTAATCATTCCCCTAAACTAAGCGCATTATAAACGATCTCTCAGTTCCCACCATTAATTTTACAACTCCTTTGTCAAGGGTTTTATTAATTAATGTAGAATTCGTCTCTTTTCAACCGTTAATCCTTCTGTCGAAGTGATTAAGGGCATTAATTCATTATTATGGCGATCAAGCATAACAATAGCAATAGAGAAAACGAATTTATACCACGGATATGAGAGAAAAATATGAATTATCAATCTAAAATCATCATACAATGTATCCCCGGGCTACTCCCGGTCCTAAAGATTGAGGGTTTTAGCCTCTCATGTTCATCTTACACAAATACATGGTACAAATTGGGGAATTCATAAGAAAAACGTGAACTAGATGGGAAAACCCCTGAACGAAGAAGAACCGGTGGATCCTTGGCGTAGAACACAAACTTTCCCCGCCTGTCGGTGGTGGAAATTGTCTTCGGCAGCGTCCGAATCACCCGGGATGAGCTTCTCAGCCTCCGTTCTCCTTTCTCTCCTCCTCGGCACTCGTGCAATCCAAAAAATGAGATGATCCTCACATCTGGGCGGCCGTCATTAGGTATAAGTCCCTAATTAGGTCGTCAAATAACAACAGCCGTCCGATCGAGATCAAAACAGATCCAACGCATATCTGCCGGCGTCGATACCATCGACGCGGGTCGATGGTATCGACCCGGCGGATTAGCGGCAGCTTTCCTTTCTTTTATTCTGAGCGCCTGTGGTGATCTCGATACCATCGACTTGGGTGTCGATGGTATCGACTCCTTTAACGTCGGTTATTGTCGTTTAGCGACGCTGTAGCTCTCCTTGTGGCGATGGCATCGACTTGCGTCGATGGTATCGACTTCATCCTCGCCAGCAGCCTGGAGACATCTCGATGCCATCGACTTGGGTCTCGATGGTATCGAATCTGTATTGCTCTTCTCGGCTGACAACCTGTGGCTTGGTCGATGGTATCGACATCCGTCGATGGTATCGACGGATGTAGATACTTGTTTTTCCTGAAATTGCACAACAAGACCAAATAAATCCACACGATTTATGATAAGATGATCAATAATGCTTAAAATAATGAAATAAAGGGGATTTGATATAAAATGATGGCAGAGACCAAATAAAGTGAATTATGCAATAATATCCATGAAAATGAGTAATTAAGGCACAAAACACATATGAAATCGGTCTACAAATGCGACTCAAAATCATCGCATCAAACTCCCCTAAGCTTAAACATTGCTCGCCCTCGAGCAACTAATCCTTAGAATAGAATTGCGAATGTCAACTAACAATCAAAATACCAACCCACCTCACAAATGACTCCCACTGGACGTTCTCAAACCGGCCTACCCTAATCACAGAACAGTAATTACCCTATAGGCGACAATAACCATCAATAAAAGAAATTATCCTTCAAACTGATGAACACTATCACATAAGGCAGTTAACATAATAAAATTTGCCGATTCAGCCATGGTGCATCTTGTGATCACCTAAACTACGTTGCTCGCCCTAACTACCATCTACATGGAAGCCGTCCTCCTTATACACATGAGTGAGGAGGATATCACGGTGGACTACCAATCCGAGCAACGGGTGGATGGAATGGGTGGTTCATGGGAGAATTTGGAAGTATTACACAGTTTCAAAATGCATATAACAAAATGCCCTAAATGATACAAATGCACATTAAGAATGCCCTACTGCCTAAAAGTGGGTGGAATGATGCATGCACTAACCTTCTACCTCACAATGAGATAGAAATCTACTCAAGCCACATCATGTACTCAATTCCCCTTTATTATACAAGTGATATCATTCCTTTCTCCCTCTTATTCCTTTTCTTTCTTTTTCTAACATTTATATTTTTTTTCCAGAATTTTTTTCTTCTGTTTTTTTTTCTTTGCCCATATATCCATAATTGCTTAGAGATACATGTATAAGGCCATTTTCTTTCCAATTGGAGATCTTTGCTTTATTTCGAGGGTATGGAACAAATTAGATCACCTATTTAGGAAAACTGAGATACATGGTGTGCTTATGCATGAAAATCATGAAATTGTGAGTGCAACTACATGAAAATAATAATGCAAAACATTACCCTTAGGTGCATGTATCACTATATATTTTTTTTCATTATTCTATGCAAAAACATGAAAATAATAATGCCAAACCTATCTACATGCCATGCACGCAAAAGAAATTGAAGCTGCACTTTACTTCCAATTCTTGGGTGGATTATAGGAAATGGGGTGGAATGATCACAAGATTAAGTGACTGAACCTTAAAAGAAAATTATGTGTCCCTCCTTATTGACATGTGTAGTAGTTTAAAGGGTTCTTTCTCTTACATCTGATTAAGGTCTCATTACCATTTGATTAGGTTAGGCTCAAACAACCGTTACTATCCACTTTTCATGAGTCAATGGGGGTGTGAGTATGACATATTGCTTCAAAGTTGACATAATCAATCATTTTCATAGGACAAGTTCCCCAAGGACAACCAAGTAAAGCTATCCAAATGACACAGAATTTTTTTTTTAAATTCCCTTAATTTCCCCATGAAAACAGCAAGATGACAATTTTTACGACATCCACAATTACACTAGATAGATGTGGATCCTAAATAAAAACTTAAAATTGCAAAAACAACTAACAAAGCAGAAACTAAAAACAACTAAAGAAAAGATAAAAGATAAAGCTGTTCCAGCCACCCCCCTAAGCTTGAATCCGACTATGGCCTCATAGTCAAAAACCAACTTAAGGGTGGAACAGTGATACCCTGATCAATCTTGCGGAGGCGGTGGTGGGTAGTGTGGTGCCGTAGGATCCCAAGACGGGTACTCCCCCTGGAAGCTTGGATCATATTGGGTCCTCGGCGGAGGCTGTGGATAAGCTCCAAAGTAGTCTCGACTCCAGTAGTGGTCGAAGAAGGGCTCCTGCTGCGTCTCTATCCGCTGCAACCGAGTGTGCATTTGTTCTTGGTTGGCGAGGATGAGCCGCTCGTTCTCGAACATAGCCCTTTGATTATCAAGCAACCGGCCCATTGTCTCATGGATGCCGGTATACAAAGTCATATGCTGGTGCTGCGTCTGCTGGATATCCTGCAGCATGGTATACATCCCTTGCATGGAGTAGGGATCCGCAGCTGGCTGCTCTTGCTGTGGTGATGGCGGCGGGGGCTGAGATGATGATGATGCACCCGGGTGCATCCTAGGACGCTTCCGTGGTGCCACGCGTGCTCGAAGAGGTGTGAAAGCCTCCTCGTCTTCCTCGGCCTCGCCTTCTTGGTCTTCACCTCCGCCTTCTTCTTCCGAGGACTCGATGGCTATGATGGGCCATCGGAAATGCTGCTTGCCCTCGATGTGGAAGACGTCGTCCGGTAGGGATGCCTCCTGGTAAGCTTGGTTGACGTGGCAATGAGCGTACGCCAACCCGTCCCGGATAAGAATGAGGTTTGAACGGTGCAAGTGTTGCACGTTCACCTTACTCCTCGTAGAAATCGGAGTCATGGAATGAAAGTTCAGCCCCAAGTAAAGCGCCAACCCGGTGACCAAACCACCAAAATGAATTGGAGCCTTCCTTGTGCTCCGCTTCACCGCCATGACGCGCTGTAACCAGAATGCTCCCCAGTTGCACTCTTGACGTTTCAGGAGGGCGTACAGAAAGAACAAGTCGCTCTCCTGAAACTTGCTCAAACCAAGATCGCTCCGCCCGAAGAAGGTCAAGCTAAGCATCCTATGCAAGACCCGGACGAACGGGTGCTCAAAGTCAGCTACCGCGGCATTGTGGTAGCTCACGGTCTTCCCTGCCGGCACTGTAACTAGCTCGGCAAAGATTTTGTCATAGTCGGTGCGGGCGTCGGGGCGTCGGTGATCGTGGCGGCTGTGGTTCCAGTTAAAGATGGCGTTGAACTGCTTCAACGTGATGTTGTAATTGTTGTTGAAGAGTCAGAAAGACACCCTTCCCTGGATCCACGTCTGGTCCGATGGCACCACGTCATTTGGTACGACGCAGATATCAAGAGACGCCATGAACTCGGCCACCAGTTCCTTGTATGTGGGCCATTCGGCAAAGAACGGCTGCCCATCCGCATGACAGTCCATCTCATACATGCGACCGGTGTGCCGCGCTTGCCCGGCCAACACATAGGCCAAGTCGGCCTCGAATCCCAGGTCCCTGATCATTCCCCGGTCCACATACCGGGTGGCCTCGAACTTCCGCTTCATTATCTCCTCGTATACCTTTCTTACATCCATGTTGGCATGAATGAGGCGTGGACGAGAGATGGAAGCGGTTGGAGGAGGAACAAACTCCTCGATCTCCCTAGGGTGCGCGCTTGATGAAGATGCTCCGCCCGTATGCACCATGATTGCGAGAAGAATGAGATTGGGAGAAAAGAGCTCGGTGAAGATGGAGAGAAATTCTCCGCTCGGTGAAGATCTTCGCTCGATGACGCTTCTCCGCAGGTGTGGAGGGCTCGGGGGAGTGCTCGGCGCAATGGGAGATACTTGCTCTGAGGGTGTGATGTCATATGACGTTGCAAGTCCCCTTAAATAGACTTGATCGGCGCCCCTGGTGACCCGTCGATACCATCGACGCGGGTCGATGGTATCGACATGTCTCGCGGGTAGCCGCATCTGTCGCTGGTATCGACGACTGACGTTGGCTGGATCGGGAAACCCGGATCGCTGACGTGTCGATACCATCGACATAAGTCGATGGTATCGACGCAGCACCCGGATCGCTGACGTGGCTGTTGCGATCGTCGTCGATGTCTTCATGCGGATCGGTGACATGTCCGTCGGTGCCATCGACGGGTGTCGATGGTATCGACCTGCTTTTATTGCGACACCTCCGTTTATTGCATTCAACCTGTGATGATGTCGATACCATCGACGAGGCCGTCGATGGTATCGAGTTGACTGAGCAAAATTCGTCTGAATATCTCCAGAGATCTCGATGGTATCGACTGGGGTGTCGATACCATCGACACTTTTATTGCGACCTGCCTGTGACCATGTCGATGCCATCGACGGGGTCGTCGATGGTATCGACGCAGTGCGATTTCTGCTTGTGCCAGCCTGAACCCATGTCGATACCATCGACGGATGTGTCGATGGTATCGACCCTGCCTGTTCCTGCACATTTAACAACCGGATCAAGGTATCATTTTTAAACTAAAAAGTAAACAAAATAAAAGCAAACTACACCTAACATTAAACTATCCTAATGTACCAATGGTTGGGTTGCCTCCCAACAAGCGCCCTTCTTTAGCGTCTTAGGCTAGACGGCTTGACAATCATCATCTTTTCACCTTGGGAACTGGGCTTAGAGGATCATTTGGTAATTTGAATTCGACTCGATCTTCTCCTATGCCCAAGGATAAAGTACCTCTCCCTAGGGCAGTCACGACATCCGCCGTTGCTTGAAACGGTCTTCCTAAGAGAATTTCGCAGCTTTGGAGTGGTGGCATGTCCATGACGACAAAGTCCACCGGGAATACGAATTTGTCAACCTTAACTAGCACATCTTCACATACTCCATAGGGTCTCACTGTCGACCCATCTGCCAATTCAATTGTCGCAGCCAACTTCTTGATCTCTTTTAACCCTAGCTTCTGAAAAGTAGCCAAAGGCATGAGATTGATACTAGCACCAGAATCACATTGCGCTCTAGAAACATGTTGACCGCCTATTGAACACAGAATGTAAAAACCTCCTGGGTCCTTTCACTTCCTTGGTGAACTCTCATGAATCATCGAGCTCACCGTCTCATTCAACCGATAAATTTCATCATCATTTATCCGCCTCTTCTTGTTGATGATCTCTTTAATGAACCTCCCGTAGGTGGGCACTTTCTCAATCATCTCCACCAGCGGAATGTTGATATGCAGCTTGCGGAACATTTCCAAGAATTTCCTATAGTGTCGGTGCTCCTTTTTCGGCTTTGGATTGTCTCGATTTGACACATCTGCCGCATTGACACGCTTGTGAGGAGGCACATATGAGTCTTTCGGGGGTACCTCCCCTAAGCTTGCTTCACTCACTATCTCGGACGTGTGCTTTTGCAAGTCATCCTCCTTAGTAGCAGCTTGTTGTGGTTCCTCTTCCACCTTCTTTGTCTCCGCATGTGCACAAACTTGCACTTCTTCTTTTTGCCCAGGTGGAGATACAATATTCACAACTCTATCAGATTTTCTGAAGAAAGGGTTTCCACCCGGCAGTCCATAGTACGTGCGTGGAAATGGTATTGCCGGTGTTGCATTCACATTGAACGTCATTCTCCTTTCCTCTGCAACTTCTTGCACCTGAGATTCTTCTTCATTACTCACCACAGAAATGTATTTGACCTGATGGTGCGCTTGAACCACATTCGCGTTCTCGGCTGGTTTCTGTTGATTGGCGTGCTTGATAGCCGCCACCTCACTTGAAATCTGTGCCACGGTGGTCTCCAATGCCCGCATTTGTGCTCCATGGCTTTGCAACGTCTTCCCAAATTTGGTTAGAATATCACCTTGAGATTGCAGTTGTTTCCCAAACATGGCCATCATCTCTTGATTTTGCTGGACCATTTGGCTTAGCAATTCAGTATTTTTATCTTCAGCTCTCGGTTGTGGCTTTGCATCCGGATCTTGTAGAAAGTTATTCGGATCCTTCCAAGAAAACTTTTTATCCTTTCTCCATGAATAGTCATTGTTTCTATAGCCCTGTTGTTGCATGAATTTCACTTGGGCCTCCCCATCATCAGATGTATCCTCCTTAGTTAACACCTTCTTGGCTAGAAGATCTAGCTTGTCGTTCAGCTCCCTAACTATTCTGGATTCACCGGCAGCTTTGACATGTTCTACTGCACCTCTGTCGCCCCATGACTATTTCCGAGCCATGTTCTTTAATATCTCCCAGCATCTTGTATCTGTGTTGTTCAAGAAAAATCCTGAACCGGCCGAGTCCAAATTGCTTCTATCATGCTCGGAGAGAGCAAAGTAGAAGATCTTCACTTGGGTTTCCTTGTCTAGTCCATGGTGTGGACATCTCCTCAACATGACTTGGAATCGCTCCCAAGTCTCAGAATAAGTTTCACCCGCCTGTTGGGTGAAATTGTGAATCTTCCTGATCATATCATTGGTCTTCTCAGGAGGGAAGAACCTTTCGAAGAAAACCTCCACCATGTGATCCCATGATTCAACAAACTCGTCGTCGAGGTTATGAAGCCACTCTCTTGCCACTCCAGCCAAGGAACTGGGGAATAACTTGAGATAGAGCACATCCTGCGGAAAGCGATCTATCTTCACCATATCGCAGTTCTCCACAAACTGACTAATGTGTGCCACTGGATCTTCATTTTTCAGTCCTTGAAATGCATTGGATTTGACCAAGTTAATCAGTGCTGGGTCGATCTTGTATGTAGGTATGTTTAGCCCCTGTTTCTTTATAGGCCCCTTTGATGCAGAGGAAGAGGACGCCTTGATCTTCTCCCATATTGTCTGTGCTTCAGCCATTACTTCTTCTTGTTCTTGCTCAGATTCAGAATTTGTATCACTATGGTGTTCCTCCTCGTAGTAGCCCTCGTCCTCTGGTCCCACAGATGGAACCTCAGGTGTGCGATTCACGTAGTCTCGACTACGTGTGTGCACCATGCAAAGTACCTGAAATATGGAAATAGGGGTTCAGTACAATGCTTTGAACGAGTCAACACAATTATAGAGGAATAAAGGAATTTTTAAAATTGTTATAAAATTAATAAAAAAAATGTGGCCTAGAATGGCCGCTCTTAGCACTCAAAGTGCCAATAATTCGCCATATCCCCGGCAACGGCGCCAAAAACTTGACGTGTATTTTACTACGCGCTTAAACGCAAGTATACGCGTCGAGTAATATAGGCCTTGTGAGGCCCGAGTCGAACTCAGGGATACGTGAATTATTGGAGACTTCTACTAACTAATCTCAATCAGCTAGACCGATTAACAAAGCAGGGTTTTGTTGTTCAAATTAAAAGAAAATAAAAATCAAACAGAGAAAACAATCGATTAAAGGTTAATTTAATCAATTAAAAGGGATATCTTTAGGATGGCGGTTTCACCGCGGGTCAACATTGTATTAGATTTCATATAATTCCTCACACTTCTCTCTCTATCCGGGTAGTGGCCTGAAAACAGAATTACCCACTGTCGTGGTGTAACTCACTACTTAGGTTTAGGTTGATTCCACCATCGTAGTAATCATTCCCCTAAACTAAGCGCATTATAAACGATCTCTCAGTTCCCACCATTAATTTTACAACTCCTTTGTCAAGGGTTTTATTAATTAATGTAGAATTCGTCTCTTTTCAACCGTTAATTCTTCTGTCGAAGTGATTAAGGGCATTAATTCATTATTATGGTGATCAAGCATAACAATAGCAATAGAGAAAACGAATTTATACCACGGATATGAGAGAAAAATATGAATTATCAATCTAAAATCATCATACAATGTATCCCCGGGCTACTCCCAGTCCTAAAGATTGAGGGTTTTAGCCTCTCATGTTCATCTTACACAAATACATGGTAGAAATTGGGGAATTCATAAGAAAAACGTGAACTAGATGGGAAAACCCCTGAACGAAGAAGAACCGGTGGATCCTTGGCGTAGAACACAAACTTTCCCCGCCTGTCGGTGGTGGAAATTGTCTTCGGCAGCGTCCGAATCACCCGGGATGAGCTTCTCGGCCTCCGTTCTCCTTTCTCTCCTCCTCGGCACTCGTGCAATCCAAAAAATGAGATGATCCTCACGTCTGGGCGGCCGTCATTAGGTATAAGTCCCTAATTAGGTCGTCAAATAACAACAGCCGTCCGATCGAGATCAAAACAGATCCAACGCATATCTGCCGGCGTCGATACCATCGACGCGGGTCGATGGTATCGACCCGGCGGATTAGCGGCAGCTTTCCTTTCTTTTATTCTGAGCGCCTGTGGTGATCTCGATACCATCGACTTGGGTGTCGATGGTATCGACTCCTTTAGCGTCGGTTATTGTCGTTTAGCGACGCTGTAGCTCTCCTTGTGTCGATGGCATCGACTTGCGTCGATGGTATCGACTTCATCCTCGCCAGCAGCCTGGAGACATCTCGATGCCATCGACTTGGGTCTCGATGGTATCGACTCTGTATTGCTCTTCTCGGCTGACAACCTGTGGCTTGGTCGATGGTATCGACACCCGTCGATGGTATCGACGGATGTAGATACTTGTTTTTCCTGAAATTGCACAACAAGACCAAATAAATCCACACGATTTATGATAAGATGATCAATAATGCTTAAAATAATGAAATAAAGGGGATTTGATATAAAATGATGGCAGAGACCAAATAAAGTGAATTATGCAATAATATCCATGAAAATGAGTAATTAAGGCACAAAACACATATGAAATCGGTCTACAAATGCGACTCAAAATCATCGCATCAAGCAACAACAACATCAACACACAAAAAGCCAATCAACATTTATTATATAAATATCACAACCCAAACTTGGCTATATTCATCATCTCATCATACCTGCATGGTTATTAGGCATGATAACAATCATACAAGATATTCATCACATCATGTGATACAATAGTAACACCACCATTCCTTAACCAGGAATTAGGGTTCACTATCAAACATGGCTTATCATTCCATTTTCCCCAAATTAGGGTTAGGGTTCCCCGTTTCTCATTAATTCAGACCCTCTAGAGTTAACCAACTTTATCTTGTATTAAGGTATCTCCCCTCTTAATGCATTCCATCACAGAATACTCACCTTTAGCATATAATGCATAGGCCACACATTAGAATTGTCCAGCTATCTCACATGATATGGACTTATCTTAGTTTAAAGCATAACTTTATTATAAAGTTGTCTATAAACAATCGCAATGATACACCCTCAGCTAGGGTTTCACAAGGATACACCCTCAACCAGTGTTTATAAGGATACACCCTCAACTAGGATTTACTAATCATGTATTGGATCCATGCATTTGTTATGCATTATAGATTAGTACCATTAAGGGTATTTCTCACCTAATCATTAAATTTTAATCTGAACCTTATTGTGTTCCTTTATTTCTAATTAAGGATTGCTCATATGAGGTCCCAATGTTGGGTCTCTGATGTCAGTTCCAACTAATTCTTAGTTGTTCTAATCTTTCCCTTATATCTCAACATCTTAGTGTATATACATTTTTCACCATGATTCGGGTCTAAATTATCCAGAATCTACTCTTATTATACTGTTAATAGGAGTCATTAGATCTCAGTAACGCATCCTGCCAGCCGGACCAGGCCAAACCTGTAGTCCTGAAGCCAAGAGCTACTCAGGATTAACCAACTCCTATTAATCTCAAACATGTGGAAAGAATATCCACTAAGGGCAAACTCATTTAAACATAACTTCTGGTATACTTAATACAAAGAATATAAACAATAAATAGATCACTTCATGACACACAACAATATAAAGGAATCATATTTATTCTACTAACTGAAAATCTAAATTCATACATATAAAAGCATTTCTAGTGATTTCCAATCAAATAAGCAATATAAGGCAAGAGTTGTATCACATTCTATGTTTAATCTCTTACTCCTACATTAATTTCCAGTTTCTTAACCCTAAGATTTCTAGGATTTCTCTCTAGCCTATCCTTCCTCTGCATACCTGGCCAAGGCATCCAGAGAAGAATAGACAGAGTAGCTTGATACTGGTCAATCTAAGTATTCAGACACCTGGCCAGGGTATCTAAACACTCAGACCTCCCAGAGCTAAAGACACATCATTTCTTATCCATCTTAATTATAATTCTATCTTTTGATCTTAATGATCCCTGATAACTCAGCTTAAATTCTCAACTTGATCCTTGTGACCACATCATCTTCCTACCATCTGCAATAATATAACAGAACACTTCCTGTTATAAAATTGCAGTTAGAAGGAAGACACCTAAGTCCTAATCCTATTGGTCTCTTATCGTCCCCTGACCTTGACTTAGAATAACCATGTACTCAACCTATGCTCTGATACCAAGATGTCACACCCCGATCTCACACTAACCACTAATCACGAGATTAGGGCGCGACAGAGGGATTATCACATAAACAAATCACTGAGAACTTTTTTTTTATTAAAAAAACCTCGTAATGATATCTGGATTATTGCTGTAAACTAAAACATAAATAACTATTGCGGAAGCATTTCAATTAGACTGGCTAGAGAACATAAACAGAGTTTACAACATGTAACATTGTTTAACAGAAAGTAAACATAACAGTTAATTTACATCTTTTACACATTCGCCATACATACTTTCTCTCACCCACACCATGTCCCAAGGATCGAGGGGAAAGGACTAAGAGACCACTATCTAACTAACTACATATACCTTCTACTGACTAGGGTGGTAAGATCTTTCAGATTCCTGTTGCTGTTGTTGACCTGAAAATGTTTGAGTAGAGGGATGAGCCTACTCGCTCAGTGAATAGCATTTCATTTAGCTATCACTAAACAACTCATCAGATATATAAAATTGAAATAAAGATAAGTGCAGTACTAAGCAGGGCAGTTCTAATGACATAGCAGATTTACAGATAACAATTTCATTTCAATGCAACATCAGATATTTTAAACAAATAAACTGATATAGAGAATTGGTACAGAAATTCAAATCTCTTAACATATTAAGTTTACTGTGATCCTATATGATTACATATTTATATTATTGTTATGCCCTAATCATATGCAGTGTACCCTGCATATAAAGATCCATAGCGAACTATGATCCCACCGTACAAGACTTAGCGACACACCCGGGAAATGCTAAGTCTGACGCCAGCCCTGCTCTGCCACAGGACCCCAGGCTCATCGGCCTCACTGCACTACATCGAGTGCTCTAGACACCTCCTCTAACCTGAGTACACAGGCAGAGAGTCTCACGGGGTTACCTCCATGACTCCGCACGGATCTTGTTGCAATAACCCCCAATTTTTCTTCAGTGCCACCGTGACATCGCACGCGTTGTTGTTGGACACTGCCTCTCTGTCCTCGTGTCTCCATGACTCCGCACGGATAATGTTGCAACACGAGTTTCACCCCTAAGAAGCAGATCTCTCGAAGGGGTTCTACGGTGTTAGGGCACCTAAGTCTATTAACTGATTAACATATAAACATTTAAATAGGAAAATCACATTTACTGATTTCATATCAGATCACAATACACTGTCATTCTAAACTGACAGAGCAATATATTTCAAATCATTGTAATTTCTGAGAAATTCTCATACCATGCATTCAGGTAAATTAGAAATGCATAAATAACCCAACTTATTTCAATTTGGCACATACATAGTGAATTTACGCAATTGAACATCTTATTGCACAATTAAATAAATTTACTTCATATATGAGAATCATACTCAACAATTATCAATTCTCTAAAATTCTCGAAAAACGTGCACATTAACCCAAATCCTGGTTTGTGCATCACTTAACTCAATTAAGAGTTAATTACATATCACAATACAATTTAATAACAATATACTTGAGAATTTCTGGTAATATTTCAGAGAAATGTGCCATTTCATGTAAATATCAATTTACACATATTAACGTTAAAAGATATATGAAATTAGGGTTTTCATGCATATTTTATTTATTCATATCAACTTTGAAATCGTACATCTGATAATTTATCAGAAATCTTCATTGTCTGGGTTCATACCCAAATTATACCATTTTCAGACATGAATTTCTAATTTCAACATTCAAATGAGCAATTTAGGTTCCAATGAACCATATAAATCTACTGATTCAATCCATACTGTTCAAATACTAAATTTAATCATATAACAGTGTCTAGAAGCATTTTATGAACTAAAAAGGTCGGGCGACGCCAAACGCTGCCCGACGCCTGATAACGCCTGTTATCAGCGTAATTCGCGCACAAAACAGAAAATATTCAAACGCCTGAGTTTATTAATGATAAATAAATGAAACCCTACTCACCGCGTTTCGAATTGTCCGGGTTCGTCCGAAATTGCGTCTAAGGCCGGATTCTGGACGATTTCGGATCGTCTTCTACCTTGGTATTATTTGATTTACTGTTCTTGCTCACGGCCTGTTGCTTCATGCTCAACTGGAATCGGCTACTAGGCGTTGATTTGGGCCAAATTGATGGCAATTTCCAGCGTAAACCTCCTAGCCGAGGTCCAAGATGAAGATTGGAAGCTGTGGCCGCGTCAAGCTACCCCTTCCAGCCACGCACGGCCGTTGGCCTCAAGCTACAGCTTGCCGCAGCCAAGCTGCTGTGCGGCAGCTTGCTAAGAAAGTAGGAAGAGTGGGAAGCGTAGGTGGTAGGAAGAGTGGGAAGAAGAAAGAAGTAAGGAAGAAGAGGAGAAAAGAAGCAGAATCAAACTCTGGGAATCGACAACCTGATCGCCTCTGGCGATCGTCCTTGCGGCTGCTCCTGTGCGCTGCCTCCAGAGTTGAACAAATGAACGGATAATCAATCACGAAATGAAGGAAAGTTTATAAAGACAAAAATTTGGACATTTTGCAAATTCGACCCTGGAATCGGAAAAGTTCATAACTTTTGACTCGAAAGTCCAAATAGTGTGATTTCTTTTCCATATTTTCAAGAATGAGGCCCACTACAAACCCAAGGCATGAAAACGTGCTAATTATACTATTTTACTGATTCAAAATTCCAATTGCATCTAATTATTACTTTACTCAAATTAATCCTCTTAATTATGCACTAATCATCATATGAGCACTTAGGTTAGCTCAATTAACTTAATTATGGACTAATCATGATACTTATTGGTTAACTTTGAAACGGGTCATAACAGAAGGAGTTGCCAAGAGAGTACCTCCTTACTCTCCCACCTATCTTCTCAGATCAAGTAAAAGAGCATAAAACATGCACATAAGGTGGCCAGCCATACATGCAGAAAGGAAGAAACCAATACTCGCAAGGTGGAAAAACAAGCAACATAGTATTTAGTACGAAATTACCATGTTCCAAACATGCTATGACATGGGAGCTACTCTCCCATGTCCAAGAAAAGGTAACTATTCGTCCATGAATGTGTACAACAAGAAATGTGCAGAATTTTCAGAATTCAACATGATTTAGAGAAGGAAAAGCTAAGTAATCCCCAAGCTGTAACCCAAAAAAGGTAGAATTTCAACTTGAGGATGAAATCCCACTCCTACAGCTGCTCCAAACCGAACAAACTTTCCTCGTGAGAAGCTTTGTTGAGTGAAGAAGCTCTGCTGCACCTCCAGAGAAGAAAATGGAGAAGAAGAGAAGAAGAATGGGGGTTCTTTGGCAAGAAACCACCTTCTTCCACCCAAAATCACCCTCCCTTGCTCTAAACCTGCTCTAGGACGAAAGACCTTTGAATTATGACAAGTGATAACCGCTCCATAAGTTAGTTTTATCTTTAAAAATGAGGGGTGTCGTTTTTCAGCTCTGCTGAAACTGACAGCAACACGATGTGTCTTTTATAAGACACGACGTGTTTTTATGTAATAACTGGAGCTTGGGTTGAGTTTTGTAAAGCTACACGACGTGTTTTTAATAAGACACGACATGTCTTTAATAAGACACAACATGTATTTATTAAAACACAGTGTTTTGCTGCAAATCTGGAGTTATGCATTCAATTTCTGGACAAAGACACAGGGTGTCTTTAATAAGACACATCATGACTTTTTAAGACACGATGTGTCAATGGCTGTTCTGGGCTGCTGTGTATTATGCTCATAACTTTCGGCATGTAGGTCAGTTTTACATGCCGTAAAATTTGGTATTTGCATAGTTTCAAACCCCAAAACATGTAGATACTTGAGGAGTGATCCAATAAGTGATAATATGATATATTCATCATAATTTCATTACAAAATGTAGTACCTACAATCCAAACCATGAGACAAGTAAGAATAGCTAAAAATATAGAATCTAGCATGAATGAGAGTGATAGTTGAGTCAAAACAACATGGATATGAAACCAAACATGATCCAAAAGATGATATGATTTGTTCACATCAAATCCCCCTAAGCTTAAACCATTGCTTGTCATCAAGCAAAAAGAGCATAGAAATACAAATGAAGAATTGTCAAGTTCATGCATAGATCAAATGAAAAGAAAGATTTGTATAAGACCAAGCCAACCATGATCAATATGTTTATACTCATAGACATCAATTCAACTTAAACACCCAAGAAAGAGATTTTTAGTTCAGCAGGAGTGATCACAATTAAATGAATTAATCAATTAAACAATACTAAGTAGAATTTGGATGATCAAGCCAAATAATTAGTGGATGTGCAACTCAAACTCTTAGCTATTAATGATACAACTGATGAAATCTTAGTTAAAATTAAAAATTTTAGTTGTACTCTCTTTCTTTCCCAAAAATGATATGACAATGGATTATGGGTTCCGACACTCGACTGCTAATGTAGGCTTATGCACACGTGGAATGTCGGTTGGAGTATTTTACCCTCTTTTAAGACATACCACCTAACCATCGTGGCTAGATCAGACTTACACTAGGCTAGCATGATATGTGGGCGATTTAACAATCTTTTATGGGATATAAAGATGAGATAAGCCAAAAGAAATTTTAAGTTTTTCCAAAACATAGGAGAGTCAACTAAATTGCAACATTAACTAGATTTCATTCATTTGTTTTGAATTTTTTTCATTGAAAGAGTGGTTGAAAATGCACTAAGAGCTTGGCAAGGGCATACCGTATTCCAAATGATGTTGTAAAATTGATTTACTCACAAAAATTGAAACCATTACATATTTTAAGTCATCAAGGATGTGAAAGATGAATGTTCAGGCTAGAAGCATAAACTAGAGTTAAACACATATTGATGGCCAAAAGGTTTCATTTGATTAATGCATGCCTTTTACAATTTCTCCAAATGATATTTCTCATCAAAAGAGGACAATCAGTTAAGCATAGAAGTTCTATCCACATATAAAAGATAAACCTCATATCATACTAGATTTGCCACCAGAAGCGCAGAACTAAGAACAACAACTAAGAAAAAGATGATAAAAGGAAAATAAAACTACACTACCGGCCGGTTGCTCTCCCCCTAGGCTTAAAATTTGCAGTGTCCTCACTGCATATAACAAACTCAAGAGGATTGCAACTGGATACCTATGATGGTGAATGATGAAGATGGAGGTCCATTGCTTTGATTTGAGGCTGGAAATTGTTGTGCTAAAGATTGATGCCTCCTTGCAAATATGTCCTTTATTTGTGGCAAGCAAAAGCACCTATGAGATACAACAAGAATAGTCTTTTATACACCAATACTATTTGTCTTTTCATTTCCCTTTGAAGCATCATCAAAATATGAGTTGGGAAGAGTGTTCTCATTTTAAAGCAATATGTCATCTAGAGTGTGAGGAGGAAGGACATGTGGCTTGCTTGAAGAATCAACATGTAGAGAATGGGTTGTAGCTTTCTCCCTTTTAGTTGCAACTTCATAATCATCATGAATATCAACATCATCATACTTTAAAGGATATACCTCTATAACAACTCTATTCTTCAATGTCACCAGCCTGAAATACGTAGGATTCATCTCCGGTGGACTAATCAAGAAAGGTGGAAATGCTTCTTTGCTAGAAAGAGTTTGCTGGGCAATTTGTTTCTCCAAGATGTGTGTATGAGTGGCAATATCATCCACCTTAGAAAAGAGTTGGAAAATGGCACCCTTCATTGTTTGTCTTTGTTTATGGAACTCCTCATTTTGCTGCAATTGAGTTGAAATAAATATTGCAAGCATGGACTCTAATCTAAAAGTTACTTGTGGTTGTTGTGGCTGAATGAAATTCAAGTTGACATTGTTGTAGAAGTCCGGTGGAGTGTAGCCCATTGGAAAATAAATAGAAGAAGCATAACATGTAGAAGATGAGTGTCCAAGAAACCCACATGCATCACAAATATTGTTGGCTATTTGAATTAGTTGTGTGCTTAGATTCTCAAACCTTTGTGACAAAGTGTCTAGCGTTGCTGCATCAACTCTATTGCACCAACCGTGTGATCTTCCACTTGCATTCCGAAAGTAGTATGTGAAAAGGATGGGTGGTATCTTATAGACAAACTCCATTGGCAATGATTTGCTGCCATATCTTCAATAATAGCATAGGCTTCTCCATAAGATTTGTTCATTAGAGCTGCATTTGCAGCTGCAGCAATAGACATCCTTGTATTGTAGCACAAACCATTATAGAAAGATTGCAATAGAAGCCAATTTCTTATACCATGATGTGGACAAAGGTGTTGAAGATCTTTGAACCTCTCCCATGTATCATACAAGGTCTCTCCATCCCTTTGAGAATAATTGATGAGTCGACTCCTTAGCTGTAAAGTTTTTCCAGGTGGAAAATATCTTGCCAAAAAGACCTTTAGAAGCTCCTCCCAAGTGCCTATTGACTTCTTTGGAAAAGTATAGAGACATGCCTTGGCTCTATCTCTAAGATAGAATGGAAAAAGGATTAGGCGTATCCCATCGGTGGGAACACCATATATCTTTATGGCGCTTAGCAACTGTAGAAATTCAGAAATGTGGAGGTTTGGATCCTCCATTGGTGTCCGTCTAAACTGGTTCTACTGTATGATCCATATAATTGTGGGGCTGATAGAAAAGTCATTTGTCTCAGTCGGTGGCATATTGATAGCCCCATTGATTTTTGTAGCAGCTGGAACAATGAAGTCTTTAATGTGATGATCATCTTCCATGATTGGTCTTTCTTGTTGAGATGGATGCTTGGGTGAAGATGGTGGTGTGGATGAAGGATGTGTGGATGAGGGTGGTGCATATGAAGGTGATGTGGATGAAGGTGGCATGGGTGAATGTCATTTGGATGATGAATACATGGATGATGGTTGTCTGGATTGTGATTCCTCCATACATGTTTGAATTTCACTCCTTCTTGCTCCATGAGGGCTGCAAATGATGTGTTCATTTTTTGAATGTATAGATATGCACGGTTCAAGGATCTTTTTATGAATAGCCCATATGCTCCTGTAAATAAACAAGGTGAGTGAGATACAAAAACAAACATGGAAGATACAACAAATTATGATGATCGTGATGAATTATGATTATGGATATGATGGTGGATATGAAGGTTGTGATCTAGTCTCATTTACTTATCAACAACTCTGACTCTAATAGGAATACCGATGCTCCTTGACAACGGTGCCAAAAACTTATTGGTTTATTACACTAACGAGTTTCAATCATAAGAATGATCTTTTACTCAACTAGCTATATCCCGCAAGTATATGAGAGTAGTTGTAGTCGAGGTTGAACACAAGGAGTGTTGGTTAGTTAGGCGCAAGAGTTATGATTTTCAATAATCTAGATCATTGTACACAAGATGATTGGACTAGAATAACTAAATTATAGATTTAAAACAAAACAATAAATTATCACTTAAGAAAGGTTAAGATTCAAAAAATGGAAGGATCTTGGACCTAGGATTTCACCAACATATCATAGCATAAAATAGGAGCATAAAATTTAAACATACTAAACACTTATTTTAAAAGAGAGTTGTATGTTGCACTTCACCTCTCGGTGCAAGTACAACGATCCTAACTCAATTCAACATTCCCATGTATGAATTTTGTTTTGGATCACAAACCTACTCCTCAACTCCATAATTTCCACTCTCGTGATAAAGAAGGAGTTTCCAAGAGAGTACCTCATTACTCTCCCACCTATCTTCTTAGATCAAGCAAAAGAGCATAAAATATACACATAAGGTGGTCAACCATACATATATAATGGAAGAAACCGGTACTCACAAGGTGGAAAAACAAGAAACATAGTATTTAGTATGAAATTATCATGTTCCAACCATGCTATGACATGGGAGCTCCTCTCCCATGTCCAAGAAAAGGAAACTATTCATCCATGAATGTGTATAGTAGTAAATGTGTAGAATTTTCAGAATTCAACATGATTTAGAGATGGAAAAGCTAAGTTGTGGCATCCAACTCACAAAAACAAGATTTACTTAAGCGGAAGCAAATCATTTACAACAGATTATTGAAAATCACTAAAAATTTAAAACTTTTTGCAAAGAGATCCAACCATAGGAAGTCTCTTCCATCAAGAACCATTGTATATCATTTACATTCTGGTTCAAACGTACATAACCTGTACAATCTCTTCTCGAGGATTACAACATCAGCTATCCTATTAACATTGTGTACATACAACATAATAATCTCAAGGCATCAAGCCAAAACCTCAGATCGATTTATTAAAAACACTGACTAAAATCTTTGAGTACCTGAGAGTACAGAGACGACACATAAGACTTTCTAACTACATAACTTGACATACAGTATCTCCACCTCAGATCTTACTGCTATCCCTGAGGTTACTGCTTCTGTGCTTTTCCTGCAATAGGATTTCTGCTTCTTTGTCCGCATCCACCTAAAAAGTTGGATCCCACGTGGGTGAGACAATTGTAAATTGCCCCAACGGGAGATATAAATCTCCGCCAAAACATTGTTATAGCAGTTTATTAAAATAAACTGAGTAGGAGGATTTATATATAATTGACAACATGTAAATCAATGTATGAACAAGGTGAAGTAATCTCCTTTCCCAAGGATAACATTGCATCTACTTATGGTAGAATCATAGTTCATCCATCTACTTGTAATGAATACAAATAGATATGAAAAACATCAATGAACTAGAGTTTCATGAAAGAAATATAACATCAGCCAATAAATTTCCGTATTCAATCCTTAAGCAAACATGCTATATGGCTGATTTCATTAAAACACACTTATGCCCTGAGGAGATGAGGTATACCGCTCATACTCCAACCGACCACTGCGAAGTCAAAATCGGTACCATACATAGGTCAATGGAAGAGCCTGATTCCCATGACCTCTCACATCCCGGTCAGTGTGGGACAACAAGCAGAACTGTGTTAACTGCTCAAAATAGCTTTCCAAGGTATACTGGAACTTCGCTATAGAGTTACAACATCAACTGCACTCTCATCGGCCATCGAGAGATTTAATGTTTATCTCTATCGACCCGACATTAAGTATTATTGGGAGATGTGTACGTCATCTGTCCCAATCATTAGGAGGTTTGTGATACATCCATCCCGACACATGAAGGATTGATAGGTTTGTTGTTAACCTTCCCCCAATCTCTTCACCGGACGTAAGGATATTTTTCACCCATTTACCCCCACATATTCAAAATATGCATTCCGGGTTTTGCCGCGGAGCACCTGTTTCACCATCACCTATTCCTGACGATGATGGATCTATGGTCAGGGCTCTACATGATATGATTTCACTTGATTAATTAAGTACATTTTCCCATTCTTTTAGCATCATCCAAGTTCTCAAGCATGCTTTATTACAACAATGCCATAAATAGACATGTACTATTTTCATCAAATACTTATTAGTCTTTAAAAGACATTGGGAACTCAATCCCTCATTTCAATACTGGGAATTCTCATCCCTTACAATCTCATCACCATAATCATATGGTTCTGGGTATTCAAACCCTTAACTCATCATTGAGCATCATTACCATTTATTAGGTAACCATCACCTTCAGGTCATCTGACCAAGGCATTCATGATACTTGTTACACATGTATCACACATGTCTCACAAGGCCACTAAATATCTTGTCACCTCTTTCTAGGCAACAACTTACTCATATGACTCATAGAATCCATGCACATTGCTACTTTTACTAAGCAACAACAACATTAGGGAACATAAGGCCAATCAACATTTATTATATAAATGTCACAGCTCAAACCTGGCTATATTCATCATCTCATAATACCTGCATGGTTATTAGACATGATAACAGTTATACAAGTCATTCATCACATCATGTGACACAATAGTAACACCATTATTCCTTTACTAGGAATTAGGGTTTACTATCAAATAGGGCTTCTCATTCCCTTTACCCAAATTAGGGTTAGGGTTACCCATTTCTTATTAATTAGGGTTCCATGATTATATTTTCTATCCAACCCTTAAGTCATTATTCCATACCTCTGGGGCATTCAAGATATCATAAATAATTATTCAAGATCATTACTCACATCATATAGCATTAATGATCATCAATTCAAGGTATGAGTTCATTTGTCATCCTCATCGTGGCATGACTACATCCTACTCATCAATTTGGCTTAACCCCATTCTCAAGGTACATTAATTATCACTTATCAAAGTACATCAACTCATTACATTTCATTATAATAGTTGCATAACACACTTCATATGTTTCTTACCCAATAATATTGGATTTGAAGTGCATCAAGGTATATAAACCCTGAAGTGCTAAATGTGATAACTATCATATCTTGATGTATCACTTTTCACATCATTTCAGACTCTCTTGAATTAACCAACTTATCTTGTATTAAGGTATTTCCCTCTTAATACATTCCATCACTAAACTCTCACCTTTAGCATATAATGCATAGGCCACACATTAGAATTATCCAACTATCTTTAATGATATGGACTTGTCTAATGCTAAAGACATTGCTTACAATAAGGTTGCTTATAATCAACCTCTTGAAATATTTCACCTATATAAGGTAATTCCTTCTATCTCATCATTAGGGTTTCCTTATATCCTTACTTCAATTATGATTATGATTCATTGACATTTTGCCCAGGATTGGGGCTTTATGTATTATGACTCCACATTAGAGTCTCTCATACCTTCACCCTTCTTAGGGCCTCTCATCACAACATAGTATTAGAGCTTCATGTGGTGTTAATTCTTATTCATGGTTTCTCATGAGATCTCCCTCAACTAGGGTTTCTCATGGAATCACCCTCAACTTAGGGTTTCACATGGAATCACCCTCAACTAGGGTTTCACTCATTACATGACATCACCTTGAATTGATTCTCACATCACATCACCACATCAATGTTCCATATACATCATTCTAACTTAGGGTTTCTCATGGCATTACCCTAGAATAGGATTTCACATGGAATCATCCTTAATTAGGATTTTCCACTATAGTCACCCACAATTTGGGTCTACTATTCATCTCCATTAGGATTTCATTTAATTGTTCATAATTAGAGATTCACTATTCATCCCTATTAGGGTTTTACATCTCATTTCCCTAAATTGGAGTTTCACATATCATTACCCTGGATCAGGGTTACATCCTCACCCTGGATTAGGGTTGCATTTAGAATTGCCCTCAATTAGGGTTAGAATTCAATAACCCTGTCAATTAGGGTTTATGTTCATGATTAGGGTTTCATGACCTCTTTACTTAAGGATAATACCCTTAATCACCACATGAATCATACTAATATATGAATTTCATGCTACCATCCTCTCAACTTGATTAGGTCATATTAACCCTTCAATCAAGTACATACAACTATGATTAACATAGTGTACCAAGTCATTGTCCTTATAAGAAATTAGGTTTTATACTCATGATTAGGGTTTCATGATCTCTTTAATAATGATCATACCCTTAATCACCACATGAATCATACTCATGTAATCGTTCAATTAAACAATTGACCTTTAATCACTTTGAGTGTTCATACGGTTTGGTTAATTACCTTCCAAACGATCTTGGTGACTTAGACTCCAAATGGTCTTGACCAATTAGACCTCAAACAGTCTTGCTTGAAATACCTCCAAACGGTCTAAGGCCGTTTAGACCTCCAAACGGTCTTGAATAAATCATTGAAACCGTTTGGTAAAGGTGGTACTTGAGACCGTTTGCTAAAGTACCTTTTTGAAATCGCATGAACTCAACCAGTTTGTGATCGTTTGGTTCCAAATGGTCTTGAGACCATTTGGACTCAAACAGTCTTGAGACCGTTTGGTCCAAACCTCCTCAAAACCGCATGGACAAAATATGGTCTCAACCAATCAAAATGAATTAGAGTTTCCAATGTTGATTCCTTCAATCATTGAATTCATGTAACCAATCATCAATTGGACCTATCATCATACTTCAATTGAGTTAAATAGGTCAACCTTCAACTAATTTGACCCTCAATTGATCCTCAATTGGTCATCAATTAGGGTTTGAATCAATTGAATTAGGGTTTGGAATCGATGATCCTTCAACATCAATCAATGTAAGATTAGTTACTTTGAAACCATTGAACCATCATCCAAATTGAACATGACCTGACCCCAAACGGTCTTGAGGTCGTTTGGATGACCTCCAAATGGTCTTGAGACCATTTGCCCATGTCAAAATCAAGATCCAAGTCAACTAATTAGGGTTTGGATCATTGGATTGATCACCAAATCAGCAATTGATTACACTTCAACTTAGTATCTTTGGCTCTTGAATTGCTTAACCATACTCAACCCTATACCTCCAAACAGTCTTGAGTGACCTCCAAACGGTATTGAGACCGTTTGGGTGATCCCCAAATGGTTTGGAAACCATTTGGGTCAATCAACCCAAGTTTCCAACTTAATCAAATTAGAAATCAACACTTAACCCGATTAGGGTTTTGGTGATTGATTGACCTTCAACTCATAAACCAATTGGAACTAATCAATCATAATTGATGAGTCATTAACCTAGATCATTTTCAAAAGATCTCCAAATGATCAACCCTGGTCAACACCACAAAATGGTCTGAAACCGTTTGGCCTCATGCGATTTGGTGAAATTGTTTCCCCTCAAACAGTTTGAAACCATTTGCTCCCAAACGTTTTGGGAAACCGTTTGAGCAACTCTTTTGAAACCGTTTGCCTTAGATATTTGCAGATGTGTGTGCTTATCATCTTCAAGATCTAAACTCACGAAACCTGCTGTGGTTTCCATGGTGATTTCATCCATCAACCAATTCAATTATTGTGAATGTGGAAATGATCATTATTTGATAAGGAATTGAATGCAATAACAAAAGTAAGGGTTCAAGTTATAAATCCCACCTCCAATTGAGCTCCAAATCTCCAATCACACGGAAAAAATGGTGTATGCAACTCCTTTCACCATTCCAAGGCTCGTCCTCAAGGTTTGAGTGAAAAGGAATGGTTAGAATTGAAGAGGAGATCGAAATAGGAAGAAATCATGCATTGATTTGTGATTTCCACCATGAAATCATGGTGAACCAAGGTCAAGAAGCTTACCAACAGGTTGGGGGTCATCCTCCTGATCCTCCCAAGCTCCCTTGGTCGTTTCCCAAGCAAGGAGAAGAAGTGAATTCGAAATTCCCCTTTTACTCTATGGATAAATGAGCTTGTATGCAATTTTTATTACAAATTCAATTAGGAGAGAGAAAGTAGGAATTATCTCCCCCTTATCATTGACATTTGACCCCTTATCTTCATTAGTGAAGAGTCTATCCTCTTTTCCTCTTATTCCTCAAAATTATCCACAATTTAAAGAAAAACAAATTAAGCACCTCAAATCATATTATACTAATATCCATATGTGAGTGGATATTTCTTTTCCTTATAAAATTGTGAGTGAGTTATCCACTCCCTTGGATATTTTCGTGGTCCTTGCAAAGATCAAGGACGTCCAAACACATCTGAATCCAACTATTTTAATTTTGGTTGAAGTCCCTTTAATTAATACATTTATTTTTTTGCCCTAAATTGAATTAGGGTTTCAATTAGGATTAAAACTTGATTATTTTAATATCAAGATTCTCTCCTCCAAATTAATTCAAATGAGGTGCCCCTCTAATTTTCTTTGCTCTACATGATGCCAAGAAACATTAGGGACCTTATTGAAGTGCTATTTTGCATATGTCACCCTAGGTTTTGGGTAAATTGCACATTACACCAAAACTAGGTTTTCATGCATAAATATAGCTTTATCAGCTCTTTCTTGGTACTAGGCTTCCATAAGCCATAACTCTGCATCATTTTCACTCTCATGATGCATAAACACATGAGGAACATATTATCATGCAAAATTTGCACTTAAACCCCTCAACTTGGGTAATTTGCACTTTAGTCCAAAATAAGCAAACATTGCTTCAACATTGTTCAAATAGGAAGAAAATTGAAACATAAGTTCCTCATGAGCCCTAATTACTTTTCACAAGATTAGATTAAGCATATAATCATCTTTCTTAATAAAAACACCTAGGGTTAAAGCATAACCCAGGTCAGGGATGTTACAAATTATAAACCCTTAACAAGGATTTTGTCCCCGAAATCCAGATAAAAGAGGACAAATGTTATTCAATCATCATACTGTCTAGTCCTCACATAACATCTCCTTATTATGGAGACACCATAAAACTTTTATCATCACAAAGTGTTTCCATACATGATTCTCATAGAATCAAACACACAAGACACATGCTCCACTGTTCTTCATCATTGATTGCAGAATTAATTTTGTGTCAAGACACTTTTCTTGTTTAGAGAAACATCATACATTCTTTATTAATATCACATTGCAGAGCATAAACCCCTGACATATGATGTTCATATTATTTATATAATCAGACTAATTTCATGGTTGACCACTCTAGGTAGCCAACATAAACCATCTGATATTTCTCAAATACCAGAATCTTTCATCTTGGTATCTATCACATGTGTTGAGAACAAATCACATATTTATCTTCCTTTCATCTTGGAACATTAATTATTACATATGTCTTCACCTTGGAACCAAAGTCCAAGATAAACTGATACTTTTTCTAAGTATCCATCACTTGAACATTTTTATCTTATGCACATCAAGTGTTCTAAGACCCACCTGATTGCCATGTCCCTGAAAGGAAAGAAAACAAGGATTCACATTCCTCTTATTAATTCATGTATTTTAAACTATTCATGAACCATTTACTCTTTGTCTCATCCTAGGTTCCTTGCCTTCAGAATAGGAATTTATAAAGATGGTTGCATGTCATTATCCTTTTCTTTATTATTATCTAGCATGTTTATGATCATCTCATGATCTCATCACATTTACCATTTCCTCATTGTGGAAAAGATCTTTATTATGCTTGCAGCATTATTGAATAGGGTTCGTCTCCCTTATTCTTATTCTTATCTTATGAGGAGTACACTTTTAGTTCCTCACACAACATGCTCATCTGAGATTATCTCAGACTTCTCTTTCTTATGCTTAGGATATGACGTATTTATTCATTCCATATTTCTGATTTCATGATACCCATTAGATTGTCTCAGAATGACTACTTGATCAGAGCAATAAAAAAGACAACAATACAAGAGTTTCCATACTCACTTTATCATCAATAGTTGTATACGTGGCCAGGGTATATAAATACTGAGATTAAGTGGTATGCACTTTGTATACTATCATATTCTTTCTTTTTCATATTATCACAAGCATAAGGTTTAACATCCCTAGATTTTATCCATGCATCTCTTCTGTACCTCATCTTTTCTCATAGAGGTAAGAACAATATAAAACATTTGTAATGTTTTACTATGCAAAACATAAGTCCTCATAGGACTAAACAAGGAAAGTTCAATAAATTACTTTCTCAATTAATCCAGGAATCAATAAAATGACATATTTGAATGACATTATCTTGTCTAACCTGTCATGATTCGTGGATTATTCACTGCCTCAGGCTAACTCTGCCTCAAAGGTTGATTCAACAGGCTAAGGTTGAGCACAGACTCAATTTAAGTCCATAAATTCATCATTTCCTTTTGCTTCAACCTGCTGATGCTGATTACAAATCCTGTTGATATTTAAAACATCATCATTGGGGGCTGGCAATCTAGGTTACACTGCCAATGCTTGATCCACTATTTACATTACTGTTGCCCTAAATTCTCCAACAGTAATACTTAAAGAAGGATTTCTGATTATAGTTGGATCCGCTAGGGGATTCTCAGGCAATTGTCTCTCTCTTGCCAGCTCCCATGCACCTCTTCTTGGTGCAACATTGTTGCTTTCAGCAGCAACCTCCTCATGTGACCCAGTCATCTTTTAAGTTCTTCTTCTCTTATATGAGCAGAAGACACTATCAAATACACTGGATGACACCAGAATAGACTCTACTACCTTAGTCCTATGTCTCTGTAGACTCAGCGAACCTAGAGTTCTGATACCACTAATTTGTGGCATCCAACTTACAAAAAGAAGATTTAGTTAAGCGGAAGCGAATCATTTACAATGGATTACTGAAAATCACTAAAAATTTAAAACTTTTTGCAAAGAGATCCAACCATAGGAAGTCTCTTCCATCAAGAACCATTGTATATCATTTACATTATGGTTCAAATGTACATAACCTGTACAATCTCTTCTCGAGGATTACAACATCATCTGTCCTATTAACATTATGTATAGAGAATATAATAATCTTGAGGCATCAAGCCAAAACCTGAGATCAATTTATTAAAAACATTGACTTAAATCTCCGAGGACCTGAGAGTACAGAGACGACACATAGGACTTTCTAACTACATAACTTGACAGACAATATCTCCACCTGAGATCTTACTGCTGTCCCTGAGGTTACTACTGCTGTCCTTTTCATGCAATAGGATTTCTACTTCTTTGTCTGCGTCTACCTAAAAAGTTGGATCCCACAGGGGTGAGACAATTATAAATTGCCCCAGCAGGAGATATAACTCTCTGCCAAAACATTGTTATAGCAGTTTATTAAAATAAACTAAGCACGAGGATTTATATATAATTGATAGCAGGTAAATCAATGTATGAACAAGGTGAAGTAATCTCCTTTCCCAAGGATAACATTGCATCTACATATGGTAGAATCATAGTTCATCCATCTACTTGCAATGAATACAAACAGATTTGAAAAACATCAATGAACTAGAGTTGCATGAAAGAAATATAACATCAGCCAATAAATTTCCGTATTCAATCCTTAAGCAAACATGCTATATGGCTGATTTCATTAAAACACACTTATGCCCTGAGGAGATGAGGTATACCGCTCATACTCTAACCGACCACTGCGAAGTCAAAATCGGTACCATACATAGGTCAATGGAAGAGTTGGATTCCCAAGACCTCTCACATCACAGTCAGTGCGGGACAACAAGCAAAACTATTAACTGCTCAAAATAGCTTTCCAGGGTATACTGGAACTTCACTATAGAGTTACAACGTCAACTGCACTCTCATCGGCCATCGAGAGATTTAATGTTTATCTATATCGACCTTACATTAAGTATTATTGGGAGATGTGTACATCATCTGTCCCAATCATCGGGAGGTTTGTGATACATCCATCACGACACATGAATGATTGAGAGGTTTGTTGTTAACCTTCTCCCAATCTCTTCACCGGACCTAAGGATATTTTTTGCCTATTTACCCCCACATATTCAAAATATGCGTTCCAGGTTTTTCCGCGGAGCACCCGTTTCACCATCACCTATTCCTGACGATGATGGATCTATGGTCAAGGCTCTACATGATATGATTTCACTTGATTAATTAAGTACATTTTCACATTCTTTTAGCATCAGCCAAGTTCTCAAACATGACTTATTACAACAATGCCATAAAGAGACATGTACTATTTTCATCAAATACTTATCAATCTTTAAAAGACATTGGGAACTCAATCCCTCATTTCAATACTGGGAATTCTCATCCCTTACAATCTCATCACCATAATCATATGGTTCTGGGTATTCAAACCCTTAACTCATCATTGAGCATCATTACCATTTATTAGGTAACTATCACCTTCAGGTCATCTGACCAAGGCATTCATGATACTTGTTACACAAATATCACACATGGCTCACAAGGCCACTAAATATCTTGTCACCTCTTTATTGGAAACAACTTACTCATATGACTCATAGAATCCATGCACATTGCTACTTTTACTAAGAAACAACAACATTAGGGCACATAAGGCCAATCAACATTTATTATATAAATGTCACAGCTCAAACCTGGATATATTCATCATCTCATAATACCTGCATGGTTATTAGACATGATAACAGTTACACAAGTCATTCATCATATCATGTGACACAATAGTAACACCATTATTCCTTTACCAGGAATTAGGGTTTACTATCAAATAGGGCTTCTCATTCCCTTTACCCAAATTAGGGTTAGGGTTCCCCATTTCTTATTAATTAGGGTTCCATGATTATATTATCTATCCAACCCTTAAGTCATCATTCCATACCTATGGGGCATTCAAGATATCATAAATAATTATTCAAGATCATTACTCACATCATATAGCATTAATGATCATCAATTCAAGGTATGAGTTCATTTGTCATTCTCATCGTGGTATGACTACATCATACTCATCAATTTAGCTTAATCCCATTCTCAAGGTACATTAATTATCACTTATTAAAGTATATCAACTCATTACATTTCATTGTAATAGTTGCATAACACACTTCATATGTTTCTTACCCAATAATATTAGATTTGAAGTGCATCAAGGTATATAAACCCTGAAGTGCTGAATGTGATAACTATCATATCTTGATGTATCACTTTTCTCATCATTTCAGACTCTCTTGAATTAACCAACTTATCTTGTATTAAGGTATTTCCCTCTTAATACATTCCATCACTAAACTCTCACCTTTAGCATATAATGCATAGGACACACATTAGAATTGTCCAACTATCTTTAATGATATGGACTTGTCTAATGCTAAAGACATTGGTTACAATAAGGTTGCTTATAATCAACCTCTTGAAATATTTCACCTATATAAGGTAATTCCTTCTATCTCATCATTAGGGTTTCCTTATATCCTTACTTCAATTAGGATTATGATTCATTGACATTTTGCCCAGGATTGGGGCTTTATGTATTATGACTCCACATTAGAGTCTCTCATACCTTCACCCTTCTTAGGGCCTCTCATCACAACATAGTATTAGAGCTTCATGTGGTGTTAATTCTTATTCATGGTTTCTCATGAGATCCCCCTCAACTAGGGTTTCTCATGGAATCACCATCAACTTAGGGTTTCACATGGAATCACCCTCAACTAGGGTTTCACATATCATTACATGACATCACCCTGAATTGATTCTCACATCACATCACCACATCAATGTTCCATATACATCATTCTAACTTAGGGTTTCTCATGGCATTACCCTAGAATAGGATTTCACATGGAATCATCCTTAATTAGGATTTTCCACTATAGTCACCCACAATTTGGGTCTACTATTCATCTCCATTAGGATTTAATTTAATTATTCATAATTAGAGATTCACTATTCATCCCTATTAGGGTTCCACATCTCAGTTCCCTAAATTGGAGTTTCACATATCATTACCCTGGATCAGGGTTACATCCTCACCCAAGATTAGGGTTGCATTTAGAATTGCCCTCAATTAGGGTTAGAATTTAATAACCCTGTCAATTAGGGTTTATGTTCATAATTAGGGTTTCATGACCTATTTACTTAAGGATCATACCCTTAATCACCACATGAATCATACTAATATATGAATTTCATGCTATCATCCTCTCAACTTGATTAGGTCATATTAACCCTTCAATCAAGTACATACAACTATGATTAACATAGTGTACCAAGTCATTGTCCTTATAAGCAATTAGGGTTTATACTCATGATTAGGGTTTCATGATCTCTTCAATAAGGATCATACCCTTAATCACCACATGAATCATACTCATGTAATCGTTCAATTAAACAATTGACCTTTAATCACTTTGAGTGTTCATACGGTTTGGTTAATTACCTTCCAAACGATCTTGGTCACTTAGACCCCAAACGGTCTTGACCAATTAGACCTCAAACGGTCTTTCTTGAAATACATCGAAATGGTATAAGACCGTTTAGACCTCCAAATGGTCTTGAACAAATCATTGAAACAGTTTGGTAAAGGTGGTGCTTGAGACTATTTGCTAAAGTACCTTTTTAAAACCGCATGAACTCAACCAGTTTGGGATCGTTTGGTCCCAAAAGGTCTTGAGACCGTTTGGTCCCAGATGATCTTGAGATCGTTTGGAATCAAACGGTCTTGAGACCGTTTGGTCCAAACCTCCTCAAAACCGCATGGACCAAATATGGTCTCAACGAATCAAAATGAATTAGGGTTTCCAATGTTGATTCCTTCAATCATTGAATTCGTGTAACCAATCATCAATTGGACCTATCATCATACTTCAATTGAGTTAAATAGGTCAACCTTCAACTAATTTGACCCTCAATTGACCCTCAATTGGTCATCAATTAGGGTTTGAATCAATTGAATTAGGGTTTGGAATCGATGATCCTTCAACATTAATCAATGTAAGATTAGTTACTTTGAAACCATTGAACCATCATCCAAATTGAACATGACCTGACCCCAAACGGTCTTGAGGTCGTTTGGATGACATCCAAACGGTCTTGAGACCGTTTGCCCATGTCAACATCAAGATCCAAGTCAACCAATTAGGGTTTGGATCATTGGATTGATCACCAAATCAAAAATTGATTACACTTCAACTTAGTATCTTTGGATCTTCAATTTCTTAACCATACTCAACCCTAGACCTCCAAACGGTCTTGGGTGACATCCAAATGGTCTTGAGACCGTTTGGGTGATCCCCAAACAGTTTTGAAACCGTTTGGGTCAATCAACCCAAGTTTCCAACATAATCAAATTAGAAATCAGCACTTAACCCAATTAGGGTTTTGGTGATTGATTGAACTTCAACTCATAAACCAATTGGAACTAATCAATCATAATTGATGGGTCATTAACCTAGATCATTTTCAACAGATCTCATAATGGTCAACCCTGGTCAAAACCACCAAATGGTCTGAAACCGTTTGGCCTCATGCGGTTTGGTGAAATTGTTTCCCCTCAAACAGTTTGAAACCGTTTGCTCCCAAACGATTTGGGAAACCGTTTGCTCCCAAACAGTTTGGGAAACCATTTGAGAAACTCTTTTGAAATCGTTTGCCTTGGATATTTGGAGAGGTGTGTGCTTATCATCTGCAAGCTCTAAACTCACGAAACCTACTGTGGTTTCCATGATGATTTCATCCATCAACCAAATCAATTATCATGAATGTGGAAATGATCATTATTTGATAAGGAATTGAATGCAATAACAAAAGTAAGGGTTCAAGTTATAAAACCCGCCTCCAATTGAGCTCCAAAGCTCCAAGATCACGACAAAAGTGGTGGATGCAACTCCTTCCACCATTCCAAGGCTCTTCCTCAAGGTTTGAGTGAAAAGGAATGATTAGAATTGAAGAGGAGATCGAAATAGGAAGAAATCATGCATTGATTTGTGATTTCCACCATGAAATTGTGGTGAGCCAAGGTCAAGAAGCTTACCAACAGGTTGGGGATCGTCCTAATGATCATACCAAGCTCCCTTGGTCGTTACCCAAGCAAGGAGAAGAAGTGAATTCTAAATTCCCCTTTAACTCTATGGATAAATGAGCTTGTATGCAATTTTTATTAAAAATTCAATTCAGAGAGAGAAAGTAGGAATTATCTCCCCCTTATCCTTGCCATTTTCCCCCTTATCTTCCTTAGGGACGAGGCTATCCTATTTGCCTCTTATTCCTCTCAATTATCCACAATTTAAAGAAAAGCAAATGAAGCACCTCAAATCATATTATACTAATATCCATATGTGAGTGGATATTTCTTTTCCTTATAAAATTGTGAGTGAATTATCCACTCCCTTGGATATTTTCGTGGTCCTTGCAAAGCTCAAGGACGTCCACACACATCTGAATCCAACAATTTTACTTTTGGTTGAAGGCCCTTTAATTAATACATTTATTTTTTTTGCCCTAAATTGAATTAGGGTTTGAATTAGGATTAAATCTTGATTATTTTAATATCAAAATTCTCCCTCCTCCAACTTAATTCAAATGAGCCACCCCTCTCATTTTATTTGCTCTACATGATGCCAAGAAACATTAGGGACCTTATTAAAGTGCTATTTTGCATATTGCACCCTAGGTTTTGGGTAAATTGCACATTATACCAAAACTAAGTTTTCATGCACAAATATAGCTTTATCAGCTCTTTCTTGGTACTAGGATTCCATAAGCCATACCTCTGCATCATTTTCACTCTCATGATGCATCAACACATAAGGAACATATTATCATGCACAATTTGCACTTAAACCCCTCAACTTGGGTAATTTGCACTTTAGTCCAAAATAAGTAAACATTACTTCAACATTGTTCAAATAGGACCAAAATTGAAACATAAGTTCCTCATGAGCCCTAATTACTTTTCACAAGATTAGATTAAGCATATAATCATTTTTCTTAATCAAAACACCTAGGGTTAAAGTATAACCCAGGTCAGGGATGTTACATAAGTAATCCCAAGTTGTAACCCAAGAAATGTAGAATTCTGACTTGAGGATAAAATCCCACTCCTACAACTACTCCAAACTAGACAAACTTCCCTCCCAAGAAGCTTAATGGAGTGAAGAATCTCTACTGCACCTCTGGAGAAGAAAATGGAGAAGAAGAGAAGAAGAATGGGGGTTCTTTGACAAGAAACCACCTTCTTCCACCCAAAATCGCCCTCCCTTGCTCTAGACCTACTCTGGGATGAAAGACCTTTGAATTATGACAAGTGATAACCGCTCCATAAGGTAGTTTTATCTTCAAAAATGAGGGGCATCATTTTTCAGTTCTGCTGAAACTGACAGCGACACGATGTGTCTTTTATAAGACACAATGTGTCTTATGCAATAACTAAAGCTTGGGTTGAGTTCTGTAAAGCTACACGACGTGTTTTTAATAAGACACAACGTGTCTTTAATAAGACATGACATGTCTTTATTAAAACACAACATTTTTCTACAAATCTGGAGTTCTGCATTCAATTTCTGGACTGAGACACGGGTTGTCTTTAATAAGACACATTGTGGCTTTTTAAGACATGAATTGTCTTTTTAAGACATGTCATGTCAATGGCTATTCTGGGCTGCTGTGTATTCTGCTCATAACTTTCGGCGTGTAGGTCAGTTTTACATGCCGTAAAAAGTGGTATTTGCATAGTTTTGAACCCCGAAACATGTAGATACCTAAGGAGTGATCCAATAAGTGATAATATGATATATTCATCATCATTTCATTACAAAATGTAGTACCTACAATCCAAACCATGAGAGAAGTTGGAATAGCTAAAAATATAGAATCTAGCATGAATGAGAGTGATAATTGAGTCAAAACAATATGGATATGAAACCAAACATGATCCAAAAGATGATATGATTTGTGCACATCGGTACCTCTTTATTATTTTTCTAAAGTGGGAATACGATATGGAGAAAAGATCTTGATTTTAGCAAAATTTTACAATTCTTAGTTCATTTTTCAAAGACCATTTGGAAAGATTTGGAAAAAATTCTTATGTGGAGGTATCACTCCTAGGTGAGGCCACATTTGACCCCTCCTAGCAGAGTGAACCCAAAAGCAGACATGTGTAGGAAATATTTGGAAAGTTGCGCTTAATGTATTACTTAGATATCAATATATAAAGTGATAGTTCATCAAAAAAATATAAAGTGATTTTCGATTGCATAATACACATTTCTTGCATTACATGTGAAATTTATGATCAACCAATGTTAATAGTTTTTCTTTCTATCTTTAACCACGTGGAATCAAATAATTCATGTGTTCCTTTTCATGCAACGTTCTTCAATTAAGCACACATATAGAGTATACATCACAATTTAATTTTCTTAGAAAAGTAAGAAGTTGTTTACTTTAAACATTAATTAATAGTGTTTTAATATCGTAAGTGAATCTCTATGAAATCAAACTAAAAAGTTAACTAATAGTTTATTGAAGTTTTGGGATTGGTTACAATTTTATCTATTAACAACAATTTTTGATATCGTACAAGGATACATCAGACCTTTTATCACATGTTTCTTAGAATCAACTTCAATCAATATTCCAATTTTTGTTGAAAATATTCTAAATCATCATTTGATGTTCCTCATTGAGGTTCAAATTTCAAATACTACTCATAGATCGATATAGATTTCCACCTATATACGTTTTCATCTGTCATCAAGGTTCAAATTTGATCTTTTATATCTCAAGAATTAAAGCTTGGCTTCATGTTGTCGTTTTGCCATGTTGGTCCTGTTTGACATGATAATTTCTTAATGGTAAGATATGGTTTCTTATTGAGTTTTTTTTAGCTAAAGAACGTGATGAACTTTATTCGACATCAATTTTCATTTATATTGTTTGTAAAATGGTTAGATATAAATGCTTAAAACAACTAAATATATTATACATAGAAACTATCTTTACACTTTTATCTGGAAACTTAATCTTGGTTAGGTTCTTCATCTGGGTGTATAGTTGGGAATATTGATTTCATATATATAATTATACTTGATTTCTTTGCCTTCAAGGACTTAATCTTCATTAGTTATCTATCTAGCTATATAATTTGGGATATTTATATCATATATGTGATGACTTGCATTTTCTACGATCCTATATAGCATATGGATAAAGTGAATTATGCATTTTCTATGACCATATATAGCATAGAGATATAGTGAGCTTTCATATTACTCCAAATTTAATTGAAGTTGGTTGTAGAAAAACTTTGTCAATAGGCTGATGGAGAAAATAAATGATACATAATTAGAAATAGAGATGCCATATTTTTATGGAGAAAATCACACAATTGATACATTTTGATGAATTTTAAAGGTAGGGTGTATGCTAAATGAGAGTCTGACATATCTTTAGATAAGAAGGGATCAAATCCATTTTCTCCACCAGCCTAGTGACTTCGAACTCTATATTGGTTATCTAAAACATTTGAATGCCAATACTCTTTACGAGTATGCTAATCTAGTGATGTGGGAAGAGTTTAACTTTGGAAATTGTTATAACAAAATGCCTTAAATATACTTTCCAAATTTATGAAATAATAGGCCCATTAAATCAATACTTGTGATCCTAAGTCATCTCATTAAAAGCAAAAATTTCTCTTTAAAGGTATTTGGTAAAACTTGAGATATGGAGACGATTAGCATATCCCCTGCACAAGAGTGACACACACAAAATAAGAAATTAAAATAATAAATTTGATAAATGATTGCTTATTTTTTATTGACACTCTTTCTATCAAAACAACTGGTCATTCTGGATGAACTATGTTACGACTCAGTTTATGAATTAAATATGATCAAACATATTTGTTATTGAAAAGTTTTTTTTCTAAGTGACATTTTTTTTCTATACAAATTTCTTTTTAAATGATGCACAATCTATGTCTGTATTATACATGTTTGGTTCATTTTACAATATATATAAGTACATTTAAGGTTTCAAAGTTAGTATAATTGATGTGTATTTATCAATTATAGTTTAGCTCCTAAAATGTATTAATCCTTTTCTATATGTAACTAAATGAGCAAACAAAACTAAGAGATTTACCAAATTTTAGAGGAAAACTTTCATAAGACATGCTTTCCTTGTGAGTTTTCTACATAGTTTGTCCATCACTTCGTAGTTAAATTTATTGTAAAATATTTTATGAAAAAACCTATTAAATGGAACAAAGGAGGAGCCCAAACGATGACATGCATCAGTGGAAGTTCAAAAGAGGGAGAACACCTTAAATATTTTGATGCTAAATTTCTATTTATTGTTACAATCACACTAATAATAGAAAATAAATGTTCACACATATAATTTCAACCTTATATAGTGATATATAATTTCAACCTTATATAGTGATATATAATTTCAACCTTATATAGTGATACAATAATTTTATTTATCCCGAGTGTGGAAAACAACCATGTTTTTCCAATAATAACTATTTTCATTTTCTATTTAATGAAATTACCTTTTAGATTATGTTCAACATTTTCCATAAAATTTTATAATATTAATACATATGCATTTTCAATGATCTTTTACTATATTATATAAATTACAGCTTGAAAACTTTGTTCATAATGTTATTAGATTATATACATTTATATTAAACTATGTTTTTTATATTGAATATATTTCTCGAATTTTTAACTACTCAAGCACATCCTAGTGATTTAGTTCTAATTTTATTTTACATATTTTAAATTAGCATACATCAATAGTGATGGAATATCTTTCATTACTAATTATCTTGTTATAACTACAATGTTTTACATAATAAATATTTTGAAATGAACTTTTCACACATGTATGTATCAAACTTATATAAAGGGTTAGGTGCATATTATTTATCTTAGATTAGAATGTGGAGCCGATGTATGATCACTCAATGCGTACTAACGCTAACCCAATAACACCATGTGTATATTTAATATCCTCGGTTTCAATTTTCCATCAAAGATCCGAAATTCACAAAAGACACTATTTCGTATCTCCGGTGCCCTTTATGTAAATTGTCTAAATCTAGTTTGATGCAAGATCCGAACCCTCATGCCCTTAAGAAAAACTAATTGGACAATATGCCTAGGCTTAGTTGTTTTACAAAAAGTATAATACTTATGTGTTTATTTTACATGCTATGATGGATAATTTCAACGAACCATAACGATCATTGTGGTGTGGTACTATTATTATATTTTAAAATATATTTTGTTCTACAATGAACCATTTCACGTGTTCTCTCTATCATTACTAAAAATCACGAATGAGGATGATTGAATCGTCTTGGGTTTCAAAGCATTTTGAATGAAGTCTATTCTTTGTCGTGTAAATAATGTTCTAAGAAACGATCTTCTATGTTTTAATTACTAAAATAGTAATTAAATAATTCTAAAAATAGCTCCAGAAATTTCATACATAAACTTTTACTTCTTTAACAACATAAATAACTAAGAAGCGACAAAAAATGATACCATTGGGTGTCTTGAATTGGTGAAATACCACCATGTGTTTGATTTTAGACTATGCTTTTTTTTGGGTATCCAATCAATGTGGTTCTTCTTAGAAAGATTCCTTGACTGAAAAATTAATATCAAGAATGATTATTAATTGTCTAAAACAAATGCTTCACATATATTTTCATCAAAGTATTAACATAAACATGACTCCCTAAAAAGTAAGCCTACATTATTGACGATGGACGGATTGATCATGGCATTTATCTGTTTACAACTTTTGTACGAAGGCAGTCATGATCAACCTGGATACAACTTTCCCGTATGTGGTCATGTGGGTGCATTTCGGAGTCGAGATCTACGTCAACGACCATGGGGTCATCGTGCATCGGGAGATCAGACAACCGATGAACAACTGCGTCTGTGCGTCATCACCATCCCTGCCTAGTTAAACTCAGACGCATGCGACAAGATACACCGAGCTCATCGCATGACTCAAATATATGAAGTACCAATGTATCATCACCAAGCCAAAGGCAACAATGCTCGCCCACGGAATTGACAAGAAGAGATAATCGAGTTTTGGGTTGATTCAACCACAACACCAAACTAACACTACATTAAGAAACCTAAAAAAATCAACTCTATCTTAATCGTTTGCACATGGCGGAGGAACCTTCTGGGTCTGGTTCCTAAACCTTGACAAAACCATACAACAAATGAAGGCTTCCAACCCGCTTGCCTATGCGCTTGCCAAGAAGAAACTAGCAATCTCTGGGTTGATTCAACGGCCACACTAGGCTTACACTTTTAGAAACTGTATAAAAGAAATATCTTCACAATCGTTGCCCTCAATGGGGAAACCTTCGACGTCTGGTTCCTCAATGTATAGAAATCCAAGGCCACCAATGACGATGCCATACATCAAGTCAAGGTCACCAATAATAACACTTATATTGTGAGGGAGGATCCAACAATCCTGGCAGAGTTCTGTAGGAAGAAAGCAAGTAATTTATAGGTTTTCGAAGGAACAATCTATATATAAAGGATGGGCGTGATCACCTATTACACCTGTATTTGCAAGATATGCTTTTTCTATTACGAGATGATAGTAGGAAAAAAGTCCTAGGATGGAAGGAGTCTAAATGTTTACGATCATCTAGTAAGAACGGAAACCAAAGTTTTCCCTTAGAGGCTGGACGGAAAGAGTCCAAATATTTACTGTAATTAATCTGTTATGGACGGAAACGAGTAGTCATGTTTAGATTGATAGAATAGTAGATGGTGGGTGAAGAAAAGGGGATGAGATTCCCGGTTACAACTTTCCCGTTGCGACCATGTTCCAATGAATCTGTACCATAGATTTATCCCAAAAACCCACCCTTAAAAAAATTAATGGGGGATTTTCACAGCTCGGATGAATTGTAATATGGTCGTAACAACGACCCCGGAACAGGGAATTAGGACCCGAAGAAAAGGAGAGTGGGCCGTCATGTAATGCACTTTCAAGGATTTACCATACCGTATAATGGAGTATGAGCTGAGTGAAAGCAGTCTTGAGAAGGAAAAACGGAAATAAGACAAGATAAAGTGGCGGCATGCACGGGCTCATGCTCGAGTTCTCGACCGCACTATGCCTCACAGGTGCAGCATATATCACGTAAGGAGAAATCAGGTGCGGGGAAGCCCCTTCTTTGCCTAAGACAGTAGTAATATAGGACAGCCAATCACAATGTGTTATCTCTTTTTCATTCATCTTTAAAACCCACCCCCTAAAAAAAATAAAGAAAAAGAAATATATTGTTCAATATAACACATTCTTATTGGATCTTACGGACTTTCTATAGGACCCGTCCTATAAAAAAAGTGTCACTTCTTTGCATAGGAGCTTTTGGCTTTGTTTTCATTGCACACGATACTCACACGGCTGGTGCAACGAAATAAAGGTCTGGAGCTTAGGAGTGAAACAGCGGATATAAAAAGGGACATCCTAGCGGCGGCAAGGCACCTGAAACATGTGATGGAAATGCAAATATAAAAGTTTGTATTATGGAGGTGCGACTACGTAGCTTACGCCTTACGTTAACTCTAAGAAAGCTAGATATTGATCACCACGATAGTTTTTCGTTAAAGCTATAAGTGGAACCATATATATTAGTTAGTAAACCTTTCAAGACGAACTTAACTTTCAACTTATCCAAAACTAAAGCAAATTGAAACTTGAATTTGTAGTATAGTTCAACTTAATTTTATTTCTAACCGCTATATGAGACACGATAAAATGCAAGTTAGATATTTTATGAATAAGTCAACCATTTAGCACTATTTTTATCAAACCATATGGTATATATACAGTAACATCGACAAATACAAATTATCAAGAAGAAGATTTTAAACTACATATACATTACGCTTCAATGTATTCTAACTAACTCAAAATGAATATGTACGTCATTTTTATGTTATATTTATTAATCATAACCTTAGTATTGTGGATTTGATGCTTGTTTAAGATCTCAACATACATAAACCTATTCACTATTATGTAGTTAATTTTTTTCATAAATATAACTTGGAGGGTTATCTATTCATCTGGCCCCCTCCATCCAGCAAACCGACCAACACAAAACATCATCTCATGTATATCGATGTACAACAAGCCCACTAATAAGACTTAACCTAAAACCTAAAAAAAGGAACCTATATGATGTCTACCCTCTCCACAATGTACCTTTCCACAAAGATTTTATGTTATATAAATCACTCCTATTCATTTGAATAAGACCTGGAGTGCTACTAAGAAGGAGGAAAGGATTATGAATAATCCTAGGACCTTCCTCTAAAAGGATGCATCCACCTAAGGCCCTCACCACACTATTGAGCTCCTAGCATACGATATGTTCAAGAATAGTTAGGTCCTCCACAACAAGATTCACCTTGATATTTTTACAATATGGTGGATGCTATTCAGTGGCCCAGCCACATGTGGGCACAGGAGGGGATGTGCCCTACCAGTTGCCAAGTCAGAAAAATAAATTACATGTAGGAATTTCTTATTTTGGCAACCACTTGCAAGATGCCTGTGAGTGTGCCCCACCCTTCCACAGGGGCCAGGTTTGCAGGAGAGACCCTCGTTCTTAGTCAATGTTGTGTCGACACACTTGTTCTTGGAACTTCTTCCATTTACTTCACATTAATTTCCATACCATTCACTCCTACCATTAGTAGATAATTGCATCAACAAAAGTATACTTCTGCTGATGGTCTTTTAAATAAAAGCCAAACAGAATACAAAGGTTTCAAATCATTACTACTCCCAAGCACGTTGCAACACTGGTGTGTCTTTCTCACTAGATTCAGATGAATAATTACATAGGAAAGTATGTCGACTTTTATGAAAATCTCACTCTGAGTGGCTGCTCTACATTAGTGCAAGTCAATTGCATCTCTTAATTACATACATATCTTCTCTACTATAGTTTTTGCATCTGTAGTTGTAGGCCCTTGCTCTAATCTCCATATTTCATTTGGTGAAACTTGAAGGCAAAAATTATTTTGTCTAGAAATTATTCTTCTTTTATCTTATTCTATACAATGATATAAACAAATATACAAATACTTAGTCTCATTGGAAAAATGGACAAATGTGATAAACAACTTGCACAAGACTATTTTCTTATAAGAAAACTATCTTTGTGAAAGAACCATATTGCTATATATATATTTTTTTATCAACATTTTTCTTAATACATCATTTTCTTTGTAAGTACATTGACATATTTTTTACATTCATATTCTATGCCCTCCCTAGAAAAAATTCTTGGCTTCTTACTGATGCCATTTAACAAGCTCCAAATGAAGAAGAGAGACCAATGTTCATGACATGGAACTTGTTAACACTCATCCTTCTAATAATCTTATACTTGATTCTAGTGTTAATCACACCTAGAATCTCCAACCAATATCTCAAAGTTGTAGTAGCTTTCCACCAAAACTATGTCTCCATCTTTCATGCCACACCATCCATATATTAAGACTTGGCAAAAGGCTCCATAACCAACCCTATAGAACACTAATATCAACCCTTTCCCACAAGAGCCCCTACTAGGTGGATATTGTGTGACCTTTTATATTAGAGGAGCATGGAGATAAGGTATCTAACCACTTCCAAATCTCCTTAGCAACTCACTGAAAAGAAAAATATGACCAGATGACTCAATGCTTGGCTATTGAAATCGTAAGAATCTTGAGGCCAACAAAGTAAATCATCTATTTATTTTGTCATAAGATGAAAGTACTTTGTGAATAATGTTCCAAGTAAGAGTGGATGCTAATGGGATCCCATGCTTATGTCAAAGGTGCCTCAAGGTATCCAGTCTCTGCCCTGATTGAGTGCATAAGAAGTTTTTAGCGGCACACAAAGAGAAGAATCCATCCACCACCAGAGCCCAAATGGGAATGTCCACCTCATCATGAATGTATTGTGGAGAACCAACGATAATGCCTATGCCTTCATTGATAAGGATACAACCTATTCCATCCTAGTTTCATTCCTCTCCAGAAATTCATAGGTCAACAACCATAATTTTTTTATCAATCACTATCGCCCAAGAAAATTCAAAGTTGGTTATCGCACCATCTATCAAACCAAAATGAAACTTTCCCATTGCCTGGAGTCCATCTGATATTAGGTGTGATACAGGGAAAGATACACCATATCTTTATCCAGAAAGGAAAGGGGAAGGTAGACAACTATAAGAATGAAGGAAAGCTAGGATTGTGATGCACTCGAATGCTCCCATATTTTGTCCTACAACATTGATCCCAAACCGACTTACCAATAAGGACCTCCATCCACATTTCATGAGAAAGGCATCAATAGTAATATGCAAAGGTGTGAAACACAAAACCTCCCTGATCTAAAGGTCACACTACTTTAGATCAGACTACCCAGGCCTTGCACGAGGACACATCCTACACACTCCCTAAGAACCTAGAAAAAATAACCTCCATCAAAAAAATGGTATTCTTCAAGATACCCAAGGAAAACATCTTATAAATAGGCATATCAGATTAAAGCATTTTTGGTCAAAGTAATTATTGTTGTGAAAATGTGTAACCTACCCTTCCACCCTGCCACCTTATGTTGGATATGTTCCAAAAAGATAGTGAAGTGTACTGGTTTTAAGCATCTGCTAAAGATTCGAACCACCAAACACTTGAAGTATTCTTAATTGTTTGTTACACCAAAAATTATGTATAACATATAGAGCATCTGAGTGTGAGCTACCCAACAATAAACCAAAATTTATCTCTCTTAATGCACTAAGACACATGTTCATAATCCATGAAAGTGTTAACAATGCACATTAAGGCTTACCTCAAGGTTATAATGAATAGAATGCTAATATAAAAAAATAAAAGAATATGATAGGCATAGGCCAAATTATACATTTTTGATTGTGGTATCCCACCATCTAGTAAGTCATCTTTGAAAATTTACAACAGGTTCCACAAAAACAATAAAGAGATAAAGAGAAAGAGGGTTGCACTGCTTGAGGCCCCTCCTCATAGGGAAGAAGCTACTTCACATTTGGGTATGAGTTACAATTGCATGCATTTAGACTTCTATCAAAAATTCCTCCCATACATTTGCCTAGGGGTGGAGAGAATCTCATCCTTACTTAGGTGTTGGACATGGAACATGTGAGACCCCTAACCTTACTTAAATGGTTGAAAATGATTAATTATCATAATTGGGTGCTTAAAACCTTAACCAAATCATATGAGGTTCTTTGATATCATGTGACAAGCTTAAGTTTCAAGTTTGGTCCAATTTGAATGTTTGTGCAAGTTATGCAATTTTATGCATATTTTGTACTTTTAGGTATTTTACCCGAATATGGGGTTTTACTTACAATTTGTCACATGCATTATGATCCTTAGATGCTTTCTTATCATACTTGAGTTTTTTTGAACCATGGGGCGCTTAGTTGTACCTAATTTTGGTGGTGTTTCTCTCCGTTGGTGAATTATAGTTTTACCCCTTCATGGATGAGCTACCTTGAGAGGTCATCAAACGATGGTCCCCTAGTTTGGTTGACATCCTATGGTCACTAATAGGTGGTGAAAACTGATGGTCATCTCTAGATGGTAGTAGGTCGATGGTTTCTAGTTTTGGTTCACTTGAACCAATGGTTCACTTAAAAGAGGTGGTCAACCGATGGTTCACCACTTAAGTGACTAAGGTTTTAAGGAAACGATGGTTCCTTTGCTTGGAGGTTGATATTAGGCCTGAGAGGTCATCATACAATGCTCTAGAAGACTCCCACAACTGGTGGAGCTGCTGCTTGCATGGCCATGGAAGCTCTTGGCCATGGACACATGGGGAGCTGCTTAGACACCTCAAGCTTCTTCTCTCCCTTATCCATAAGCTTTATATACTTATCCTTAGGTACCCAAACGAAACCTTTAGACCCTTATCTCTCCCCTACCATCAAGAGCTTCATCTTTCCTTCTTGGTGGCAGAGAAGGTGCCCAAGGTAGAAGAAGGTGGGCGTTCTCCTTGTGCAAGTGGCTAGAGCTAGGATCTACCCTTTTATTAGGGTTTGTAAAGCATCTTTGCTTTTTCTGACCTAAACTAGTAAGTTTCTCCTTCTCTCTTTCGTTTCTTTTACATTTCTTCTTCCTCCTACCTTCTTCCTAGATGCAACCATGGTATTCCATGGTAAATCTTGCTCTAAAGCTCGAAGAACCTACCTTTCTTGCTCCTTCTACCTAGGGTTTGCTTCTTTTATGGAGAAAGGTGCTAGTTGGCTGAGTTTAGAGCTTATGCTAGGGTTTTCTAACCTCCTTGCTCTAGTTTTTCTACTGTTTGGGATATTATCTTCTTCCTAGAGGAAATTTTTATAACCCTCTTCTCATTTATTGCTTACTACAAGCTTGCTTACTCAAGTTCTTGCTTTAAAGCAAAGATCTAAGCTTAGAGAAGCTATGCTTTCCTAGGGTTTCAATTTTAATGCTATTTCTTACTTATTTTCCAGCTATAGATGAACTTGAAACTAGGTGTACGATCTTCCTAAGGTATAGGAAGACTTATATCAGGTTATATGGCAAATTGATGGTGCTTAATACCTATCAAATGATGGCCTATACTTAGAGTTTTGGGTTGTTTTCCATTTTATACATGAACCGATGGTGATGCCTTAGTGGCAACCGATGGTGATGACCAATTGTGTCAACTAATGTTCATAGCTTAGTATAGTTCTATACCCTTTTGGAAGCTTAATACTTGATGATTTAGTGCCTCTTACATGTTGAGGTTATAATTAGGGTTTGAGGGTTGTTTTACTCCTTAATGCTTAACACTCGATGGTTTAGTTGCTGGGTTGTTTTGTTGGGTTTGTCTAAACAACCAATGGTGACTCCTTTACTTATGTTTGTATACTCGCCCTTGAAAAACCAACTATGGTGTCCTTTTCCTTAACAACCAATGTCTAGAGTTCCATGTTTGGATGATTGCCATCTAGGATTTTTCAAGTTGATTTCCTTCTCTCCTTGAAAACTAATGGCTTGATCTTCTTGCTATTTTGCTTGGCCTAGCATTCCAAATGATGGACACCCTCTTAGTGCTATTTTGAAATCTTTTGGATACACAACACTCGATGGTTTTAATACCCTAATGATAGTTTCAAACGATGGCCTTATGTCCTATAACAAACGATGGTTTTTCTTGCACCATTACTTTGCTTTAGCACCTAGTGACAACAATCAATGGTGCACACACTTAAAAACCGATGGCAGTCCTAGATGGTGAGGTTGAATCTATTGTGCTTATTACTTTAAGCCTAATTTGATGGTTTTTTAGTTAAATGGTTCAGAAGTCAAGCTTACACCTTAATCGATGGTTTTGAACAAAGAACATGATTCAATGGTTAGGAGTTGATGCCTCAACATTCCCATGGTTTTGGGTGAAACCTATAGTCTAATATTATGGATCTAATGATGAGAATTCAACAGTTTAATTCCTTAAACTTGTAGTCTTACCTTTTACCTCATATGGATATAATTGATAATCACCATAATGAATTAATGGCTAACCCTAATGAAGTATAGCTTGTTACACCTAATCCTAATGCAACCAAGAGATGGTGATTGGTTATGAACAACCTCCTTGAATGATTAATATAATCATGAAGTTCTCTCTTATTGTTGATTGAAACCCTAGTATGCTATAATCTGGTTGTTACACCTTGAGTTATGTATGGATCCATACTTGAAGATGGTATGGAATGTGAAAATGATGCTTTATCTTATGCATCCATGATTGAATGAGGATGCCATGAGTTAGGATTTGTGTATGAGTGCTAAACCATAGCTTCAATGTAACCTATCTTGCTAAACCTAAGCCTAACACAAATAGGTGATGGTGGTTAGTCATGCTGACCTAATAAATGATTGTAACTTTGATGTGTTAACCAGTGGTCATCATAGCTTTATGATATATGATTTCTTATGATAAACTTGTACACTATAATTGTGATGGTGGCCAATCATACCTAGATTCCTTATATTTTTATATAATAAAGGAATGCTCTTAAATGCTAAGATAACACTGCAATGTTATATTGTGAATATCTTTTAGTTCTTAATATAAAATCATGCTGAGCATGTGTATCACATGTGTGGTGATGTTTGTGGAAGCCTTGTCATAAGGCATGAATGGATAATGATGATATTGCATGGAATGATATGATTCTCTCAATGATCTTTGGGCATGGTTGAGCCCTGAATGAGGTATATTCCTCTTCATGACATGATAAGGGTTGATGCCCAGGAATAATGTGATAAGGATTTATATCCTCTGATAGAGTGATAACAAGTGTAGTCTCACGAATGAAAAGTGAATAGTACCTTGTGATGTTAATTTGAGAAATTATTTCTTACATATTTATATCTTCTGAAGTTGTTTATAACAATGTTTACTAGAGATGAATTAGGGTTTGTATGTCCACTTGTTTGATGCAGCCTAAGTTCACCCAATTGGAAATAACTAATCACTTGAAATCCTAATCATGTAGTGCCATGTGTCATAGAATAATCTAAAGTTTCAGTCTTTATTGGATGGTGAAATGAGTATTCCTAAGGTAAACTTATAGCACATACTGTGGGTATGCGGGGTGCTTGTCATCCTGACACTAGGTGTTTATGAAGGATGGATGTGGTCATGCCTCAGATATTTGTATATGTGATGTGACTGAGTATGCTACATCTATATCTCATGTGGCAGGGTCTTTCTTTGCATACCCTAGTTTCTAGCACCGTGACCTATACCAAGGTGGGCTAGTATTTTCAGCTTGACTATATGTTGTTTTTGGCAGCTAGACTATATGTCACTACAATCCAAACTTGAATTGACTGAGTAGTGTGGAGAAGATCTTGGAGTTCAACTCTTCCTAGATCTTGTATGGAACCAAATAGTCCTTTGCATGGGTCGGTTGGAATTTCAGTGGTACGACTCAAACTCCCCAGGGTTTAATGAAAGATGTAATACAACTATGTAGCATATCTGTCTAGGGTTATAAACAACGCTCGACATTGGAAGATAACCCTTGTTTTCTCTCTTTACATAGAGATGATGTTTAGTGCATTAAGAGATAGTTGATATGCTTATGCTGTAGAAATACTCATGATGTAGATGTGTACATACAATAGTCATGCTATGTTGATAGATACACTGCTACTGTTGATTATGCTGATGATAATAGCTATCACATGCAGTCAGTCATGCTTATATTGCTATATATGCCTCTATAATTAGATATGCATATACTGTGAATCATGCTTATGCTATTAGCTCTATTTATGATGTATATCTGCCCAACTTGTTACACATGCTAATGTTGTTAGCTATGCTTATGTGGCTAGACTTATTCATGATGATAGAGATGCTATGCTACTAGACTTTCTTATGATGCTAGATATGCACATGCTACTAAATTGCTTATATTGTTAACAAGATAAAGGATGTCAGTCTGGCTAATGGTGATAATTGTTATCTGCTCCTTCATGTATCCTATTAATCACTAATGCTTCTAAGCTTATCTCTTATACATGTTTAATTTGCTTAAACTATTAAATTACTTAACATGTTGTAATCAATAAGTGGTGTTGAGAGTTATATCTCTCACCGAGACATGGGTCTCACTTGTGGGTCACCACATCATTTTAGGTGTTTGGCAGCAGCGATAACATACTCATTGTAGTGAGAAGAAATTGTGATAATGGAAATTAGAGAAGTTTGTTTAGATGTCTAGTGTGTCCTAGAATCCATCACTATACTCTCAGGTATGGACAGAAAAGTTTGTATATGATGTTTCAAACGAATCAAGTTTTTGTTAGCATGTTAATGTTGGTTTATGTGGCATGTATGGATTATGTTCTCTTGTGTTTATATTGTGTGGCTGAGGCCATGGAACAAATTGTATCAACTTCTTAGAATAGTATGAATACAAGAAAGATGTTGGGATTCAATGTGAATGTTTCTGAGCATGTGGTGATGTTAAAATTGGTTTTAATTTACCTTCTTTTCTGGGTTTGTGATTAATTAGTCATCGATTGTGTTTTATGTTTTGATTAACCTCATTTAGTGTGATGGGTTCTCACAAGTTGGTATCATAGATCTTGGTTCATTGAGTCTATAGGGACACTAGGACTTAGGACTAAGATGATGTATAACTAAGGAACATGGAATGAAAACATGGTGATACTACATAATATCAGTACTTGGATGCCCTGGCCAGGTGTTCCAATATTGAAGAAAAGGTAAGTTAGAACTCTTAGATTAATTTCTTTCTGATTACACTAATCAAGTCGTCATTTTGAAACAATCTAAGGAGCATAACAAACTAGAAATCATGGGATAAAACTCAATCGTACCCTAAAGAAGATACAAATTACACCGTAATCTATCAAAACTTGAATGATTGGTAACTACAAGTGAAAGATATGTTATATTGAAACCAAAATCTGAATACAAATAAACCAAAGAGGAGTTCTTGAAGTCCTTTACATACCTTCTTTTATAAGCACAACTTTCAAGTGAATCTTATGCTACTTGGTATGTGTGGATTCACATTAATCTTAGATAATGTGTTTATTCCTTTAAACAATGGTGAGGTTGAATCTAATGTGTTTATTCCTTTAAGCCTAATTGGACGATTTCTTAGTTAAATGGTTCAAAAGTCAAGCTTCTACCTTAATCGATGGTTTTGAACAAAGATCATGATTCAATGGTTAGGAGTTGATTCCTCAACATTCCCATGGTTTTGGGTGAAACCTATAGTGTAATGTTATGGCTCTAATGATGAGAATTCAATGGTTTAATGCCTTAACTTGTAGTATTACCTTTTTACCTCATATGAATATAATTGATAATCACCATTATGAATTAATGGCTAACCCTAATGAAGTATAACTTGTTACACCTAATCCTAATGCAACCAAGTGATGGCGATTGATTATGAACAACCTCCTTGAATGATTAATAGAATCATGGAGTGCTCTCTTATTGTTGATTGAAACCCTAGTATGCTATAATCTGGTGGTTGCAACTTGATATGTATGGATTCATACTTGAGGATGGTATGGAATGTGAAGATGATGCTTTATCTTATGCATCCACGATTGAATGAGGATGCCATGAGTTAGAATTTGTGTATGAGTTATGAACCATAGATTCAATGTAACCTATCTTGCTAAACCTAACCCTAATGCAAATAGGTGATGGTGGCGAGCCATTCGAACCTTCCTTGAGTGATTAATATAATGATGGAATATCCTTCGTGATAAATGATTTTAATTTTGATGTGTTAACTGGTGGTCATCATAGCTTTATGATTTATGCTTTCTTATGCTAAACCTGTACACTATAATTGTGATGGTGGCCAATCATACCTAGCTTCCTTATATTTTGATATAATAAAGGAATTCTCTTAAATGGTAAGATAACACTACAATGTTCTAGTGAGCATCTTTTAGTTCTTAATGTAAAATTAGCTGAGCTTGTGTATCACATGTGTGGTGATGTTTGTGGAAGCCTTGTTATAAGGCATGAAATGATAATGATGATCTTGCATGGAATGATATGTTTTTCTCAATGATCTTTGGGCATGGTTGAGCCCTAAATGAGGTATAATCCTATTCATGATGTGATAAGGGTTGATACCCTGGAATAATGTGATAAGGATTTATATCCAGTGATAGAGTGATAACAAGTGTAGTCTCATGAATGACAAGTGAATAGTACCTTGTGATGTTGAGATGAGGAATTATGTCTTACACATTTTATATCTTCTGAAGTTATTTTATAGCAATGTTTGCTAGAGATGAATTGGGGTTTGTATGTCCACTTGTTTGATGCAACCTTAATTCACCCAACAGACAATAACTAATCAAGTGAAATCCTAATCATGTAGTGCCATGTACCATAGAACCATCTACAATGTCAGTCTTTATTGGATGGTGAATTGAGTATTCCTAAGGGAAACTTAGAGCACATAATGTGAGTATGCGGGGTGCTTGTCATCCTAACACTTGATGTTTATGGAGGATGGCCATGGTCATGCCTTGGATATTTGTATATGTGATGTGAATGAGTATGCTATGACTGTATTTCACGTGGCATGGTCTTGCTTTGCATAACCTAGTTTCTAGCACCATGACCTGTACCAAGGTGGGCTAGTATTTTTAGCTTGACTATATGTCATTGTTTACAGCTAGACTATACGTTGCTGTAGTGTAGACTCAAACTAATCGAATAGTATGGGGAATATCTTAGAGTCTAGTTCTTCCTAGATCTTATACGGAACTGAATAACCCTTCACATGGGTTTGTTGGACTTTGAGTGGTATGACTCAAACTCCCCAGGGGTTAATAAAAGATGTAATTCATGTTGGGAAATAGGGCACAAATATAGGAAGTAGAATAAAATTTTTTATTGTGATATTCCCCATAAACCAGTGGATCGTGCCAACAACTATATGATGGACATGATGGTTTTGAGGATATACATGGTCCTGGAGAAAGTCCAACAAAATACTCGTCATTGTTGTAGATGCACAATTATCATCTAGTTGCTCTTGGACGGTGTCTGTGAAACTCCTAGTCTTCACCATGGACAACCGACTAGAACAATGCCTACAACGGCTCCTGTGGTTTCACCATATATTGTGGGTTGAGTATGTCCTCTTAGCTGTAGGCAAAGGCCACCTCGCCTCTATGGAAGTCCATGCGAACCACTGTGAACTCCACATTGTGCTACCAGATCCAAAAAGAAGGAGTTGTCCCGTTCTATCAATGTACTAGTCGTTGACATGCTCTCCCACAACTAATCTTCAGTTGTTCTCTCCCTTGCTATCCCTCCCTTTAATGGGTAGGACTTACTTGAGCTCTCTATTGGTTATAAAAACTAGAGAGTACAACAATTGTTGGAGCAACTGATACTCAATTGTGGGTCTTGGGAAGCCCCCAATACCCCTCTATTTATAGTAGAGGCCAGGGTCAGGGTTCCCAATCAGCGTGGGAGTAGAAGGGTCTGGAATCATGAATGTTCTAGAACCTACAAACTGTAAGACGGTTGTCTCGCATTGTGAAACGGTCGTCTCATATGCGAGACGATCATTTTTGCACAATTTCCTATTATGAATCAAATTGGGAATTTGAATCCAATTAATGCACAACATGATGTCAGCACTAATCCTTGATGCAATTATATTTCCCTACAAACTGGGCATCTCACTCACATGAGCCGATCATCTTGCGACCACAAACTAGACATCTCACTCATGTGAACCGGTTGTCTCATGACCATGAACGGGTCGTCTCGCTCACACGAGACGGTCATATCATGACCATCATGCGAGTCGGTCATCTTGCTCACGTGAGACAATCATTTTGCTCACGCGAGACCATCGTCTCATGCCCCAGTTCTGGAAGAACTTAGCCAATTCAATTTCTAATCAACCTGACAATCCAAATAGTCAGTCCAACACTTGAAATTAATGATTCTGAGTCTAGACAGTTGATCTATTATTTAATTGAATACCTAAACACCTTTAGCATTTAATTTAAACATAATTAATGAATATACTCCTTTAATCCAAGTGTATCCTATGTGTGTAACCCTATAGGTCTAGAATTATGCTGGTAGTGAATGTCCATAACAAACTTATGACATCACAAGCAGAGAGCATTGCCTAGTCACACATCATTGCTACCCAAGTAATCTAGAAAGTTGGAGAACAACTTCAACCTACAATGCATGATTAGTGTTACAATGATCATAGAGTTCCTTTGTCTCTGATATCCATATTGAACTCAAGGCATGGAATCATCATCCTCTCAATGTTCAATTCATGTTCCTTGAAGTAGAGCAGTCTGTCTGAGATGCATATGAGTTCACATATCATATATATAACCACATTAGTATGGACGTACATTTCTCAATCTCTCTTATCAAGAAGGCTTGGATATCAAACTCCTGTAGGAGGGAAAAATCCCATATACACCGCTCACACTCAGTCCCCATGTGTCAAAGCTACCCAATCATCAACTTTATGGCAACTCGTGTTTCAGGATTATGTTTGATGATGCAAAGTATGCCCAATGACATGTGATGAGTGTAGTGACTTCAAGTCTAAGAATTACAAACACTATGAGACGTGATTATGAATACCATTTCATGGTCACCATGTATCACTCTCATGGTGGGTCTGCCCAATACACCGTTCTCTAACATGCAGTCAACACACACTCTAGTCTTATGTATTACTGTTGTCTATTTTTCTTCCATAGGAATATCCGACTAGGGACGTAATAAGAATGTATGTACTCTTATCATACATATGATCTCATCGTTCATGACCTCAACTTGAAGGCATATGTCATTGAGTAACATCATTCTATAGACATCTACTTATGTCTATGTCAACATCTCATGACTGAGAAAAACATAATAGATGGAAGTACCTTTTATTATTATCAAATCAAGTATTTAATGCCACACTCCAATCATAATATGGTTGGATATCTGGGCATACATACTAATAGACTCCCAGTTTCACTAAGAGCTAATCACCCACGGATCATATTCCAAGTGATCTTCAACATGTCCATCATGTTTCTACTGTCAAAGCACTTTTATAACGAGTTTAGCAATGTTTTCTTAAAGTCGGTATATTGCAATTTTCACATCTCTTTGTTGTACAACATTTCATATGAGATGGAAGTGCCATAGTGTCGCAAACAAATCATGATTTACTTAAGCGGAAGCGATCCTTAACAACGGATTACCGAAAATCACTAAAAATTAAAACCATTTTACATAGAGATCAACACATAGGAAAACTCTTTCATAAAGAATTGAAGTAATTTAATTACATACTAGTTCACAAGTACATGCCCTGTATCATCTATTTCGCAGAATTACAAGCATCAACTGCCCTGTTAAACTATACATAGACAGTATAAGATTTCGAGGCGCTAAGCCAAAATCTAAGATCGATTCATTAAACTAACTACCGACTCCAAGGACCTGAGAGTACAGATACGACACATAGGACTTTCTATACATATATACAAAATGTGACAGCCAGTGTTTCCACCTGAGAAATCACTACCATTCTCTTCTACTACTGCTATTGCTGTCCTTCACCTACTGAAGGATTCCCGCCTCCTCGTCCGCATCCACCTAAAAAATTGGATCCCACAGGGGTGAGACAATTGTAAATTGCACCAGCGAGAGATATAACTCTCCGCCAGAAACATTATTATAGCTGTTTAAGAAGATAAAACTGAACAAAGGAATCATAATTGTTTAACATCAGTTAATTCATTGTCTAACAGATTAGGCCATTAATCTTATTTAAAGCATTTCAGCTATAACCTGATAGAGCAACATGTCACTTATCCAATAAGGAATATGAAGAACATGTGTAACATTTATCCGCTATACTAAGCAAGATAATATCAACCAATGATTCTAGTATTTTGACCTTAGGCAAATACGCTACACAGCTGATTATATTTTACAATCAAACTTAATGCCCTGAAGAGATGAAGTATACCGTTCATGCTCCAACCAACCACGATTACGTTAAGCATCGGTACCACACAAGGTCAATGGAAGAGTCGGACTCCAAGACCTCAACCTTCTCGGTCAGTACAAGATTTCATGGCAGAGACATCACGTGTCAAACTAAAATTAGCTTTCCAGGGTATATTGGCATCTTCGCTATAGAGTTATAGCCGCAACACATACTCTCTTCAGGGTTATGGCCCGTAGCCAATGCCTGGTATCATATTATGGAGTCATGGCCCGTAGCCATACTCATACTGGGGTATGGTCTGTAACCAACCCCGTACATAGGATATAGCCCGCAACCATTCCTATGGGGCATGAGGATATAATTGCCCAATTACCCCCACATATTCAAAAACATGTGTTCTGAGTTTTAACTCGTTTCACCATTTAGCAAATTCTGACGCTGATGGATCTGTGGTCAGGGCAACTACATTATATGATATCACTTGATTAATTAAGTGTATTACATATTCTTTTAGCATCAAACAAGTTTCCAATCATTAAATATTATGACAATTGCTACAAAGAATGTGTAATACTTTCATCAAGTACTATTCAAATCTTTAATAAAGCATTGGGATCTCAATCCCTCATCTCATTAGGAGCATTATCATTCCTTTACAAACTCATTATCATGATTATAAGAGATGGGTATTCAAACCCTTAGTTCATCAAAGACCATTTGTTACCACTTGTCAGGTAACTAAACACCTTCAGGTCATCTGACTAAGGTAAACATGATACTTGCTTCACAAGCATCTCTCATGGCTCTCAAAGCCCATTTCATCTCTTGTTACCTCTCACGAGGCAACAAAGCATATGAAGGCTCATATGGCCTATAAAACATTTTCAATAAATAAAGCATCATAGCTCATACTTGGCTATGCTCATCATCTTATCATACCTGCATGGTTAATTCACGGAATAACAACAATATCAATTACATATTATTGCCATGCAATACAAGGGTAACTCCACTATTTCCTCATTAAGGTTAGGGTTCCCATATTATGTTAATTTGATTTATACATCTCATTAACCATAATTAGAGTTATGGTTTATCATCTCATAGCCCAAAATTAGGGTTTCAAACATTATAACCCAAAATTAGGGTTTCACATACCTTTACCCTATCTTAGGGTTTCACAACACCTTACTTCACCCTACATTAGGGATTTATATATCATTACCCTAAATTAGGGTTTCTCATAACATTGCCCTAAATTAGGGTTACACATAACCCTAGATTAGGGTTAGAGTTCATCACCCTTCTCATTACATATTGTATCGAGTCATTGCTTCTATAAGCATCAAAGGTTGGCCATTCAAAAGGTACTAATCACTTAAGTATCTTGAAGGTACAACCATTGTAATCACTTTTGATTCAATTAATTAATCGAATAGTGAATTGACATTTAATCATCTTAGACCTTCAAATGGTTTTTCAGTTGAATCCTCAAACGGTCTTGATCACTTAGACCCTAAACGGTCTTGATGAAATTGGATCTCACATGGTTTGAAATCGTTTGGGCAAATATCCCTTGAAACCGTTTAAGAAAAAGTACATTGAGACCGTATGAACAAATCATTCTTGAAACCGCTTGGATCTCCAAATAGTTTGAGATCATTTGATCTCAAATGGTCTTGAGACTGTTTGATCCCAAATGGTCTTGAGACCGTTTGGTCCAAACCTTCTCAAAACTGAATGGACCAATTAAGGTATCCATCAACCAAATCGATTTAGGGTTTCAATCATTGAACCACCTATCAATTGAGCCATTGAATCATTCTTCAATTGAACCATTGAATCACCATTTATCCTTGGCATGACCTGACCTCAAATGGTCTTGAGGTCATTTTCCCTCAAATGGTCTTCAGACCATTTGGTGTCAAATGGTCTGGAGACCGTTTGACCCATTCCATCATTGAAATTGGTGGAATTCAATTAGGGTTTCTTTAACAACTCGATTTAGGGTTTGATACTCAATGAACCTTCAAGTGTTGAACCCTTTGGAATTAATTCAATTACGTAGCATTGGATCAACATCAATCTATGACATCATCAACCTCAACCAGTTTTGAAAACAATTTCTATTCAATAAGTTTTGGAAACCCTAAACACCAAACGATCTTGAAGATCGTTAATCATCAAACGGTTTAGAAACCGTTTCATTCCAAACGGTCAACTCAAAACCAAACAGTCAACTGTCCCAAATGGTCAACTCAATCCAAATGGTCAACAGTTCCAAATGGTTTTGAACCCAATTCCTAAAATGGTTTGCAAACCGTTTGGTCATCAAACGGTTTGGTGAAACCGATTGACCAACTTTATTGGAAACTGATTGGAGTTGGAAATGTGGGAAAATTATCCAAGATGATGGAATCATCATCTACCTTCGTTTCTAAGGTTCACATTACTACTCATTTCATAGAATCATCCATTACAACAAGCAATTAATTAAGAAGAAGAAGAAAACAACATAACTTGAAAAATTGGAATTGAATAATGATGTAAATGGGTTCAAGTTATATAACCCTCCTTCAAAGAATGCTTCAAAGATCCAACTCCACGTATTTAATGGTGGAAGAAGCTTTCTCAACTCCACAAGGTTCGTTACTCAAGCTTTTAAGTGAAAAGGATTGGCTAGGATGGAAGATCACATGGAGAAATGAAGAAATCAAGCATTGATTTGTGATTTCCTCCATGAATTCAAGGTTGAAGATGATCAAGGAGCTTACCTACAGGTTGGAGTTCATTCCCCTAATTCTCCTAAGTTACCTTGTGCTCTTCCAAAGCAAGGATGAAAGAAAATCCGAAAAAGAGTCTTTGGTTGAGTGGGAAATGAAGTGTTTGTAAAGGAATTTCAAGGAGAGAGAAAGTTGAAAAGCAATCCTTCAACTCCCCAAATTGTGCCACGTACTCCCCTCACTCCCTTGTATACGAAGGCAAATTTCTTTGCCTTTAATTATTCTTCATTATCCACAATTTAAAGGAAAAGCAATTAAACACCTTAATTCGTATAATACTAATATCCCATTTTTAGTGGATATTACTTTTAATTAACTAATGTGAGTGGGCTCTCCACTCACTTAGATATTTTCGTGGCTTTTGCAAGGAATAAGGACGTCCACACTTATGTAATTTCAACCATATCATTTTGGTTGAAGGGCACTTCAATTAATATATTTATTTTTGCATTAATTTGAAGTAAAGTTCCTTTTATGCTTAAATCTTGATTATTTTAATATCAAGATTCTCTCTCATCCAAAATGATTCAAATGAGGCGCCACTCTCAAATTATTTTCTCTACATGATGTCAAGAATAATTAGGGACCCTCTTGAAGTGGTATTTTTCATATTGAACCCTAGGTTTTGGGTAAATTACACATTACACCAAAACTAGGTTTTAATGCACAAAGATTGCTCAACTAGCTCTTTCTTGGTGCTCAGGCTTGTGGAAGCCATACCACTGCATCATAATCATTCCTATGATGCTTCATCATATGAGGAACCTTTTATAATGTACAATTTGCAAGTTAACCCCTCAACTTGGGTAATTTTCACTTTAGTCCAAAACTAACAAAACATTGTTTCAACATTATTCAAAAAGGACTAAAATTGAAATATAAGGTTCTCTTGAGCCTTAATTACTTTTCAAAGGATAAGAGAAGCATATAATCAACATCATTAAGCAAAAAATCTAGAGTTAACACATAACCCAGGTCAGGGATGTTACAAATTATCCACCCCTAACAGGGATTTCGTCCCCGAAATCATCAATGAAAACATTAAGAGAAAAGAGAAGGGTATTTCCTCCTCATCTCTTCCTCTAGTTCCCATGTAGATTCTTCAACTCCATGATGATGCCAGAGAACTTTTACAAGACATATGTCTTTCTTTTTCAGCTTTTTAATTCTTTTGTCAAGGATCATCACAGGTCCTTCAACATATGATATATCATCATTTAATTCTACTTCCACAGGTTGCAAAACTAGCTCTGTGTCAAGATGACACTTTCTCAGCATGGAGATATGGAACACTGGATGCAACTTGTGCAACTCAGGTGGTAACTCCAGCTTATAGGCTACCTTTCCAATTCGTTCAATGATTGGATAAGGCCCCATAAATCTAGGAGCCAACTTTCCCTTTCTTCCAAATCTAAGAATGCCTTTCCATGGTGAGACTTTGAGATATACTCTATCTCCAACTTGGAATTCTAAAGGTCTTCATCATTTGTCGGCGTACGACTTCTATCTATCCTATGCAATATTTAACTGTTGTTGGATTACTTTAATCTTCTCAGTTGTCTGCTACACTAACTTAGGACCCAAAAGTTTATATTCTCCAATTTCATACCAACATAAAGGAGATCTACAATGTCTACCATATAATACTTCATATGGTGCCATATCAATACTGTGCTGATAGCTATTATTATAGGCAAATTCTATCAAGCTCAGATGTAGATCCCAACTTCCTACAAACTAAAGGACACATGCCCTAAGCAAGTACTCCAAGGTTTGTATGGTCCTCTCAGATTGTCCATGTATCTATGGGTGAAAGGCTGTACTAAACTTTAACTACGTACCCAAAGCTTTATGGAGTCGTTCCCAAAAATGACTTGTAAACGGGGGACCTCTATCAGAAACAATAGTAGCTGGAACCCTGTGCAACCACACTATTTCATCTACATAGATCTGTGCAAGCTTCTTAGCAGTGTAGGTTGTTTTGACAGGAAGGAAATGTGCTATCTTAGTCAACCTATCAACTATCACCCATATGGAATCATGACCTTTGGTTGTTCTAGGCAAACCAACCATAAAGTACATGGTCACATGATCCCATTTCCACTGTGGTATATGCAAAGGTTGCATTGTTCCTGTGGGCTTTTGATGTTCAGCTTTAACATGCTGACACACTGGACACCGCATAACAAACTCAGCTACATCTTTCTTCAATCCTGGCCACCAATACATATCATTCAAATTATGATACAGTTTGGTGCTTCCTGGATGCATTACATACATCGAAGAATGAGCTTCTTCTAAGACCAACTTTCTTAAGTCATTGGCATTAAGCACTACCATCCTACCATGGTAACAAACTACCTGATCCTCTGACTCATGAAAGTCATCCCATTTCTCACTTCCATACTCTGACCTAATTTGCTGAATCGCAATATCAGCTTGCTGTGCTTCTTTAATCTGTTGTCTCAGAGTGGGTTTCACTTGTATCTCAGCTAACAACCCTACTAACAATGATACTTTGAGTTGTACATTGTTTTGCCTCAAGGAGATAAGCATATCTCTCTTAGAGCACACTAAGGAGTTCAACTGTGCTTTATCTAAGGCTGGTGATGATGATTTCCTACTTAGTGCATCAACCACTACATTGGCCTTCCCTGGATGATAATCAATTGTATAATCGTAGTCCATGATTAACTCCATCCAGCGGCGTTGTCTCATGTTCAACTCATGTTGTGAGAAGATATACTTTAGATTCTTATGGTCTATGAAAATCTAGAAGGTTTATCCATAGAGATAATGTCTCTAGATCTTCAAAGCATGGACCACAACAACTAGCTCCAGATCATGTGTTGGATAATTTTCCTCGTGTTTCTTAAGTTGTCGAGAAGCAAAAGAAATCACTTGATTATCCTGCATCAACACACATCCTAGTCCATTCTTAGATGCATCATAGAATACTATATACCCCTTCCCTTGCTCAAGTAGCACTAGCACAGGTGTGTAGGGTTTTAGGGGAGGCAGAGAAGGCAGCGGAAACAAAAATTTTCTCCCCCAAACCAAGCATGAGGAAACACGTCAACGTCTATATAATAAGAAAGGATGGTTTGTGGAATCATACCTTGTCCCGAGGCTTGCTCGGCGACAATACCTCGCACCTTGCACGGTCTTCAAATCTAGTCTTTGACGGTGTCTGTGCAGCTTCTGGTCATACTGGGACTGACGACTCCTACTCGTACCGGACTGTCAGATGATAGTTGTCCTCCTGAGTAGTAGTGACCTCCCTCATCTGAAGTAGTCCACACGAACCACCTGGAACTCCACACTCCTTGTCCCATAAGAAAGTGGAAGGAGTCGCACCCTCCTATTGACGTACTAGTCACCAACACACTCTTCTGCCTCCAGTTGCAACTACAGTTGTCCTTCCCTTACTGCACCTCCCTTTTGCGGGAAGCACTTGCTCGGGCTCTCTCTTGGTTACCAAAACCAGAGAGAATGACAACTTTGCAGAGCAACTGGTTGCACTGAGTTGTACTTTGAGAAGCCCCCAATACCCCTATATATAGAAGGGTCATGGGACAGGGTTCTCTAACCCAGGAAATGTGGGACTAAAAGCAGGAGTAGAAGGGTTCGAGATTTTCCACAAAAAGCAACCAACTCGCAGCCTGAGCCGATCGACTGGGACTTGAGCCGATCATTTGGGGTCCCCAACCAATCGGTTGGTGCCCTGAACCGATCAGTTCACGATCCTGATCCAACTCAAAATGACTTTCCTTATTTTGTTTCTAATTGGTATCGAATACCAATCCTATTCCCAACCAAATTGGGAAATTGAAACGAAAGGAAAATTCTCACCAACCTGACTTTCCCAACTTGCTCAGTTGCACCAGTTGAACCGATCAGTTCAACACTTGAAACACTCGTTTCACTCTTTACATGAGCCGATTGGTTCAACACTTGAGCCGATCGGTTCAGCAACCTCAGTCGACCGGGTCAACACTTGAGCTGATCGGTTGGAAATGTAGGTTGTGCAGAATTAGTCAATTGCGATTTCAACCAATCCGATACTCCAATCAACATGTCCAACACCTTGAACATTGTGATATTGAGCTATCAATCAATTGAGTGTTTAATTGAACTACGAAACTCCTTTAGTAATCAATCTAAACATTGCTAGTAGATAAAACTCCTCTTCCAGGTTAAATCCTATGTGTGTGACCCTACAGGTCCATTTCACATTGGCAGTGAAAGTCCATAACACTTATGACTTCACAAGCAAAGAGCGGTGCCTAGTCACACATCAATGCTACCCAAGTGAAAGTAGAAAGTTGGAGAACAACTTTCAATCCTACAATCCGTGAATGGTGTTACAGTGAATGTATAATTCCTTTGTCACTGATATCTGGAATGAACTCGAGGCATGGAACAGTCATCCTGTCAACGTTCATTCACTTTCTTGATCTCAGAGTAGATTGGAAGAGATATGTATGACATCAATATCACATACTGATTCACACATGCATGCACACCTTTCTCAATCCTACTCATCAAGTGGCCATGGATATCAAACTCCCTCAGGAGGGATAAATCCCATATCTATCACTCACCCCTCAAAAGCCCCATGTGTCAAAGCCACCCAATCATCACCTTTATAACAACCCATGTTTCAGGACTACGTTTGATGATGTCAAAGTGTGCCCAACGACATGTGTTAAGTGTAGTGATTTCAGGTCAAAGAATCACACTCACCACCATCACTGTGAGTACTGACTGTGACTACCATGTCATGGTTCCATGTGTCAAACTCACGGTGGGTCTGTCCGGTACCTTGTCCTCTAACAAGTACCTATATGTTTGGTTTGATATCTCTATATCATGACTAATGGGATTCTGTCATCAACCAACACCACAATCTAGTCTTGTGTGTCGTTACTGTCTATCTACCTTCCACAATGACATCTGACTAGGGACATAACAAGAATGTACAAACTCTTAGCATCCGTATGATCTCATCATTCAGGTCCTCAACCTTAAGGCATACGTCATTGAGTACTGTCATTCTCTAGACATTCAATCTGTTCTATCACTATCTCATATGACTGAACCAGAAATAATTGGAAGCCTGCCTATGATATTTATCAAATCAATCTTAATGTATCCCATCAATCATCCCATGATTGGCTCTCAGGGCATACATACCAACAGACTCCCACTTGCACTGCGAGCCAATCACTCTTGAATCGCATTCATAGTGATCTTCAAACATGTCCCACATGTTACTGTGCTCTAGTGCGATCATAGTGAGTAATGGAAACACCTTGCCAAAGTCAGTATGATTTGCATGTCTCTCATCTCTTCACTGTACGTCATACGTATGAGATGGAGTTGCCGTAATATGTGATCCAGTATTCCTTTGCTAACCTTTAGCCACATTGCATGATCAAGGATTCCATACTTGTCATCAATGAGCGGAATATCTATAAGTTCATCTTATGAACTTCCAGATCCATATAGTATCTACTGATGTTCTCTAACACATAGATACTCGACATTTCCTTTGAAATGGTTTTATTGGAACATTTCTAATTATCAACAAACTTTCACTTTTATATATCTCATATATGTTTTGTGATTAATTTTCTGTCCTTTCGAAAGTTTGCATCAATGTAACTCTTTACATCGAACTCTTCCTTATCTCCATAGAACTAGTACTTCACAAGTACTTATCAAGTTCTCATGGTATTCCAATAACCCTTACTGGAAGTAGACAGACATCCATTCATCACGTCCCACATACGAGTTATCAGGATGAGCATATCATATTGTCATGTCGTACATACAAGATGATGAATGCATTTTGATCTTGCCATGCAAGATAATGGGATGATTACATACATGATAGATCCATATCTATCCTTAGTGTTCACATTCTTCATAAGAATTGGACACTTGGCCTTGGGATACTAACTCCATATAACATGGACAAGTTTTCTCCCACTGAATCTGTGCATACTGAACACTTCAGTACAGATTGCCAATGTATGCTCTCTCTTTTCAGGTCAAGAGATTTCCAAGAACTATCTCTATAGATCTCTATTCCTATCATATAGGAAACATCTCTATCTTCCTTAAAGATAATTTCCACTTCTGGATTTCCATTTTAGAACATTTCCATTTCACATCAACATGTGAAATGTGAATACGCTCCCACTAAATCACAGATCCCTTCTTTATCTTTGACATATCAGCCAAACTCTTTGACTATATCATCAAAGTAAAGATCCAATTCCGAGTTGCTTGTACTCAATCGATCACATTGATTAGTCCATTGTGACTTATAGACTTCATTTGCATTAATGGATTCATAAACCTTATAGATTGTGTCACGTACACATCCTTGTTTTATTCCTCATAGGAATGTGGTTTTAGTATCCATATGCCAAATGCCTTAGTCCTTAAGTTACAATCAACAAGCATCATCCTTCTCAAAATGTTATCCATGTGTCTTAACATTTAAGACTCATTTGCACTTATGGATTTCATCCAATGAGTGCTATCATCAAGGTCACACCTTATGGTTGACATGGATGTCATTTAGGATGTAATGGTCATAAACCATAACTCAAAATTTGGTCCCTCATATTCATCTAGATAGTTGACTCATCACATGAACAACTTATCACATAGATAATTGAGGTGTATCTGTTAAGGATATAAGAACTCACAACTCCTTGTGTTTCTCAATGTCCTTTATTAGTGTGGGGTATTCCTTTTATTAAGAAGAATTCAGTTATTTGATAATCATTCTCTAACTCCTTAGAGTATGATTCCTTCTTGATTTAGACATCACCATGTCTTAATCATGAGTTCACTATGATACACTATTATAATCACTCATAAGGATCTCAAACATTTGGTCTAAGTATTTCATTCATTGATCTCATCAAGAATTAACACTTTACCAAATTTGTACTTCATATATGACAATCTTGAACACTTCAAGATATTCATATTGGTATTTCTCTAAACACCATTTGAAGTATCAGCATTTATTCCAATAGGTATGTAAATACATCACATGTATTATACCTTATAGGATAATCATTCTCCCACTATCTTTAGTGAAGATTGATTAATCATGTCTAAGATATTCATGTCTCTTACTGGTTCTCTAACCAAAAGAGTCTAGATTCATCCATCATATGGAAACTAGAAATGAATTTCTTATGATTGATGCTAATTTGATTGTTTGAGTTATCTATAACTTTTAGGTATCATTTTATCTTATGCATATTAAATACCACAAGATAAACAAGGCATTGACACAAAGATCATATCTTTTAAGATTGAAACATCAACTTTATTGATTGCCATCATTGTCATACAATATGCAAAATAAAGTGTTTCTATCTATTGGCAAATATGAAATAACAGTTCATAACTGTATTACATGCCTTGTAGGCTAAAAATAAACTGAAGTACTCCTATATATGGCGGAAACATTTGCCCCAATTATGAGTGCTTTACACTTTACATCTTGGTATCATATACCTCAAAAAGTGTTACAAGTTTATTTTCATGACACCTTTAAGTAAAGACTTCAGTTGCCTCCTTCTTCTTTTGTTCTTCCAGATAGAGAGGACAATTCCTTTTCCAATGTCTTGGCTTTTGACAATGGTGGCAATTTCCTTTCTTGGTCACGCCTCCCTTGGCTTTGAGAGCTGAAGACGGCTTGGACTCCTGGCTAGCATCAGGACCTTTCTTAGCTTTTCCCTTGCCCTTGTGCTTGGACTTGCCTTTCTTGCTCATGATCACCATCACAGGCTTAGGCTTGTCCTTCTTCATCTGTATCTCAGCTATCCTCAACATGCCCAACAACTCTGACAGTGGCCTATCAAAGTTGTTCATGTTGTAGTTCATCACAAACTGACTGTATGATTCTGGCAACGATTGCAGTATCACGTCAGTAGCCAACTCTTGGCTCAGTGGAAATCCCAGTCTCTGTAGGTTCTCCACATACCCAATCATCTTGAGTGTGTGAGGACCAACTAGATCTCCTTCTGTCATGACGCACTTGAACAATGCCCTAAAAACATTGTATCTCTCTTGCCGTTCCTGATCTTCATACATGTTCCTGAGATGCTGAATCATCTCAATGACACCCATGTTCTCATGCTGTCTTTGCAACTCATGGTTCATAGAACATAACATCAAGCACTTTGCATCAATGGCATCATCAGCATGCTTCTTGTAAGCATCCCTTTCTACCTTTGGTGCATTAGGAGCGGGTTCCTCTAGAATTGGAGTATCCAGGACATAGAGCTTTCACTCTTGAGTGAGAACAATTCTCAACGTCCGATACCAGTCGTGGAAGTTTGTCCCATTTAGCTTGTCCTTGTCAAGGACCGATCGCAAAGAAAAGTTGTTGTTGTTTGTTGCCATTTGAACTACAAAAGGAAATATGAAATTTTAGTCCAAAAACTCATTTTTGACTTATTTTATTGATTTGAAAAAATTTGACGATATAATTAGGCCTTTAATTAATTATCGCTCCCACTATTTTTCTTCAAATTGATAGCCCTCACCATCAATTCAGAAGATTGCAGCGTACAACCTTCTAGTGGGCAAGATCCTGAAATCCTCTAAGTCATGAGTCAGCTTTGGCTGATCGCCCATAACTTAGATCTCTCAGGTAGGCAACTCTTGCCAATTGCATCATATGCAATTCTTGATAAGGTGTCATACACAACTCCTTGCCCTGAACATCTCCATGCCTCAAGGTGCTAGATCCTATCTAGGTCACCTTGTTAAGTCCGACCCAAAGCAAACACGATGAATATGCACCCTGCTAGGGCAGACCCACACATTCATCCTTCACGCTTCCATGAGATAGATGGTGCACCACACTTGGGCGTGCCCACACTTGGTCGATCAAGCTTTTCACGTGTGTCGCATTTGGAAGGCATCTAAAACTTAATATTTAATGAGGGATTTGGTTTTTATATACATATACATATTCAATCACCACAATACATAGTATGTTCATATACATGCTATATCCCACAAAACATGCACAAATGATAAAAGTGATGATTATGGCCATCCTAATGTGATTCCTCGAGCCAAGAGGAATCACGGTCATCTAGGTCTACATCACATGCAATCTGTACAAGATGAACTCTGTGCCTTGCCTTTGGAGTAGATCAATTCATCACATGAATGTCTTGCTCGGTCCGGCCCGGTCGTCTGGGTGCCACCAGCCGATTAGTTGGCTCCTCCAACCGATCGGTTCGCCTGGTCATCGTGCATCTCTCCATGGACGCCACCTGCTCGTCTTGCCCCTCGAACCGGTCATCAACCGATCGGTTCACTCCTTGAACCAATCGTCTGGAACGTCAACCGATCAGTTCATGCCTTGAACCGATCGTCTCAGTTGTCTCTGGATGTCCGCCGTTCTTCGACATAATAGGAAATAAAATCTATCCTAATTTTACATTGCTTAAAAGGGAAACCCCGAGTTACATTCGGGGGGAGCAAAGGTAGGAAAGAATCTCAAATTATTTCAAGTTACATCAGGAATAGGAGAAGGATGATCGGTGCGCAGACCGAGATGCAAGAAACCACAAACAACCACACACATATAGGGTTTATTGGCCATAACCATGCTATACATCCACCACAAAACTCGTTTAAGGGCGACGCGTATCGAGTGCATTAATAATACATATCATATATGTAATTGGGATTTTTGGATTTAGGATTGGACATGCATAAAGCCAATATTATTCACATCGTATGCAATAAATAAAGGCGGAAAACCAAAATCGATCATATCAATATTCCTAAAATATAGAACAGTTGACGTGGCTCTGATATCACTATAGGGTTTTAGGGGAGGCAGAGAAGGCAGCGGAAACAAAAATTTTCTCCCCCAAACCCAGCACGAGGAAACACGTCAACGTCTATATAATAGAAAAGGATGGTTTGTGGAATCATACCTTGTCCCGAGGCTTGCTCGGCGACAATACCTCGCACCTTGTGCGGTCTTCAAATCCGGTCTTCGACGGTGTCTGTCCAGCTCCTGGTCGTACCGGGACTGATGACTCCTACTCGTACCGAACTGTCAGATGACAGTTGTACTCCTGAGCGGCAGTGACCTCCCACCTCTGAAGTAGTCCACACAGACCACCTGGAACTCCACACTCCTTGTCCCACAAGGAAGTGGAAGGAGTCACACCCTCCTGTTGACGTACTAGTCGTCAACACACTCTCCTGCCTCCAGTTGCAACTGCAGTTGTCCTTCCCTTGCTACACCTCCCTTTGCGGGAAGCACTTGCTCGGGCTCTCTCTCGGTTACCAAAACCAGAGAGAATGACAACTTTGCAGAGCAACTGGTTGCACTGAGTTGTACTTTGAGAAGCCCCCAATACCCCTATATATATAGAAGGGTCATGGGATAGGGTTCTCTATCCCGGGCAATGCGGGACTAAAAGCAGGAGTAGAAGGGTTTGAGATTTTCCACAAAAAGCAACCAACTCGCATCCTGAGCCGATCGACTGGGACTTGAGCCGATCGGTTGGGGTCCCCAACCGATCGGTTGGTGCCCTGAACAGATCGGTTCACGGTCCTGATCCAACTCAAAATGATTTTCCTTCTTTTGTTTCTAATTGGTATCGAATACCAATCCTATTCCCAACCAAATTGGGCAATTGAAACGAAAGGAATATTCTCACCAACCTGACTTTCCCAACTTGCTCGGTTGCACCAGTTGAACCGATCGGTTCAACACTTGAACCACTCGTTTCACTCTGTACATCAGCCGATTGGTTCAACACTTGAGCCGACCGGTTCAGCAACCTCAGCCGACCGGTTCAACACTTGAGGCGATCAGTTGGGAATGCAGGTTGTGCAGAATCAGTCAATTGCGATTTCAATCAATCCGATACTCCAATCAACATGTCCAACACCTTGAACATTATGATATTGAGCTATCAATCAATTGAGTGTTTAATTGAACTACTAAACTCCTTTAGTAATCAATCTAAACATTGCTAGTGGATAAAACTCCTCTTCCAGGTTAAATCCTATGTGTGTGACCCTGCAGGTCCATTTCATGTTGGCAGTGAAAGTCCATAACACTTATGACTTCACAAGCAAAGAGCGGTGCCTAGTCACACATCAGTGCTACTCAAGTGAAAGTAGAAAGTTGGAGAACAACTTTCAATCCTACAATCCGTGAATGGTGTTACAGTGAATGTATAATTCCTTTGTCACTGATATCCCGAATGAACTCGAGGCATGGAACAATCATCCTGTCAACGTTCATTCACTTTCTTGATCTCAGAGTAGATTGGAAGAGATATGTATGACATCAATATCACATACTGATTCACACATGTGTGCATGCCTTTCTCAATCCTACTCATCAAGTGGCCATGGATATCAAACTCCCTCAGGAGGGACAAATCCCATATCTATCACTCACCCCTCAAAAGCCCCATGTGTCAAGGCCACCCAATCATCACCTTTATAACAACCCATGTTTCAGGACTGCGTTTGATGATGTCAAAGTGTGCCCAACGACATGTGTTGAGTGTAGTGATTTCAGGTCAAAGAATCACACTCACCACCATCACTGTGAGTACTGACTGTGACTACCATGTCATGGTTCCATGTGTCAAACTCACGGTGGGTCTGTCCGATACCTTGTCCTCTAACAAGTACCTATGTGTTTGGTTTGATATCTCTGTATCATGACTAATGAGATTCTGTCATCAACCAACACCACAATCTAGTCTTACGTGTCATTGCTATCTATCTACCTTCTACAATGACATCCGACTAGGGACATAACAAGAATGTACAAACTCTTAGCATCTGTATGATCTCATCGTTAAGGTCCTCAACCTGAAGGCATACGTCATTGAGTACTGTCATTCTCTAGACATTCAATCTGTTCTATCACTATCTCATATGACTGACCAGAAAGAATTGGAAGCTTGCCTATGATATTTATCAAATCAATCTTAATGTATCCCATCAATCATCCCATGATTGGCTCTCAGGGCATACATACCAACAACGTGCACTTGTTAACCTTTCTTTCAACAACTAGAAAGAATGTTGACACTTGTCATTCCAGACAAAAGGAATTTCCTTCCTGGTCAACTTGGTTAGGGGTAAAGCTATAGAACTGAAGTTCTTTTTGAACCTCCTATAGTATCCTGCCAGTCCAAGAAAACTATGAATCTCCGTCGGTGTCTTTGTCTGTTCCCATTGCAGGAAAAATTCTACCTTCTTAGGATCATCATGGATACCTGAGGCAGATATTACATGTCCTAGAAAAGAAACTTCTGGTAACCAAAACTCACATTTGCTAAACTTAGCATACAACTTATGCTCTCTTAGCAAAGCTAAAGCCTGACGGAGATGCTGCTCATGTTGTTGAATATCTCTACTATAGATCAAGATGTCATCTATGAAAACTACTATGAACTGGTCAAGAAAAGGTCGAAAGATTCTATTCATGAGTTCCATAAATGCAGCTGGTGCATTAGTTAGTCCAAACGACATAACTATGAACTCATAGTGACCATACCTTATCCTAAAGGAATAATTAGGTATGTCACCCTCCTTGATATGTAACTGATGGTATCTTGATCTCAAATCTATCTTAGAAAAGACAGTTGCACCACACAACTGATCAAACAGGTCATCGATCCTGGGCAGATGATACTTGTTCTTTATAGTTACTTTATTCAACTGCCTGTAATCAATACATAACCGCATCGATCCATCCTTCTTATTAACAAAGAGAACCAGAGTACCCCATGGTGAAGTACTCAGTCGGATAAAACCTTTCTCAAGCAACTCCTGCAACTATTTATTGAGCTCTGCCATCGCAGCATGTGCCATTCTATACGGTGTTTGTGCCATTGATTGTGTGCCTGGGATTAGATTAATTTCAAAATCGATCTCTTAGGGTGGAGGTACACCTAGAAGTTCCTCAGGAAACACATCTTCAGACTCCCTAACTATCAGAACTTCAGAAACATAAGAACTCTCCATTGTGGTGTCTACCACATGTGCCAAGAATGCAAAACATCCTTGCCTCATCAGCTTCTCAGCTACCATAGCTGACACAAGACAGGTTGGAAGAATCTTTCTGTCTCCTTGAAAGGTCCATGTGTCACTATCATCTATGAACACATCTTTCTTGAACTCATAATCCAAGACAACCTTATACTTTTCTAGGGTGTCCATCCCAAGAATTATATCGAATCCATGCATCTCGAGTGGTATAAGATCCACCTGAATGTGATGTTCAGAAAAAGAAAGAGTGTAGGGAGAACACACCTCCTACAACACTACAGATCCCAACAAAGGAGTTTGTAACATCAAACTCTCTGCCCTATGACCAACTGTCATATTGTAATCTAGTATCACTTCTCTAGTGATGAAGGAATGCGTAGCACCTAGATCAATTAAAACATATACGAAGCATGTTGTAGACATATTAGAATAAAATAGTTCCATCTGACCTGTCACAACCTGAGGGTTAACTACTGCATCAAGTTGATTCATCGCATAGAACCTCACAGTTGCTTGTTGTTGACCCCGTGCTCGATTATTGGGTGTTGATGATCCAGCTTGTGACGCTTGTCCACGTCCTCAAGCACCACTAGAAAACTGCCTCCTCTGGGATCCTTGCTGACTCTGCCTCTGGGGTTGAGTCACTATTGTGTTCCCAACTGGACAATCCCTTACCAGATGTCCAACTTGTCTGCACTGGTGACAATCCTAGTCTCAGGATAAGGTTTCTAAGGTCTAGTCAACGATGTTGATGCTGTGCTGGGGGCTCTATTTAGAACAAAAATATGGCCCCTACCCCTACTTGACGTCCACTGCGTCTGGGTATTGAATCTTGATGGTGTTGCCGGTGTAGAAAACCTCAACTTTTTAAAGATCTCGGACCTCTGTCCCTGGTATTGGGTAAACACCTTCTTATTACTGGTCTGTCACTTCTGAATCACGGACATTTCTATCCTCCTCACAGACTCCACAAAAGTAGCAAACCTCTCCCTATTCTCTAGGGCAGACACAGGAGTGGTCAACTAAACATTTAACCCCTTCTCAAAATGTCAGATTCTTTCCTCATCATTAGCTGCCATATGTGGACAAAAAACTGCAAAAGTTCTATGAACTTAGCCTCATACTCGCTAATGTTCATATGTCCTTGTATGATCCTCTCAAATTGAGAGATCTTCTCATCTAGATACATCTTAGGGAAGTATCTAATGATGAATTCTAGTCAGAATTCCTCCCATCCGACTTCTACTCCTGGCCTCTTTCCCTCCTCTATCCTGCACCAATGGCCAGCACACCCCTTTAGAAGGTATACAATATGTCTCACCTTCTCATCTTGAAAAATGTTAAGGATCCTGAAAGCCTTTTCCATCTTCGTCAGCCATAAATCATCATCTGCTGGATCAGCTGTAGTAGCATAATCTATGGCTCCAACCCGGCGAAGTCTCTCAAAAGTCTTGCCAGCTCCATGTCCATCATGGTGGGCTGGTGCCCTAGGTGCAGGTGGTGGCATCCTATCAGCCATGTGTGTCATAGTCGCCATAAAATGGCCGAACATGGTTTGGAAGGCTGGATTTTCTATCATGGCTGGGTCAAACTGGGGCTATTCAGGTACATGTTCCTCCCTAGTCTGGTCCCTTGCACCTCCTCCTGGTGCAGCAATGCTGCTCTCAGCATCATGTTCTTCATGTGATCCAGACATCTTCAAGTTCTTCTTCTCCTATATGAGCAGAAGATACTATCAGATAAACTAGAAGACACTTAGAACAGACTCAACAACCTTAATCCTATGTCTCTGTAGACTCAATGAACCTAGAGCTCTGATACCACTAAACTTGTCACGAACAAATCGTGATTTACTTAAGCAGAAGCAATCCTTAGCAGCAGATTACCAAAATCACTAAAAATTAAAACCATTTTATAGAGAGATCCACACATAGGAAAACTCTTTCATAAAGAACTGAAGTAATTTAATTACATACTGGTGCACAAGTACATGTCCTGCATCATCTATTTCTAAGAATTACAACCATCAACTGCCCTATTAAACTATACATAGGCTGTATAAGATTTCGAGGCACTAAGCTAAAATCTCATATCGATTCATTAAACTAACTACCGACTCCAAGGACCTGAGATTACAGAGACGACACATAGAACTTTCTATACATATATACAAAATGTGACAGCCAATGTTTCCACCTAAGAAATCACTACCGTTCTCTTATACTACTGTTGTTGTTGTCCTTCACCTACTGAAGGATTCCTGCCTCCTCGTCCGCGTCCACCTAAAATGTTGGATCCCACAGGGGTGAGACAATTGTAAATTGCCCCAGCGAGAGATATAACTCTCCGCCAGAAACATTATTATAGTAGTTTAAGAAGATAAAACTGAACAGATGAATCATAATTGTTTAACAACAGTTAATTCATTGTCTAACAGATTAGGCCATTAATCTTATTTAAAGCATTTCAGCTATAACATGATAGAGAAACATGTCACTTATCTAATAAGGAATATGAAGAACATGTGTAACATTTATCCGCTATACTAAGCAAGATAATATCAACCAATGATTCTCATATTTCAACCTTAGGCAAATATGCTACACGGTTGATTATATTTTGCAATCAAACTTAATGCCCTGAAGAGATGAAGTATACCGTTCATGGTCCAACCGACCACGATTACATTAAGCATCCGTACCACACAAGGTCAATGGAAGAGCCAGTGTTATGACCCACATTGAGGTTAGCCGGTAAATACCTCAATTAGCGTGAAACACCTTGATTAGTGTTGAGTATCTTGTTAAACATCAAGGATAATCAAGATAAGCTAATATGTGAATCAATAGTTGAGATTGAATCATCTGAGGTAATTAATGATAATTGCAATGTTAATCGTAAGTTATATAATGCCCAAGAAGCGATTAGCATTTTGATTAGCTGAGACAAGCTAATTAGCATGATTTCATGCTTTGAGGGTGTAGAGGACCTCGTGCTTGAAACGTTTCAAGAAGAATCACTTCAATTGGACCTTCGAGGCAATAGTTATGCCATTTTTATTTTTCTTAGACCTATAGTGCAATTTTTCCAGTTTTGGCCTTTTATTCTTTTCTTTTCCTTCCACCCTTATCTTCTTCACGCGGTTGGTTCAGGAACCGACAGGAACGGTGCACAGCAGCAGGTTGTTTCGATAGAGGGCGATCTTGGGGCGATCCTGGAAGCCCTAGCTCCGATCTAGCTTGGCGCCCTACTCCTCTTCTTCTTCCTCTTTCCTTCCTTACTCCATCTTTCCTCCTTCCCCCACCCTAGAAAGTGTCCCATCTAGCAGCAGCAGTTGCCGCATGAAGAAGCATCCAGGAGCAGCTCGATCGGCTGCTATAGGGGAGGTTTCATGGGGTGACCTTTAGCCCTTATCTATGTTTAGTTGCGCTCGGCCTCCGTCCACCCTTATTCTTCCTCCTCTCTTTATTCCGTTAGCAACCTGCAACCCACCCTGCTGCTTGGGCGGCCGGCAGCCAAGCTGCAATTGCAGCAGCAACAAGGGCGCCTCCTAGGGCGCGCCTAGCAGCAGAGATAGCTGCTCGTGAGCTCCGAATCCAAGATCTCGGCGTGAATCCACAGCCTAGTCCTCAATCAGCACCATCTGAGTTCGATCTCAACCTGTACGAAGAGACGTACTGTTCCATTGCTGCAGATTCAAATGGGCTTATTCCGAGGTTGAAGACAACCCCGTGGACGTGTTTCCGGACGAATCTGGACAGTCCAAATCGATGTGAGTAGGAGTTCATTTAGTTATCATCATTTAACTCCTTCGTTGGAATTTTTCGATAAACTGTGCATTTTTCGCTGATACTTGGCTTTTGGACAGTATTTGGCGTTATTCGAATTTTATTTCATAAACTACTTCCTTATGCCGTTATATGATTTAGTTTAGCATCTGATCAGTGTGGATTGAATCAGTGAATTTATATGGTTCATTGGAACTTGAAATACGTAATATGATTGATGAAAATGATAGAATTTCCTGTATTACAACTGCAATGTATACGTTGAGCATAAAATGGATGTTTAGCATCGAAACTGGATAAGTTGATACTAAGTCATGTTTAAAGATGACAAATGATGTATATGTGTTTTCAAGTGATGTTCAGAATGTGAAATAAGTATGAAATGTGATATTCCTGTTTAAGTGTTTATATGTTAATCAGTTAATAGACTTAGGTGCCCCAACACCGTAGAACCCCATTGCGCGGTCTATACCTTTGGAGTGAAACGACCTACCTAGCATGTGTCTAGATGGTCGGTGACTCGTGTTCAACAATAATCCGTGCGTGTGTCACGGTGGCACGAGGTCAGAGAGGCAGTGTTCAACAATAATCCATGCGTGTGTCACGGTGGCACTGGAATAAATAAGGGTTATTCAACAATAATCCGTGCGTGTGTCACGGTGGTAACCCAGACCCTCCGACTGTGCACTACAGGTTGCGGGAGGAGTCCAGAGCACTCAGAGTTAGTGCAGTGAGGCCCTTGTGAGCCTGAGAGTCCTGTGCAGACCAGGACGAGAAGTCAGACTTAGCATTTCCCGGGTGTGTCGCTAAGTCTTGTACGGTGGGATCGTAGTTCGTTATAGATCTTCATATGCAGAGTGCGCTGCATATGTTTGGGGCATAATAATATAAAAGTGTAATCATATAGGATCACAGTAAATTTAATATGTCAAGAGATTTGAACTTTTGTGCCAATTCTCTATAACTGTTTATTTGTTTAAAATATCTATTGTTAAATAGAAATGTGATTATTATCTGTAAATCTGCTATGTCATTAGAACTGCCCTGCTTAGTATTACACTTATGCTTTAATTCAATTTTATATATCTGACGAGTTGTTTAGTGATAGCTAAATGAAATGCTATTCACTGAGCGAGTAGGCTCACTCCTCTACTCAAACATTTTCAGGTCAGCGAAAGTTCCAGGAATCTGGAGGATCTTACCACCCTAGTTAGTAGAAGGTATATGTAGTTAGTTAGATAGTGGTCTCTTAGTCCTTTCCCCTCGGTCCTTGGGACATGGTGTGGGTGAGAGAGAGTATGTATGGCGAATGTGTAAAAGATGTAAATTAACTGTTATGTTTTACTTTCTGTTAAACAATGTTACATGTTGTAAACTCTGTTTATGTTCTCTAGCCAGTTTAATTGAAATGCTTCCGTAATAGTTTATTATGTTTTAGTTTACAGCAATAATCCGGATATCATTATGAGGTTTTAAAAAGAAAAATTTCTCAGTGATTTGTTTATGTGATAATCCCTCCATCGCTCCCTAATTTCGTGATTAGTGGTTAGTGTGAGATCGGGGTGTGACATCTTGGTATCAGAGCATAGGTTGAGTACATGGTTACTCTAAGTCAAGGTCGGGGGACAAAAAGAGACCAATAGGATTAGGACTTAAGTTTCTTCCTTCTAAATGCAATTTTCTAACAGGAAGTGTTCTGTTATACTATTGCAGATGGCAGGAAGAGGACGTGGTCACGAGAACCAAGTAAAGAGTTTATGTTGAATCCTCAGGGATCATTAGGGTCGAAAGATAGAGTTATAAGTGAGAAAGATAAGAAGTGATGTGTCTTTAGCTCTGGGAAGTTTGAGTATTTAGGTACCCTGGCCATGTATCTGAGTACTTAGATTGACCAGTATCAAGCTACTCTGTCCATTCTTCTCTGGATGCCCTGGCCAGGTATGCAGAGGAAGGATGGTCTAGAGACAAACCCTAGAAATCTTAGGGTTAAGAAATCAGAAATTAATATAGGAGTAAGAGATTAAACATAGGATGCGATGCAACTCTTGCTTTATATTGCTTATTTGATTGGAAATCATTAGAAATGCTCTTATATGTATGGATTTAGATTTTCAGTTTATAGGATAAATATGATTCTTTAATATTGTTGTATGTCATGAAGTGATTTATTTATTATTTATATTCTTTGTATTAAGTATACCAGAAGTTATGTTTAAATGAATTTGCCCTTAGTGGATATTCTTTCCACATGTTTGAGATTAATAGGAGTTGGTTAATCCTGAGTAGCTCTTGGCTTCAGGACTACAGGTTTGGCCTGGTCCGGCTGGCAGGATGCGTTACTGAGATCTAATGACTTCTATTAACAATATAATAAGAGTAGACTCTGGATAATTTAGACTCACATCATAGTAAGAATGTACATACACTAAGATGTTGAGATATAAGAGAAATATTATAACAACTAAGAATTAGTTGGAACTGATATCGGAGACCCAACATTGGGACCTCATATGAGCAATCCTTAATTAGAAATAAAGGAACACAATAAGGTTTAGATTAAATTTAATGATTAGGTGAGAAATACCCTTAATGGTACTAATCAATAATGCATAACAAATGCATGGATCCAATACATGATTAGTAAACCCTAGTGGAGGGTGTATCATTGTGAACCCTGGTTGAGGGTGTATCCTTGTGAAACCCTAGTGGAGGGTGTATCATTGTGAACCCTGGTTGAGGGTGTATCCTTGTGAAACCCTAGTTGAGGGTGTATCATTGCGATTGTTTATAGGCAACTTTATAATAAAGTTATGCCTTAAACTAAGATAAGTCCATATCATGTGAGATAGCTGGACAATTCTAATGTGTGGCCTATGCATTATATGCTAAGGGTGAGTATTCTGTGATGGAATGCATTAAGAGGGGAAATACCTTAATACAAGATAAAGTTGGTTAACTCAAGAGGGTCTGAATTAATGAGAAATGGTGAACCCTAACCCTAATTTGGGGAAAAGGGAATGATAAGCCCTGTTTGATAGTGAACCCTAATTCCTGGTTAAGGAATGATGGTATTACTATTGTATCACATGATGTGATGAATATCTTGTATGACTGTTATCATGCCTAATAACCATGCAGGTATGATGAGATGATGAATATAGCCAAGTTTGGGTTGTGACATTTATATAATAAATGTTGATTGGCTTTTTGTGTGTTGATGTTGTTGTTGCTTAATAAAAGTAAAAATGTGTACGGATTTTATGAGCCATGTGAATAAGTTGTTGCCTAGTGAGAGGTGACAAGATATGAATGGCCTTGTGAGCCATGTGTGATGCTTGGGTAACAAGTATCATGTTTATTTGTAGCATTTGTGTTAATAAGTTATGCTAGAGAATTTGGCTGATGTTACATTTCTGTTATATATCTATAGTTCATTGATGATTATTCATATCTGTTGTATTCATTACAAGTAGATGGATGAACTTATGAGATCTAAAGTTTGATTTCAAACTAATGTAGCAAAGTCACATCACAATAATGCTATGTTACTGATAAGGACCAAACCCTAGAATGTTTAGAGTTGTAGTAGTTCAAGGGATGTCACTAGTGATTTGACCTTGAATACTCGTATCTTTATAAAACAAGATCATATGATTTGCACTATGAAAGGTAACCTAGAACTAATAAAATCCAGGGTTTAAAGTTAGGTAATCTGGAAGGTAGATACACAATATGAAAATGACTCGGAGAAAAGAGTAAGATATAATTTTGAAATAAATTCTTACAGTAGTAATAAGAAGTAAGTAGCATAGAATGAGGAGTATTACTCATCACATGATCTGGAATTAGTTGTTGTAGTTCATGCTCATAAGACATGACGTTACTATCTTTATGGTGAGGTGTGCCAGGTGTTTATAGATCATAAGAGCTTGAAATATATCTTTATCCAGAAGGATCTGAATCTTAGACAGCGGAGATGATTAGAATTGATTAAGGATTATGATATAATGATAGATTATCATCCTGGAAAAGGTGAATGTAGTAGTTGATGCCCTTAGCAGGAAGTTAAGTTCAAAAACTGATGCATTATCTATGGCATGTTTCGAGAGAGACATGCTAGTAGAAATGTGAATGTTGAACTTAGACTTAAGGGTGACATAACATAGTGGTTTGATTGCATAGATGCAAGTCAAGCCTACTTTTTATGATCAGATCAAGGAACTACAGTAGGGTGACAGTGGGTTGCAGCAGATCGTACATGACATGACAGGGGGAAAAGACCAAAGTTTAGGTTTTCAGATGATGGTGTGTTGTATTAGCATGATATGTTGTGTACCTCGAGACAGTGATTTGAAAGAAAAGATTCTTGAGGAAGCACATGCATCGATGTATGCTATGCATCCACGTAACACTAAGGTGTACATGAATCTCAAGGAGTTGTACTGGTCGTTAGGTATGAAAAAGGATGTAGCTGAGTACGTGGCTAGATGTAGTGTGTGCTAGCAGGTTAAGGCTGAGCATCAGAAACCTACAGGTACCTTGCAATCTCTTCCTATACCAAAGTGGAAGTGGGAACATACCACAATGGATTTTGTGATAGGGTTGTCCAGGACACCTAAAGGTTGTGACTCGATATGGTTGATTGTGGATAGATTAACTAAGTCTGCTCACTTTCTTCCTGTTAAGTCAACCTTTGATGTTCCAAAGTTGGCTAAGATATACGTGGATGAAATAGTCAGGTTGCATGGTATTCCAGTTTCAATTATATCTGATAGAAATCCTAAGTTCACATCTAGATTTTTGAATCAGTTGCATCGTGCCTTGGGCACAAAGTTGAGATTCAGTACAACATTTCACCCACAGACGGATGGTCAGTCAGAAAGGACCATTCAGACTCTTGAGGACATGCTGAGAGCATGTGTTTTGCATTTCAGTGGAAGTTGGGAAGAACACTTAAGCCTTATAGAGTTTGCATACAACAATAGTCACCATTCCAGTCTTGGTATAGCCCCGTACGAAGCTCTGTATGGTAGAAAACGTAGATCACTCGTATGATTGGTACGAGGTGGGTGATAAACAGATTCTTGGACCAGAATTAGTGGGTTTGACTACCGAGAAGATTGCAGTGATTAGAAAGCAGTTAAAAGCTGCACAGGACAGACAGAAGAGTTATGCTGAGAAGAGGTGTTGACCTCTTGAGATACAGATTGGTGATGAAGTGTATCTGACGGTTTCACCATGGAAATGAGTGTTGAGGTTTGGTAAGAGAGGAAAACTGACTCCTAGGTTCATGGGCACATATTCTGTCATTGAAAGGATTGGACCTGTAGCCTACAAGTTGGATTTGCCATCCGAGTTGGCTAATTTACATGATGTGTTTCATGTACCGCTATTGAAGAAATGTTACCCTGGTACAGAGAAGATAGTGGACCCAGGACCTGCACAACTATGGAAAGATGTGTCCTATGTTGAGGGACTTGTACAGATAGTCGATCAGAGGATCAAGAAGCTCAAGAATCACGAGATACCGTTGAGTAAAAGTTCTGTGGATGAATCATAACTTAGAGAAGCCACGTGGGAGCTTGAGTCAGAGATGCGTAACCAATTTCCTTTTCTCTTTTAGGAATTTCGGGACGAAATTCTTATAAGGGAGGGAGATTGTTATGACCCACATTGAGGTTAGCCAGTAAATACCTCAATTAGCGTGAAACACCTTGATTAGTGTTGAGTATATTGTTAAACATCAAGGATAATCAAGATAAGCTAATATGTGAATCAATAGTTGAGATTGAATCATCTGAGGTAATTAATGATAATTGCAATGTTAATCGTAAGTTATATAATGCCCACGAAGCGATTACCATTTTGATTAGCTGATATAAGCTAATTAGCATGATTTCATGCTTTGAGGGTGTAGAGGACCTCGTGCTTGAAATGTTTCAAGAAGAATCACTTCAATTGGACCTTCGAGGCAATAGTTATGCCATTTTTATTTTTCTTGGACCTATAGTGCAATTTTTCCAGTTTTGGCCTTTTATTCTTTTCTTTTCCTTCCACCCTTATCTTCTTCACATGGTCAGTTCAGGAACCGACAGGAGCGGCGCACAACAACAGGTTGTTTCGACAGAGGGCGATCTTGGGGCGATCCTGGGAGCCCTAGCTCCGATCTAGCTTGGCGCCCTACTCCTCTTATTCTTCCTCTTTCCTTCCTTCCTCCATCTTTCCTCCTTCCCCCGCCCTAGCAAGTGTCCCATCTAGCAGCAACAGTTGCCGCTTGAAGAAGCAGCCAGGAGCAGCTCGATCGGCTTCTATAGGGGATGTTTCATGGGGCGACCTTTAGCCCTTAGCTATGTTTAGTTGCGCTCGGCCTCCGTCCACCCTTATTCTTCCTCCTCTCTTTATTCTGTTAGCAACCTGCAACCCACCCTACTGCTTGGGCGGCCGACAGCCAAGCTGCAATTGCAGCAGCAACAAGGGTGCCTCCTTGGGCGCGCCTAGCAGCAGAGATAGCTTCCCGTGAGCTCCGAATCCAAGATCTCGGCGTGAATCCGCAGCCTAGTCCTCAATCAGCACCATCTGAGTTCGATCTCAGCCTGTACGAAGAGACGTACTGTTCCATTGCTGCAGATTCAAATTGGGCTTATTCCGAGGTTGAAGACAACCCTGTGGATGTGTTTCCGGACGAATCTGGACAGTCCAAATCGATGTGAGTAGGAGTTCATTTAGTTATCATCATTAAACTCCTTCGTTGGAATTTTTCGGTAAACTTGCATTTTTCGCTGATACTTGGCTTTTGGACAGTATTTGGCGTTACTCGAATTTTATTTCATAAACTGCTTCCTTATGCCGTTATATGATTTAGTTTAGCATCTGATCAGTGTGGATTGAATCAGTGAATTTATATGGTTCATTGGAACTTGAAATACGTAATATGATTGATGAAAATGATAGAATTTCCTGTATTACAACTGCAATGTATACGTTGAGCATAAAATGGATGTTTAGCATCGAAACTGGATAAGTTGATACTGAGTCATATTTAAAGATGACAAATGATGTATATGTGTTTTCAAGTGATGTTCAGAATGTGAAATAAGTATGAAATGTGATATTCCTGTTTAAGTGTTTATATGTTAATCAGTTAATAGACTTAGGTGCCCCAACATCGTAGAACCCCATTGCGCGGTCTGTACCTTTGGGGTGAAATGACCTACCTAGCATGTGTCTAGATGGTCGGTGACTCGTGTTCAACAATAATCCGTGCGTGTGTCATGGTGGCACGAGGTCAGAGAGGTAGTGTTCAACAATAATCCGTACGTGTGTCACGGTGGCACTGGAATAAATAAGGGTTATTCAACAATAATCCGTGCGTGTGTCACGGTGGTAACCCAGACCCTTCGACTGTGCACTATAGGTTGCGGGAGGAGTCCAGAGCACTCAGAGTTAGTGAAGTGAGGCCCTTGTGAGCCTGAGAGTCCTGTGCAGACCAGGACGAGAAGTCAGACTTAGCATTTCCCGGGTGTGTCGCTAAGTCTTGTACGGTGGGATCATAGTTCGCTACAGATCTTCATATGCAGAGTGCGCTGCATATGTTTGGGGCATAATAATATAAAAGTGTAATCATATAGGATCACAATAAATTTAATATGTCAAGAGATTTGAACTTTTGTGCCAATTCTCTATAATTGTTTATTTGTTTAAAATATCTGTTGTTAAATAGAAATGTGATTATTATCTGTAAATCTGCTATGTCATTAGAACTGCCCTGCTTAGTATTGCACTTATGCTTTAATTCAATTTTATATATCTGACGAGTTGTTTAGTGATAGCTAAATGAAATTGTATTCACTGAGCGAGTAGGCTCACTCCTCTACTCAAACATTTTTAGGTCAGCGACAGTTCTAGGAATCTGGAGGATCTTACCACCCTAGTCAGTAGAAGGTATATGTAGTTAGTTAGATAGTGGTCTCTTAGTCCTTTCCCCTCGGTCCTTGGGACATGGTGTGGGTGAGAGAGAGTATGTATGGAAAATGTGTAAAAGATGTAAATTAACTGTTATGTTTTACTTTCTGTTAAACAATGTTACATGTTGTAAACTCTGTTTATGTTCTCTAGCCAGTTTAATTGAAATGCTTCCGCAATAGTTTATTATGTTTTAGTTTACAGCAATAATCCAGATATCATTACGAGGTTTTAAAAAGAAAAAGTTCTCAGTGATTTGTTTATGTGATAATCCCTCCGTCGCACCCTAATCTCGTGATTAGTGGTTAGTGTGAGATCGGGGTGTGACAGCCAGACTCCAAGAACTGAACCTTCTCGGTCAGTACGAGATTTCATGGAAGAGACATCACGTGTCAAACTGCAATTAGCTTGCCAGGGTATATTGGCATCTTCACTATAGAGTTATAGCCGCAACACATACTCTCTTCAGGGTTATGGCCCATAGCCAATGCCTGGTATCATATTATGGAGTCATGGCCCGTAGCCATACTCATACTGGGGTATGGTCCGTAACCAATCCCATACATAGGATATAGCCCGCAGCCATTCCTATGGGGCATGAGGATATAATTGCCCAATTACCCCCACATATTAAAAAATATGTGTTCCGAGTTTTAACTCGTTTCACCATTCAACAAATTATGACGCTGATAGATCTGTGGTTAGGGCAAATACATTATATGATATCACTTGATTAATTAAGTGTATTACCATATTATTTTAGCATCAAACAAGTTTCCAATCATTAAATATTATGACAATTGCTACAAAGAATGTGTAATACTTTCATCAAGTACTGTTCAAATCTTTAATAAAGCATTGGGATCTCAACCCCTCATCTCATTAGGAGCATTCTCATTCCTTTACAAACTCATTATCATGATTATAAGAAATGGGTATTCAAACCCTTAGTTCATCAAAGAACATTTGTTACCACTTGTCAGGTAACTAAACACGTTCAGGTCATCTGACCAAGGTAAATGTGATACTTGCTTCACAAGAATCTCTCATGGCTCTCAAATCCCATTTCATCTCTTGTTACCTCTCACTAGGCAACAAAGCATATGAAGGCTCATATGGCCTATAAAACATTTTCAATAAATAAAGCATCATATCTCATACCTGGCTATGCTCATCATCTTATCATACCTGCATGGTTAATTCACAGAATAACAACAATATCAATTACATATCAGTACCATGCAATGCAAGGGTAACTCCACTATTTCCTCATTAGGGTTACAGTTCCCATATTATGTCAATTTGAGTTATACATCTCATTATCCATCATTAGAGTTATGGTTTATCATCTCATAGCCCAAAATTAGAGTTTCATACATTATAACCAAAACATTAGGGTTTTACATACCTTTACCCTATCTTAGGGTTTCACAACACCTTACATCACCCTACGTTATGGATTTATATATCATTACCCTGAATTAGGGTTTCTCATAACATTGCCCTAAATTAGGGTTACACATCACCCTAGATTTGGGTCAGAGCTCATCACCCTTCTCATTACATATTGTATCGAGTCATTACTTCTATAAGCATCAAAGGTTGACCATTCAAAAGGTACTAATCACTTAAGTATCTTGAAGGTACAACCTTTGTAATCACTTTTGATTCAATTAATTAATCAAATAGTTAATCAACCTTTAATCATATTTGACCTTCAAATGCTTTGATCAGTTGAATCCTCAAACGGTCTTGATTACTTAGACCCTAAACGGTCTTGATGAAATTGGATCTCAAACGGTTTGAAACCGTTTGGGCAAATAGCCCTTGAAACCGTTTAAGCAAAAGTACATTGAGACCGTATAAACAAATCATTCTTGAAACCACTTGGATCTCCAAATGGTTTGAGACCATTTGATCTCAAACGGTCTTGAGACCGTTTGATCCCAAATAGTTTGAGACCATTTGGACTCAAACGGTCTTGAGACCATTTGGTCCAAACCTTCTCAAAACCGAATGGATCAATTAAGGTATCCATCAGCCAAATCAATTTAGGGTTTCAATCATTGAACCACCTATCAATTGAACCATTGAATCATTCTTCAATTGAACCATTGAATCACCATTTATACTTGGCATGACCTGACCTCAAATGGTCTTGAGGTCGTTTTCCCTCAAACGGTCTTGAGACCGTTTGACCCATTCCATCATTGAAATTAGTAGAATTCAATTAGGGTTTCTTTAACAACTCGATTTAGGGTTTGATACTCAATGAAACTTCAAGTGTTGAACCCTTTAAAATTAATTCAATTACATAGCATTGGATCAACATCAATCTATGACATCATCAACCTCAACCGGTTTTGAAAATAGTTTCTATTCGATCAGTTTTGGAAACCCTAAACACCAAACGATCTTGAAGATCATTAATCATCAAACGGTTTAGAAACTGTTTCATTCCAAATGGTCAACTCAAAACCAAATGGTAAACTATCCCAAATGGTCAACTCAATCCAAATGGTCAACTGTCCCAAATGGTTTTGAACCCAATTCCTCAAACAGTTTGCAAACCATTTGGTCACCAAATGGTTTGGTGAAACCGATTGACCAACTTTATTGGAAATCGATTAGAGTTGCAAATGTGGGAAAAGTGTCCAAGATGATGTCATCATAATCTACCTTCATTTCTAAGGTTCACATTACTACTAATTTCATAGAATCACCCATTACAACAAGCAATTAATCAAGAAGAAGAAGAAAACACATAACTTGAAAAATTGGAATTGAATAATGATGTAAATGGGTTCAAGTTATATAGCCTACCTTCAAAGAATGATTCAAAGCTCCAAATCCATGTCTTTGATGGTGGAAGAAGCTTTATCAACTCCACAAGGTTCGTTCCTGAAGCTTTTAAGTGAAAAGGATTGGCTAGGATGGAAGATCGCATCGAGAAATGAAGAAATCAAGCATTGATTTGTGATTTCCACCATGAATTCGAGGTTGAAGATGATCAAGGAGAGGTTGAAGTTCATTCATCTGCTTCTTCTAAGTTCCATTGTGCTCATACAAAGCAAGGAAGAAAGAAAATCTGAAAAAGAGTCTTTGGTTGAGTGGGAAATGAAGTGTTTATAAAGGAATTTCAAGGAGAGAGAAAGTTGAAAAGCAATCCTTCAACTTCCCAAATTGTGCCACATACTCACCTCACTCCCTTGTATACGAAGGCACCTTTCTTTGACTTTAATGATTCTTCATTATCTACAATTTAAAGGAAAAGCAATTAAGCACCTTAATTCATATAGTACTAATATCCCATTTTTAGTGGATATTACTTTTAATTAACTAATGTGGAGTGGGCTCTCCACTCACTTAGATATTTTCGTGGCCTTTGCAAGGCATAAGGACGTCAACAATTATCTAATTTCAATCATATCATTTTGGTTGAAGGGCACTTCAATTAATATATTTATTTTTGCATTAATTTGAAGTAAAGTTCTATTTATGCTTAAATCTTGATTATTTTAACATCTAGATTCTCTCTCTTCCAAAATGATTCAAATGAGGTTCCCCTCTCAAATTATTTTCTCTAAATGATGTCAAGAATCATGAGGGACCCTCTTGAAGTGGTATTTTGCATATTGAACCCTAGGTTTTGGGTAAATTGCACATTACACCAAAACTAGGTTTTAATGCACAAAGATTGCTCAACTAGCTCTTTCTTGGTGCTCAGGCTTGTGGAAGCCATACCACTGAATCATACTCATTCCTATGATGCTTCATCATATGAGGAACATTTTATCATGTACAATTTGGAAGTTAACCCCTCAACTTGGGTAATTTGCACTTTAGTCCAAAACTAACAAAACATTGTTTCAACATTATTCAAAAAGGACTAAAATTGAAATATAAGTTCCTCTTGAGCCTTAATTACTTTTCAAATGATAAGAGAAACATATAATCAACCTCATTAAGCAAAACATCTAGAGTTAGCACATAACCCAGGTCAGGGATGTTACACCTAGTATGCTCAATTGTTGTCATAGTATTTATGTTGTACCATAGTATTTCTACTGGGTGAACTTGTCTGGGATTCCCAACCTATCACATAGCTCAATTATTGTCATATTATTTCTACTATGTCATCAATGGTTGAAATCTCACACAAGTTCACCGATATGAACTTCTTTATCCATACAATATCCTCTATTGTTCTCATAACACAGAGATACTCAACTTCTTTTGTAGATTTGAACAACTATCATTAGCTCTGAACTCTTTCTAGCTTATAATTCTGATTTAATGTCAAACATAATTTTAGATTGTGATCATTAATTCGTCAGTTTGGAAGCTTGCATCGATGTAAATCTTTACACCCAACTCTTCCTTATTACAATAACCAAGGAACCGATCATGTAAGTGCTTCTCAAGCACTTAAGGATGTTCTTTAGGGTAGTTCAGTGATTCTTACTGGTATGTGACATATACCCTCTCGTCATGTCCAATACATAAAAGTTTGCTAGGTAGGTATATATGTCATTTCATCATGTCCAATACATATGAGATGACTGGATATCCTCTGTTCATGTCCAATACATATGAGATAATGAGATATCTTCTCATCATGTCCAATACATACGAGGTAATGGGATAAGTACGTAATACTACATTTAAGATAGATCTAATTGCGAATGCATATGACATCTATCCCATGTGTTCCCATTCTTCACTAGAACTGGGACACTAGGCTCCTGAAAGACTAACTCCATGGAGCATGGACACACTTTCTCTCTTTGAGTCTTGCATGCTGAACCCTTCAACATCATTCCAATGTATGTTCTCTTACTTAGGTCAAGAAACTTTGTAGATCTATCTCTATAGATGGTGTTTCCTGCCAAATTTTAACAGTTGTAAGATAAGGATGTTATTCCTCATCAATATGTGGAATATATAAATATTCTCCCACTAAATCTTTTGTAATCACAAATTTCATCTTCATTTTGACTCAAGTCAAACTCTTTGACTGTCTTGTCAAATGGAAGATTCCAACTCTAAGATGCTTGCTTCAATCCACCAATTGACCTTTGTAGCTTATAAACTTTATTTGCATTATTGGATTTATAAAATGATTAGGATGTGTCACATACACATCCTCATAATTATTCCAGTTAACGAATGCTATTTTAATATCCAAATGCCAAATCTCAATCCATTTTCCAGATGGATTTCGCCACGGTAACTGGTGAAAGACTTCATCATGTTCAACACCTTGAACTAGTTTGAAACTCTTTGTGACCGATTTACCTTTCCATGTAGGTCTTTTTACAAAGACCCAAATGCACCCTATAGATCCATCAAGTTCGTACTTGTTGGTATAGATGGTCTCCATCATGTATCTGATGGCCTTAAGCCATTCCTCTGTTTCTGGTTCCGTAATAGCTTCTAGGTAGATTGTTGACTCATTTATATGATCAACTCACCACATTCTTGAGTTATAAGATATCATCATCTTCCAAACTCAAGGCATGTTCTACTAGAACTATGAATTCTGTGTGTTACATAAGGAACTTGAGATTCCAAAACAACTTGTGATTCTCTTTGTTCTCACTATACCTCTTTTAGGTTCAATGTTTTCTTATTTTTCTCAAACATTTTGAGTTATGCTTTTACTCCAACTGATTCCTTTGGAACTAAGTTCCTCTTTAGGATTAAAATTATCCAAATCAATAAACAACTTTGTTGTAGGCATGGGATAAGAGTAGTATTTAACAAAATAACATTTACATGATTTTGTTGACAAAGATTTTAAGAAAATATTTTCTAATATAAGCATTCATCTCTAATCACTATAAAAGACACACCGGGACACCTCCCATGCCATATCTCATATGGTGTCTTTTGAACCATTTAGACGGTATATTTTTTTAGTGTAAACCATGTGCCCAAAAAGGAATTGTAAGATCAACTAGATTATAATGATAATCACACGATGACTAACAAGGTGTGATTACTTCTCACTAATAAACTTTCATGATACTCTATCATTGTGTTTCAGGTGGAGTTCATCATGATACATTATCATGATATCCCCAGATGATTCTTAAACTCTTAGTTTAAAGTAATTCAACATCAATCACATCAACGTATCTTAATACTTTTACCAAGTTAGTTACGTACTTCATTTACAATCTCCTTGAACACTTCAATATACCTAGACTTGTATTTCATTAAATTCAAATTTCCATATCTACTGATAACATTAGTAAATATAATGAGGTACTAGTAAATAGCTTAAGCATTTATTCTAAAAGGACTGTATACATCAGTATGTATGAGCCCTAATAGAATAGTCACAGTCCCACTACATCTAATAAAGATGCTTTTGTTATATTACACAACAAATAAGATATGCATGTCTCTATTGGTTCAATAACCAAAAGAGTCTACATAACCATCATATGGATTCTAGAAATGCACTCTTCATTTATGCGCTCTAGATGAAAATGGTATAGGTATTCAATATTTGAGTCATCAAATCATTCAATATATGTGTCATACACATATTTGTCTTTAGAATTATCATATATAGTTTGTAAGACATAGGGAATTACCATAAATGATCATATCCTTTAAAATAAAACATAATGTTCTTGTCACACAAGACATATGATGTTTTCATTAATGGAAGGTACATAATAGCAATTCACTAATTCTACTATGTGCCCATGAATGACAGGTTCCAATTGTAGAGGTAGCAACCCCTACTCCATGCAGTCCTAGCTTACTTCTTCTTAGGTCCTAAAGTAGAGATCTTTATCCCCATCTTCTTCCTAAGATCCTCTATAAAGAGGATGGTTCTTTCCAATGTCTATACAAGTGACAATGGTGCCACTTTATTTCCTTAATCCATTAAGTGAAAAGGATAGATTACTTTTCCACTTACCCTTCTCCATAACTTGAGTTAAGAAGACTTGGACTTTAGCTTAGCCTCAGGACTTTTCTTGGCCTTTCCTTTTCCCTAGGACTCACTTTTATTGATCACAATCACTAATTTGTCCTACTTTTTCTGTGCTTTGGCATCAACATGCCAAGTGTTTGATAAACTAGTGATATGATTCATGCAACATTTTGTAGAATCATAGACATGGTCAACTCTTGACCTAAGAGAAATCCCGGTCACTCGACATGCCCAATCATATTGAGCACATGGGGGTTTTACTGGACCTCCCTTTTTTCAATTTGCACTCAAATATCACTTTGAAGATATTATACCTTGTTGGCTTTACATGATTCTTAATATGTGTTACCATATCGAGAATGTCCATGTTTTCATGTTGTTCATGCAACTCATAGTTCATACAACAAATCATTAGATACTCAAATGTCTATGGCATCATTGGTATGCTTCCAGTAAGCGTCCATTTCTTCCTTAGGCACATTTGGAGCGGGTTCCTCTAGCACTGATCTTTCAAGGATATAGAACTTTGTCTCAATAATGAGAACATTTCTCAAAGTTCTTAACCAATTGTGGAACTTTATCACATTTTGTCCTTCTTAAGGAGTGTTCACAATTTGAACGTGTTTGTGTTTGACATTAGATTCTACAAAGAAATATTGCAACTTTTCAAAACATTTTTGATTTGATTTGATTTGATAAATTTGACGATATTAATTAGGTTTTTAATTAGTTATGGCTCCCACTATTTTATTCAAATTGATAACCCTCATGTATCAATTCAGAAGATTACATCGTACAACCTTCTAGTGAGCCAAGATCTAAAAATATTAAGGCAATACCCAACCAACGCTGGTGCCCATGATCAATTATTAAGGTAGGCAACATTTGCTAATTGCAACTCATGCAATTCTTGGATAGATGGTGTGAACAACTCCTTGCCACAATCCATCTATATGATTCTAGGCACTTAATCATATTAAGGTCACCTAGTTAAGCCTAACCCAAAAGCCAACAAGATAGAATATGCATCCTACTAGGGCAGACCCACATATCTACCATCACCCTTCCACGAGATAGACGACACACCATGATAGGGCGTGCCCACACTTGGTCGATCAAGATTTTCATGTGTGCTACTTATGGAAACTAAGACTTAATATTGTGTTGAGGGGTTTTGTATTTATAAATACATATACATTATCCAATCACCACATACATATCATATACATGCTATATCCCACAATGAAAACATGCAATAAAGAAAAGCAATGGTTATGGCCAACCTAATGTAATTCCTTGGATCCACAAGGAATTACCACAACCTAGTTCTACATCACATGTAGAAACTTGTTGTTAATAAAGATATGTGCTTGACATTTTGGGTTGTTTGATTCAACCTTTGAACCAATCGGCTCGCCTCCTAGATGGTCATTCGGTTATCTCACTAATCGTCTGGTTCTTTTGTCCACCATCTGCTGGCTCCTCTAGCCACTCAGTTGGGTCCACTAGGTGATTGGTTTGGTTCAACCTTATGGTTCTCCTCGGTCCTCCAGTTGGTTGATCTATCTCCGAGACAGTTGGTTGGCATTGTCAAAACAATTTGTTCTTCGTCATAATAGGAAAGTAAACTATCCTACTATTACATGATTATAGAGAAACTTTGAGTTACATTTGAGGGGAACAAGGGTAGGAAAGAAATAACTTTACATTGGAATATAAGATAGAGGCTGAGTATACAGAATGAGATAAAATAGATTTAACCAACCACACAATCATGCACAAATAATAGGGGTTATTGGCCATAACCATGGTACACATCCACCATCAAAACTTGCTTTTAGGGTGACACATGTAACTTTCATATATATATAATATATTAGTTTGAGATTATCGTGGTATTTGATTGGGCAAGAAATTATCCGCACCGCATCCAATAATTAAACGATGAAACCAAAATCTGATCATATCGTTGTCCCAAAATTTAGTAGAATGATGTGGCGCTGATACCACTGTTGGGAAATAGGGCACATATATAGGCAGCGGAAACAAAAAATTTATTGCCATATTTCCCATAAAACAACGGATTCCGTCAAAAACTATATAATGGAAAGGATGGTTTTGAGGATATACCTGGTCTTAGAGCAAGTCCAACGACATACTTCTTGTCATTGTGGATGTGCAACTATCATCTAGTTTCTCTTGGACGATGTCTGTGCAACTCTTGGTCTTCACCATGGACAACAGACTGGAACAACATCTCCTGTGGCAGCTCCTACGGCCTCGCCATGGACTGTGGGATGACGATGCCTTTCAAGCGATGAGGAAAGGCTACCTTGCCTCTATGGAAGTCCACATAGACCACAAAGAACTCCACATTATGCTACCAGAGCCAAGGGGAAGGATGTTGATTTAGCCCTACTTTAGGGCTTCATCTTGTGTCATATTGCTCTTTAATCACATCTATACCTGTTAGATTACATGTTATTTCTCCCAATATGCTTATTCATGTAAAATGCACTTATGGACATTATTTGCATGTTTTTCAGGTATTTGGACCACACTTGATGGAAGAGAGAGAGAATGAGTGATCCTAGGGTTTCTCTACCCTTAGGGAGGCCCAAAGTGAAGTCTGATACTCCCTCAACCTACCTCTAGTGGCCAAAGATACATTGAAGCAAAGATGTCCAAGAAAATCCAAAGAACAAAGTCAAAGTGCTGATCCAGGTTCCAACACGGCCATGGTACCACAGAACGGCCGTGCTAGGTCACTTGCAAATCAATAGGGTTGCCTCCAAGTCAAGCTAAAATCACCACGATCGTGCCACATAGAATGGCCATGGTGAACTGATCCAGAACGGCCATGCTGCACAGCATGACAATACTACAACAAAGCAGAACTGGCATGGCACAATACCACAAACACCATCACCTAGCTCACCACGGCCGTGCTACCCTCAACCCACCACGACTGTGCCAGTTTCAGTGCAAAAATGACCACCAACCTAACATTTGACCATTTTAATTCACACGGTCATTGTACCCCACCACGACCATGATCACCCCTACCCACCACGGCTGTGGTGATCCACCATGGCTGTTCTACTCACAAAACCTACCTATTTTTGCACCGCTTTACCCATATTGCCCCTACTTAACCTAATGCTTCCCCCACACCTATATATACCTAGGTGGTGGCTGGGGCACGAGTTTAACTACCCTACAACCACTCTAGCCTCCCCATTTCGTCCTCCACCCATTCCCACCTCATTCCACCTCCATTTCACCATTTCCACCATCAAAAGCTTGCTTTCCTTCCATTTCCACCATACATCCATGCCATTCACCTACCTTGGAAGAGGGATCTCGAGATATAGCTGCTAGGAGGTGGATAAGGAGGAGTCTTCACCGAGCTCATCATGGCTTTCTACTCCTCTACTCATTCTTCTTCCTTTCTTTTTGTATTTTCCATGCCTATGAGTAGCTAGGCCCCTCTTGGTGGGATGTTTGGGGGAAATTATGTTACTTTGAGACCATGTTGGGGGAAAATGACATGTAAAATTTGAAATTCCATTTTCTAATGATTATGTGCTATTTGCATCTCATTCTCCATGAATTGCTTGTTGGTTTGTGTGTGAAATCACTTAGGAATTTAGGGAAATGTCTTATATATGTGAATTTTGGGATTTACCCCTAGGTCCAATTCATGGATCCCTAGGTCACCTCACATCTTCCTACATAGTAATCAATCTTCCTAAACCTAAGTGAGAGATCTAAGTATCTAGATTAGATAATTCTAGTGCAATTAGCATGGAGCCTTCTCAAGGCTAGAATGTGGGGGAATTGGGGTCCAAAGCCCTAATTTCACCTCCCCATTACTACCCTCGGCCCCTAATTTCCCTAGGAGTGTCTAATCTAGAAACCTAGACTTTATTGGACTCTAATTGAATGGAACCTAATCCCTAACCCAATTGAGCCTTGTAAGGGTAATGCGAGTTGTTAGGGACTAGTTCCCCTATACATATCCCATCTCATCCATGGCTAGTTAGTAGCTTAGGTCAATTCTTTAGACTCTAACTAGTTGTTTGGTTTGGATAATCTTAATGGATGAGTAATGCTTGCATGTCATCACCCCCAACCTTGTTGACAAGTTCATATCCCTAAACAACCCACACCTCTCTATAGTGCTTAAAACCCTACTTTTGTGCTTGCTTTGCTTAGTTAGCTTCTTGATTTGTTCTCTCCTTGTTCATGCTAGATTATCTCTTTAATTTCTCTTTTGCTCTTCTCTTGCTTGCCTTAGTGCAATTTTCCCTTTTCATATCTAGTTTAATTCTTTCTTACTTCTTTAGCTTTAATCTAGTCTAGGGTTAACTTAAATTTCATTCCTGTCTTTAATTGCTCGTTTGTTCATTGTAGTTTAACAATCAAAACCACTTTTAAACCCTTAACCCTAGTCTCCGCAGTAGGAACCCAGCCAAACTAACCTAGCTCTAGTGCCCCCTTTTCTCCCTATGGATCGACCCTATACTTTCCTCCCACCTATACTACGACACGACCCCATGCACTTGCGGGTGTAGTGTTTTAGTGTGAGTAGGTGTTGAGTTAGGTTTTATAAATTTTGAAATTGAATCCACCGTGTGCTCCGATCTCATGGGGCGTATCTAGTCGAGTCAAATTGGATAGCGTGTAGCACGTCTGGCATACGCACCAAGCTTTCTAGCGTTGTTTCTGGGGAGAAAGGAGATCAACCTAGTTTAGTTGGTTTTGCTTTGACTTTTCCTACTTCCCTCACCATTGCTATTCTTTATTCATCATTCTTTGGATTCTTTGTATATATTAGTTTACTAACTTGCTCTCTTTTGCTTGGTTGTGCCTTGTGCATGTGACAAACAACCTGTGAAAGACAAGATGGAAGGCCAAAATGCATCTCGCAAGTCCTTGCAAGATTACTTCATGCCAAGCAACTACGAGTCACCTATTGCATCTAGAGTCACTCAAATGCAAGGGGAGAAATTTTCTATTCCTCTAGGTCTTCTTAGGCTCCTTCCCACCTTCTACGGCTTGGAGAGTGAGAACCCATACAAGCATGTGGATGCCTTCCTAGAGATGTGTGCCACCTTGACTCAATTCAACTCACATCGTTCCCCTTTTCACTAAAGGATAGGGCCAAGGAATGATATGATTCAAGGAGAGACATCATGAATTGGGGTGATATGAAGACATCATTCTTGAGGAAGTTCTACTCTATTGCAAAGATGACACAAATGCGGCAGTCAATAGTGAGTTTCAGCCAAGTGGGTAATGAAAAGTTCCATGATGCTTGGGATAGGTTGCAAAAGATGTTGAGAGAGTGCCCGCATCATGATATACCTTTGTGGAAACTTGTACAAGCATTCTACTCTGGTCTGTCACCAAGGGATCAATCTATAATGGATTCTTCTTGTGGAGGTGTTTTCATGACAAAGCCACCGGAGGAGTCATGGCCGTTGTTTGAGCAATTGGCAGAAAATTCAAGGAACTGAGCTTCTAGCATGGTTTGTGATGGGGGCCGGGTCTTTAGTGAGCCTTCTATTTATAATGATCCTAATGCACAAGTGATAAAGGCTATGGGATAAATGATGAAACTCATGAAAAATCAAGGAGGAAATGGTCCTTGTCATCCGGTCAACTACATTGGTTCTTTTGAGGGAGAAGTGAAGACACCTTACTCCTATAGCTACTCGGAACCACAAAGTCCAAGATACAGCTCAAGGTTTGAGGAAGAGGTTCTCTCTAGATTAAAGATCTTTGATGATGTCCAAAAAGATGTTGCAAGGCTTGAAGAAAAGATAGATCAGCTCTCTTCCACACTTGCTCTCCAAGAAGAAAAATTAGTTTCAAAATCCATCTTGAGTTACAATGAAGAAAGTGGACCCATGCCCTCTTCTCAAATTTTCTACAATCCACCTCCCATGAAACTACAGCCTATCTACCATTTTCAAGGCTATCCTAAGCCTTACACTCCCCCACCACCTTTACCACCTCAATTTCCCAAAACTTTACCTTCCAACCTCAATTTCCCTCTCCACCTCAATTTCAATACCAACCATCACCCCTACCTCCTCCATAGCCACAACATGCTCCCCCTCTCCATCATGAGCAAGGTAGTGCTGTGACAGTTCTAAGGAGTGGGAAAACACTTGAGCAACCCACAAGTCAAGGAAAGAGTGACAAAGAAAAGCAAAAGTAGCCGAGTGGTGATATTGTGATTGAGATTGCCGAAGATGATCATTTTACACCCCATGTTGATATTGGGAGTCCTAGTGTTCCACCTCATGATACACCATAGGAAGATCATGTTGAGCCAAGTGGGCCAAGAGCTAGTGAGCCACCATTTCCCAAAGCACTATATGAGCCCCCAGATGTGAAAAGAAGACAAAAGCACAATATGGACATTCTTGAGGTCTTCCAAAAAGTAAAGGTCAACATTCCTCTCTTGGATGCAATCAAGAAAATTCCATCAGATGCTAAGTGTCTCAAAGATCTATGCACAATCAAGAGAAGGTAAACGAGGAGGATTCCAAAGAAGGTGAGATTAACTGAACAAGTGAGCTCCATCATACAACACTCACTTCCTGTGAAGAGAAAGGACCCATAAGCCCCACTCATACCTAGCTACATAGGGGGACATCACATAGACATGTCCTTACTTGATTTAGGATCTAGTGCGAATTTGATGCCATACAATGTCTATGTTGAGATGGGCTTAGGCAAGTTGAAGATGGCACATTGCACTCTCCAGTTGGCAGATAGATCGATAGAAGTGCCTAGGGGTAGAGGGGATGATGTCTTGGTGATGATAGATAAAGAAAAAGGCACGATGTTCCCGACAGATTTCATTGTACTTGATATGGAGCCGGAGGATAGGAAGATTCCCATAATCTTGGGAAGGTCGTTCTTATCTACAACTGATGTCAACATTCATGTGCGCAGTGGCACTATGGCAGTCTCATTCATGGACATGGAGATCAACATCAACATGTACAAGACCCCAACCCGTCGAGTCTGAGATAGGGATATTGGACATGATCACTTCACAAGTCCAAATGGGGATTTGAGGGAAGGATACCAAGGTGAAGAAATTGGTGATGATTATTGTGATGAAAGGGATGAGGAACCTAGATTGAGTTCAAATGAGGGATGCATGTTTTGCAAGAATGGACACACGAGAATTCCAAATGGATGAATGAATGAAGAATCACCAAGAAGCCTAGCTGAAGGCAAAAAACTCAGCGCTTGTGGGAGGCAACCTACCTAGGTTTGGGAATTTTTGACCAAACCTTACATTTTTGATACTTTTGCTTTGTTTTTATATTTTTCCAAGAAAACACACACACACACTTGTATTTGATAGTTTTTGTGTAGTTTTGAGATGTGCAGGTGAGAACAAAGTGAAATGAAGAAGAATGGATGAAATTTTGATAAAGAATCAATGGAAGATCAACTTGAGATCAAAGTATTGATGTTTGAACAAGATTTGAGTGTCATACTACAGTCACAGTGCCCACCATGGCCGTGGTGACATAGAATGGCCGTGGTGGTGCACTCACATTCAACAGGGAAATCATCAGAATTCGAGAAAATCAACTAAGTATAGAATAAGGGCAGAACGACCATGCAAGGAAGCATGGCCGTGCTACTTGACTCCACCACGGCCGTGCTGCACAACATGGCCGTGCCGCAGCCTGATTCCAGCAACTTAAGTCAGAATTTTGCAAAATTCCAAGTCACTTGCTCATTTCTCCAAAGAATAGAACGACCGTATTCTGCACCCTAGCGCCCGTGCAGACTTCTGCCCACCTTCCCCAACCCTTAAATATTCACCAAATCACCTCCAAATCATTTTGAATCATTCCCACACCATTTCCACTACCTTAATCTCTAGATTCCACCAATTTCCATCCACAAAATCACCATTTTCTCCCCATTCTTCCCCAACAACCCCGTTCTTTGAAGAATATTACAATTTGTGAATTTAACCTCCATTTTTGAGCAAGGATGAAGAAATTTGGAAGGAAAGCAGTGGAGAAGACTAGGGGTGTAATCTCCTATCAAAGGAAACCAAGGAACAACCACCCTCGATTGACGGAGGCCGAATTGGATGACTTAGTGGATCCTATGATAGAAGAGACCTCCGTACAACCACGGTATGGGACACCATCCTCATCGAGAGAATCACAGATACCATAGTCTACTTCCCAACCCTCTATCTCATATGAGTGACCTTCAGCTTCAGCACCACGACCGTCAGTTACTTTGGCACCAGAGCCGCAACCATGACCACGTCGGTGGCTCCTATTTGATGAAGAAGAGGATGAAGAGATGCCAGATGCATGACAGAATGAGATACCACAGCCGCGCCCCCATCCACAGCCTGAGGTCACTACCAGCAGGGAAAAGGAACCTAAGCACCTGGAGTATTTGACATGCAAAGTGATAGCAACTCGCTATGCGTGCCAAGCAATGATGGAAGCTATGGGCTTCTAAGCCTATTTCTAGGGCCTGATGGAGAAGATGGGATTGTTTGGGATCTTAACGCTGCAACAAGAGTCATAGATTGATATGACTCGACAATTCTTTGCTACATTGGAGAAAACCACTGATGATGGCGAGAATGCCATTAAAGTGATTATTGGGGACAAGAGGTGGAAGATAACCTCAAAGCTTCTGAATCAGATTTTTGCCCCGAGTAAAGAGATGGTAGCCCTCCTAGATGGAGGAAAGATGGAGAATGATTCTAGTTACACATATCTAGAAATGTAGAAATACTTCACCGACAGGAGTAATTTTGTAGTGGGGAAATCCAAGATGAGTTCTATCCATAATCCATTCCTCTGCTATGTTCAGAAGGTTTTAGCAAACACCATCTTTGGCAGGTATGAGAACCAAGGAACATGCACAAAGAATGATCTTTTTGTACTTGGCTGGATGACTAAGGAGAAGCATGTGAACTTGGGAGCTTTACTTATTGAGCATATGAGGACAATCCCCTCCAAGAGAACAGATCCATTTGTAATGGGAAGGATTGTGATGTCCATAGCCACTGCCTTAGGACACGACGTGACATGTTACACAAAAGCAGATGGAGGAAAGTTGGTTGACTTGCACTACTTGGCCCGCTCTTCCATGATCACAGTGGTGGAGCAGAAGATCATCTACCAAGTCAACCCACAATACCCATGAGCCCCCTTGGAGCTACCCTACCATACTCCACCCCTCATGGAACAATATGGACCCACATAGGATTTTCTGGAGAAATTGAGGAAGTATGAAGAGGAGAACCCCAGAGGAGATGGCATCCCTAAGGTGGTTTTTACAGAGGGTCCAGGAGAACCCTCACAAGTAGCTGAGCAGAGACGGGAGGAAGAGGACAGAGCAGCACGACGAGTGAGACAAAGAGAGGAGAGGATAGGGGCGTCAGAGCCACAACATCCCTCAGTAAATTCATATGATATGGATACCATTCATGCACAGCTGGAGGGCATTCAGGTGACGCAGGTTAGGATATTACATGTACAAGAGGGCTTTCAGTGGACACAGGATGCCATGTGGTTGGACCATCATAATATGCATTACCAGGTCAACCATCTTTACCATTTCCAAAATTCCCAGGCCCAGAGGAACCCACAATGGGGTGAAGACTGGTGGAATTCTTTAGTAACTTTTCAGGACAATTATCTTCCTCCACAATCAGACTACTGGGGTGCCTACTAAAAATAGGGAGGAGAACCCCCACCACCACCACATTGATCATCTACCCTATCATCCTAGACTTTAGTGTCATGCTGAGGACAACATGATTCAAAAGTTTGGGGTGGTAGGACGGTATGCCCTTGTTCCATTTTCACTCATTTTGTATCTCACTTGCTGTTTACTTTTTGTTTGTTGTTTTTACCCTACTCACTTGTCTTGCTATCTAGTTTAGAGTTTACTGCTTTGCATACCTGCATGCCATGCAGTTTGCTTTCTTGTCATTTTTGCGTAATTTTCAAAAAAGTTTCCCTTTTTGCCATGCATTGCATATCATGTAGATTTTCGGTAATTTTTGCATGTTTTAGCTAGAATTTTCTTGTTTGCTTATTTAAAATCAATAATATAGGTTTAGATGTGATTGGAGGCAACTTGGCACCATTTTGGACAATCTTGCCCAATTTTGAGATTTCTTGTCTAAAAGTGTGCTTTGACCAAATCTCTAATGTTTTGAGTAAAAATGACAACCTTTGACAAATGCAAGTGAATTATCATTGTTTGTTGCTAAGTGGTATGAATGTTTGACTTTTTACATGTGCATCACTTCTCTTATGATTGTGATTGATTTGGTTGAATTATGAGTTGGGCAAGCCTTGAACGCTTAGTGTTTGTGGAATCACTTGATTAATATATCAATTTCATCTTGTTCATTCATGTGGTGTGATATCTAGGATGAAGTATTGGATTATTTTTCATGCAGGATGTCTTTTGAGGAGAATCATACCAATGACCCCTCTTCGACCCGACTCTTCACTCACCATCTTCTTACCCCTCTGCCTCATGAAAGGATGCCAAAGTGCACATATCAGTGGTGGCCACCTCCAAAAGTTTAGGGTGGCCACATCTACATCTTGCCACTTCACTCTCATCACCATATGCCCTATCTACTCCAAGGGCAAAGAAAAGAAAAAGAAAAAAGAAAAAAAATGCAAAAAGAAAACAAAAGGATGCTCATGTTTAAGAGCATTCAAATAAAGAAAATATGAGTGCTCTATGTAATAGCACTCCAAAATCTTACCACAACCCTTTCTTCCATCTTTATACCCATTGAGCTAGGAAACATCAAACCTAGCTCATTTAGCCCTTTTCCGCAGCCATGTGGGTCATTTGGTGTGATTTGAAACATAAGATTGAATGCATGAATGTGAAACTATACTCCTAGTCGTCCTTGATTAACACTACCATGAAACGCTTTACCCAGAACTTTACAGAAGAAATATGGATAACTTGTGTATTATATGTGCTATATTTGAAGTTCATATGCTTCGTGCTCTTTTCATGATTGGATTGTGAAAGCAGGAGAGGAGAGAGGTGAAATGCATGTACTCAGTCATCTTTGATCCCATTCAGCAATAATCATCTTTTACATTGCCTTTGTCATTTCTTGTTTGGGGAAAATTTGTAGAGAGATTTAGTTGGAGCATACTTGAGGACAAGTATATTTCAAGTTTGGGGCGGTGTCCCTTTCTATCGACATACTAGTCACCAACAATTTCTCCCACAACTGATCCTCAGTTGTTCCCTCCCTTTCTATCCATCCATTTAATGGGTAGGACTTTCTTGGGCTCTCTATTGGTTACCACAACCAAAGTGGACAACGATCAGATCAAATAATTCACAATTGTTTGTCTTGGGAAGCCTCCAATACCCCTCTATTTATAGTAGAGGCTAGGGTCAAGGTTCCCAATCAGTGTGGGAGTAGAAGGGCTTGGTGTCACATGATTATCTATTACCCTGAGTCCACACTCCTAATGGCTACACAGACAAAGGCAAGTGGACTTGGGCATCTGTCCCTAGAATAGATCCAATATTTCACTCAGACAATATATATGTAAAAATAGTAATACAAGATATAACAAGTACTAAAAGGGGATAGAGAAGCATGTACCCATTTCTAGATTCAATTACGCCCATTGCATTGTATTCTAGAGCTTAGAATCTTAAGTGCAGTGGATCTTCATTTGGAAACTACAAATTTGATAAACAAAATATATTAATGCTAAAGCATTGAGTACGCTCTACAAAGTCATGTAAAGAGTTTAAGAATAATGCAAAACTTTCTTGGATAGAAACATGATCATAGTCAGGAAGATGAAACAAAGTGAGGACACTTAATGATATCATTTTATACAAAATATGTTTTAGGTTCCTCTATCCATTGTGTCAACATTAGGTTGCATAATGGACTTCTGTACATTATATTCAAGGTTTGACAATGTAGAATACTCAATCATGAAAGTAGTAATCATAGGAACAATAGCTCAACCAAGTAAATAACTAGCCAAGAATTCATATGAGCATACATACAAGCAAGCCAATATCATAGAAGGGTCAAGAGGAAAGCGTACAATGCGAGTAGAGTACATGATTAACCATTGATTAGAAAACCATTAGTAATAACTTTGACTAGATCTTGAAAATTGAGTTAAAAAAGTGATCATGGGATTCAAATGAGTATAAATGGATCAATATAAACAAGATTAGGTATGGTTAATCTTAATTATGATGGTTAGATGTGTCACCTAGATTTAGGTTTCATATCATACATCATTGATCTCAATTATCTCAAACTAAGTCATGCATGTCCATTATCATGTTACATCATACATCATGGATTCAAAATAGATCTAAATGTGACACATAACTACTTAATCAGAGATCTAGTGTAAGGTTTTCAAGATCTTAATTAGAGAATTCATGAGATCCAAGTAAGATAAGAAACCTAGACATCAACATAGTCAAACTAGTCATTTTGAGTCTTTATCATGTAAGATGATCATCATTAGTGTTTAGATGGGGTCCATATGAGTTATACATTATAAACATCCTAAGATGTTGATATAAGATTATTACATAACATAGATCATCATTAGAGTAAGGTTGGAAAGTATCCATGTTAAGCGTATTCAAGGTTCAAAGTACATCATTAGGTCAAAAGGAGTACAAGTATGAGCAAATCCGAATCTTAGTATAGCATGCATAAAAAACTACTGATTTGAATTGAGCATAAGGTTTTTGGACACAAAGAATTAACTTTAGGCATTAAAGAGGTAACCTTTAGCATAAAACCCCATTTTAGACCATTTATGTCACGCCCCGATCTCACATTAACCACAGACCACAAGATTAGGGCGCGACAGGATGGGATTATCATATAAACAAACCACTGAGAATTTTTCTTTTTAAAACCTCGTAATGATATCCGGATTATTGCTGTAAACTAAAACAAAAATAACTATTGCGGAAGCATTTCAATTAAACTGGCTAGAGAACATAAACAGAGTTTACAACATGTAATATTGTTTAACAGAAAGTAAACATAACAGTTAATTTACAACTTTATACACATTCGCCATACATACTCTCTCTCACCCACACCATGTCCCAAGGACCGAGGGGAAAGGACTAAGAGACCACTATCTAACTAAACTAACTACATATACCTTCTACAAATTAAGTGTTAGGATGAAATGATCCTTCTGATTCTTGGAATTTGTCGCTGACCTGAAAATGTTTGAGTAGAGGAATGAGCCTACTCGCTCAGTGAATAATATTTCACTTAGCCATCATCGGATAACTCCATATTTTACATTTAACAGGAATATGTAAATAAAATAACAAACTGAGCAGTTCTAATTAAACAGTGCAATTATCACAGAAAAGGATAATGAACATTTAAAGAACAAGTATTATAAATTCTTAATCTGAACATACACAAGTTTCATATTAATCTACCTTAATTCTATGTAATCATCTTTTAACTTATGCCCTGATCATATGCAGTGTACTCTGCATATAAAGTCTCGTAGCGAACTACGAACCCACCGTACAAGACTTAGCGACACACCCGGGAAATGCTAAGTCTGACTGCCGTCCTGGTCTGCGTCAGGACTCTCAGGCTCACACGGCCTCACTGCACTCTCAAAGAGTGTACTCTAGACTCCTCCTCTAACCTGAGCACACAGGCGGAGAGTCTGGGTTACCACTGTGACACACGCACAGATTATTGTTGAATAACCCCTATTTACTCTAGTGCCACCGTGACACACGCACGGATTATTGTTGAACACTGCCTCTCTGTCCTCGTGCCACCGTGACACACGCACGGATTATTGTTGAACACGAGCCACCGACCATCTAGACACACGCTAGGTAGGTCGTTTCACCCCTAAGGCACAGACCTCCAAAAGGGGTTCTACGGTGTCAGGGCATCTAAGTCTAACACATTTTATTATAACAAGAAAACTCTTATAACATTGTGTCTCTCCCACACATATTCGACTACTAGAATATATTGTAATTATGCAATTCACTAGCTGAAACCAGAAGTTCAACTTTCATAACATTTCTATATATAGTGCAACAACTATTCATTTATATCGCAATAACTCATAACTCAACTATGCTTTCATGCAAACAAATTCGTTCACTGTAAATAGATTTCATATCTATTCCACGTCTCTATACTGATTTCATATTACTGAACATTCAAATATATTGTATTGAAAGGAATACTCAATCTGAAATATTTTATCGCATTTATTCGCATCTTACTGAAATTACTCATAAAGCATACACATTTATTTTAGTAATCATTTCATTTCATTTGAACTATGCAAATTAAAAGTCTAGGGATGATAACTATGCTCGACATCCGAGTAATCTCTATTACCTAGATATACACATAAACAACATTTTCATATACGCAATATCTACGATTAAACGAGTTAAACCTTGATAATTAAGTGAGATAATACTCACCCAATTCGGGAAGTTCGAATTCGTCCAGATCCGTCTAGGAACACGTCCAGAGTCCAATTTCCGAGCACACGCAAGTCGTCTTCAACCTCGGTTCAGTTCACTTCAGACTCGAATCTGCTTCACACACAGCTGATCGTGACTTTTGGTTTCGAATTTGCGTTCGGGACCCTTGGCCGAACTCCATGGCAAGCTCCCAGTGAATTGGTTGTTATTGAGCATCAACACCTTCATGTTTGTGAGTTTCCCTATGCCTTCGGGCACAGGTCCAACTAACTTGTTGTAGCTGAAACCAAGCATCGATAGGTTGATCATATTGGCTATTGTCCCTTGCGCATCAAGGTAACCGGATATGTTGATGGATGGGGTCGAGAGCTCTTGCAGAGAGACCGCGTTGTAAAGGTCGAGTGGTATCTGACCATGTAGGTTGTTGTTTCCGATGCGAAGAACCCTCAGCTGCGAGCAATTACCAAAGCCCTTGGGGAGTTCACTGTCCAGTTTGTTGAACGAGAGATCCAGTGCTTGCAGGCAATGAGCGCCAGCAGCGCAGATGAAGGGAGGTATAGGGCCCGAGAAAGAGTTGTGGATGGCGTTTACGGCGACCAGGTACTGGGCACTTGCCCACCAACCCGAAAGGGGGAGTGGCCCGCTGAAGAGGTTGCTAGAAAAATCTAGAGTTTGGAACGGTAGGGATTGATTGTGCTCTTCCTGCGGTAGCATCTTCCAATCAGCCAAAACAACCTTGTCGTCCAGATGATTGAAGCTGACGTCCAAGACGACGAGGCGGGCCGACCACAGTAGGTCCGGCTCCAAGCCCCCACAGAGGTGACGGCGTTGGATGCAGAGAACCTCAATGTACAGACCACCGGCTGTGATAGCTGCGGATCCACATTTGAACCTCAAGGCCGAGCTCAGAGCTGGCCTTTGCTTGCCGTTTCGTGTGCCCAAGGGGGCTCCTGGCCGCCCTCCAAGCTGCTGTGCGGCCGCAGCTCTACCTTGCAGGTCAGCTGTAGGTGGGGCGCCATGGAAGGGGGCGAGGAAGGAGGAAGGAAGAAGGGAAGAGGAAGAGGGAAGGTAGAGGAGGGAGAGGTGTAGCTGAATCGGCTATGGGCCAAGAAATCGCCCAGCCATCGCCTCTGTATTCCTCTGTGAGTCGCGCGCTACAGTGCGCCGACTCTCCCTGTTGTATCGGGTGGAAGATGAAAGGATAAGCGAGAAAAAAAAGAAAAGAGAAATAAAAGGCTAATAAATTTGGATATTTTGCAAATTCAGCCCCAAAACTTGAAACTATTATATCTTTTGCGTCGATTGTCCAATTGAAATGATTCCTTTTGCAAATTTGCAAGCACGAGGTCCTCTACAACCCTAAAGCGAGAAAACATGCTACTTAGCATGTTTCAACTAATCAAAATACTAATCGCTTATGTATACTTAATTCAACTTAATTAACTTAATGATCAACGTTGCTATTATCATTAATTACCTCTGATGACTCAAACTCAACTATTGATTCACGACGTAACTTATCTTGATTAACCATATTGTTTAACAGAGCGTTTAGCACTAATCAAGACACTTCACGCTAATCGAGGTATTTATTAGTTAACTTAGTTATGGGTCATAACAATCTCCCTCCCTTATAAGAATTTCGTCCCGAAATTCCTAAAAGAGTAAAGGAAACTTGTTACACATCTCTGACTCAAGCTCCCATGTGGCTTCCTCTAAATTATGGTTCCTCTATAAGACCTTCACGAAAGGCATCTCACGATTCTTGAGTTCTTTGATCCTCCAATCAACTATCTGTACTGGTCCCTCAACATAGGACACATCAGGTATGAGCTGTATAAGTTCTGGGTCCACTATCTTCTCAATGATAGGATATGGGCCCATAAACCTAGGAGTCAGTTTGCCTCTCTTGACAAACCTCAACACTTCTTTCCACGGTGAAACCCTCAGATACATTTCATCACCAACCTGAAATTCAAGAGGTCAACGTCTCTTCTCAGCATAGCTCTTCTGCCTGTCCTATGTAACTTTCAACTGTTCTTTGATCACAGTAATCTTTTCAGTGGTCAAATCTACTATCTCAGGTCCAAGAATCTGCTTTTCACCAACCTCATACCAACATATGGGTGATCTACACTTTCTACCATACAGAGCTTCATACAGGGCCATATCAAGACTGGAATGGTGACTATTATTGTATGCAAACTCTATAAGGCTCAAGTATTCTTCCTAACTTTCACAGAAATGCAAGACACCTGCTCTCATCATGTCCTCAAAATTCTGAATGGTCCCCTCTGACTAACCATCCGTATGAGGGTGAAAAGTTGTATTGAATCTCAACTTTGTGCCCTAAGCACAATACAGCTGATTCCAAAATCTGGATGTGAACTTAGGATACTGTGCAACCTGAATATCTCATCCACGAATATCTTTGCCAACTTTGAGACATCAAAGGTTGACTTGACATGAAGAAAATGAGCAGACTAAATTAGTCTATCCATAATCATTCATATCGAGTCACAACCTCTAGGTGTCCTGGGCAACCCTATCACAAAATCCATTGTGATATGTTCCCACTTCCACTCTGGTATAGGAAGAGATTGCAATGTACCTACAGGTTTCTGGTGCTCAGCCTTAACTTGCTGACACACACTACATCTAGCCACATACTCAGCTACATCCTTTTTCATACCTGACCACCAGTACAATTCCTTGAGATTCCTGTACATCTTAGTGTTACCTGGATACATAACATACATTGATGCATGTGCTTTCTCAAGAATATTTTCTTTCAAATCACTATCTCGAGGTACACGCAACTTGTCATGCTAATACAACACACCACCATTTGAAAACCTAAACTCTGGTCTCTTTCCCCTGTCATGTCATGCATGATCTGCTGCAACTCACTGTCACCCTACTATAGTTCCTTGATTTGATCGTAAAAAGTAGGCTTGACTTGCATCTGTACAATCAAACCACTCTATTCTGTCATCCCTAAGTCTAAGTTCAACTTCTGCATCTCTATTAGCAGGTCTCTATTGAAACCTGTCATAGAGAATGCATTAGCTGTTGAACTTGACTTTCTGTTGAAAGCATCATTCACCACATTCTCTTTACCAGGGTGGTGATCTATTGTCACATCATAAAGATAGTGACGCCATGTCTTAAAAACATGAACTACACCAACTATCTTCGGATCATATATCGGGTAATACTCCGATTTCTATGCTACTTTCTTATAGCTACATTTTAGCTTTATGTTTTACTCTTTTTTTTTCTCTAAGTTATTTCATGTTGTTCAAGTACCGTTCAGATTAGCTACCTATAAAACCCTAGATCACTATCACTACCAGATTACATTACACAGAACAAATCTCAAGGTCTTATTTTACAAGGTTACTAGTATTCATGGTTTCATCACTAATGATATCCCTTGAACTACTACAACTCTAATTATTCTAGGGTTTGGTCCTTATTAGTAACATAGCATTATTGTGTGTGTGTGGTCGATTATATAAATCAATTTGAGTTGCTTGGGTCAATAGCATATTAACCCAACACTCAGCTTTAATTATATTGGCTGAAAATTCAGTTTTCAGAATAGTTTCTGTAATTCATTTATTAAACAGCTAACAGAAGCTCCAAAAATTCTGGAAATTTTATATGTTGTACCTAATGAAGTTTTAGACTTCCAGTAAAAATTTGAGATCATTTCAAGTTATGAATAAATAATTAAAAATCAAACAGTGCACTGCTATATTGCAGTCTGCAGCAGGTTCGATCGAGTTGTAAACTCGGCCGACACCCTCTGTAGAGATCAAAAGTCATCCAAAAATTACGCCAATTTAGTAGCGTGTCTAAAATTGTGATTTTCAAGCACAATTAAAATTTGAGATCAATTGGATATACAAATAAAAAGATAGAATTCAATTACCACCCTGCTATATCATTCTGAAAATGTGATCATATAATTGTAAATACTGAGAAATTCTTATATCATGCATTCATATTCTAAGTTATGTGTTTGTTCTTTATTTTAAAAACTAATTTGTTAGTCTATAGAGACTTAGAATCCAAAGGTAATATGTATGAATGTATTTAACTTTATAATAAAGATATGCATTCCATACTCTCAATTATGTCTTGTAATTCTCGTTCCTTAATCAAGTCATCATTTTTAACATTTCCTTTAATCCAACTAAGTTTCTTGTCTTGATCTTATGATTTTTATAAGACTCTTTATTTCTATGTACTTATTGTATGCTCAACTTATTTTCTTCTATTTTCCCTTCACCTTAAAGTACATAAAGTATTTTACTCCATTCCATGATCCAACCCAAATTTGATTCTTACGTCCTAGCCCTTACATGCTTTTCTCATATCCTTTCCATACTCTTATATTTAGAGTTCATATAATATAAATCATTGAATTTAATTTGAACCTTATATCATTTTCTTTTATTTCCAATTAAGGATTGCACATATGAGGTTCCAACATTGGCCTCTGATATCATTTCCAGCAAATTCTTAGCTGTTCTAATCTTTCTCTTACATTTCAACGTCTTATCGTATGTACATTTTTACTATGATTCAGGTCTAAATCATTCAGAGTCTACTCTAATTATACTGTTAATAGGAGTCATTAGATCCCAGTAACGCATCCTGCCAGCCGGACCAGGCCGAACCTGTAGTCCTGAAGCCAAGAGCTACTCAGGATTAACCAACTCCTATTGATCTTAAACATGTGAAAAGAATATCCACTCCGAGCAAACTCATTTAATCATAATTTCAGGTCTACTTTAGTACTAAGAAAACAAACACTTAACAATTCACTTCATAACACAACAATATAAAAGAATCATGTTTATTTTACAAACTGAAAATTTCATTTCATGCATATAAGAGCGTTTCTAATAATCTCCAATTAAATTAACAATGTAAGGCAAGAGTTGTATCACATCCTATATATTTAATCTCTTACTCCTACATTAATTTCTTATCTCATAACCCTAAGATTTCTAGGGTTTTCTCTCTAGCCTATCCTTCCTCTGCATACCTGGCCAAGGCATCCAGAGAAGAACAGACAGAGTAGCTTGATACTGGTCAATCTAAGTATTCAGACACCTGGCCAGGGTATCTAAACACTCAGACCTTCCAGAGCTAAAACACATCATTCATTATTCGTCTTACTTATAACATTATCTTTTGACCTTAATGATTCTTAACGACTCAACTTAAGCTCATTACTTGATTCTCGTGACCACATCCTCTTCCTGTTATCTACAATAATATAACAGAACACTTCCTGTTAGAAAATTACAGATAGAAGAAGGACTCATAAACCTTAATCCTATTGGTCTCTTATCGTCCCCTGACCTTGACTTAGAGTATTCATATACTCAACCTATGCTCTGATACCAAAATTGTCACGCCCCGATCTCACATTAACCACAGACCACAAGATTAGGGCGCGACAGGATGGGATTATCATATAAACAAACCACTGAGAATTTTTCTTTTTAAAACCTCGTAATGATATCCGGATTATTGCTGTAAACTAAAACAAAAATAACTATTGCGGAAGCATTTCAATTAAACTGGCTAGAGAACATAAACAGAGTTTACAACATGTAATATTGTTTAACAGAAAGTAAACATAACAGTTAATTTACAACTTTATACACATTCGCCATACATACTCTCTCTCACCCACACCATGTCCCAAGGACCGAGGGGAAAGGACTAAGAGACCACTATCTAACTAAACTAACTACATATACCTTCTACAGATTAAGTGTTAGGATGAAATGATCCTTCTGATTCTTGGAATTTGTCGCTGACCTGAAAATGTTTGAGTAGAGGAATGAGCCTACTCGCTCAGTGAATAATATTTCACTTAGCCATCATCGGATAACTCCATATTTTACATTTAACAGGAATATGTAAATAAAATAACAAACTGAGCAGTTCTAATTAAACAGTGCAATTATCGCAGAAAAGGATAATGAACATTTAAAGAACAAGTATTATAAATTCTTAATCTGAACATACACAAGTTTCATATTAATCTACCTTAATTCTATGTAATCATCTTTTAACTTATGCCCTGATCATATGCAGTGTACTCTGCATATAAAGTCTCGTAGCGAACTACGAACCCACCGTACAAGACTTAGCGACACACCCGGGAAATGCTAAGTCTGACTGCCGTCCTGGTCTGCGTCAGGACTCTCAGGCTCACACGGCCTCACTGCACTCTCAAAGAGTGTACTCTAGACTCCTCCTCTAACCTGAGCACACAGGCGGAGAGTCTGGGTTACCACTGTGACACACGCACAGATTATTGTTGAATAACCCCTATTTACTCCAGTGCCACCGTGACACACGCACGGATTATTGTTGAACACTGCCTCTCTGTCCTCGTGCCACCGTGACACACGCACGGATTATTGTTGAACACGAGCCACCGACCATCTAGACACACGCTAGGTAGGTCGTTTCACCCCTAAGGCACAAACCTCCAAAAGGGGTTCTACGGTGTCAGGGCATCTAAGTCTAACACATTTTATTATAACAAGAAAACTCTTATAACATTGTGTCTCTCCCACACATATTCGACTACTAGAATATATTGTAATTATGCAATTCACTAGCTGAAACCAGAAGTTCAACTTTCATAACATTTCTATATATAGTGCAACAACTATTCATTTATATCGCAATAACTCATAACTCAACTATGCTTTCATGCAAACAAATTCGTTCACTGTAAATAGATTTCATATCTATTCCACGTCTCTATACTGATTTCATATTACTGAACATTCAAATATATTGTATTGAAAGGAATACTCAATCTGAAATATTTTATCGCATTTATTCGCATCTTACTGAAATTACTCATAAAGCATACACATTTATTTTAGTAATCATTTCATTTCATTTGAACTATGCAAATTAAAAGTCTAGGGATGATAACTATGCTCGACATCCGAGTAATCTCTATTACCTAGATATACACATAAACAACATTTTCATATACGCAATATCTACGATTAAACGAGTTAAACCTTGATAATTAAGTGAGATAATACTCACCCAATTCGGGAAGTTCGAATTCGTCCAGATCCGTCTAGGAACACGTCCAGAGTCCAATTTCCGAGCACACGCAAGTCGTCTTCAACCTCGGTTCAGTTCACTTCAGACTCGAATCTGCTTCACACACAGCTGATCGTGACTTTTGGTTTCGAATTTGCGTTCGGGACCCTTGGCCGAACTCCATGGCAAGCTCCCAGTGAATTGGTTGTTATTGAGCATCAACACCTTCATGTTTGTGAGTTTCCCTATGCCTTCGGGCACAGGTCCAACTAACTTGTTGTAGCTGAAATCAAGCATCGATAGGTTGATCATATTGGCTATTGTCCCTTGCGCATCAAGGTAACCGGATATGTTGATGGATGGGGTCGAGAGCTCTTGCAGAGAGACCACGTTGTAAAGGTCGAGTGGTATCTGACCATGTAGGTTGTTGTTTCCGATGCGAATAACCCTCAGCTGCGAGCAATTACCAAAGCCCTTGGGGAGTTCACTGTCCAGTTTGTTGAACGAGAGATCCAGTGCTTGCAGGCGATGAGCGCCAGCAGCGCAGATGAAGGGAGGTATAGGGCCCGAGAAAGAGTTGTGGATGGCGTTTACGGCGACCAGGTACTGGGCACTTGCCCACCAACCCGAAAGGGGGAGTGGCCCGCTGAAGAGGTTGCTAGAAAAATCTAGAGTTTGGAACGGTAGGGATTGATTGTGCTCTTCCTGCGGTAGCATCTTCCAATCAGCCAAAACAACCTTGTCGTCCAGATGATTGAAGCTGACGTCCAAGACGACGAGGCGGGCCGACCACAGTAGGTCCGGCTCCAAGCCCCCACAGAGGTGACGGCGTTGGATGCAGAGAACCTCAATGTACAGACCACCGGCTGTGATAGCTGCGGATCCACATTTGAACCTCAAGGCCGAGCTCAGAGCTGGCCTTTGCTTGCCGTTTCGTGTGCCCAAGGGGGCTCCTGGCCGCCCTCCAAGCTGCTGTGCGGCCGCAGCTCTACCTTGCAGGTCAGCTGTAGGTGGGGCGCCATGGAAGGGGGCGAGGAAGGAGGAAGGAAGAAGGGAAGAGGAAGAGGGAAGGTAGAGGAGGGAGAGGTGTAGCTGAATCGGCTATGGGCCAAGAAATCGCCCAGCCATCGCCTCTGTATTCCTCTGTGAGTCACGCGCTACAGTGCGCCGACTCTCCCTGTTGTATCGGGTGGAAGATGAAAGGATAAGCGAGAAAAAAAAGAAAAGAGAAATAAAAGGCTAATAAATTTGGATATTTTGCAAATTCAGCCCCAAAACTTGAAACTATTATATCTTTTGTGTCGATTGTCCAATTGAAATGATTCCTTTTGCAAATTTGCAAGCACGAGGTCCTCTACAACCCTAAAGCGAGAAAACATGCTACTTAGCGTGTTTCAACTAATCAAAATACTAATCGCTTATGTATACTTAATTCAACTTAATTAACTTAATGATCAACGTTGCTATTATCATTAATTACCTCTGATGACTCAAACTCAACTATTGATTCACGACGTAACTTATCTTGATTAACCATATTGTTTAACAGAGCGTTTAGCACTAATCAAGACACTTCACGCTAATCGAGGTATTTATTAGTTAACTTAGTTATGGGTCATAACAATTTAAGACATATTGTATCATTATAGGGCACAAAGATGGATTAAGTTCGAATCTTTGTGCATAAAGATGTACAAGGCACTGATGTTAGCCTATCATAGGGTTTTGAGGCACAAAAGAGCAAGATTAAGCATTAGATGGCAACAAACATATAAAAAGAGATCAAATATCATCATATTTAGCACAAAAAGTCGCACTACTGCAAGAATTAGATCTTGAGACTAGTCCTATTGCAAATATCAAGTTCTCTAGATAAAAAATGATATATTTTATGCCTCATTTGGCCTAAGGATGTGGGAGACATCATTCTTTGTAGTTTTACCTCAAAATAAGGATCCTAGATCATTGGATCTTAATCCAGTGGTCATGGGTGGGCCACGTAGGCCGGATGGGAGTTGGAACTCAGTGGCATCACCCAAACTCTCGCTATCGCTCACCACCTCCATGCATTACTCTTGCACGGTTGGGAGCTGCTCCCCATCGTCGCCCAACTGTATGCTAATCTAGTGGGTGGGGCGCGGTCAACCAACCCAGAGGGGGGGAGAAGCCAATCTAGACCCTCGACACTAGGGTGTCCATGATCCTATGGTCGAGAACATCCCTCCCTTGGTTCCATATCACCCAAATTGGCCTAGCCTCCACAACATCATGGTCAGCGAGCTCGCCGAAGCTCGGTTGAATCAGAAAGGCGGAGGTGTTGTGGATCTTGGGAGGGTGCCATTTGGCTTTGCCTTGGTCCGTCGAGGTCATGGTTGCCCTTTTATGTCACCACATGTGGTCAAGGAGGGGGAACCCAAAGTTTCTAGGTGGCAGTTCCGTGGGATGATGGAGGAGGAGAAAGGGGGTTAGGGTTCACAAGAACGAGGGGTAAAGGGGGGAAACAAGTTGGCGGATGAGCTTTATAGGAATATGAGGGGCTTATTAGGGGGAAGAAGGCAGGAAAAGGGTGTATGGTTGGTGCCATGGAGGGGAGGGTAGGTGGTGTCTGACATCACTTGCACTAGGGAGTGTACGGAGGTGCAAGACAACTTCTTGGACATCAGATCAAAGGCTGAATTCGTGGGTGAGGGATCCAACAACCAAATGTTGCTGCTCACTAAACTGTGGCATGTGATTGGTCAGTGGTAATGGGTCACATACTAGTCTAAGGCAAGGGGAGGCACCCACTCACTGGTTCGAGCCCTTAAGATTGGCCCAATAAGGCTCCAACACCGATTAAAAAAGAATTAACTAAATTAAAATCAAGTAGATAAGATTCAAACTTGGAAAGGCCCTAACTTGGGCTATGATAATCCAATTTGGATGATTTTTGTGCAATTGGATTCAAAATTGAATCCTCTACAACATGAATTATACTTCAAAACAAGAAGAATTCCCTAAAAGGTTTCAATTTTTATTACAAGTTGATGACACATAACAAGCATGGCTCTTAGTTCAAAACTCAAATTATAGTCATATATAAGCACAAAGTGAAATCTAATCAAATAAAATTCATCAATTGAGCATAAAGTGACTTGAAGTCATCAAATTGAGGGTGAGGAAGGTTATTTAGAACAATAGAGCATCTGCTGAGTCAATATGCACATAATTTGAATGAGAGAAAAACCAAGTTATCACATCATCCCCATCCTAATTAGAATTTCGTCAGCAAATTTAGTTCAACTCTTCAATTGAGATGTGGACCTCTCATTCTATATCAAAGAAAAAAACATCATTAAATTATCACTTTTATATCATTCTCATCCTAGAATTTGATGCATCGAGTATCAAGATCAAATCATAGTCATATAGATCATCAAATTGGAGGTATCAACACACATGCCAAAATTTTGGAGAGGTTATCCTATATATTTCACCAAATTTGGAGAGATCACATTTTAGGTCAAGGAATAGAGTTCTTCAAATTGATAGTAAAGCATGATTTCCATTCCCAACATTTTGAGTTATAGCTTCTACATGGACCTAGGTGGGGTTATACATCCATGATTGAGATTTCATATTTCAACCATATTAGACAAACATCATATTTCAACATAATGATTTCTTGCTCTAAATCGATGGAAGGGCCCACCCTACTCCATATGATGCTTAACCCTAAGTCATAAATTGAGCGATTCAACATAATGGTCGTTTCAAAATTTTGAGATTTGGAACATGAAGGTCGTCAGTCATATATCAAGGGTGATCTCAAGATCTAAATAGGGTGATCACGAGAGTCAAGATCATTAATCTTGAGTCAAGATTTCATTATTTTGTATCAAGAGTCAAGTTTGGGCTTCAATGTCACAATCTGAACATTTCAAAGCTAGGGTTTAGATTCTTATTTTAGACCTTACATGTGACTCAAGGTTCTACCCTTCCAAAGGTTTCTATTGAGATGTCATTCCAATTTTCCTTAAGGTTTCTCCAATCAACATTCGAGTGCATTATTTTCTGTGTAATTCTTTTACCCATATTTTCTCCAACTCTTAGGGTGCACCTCATTTGCTTTATGTATTAGCATTGGGCTCATGGAGACCTTCCCTCCTGGGCTTGGTCTTCATGTTGGCCTTCCCTCTTGGGCTTGGCCTCTTGGTGACCTTCCCTCCTGGGCTTGGTATTCATGTTGGAGTTCCCTCCTGGGCTTGGCCTATTGGTGTCAGACACATCCTTAGTTACTTTTCCTTATACCCCTTAGAGATGGCATAGTTGGGTTTTAAAGAATTATACTCAATATACATCCTTTCATGCTTTGTATACTTAACTCTCCAAACATTTAGTGATATTCAAGGTTATCCCAATTCTTAAATTGATCTATTAACTCACCCTTCTAGGGGTGATCACTCATCCATATACAATAATCAAGCAACATTTTGAGTATTATTCAAATTTCATGGCATCCATATCGAGTTTATTTACATGGTATTCATGGTTGATGAGTGTTCTAGGCCTTGGTTTTCATAGGCACTTGGCTACTAGCTAAAATCAACATCATCATATTCTAAGATCGTCATTGAATCAAGATTTTGAGTTTCATTATGAACATTATTGTAGACATAACCCATTAGGGACCTAGGTCAAGAAATCAATGTTGTATAGAAGCGGTCACCTTTCCAAGCTGTAAATGATAAATAAGATGACAATTTTATAGGTCGTCATAATGGGGGTGTGACCTAGGTTAGGGGGGGTCACAAGTCAACTACCACCGTAACGCAACACACTAGTCTACATTGGTCATGAGTTATCAAGCATATCTGAATAGGGTGACTATTCACTATCAAATTGTATTTCACAAGATCACGAGTCAGACCTAAAGATAATAATAGGGCAACCATACTTCAAGATTTTGTAAGATCAAAGTCATAATTTCATTCCCTTCCTTTCAAGGTCATGGTAAGGGTAGATTTGGAAATCGAGAAGTCAAATTGAGGACTCACGAGTTTGATCATAATAGGGCTAGAGTGATATTCATGTCCATCATGTTATTCAAAATTGAGCTTGCAAAAGAGGAATGGAAGTCAATAGGTAAATGCCTCTTGTATCTAAGTCTCTACGTCATGATCTAGGGGTCCAAAGACATAGTTGTACCAAAAGTACGTGATGTGATACATATCAATAGGGTGGGATTTTCTTAGTTTTGTTTGAGGTTTGATCAAAACAGGGACAATGTAGCTTTAGTCAATAGGGACTCTATCAAACATGGGGTATAGGACATAAGATCCATCTTATATTATCAACATCAAGGATTTATCTCAAACATATAATGCACTTATATCTAATCGGTACACGTTGAGTTTGTGTGAACTTTATACATGCGTACACTACTTTCACAAGTACTTTCATTGATCAAATATGGTCTTTTATTCAAGATTAGATCATGACACTATCATCTAGATTATATTTCATGAGTTCAAACCAATTTTAGTTTTTCCTCGCATAATCTACCCATAATCAAGAAATCATGTGTTTAGTAGTAATGAGAGACAAACCACATGAGGGGATGAGAAGACTAACTATTCATCATTTACGTGGGTGTCTTAGGTAGTCCTTAAAAAAGAGTTGAGATGGTACAAGACTCTCTAAGCTTTAGGGGTAGATGTGTTATTCCTTACATATATAGAGGCCTGTGTGTTTGGCTCTGATACCATTTGTCACAAAACTGTTTATTACCCTAAGCCCACATTCCTAATGTCTACATAGACAAAGGCGAGTGGACCTGGGCGTCCGTCCCTAGAATGGATTGAATATTTCACACAGACAATATATATGTAAAAATAGTAACACAAGATATAACAAGTACTAAAAGGAGATAGAGAAGCTTGTACCCATTTCTATATTCAAGTATACCCATTTGCATTGGATTTTAGAGCTTAGAGTCTTGAGTGCAGTAGATCTTCATTTGGAAATTACAAATTTGATAAACATAATATATTAATGCTAAAGCATTAAGTACGATCTAAAAAGGCATGTAAAAAGGTTAAGAATAATACAAAAGTTTCTTGCCTAGAAACATGATAATAGTCAAGAAGATGAAACAAAGCGAGGCCACTTAACGATATCATTTTATATAAAACATGTTTTAGGTTCCTTTATCCATTGTGTCATAGGTTGCATAATGGACTTCTGTACATTATATTAAAGGTTTGACAATGTAGAATACTCATAATGAAAGTAGTAATCATAGGAATAATAGCTCAACCAAGCAAATAAGCAGCCAAGCATTCATACGAGCACACATACAAGCAAGCCAATATGATAGCAGGGTCAAGAGGAAAGCACACCTTGAGAGTAGAGTACATGATCAACCATTGATTAGAAAACCATAAGTAATAACGTTGACTAGATCTTGACAATTGAGTCCACAAAGTGATCTCGGGATTCAAATAAGTATGAATGGATTAATATCAACAAGAATAGGTATGGTTAATTATTATTATGATGGTTGGATGTGTCACCTAGATCTAGGTTTCATATCATACATCATTGATCTTAGTTATCTCAAACTAAGTTATGCATGTGCATTATCATGTTACATCATACATCATGGATTAAAAATAGATCTGAGTGTGACACATAACTTCTAAATCAGAGATCTAGTATAAGGTTTTCAAGATCTTTATTAGAGAAATCATGAGATCCAAGTAAGATAAGAAACCTAGACATAAACATAGTCAAACTAGTCATTTTGAGTCTTTATCATGCAATATGGTCATAATTAGAGTTTAGATGGGTCCATATGAGTTAGGCATCATTAACATCCTAAGATGTTGATCTAATATTATTACATAACATAGATCAACATTAGATCAAGGTTGTAGATTTATTATCAAATTATCCATGTTAAGCGTATTCAAGGTTCAAAGTACATCATTAGGTAAAAAGTAGTATAAGTTTGAGCATATACAAATTTTATTATAGCATGCATAAAAAACTACTGATTCAAATCAAGCATGAGGTTTTTGGAAACAAAGAATAAACTTTAGGCATTAAAGAGGTAACCTTTAGCGTAAAACCCCATTTTAGGTCATTTAAGACACATTGGATCACTATAGGGTACAAGGATGGATTACGTTCGAATCTTCATGCATAAAGATGTACAATGTACTGATATTAGGCTATCATAGGGTTTTGGGGCACGAAAGAGCAAGCTTAAGCATTAGATGGCATCAAACATGTAGAAAGAGATCAAATATCATCATATTTTCAACAAAAAGTAGCACTACAGAAATAATTAGGTCGTGAAACTAGTACCATTGCAAAGATGAGGTTCGTTATATCAAAAATGATATATTGTATGACTCATTTGGCCCAAGGATGTGGGAGATAACATTCTTCATAGTTTTACCTCAAAACTAGGATCCTGGATCGTTGGATTTTGATCCATTGGTCATGTGTGGGAATGCAGCCTGTATGGGCACTTGCACTCAGTGGCACATCCCAAACTCTCTCTATCACTTTCCACCTTCGTGCATCACTCTTGCTCAGTTGGGAGCCACTCCCCATCATCACCTGACTGTATGCCCATCCAATGGGCGGGGTGCGGTCAACCAGTGGTCAACTAGCCCAGTGAGGGCAGAGAAGCTGATATGGACCCTCAAAGATAGGGTGTCCATGGTCCTACATCTGAGAACATCCCTCGCTTGTCTCCATCTCACATGAACTGGCTCAACTGTCGTGGCGTCATGGTCAACGAGCTTGTTGGAGCTTGGTTAAATGGGGAAGGCAGAGGCACTGTGGATCTCAGGAGGGTGCTGCCTAGCTTTGCCTTGGTCTGTCGAGGTTGTGGCCGCCCTTGGATGTCACCAAACATAGTCAAGGAGGGGGCACCCAAATTGTCTAGGAGGCAGATTCATGGGAAGATGGAAGAGGAGAAAGGGGGCTAGGGTTTGCAGGAATGAGGGAAAAAGGGGGGGGGGGAATAAGTTGGCGGAGGAGCTTTATAGGAATAGGATGGGTTGATTGGGGGAAAGAAGGCATGAAAAGGGTGTCGAGTTGGTGCCATGGAGGGGCAGGTAGGTGGCCGCTTACATCACTTGCACTGGGGAGTGTACAGAGGTGCAAGACAACTTCTTGGCCATCAGATCAAAGGCTGAATATGTGGGCGAGAGATGGAACGACCAAATCTTGCTGCTCACTAAATCATGAAACGTGATTGGTCAGTAGTTCCAGATTGCATACCAGTCCAAGGCAAGGGAAGGTGCCCACTCGCTAGGCCAAGCCCTTAAGATAGGCCCAATAAGGCTCCAATAAGGGTTGAAAAAGAATTAACTCAATTAAATCAGGTGGATAAGATTCAAACATGGAAATGCCCTAACTTGGGCTATGATAATCCGATTGGGATGATTTTTACGTAATTGGATTCACAATTAAATCCTATAAAACATGACGTAAGTTCAAAGCAATGAGAGCTGGCTAAAAGGGTTAAATGTTTAATACAAGTTGATGACACCTAATAAGCATGGCTCTTAGTTCAAAACTGAAATTATAGTCATATATAAGCACATAGTGAAACCTAATCAAATTCAACTCACCAATTGAAAGTCACTTGAAGTAAGAGGGTGAGGAAGGTTATTGAATACAATAGAGCATCTAATAAGTCAAGATGTACATAATTTGAATGAGAGAAAAACTAGGTTATCACATCTGGAATCATGCATGTTCTAGAACCTACAAACTATGAGATAGTTGTCTTGCACTGTAAAAGTCATCTCCTATGTAAGACGGTCTTATCATGTAGTTTCCTATTCCAAATGAAATTGGAAATTTGAATCCAATTAATGCACATCATGACGTCAACACTAGTCCTTAATGCAATCAAATTTCCCTACGAATCGGGCATCTCACTCACGCTAGCTAGTTGTCTTGCAGCCACGAACCAGTCGTCTTGCTCACATGAGCCATTCATCTCATGACCATGAACCGGTCATCTCGCTCACGCAAGACGGTCTTCTCACGACCATCATGTGAGATGGTCTTCTCACAACCATCATGTGAGATAGTCGTATCGCTCACACGAGACGGTCGTCTCGTGCCCCAGGTTTGGCAGAACTCATCCAATTCAATTTCTAATCAACCTGACACTCCAAATAGTTAGTCCAACACTTAATCATGATGATTCTGAGTCCAATAAGTTGATATATTATTTAATTGAATACATAAACACCTTTAGCATTCAATCTATACATCATTCATGAATATACTCCTTTAATCCAAGTGTATCCTATGCGTGTGACCCTATAGGTCCAGAATTACATTGGCAGTGAATGTCCATAACAAACTTATGACATCACAAGCAAAGAGCGGTGCCTAGTAACACATCATTTCTACCCAAGTAATTTGCAAAGTTGGAGAACAACTTCAACCTTCAATGTGTGATTAGTGTTACAGTGATTGTATAGATTCTTTGTCTCAAATATTCAGATTGAACTCGAGGCATGAAATTGTCATCCTATCAACGTTCAATCCATGTTCCTTGAACATGATTAGATTGTCTGAGATGTGTATGAGTTCACATATCATATATTGAACCACATTAGTATGGATGCATATTTATCAATCTACTTATCAAGAGGCCTTGGATATTAAACTCTTATAGGAGGGAGAAATCCCATCTACATCACTCACACTCAGTTCCCATGTGTCAAAGCTACCCAATCATCACCTTTATGGCAACCCATATTTCAGGATGACGTTTGATGATGTCAAAGTATACCCAATTACATGTTATGAGCGTAGTGACTTCAGGTCTAAGAACCACAATCACCACTATCACTATGAGAGATGATTCTGACTACCATTTCATGGTCTCCATGTATCACTCAACTGGTGGGTCTGTCCGATACACTGTTGTCTAACATGTATATGTGTGCTTGTCTTGATATCATATATCATGACTAATGAGACTCTATCATTAGTCAGCACACACTCTAGTCTTATGTATTACCAATATCAATTTATCTTCCATAGTAATATCTGACTAGGGACATAACAAGAATGTATGTACTCTTATCATACATATGATCTCATCATTCAGGTCTTCAACTTGAAGACATATGTCATTGAGTAACATCATTATTTAGACATCTACTTATGTCTGTGTGAACATCTCATGACTGAGACAAACATAATATACATAATTACCTTTTATCATTATCAAATCGTGTATTTAATGCCACACTCCAATCATCATATGATTGTCTCTCTGGGCATACATACCAACAATACAACCATGTAGCATATATGTCTAGGGTTATACATGATGGTCCACATTGAATGATAACCCTTGTTTGCTCTCTTTACACATAGATGATGTTTAGTGCATTAAGAGAAAGTAGATATGCTTATGTTGTAGAAATACTCATGATGTAAATGTGTACATACAGTAGTCTTTCTATGTTGATAGATATACTGCTACTGTTGATTATGCTGATGATGATAGTTATCACATGCAATCAGTTATGCTTATATTGCTAATTATGACTCTATAATTAGAGATGCCTATACTAGAAATCATGCTTATGTAAATTGTTATGCTTATGTTGTTAGCTCTACTTATGATGTAGATCTTCCTGACCTATTAGACATGCTAATGGTGTTAGCAATGCTTATGTAACTAGACTTATTCATGATGATAGAGATGCTATGCTACTAGACTTGCTTATGATGCTAGATATGAACATGCTACTAATTGCCTATATTGTTAACAAGATAAAGGATGGCATTATGGATAATGATGATAATTGTTATCTGGTCCTTTATGTATCCTATTAATCATTACTTCTTATAAGCCTATCTATCATACATGTTTAATTTGCTTAAACTATTTAATTACTTAACCTATTGTAATCAAGAAGTGGTGTTGAGAGTTATGTCACTTGTTGGGACATGGCTCTCACCCGTGGGTCAGCACATCTTTTTAGGTGATCGACATCAGTGACAAAATATTTGTTGTAGTGAGAAGAAACTGTGATAATGGACATTAGAGAAGTTTGTTTAGATGTCTAGTGTGTCCTAGAAGTTATCCCTGTACTCTCAGGTATGGACAAAAAAATTTGTATATGGTGTTTCAAATGAATCAAGCTTTTGTTAGCATGTTAATACTGGCTTTATGTGACATGTATGAACTATGTTCTCTTGTGTATGTATTATGTGGTTGAGGTCATGGAACAATTTGTATTAACTTCTTCTCATAGTATGAATACAAGCAAGATGTTGGTCTTCATTATGAATGTTTATGAGCATGTAGTGATGTTAAAATCAATTTTAGTTTACCCTCTTTTCTGGGTTTGTGATTAACTAGTGATCAACCATGTTTTACGTTTTGAGTAACCTCATTTAGTGTGATATGTTCTCATAGAACATATTGTCATCAACACTAAGGAGGCAAGTAATATGATAAAAAGGTGTACCATCATGTTGAATACTTGGGTTTAGAATGCAAAACTATTCAAAGTATCTAGAGACCACCAAGTTTATGTGTTGTTGGCCATGGGTTGTAGATCCATCATCAAGGCTAATGGAATTCACCTTGTTTCTTTTCTTTCTTCCCTTCACAACATTAATATAAAGTCAGGTATTCCTGTCCCCATCATGTAACTACTGTAATATGGACTTCTCCTTCTACAACTCCTTCTAAGCTAGGACAACCTCCATTTTGAAATTCACATTTCTTAACAATCTATCATATGTTACAAAAGTATTTGCATCAAAATATAACTATATAAGATACACCACATCTTTCAAATTCTTTTTCTTTTGTAGGATATTCCCAAAAGTATTGGTATTCTACTATTTGATATACCTTCCAAAATTCAACATCATAGCATAGAATTTGAAGGAGGGATCCCCCACCCTTCCATATTCCATCCCTTTTCAATATCCTTTAAGTACTCATCATGTGTAAGCCACACATACAAGGATGAAAAAGGGGAGGGAGATGAGACACGTGAAGATGGAAGGAAGAAAAGCAGGAGAAGGCAATGATTAAAAAATCCTCCTTTTGGGAAGATACATCTCAATAGACATTAGGAATGCATTCCAAGCCATGTTCAGCGATCCCCTATCCAGGAATGTCAAGATGTGGGATCCCAAGACTGCTTGTCTAGCCAGACATAAGCACTACCTTTAAATGTAATCTAAAACAACTAGAATTTAAAAACCAACTACTGAAGTACTTGTATTGATGCGACTGGGTAAGGATTCCTCTCCAAACTTGAATTTCTCTCTAATTCTAGATTCATCTCACCATGTTAAAATGACTAGCATCCAATGATGGCTCCCAATATTTCTAGAAAGATAAACCACATCATCCCACAGAACATGTATCTTTGTTGTTGAACATTTTGCATAAATGGAGGTGATAGAAAAAACTCTTCCATTCCTATCAACCATGTGTACTGTGATAATTTATTGGGGTGAGTGAAAACCAGGGGAGAAAGTTTGAATCAACATACATTCCATACCTTACCATCTTCATCATTGTTGCTAAAACACCAGTCAAGTCAAACGATATCTGATAAATCTCCACCCTTAATGCATGAAACATAAGTTCTATAATTTCTAAAATGGAAGGTCTATGTCGCATGAAAAATTTCCCAATCATTCACCTAATTTTATTATTAGTCACCCCTCATATATCCAAAATATGACTTTATCCATAAAATAGAAAAAATGGTAATGTATGCCAGGTTCACACCATAACAATAGACACCCCTTTGAGGCAAACTCCATGTAATTGGGATATCTTATTCATCATGATAAAACTCCTGGTCCCCATAGAAATCTCCACCATGGGTTCAAACCTCCATGAGCGACTAGGAGCAACTAGATTGAAATCTTCCCCGTTCATAATGATGATCTCATCACATATGTTAAATGTATTGTGTCCATCTAGACTCTTAGTGATGATGAGAAGATATTCTTGTTTTCATCAAGGTGGTCCTCAAAATCTCTATGAAGTACCCAAGTTACCTATGGTTTAGCACCCTACATTTTCAATCTTGGTTCAGAGTTCATAAACGACATTGTACATCCCTTCTTCCAATATTCCTTGCCTGGAAAAATACATTATCATTTTTTTGAAGCCCTTGCATGATGTGATTCTGGGTTTGTTATTGAGAAGACAACAATAGAGCATCCAATGGAATTTGTAAGGTAGGAGCCAAACACATAATCTATGAAACATCCATAATCCTCTCCAAAAATGACACTTCAATAAATTTCTCACAAAATGTCCTTTGTTGAAGTGCGAATGAGATAAATTGAGGTATATCTACTTTAAAGGCTTCTATTAGAATCGAAGTTCCTAATTCATACTCTAAATGATTGGATAACTTCCCAAGTTGGATTTTCATCTCCACATTCCAGGGGTACATATCTAATAAAAACTAAGCTTTTGCTATCTCTTAACTCATGCCAAATCAGTTGAATATCGGAAGGACCTCCAATTTTGACAAAAGGTCCCTATCTATATTAACATCTTGTGATGATGTAAAAAAAATCATGGCTTTTCTCTTCGCTATCCAAACAATATTAGCAGCATTTTTCCACCGTTCTACAAGCTTCCCACACATATAATCACACCATTCTTCATTGTCACACTCCAACAGAATAACATCAGACATCTTCTTTTCTTGGTTCAATGCAGACTGGGTCCTCTTTCCTTATCAAGAATAAGACTCTCTTACGTAAGTCGATATGAGAAAAAAGAGTGAAACCAATTTGGCCATGATTGAACAAGCTTGGAAATAGAGTCTGGTTAGAATGGTCTAGAGGAGGAGGGGAAGGGGGGATCGATAGAGGCTAATCAAATGATTGTGGTTGTTTGCATTTGTAGTAGACTATCTACATTGTGCAATGATTCTTCCAGTGGCCCAATTTCAAACATCTAAATAATATATGGGATGTATATTATAAAACATTCATCTTTTGGGGCCATCGTCATGTAGTTGGGCTTCCTATTTTGTCAAGTTTGAACTGGAATGAAGACAACACTATTCTCCAGGGGTGGTTATGATCTCTAGTTGCAAAGCTATTAGGGACAACAATCTCACTATCTGCCTACTTCATATTGAGATGGCCAACACTTTGCATTGATTTCTTAAGTTGCAGGGATGTTGAGGCGGGGTGTCAATCAACAATGATGTTTTTCACTATTTGATTTTGAGTTTGTTCCCCATGGGATCCTTGCATAGGTGAGGGGAGACAAGGGGTGGTTAGGGACATCATGGGAATCAACCTATAGGCAAGGGAAAAAGGGGTAGGAACCCTCCCATACAGGAGTGGGAGGGCCTGACGATAACAAGACCTGTCAACATTAAGGGGCCAAGCAAAAGCTACCTTCATGATGACATCACTATTGGGAGAGGAAGATGGGTGCAACGAGAGGACACAACCATAGTGGCTCCTTGTCAATTATTTGAGCTAAGCTTCATCTATATAATTAATTTAGATGAGAAATTTTACATAGTATGTAAATATCTTTGATATTTATATAAAAGTCAAGAAGCATTATAAAACAATGTCTATTGGTTTCATTTTGTTAAGTTTCACCATGCGATCATATTTAAGCAACACTTCATTCATAAAAAATATTTTGTAATGAGATAATTCATTTACCTCCCTATTGAATTGAACATGATGGTTAGGATCATTGGTTAGATTTCATTTTTCTCCATGCCTCATTTCAAGATGATTGTTCACTATTTCATGGCATATGTATTTGAATGTTCCAATTGAAAAGGTTTCATGTTTATGCCATGCTAAAGGGCACAACACAAAATGGCAGTTGAAATTAGTTGAAACCAAAGAGCTTTAGGTGATACATTGTTAAATTTAAAATGATGAGAAGAGACAAGTGAATGTGTGGGTGGAAGTGGGGGTGAGGTGGAGGAGGAATGAAGAAAATGGAGTCATGCACATGTTGTCATAGTGATAATTACACTAAAATGTGACAATGAGGTTACCATAAGGGATTATGGTAGTAAATAGTTGACAATAGTTAGAGTCAAGTTAATTTATCTTCATTTTTTCTCCAACACACACTCCTCCTTAGGTGACATGTAATGTAAATGATTTTAATTATTTACTATTTCTTGAATTTCCTAGTAAAGATTGTCTTAATTATTATGAATAGTATAATGGAACAAAATGAAGTACCAAAAAAGTTATTCACTTGATATCATCATAATAAACTAAACTATATGAGAGGTGGCTTAGTAAAATCAAGAAACTTCATAATGAAGATAATGTTTGATTGAAAACAAAGACAAACTATCAAATATGGTAAGGGGTTCCTTCACTAAGATGCTAATAGATCCGACGCCAGGCTCAAAAGTTCAAAAACCAACAACTTTGAAAGGAGTCTTTCCCTAGCTTCAAGACCCACAATATACAAGCCTCACAAGAGAACTTGATCAAGATGAAACAAAGGTAAGACTCTTTGCAATATTTCCACTAAAGGATCGTGGCCCTGATGGCATTAGTGCAAGGTTCCTTCAAACGAACTTGTTGCTTATCAAACGTGACCTCATTTCTTTTGTGCAAAATCCATTCAAGGGCATGCCACTAGAACCTGCTTCCATGGATTCTACTATTACCCTTATACCTGAAAACTATTTTTGCACTTGTAATAATCACCTCAGGCCTATCTCATTAAATAATGTATGTCTGAAAGTAATATCTAAGATTATTGTTAATAAGGTGAAACCTTTCCTCCATGAGTGGATATCACAAACTCAGACGAGTTTCCTACCTGTATGGAGCTTACATGACAACATGTTGTTGATGTAGGATAACATTGACTCAGTGGATTAGAAGTGAACAAGGATTCTAACTATGGCGATCAAGGTGGACATTTAAAAAGCTTATGATAAGAAAAGTTGGGAGTTTATCCTGAATCCCTTCTAAGAAATCATATCCCACCAAATATCATCAATATAATAATGCAAATCATCACATGAGGAGAGTCCTCGACTAACTACAATGGACAAATTTTTTTCCAATTCAAGTCGTATAGGGGCATGAAGCAAGAGGACCTCTATCTCCTTACATTTTTATAATTTGCATGGATAGGCTGAGTCAGACAATATAGACAGAGGTGAACTAGCATCAATGGTGATCAAAAATATTCACCAATAGAAAAACAAGCTTCTCTCATTTGTGTTTCATGAATGGCCTAGTTGTATTTGGTAAAGCTACCATAACTCAAGAAGCTTGCATTGTAAAAGTTTTTTGGAATTGCCTCTGGTTAGGAGATAACACCAGAGAAGCCTTCAATATTCTTTTCTAGAAGTGTCCCAACATGGGCTTGTAGGGATATCTACCATAATTTAAGGATGACATAGGCGTATGACCTTGGCAAACACCTAGACATTCCATTCATCCACAAAAGGAATTCAAGGGATAAATGCTTGGATCCAGTGAACAAATTCTAGGGGAAGATCAACAATTGGGTGACTATAAACCTATTTGTGGTGGGGAGAATCACTCTGGATAAATCATCTCTTACCACAACAACCTCTCACACAATGTATTCAACTAGAGTGTCAACATCCATCTATGACAAATAATAAGAAATTACATGGAGAAATCTGGATGAGCAATCCCTAAATGAAAGGAATTCACTTTCTAGCATAGGAAAAGATAATTTCACCTCCCACAAAGGGAGAACTAGTGATAAGGTCCATTAGAGAGTTCAATAAGGCTCTTCTAATGAAAACCACATGCAAGTTTCTGAGTAGGGAATAAGTGATCTGGAAACCACTGTTAGTTTCCAAGTACAAATCAATTGAGGATCATTGAAGAGGGTCACTTATCTAGAAAACCATCAAATATCAACATCAAATTTCAAAGGAGAGAATGGTGATTTCAATAAGAAATGGTGAAGACATAAGAGATATGTATGATATCTGGCTTCAAGGAGTATTACCACCAAAAGTGAAAATTAGTGTGTAGGACCTGAAGGAGTTGAGGGATCTAAATGTGTCAAGCTTGGTGGTTGAGGATGGGGTATGGGATGTAGATTTTCTAAAGATATATGTGGATCCTGAATCCATAAACATAATTACCTCAATACCTACCCCTTCACAAGAGATTATGAGTGACAAGTGTATTGGAAGAACCATGTGCATGGACGGTTTGAGGTCAAATGGTTGTATTGGGAATCAGTGGTTAAAGGATGGGGGAGACTATTTAAGAATGGGGATCATATGTGCGCTACAAATTCCTCCATCAGTTAAGGTGTTCTTGTGGCTAGTGTAGCATGAGATTCTATTGACAAATTCATTAAGGAAGAGGATTCACATGATTGAAGATGAATCTTGTGAAATATGCGAAGTGGTGAAGGATCCAGTGGGGGTGAATAGAGCTTTTGGTACTTTAAAATTTAATTAAAAACTTAAAGCAAAGAAGGAGGAGGAAACAAGGAAGATACTTCAATTTAGAGTATTTTCAACCTTTGAATCAAAGGTTGTCAGTCCACTACCCAATTGTTTCCAATTGGCTATTTGAAAGTGATTTATCTTATTTACCTTTCAAGGATGTTACAACAAAGTACAATCACTTTCCTTGAAGTAGCCTCAACCTCCTTGAAGCAGTCTTCTTGAAGTAACCTCAAGCCCTTAGATCAACCTTGACCACCATGAAGTAGATCAACCACCTTGAGATAGACTTCACCTAGAAGTAGCTCCAACCTCCTTTGAAGAAGCCTTCTTGAAGTAACCTCAAGCAACCTTGGAGCAGCCTTCACCACCTGAAGTAGCTCCACCACCTTGAGATAGGACTCACCTACAAGTAGCTCCAACATCCTTTATAGCAGTCTTCTTGAAGTAAACTCAAGAAACCTTGGAGAAACTTTCTTTTACATGAAGTAGCTCCTAGAAACCTCCCTCAAACAACTTCCTACACTAGGAGTAGTCAAGGAGAACAAATAAAATACAAGGGAAATAGATTGGAAGAAAGAAAATACTTAACCAATGAAGTACATCTCTTTGATCCTATATCAAGTGTTAAACCTCCTAACTACGTAGGATGGACGTTTCTTGGATGGTGGATAAGAAGCTATGTCTATAGGACATGAGTTTAGAGCTTAAATAATAAGACAACAAGTGAATCTCAGCTTTTTTGTTCTCTATGCTCAAGTGTAGCTTGTGTCCTTTAGGTGTCCTAAGGCCTCTCCTATTTATAGGGATGGTTTGCAAGTGTTTAGGGACATTTTAGGGAGTGTGTAGAGTGCTCTTAGTGCTTAACGAGCCGTTAGGTAGAAATTAGTTGGCTAGCAATGGCTAATTCATTTGAGCTTGGAAGAACAACCCAGAACCCTACGCGGTCGACAAGTTTGTCGACCGACCATGTCTCGGTCGAGCTTTTCTTCGACTGAGCCTGGTTTGAATGAAAATGTGTACTAACCTCTATTTCCAACTCCCTAGTACTTGGTCTAACAATTATATACTTTGGACCGAGATTGAGTCGGTCGGCCATCTATTCGACCGAAACACATTTTAGAGCACAAATATGTAAGTTTTCGACAGTGCTCTAAGTGCTCGACTGTGGTGGTTCTCGGTCGACAAAAACTTTGACTGGGGGTGTCTCGGTTGACTAGTTTCTTGACCGAGGGTGTTCCTATTTCAGGTATTTGAACCACCTATTAATGTATGTTCTAAATGCATGATAATGACTAATCTTTTGGGGGGATCCTAACTAAGGGTTATAAGAGGATAGAGAAGATATAACATTTGATCTAAATGATATCTAAGTACTTGTGCATTATTTATTTGTACAAGTATTTACATTGAGTAAAATCATGAAATTATAATCATTTAAGCGCATTGACCTTCAATTTATTTTGATTTTCAATTATCCACTTAGTATAATATCCTTATTTTCTTGAACCTAAAATACTCAAGTAGCACGCTAGATCCACAAGAACAAAATTTTTGTCATCATAAAACAAAGGGTATGTTAACATCCAATTTAGCCAACAAGTGGGTGCTGAATCGAGCATGCATCACAAGACTACCCAAGAATCCAACAAGAATGGAGTATTACGAATCTTGGCCTTAGTAAAGATTTCTTCTCATGAAACATAGTGGGGACTTGGTTGAAAGATAACCTGAAGTCAACCGATGGAGGATTTATCTAGAATATCTCTTTATTCCTAGCTTGTTGGAAAATTTGGACATTTAGGAACAAGTTCATTTTCCAAAATGTGAAACTGTCGGTAAGGGACATTATCCATGACATCAGGGAAATTGAGATTGATGTTTTCTATATTTGTAAATAATACTTGACATAAGGGGGCCTTACTATTCCATGAGAGGCCATCAGATGGGTTGTTTCACAAGGGGGGCATCTTCATATATCAGTGGACATTGCAACAGCCTCAAGCAAAAATTTAAAGAGTACCAACTATATAATGAAGAACTCAGAAGGAGAGTGGGTGGAGGGAAGAGCCACCAAGCATGTTGGACAAGATCCACTAGAAGGAGAGTTGTTGGCAATCTTTAGGAGAGTTTAGGAAATTAAGAAGAGGGGTGGGGAGAGGTACGCATTGGCAACATATTCTAAAATATCAATTAAGTATTTAAAAGAACCCCAGAGATGTGTGCCCACATATATACCGGTTGTGCAGAGAATCATTGATCTCATAACAAAATTTAGTTCCTTCAAAATCATCAACATAATAGGGAGGAAAATTGATCTCCAGACAAGATGACAAAATGGTACCTCAAGATTCCTGGAGAGTGTATGCAAATGATGACATGTCCAAAGGAAATTTACATTTGGATACAACAAGACATATGTTAGATTTTATGGTTTGAGCTTCTTTTATCATTTGTGTATGCGAAAAAATAGATAGACTAAACTATATCTTATTTACGTGGTTCTATGATAAAATTAACTATAAGATAACTTTTGAATCCTCATCCAAGAAGAAACCAAAGATAAATTTATAGTAAAATAAAGTGTCACACACGAACAAATTAGTCAATTGTAAGGAAAGTTATTCCTTCCCCAAGAAGGATAATGATAATATAAAAATCAAAATATGGGGAACAAAGTTGTTAGATTACATATACCAATTAGGGAAATTGACATATATAATGTTCAAGAAAAAGTATGAATCACTCACCCAAACATAAAACAAAAATTAAAATGAAACTCAAGTTTATAAAAAGTTAGAAATTAGCTCTTATGTGTTACTCACAAGTGAGTTTTAGTATATAATGAAAGAAAAACCACCAATTCCTTGCCACAAGGACTTGATGTGGTGGGATATCTTTATTTGATAATAATTTCCACGCAAGATAAAAAATATATGAAGTGAAATTATAAATTAGACTGTTCCAATTTGTCTAACATTACCCCATACTGGCTACTACTTAACACTAGATACCTTGTGCTCTACAAGGAAGAACATCAAAATGAATATCTTTCACCCCAACATAGTCTTGCATTGCAATTTTTTTAAATCTAATGCTTATAACCCATGCAAAAAAATTACATCATTGGAACTCTTTAACCCACCATAAATCCTAAATTAGTTTTTACCATAAGTAAATAGTTGTAATCCTATATTTTTTTGCCCAATTAAATTTAACAATTATATCAAGGTTATCTCATATATGTCAAGGTTTCATCATACACAATGAAAAAGTATTCATAAATGAAAGGAAAAAGAACAAACCATAAAACAATGTAAATATGCATATATATAAAAGAGTGAACACTTAATTGTTACAAAAAATATGGCATAGAAAACTTAGTATTTTAGCATGTTTGCCTCCATTATGTTTAGGTTCCTGAGAACTTTAGCCAATTCCAAACAAGAAGCATTATATAGGTTTCCAAAGATGTATCCACTTCCACACGAAGTATATTATAGGTATCGAATGATAATAACCAATTCTAAATAAAGTGTGATATGGATGTTTCAAAGATATAAGAACTTTCACATGAATTGAAATACTCAAAGATAATAGAATATTTTTCTTATTTATGGTCGATGTTTCATCAATATATATATATATATATATATATATATATATAAAATCAAACTAAAAGACTAATTAGTAGGTAACAATAGCTCAAACAAGATAATAGTCAAAGGTTGTTGATGAAGAAGAATGCATATCAAACAATATAATCAACACCTTTAGTCATGTCAAGTAGGAGTAAGTCTACCTTAATTGGAATCCTATTCAAAACCAAAGTTATTCAACTAAGTATACCTGACTTAAGCATATATCATGCATTGATTCAAATTCCATAAGATTATTTAATTTAGTTGTTGTTCATATTAATTTTGGGAGTAATTAGACCCAAAACTTAACTTTAATCGATATTACATGTCACAAACTCAACAAATAAGGGTTTTATTGTGATTAGGGTATATATATTCATTTCATGCAAGTTTCTAAATGAAATAACCCAAGGGTCACTAAACATTTGGTGTGCATTTTCAAAGTCCGAAATAGATTCACTTATGACATTCTATCTCCATGCTACATCATCTAATATCAAGTCCCATGACTGATCATCTTATGCATCATATCTAATAAAACTAGACTTATAAACAATGTGAAATATCCGAAATAAGGTCATAGATATGTAGGTATGATTCTTGTGATCAAACTTCATATATAACATCCCTAAACCCACTAATCCAACTAAGTAGTAGGAATTATGCAAGATTTACTTAGAAACAAGACATTTTGGGCCATCCATAGTGGATCGGCTGGCTCTAGCTCTGTCAGATCATTGTATGGGTTCCTGGACCATAAAGTCGGCCCAACAATGCAACCTTGAGGCTAAGTGGGATGACCTATTCTATGGAGGCCCCTAGACTTGTGGCTCCTCCTTCCTATAGTATGGTCCATCAGACAGGGGTCCGATTCCAAACACCCACTCATTTCCTTTACATCTGTACATTACCTCATTGCTATGTTCTCATCAGAGAGTAGAGTACCAATATGACCCCACACTTCACTTCAACGAAATAGTTGATTTCTCCTCCCTTCTTCCCCTATGAGATCCAGAGGTGCCAGAAGTAGATGTTGGCATTGTAGATGCTTTTGAATATCATTATGAAGAAGTTGACCACCATCTTACCCCACTGCATGAAGTTTGAACGACCACATTGTAGATGGACACACACTTCAATGTCTTCTCCATGAGTTGATGCATGATCGAACTAAGCTCTCTTAATTCATCCTTAATGATCTAGGTAGAATTCTACACCCTAGAGGCTCATCCCCGACTCCTTACCCTCCAAACTAAGTTTTTTTGTTGTATGGTAGATGAGCTGGTGTTGTAAGTGCATGAGGGGTGTGGGTGTAGACCAGATCTAGGGGTTAAAGACTCCCATTTCTGCATTGATTCCTTGTCATTGGTGGTGAAAGGTGTGATTTGTAAGCAGTATAGATGACTGATCCTTGGGTTAGAGTATCACTAGCAAAGAGAGGATGGTTTGGAATGAGATATGAAAATTAACAATTTATTTTACCAAAAGAGTTCACTTGCAAAAGATATTTTTATACCTCTCGTCTGCTTAGGATGAACTATTGATGACCATTGGCTTGAAATAGAACCAAGGTGGTGTCAAAAACCACTATAATTTACAACCACAAAGAGATTCACTATAGACTAGAGAAAGATATTTATGTGTTTCTATAGTCATCATTGAGATATTTCAATTCAAAACATGATTACCAAAAGTCAATTATTGACCAGTCTCTCACATACCAGATTTTCTATATGTTATACTTACCATTTTCCACGTCAAACTAAATTTAAAATTTAAAAATAAATTTATCACATTCCAATAAGCAATCCTTTTACAAAATTACATATCTTTCTTGTCCATAATGCCAAACAAACAAATACTTCTAGAACTCTTCTACATTCTTCAAATTCCCTATTGGTAAAAAGGGAGCACGTAATAACTTGGTTTGACCATTTAAACAACTTTCTTGTCAAGGCATATAATAAATTCCACAGATATCATAATCCCTATTAAAACCTTTTGAAAGACTTTATAGGGAATTAGAAGTACATCTAGACCCATAGCTATACATTCGTTGATCCAACAAATATTATTTGACTAGAAAACTATCAAATTCTTATTTATATTTATATATATCCTTAGAACCACAACAATGTTTTACTAAAACTTGCCTTTTCTCTCGAACACTTCTCCAATTACTTAAAATTTGATTTTGTAAATTATTTCACAAGACATCCATCAAAAGCGTCTCAAAGATTATTTATAAACTCTATTTCCAAAGTTCTATGAATTGTACATCCAAGGATATTCTATAAACATGACCATATAGGTTGTCTTATCACATCATCTTACCTAAAAAGGAACTCCATCCTCAAAATTAGGCATGTAAATGGATATCCCTAATCCACACATTCGATCCGGATTTGAGTCCAAAGTTTAAAAAACAAATTGACATCCAATAGTCTGGATTGGATTTAGGATATCAAATTTCAAATCCAAAAATCTCAAATAAGATATCAGATATGCCAGTATCCGTTCCGAAAAAAAACTGAATGCGACAAATATATACATATGCTATTAAATATATATTATATATATCAATATATGAATATATCAATATTTTATCATATATATTCTTAGTAATATCAATATTTAGCATATATAATATTCTTATTAACAATAAATTTTTTATTTTTGGTTCGGATCTGATATTTATTCTAATTAGTATATTATTTTTTGGATTGGATTCAAATATTATTTCTTGATATCCTTTGGACATCATATTGATTTTTTTTTTCAAATTCAAATATCGGATATAGCAGTATCCACTCTGCATTCTATCCTTCTACAGGTCTACTTAAAATTCAATAAAACTAAATGTAGGGTGATTACTTGGGCAAAGAAGCCTTTTATTGAAGCATGTTGACATCTGTCTGGGTAATGGGAATAATTTTTTATTTTGGTGAGATCCTTGGACAAAGGAAGGGATAAGTTACTAGACCTGGCCGACCCTCAATTTGTTTTTAGTCTCAGTAAAGGTGTCAATTTCAAAGTAAGTAGCCATGTTAAATATGGTGAGTGTGATCTTCCTAATTTTAGGGGCAATGGAAAACTTATAGGTATTTTGGAAAATTAGATGAAGACATCTAATGATGATGATTGTATACTATTTATAGGGAATACCTACTTCAATACGAGAGCTCATTAGAACTTCTCTAGAAAGAAATGGCCAATTGTTCCATGGGGAAGATGAATTTGGGATGATAGTATTTGAAGAAGGTGTGCTATATATTCTCCTTAAGAAGGTTTTTCATTGCAAGTTACCCACGGCCATTTATATGCATAAGATGGGTCATCAGTTGGCCTCTAGATGTTGTATGTGTGAGGAGTATATGGAAGATCTGCATCATGTCATCTTTGATTGCTTCTATGCTACACACATTTAGGACTTGGTCTTTAGAAAACATATGGTTTTATTAAGAAATCTGGATGACTTACTCTATTTGATAGGTGAGACAAATATTTTAGGTATATGGGCTGTGTAATTTCTATGGAGGGAGAGGAACATAAAATCTTTGTTGGCTCGAGATTGGAAGCTGAAGAGTTCTAGAGTATATGCAAAAGTGATTTTTCTCTTTTTTGTAGTTAACTATGTACAAATCACCTTAATAATCTATATAGTTTTTCCATTTCTTTCTTTGTCTGATGGTTATGCCCTATAACTACCCTTACTTTCAAGTTTTAGTAAAGATGAACCCCACCCTATTTGCACCCAAAAAAACATAGGTGATTGAATTGGTCATCATCAACATCATACTAAAACCCCATCATCTAAGGTGGTTATACTTTTATTAGAATATTGTAGAGTTTCAACTAACATTATATATATTATCACTAACTATTGCCATATGTTCATTGATGCAATCCTATTTTAGGGCCCCATCTAGTGCCATTTTGTACTTTATTCACATCTAAACATAGTAGAATGCAAGTTAAATCCCTCAATATGAGTATTACTATCAAATGCACTTATGGACGTTCTTTGCACTATTTTTAGGTACTTGGACCATGCTTTGGATGGATGAGAGAGAATGAAGGAGTTTTAGGATTCCTCCACTCATGGAGGGGTCCAAAGAAGGCACCAAAGCTCCCTCAACCTACCCCTAATGGCCAAGGTTTAACATCAAGCAAAGAAGTCCATGGATGATGTAATTTGAAGTTCATTTAGCCATTGGAGAGCCCAACACGACCGTGGCCCCATGGGAACGGGTCGTGTCAATTATTGTGAAGAATCAACTAAGATGTCAGATTGCTGCACCAAACTCACCACGGCCATGGCACATTGAATACAGCACGGTCATGGCCCATGGCCACGATTCATGCCTTTTTAATGAAGAACCAATAGTGAGATCATCATTTTGCATCAAACTCACCACGACCGTGGTCCATTGAAGACACCACGGTCCTGGCCACTCACCACAGTCATGGCCAGCAGAAGAGAAAATGCCCGTGCTTCCCCCTACGATAAAGACTTCCTCCTCCAAAATGGCCGTGGTACAACACCACGACCATGGTGCCACTTACCCAAAACAACTGTGGCACCCCACCATGACCTTGGCCACAACCTATACTTAGCCTTTTCACTCTCCTTTCACACCTTGACCGTGTCCACTCCCCCATGACCGTTCCCCACTACCCCCACCACGTCCATGGTACATCAACACGGCCGTGGCAACCAACCTACCCTACCTAATTTTTACACTATTTTTCCTAAACTATCCCCACTTAACCTAGTGCCTCCCCACCACCTATATATACATAGGTTGTGATTGGGGCATGAAGGTTAGACCCCCTAACTGCTGCTACTCCCCCCTACTCACCCCTTGAGCATTCATTGCACTCCACCTTGCATTTATGCTCTCCATCCACCATTTCCACCTCACTTCCACCTTGGAAACCTAGTTTTCTAGGTTTTCCTTCATAATCCCCCATATTCTCATGCCCATCTGCACCATTGGAGGAGGAAGGACATCCCCAAGATGCTAGGAGGTGAAGAAGGAGGCTTCTAATTCAAGCTTCATGGAGTTCTACCTCCTTCTTCCCCTTTCTTTTATTATTTTCTTGATCATGTCTAGCTAAGCCCCTAGTGGTGGGCTGTTTCGGGTTAAAATGTGACTTTGATACCATGTTGGGTGAAAATAACTTGTAATGAATATGATTTCTATGTATGATGATTTATTATTGCTACTATCTCATTTCTTATTTTATTGCATGTGGTTTGTGCTTATAACATGGATTGCTTGCTTTAAGATGTTTGATGACACTTAGCTTCTAGGAGGAATTGGAGTGTATGTGGCCAATCTTAGGAATGGCTCCTAGGTCCAATTTGTGGATCCCTAGCTAGCCCCCTTTGTTCCTACATATACATCCCTCCTCCTACAAGTGAGTGAGAGATCTAAGTGGCTAGTGTAAGTGTGATTAATGCAATTGCCTTGGGCTTGCTAAAGGCTAGATGGCTAGTGGCATGAGGTGAAAAACCCTCATCTCTACTCCCGTTTTTACCCTTGTCTCTCAATTTCCCTAATACCACTTACCCTAGAGACTTAGATTTGACAAGTCCTAATAGAATTACACCTAACCCTAGTTCTTCAACTAGTAGTATAGGGTACATTCTAATAGCACTTGCCTTGTTGTTTGGTTTGGCAATCTAGATAGAATTATGATGATTGCTTGCTATGGTGAGACCCCCCAACTAATATCAAACCACATCCCAAAACGGTCAACCTACCTAATCTTATTGCTTAAAACCCAATTTTCTTTCTTAGATTTTTCATGCTAAACTAGTGTAGTTGCCTTTGTTCCAACTAGTTAATTGCTTAGTCTTTCTCTTTAGTGTTAACTTAGGGTTTTTCTTTCTTCCTTGTGGTTAATCTAGTTCTTAGTGCTAATTGATCTTCTAGTGTTGTGTAGTTAACCTTCACTCTTGCTCTGTTAGTTACTTAATCTAGTTTTTTATACTTGCTTGTTTAGGGTAATTTAGAGTTGCTATAATCTAGAATTGATAACTACTTTTACTTCCTTGTTCATCTAGTTTAATAAACAACCAACCCTTTTTAAACCCTTCAACCCTAGTCTCTGCAATAGGAACATAGCCAGTGCTAGCCTAGCTCTAGTGCCCCCTCTGTCCCTGAGGATCGACACCTACACCTGCCCTTCACCTATGCTACAATAGTACCCCATGCACTTGTGGGTGACCAATTTGATATTGTGATCGACTTATTTAGGGTTAATATAAATTTTGAAAGATCCACATGTGTTTCCTCACTTAGAGTTGCATCTAGCCACCTCTAGTTGGCTAGTGTGTAACCTTGGTGGGAAACACACCAAGCTTTCTGGCACCGTTGCCGGGGATAAAGGCGCTCGGCCTAGCTAGTTAGTGTAGCTTAGCCTTTCCTTTTGCCCTCATCATTGCTATTCTTTATTCTTTGTTCACTTTTTCATATTGCCATTCTAACTTGGTTTCTTATTTCTTATTTGTGTATTATGCAGGTGATAGATGTGCATGCACCACACACATTCCACTTGTACTGACTTGATTTTGTATGACCTGAGATAGGTAGAAGGAGATGCCAAAGTCGCCACAACCAACATCGAGAAGCCAAGATGGTAGACAACAACCCTCATGCGAATGTTGAACAACCTCCAATGCAACCCAACCACCCACTCCATGATTATTTCACCCTAGGGAACTACAATTCTCCCATTGCCACCATAGTTGACTAAATGCTGGGTTAACAGTTCTCCATTCCACCCGCACTCCTTGGCCTCCTTCCCACCTACCATGGAATGGAGAATGAAAATCGCTATCATCACATTGATGCCTTCCTGGAGACCTGATCCACTTTCCGTACCCCTATCGCTACCGATGACTCCATCTAGAGAACCCTCTTTCCATTCTCCCTAAAAGAAAAAGCTAAAGAGTGGTATGTTTCAAAGCTATAGTTGTTAAATTGGATTGAAGTCAAGAATGAATTCCTCAAAAAGTTCTTTCCAATTGCTAAGCTAACCTACATGAGAAGATCCATCACCTCCTTTTCCCAGAAAGAGAATGAACCCTTCCACGAGGCGTGGGAGAGGTTCCAAAAGCTCCTCCATAACTGTCCTCAGCATGAAGTGCCATTGTGGCAACTAGTCCAAGCCTTCTACACTGGGCTTGAAGAGTTGAGCCCAAACAACATTGACTCATCATGTGGAGGCACTTTCATGGCAAATCCATCTGAGGAGTCGTGACCATTGTTCGAGCATCTAGCTGAGAATTCCCGCCATTGAGTTTCTACAAAAGGGGAACACTATGGCAGGAACTATGTCCCCCACCTCTTTCTGTAGCTCCAACCCGCGACGTTGCCAACCCCGACATGATGAAGATGATGGAGGACATGATGAAGAACTAAGCTGGTGGGTCTTGTAGCCAATCCACCATGGTGGTTGAAGCCTAAGAAGAGGAAGTGCATGCCTTGAACTCTTTTGGCAACCAGAAAAATCAAGGCCCCATGTCTAACACTTACACTCCCAAGTGGAGGAACCATCCCAATTTCTCATGGAAGCAAAAAAATGAAGATGGGCAAGGACAAGGGAATCCAAAGCCACGCTACAACTCCAAGTTTGAAGATGAAGTGATTAGAAGATAAAGAAGCTTGGATGAGGTGAAGAAGAATGTATCCTCACATGGGCAGTTCATCCGTCATCTTGAGAAAAGATTGGATCAAATATCTCTCTCACTTGCTAGGAGGGAGGAAGGAAGACTCCCATCTCAACCAATTCTAAGTCCAAACAATGATGGTACTTTCCTAGGAAACACTCAAAGTTCATATGCTCTTTTGTCATACTAAGAACAACTAAATCCCTATGCTCCACCACCTCCTCAAGCACCTCTCAACTATCAATATGCTCCACCTCCACCTCACTCATACCAACAACCACCTCCTCAATACCACCCCCATCCACAACAACAACAACCTCCACAACAACTACAACCACAATTCATCCTCCAAAACCCAAATTCACCTCACTAAAGGCCACCACCACCCCAAAAACTACAACCACCTCTACAAGCCTCTTCTTCTACTACCCATGAGCATGTAAAGGTGGTGACTGTCTTGAGGAGTGGCTAGACTTTGGAGCACCCCCGTGATACTATTGATCTTGACAGAGGTGATACTGTGACTGAACATGTTGATACTGAGATACAACTTGATGATACTGTGATAAGAGCCAGAGTTGATACTGTGACACCGAGAAGTGATACTATGATACATAGCAGTGATACAGTGGTTCCTGTGATTCCCATTGATGATACTATTGATATGATCCATATGGGTCCCAACTCCCCCTGTTTCCTGAAACTCTTAAGGAGCCTTCTATTAAGAGGAGAAGAAAGAAGCATACTGAAGACATCCTTGAGACTTTGAAACAAGTGAAAATCAACATTCCTTTGCTTGATGCGGTTAAAAAAATCCCTTCTTATGCTAAATTCCTAAAATATTTATGGACCTTCAAGAGAAAGACCATGGGGAGAACCCTAAAGAAAGTCAAGCTCACCGAGCAAGTGAGCTCAATTATACAACACACCATGCCAAGGAAGAGGAAAGATCCCAGTGCTCCCATCATTTCATGCTACATTGGAGCACATCATATAGACCAAGCCCTTATAGACTTGGGTTCTAGTGTTAACCTAATGCTGTATAATGTGTTTTTCGAGCTCCAAATGGGGCAGTTGAGTCTGGCTCATTACACTTTGTAGTTGGTCGATTGATAAATAAAGATGCCTAGAGGGCGTGTTGATGATGTGCTTGTAAGGATAGATGATGAGAATTCTGCTTTCTTCCCAACCGACTTCACTATCTTAGACATGGAAAAAGACACAAGGAGGGTGCCTATCATCTTGGGAAGGCCATTCCTGGCCACAACTGATGCTTCATGTGAGGACTGAGACTATGTATGTGACATTCATGCACATGAAGATCCAGTTGAACATCTTTAAATTTTCAGCCATAGCCGAGGTGATAGGGGCAACTAAAGAAGATTGCTATCTCATTGAGTACCTGGATGAGATTGTGGTAGAATTCCTACCTGTGTGGATTCAAACTTCCACTCAAGGTAGAGGTCTAGATCCAATAGTTGAGTTCCCAGATGATGATGATGAAGTAGATGAAGAGAATGAGCTAGCCTTGGTGGCTGTAAGTAAAGACCTTCCTTATGTTTCTGCACCATTAAAGAACTCCCTTGAAGAACCTCCCACTCTTGAGCTGAAGTCACTTCGAAAGGGATTGAAGTATGTTTTTCTAGGTGAAAATGACACCCTCCCAGTGATCATTTCTTCCATTCTCTCACTAGAACAAGAGGAGGCTTTGATGAAAGTCTTGAAGAAGAAAATACATGCCATTGGATGGTCTATAGCTGATTTGAGGGGTATCAAACCCTCCATCTATGAACATAGGATCTATCTAGAGGATGATGCAACGCTGACCCACCAAATGCAAAGGTGGTTGAATCCAAAGCTAAAAGAAGTTGTAACTCAAGAGGTTGTGAAGTTTCTAGATGCTAGGATTATCTATCCTATTTCTGACAGTATATGGGTGAGCCCTATCCATGTTGTTCCTAAAAGAGGTGGGATCACTATGGCAGAAAATGCGGATGGTGAGCTTATGTCGGGTAGAGAACAATCAGACTAGAGAATGTGTGTTGACTACCGGAAGCTCAATGAAAAGACCAAAAAGGACCATTAGCCTCTCCCATATCTTAACCATATTCTAGAGAGGCTAGTGGGGCAAAAATTCTATTGTGTTCTTGATGGGTACTCTGGATACTTCCAAATTCCTATGCATCATGTGGATTAAGAGAAGACAACATTCACCTACCCGAGTGGTACATTTGCCTACTGGAGAATGCCATTTGGGATGTGTAATGCCCCTTCTACATTTCAGAGATGTGTGACCTCTATTTTTGCAGATATGCTTGATTCATCGTTGGAAGTGTTCATGGATGATTTCTCGATCTTTGGTAAAACTTTTGATGAATGCTTACTTCATTTGGCTACTGTCCTTAAGAGATGCGTAAAGGTTCACCTAGTGCTATCTTGGGAGAAGAGCCATTTCATGGTTCCCGAAGGCATTGTTTTGGGCCACTAGGTTTTAAAGGATGGAATTGAAGTTGATAGGGACAAGGTGGGCCTCCTTTATACCCTTACTATTTCTTCCACCGTAAGAAATGTCTGTTCTTTCTTGGGACACATAGGTTTCTGCCGCTGATTCACAAAAGACTTTAGCAAGATCTTGAGACCTCTATGACACTTTCTTGAGAAGGATGTTGAATTTAATTTTGATGACAAGTGTGTTGAAGCCTTCTACCACTTGAAGGAAAGACTAGTTTCTGCTCCTATCATGCATCCCCCAGACTTCTTTTTGCCATTCGAGATTATTACGGATGCATCTGACATGGCAGTGGGGGCTGTGCTGGGCTAAATAGTTGGCCGAATTCCACATGCTATCTACTATGCAAGAAAGACTCTAGATGAAGCCCAAAGAAACTACATAACCACTGAGAAGGAGTTGCTTGCAGTTATCTTCACTCTTGATAAGTTTAGATCATATATTCTACAAAACAAGGTGATTGTCTATATGGACCACGCTGCTCTAAAATTTCTAATAGCAAAGAAAGAGTTCAAGCCGATGTTGATACGATGGATATTGTTGCTTCAAGAGTTTGATATCAAGATTGTAGACAAGAAGGGAGTAGAGAATTCTGGCGCTGACTATATCTCCCAATTTGAAGAACCTTATGATAACACAAATAGTATCAAAGAAACATTGCCACATGAGCATCTATTCCTTCTCTCATCTTCTCAAAGGCCTTGGTACCAAGACATTGTTAACTTCTTGGCTAGTGGGAGGGTACCAAACTCTTAGATGAGGGAGGAAAGCTAAAGGTTATTTGCTATGGCCAAGGATTATGTTTGGGATGATCCTCACATGTTTAATTATTTCCCCAACCAACTTATCTGAAGATGTGTTCCAGAGATGGAGCAGCAAGAAATCCTCTCTATGTGCCATTCTGGAGTTTGTAGAGGTCACTTTGGTGGAAAATGTACTGGCGCCAAAGTTCTTCAAAGTGGATTCTATTGGCCTTCATTGATCAAAGACTCTCATAAATTCTGTAAGTGTTGCTTGAGGTGCCAAAAAGTGGGCACTATCTCTAAGAGGGATATGATGCCTCTATCACCCATTCTTGTAGTGGAGGTATTTGATGTTTGGGGGATTGACTTCATGGGTCCTTTCCCCCTTCTTTAGGGTATATCTATATTTTGGTTGTCATTGACTATGTATCAAAGTGGATTGAGGCTGTTGCAACAAGGACAACCGATCACAAGGTGGTGTGCGACTTTGTGAAATCTAACATCTTTAGCTATTTTGGTATTCCAAGAGCTATGATTAGTGATGGCAGGAGTCATTTCATACATCACACCTTTGAAGGATTGCACAAGAAACACGGTGTGAACCATCGTGTGGCTACTCCTTATCACCCCCAAACAAGTGGTCAAGTTGAGTTGGCTAATCAGGAGATAAAGCTCATTCTAGAGAAGACATTGAGACTAGACTGCAAGGATTGGTCACTTCGTCTTAATGAAGCTTTACGGGCATATACAATTGCATACAAAGCCCCGATTGGCACTACACCATTAAAGCTTGTGTATTGAAAAAGCTGCCATTTGTCGGTTGAGATGCAACACAAGGCACTATGGGCATTGAAAGCAATGGATTTTGATGGAAAGAGTGTCATAATGAAAAGAAAATTTCATCGGAATGAGTTCGAGGAAATGCGCCATGAAGCATATGAAATGTCCAAGAGCTACAAAGAGAGGACAAAATTTTACACGATAAGTTGATCAAGAAGAAGGACTTCAAGCTCAAAAAGTGGGTGTGGCTGTACAACTCAAGGATGAAGTTCTTTCCTAGAAAACTTCAGTCTAGATGGGAAGGACCTTATCTCATCAAGAGAGTATATCCATCTGGGGCTGTAATGATTTGTGAAAAAGAAGGTGCAAGTGAGTTCACCATGAATGGCCAATGATTGAAATCTATTGTAGAAGTGGGTCTAGACAAGGCAGACCAAAGTTTTGATATAGTGATGTAAGTGGAAGAATGTCAAGTTGATGAAAAGATGTGCTTGAATGCACATGAAAGAGACATTTACTTTAAAGATGCTTCGAGAGTCCCACAGAAATGATGGAAGTCAAGAATCAATATGCCCGACTGAAGGCGTAAAATTTAGCGCTAGTGAGGGGCAACCCACCTAGGTTTGGGAGCTTTTTCACCCAACCTTCTCTTTTTTATACTTTTTTATTTTCCATAAAATACACACACATATGTTTAATAGTTTTCTTTGAGTTTTGATGATATGGAAGGTGGTAGGTACTAAAGAGAGAGGAATCAAAGGTGAATCATGGCCACTAAGTCCAATTAGTGGTGAAATATCAAACAAAAACAAAGTTACTAATTTTGAGTTGAAAATTTTGAAGGAATGAACCCACCACGGCTGTGGAGCTTGACCACGACCGTGGTAGAAATCACACAAAATGATCGTGGCCCACGACCACGGGTCGTGTCTTTTTTGAGTCTAAGATGTCAAGATGTCAGGGTTTTTGGCTGAAAGACCAAAGACAACTCACCACGATTGTGGCAACAAGCCACATTCGTGTCAAAGACATCTCACCACGACCATGGCCCGCCGTCCACGGGTAATGTCTTTTTTGTGTCCAAGATGCCAAAGAAGTCAGTGTTTTTGGCCGAATGGCCACGACCTTGGAGCATCAGCCACGGCCGTGGTAAGGATGGATGGCCACGACCGTGGTAAGGTTGGGTAGGAGCTTTCTTCATCGACAACATGACCATGGTATCCCGCCATGGCCGTGCTACCAAACCCTGGCCACGGCCGTGGCGTGGCCCAAACCCACATAAAAAATATAAGTTAAAGTCCATCTTCAACCCAACCCAAGCCATTACAACACTTCATTTCACACCACAACGGCCGTGGCGGCACTCCTACAATGGAAGCTCCTCTAAGATCCACCTCCAAGCCCCGAAATTGCCTCTAAACAACCACCAATCATCCCCAAATCATCCCCCTACCATTCCCCTTCCATTTCCACACCAAATCATCCATTAATCCACCCTCCACCACCAGTTTCTCCTCCATTCTGCCCTACAACCATCCCCACCTAAAACCTTTACCAAAACCTCCATTTCTCCCCCAAATTGAAACCTAATCATTCACCCACCATCTATACCTCCATATCCTTCCATTCCACCCCTCAATCCACCTCCATTTCATCATCCACCCAAAAATCCATTTTCTACAGCCCTACCACCTCCTCCACCTCCAAAAAATGAAGGGGATCACAAAGGCTATGAAAAAAGGGGCTCAAAAGAGCCTTGATGTGATTACCAGAGGCAAGGCTCGCACCAAAAGAGCTTCCTCCCAAGTCTTCATGCCTTCCCACACCCCTTCACCATCGAATTCCATTGCCCAATCACTTCCCCGATCGATGTACGTGCATTCATCTCACACACGGTCAACCGATAACCATCATATTACTAATGAGACATATTGGGGAGATGAGGAGGAGGAGTCTGAGGAGAACATGGAAAACCTGGTAGATGAGGTCGAGACTGTAGTTGCCAAAAGAATCTAGAAATCAAAAGCAACATCGTCCTCATCCACGCACCCTCCAAAGCTCACTCTAGCACACCATTCGACGTCTCACATGGTAGTGGAGCATAGAGAGCAGCCGCAACCTATGCGGCAATTGCATTCCGATGAAGAGCAGTTCACACATTGGTACCCCGAACAACGGGTGTCAATCAATCTTGATACGAGTTCGGGGTCCCAATCGTACGGGGTGGATGAGGAGGAGGAAGACACTAAAGATGAGCAGATGCATTTATCAGCTGAGGCAGAGGAAATTTTGGGTCAATTGGAGGAAGGCAGGTTGAGGCCTTAGGCAAGGCTCCCATTGGAGTGTCCTATGACAGAGGACATAGGCACAAGAAGACTTCACACACATACCCTGAAACAATGACAAGGTGAATCGTCACCACAAGGTATGAATGCAAGAAAGTTATTGAGGAACTCAGAATCAAGCTGGCCGTGGAAGAAGGTTTGAAGAAAATGGGGTTGTGGGACATTCTTTTCACAAACACCCAAGCTAGCTACACCACATTGATGTAAGAATTCTTTGCCACTCTTGAGAAGACAAAGGTGAGAGGAAATGATGCTATCAACTTTGCCATGTTAGGCAACATGCATATTCTCACGATGAGTGATTTGAATGGTATATATGCTTCCAATCATGAAGAGGTTGTTAAAATGAATGAGGGTCTACTAGAGAAAGAGGTATATTTCAACTATGTACACTTCTAGAACCTCTTGATAGGGAGCAATGATTACTATGCAGGGAGGTCAAAAACCTCAGCCATAAGCAACCCCTTATTCTGCTATGTGCAAAAGGTCTTGGAAAACACAATTGTTGGCAGGTATGATAATCAAGGCACAATTTTTTAGAAGGATATGTTTGTCATGATAGCAATGCATCATAAGTGGTATATAGACCTTGGAGTGTTATTAATTGATCATATGCGGTCCATACCCTCCAAGAGTAAAACACCTTTTTTTATGGGGGGGGTTGTAACCTCAATCGCACTTGCTTTGGGATATGGCCTCTCTAGGTTGGAAGATGAAATTGAGCATGAGTTTGTGGACTTAAACTATCTCATCTGCTCACACACTATCAAGATGATGGACCAAAGAATGATATATCATGCAAGTAGTGTGCCAAAATTGAGCCTGAGCTGCCATACCATGTTGTACCACTTCTCTCTGTGTTGGGAGTACTCCATAGACTAGAGGCCAAATTGTTGGAATGGCAGCAAAACAACCCAAGAGAGACATACAACAAGGGAGACACTTCCGCATAAGAGGAGATTACTGAATCTAATGTGCAAGGGCAGGAGCAAGAAATTGAAGGACAAAGGCAGCCCCAAAAATCAAGAAGAAGGGATGAAGGAACATCCCAGCTACAACAACCCTCAACAAACACCTACGACATGTCCACCATCCAAGAACAACTTGAGAGCATACAAAAGGCACAAGGTGACATGCATCTGATCCAGCAATACATGTGGTAAGACCAACAATAAATGCAACATCAGGTCAACCAATTGTATCACTACCACCATGCCCAAGTAGTAAGAAACCCTGAATGGGGTGGAGATTTTTGGGGTGGCATTATTGGATATTCATAGACATACCCTCCACCCTAGGATGACTACTAGGGACATTACTACCAACATCCTCCTACAGACTCAGCTCTACCTCCAGATCATCCTCACTCATCTGACCAGCCACCATAGAAGCCATGACACTTCCACTATCTATCCTAAGTTATAGTTTCATGTTGAGGACAACATGATTCTAAAGTTTGGGGTGGGTAGGATGGTATGCACCACCCTATCTATCTCTTCGTGATTTTGTTCCACCTTTTCCATCTAGTTTAGTTTTCCTATTCTTGCTCTTTTAATTGCATTCTTGCATAGGATGTAGTTAATTTCATGCATTTTTACCTAATTTTAAAAAAAAATTCTCTTTTTTGCCATGCATCACATATCATGTAGATTTTTGGTATTTTTTGCATGTTTTAGCTAGGATTTGCTTGTTTTACTACTTTAAGTTCAATAATGTAGGTTTAGATGTGATTGAAGGCAAATTGGCACCATTTTGGCCAATTTTGCCCAAACTTTAATGTTCTCACCCAAAAAGCATGTTTTGACTTAATCTCCATTGTTTGAAATGAAATTTTTAATACTTTGACAAATGCATGCTGTTTCCTAGAGTTTATTGCTATGTGGTCTTGTTTGTTGACTTTTTACATGTGCACCACTTTTCTCAAGATTGTGAACGTTTTGGTTGTTTTGTGAGTTGAGCAATCTACAAATTCTTAAAGCCTATGGAATCACTTAATAGAAATGTGAATGCCATGTTGTTCTATCATGTGGTGTGATATCATTTGATGAAGTGTTGGATTATCTTTCATGTAGATAATCTTATGTTGAAGACTACACTAATGACCCCTCTTTGATCTGACTATTCTTTCACAATCTTCATACCTCTCCGCCTCATGAAAGGACACTCTAGTGCACATAACTCTCTCTTGGCCACCTCTAAAAGTTTGGGGTGGCCATATCTTTATCTCCCCACTTCACTCTATCCACCATATGCCCTATCTACACTAAGGGCAAAGAAAAGAAAAGAAAAAGAAAGCAAAAAGAAAATAAAATGATGTTTCTTTTTAAGAGCATTCAAATAAAGAAAAGATGAGTGGTCTAGGTAATAGCATTCCAAAAACCTTTCCTTTAATACTCATTGAGCTAGAAAACATCAAATCTAGCTCACTTTACCCTTTTATACAGCCACATGGGTTATTTGGTGTGGTTCGTGGTATAAGATTGAATGCATGAAAGCGAAACAATACTCCTAGTCATCTTTGATTAAGACCAACATGAAATGGTTTAACCGAAATGATATGAAGGACATATGGACAGCTTGTGTATTCTATGCTTTATATTTGAAGTTTGTATGCTCAGTGCTCATTTTATGATTGGTATGTGAAAGAGGAGAGGAGATAAGTGGAATACATGCACTTAGTCACTTCCAAGACCATGTAGTCTATAATTTTTTGTTGCTATGCATTTGTCACTCTAGCTTATTGAAAGAAATCTGAAAAGAGAGATTAAGTTGGAGCATACTTGAGGACAAGTATGTTTTAAGTTTGGGGTGGTGATGCAACCCTATTTTAGGGCTCCATCTTGTGCCATTTTGTACTTTATTCACATCTAAACACAATAGAATGTAAGTTAAATCCCTTAATATGAGTATTACTATCAAATGCACTTATGGACATTCTTTGCACTATTTTTAGGTACTTGGATCATGCTTTGGATGGATGAGAGAGAAGGAAGGAGTTCTAGGATTCCTCCACTCATGGAGGGGTCGAAAGAAGGCCCCAAAGATCCCTCAACCTACCCCTAATGGACAAGGTTCAACATCAAGCAAAGAAGTCCATGGATGATGTAAATTGAAGTTCATTTAGCCACTGGAAAGCCCAACACGGTCGTGGCCCCATGGCTACGGGTCATGTCAATTATTGTGAAGAATCAACTAAGATGTCAGGTTGCTGCACCAAACTCGCCATGACCGTGGCCATCAGCACGACTGTGGTGTCTACAATGTACATTTAAGACACCACGGTCGTGGCCCCATAGCCATGGGTCGTGCCTTTTTTATACGGAACCAACTGTGAGATCAGCGTTTTGCATAAAACTCACCATGGCCATGGCCATCAGCACGGTCGTGGTCCATTGAAGAACCACGGTCGTGGCCACTCACCATGACCATGGCCAGCACAAGAGAAAATGCTCATGCTGCCCCCTACAATCAAGACTTCCTCCTCCAAAACGGTCATGGTACATCATTACGGCCGCGATGCCACTTACCTAACATGACCTTGGAACCCCACCATGGCCGTGGCCATCACCTATCTTAGCTTTTTCATCCTATTTTCACATCTTGACCGTGGCCACTCCCCCATGACCGTTCCCCACTACCCCCACTACAGTCGTGGCACATCAACACGACCGTGGTAACCAACCTACCCTACCCAATTTTTACACTATTTTTCCTAAACTACCCCCACTTGCCCTAGTGCCTCCCCACCACCTATATATACACAGGTGGAGGCTGGGGCATGAAGGTTAGACCCCCTAGCTACTTCTACGCCCCCTACTCACCCATTGAGCATTCATTGCACTCCACCTTGCATTTATGCTCTCCATCCACCATTTCCACCTCACTTCCACCTAGGAAACCTAGATTTCTATGTTTTCCTCCATAATCCCCCATATTCTCATGCCCAACTACACTATTGGAGGAGGAAGGACGTTCCCAAGCTGCTAAGAGGTGAAGAAGGAGGCTTCTACTTAAAGCTTCATGGAGTTCTACCCCCTTCTTCCCCTTTCTTTTTTTATTTTCTTGATCATGTCTAGCTAAGCCCCTAGTGGTGGGCTGTTTGGGGTTAAAATGTGACTTTGATACCATGTTGGGGGAAAATAACTTGTAATGAACATGATTTCTATCTATGATGATTGCTTCTTACTTCTATTGCATTTCCTATTTTATTGCATGTGGTTTGTGCTTATAACATGGATTGCTTGCTTTAAGATGTTTGATGACACTTAGCTTCTAGGAGGATTTGGAGTGTATGTGTCCAATCTTAGGAATGGCTCCTAGGTCCAATTAGTGGATCCCTAGCTAGCCCCCTTTGTTCCTACATATACATCCCTCCTCCTACAAGTGAGTGAGAGATCTAAGTGGCTAGTGTAAGTGTAATTAATGCAATTTCCTAGGGCTTGCTAAAGGCTAGATGGCTAGTGGCATGAGGTGAAAAATCCTCATATCTACTCCCATTTTTACCCTTGGCTCTCAATTTCCCTAATACCACTTACCCTAGAGACCTAGACTTGACAAGTCCTAATAGAATTACACCTAACCCTAGTTCTTCAACTAGTAGTATAGGGTACATTCTAATAGCACTTGCCTTGTTGTTTGGTTTGGCAATCTAGATAGAATTATGATGATTGCTTGCTATGGTGAGACCCCCCAAATAATATCAAGCCACATCCCCAAATGGCCCACCTACCTAATCTCATTGCTTAAAACCCAATTTGCTTTCTTATCTTGTTCATGATAATCTAGTGTAGTTGTCTTTATTCCAACTAGTTAATTGCTCAGTCTTGCTCTTTAGTGTTAACATAGGTTTTTGATATATTCCTTGTGGTTAATCTAGTTCTTAGTGCTAATTTCTCTATTAGTGTAGTGTAGTTAACCTTTTCTCTTACTCTATATGTTACTTAATCTAGTTCTTTAGACTTGCTTGTTTAGGGTAATTTACAGTTGTGATAATCTAGATTTCATAACTGCTTTTACTTCCTTGTTCATCTAGTTTAACAAACAACCAACCCTTTTTAAACCCTTCAACCCTAGTCTCCACAATAGGAATGTATCCAACTCTAGCCTAGCTCTAGTGGCCCCTCTGTACCTAAGGATCGACCCCTACACTTTCCCTTCACCTATGCTGCAATAGTACCCCGTGCGCTTGGTATTGTGATTGACTTAGTTAGGGTTAATATAAATTTCTAAAGATCCACTCGTGTGCCCTCCCTTAGGGTTGCATCTAGCCACCTCTAGTTGGCTAGTGTGTAGCCTTGGTGGGAAACACACCAAGTTCATTATCTTTCACTTGATTTGAGATTAACAAAAATTACATTAGGATCATGTAAACTTTGATGGAATGATATTTCCTCAAATCCAAACTCATACATCATCATCAAGTCTTACATGTATGGTAAATGTTTTTATAAGTCAAGATAATCAAAGTGACTTATCACACATATATCTAATACTTATATAAAGTGAGATTCCTTCGTGCATCATTCATTATTTAAGGAATAAACTCATTATCATTATAAACACTAGGATTTCATAATTATCTAACTTGTAGCATAAGAGAGTTCTGGAAGCTCGAGCCACTCAATCTAAGACCTTTCCTAGGTGAAGGTGTGAATTTTTGAACACAACATTTCAAACAATATGAAATCACTCACCCAACCCTCAAAGGTTGGTACACCCACTATCATCCTTTACATGGAACCACTAACCTGAGCACACGACTCATCATAGAGAGTACATATAATATGCTTCCTCTTGATCTCTCAAACTTCTCCCTCACCCAGTTGGATTTCACACATCTATTAAACAACCTCTTCACTCTAAGGTTAGGTCCTTTCAAATGAAGTCTAGGGCTCAACATTTTTGTAAGAAGTACACATTAGGTGACTCAACTCATATATTTAGAAGTTGTCTAGATAGGGAATCGTTATTACATACTTTATCATACAAATATTTTTAATTTCACATATTTTGGAGGTTAGGTACTCTAACCTTCTTCCAAGTCAGATTTTCCCTATCAAATATCCCACACAAGAGGTCCTTCTCTATAAAGAGCTTTCCCATTTTGGTTAATACCTTTATCTCACACATCACATCTCAACTTATATAAATATATATACATGCACATTATCTAGCTACATGTAGCACACACAAACAAGAAATGTACTTCATATATGGTTCTATACTAGATATGTTGCATGATTAAAAACTCATCTTACATCATAAAAGAAAAAATTGAATCCTCAATTTCAAACTTAGGTCACCAGAAATCAAACTCACATGATCATCAATCAAGATTATTCTTTCTAGGATACCTACTAGCATAACCTTAATCATATAACTAGAAGATTTAGACACTATATCTATCATTTAATCACTCTCAAATAGACTGAATTTACATCTATTTGTCATAGGTTACATGGGCTTTTTGCGTGTGGTAACACTTTCATAATTCTATACCTATATACATATACTTGAAATAGGTTTTATCCAGTACTAAAACATGTGAGGGAAACCACCATAATCCTTTCAAATGAGTTCAAATCTAAAAGCAAGTTATTCGACTTATCAAGATGCCTAGTGCCATCACACATAGATAACTAGTAAGAAAATGATGTAAACTTGTTTAGCGACCCTAAGAACATGTCACAATCTTATGTCCATGATTTGCAATCTATAAAATCTCCCACTCTCACTCTCCTGAACACACATATCATACCATAGGACAAAAGAAGAAGAAGAGAAAAGCTTTGAGAATTACACAAGCCTATTCTTAGTTATAGAACATCTAGGATTCTAACCCTAAAGTCTAAGTGTGACATTGCCAAGATACCTTAATATTACTAGATGTTCAGGTTTACATATTTGTCTTAGTTTTTGTTTCATGAGAAAGTGTAAGGTGTATGGATTTGTTCATGCTCTAACACCAATTGTAACATCCTGATATTTTTCAACCCAAAATGTTAACCATATATATCAACGCTTCATCATACACAATGCGATATTATGCATTTATGACATGAAATATTACAAACCACCAAACAATATAAAGATGCACATATATAAAAGAGTTGCATGATTTTATCACAATATTGATTACATATTTATGGTAGATAGTAACTAAATATGGATATTATCTTATAGGATCTATAAAAAACTCCACCATTAGTTGCTCATAAAAAAATCACAACTCATGATCCATTTCCTTTGTTCATAACCTAAATCATAAAAACTAACACACAATTTTTGCAAACACAATGGTATGTAAAAAATTCAACCAATAGTTAATATATGGAATAGTAAAGTGTACATAAGATAAAGTTATAAAAAGTACAAACACTATATTGTTATAAAATCATGGCATAGCAAACTTAGCATTTTTAACATAGTTTTATCCATTATAATTATGTCTCCAAAAATTGTAGCCAATTCCAAACATGAATTACGATACAAGTTTACTAAGATATAGCCACTTCTACATGAAGTGCAAATGTGTGTCAAATAATAATAGACACTTCCAGACAAAGTGCAATACAAGTGTTTAGATGAAGTGCAATACAAGTGTTTCAAAGATATATTCACTTCCACATGATGCACATTACTCAATGATGATTGAAGGTTTTTCTTATTTATGGTCAAGGTTCATCATCATATATATAGTCAAAATGGATGAGTAATCAATTGGGAACAATATCTCAAACAATATAATATCCTAAAAGTACACACAAAGGAGGATTTATATCAAAAAATATAAAAAATACTCTATTTAGGTCAAACATGATAAGAATTCTTTAGTTTAAATACTGTTTAAAAGTAGAGTTATACAACTAAGTCAGCCTAACCAAAGCATATATCATGCCACAGATTCCAATTCTAGATTAAATATTATGATTTTGTTATACTTCATATTCATTTTGGGGTCATCCTAGACCATCATTTAACCCTAACTCACACTTCATGTTAGTAAAGGACACAAATTACGATTACCTTGACTTAGGGTTATATAGACCCATTACAAATAACTTTGCAAAGCAATAAGATTATGCTCATTACACATTAGATGTGCATCAACAAGGTCCAAAATAGTTTCACTAGTGATATTTTAACTCCAAAGTAAATCATCTAATATCAAGGTCCATGACTAAAAATCTTATGCATCATACCTTACAAAAATCATATATATATATATATATATATATATATATATATATATATATATATATATATATATATATATATCTGTGTGTGTGTACACTAAGGTCATAGATGTGTATGTCTCATTCTCCTTATCAAAAGTAATCTATCACATACATAAGATAGATAATGTTACTCATCATTAGAAATTATGAAAGTTTTACTTCGAAATAAGGCATTCTAACCATCCATTGTGGATCAGATGGCTCTAATTATGCCACATCATCATTCAGGAGCATGGTTCATATAGCCATATCAGTGATACAATCTTGAGGTGGAGAGGGTTATCCTAAGACATGTAGGCCCACTAGACTTGTAGCTCTTCCTTCCCAGAGTTTAGTTTTGGTTAGTAGGGGTCTGAGTGAAAACAACAATTGCTTCACTCCCTCATTGATCTGTGTCATTACCCTATTATCAATGAGAGAAAAAAAATTAGTCAAGACACAACCCCATGCTTAGCTTTGGTGGTGCCACTACTACTTCTCCCCTCTGTGACTGTGACACTCTTAGTTGTTGTAAGCATGATGTGGCATCATGAATTCTTCCAGGTCTCTTCATGAAAAAGACATACACCATCCTAACCGCCCATGTGGAGTTGGAACAATAATGTTATAGGTTGATGCACACCCTAGTGCCTTCTCAATCAACTACAGAAAGACTAGATTTGCCTCTCAATTTATGCTTGAAGATCTTGGGAACATTCAACATCCTAATGACACATCCCCCTCCCTTATCTCTTTAGCCCCCCTTAGAAATGGAGTTTTGTTGTTGTATGGTATATGGACCAATGTTGTAAAGGGACGAGGGGAAAGGCTGAGGACATGACCTACGTGTCAAAGGAGCACATCCACTACCTTCATTACTTTTCATTGGTGGTGAAAGGTAGGGGTTGTAGGAAATGTAGATGACCAACGATTAGGTCATAGTATTGAGAGGCTCTCATTTGTTTTGTATAAACTATTGATGTCCACTTCCATATAAAAAAGAATCAAGATGGTATAGAAACCAAAATAAGTGATAGACACAAAGAGAGCAACTATTGGCTAGAGAAAGATAATTCTGTGCACATTCCTATAGTGATTATTGAGATATTTCATCATAAATACTTGATTAACAAAAGTGATCCAATCTATTTATTGACCAACTTATCACAAACCAAATAGTCAATGTGTTATACTAGTAAATGCACATGATTTACATGCCTCATATTTGAAGTGTTATTAATTTCTAGCTGACACTGTTAAACTATTTGGCATGTAACAATTTCTTGAGGAGATGTTATTTTTTCTATATCAATTTTAATTGGTAATTTAGTTTATTATAACTGTAGATTAGTTTTTCTTTACTTTTCTTCTGTAACTTTATTACATATGAAGATCTACTGCTATGCCATGAGATCATCAATTTAACCATCTTTAGCATTTTCATTGTGATATCTTATATCGATAGTTAATCTCAAACATTGCTATACCATGTTATTACATTTTTTAAATGTCAAATTCCACCCACACTACCACCACCATAACTTTGTCATTTGAAAAAAAAATACTTAAGATACATATTTTGATATTGTGAATGTATTGCACACATAATTGAGTATATTTTGGGGCAAATATGTGTCAAACGACATGGAAAATTTGAAATAATTACACTTATATTTCTATCATAGTTGTATATTAATTTATAAATTGATCAATATTTTTTATATTATGACATTATCAGAATTGATATAGTCATTTTTTAAGAGCAACAATTATTTAACTTAACTTCTAAATTGTAAAAAGATAAAGATATCACATGTTAATAATATACAATGCAAATACATCTTTCATCCAAGTGCATGGAAAACCGATAAAAATATAATAAAATCATTAGTGCATTCATAATACATCATAACTTCTATGCAAATGAGTTAAGTATACATACCTCTTACAATTATGATGAAATGCTCAATATTATTCAAATTCTTTAAATATTCAAATTATATGTATTTCTAATTTGTAAAGTTTACACAAAGGTAACATTTATGAAAAAATTATAGTCAAAGGTTATATAAGTTGCATGGTAGTAGTTTTTTCATAATTCTTGTTTATACCATATATATTCATCTATTGTACGAAGATATACTTATACAACATATCCTATAAAAAATTTCTATGAAATAACCACTTATAGTTTCAAAAAAATTAAATAATGAATGGCTTATTTGTTAACTAAGATCTAAATGAACCTCTTTAGAGTTGGTAATTAATGTTAGTGAAAAGGGATTATATGCACAACACATATCTACCAACTTTAGTTTTAGTTGAAATATAATAAAAGTAGTGTAACAATTTTTACTAACCACAATACATACCACGACAATCAATGTTCCAACTTTTGACTATAATATTCAGAGTGAAAAAAATCATTATTTTAAGGTTTTCCTACTTACCATAACTTAAAATGAATTCAAAAGATGTTACAAACATATATTTTATACATAATATATAAGCTCATATAGTCAAAAAAATTTATGAAATAGGAAATAATTAAATGTAAATTTGTAGTATGTAATTCCTATAAATATGAATTTTTATTTTGAAATTGTATATAATTAAATTGTTAATGTATAAAAAAGAACATACAATTAGGTGTACCATAAATGCTGACTTCGTAATCAATTATGTCAGTTAAATAATCCCTTTGTTCTCAAGTCTATTTATCTCCAAAAAAATGTTTGAACAAAAAACTATTATTGTTCTATATGATATCTACATTATGTCTTGGAATTTTATTCATCATATAATGAAAATAATTTGTTGACATTTTTCATGTCACTAAATGAGATGTATCGAATTCATAATTTTGTCTGAATAAGTTCAAGTTGTATGATTTAAAAGAAAGTAATATAAGTATTGTTGTTAGGTTTTATTTTAATCAATCTTATCAAGTAATTAATGAACACTTTTAAGTTGTTAGTTATTGTTGAGTAAGGATTTTGCATTTATGAATACATATTGCAAAGTGGATGATACAAAAAATTAAAGTATCTTCTTACATCCAAAATAAATGCTTAAATTGTCAAGTGGGTCTCTAAAATGGAAGCTATTTTGAGTACCTATCACAATTTTCTTGGTTTATTATAACTTGGATGTGCATCAATGAAATATAGATCTTAGTTAAACATGTTGTTCTCTAGGGTGGGGGGTGGGGTGAATAATGGTACTGATAAAATTATGCAATTTAAAAAAACATATGAAGGTTAATTGTATCTTGCTTAGAATACATGACAGAAGAAATATATCATAAGTATTTGGACAATGAAAGAAACCTTAAAAACAAAAGATGTACAATGGTTCCATTAAAAGACACTACTTGTTTCCAACTAAAATTTCTCTACCTTGTATTTTTTACCTTTTCTATACCAAAACAAATGCAAAAAAATACATGGGTCTTTTTTGGCTCAATAAAATCCTCCTTTTCTAGATCAAGGAGAATTTGCACAATGAAGTTGACCGTAATCAATCTCCTACCTTCTTCACAACCTTTTCATAAGAAGTAGATTTAAGAAGATTCCCCTCAACCTTCTTGCAATAAGAATAAATAAAGAGAACAAGAGAGAAAGAAGAAATTACAAATATCACAAGACATACAATTTGTAGCTCTCTAAGAACAAGTGAAGATTGACTCTCCACAAGGATTAGGCAGTGCTATTTTTGGTAGAGTAGGAAAATACTATTGAACTAAGGTTTACACTAGCTTGAGGGTAGTTCAAGATAGTAATATAGAATTCTCAGCACTAATGGTGTATCGTGTATTAGGTTGCTCAAGTGTGTGTCTTCTAAGTGTTCCTAAGACACTCCTATATATAGAAAACACTTGGGAACTAGTTAAGAACACTATTCAGAGTGTTTAAGATGTAATACTAAACTGGTTGTTAGAATGTCAAAAGTCGACTTTACCACAAATAGTATACAACTACATAATTTATATGTAGAACATTCTCAATCAAACTGAACTTTGACCAAACTCCATCATGGTCATCGTGTAGTGCAACTGAGAAGAATTTTTTTGACAAAGTTTGATGGGTATATCTCTTTCCGGAAGTGATTGAATGAATTCGGTCTAGAAAGAGTTTGATAGAAAATATCCCTATAATGCACTGTTATATTTTTGGATAACATGTCAATAATTTTCCTAGTGACATATAACTATCCTACAGACTTGGTATAAGTATGCAATAGGATTTTTGATAGGATTGGCCCTTTCATCACTTATTCTTACATCATTCCTATCAAGCCCTACAAATTGTACTTGTATAAACACATATGCATGGTATAACTTGACCTTCAAGCATCCAAACACATGTAATATTGCATATCTTTTTATTGTGGGTTACTGTATAAGTTCTTTGATCACCTGAAACACTAAATGCACTTGTTAGTGACTCAAAAGAGAAGTATTTGCATTATTTAGAGAGTGTGGTATATTCAAAAAGTCAACAATATCCCCCTTTTTTGGGATGACAAATATTACCATGCAATTTTAAAGTAGACAAGTTAGACCATCATACCTTTCAATTGTTGCATATAGGCAAATTTATCTTTATAAATTGTTCCCCCCTTTGACAAACTCGTAAAGGATCTATACTTATAAATTCTCCCCCTTAAGGAGACAACCTCGTCAATAAGATAGTTTGTTTAGAGAGAGAATATATATACCCAATGAAAAATGGGAAATGCACCAATTGAAATGAAAACCAAAAGAAATACACTTCATAGAAGGGCTATAGACAAAAAGTCATAATTGATCAAGGAACGATATATTGTCTTATTGAAAATGAGAGGAATATTAACTCCTTCATGATAAAACAGTCCCACTTAGCACAATATAAAAAAACCCCACAAAGTCAATGGTAAAGAATGTTGCGTCTACCATTGATATAAAGATTCCATGTATAACACTAACTTTTTAAAGAAGATATCAATATCAATGCAAGGATCCAAGTACTATGTACATGTCCTCATTTCCATGCTGGAGCATTTTAATCTTAAGCTTCAACAATAGGTCTGAGTCAGTGATTCAAAAACTTCCTTTCCTAAATATTGATTCATGTATAAATTTCTAGAATTATGATACTTTGATTTAGAGAAAAAGAAGCAAGAAATTTTTAGGTCTTAATCTAAATCTGTGGTTTATATAAAAACTTTTACTCTGTGATAGAGATTGCCACAAAAATAATGAAAAAAATCAGAACTGATTTCTCTATCATAAGGGATGTTAAGCCCACAAATGATATAGAGGATCCTTTAAAGGAAAAATCAATGTAGATATGCAAGTTATATCATATAACTTTAAGCTCCATCTTAATCTAATACTCTTAAAAATGAGTTCAAACTAAATTAAAGATTCACTAAGATAGAAATCATGTAAAATCAATCATTTCAAATGCACAATTTAAGAAATAATGTAATAAAACAAATATTATGGCCAAATTAAAGATAACAAAGATATTTTGTTATAGTCAGGTTCTCATTTGAACTATACTTCTACCGAACCACCTCTCGGTCGAACTACACTTCTACTTTGAGACCATATGTTGGAAATTTTTATCTAGCAAGAAACCTTTACCTCTATATCAAATGATTTTAGAAAAATGCAAAAGTAAGACTTGTCAAAACTTAATTTATATTTAAGCAAGATCAAATGGATATCCAAGTAAGCTCTTGTTCTTTCAAACCTCATCTAAAGGGAGGTATTTCAGACCCAAACCATGCTAATGTTCATTTTCGTTTCAAATGGGGATGAAAATACCTAATGCCCAAATCTGCCACAACCATAGGAAGTAAAATGACTAATGGCAATGGAAGAACTAGATTATGGTTTAACAAAATTAGATCCATTCTTTTTCTTTGTTTTAATATTTTTTGGAATATAACCAAGTTCATGAGTACCAACATGAGAATGCAACATGTTATTCAACATATATATTATCATTTAAAAACTTATTTATAACCTCTTGAGAATCCATTTTCCTTAGCAAGCAATAGAGAGTCTTTAGTAGTAGAAATTAGGCATTTATAGTACTAGCAATACTTCTTTCAAGCATAGAAATTTTACCATTCAAATCTTTATTTTCTTGAAGAATAATATTATATGATCAACATGAGCACAAAAAGGAGGCAGTTTCTCCATGTAATTCATTTTTCTAAAAGAACGAAAACTTTATCTTACAAAGAAATATTTTGAAAGATAAGATCATATATTATTTTCTTTTCACTTGCATATAGATTATTTAGATCACTAAGATCTATATTCAATTCATCAACAATATTTACTAATTTATTTTTCTTTTCTTGGACTTTTCAATTTTATCCGAAGTAAGTTCAACAAGTTTATTTTTAGAAAAACTTGAGAGAGATACCTCCATAATTACCTTGTGCACCTTCTTCTTCTTCTTGTTCATCATTATCTTTATGTTAAGCGTAGAGGCATTTTTACTACATGATGACATATTTCTTCACCACTAGCCTCCGAGTTTTAATAATAATCCCAAGTAACATGATAAGGTTTTTCGTTGGTCTTCCCCTTTTCCTTCTAATTTAATTCATTGAATCATTTGTCATTGTCCTTTCTCTCCACATATGCGACATCCGGTAAAAACGGATCTACTATTTTTGTTAGAAGAAGAGTGTATATATTTCTTACCTTTATGAAGTATTTCTTCTTCACTACTAGATGAGTCACAGGAAGAAGATGACTTTGAAGCTCTTGATTTGAATGCCAAACCATTTTTCTTAGCAAGTTTTTCTTCTTCTTTTTCTAATTTGACGTCCTCTTGAAGCTTCACTTCATGTGTATCCAAATTTCCAATGAGTTTTCCCATCAATAATTTAGAAAGGTTCTCTAGATTCTTCTATATTAGTTACCTCTTCTTTGAATTTAGGTGGCAAGGACCTAATAATCTTTGAGACTTGTTCCTACTCAGACATAGCTTTTCCTAAATCACTTAAGCCATTCATAATAGTAGCAAATCTAGCATATAGTTCAGAAATGGTCTCATTTTTTCACATACAAAATGATTCAAATGTATGCTTCAACATATTATTTTAGTGCTTTGAACTTATTGGATTCCTTCATGTGTAAACCAAAGTTTTCACAATGTATAACAGGCAGTTTCCCAAGAGGAAATTCTATTGAAGTCACCACAGGATAAATAAGAATATAAGTTACTTATAAATTTGGCGTTTAGAGTAGAGCCTTTTTACTGCTTCTAGTTCCCATTCCTCCATCTCTGTTATTGGAGGTTCATATGGTAAGACAACCATCTTCCAAAGATCAAAGATCAAATCTTGGATAAAGAATTGTATGCGTCTTTCCCAATATGTGTATTTAAAACCATCGAAGAGTGTTGGACGAGTGACTTAGGTTCCTTGGAGGTTGAGTTAGCCAAAGTGATTTTCCTCCATCTTCAAGACTTTTTAAAGCTACTTGAAGCTTGTTCTGATACCAATAGTTGTTCTCTAAGGGTGGAGGGGGGCTGAATAGAGACAACAACAGAGTTATGCAGTTTCAAACACAAAAAAGGTTAATTACAACTTGCTTAAGAATATATGTCAATAGAAATATAAAGAAAGTAATTCGACAATGAAAGCAATCACACAAAACACAAGATGTAGGTTGGTTCCATCAAAAGACATCATTCCACTACCTAATTGGCTCAAGACAACCCTCCAGGGGGTCTTGGTGGTCACGAGAATCATCCCTCTCCCTTGGGTTTCTCGTCCTCGAATGGCAATTTTGGCATGTCTATTTGTGGGTGAATCAAAACGCCTACTGCGGTCACCTCTTCTCTTGCTCATTGGGGATGAGTGTTGAATCTCCAAACTGGCTTCATGCTTCGACTATGAGCGAAAGGTACTTGGTATCTTTTTCCCGAGTTCTTATCTAGGCTAAGGGATACCGTTGAAGGCAGGGTGACGGTGGTCAACTTTCCCTCTGTTGTAGATATCACCTGATCCCAGTCTTTCCTCCTTTGTTTCGTTCTTTGTTATCGCGGTTTATTTTTATTTTTTGGTTAGGATATTTGCTTCTACTTTTTGGTTTCGGTTGCTCGGACTTTGCTAGTCCTTAGAAAAGGCTAAGACAATTAGTCTCCCCCAGTGTAAAGGTGGTCGGGTGATTGGTTTCCCCAATATTCTCCTTGACCTTCATTAGGGACTTCCTGTATTAGTTACTTGTAACACTACCAAAAAACATAATATAGATGACAGTCATGTAAAAAGTTATGCACTTTAGGTGACATGTTTGTACATGAATTATAATCTGTGTAGGCCTACGCAAAATAGATGACATACATTTTTGTATATTTGAAAGGGTGACATACTTTAGATGACATGCATGTATGTCACATGTAGTCTATGCAATATAGGTGACAGACATTTTATCATACTTGAAAGGGTGAAACACTATAGGTGACATACATTTGAATCACCTATGTTCTAATGGGGGTTTGTACATGTATATGAGTCAAGTGTAATATACAAGGAGAGATAACATTTAGGTGACATGTATGTATGTCACCAAAGTTATAGATGACATAAATTAATGTCACCTAACCTTAGAAATTTTACAGAATTACTATGAGAGGACATTGACTTGATATGGGCCTTGAATTCTCACAAATGCATTATGGGAGACCTGTTGTTAGAGGAAATTCTCGTGATATGGGCCCCAACCCTCACATATGCATTTTTAAAGAATAGTTGTGAGTGGACAAGTTGTGAGTGGACATTATCACTATATGGGCCCCAGTTCCTAAGAAATGCATTGAAAGAGACTTTTTATGAGAAGAAATGTGTCATGGCTCCTCCTGAGTGTACTTTTGTTGGAACATATCAACACTTATTTGGTCACCGTGCACTGGACGATGATGCGATGCGAGGGCACCGAGCCTCTACACGTGACATGGGCACCGACGACGATTTTGTTTGGCTCCCACCTACCTCTGATTAATTATTGCACCTACCCCAGTGTCACTGATGGCACGAGTTCTCTGCTCATATTGTTCCCCCACACCATAGTATCCAGATCCGACTTACCATAGTGTCTCTTGAATGTGTACAAAAGGCGACCAGAAAGGTTCGGTGATAACTTCAAGTCCGATTCAACTTATCAACTTTTGTTGGACTTGGCCATACTAGTGGTGGCTGCCCTTTTTCGGGAACCACGCCCATAGCAACAAGGGATTCGGGTAAGAACACGCTCGGAGCATCCCTGATGCCTAGCCGTCCAGGTCTCAACATGTCGAGGATCGATACGATAGAGTCCAACATCGATCCCCGAAGGCGGCAGCCCATACATGATTCCCTACAGTCGTGTGTTAAGCAGGCTTGGCACTGGTCAACCAGCAGGAAGGACTTCCCTACTGGCCTCCATACACGAGAGGGTTCCCTCCATGTCTCAGTTCTTCTCTCTTTAATGGCAAAATTTAGTTTTCCCACATCGGTAATGACACATTATGACCATTTTGTTGCGTCACAAGTGAAAAGCCGTGAGGTTATTCATGTGGTCCTTAACCGCGCGGGGCCTACATCCTACATGGTTGGACCTGCTGCACAAGTTTCATGTCATTTTAGGAGCCTCCATACATGTCGTGACAAACCATTAGTAGCTAAAAGTTTTGGTAATCATCTTCGGGTTGTTCATTTATCTTCACTGAGTTGTGTTGATTGAATCCGTAAGGCGTTGGAGTATGCGGATGTTTGGGAGGGCTTGGTGTTTACTCTTTGTTCTTCCAAGCATTGGATGTGTGGTGTATGCCTTGGCATTGTGCCATGGTCTAAAGTATGTCCTCATCAAGCTTCTGATGGCTCTGATGTTACTACCACTCTACCTCGATAGCTTGGTGAGACATCACTCGATGTGATAGTTGGTTTGCCTGCTCCCATCAATTCTGGCTTTCCAGATTCTATTCTTTGCACCCTGTCAGCTCGTCAGCGTATTGAGCCACCGCCTCTTCCTGTTGACTGACTATAGCTCGACACAGATCTTCTAGATTCTGTCTTCTGCACGGGTGTCCCTACCATAAAGAGAATCCCTCTTCTTTGTCGTTTGCCCTTTGCTAACACTCTTCATTCTTGCTTACTCTAGGTGGCTTCTTGCCCACGCTCTATTGATGCGTGGATTCATATTTTGTTGCTTCCAGCATGTGTTATGTATTGCTTCTCTCCTAAGTCTGCTCAAGAATAGTCTTCTCGAAAACGCATCTCTCTACAACAACGTATGATCCTTAACGCTTTGGAGACTTGGAATTCGGGACATGATGGCATTCAACAACTCCTGGCTTAGATTTTGGCTCATTGTTGTCCTACTGGGCAAGAACATTCTTTTGAAGCTTGTATTTCACGTGCTAAGTCTAAGATCAAAGATAGCCAATTTTCTGCTGCCATCTGTGTTCTATCCTATAGTGGTGTTACCCCCACAAAAGCTGCTAATTATTCTTATCTTGAAGCTAAACACCCTCAACCTCCACTGCCATTGGTACAACCTCAGTCTGAAATGTCTAGCTCTCCATTTGTTGCTTCTTCCTCTATGATTGAAGAAGCCATTTTATCATTCAAGAAAGGGACCGCTTGCGCAAGTGATGGCCTACGATCACAACATCTTATTGATTATATGTGTGGAGTTGCCACTGTAGTGATAGATGATTTTTTAATGCAGTTACAACTGTGGTGAATCTTTGTCTCACTGGTCGTTGTCCATATTCCCTAGCTCCCTACATTGCCAGTGCTCCATTGACTCCTTTTCTCAAACCAGACAATGACATTCACCCTATTGCTATGGGTACTATTTGGCAGCGCCTGTATCCAAAGTTGCGACAAAGTGTAAGTTATGGTGCCGTCCCTTATCTTATGGATCATCAGTATGGTGTTGGTATTTCTGGTGGTGTTGAGGCCCTTCTAAATGTTGTCACTCAACTTGTCTATGAACAACAACACCACACTACAGTCACCATGGCTCTTATTGACTTCAACAATGCCTTCAACATGGTTGATAGATCTACCATATTCTGAGAGGTTCGTCTTCATTGCCCTTCTATTGTACGATGGGTTGAGTTTTTCTATAGCTCTCCATATCCTCTCTATATGGATCATGGCGAGCCTCTTTTTTCTTTTGTCGGGGTACAACAAGGTGACCCATTAGACCCCCCTACTTTTTTCCCTGGGACTCCACCCCCTTATTTTACAAGCAAAGGATGCATGTCAACTTGACCTCCTTTCTTTCTAACTTGATGATGGTACCCTCATTGGGGACACAGAGGTTGTTTCGAAGGCTCTATCCCTCATTCAAGAGCGAGGCCTGATGTATGGTCTTCATCTCAATACTAAGAAGACAGATTTTTTGGCCATCTGATGACCCTAGATGAGGCTCGAATGTGAGCTTATTTCCAACTGACATCTCTCATCCAGAGCGTGGAGTGAAGATTCTAGGTGGCCCAAATTTTACAAACACATCCTTTGCGAAGGAACTTCTCCAGAAATGTGTGATGAAGACCCTTGATATGATGGATTGCATGTCCTCACTCCAGGACCCACAGTGTGAGCTTCTTCTTCTTAGGTCTTGTGTTTGGATGCCCAAATTGTTGTTTGATCTTCGTACAACACCTCCTTCTTCTATCACACCTGTTTTGGATATTTTTTATCACGGTCTTCGTCGTTGTCTGGAGCGTATTGTGGTTGGTGACGGCCCAAGTTTTGGTGATTTACAATGGTGTTTGGCTACACTTCCTATGCATCTAGGGGGATTGGGGATCAAGTCCTCTCATGATGTCAGTAAATTTGCTTTTGTTGCCTCTCAGATACACACTAGAGATCTCCAAGACCATATGTTAGGTGAGGTTACATGCGTGCCTGGAGGGCTCCCCTTTGTCCAAGCACATGCTTGCATATGCAATATCTTGCCATCTTTATGTTGGTCTATGTTGACAAGTATGCATTCTACCACCCCAAAGACCCAGTCTATTTTGGTAGACACTTACTACAAAACGGTCATCCAGCAAATCATGGCAAGTGACCTTTCCTTACGGCAACATGCTATTCTCACTTCTTTACAAACCGATCATGCAGAAATTTTTTTGAGGGTTGTTCCTATTGATGGCCTTGGTCTGTCTATGTTACCCATTGAGTATCGAGCTATCCTTCAGTATTGGCTTATGATTCCCTTCTATCCAGGTGATGAACGTTGTCTAATTTGCAACATCACAAATCTTGATGCCTTTGGTGATCATGCAATGCACTGCCGCTCGCGGCCTGGTTATAAGTTTCGTCATGATGTTTGCATTGGATCTGGGTTAAAGGTTTTGAAAGAACCTCCTTTGGCCTTCCTTGGCACTCAATCTGATGTTGTTCATTCGTTGCGACCTGCAGACATTCTTTTATTTCACTGGATGAATGGAAAACATGCCTGTGTTGACCTAACAAGAGTTTCTCCCTTGACATGTATCCTTTCAAAAAACTTTAAAGCAGGGCAGACAGCGTCCGAGGCAGCAATACAAAAAGTTCATAAACATGGAACAACATGTGAGGCCAATCAACATCATTTTCTACCTTTTGCCTTTGACACCTTTGGGGTGCCTGCCAATGATGTAGTTTCTCTTCTTCGACACCTTCAACATATATAAATAGGAATCTTATGATGCCTTCATCTACATGTAATGATTTTATTTTTGGGTCCTTGGGTTTTTCCATCCAACAAGGATTGGCAACCCAGTTTGTTGCTTGTGCTTCTGTGAGAGCTTTTATGTAATCTTTTGAGAAATTATATGAAACATATTAAGTTACATGTTGTGAGATGACACCATCATGATATGGGCCCTGACTCCTCAGAAATTTATTTTCAGGGGCTTACTGTGAGAGCACACTATCATGATAGTGGTCACATATCCTCCCAAATGCAATTACAATGACATGTTGGGAGAGGACATTGTCATGATATTGGAGGTGTCTCCTCTCAGATTCATTTTCAAAGACTTGATGTGAGAGGATGCCATAATGATATGGGCCCAAGTACCTCAAAATGTATTTTTAGAGACTTGTTGTGAGAGGACACTTTCATGACATGGGAAATGACTCCTCTCAAAAGCATTTTAGGGACATGTTGTGAGAAGAAAACATCATGATATGAGCCATGAGCCCTCACAAATTCAATTTTAGGGACTTGTTGCGAGACATCACTATCATAATATGGGTCTTAGCTCATCCCAAATGCATTTTGAGGGACTTGTTGTTAGATGATACTATCATGATATGGGCCATGACACCTCCCAAATGCATTTTTAGGGACTTGTTGTGAGAGGACATTGTGGTGATATGGGACCCAAATCTAGCCAAATGCATTTGTAAAGATTTGTTGTTAAATGACATTGTCAAGATATGGGCACTAGATCCTCATTAATGCATTTTTAAGGAGTTGTTGTAAGAGCTCAATGCCATGATATAGGTTGTGGATCCTCCTAAATGAATTGTTAAAGACATGCTATGAGATGACATTTGTCATGATATGGGCCCAAGCACCTCCCAAATACACTTTCAGAGACTTGTTATGAGAGGACACTTTCATGAGATGAGCCATAGTTCTTCCTAAAAGCATTTTTTGGGACATGATGTGAGAGGACAATATCATGATATGGGTTGTGACTCCTCACAAATTCATTCTTAGAGACTTGTTGTGAGAAGACATTGTCATGATATGGGTCGTGGGTCCTCCCTAATACACTTCTAGGGACTTTCTATGAGAGGACATTGTCATGATATGTGACATGTCTCCTCCCGAATGCATTTATAGAGACTTTATGTGAGAGGACAATGCCATGATATGGGCCTTGGATCCTCCATAATCCATTTCTATGGACCTTTTATGAGAGGACATTATCATGATATGGGTCGCGGCTCCTCCCAAATGTATTTTTTGGGACTTACTGTGAGACGCCATTTGTAATTATATGGGCCCCAAATACACTCAAATGAATTTTTGGGGACTTTTTGTGAGAGGACACTATCATGATATGATCCCTGGATCCTCACAAATGAATTTCAAGGGACTTGTAGTGAGAAAAGATTGTCATGATAGGATTCTGGGCTCCTCCAGATACATTTTTGAGAAAAAGGTCCATAGAAATGGATTATGGGCCCTGGTTTTATTTATTTGAAGGGACATGTTATGAAGGACACTATCATGATATGGGCCATGTATCCTCCATAATGCATTTTAAGGGACATGTTATGAAGGACACTATCATGATATGGGTCGTGGAACCTCCCAAATGCATATTTAGGGACTTGATGTGAGATAACATTTGTCTTGAAATGGTCCCTCACACCTCCCAAATGCATTTTCATGGACTTGTTATGATAGGACATTGTCATGATATGGGACCTCACACCTCCCAAATGCATTTTTAAGAACTTACTGTGAGATGACATTATCATCATATGTGCCATGGCACCTCTGAAATGTATTTTCAAGGACTTGGCTTGAGAGGACATTGTCATGATATAGGCCCAGACTTGAGAGGACATTGTCATCATATGTGCCATGGCACCTCCCATATTGGATTTACTAGGAACTTGTCATAGTTTCTTATGGTTTCCCCTATTATTCATGTTTTCCACTATTGTTGATGGAAGATCAAGGCATGTCTATATGTTACTCTAGTGTTAAGAGTTGATTACAATGCTCCAAGACGTGGTGCACCATGATGGCATATGAATATAGTAGAATCTAGATCTATATATGAAAATGGATCTTGGCCATATTTAATGGACTAATAGGATACTAGGATGCAGGGAGCATCGACTCTAGAATTTACCCTTAGGTACAGGTCTATAAATTTTGTAGAAAGTTTCATCACATGATTCACATGACTATGTGGAGTCCTTGATGGTGTGCTAGTGGAGACCTTGCTGGTGCGCTGGTACAGTCCTTGCTTGTGTGCTTGTGGAGTCTCCTTAGTGAAGCACTTTTGATTCAAAAGGCAAACTTATTTAGGAAAATATACATTTTTAATCTAAATCTAATGCATCAAAACATACATATATTATTACTAATCCGATTGACACAGAGAAGTATATGCTCAACCGCCTATGTAGGCGTAGTCACTCCTTGTTTGGCCTGGTTACTGCTACTTGTGGGGGATGACTCACCTCTTCTTCAAAGTGCAAACTAAAGGTTTGTTTGTGGAGACCACATGCAATGATAATTTTTTATCTTTTCAAACTGACAAGGGAGGGATCTGACCTTTTTGGAAAGTATAAGGCAACTTACATTGACCAGAGCAAATGTAAGGATGATCATTCCTTTACAAATATATAGTGCAAGCTTTGAATAATGCTATCCTCCATAACATCCAATGTTAGTAGTAGGACTTTGTAGAAGTCTTATGTGTTGTAATTGTTTCTTCTATCATAGCACATGTCTCCTACTCATCCTCCTTACCTGATAATCAGAGAAGACAACCATAAACATGGTTGTGTTGTAGGGTTCTCAATTATTTATGTTTCACTAATAAAATAAGTGTTATGTTTACCTAGAGTAATGTTGAAGATAAGCATGGCTCTTTTCTTATTGCATTTATTACTCTTTACTAGTGCAACTCTCCATCTCCACCTGTGAAGATAGGGTGAAACTCTTCCTATCTTGGGATCTGTAGGGAAGCTGGATGAATTTTATGATTTGGTGCTGCAAGTAGGTTAATTGATGAACCCTTGCTTATAAGTTGTCATTTTTTTGTGGTTCTTATTGATGATGAATCATTTATTTTTCTTCTTCATCAGATTGCAAACACTTCTTACATTGCATGAGATGGAAGTATGATAGAAACCTCTCATTTTATTATCTAGAGCATAAAGCCTTCCCATGCCTATCTTCTAAACAATAGTCTTGAAAATTCCAAGCTCATCTATAGGTACTTGTTTATTTTGTATTATCCTTCTAAGATTGTTTGTAATTGACCTTTTCTGAGTCATACAAATCTAGTTGATATTTAGAAACAATGTTTTTCACTTCTAGTGCTATTCTTAATAATCATATTTCACAATTTCACTTAACGATCTTGATAAATTTGATATTTCCTTTTTTGCAGAACAGACCTAGAAGAGATGTGTCTTGGTAATGGAGAAGACATCTAGTGTGATCCATGACTAGCATCTTGGGTTCCTCTTTCTCATTTAAATTTGCATCACCTACTCCTACTGGATGATTCTTCATGTAAGGTGGATGGTGATGGTCTACTCAGTCTTTCAATATCCTATATAAAATAGATGCACACTTGATTCTTTTTTTTTCTTTCATACAGGTGTCATTGTTAAAAATTACCTAGCACATTACTTGGTCTCCACCATAACATTCTTCATATGGATGATCTAGTTTTAGCCATAGCACTTTCAAAGATTTGAGTTTCTGATAATTGGTATATTATTCAACTAAAGACCTTTAGTTCATAGCCATAGGCCCATATTGCTTTCACTAATGAATACTACAAGGCTACATTTATACGACCAAGCTTCTTGACTTGTTCTCTTTCCATCTCCCTTCTTCTAGGTTTTTCATCAAGCTCGTAGAGAGCTGCACCACATCCAAGGTCCAAGGAGTAGTCTTCATTGTATGGTACAGGAAGCATAGGTTCATTGTGAAGATCAACACCACCCTTAGAGAAGTCAGCTTCTTCTATGCATGTAAGAAGGCTCATGGTGATGGAGAACACATCTACATGTATAGGTTTGTTCACTTAATTGTTCTTTCTTTCATGCTGATTTCGGATATAATCATTAACCAATTTGCTTGTTCTATAACAACCTTTGCATTTTAATTGTTGCTTTCAAAATTTTCCCAAGTTACTAGTAATTGTGTATCCTAATCTACCCATTTCTTAGTGGTGAGATATAACTCGATCATTATCCAGTAATTTTTTTGTTTAGTTTAACTCAATGTTTCATTCAATTAAATGAATTGAATTGAAACAGAATGATGGAATGAATTTATTTGACTTCTACTTGCAGGCCTGATGTCTGATCCGCTGAATCACTATATTTTTGGCAGCATGAGGGAGATCATCGAAAGGTACCAGAAAGAGTCAATGATGACAATATGTCCCTACAACGCACATGAAGAGGTAAATCAAACATGCACTCATCGATCGGGTCTGATTTCACACTTGCAGCACCTGGAGCGCAGTCCGAGTTACAACGTTTAGTAGAACAGAACAGGAAGCTCCTAAAGAATATCAGACAGTTCACAGGTGAGGACATGAGTGGCCTCAGCCCGGTTCACCTTGACCAGATAGAGGAACAACTTATGTTTTCCCTAGACAAACTTCGGAACAGGACGGTATGTTATAATTACTCATGCTATCAATTCAATTTTTCCCTGAAGCTGTGAACTTTTTTCTGGTGTTGTAGTTGTTGATTATGCCATAAGTTTTATGGATGTAGGCACAACTCTTGCATCAGCAAGTTGACAATCACCGTCGAAAGGCATGTATCATTCTGAATTCAACCGAATTTCTACACTATTCTAATTGCATGATTGATTTTAGTCTAGCATTTCCTAACCTTTGTTTTTGATGAGTTTGTACATCTTGACGTGTATATACATCAGACTGAGATGCTCGAAGATGAGAACATGCACTACCGTGAAGTGGTATAGCTGTGTATATATATAATTAACGTAATTATATCCCCAGTAGATGGCTAATTCTGAACTGCTTACTGGTCTTGTAAATTAACGATGAATGTGTTCTAGCAGATCGAACATGATCAACAACAGTACAAGGTGAAGGTCATTAACGACAGCCTAGGGCCATACCACCAGTTGTTCCCTATTGACGTCGATCGAACAACTTGGAGGTACTCCTATATGTTCTCTCGTATTTTTTGGTATGCTAGTCAAATGCTACGTATAAGAGAAAACCTCTTAATTCAGTATAGCCATTAAGTTAATTTATTTCTGTTCTATAAGTACTATAGTAGAAACACATTCATACAGTTTCTCATTATTTCCATTAAACATAACAAATCATACTCGTCATAGTGTACTATAACTGTGCTCTTAATTTCAAGACTTGTTCCCAATTAACAATCAGCATGGGTCAATTATAACTTGACATCATTCCATATTTTGTATTCATGACTATTGTTGTCTTTTTGTTTGTTTAGATGGAGATTATTGAGAAATTAGAGATTATTAACTATGGGCGCCATTGACCTGACTCCCTGCAGCTGGTGATCTACGGTCAGAGCATCTGTAGAGCAACCCCCTCAAATCCTTGGAGTCATGAACATTTGGTCCTTGGCCACACCTTCCTTCTTTGCCATTGCCCTCGTAGCCATACACCTGGTACTTAGATCTACCACCTTTGATCACAAACCCCAACCTGCATTCCCCTTGGCTGCAATTCATCAAAGGACAAATGCAGTAGACCTGACATCACCTCCTCCATGTCTATCCCAGTCCCCAGAATGCTTTCGTGTGAGCTGATCTTCTGAACCCCGATGGGAAGGAAAAGAGACCCCATCAAGAAGGTTCGTTTCCTTTCTATAATATCTTTTAATGATCCTACCTCATCTTGGATTAGCACTTATATCATCACTTCTGTCAATGTTGATAGTCCCATACATTTGTATATGTACAGCTGCCAGCTCCGATCTATATGATACAAGATTGCAGGGGGAAGTAATGGCTTGTGCGTATGGGGACGTAAAAGTAATGTGGTCGATGATGTTGGATAAGTCCAGGACACTCAATGCAGACTCCTCAGACTGCTACTGCATTGTCAATGTGTAACTCTACTGCTATGGGTCTTAGTAAAATCACAAAGTCATGATATGTTTTGAGATGAATCCCCACGGTTTAGTTAGCTATGCAGTACCGTGGTGAGATTTCTAGTTCCAATGGCAGTTATAATCTCAATACAATCCAGATAATCATCCACCTGCAACTACAACTGCAAATCAGACAGTTATAATCTCAATACAATCCAGATAATCATCCACCTGCAACTACAACTGCAAATCAAGGTCCGTAATTAAATACAATAGATTTGCATCAATGCATCTTCTACATTGACACTGGTAGGCTACAAGCCAAGTCATGGTGGTTTGTTGAAGTATACTTCTGTTGGCGCCATTGGCAGAGAAAGAAGAAATAAGCTGGCTCTACCAATAATTAACTTTTATTGATGTATCAAGGGCACGTTTGATTATGTCAAGTTGTATTTGGGTCATGTGTATGAATGTAAACAAATTAAACATGATGAGTATGTAATTGATTACTTGTTATAAGAAATGAAATTATTCGTTATCCATTTGTGATGTCTAGATGATGACAAGATGACAAACTGTTTATAGTTTTCTACTGTAATCACTTGAATTTACTGTAAGAAAAATTCTGCATTTGATTGGTGACCGGAATATGAAATTTCTGTCCATTGTTGTGCAGTACATGCACATACACCTGCATATACATTCGTGTGATATATTAGCTTTTTGATAATGACTGTCGACTTCACTTTTGATTAAATGGGTGACATCAATCTGTGTGGTTCTTTTAATGTGGGTGATATACTATGAGGTCACGTATTGCCCTGCTTTGGAATGTGAAAACCACTAATAGATGGCGTTTATTCAAATAGGCTACATTGCACAAAGCCCACTCTAAATAGGTGACGTTCATTTTTTAGGTAATAGTCAATCATGTCACCTTTTTGGTAAAAGGTTGCATACTTAAATGTCACATATACCCTATTTTTCAATAGTGTAATGGTCAGTTGCAAGTTTGTATCTTCTCACATAGTGCTTTTGGTTCGGATATGGCTAAAGGTTTTTACAGTTTTGGGCACGTTTGATTTGGTTTTGATGAGAATGTATCTACTGTGCACATGCAACCCAAAATTGTGCTTTAGTTCCGCTGAAAAGATACTTCTTCAAGAGTGTCAGGTAAGAATCCAACTTTAACAGTATGACAAATAGGAGGTTTCGAATCCAGATCGGGCCAAACCGTCTGCACTACACTGGCCAGGTAATGGCAACAGCTTTATCTTAATAACGATTGAAGGAAATTACACACGTTTCTATTTTGTTGTAGAGTACTATTGATTACTTGATAGAAAGTGAAGTGCCTTGGATTGAGCATATATGGAGTACAACTATATATTCTGTACACACCAACTCTTTGGCTATACCATTAAGAAGCATCAAAGGAGAAACCTTTTCACGTGGAGGACACCAACTATTACTTTCTCAAAAAGGACATTTTTCGAAGGGTATTACTCACCAAGAGGAGAATCAATGGGGATTGGTAGGAGGCTCAACATTAGAAACAAAAGTCACGTCAATTTATTTTGCAAATATGTGCAAAATGCCTGCAGCTGAACATACACTGTGATCAGTGCCCAATCGATTTGCCAATGCAATCACATATACGATGCTCCCTACGCATAAATTTCTGCCAGCAATACTAATCTTGGTGGGGCTCCAGTTGTTGAGAACTACATGCCGTTATGTTCATTTCTCAGTAATTTCCTAACAATTAACTTTACCTAACAATTAACTTTACATGTCGGATTGCATTTTTGCATCTTCCATAACATCAACAAATAAATGAATTATAAGCATACGACTGTTTATAATACTACTGGGAAAAGAGAAGGAAAATGAACCCGTCGGATGCCGCTCAATCTTGGGGGTTATAAGGTAACAAAGCGTCGGGTTCTGTATGATTAGTATTTGTGAAGATGATGCAACTAGGCACTTTCCCTGTCATGTATAGCTCGGTATTCCCTTTCACTATGTTCAAGCAGCTGAATATGGCGCTGCTCGTAGAACCTGCGGATGAAGACCTCAGCGTCCAAGTCCACCTGTGCTTGTCATCCGTACCTTTGTCGTCGTCCTCAGACGAATAGTTAGAAACCCTTTCAGAGATCGGCGAAGCGAGAGGGCTGAGGTCGATCGGCATTCCAACATCCTGCTGCGAGTACTCGATCTGGGTAAACGCGCTCGGAGTGTCTGCTGCTGAGGCCTCGTCGTTCTCCTCTATGATGCTAATGCAGGGGAAGTATACATGGTGCCTGCTCTTGCAGCTACTGCCGGGGCTTTTGGAGTGGAAGTTGGACTAGGTTCGTACTTAATCGCCTCTGGGACCACTGTGAATCCGTGATGCCTTCAATTGAATCGGCAAGCATTGCTGAGGAGTGGTTGTGGAATTTAGGTTCTTGGTCCATGGCTTGGTCAGGAATCTAACCTTTCTTCAACATGATGTTCATGTACAGCCTCTTTGAGTTAAGGCCCTTGCGCATCATGAAGAAGGCCGTTCTATAGAATGTTCCACAGCTTCTTGGCCATCACCGAGGACTGCAATTCCATCAATTTGGCTGCTCTTTCAAATCGGAGGGTGTAGAATATATGGAATAGAAATACAAAAACGGAAAGAAGGCTTCTTCCCTCTACAAGATGGCAACGAACTGGATTCCTGTCGGAAGTGGAAGTGAACGATCAGATCGGTGTGAGCGACTTTTTTTATAGGGTGAGTGAAGAACAAGAGAGTCGGTGATTAAAGCGCATCGTGAACGCTAGCTGTACTGTACCGGAAAATGAATGATGAAGTACGCGGAGCGGAGGCAGCCTTAAGCGGGACGGAAATACTTACGGAGTAGATAAGTGGCGCCAGCATTTATCACGTTCTGATTAGTGAAGTGTGGGAAGCCCCTTTTGTTGAAGCTTTCCGTTTTGTTTCCATTGCCCGATACACACAAGATACAAGCAGGTGATCAAATTGTACCTAGCATGTGCGTTGTGGAGGTGCAACAGAGATCGCTTAAGGTTGACTCCAAAAAAGTTAAGACGACTCCCGATGACAAAAAGATATAACTTGATATGTGTGATATTCTTAAAGCTACACTACACATCCTCGTCAACCTACCCAGTTGTTGGGATGTGTGGTCAATGCTGATGTGACACAAAAAGTAAATACACCATGAAAGAGAAAAAAATTAGAGAGATACAAATGTTTTGCACATAACTCTTAAATCGTAAGAAATTTTAGGACGAAATAAACATCATTAGGTGCGTCATAAAAAATACTTTCTATTAAGACTAATATTGACATACTTTCGAAAAAATAATATTAGAAGTATATTAAGAGGTGAGAGAAGTAAACAAAAGTACAATATGATTTTGGGTACTATACTCAGATTGATCATTCAAGCACAATACGTATTGCTTTTTTATTTCTTCATATTCCATATTATGTCATATATCCATAAATACTGTACATTTTATCATTTATATTAATTTTACATACATTCAAAATATAGCGTTTGACAAAAATCATATACAAAGATATCCACACATTCTACAAGAAGTAGAGTATTAACATCCAAATTTTGTAATAAAAAATACACTACTAGAAGTATTGTACTAACAACCACATTCTATTTTTTAAAAGTATTCACATTCTTAATCTGTATATACGTACAGTACTAATTGCCTCCTTGTTTTTCACACTCGATATTTTGTCACAAATCCGTAAGTATTGTACATTTTATCATTTATATTAATTTTCACATACATTCAGAATGAAACGTTTGACAAAAATTGTATACAAGGATACACACACATTCTACAAGAAGTCCCATTTTATAATACAAAGTATAGTACTAGACGTACAATACTAGACGTACCGTACGAGACATAATAATAATACATAATTTGATGATCTTATTAGTACAGTACAAGACATGTCATGTATAAAAGAATGTCGATAACCACATACCATACCTATATAAACTAATTCACATTTCACTAAAAACATACACATTTTACTAAAGTGCAATACTTTCAACTATTGTTTAAGAACAGTTAATCCTTGATCTCATTCATTCAAAAGTACAATACTAAATTCATTGCTACTGTTAGCTCAATCGAATCCATAGATGAACAAGTAACTATTGTACATGAGTTGGGGGAAACACCAAGGTGATGTACTGTACTCACAAGTACTGTATGTCTGTACCTAGAACATGTATGGTATCCTAAAATACAGATCATACTATATTTCTCGTGTATTATCATTATTTTAAAGTATGTCGGTCTTATTAGAAAATATTTTTTACAAGGATTCTAATGCAATTTATTTCATTAAAAAATATGTCCTGCATTGAAAGTTGTGGACAAATATATTTTCTCTCTCTTCTACTTCACTCATCCTTTATTGCTTTAATTGATGCTGACAACATGACAGCAGGTGTCGACTCTCATTTCCCAAAACCGGGTGGGCGAGTAGGTGGGAAAGTGACTATGTGCAAAATTTTTCTATTCTTAGGATGGTGACTTCAGCTAAGACCTTAATTTATTTTTCCTTTCAATGGGGATTATAATTATCCTATTTTGAATGGACAAAACACACATAGACATTTGATTGGATTTAAACTTAATATCGTTGAAGTTAAAGCTATAGGACGAAACTAAATGGAGGGTGAAGAGGGAGAGGGGGTGTAGTCGTGTAGAGGAGGAAAGGAGGAGAATGAGGTGGAAATATGCGTCCAAGGCAATAATTACCATCAAAGAAGGAAAATGGGGAAGAAAGATGTCAATGAAAGGAGTACTCAATGACACAACTTAGGGCAAATGAAACTACCTCTAGTCTCTCTCTAGTGCTAACTCATCGAAACACATAAGAAATATGTATGAAATTTAAAATTAATTCAAAAAAATTACACCACATATTGCACAATCACTTCTATACTTGAAAATGTATACATACTGAAAGTAAACTATAATACCAAATTGGTACAAAAAAAACACATGATAATTGGATATTCATTTATTTTAACCTCATCCTTTGTGCTCCAATAGGGTATAAACTCGTAACCCATAGATAGCAAACTTAAAAACTTTTTAATTGAACCAACTGTGAAGTTCTAAAATTATAATTTATTTTATAGACTAAGAAGAGGAATGCCACAAAAGAATAAAACGGGGACAATAGAAACCAAACTACGGATAGAAATGATGCATACGTAATGATAGTATAAAATATAACATTGTACTAGTGAAAAGAACAAATTACTTATAAGTGAATAATAAGAAAGAAAAAAGATAAGGTGGAAACATAATATAAAAGGGCCCACGATCACCTCTTGTGTGCGATTTGTGAGTCAATTTGATATATGTCATATTTCTAACCCTCTATAATCTTCACTACAACAATTTGACATCTAAAAATCAAAATAGATATGCTGAATGGTGCAGATATACAAGGATTTAACATATGTAAATTTATATATAATTCTCATATGATAAATTTTTTTCATGATGTGGTGTAATGTGGTGTGATGCAGTTAATTATATCTTTCTGTTGGTGCGGATATGGCTTCTCATACTAAAAATTAGAATGGATGTAGTGCAAATATGATATTGCATGGTGTGGCTATTGTTTTGACATACACTACATGTTAACACCATTTTTGCTCACTCAATAGATTCACAATTATGCTTAATTCTCTAGTTAATCATGGAGTCAATTTCACATTCCACATATCGTCCACATTTACCCCTTTTCCCATATTTTTCCACATATTTAAGACACCGATTTTCACCAATTTTTACTTAGTTTGGGTCTTTCTATAAGAAACCTTCTTTTCAGACCAAAAGTGCGATTTTCTTGTCAATTCTACTTTTTACAAGCTCTTTTCATATAAATTACCCAGTTAAATTTTCTTGAATGAAATATATTTTTTTCACACAGATATGTAATTGTTTGGAAAATCTGAGGAATAATCCCAAATTATCTCCCCTTGATTTTCTTCAATTTTTTCAAGAACAAATTTGAAATTATTAAAAATATCAAGAAATAAAATTTGTGGAGTTTACATAACTAGCCATTTTATAAGATGATAGTGTTCAAACTCTGAATGGGAAAGAACATGTCATTGGATATCTTTGCTAGTTCGTGCACATGAACCAATATTAAGATTTTTGTTCTTTAATATGAATATAACATTGTGTTTTATATTGTCTATGTTGTTATTACCATTTTATATGTACAACTTCATAAATTTCTGTGTATAATGATACTATGATCAATAGATTTGTTTTCACAGTGTAGTGCAGTTAACTGTGGTTTTTTTGTGGTGTTGATATAGTTTCTCATATTAAAGACCATAAGGGATATTGTACGAATATGGTGTTTATTTTTTATATTATGGTGTGGATATGATTTAATATACACACTATATCTACACCACTACAAACCTACTCTTGTCTATGTGTTAGGTATTTTATTTTGGTCATTCAAATTGAGAAGTTAGAGACTCAATATGTTGGTTGTTTGCCTTAGTTTAACTACATATGTATAAGAATGGGGATAGATACATATATGTGTGTTGCATGCATGTCCAAATCTTAATACATGTCAATACAACCTTTTAGATAATATATGACATGTAATCAATACATCATACACCACATCAGCCTATATGATTTCTATCTCATTCATGACATAGGAAGCCTTCCTATGATAACCTAGATTTCTCTCTCATTCAATTAATGTACATCTTGACTCATTACATGCTCTATCTTACTCTAACCTCCTTCTATTGGATCTATAATTGGTTATAGAGGGGGGGTGAATAGAGCTAAAATCACTTAAACAAAGTTCATTAGACCTTTAAGATATTGCTAACATAATAATGTAAGTACGAACTTCAAGTGCAAAAAAACATGCATTGCAAGGGAGAGAGAGATTGAACAAGCACCAAATTACATTTGTATTTATAGCGGTTCCAACCTCCAAACTAGGGATGTAAATCCTACCTAGAGAGTCATCCCCTAAGATTTTCAACCATGTTTTACTCCTTATATTCCATTATAAGAGTTACAACATAAAACCACCCTTTTTAAGGTCATGGGTACCTAGCCCTCCCTTTAAGGATAAGGGAGCCAATAACCTTAGAAAGGACTCAACTATCCATGAACAAGAGTGTTCTACCTTACCAAGGACTTACCTACTCTTGCAATGAGTCTTCGGTCTTCAAAAAATACTTACCCACTCTTGCAACAAGTTTTCCGCCTTCAAGGATTTAGACAATCTTGAATTGGATCTTCCACCTTTGACTTCACCTTAAACAAGGAGAAGCTTTTCACCAAGGGACTCCTTACCTTCTTTTTCACCTCCTCTCTTAAAAAAGAGAGAGAATCTTCATCTTCATGGAAGAAAGAAAGATTGGGAGGTGGAGGAAGTGAGAGCCTCACAAGATATAAATGTAGAAAAGGAGAGATTGGGAGGTGGAAGAAGTGAGAGACTAATAAGAGAGAGAATCTTCATCTTCATGGTAGAAAGAGAGATTGGGAGGTGGAGGAAGTGAGAACCCTCACAAGATATAAATGTACGACTAGCTCTCTTACAAATCTACTACTCATCTAATGGATGTAGCAAGTGATTAAGCTCATGAGAATGGATGGAGACTCTTGGGAGGAAAATCTCTCTCAACTATAGTTTAGGGACCTTCATAGTACTTGACGAACCATGGGATGATACCTAGGGGTCCTATTTATTGTTGAAGTTTCTTACTAGCCAATAGAGACACTTAGGATTGAATTGTAGTTGTTTTTGGTGTTTCAAAGAATATATTTTTGAGTTTTACAATACTCACTACCACATATATGACATATTGCGTCTGTCCCTTTTTCAAGATAAATAGATAGTGTTCTCTTTAGTGACAGTTTATTAAAGATAACCACCGTAGTTTGACAAGCTGAGAAAATACAAGATGCATTTCATTTTTTATTGTCGATCACATCTCAAAGAAATAGAAGTGATTTATCGCCCACAAAAATAAATTTTCATGCACATTTTTTGTCTAACATTTTATGTGCCTCCAAATCCTATATCGTTGGTTCTTTTACTAATATTTGATGCTATAAATAGATGTACGTGCCATATGATAGGGGAAATTTTCCTACTCCCAATTTATGTTTCTCGTAGGTTGTATCTTCAAAGACCAAAGAGAAAGATGTATGTGCCATGTATCCGGCGGAAGTTTTCCCACCCTTACCTGGCGTTTCTTGTTAGTTGTCCTAACCATAACTGACGACTTAGGTATCGATGGGTTGTGGTGTTAGGTGTTGGTTTGTTATAGACAGCCAATGACAATGTTGTGTTTTTGTTGTCGGTTGTTTGTGTACAACATATGACATACACCCTAGCTCTTTGATTATCTAAATAATCGATGGGGTAGGTTTTACTTAACCTCACCAGAAACCCTTGTCCCCTACCAGTGTTTCTGGAAATTGTTCTTCGACAATTTCTGGCAATTCCACTATTGTTGCTTCTTCGATCGTTGCTGCCTCTGTTGCTACTATTGTTGGTTCTCTTCTCCATCGACTGTTGCCGCTACTGCCAGTCTCTTGTCCATTGCCAAAAACTACAGTTGTTGCTCTCTCCTCTACTAATGCTGCTCCAATGTCACCGTTGTTGGTCGTCCTTTGCCAGCCTCCTCTGAAGCTTCGCCCTTCGACCACATCCCCTCACTGATGCCTTCTCAGTTTTCCTCCTCCGTGACCTCCAGCCACAACCACATGTTTCCTCTCCTACTTCTTCTCTTCCTTGCTCCTCTCTCCTCCTTTGATTATCTCATCTCCCTTGCCCCTATCCTCTTTGACCCTCTCTCCTCCTTTCCCTTCCCTATGATTTCTTATCAGTATTGAGAAGAAATCATGCAGGGCATGGGAAGGAGGAGAGAGGAGGAAGGAGGAGAGGGGGAAGGGAGATGGAGATAACTAAAGGAGGAGATTGTGATTAATTGTATGTATAAATATTTTTATGAATTCAATTTGTTGTGAACTGTGATGAAATAGAGAATAAATCATATAAATTGTGTCAAAGTTGTGATGAATTGATGGAGTTTGTGATGAATTATTACATGCTCATTATAGATTATTTAGATTTGTTAGGATTATTACATGTTCATAATGAAAACTATAACTTATATGAGGAGAGAATCAGATTATAGGGATCATTAATGAATTATGATAATTGCATTGCTTATTTGAAACTATAACCCTAATTTTATATCTCTGATAAGTGTATTGTTTAATGTTAGCAATTAAATGTTAGTATGGACAAAATGTTGGCACCTAGGAATCAATACACTAAAATTGATATAAATTGCTCTAAATTAAGATGATTTACATTGAAATTGATATAAATTTGCTTTATTAACCCTAAACCTAAAACTTCTACAAAGAAAACTCTAATTTGTAAACCTTAACCCCTATACTCTGTTGGCCTAGGAACCCATCTGAAATTTACTCATTAGGAGTAAACCTTAGATAGTCCCCAATTTGGGACTGTTCTTGAGAAATTCATACCACTTAGGATGTAAGTATATAATGCGTGTTTGATTTCAATAAATTTTGAAAATATTTCCCCTATTGTTGTCAGGGTACATATGCTGGTGGGTATTTACCTATCTACATCGGTGTACTTGGACAAATGTGGGGAAATGTTTTCAAAATTTATTAAAATTGAACACACATTATACACTTACTAGTGAGATGAAGTGCTCAAGAATGGGATGGGTGGTACACATTCATGAATCTGAATACTACTAGATGATTAAGGCTCAATTCAAACATTATTTTTTTTTTCTAAAATTTACTTACTAGCTAGAACCTGATGAGATACTTGTCTCCCATCTGATCATAGAAATGGAACAATCATGGATGTCTAAACCAAATCACTTCACTCTAGACTTTATTAATGGTCTTGATGAGTTTTTAAGATTTACAGAGGAACATAGAAAATAACATGGAAATAGGTTCTATTGCCCCTATAGAAATTGTAGTAACAACTTGAAAGTTAACAGTGCTGACACGATCAAAGATCATGTCATGTGCAATGGGATTGTATAGGGCTATACAAAATGGCACTGACATAAAGATATTTCTATTATGAGGTCAATAGATGTCGGTAGTGGTAGTTGTGTCAAAGAAGAAATGGGCGACAATGTTGATGAGTATGAACCAATTCCAACAGACATGGTTGATGCGATGCTAGATAGTTGTGGGGTAAATGTTACAAACCCACCTCGTTTATTCAGAAACGTTGTGCACGATGTTAAGAAATTGTTATACTTAGGTTGTACTAATTTTACAAAGTTGAGCAATGTGTTGAGATTGTATACTCTAAAGGCTAATAATAGATGGAGCACAAAAGATTCACTTCTCTATTGTCTTTGTTGAAAGAAATCCTCCTAAAGGCAAGGAGCTTCCAATCTTAACATACGAAATGAAAAGGATGTTGTGCCCAATGGGAATGGAGTCTAAGAAGATACATGCATGCCCAAATGACTATGTTGTTTTAAAAGGACTACATCGATATGAAAGAATGTATGAAATGTGGGGCATTAGGTATAAAAGGACGACATCGGGTAAGACCAAAACTGAGTCTCCTTCCAAGGTGATGTGATATCTGCATATAATACCACAGTTTCAATGCTTTTTTGCTAATACTGTAGATGAAAAAAATTATCTTGGCATATAGAGGTAAAACAAAATGATGGTGTGCCACACCATGCATCTGATTCCCCACAATGGAAGAAGGTTGATTTATTGTATCTTGAATTTGGCAAAAAGTCAGGAATTTAAGACTTAGACTTTGTACTAACTAGATGAATCCATGTGAAACATTAAGCAACCAACATAGCACTTGGTCTGTCATGATTGTTGTATACAATCTTTATCCATGGTTGTGTATGAAGAATAAATACATCATGTTTTTGTTGCTGATATCGGACCCCAAATAACTTGGTAATGATATTATTGTTTACCTTGAACCTCTAATTGATGACCTAAAGAAACTATGGGGAGAAGGTGTGATGACTTATGAAGTTTTGCATAGAGAGATATTTAATTTATGTGCTATATTGTTTTGCACTATTAATGACTTTCCTGCTTATGGAAACTTATATGGATATAGTGTCAAAGGAACTAAGGCATGTCCTATATGTGAGGAAAATGTAGATTCTATCAGATAAAACATGGTGTTAAGATTTTATATCTTGGTCATGGAATGTTTTTTCTAAAGGTGCATCCTTACTGAAAATTGCACAAAACATTCAATAGCTCAACTAAGGAACGTAGTGTCCCCTAAAGCTTTGTTAGGGGAGGATGTTTATGAAAGAGTAAAGAACATTGTAAATCATCTTGGTAAGAGACCATGTACTACTCCCACAGGTGAAAAGTCTTATTTCAAAAAGAGGTTAATATTTTGGGATTTTCCTTATTGGAGTTATTTGACAGTTTGACATTGTGTTTGATGTCATGCATGTTAAATAAATTGTTTGCGATAGCATTATTGGTACTATGTTGAATATATCAGGTAAGACTAAAGATGGCATCAAATCCATAATGACCTACATGAAATGGGTATAAGGAAAGAATTAACAAAAGAAGTTACTTCAGATCACCACACATGTCTACCTCCTGCTTGTTACACATTGTCTATAAAGGAGACTAGAACTTTTTGTGAGTTCTTGCTTAATGTTAAGGTACCATAGGGATACTCAACAAATATCCATATATTAGTATGAATGAAGGATCCGAAGCTGATAGGTGTTAAATCTCATGATTGTCACACTCTAGTGCAAAATATATTTCTTGTGGCTATTCGATCTATCCTTCCTAAGAATGTGAGGTTTGCAATCACTAGGCTTTGCTTCTTCTTCAACACTCTATGCAGCAAAGTGATTCATTCTGATATTCTAGATAAGTTGCAAAGAGAAGTGGATGTTACCCTGTGTTAACTTGAGAAAATTCCCCCCCTTCATTCTTTGATTTCATGGTACATCTAGTTGTCCATTTGACTAGGGAAGTGAAAATGTTGGGTCTAATTTTCTTGCATTAGATGTGTCCTTTTGAGCGGAACATGAGTGTTTCTAAAGGTGATGTTTGGAACCGTTGTCACCCCAAAGGGAGTATCATTGAGGGGTATATTTCTAGGGAGGCTATGGACTTTTGCAATGACTTTTTTAGTTGCAACAAAGCTCCTTCTAATACTATGAATCCTAATGTTTATTCCGACAAAGGTGTTTTGGGAGAATGACAGATATATATTAGTCATGAGATGTGGGTATAAAAACACTTTTATGTTTTCCACAACATTGATGATGTGGGTATTTATATCACTGAACACACCAATGAGCTCAACATAGGTTATCCCTAAGCCTGTTGCATGTGGCTTACTAGAGAGCATAATTAGACATTTATTAGGTGGTTTGAAAAGAAAGTATTTAATCAACTATCTCAAACACCAAATAATGTTATTGAAACTATCAAATGGCTCACGTATAAGTCAAAGACCCATGTTACATCTTACGAAGGGTTTGACATAAATGTATTTTCATACCCACGTTACATATTACGAACGGTTTGACATAAATGTATTTTCATACTACACCAAACGTCAAGATGATAAAAGTGTCGTCCAAAATGATGGGATCACCTTTCAATCATCTTCATTGTATTTTTCTAGTGCCAAGGATAAGAGTCTATGTGAAGGAAAAATGTTTTATTATGGTATCATTGAAGACATACGAGAAATTGACTACATAGATTTTAGAGTTCCATTATTTAGGTTTAAATGGGTTAATAACAACAAAGGAGTTGTAGTTGATGAACTCAGTTTCACAATAGTGAATTTTGAGTGGACAAGTGAGAAGGATGAATCCCTCATCTTGGCATCACAGGCAAAATAAGTATTCTATATTGATGATCATGCAAAAGAAAACTGGTCTGCCGTTCTTCTTGGGAAAAGATAGTTCATTATAGATCCTATTGATGAAGAAGAGTACTATGACAAGTATGATGACTCTAGTCCATTTTCTATTGGCTTAACAAGTGTGAATGTTGAATCTAACACTGACGACTATACATGTGAATATCACACAGAAGGGATATTAGTTTAAGTATACTATTGGTATGTGATCGAGTTTTTTTTGCATTATATAACATGTTTATTTGTTCATATGTCATCTGACTTTTTATATGTGATTTGACTTCTTATATGTGATTTGAATTTTTACATGTGATCAATTTTTTTTCATATGTATACTTTTGATTAGATAGATGGCATTTAACTAGGAGCACAGTGATGTCGAGGGTCAGGATCCTAAGCATGAGGATCATGAGCATCCAGACTTGGGTGTTGATGGTGCTGATAAATCAAAATGTAAGGAAGTTATAGGGTTAACTGTGATGAAAATAGCCACAAATAGGTAAGGGAGGAAGGGTGTCGTTGAATTCAACGAAGCCAACACACTGATTACTAAAGCATTTATAAGCTATTATGGGGTCCTTGGTCAAGGCAAGTGCCACTCATTTTTGAAGATTGGAGACAAGTGAGTATGTCCAACAAAGACCTCATCTACAAGGAGTTAGAGGCGATAAAAATGCATTTATATTTTTATAGTCTTTTCTTATTCTTTCTTTTAACATTTCTAAATAGTAGTGAATGTTGAACCTTTTTGGAACAGTATGAGCTTGATGAAAATTGCATCACAAGTCTGTTATGCAGCTCATCAGGAGAAACATAGATATTGGCGGACAATACTCACAAGAAACTACATCTTTGGAGACAAGAAGGATCAAGACCCCAGCCTTAAATGGACCTATATTGATAAAAATGATCTGAAGGAGTCTGTTGAGTGGAGGAAAACAAATGTGTTTGAGGTATTAAATTAATTACATTATTATTATTATGGTTACTTAATAATATTTATTTATTGAATTAATTATATTTTTATGATTTCCTATGGTTACTTAACAATATTTCTTAATTGAATTAATCAGGCCCTTCACAACACTCAGAAAGATAGGTGCGACAAGAATGTGCATAATCATCGGTTGGGTTCATGTGGTTATTTTAAACATTTCCAGATGAGAGAGAAAAAGCAAGAGCAAGATCAAGGGCAAGATCAAGGGCAAGATCAAGGACCTTCTACTTCTAATCCTTGCACTTCTTAGTCTTCTAGTGCTTCTGAAAGGTTGCCTCACTATATTGAGTGGATAGAAGTGAGGAAAAACAAAGACAAAGAAATCCCCATCCAAGCAACATAGGAGGTGGCTTAAAAAAGGTAAATTTCTAGGTCTCACAATATGTCCATGTTCTTTTTTCACTGGATTGTTAAGTTTTACTGATTAGTCAGTTTTGATGATAATTAGTTGAAGCTGGGTGCCCACATAAAGGAGGGAAATTTCACCCCTTAGGGAACATATGATGAATTGAAGTTTTCTCTAGGGAAAGAAGAGCATCCTAGATGTATTAGGGGCACTGGGATAGATATGGGATAACATCTTTTTTGGTGCATCCCAGCAAAATCACAAACATGCCAAAAAAGGGGAAGTGGGCCATGAGTACATGCAAAGATTTATAGATGTAGCCTTGAAGAATTTTAGGGCTTCTCAGGTAGCACAAGCTTCTCCAATAGCCGCAGAACTTGTTCATCACTCACCCATGGAGTGCATTGGGAGAAGTACTTTGGACCGGGATGGCTAGGTTGGGGTAATATTCAATTTAAATCAAATTATATGTACATTGTGATAAAATTATCTCTCAAGGCAATATTTATGTTCATCAATATAAATTTTGAGTTTAATAAATTTGCAGGTGGCTAGAAAATATTGTCTTACCAATGATGTTCCATCACACAACATTGTTGTAGATGCTGAGACTTCTATCACTTATATGGTTTGTATTCCATTCCCACTGATCATCTTCGAGTGGGAGTCATGCGTGTCTTTATGAAAATAAGAGACACACACCTTCCATAAGAACACCCGGATGCCACCACAGTTGAAGAGGTAGAAGGTGGATTTACTGGGTGTCCCAAACAACACATTATATTTATTTAGGTATGACAAATGTATATTGAAATTTATTATAAATAATCGTTAGATAACATGAGAATACATGTATGCAACCCACACAAGCTAAGAAGCCCCCTAGGGTTCTAAAGCCTCTACTCCCCTCAATTTATTCCATAGGAGTTGTTGCACTCCTTAGATCCTAGATGCATGACTTTGACAAGATGGTAATACAATATAGACCAAACATATACCATAGTGGTCAACCTTGGGGAGGAGATCATAGGTCTAGCACACGACACTATTATAGTGTTGACAAATATTTCTGAGCTATTTCAATATGATTTCCTGAACACGTGAGTCTGAATATCCCATCATCTGTGAAGAATTGTTTAAGTGTTTCCTGTATATTAACTGAGTATTTGCATATATATATATATATATATATATATATATATATATATATATATATATGTTCAATCATTTGTATTACGTGGTTAATGCATTTGGAATAGAAAATGTGAGATTTCTAATGCCATCATTGATTAGCGATATACTTGGAGACCCGAGCGATGTCAAAGATCATGTGAGTACCACGATATAGGTTTTGGTGCTTGCAAGAATGTGATCTTGACTCCCTTCATAGTTATATAAGCTTTGGGCTAATTGTTTATATGTCTAACTTATAAATACAATTTTGTGGTGGGATTTAATTCTTATTTTAATTTCCTTCTATTCACTCAAAAATAAGTGTTGGCAGTTGTTAGTGATTGTTCCCGAGACTTAGACTATGTATTTATTTGATCCTTCGGGTATAAGGGACACCCAATGAAATTAGTGATTCATGCATAAGTTTAGATTTTTGGTGCCCAACATATTTGTTAATATTTACATCATACGATAGTTTAATAATGCAACATATATGTTAATTTAACTTATAAGGGTGTGAAAGCATTTTGTAGTGGCGGAGGGAAAGTAGAGAAGAAAAAAACCAGTTACTTGGAAAAGTGTTGATGTATATAGTCTTCTCATTCCAATTGCATAATAAACTACCAACTATGTATAATTACATTTATTAACATAATTGTAAATCTACTGGGCCCTATACAAGACAATGACTGGGCATGCACATATTACACGATGTTTTATATGAAGACATTTTTTAGTCACACACAGCTGATCAAATGTATAGAGAATGTAGGTTATTAGTCCTAGATCAGATTAATCGAGTATTCTCATTTGATAATACAAATAATCAAATCTAACTGGAAGTCTCATTTTGTTTGTAACTTTTTGAGAATACTAAACCCTATGCATTAGAGCAGCTGAATGAACTACGTGAACCATGGGCAGACTGCTTGATAAAAAATGTGAACTTGAACAAAAACTTGGAGGGTTGGTTGATATTTTTTGTAGTTCAAACTTTGATGTTAAATTTTTGTTTGTGATATTATCGTACATTTTGGGACCTGAAATATGAGATGGCAGCTGATGTTGATATGTATTCGTGTGTCTGAATTGAATGTGAAGTGCATATGTGTGTGTGAATTGAATGTGAAGGCATGAGGAAGAGAATGATGTGCATTTGTGCATATATGTATGAAATTAAAGTATAGATGAGAAATGGAACAATTGAGTTGTGAGTTCATGGAATTTTGTGCATTTTAAGTGAAAAAATGATAGAATTTGTGGCATGTTTGTGCCTATTTTGTATATATATCTTTTTCTTGTATGTTTGTCTACCTGTTGTTAAGCTGTGATACTTGCATATGCCTATAGTTCTTCACAACTCTTAGTTCTAAGGAATTGCAGGTAGCAGACTGGCTAGCAGCCGGATATCAGGTTTGCAGACCTGGTATATAAAAAAACATAGACATTTCCCATCATGTTATATGTAAATAACCGACTAATATACTTTCTACATCTATTATTTATAATAAAACTGACTGGGTATACCTAAAAATTTCACTATTCAATCACTGATAAAACCGACATCATGATATTCAACGTCTTTCTCATTACACAACCGACAAGGTAATTTTAAAGGCACCGATTGTTGTTCTTGTAACTGACGAGTAAACATCAAAGCAGACCACAAATACATTGCCCACTACGTGTTACATCATCAATTTTGTTGTAACACAGAATCAACCAAAAAGTTTTGTCATCGGTTTTGTGAACCAACGAAGAATGGCTTGAGTTTTAGCATCACCCTCTTGGTCATCGGTTTATAACTGCCTTTGTATGCGTAAAATAACCAACGATATCCCCTTTTTGTAGTAGTGACTCCAACATCTAGAAAAAAATTTTTGCACTTTTCCATATAATGTTATCGACTGAGTTATCTTTTAGGAAACTTGACTAAAAACTCTATACAATAAGTCAAAGTTTAGGGTGTCAGTTGAGTTGTCACCAAGACAAACCCAGAAGACCCTCGATATTTCCAAGAGTCAGGTCAGGCTATCAAATGAGTTCCCAGCAGGACAAACTCAATCGACAAGCCAATCTGTGATGGCTTATGAAAAATGACCAAAAAGTGCTCATAATTCATCCTAATTGACTATATTAAACATATAATATTAATTACAAGTCATACAATTATTACAAGTGATTTGAATCAAATATGTAAGGAGAAAACTATTTATTCTTCAATCTTGATTTTAATTCATGTATGACTTGATTTCTCCAAGTTAGGATGTGCAAGTTTAGGCATTTGGAGTGTGTCTTATCTAATCTAAAATCACTCCAGTGGAAACATTAGACACAAATAAGTGAAATGGTTAGTCATCATCAAAACAAGGTGTAGTCAATTTAGACCTATGGGCAACATTATCCCCCTTTTTGAAGATGACAAACCATTCCATAAATATATTAAAAGTATTTAAGAAAAATCATACCTTTGGAGAAACCTAGGTGTTTTGGTTGAGTTTAGTACATATTTCCACATCAATTGTTGCTAATGTAGTTCACATACTCCTTCTCGATTGATGCTATACCTCATGCGTATTTAGGTTTCATAACATTTACAGAAACTATGTCTTCTACTCATATATGTTCTACATATATGTTTTATCCCCATTACATAAGACATGTCTTCCTCCCCTTTGTCATTTCAAAAAGATAGGGGGTGAAGAGATAAAGCACAACTTGTTAGAAAAAGGGAGACTAGAAGAGACAAAACAAAAGGGATTGTTCGAGCAATGCATGGTCCCTTGATTTTCATAATTACTATCTTTAATTACTTGCTTGCATAACATTGCCTTTCTTATTGCTAGACTTACATCTACGGTTGTTCAAATGCATGTCTTGAGTATGTATGAAAGAAGATACAATAATATCATATAATTGGATACCAAATTATGAGCAAAGATACCAATTGATGAAAAGACTAGATCTACCTATAGATGGACTCTAGTAGATGATATCACAAGTTAGGACTACTAGTAGGATCTAGGTCATAGAAAAAGATGCACATGTTAAGAACAAGCTATGAGTATATGTAGAGAAATATCCATACAAAGAAATATGTAATTGAGGAAGCATGAATAGATATTAATCACAAGCAAATATATATTGTTACTAAAAGATGATTACCTCTAAGAATATTAAGGTTTCATAAAAGTGATACACAATTAGAAAGATGTAGCAAATTAGAGAACAATGGAATCAATATAAATCACAACCAAGCGATCCAAAGAGGTCATTATCAAAACATGCATAACAACTCAATACAAGTAATTACAAGATATAGAGATACCAATTTATAGCAATTAGAAAGATAGAATTGTATGCAAGATAGGTAATTTAAAGCAAAACAATATAAATATCATATAAAGGTACGAAAGGGAGTACCATAGAATAAGGCTATTGATTTAGAAAGTCTACTTGAGAGGAAATTCTCATCTATTAAACTATTTGTTTTGCCAGTGCATAGTGTTGTTGTTCAGCTTTCTAGGTGAACTTCTTGGCTGACAACAGCTAATGAAAGAACCCCATTGGTGCCTGGAAGTCTAGTTTCCTCAGAAAAAACTCAGCCAACAACTGTTGCTGCCATAAAACACATCTATTTCAAAAAAAACGTATCTAGAGACATGATAAAAATATAGACAATATCCAAACATGTATAAACAAGTTAGTAATGCACTGTGAAAAAATCAGGGGCTGCTTTTGAGCATAGAAGTGATGAGAATCACAATATACCAATTTTGACTCTAAAACCATATGTAAAGTGCATATAAACTTGGCAAAAGCAAGTAATGATTGGATATGAGCCCGAATACCATGACCTTTGTTCTTACCATATCTTTTTCACTTGTTGCCAGCACATATCTCACTTTTTATCTTTTATGTCGATTGAGAAACCAATTTACAAATAAATATCTCATATCATCCATTTGTAAGTGACCTACAAGAAGAAATATGAACTGGTCCCCATCATATTTTTTAGTCCAAAGGGGTTAGCTTAGTGACAACACTGTACTTTACGTACTTTCTATGTATATTTTACATCACTTTTACTATAAATTTAGTTAGCTTTTCACATAATTTCTCTATCTTTTTTACTCTGGTCTTGTTTTATTGATTTCAGGGACCAACATGACCTCAGGTCGCGGTCTTTGGGAACCGCGACCTCAATTCTAGAGTACCGAACGTCTCAAAGCCTCATGCAATAAGTAGAAACCGCAATCGCAGTTATCCAAGACCACGATCGTGATCATCCGAAGACCGCGACCGCGGTTATTCCATAGACCGCGACCGTGGTTTTGGGAGGATCACGACCAAGAAGGACCGTGACCAAGGAGGAATAAAGTGGAGACCACGACCGCAGTCTTGGCTTCACTTAAAGGAAAGACCCCGACTGATGTTCTAAGTCAGTGGAAGGCGCCTATAAATAGCACCCCCACCTGTCTTGTCGGAGGATACATATCAGATCCCAAGGCCACGAAGTGCTACGTTTTGGAATCGTCTCCGACCATCCACCCATCAGTGTTGGATATCTAGGAGCGAAGGCTAAGGAGAGAGAAGACTGTCGTCCACCCCTTCTTCGACAGGAGAAGGCCATCCACATGGTAGATCCAGATATGAAGAAGTAGTGTGTAGTATCACGTTCTTCTCTTCCAGATCTATCGCTTCATCCCGATGTACCCCTTCCCCTCTTCATGAACCTTATGGATCTGTCTGTATGTAGCGCCGTCATGTTGTCTGCTAGCATGAGTGACTAACACCTTAACTCATGTTGGGAGTAGCCACTAAGGCTCTCGCAACATGCATGTTGTCTCTTTCTTTTGAATATACATATTCTTATCAAGATTATCTCTATGCACCTATTTTAATGCTTCACTTGTATGCTTAGCTACCATCTTGTGATGTTTGATTGTTGATATCTCGAGAGAGTAATATCACTTTTATCCTGTGTCATGGAGTGGTATGAATGCACGAGAGTGTTGGAATGCTAAGGCTTTAACCATATATTTTGTTGTGAGGTTTTGAGTTGTCATCTCGAGAGAGAGGCTTCTTTTAGACTTAGATCTATCCACATCTCGAGAGAGAGTGGAATAGACATTTTAATGGTTGCTTGTAATCTTGATATGAGTATGTGAGAGAGAGAAGATGTATGTGTTGGAGAGGTACCTTGGTAGGTGAACCCCAACCCAGGTTTCCCCCATATACTTGTTTATAGTTCGTTTCCTTTTCTTGTTTGTTTTTCTGTTCTCGTTCTTGTGCTACCGTTCCTTAGGGAACATCTCTTTACACCTATTTTGGCTAGAGTATAAGAGTGTTTGATTCTGCATTCTTAACATGACCACCATTGTCCCTGTGTTTGACCTCGATCACTACATCGGACCCCGTTCATCGTTGTGGGGGCCTTAGAGTCGGGTTATCTATTTAAAAGTCTGACTACTTTAAATCCACTCCTTTTGGGAGTGTGATTTAGGCTAGTCAACTTTTTGGAACTGTTGCTGGGGATAAGGCAAAATGGTACTATTAAGAACCTGAGTCCAATTACTATACTCTCGTACCTAAAGCTTAGCAATAAGTTTGACATCACAATTACTTTAAGCTTTCTAACCTGAATATGTGCAGAATAGTTCATTTTACCAGTCTGGTTTCCTAACTTGACTTTAGGGACTATTCAGGTACCCAGGATGAAGAGATTTGTTTGAATTAACTCTCGTTCATCATGCTGCCTCACGTGGAAGGTCCCCTTTCAGCAGACGAGCAGAACGCGAGGATTGGACAACACCCACCTCCACCAGGAACCAATGAAGATAGAAATGACCATTATAATGACGATCATCTCTATGAAGAACAAGAACAACCTGAAGATGATCATCACTAAGAGGTGCGTCATCATTGCCGCAGGCACATAAGAAACCACCATGAGCGAAATCATAGGGACAAACCCAGCAAAGATGACGAAGAGGAAGAAAAGACTCTACGGGAGTTGGCAGCTACAAAAGTCAACAAATCAAGATGTCCTGTGATCATCCCAAGGTTCAATGCAACAAACTTTGAATTGAAGCCAGCTATAATCTCTATGATCCAGAACAAAAGCTTTTGAGGGAATTCAAAGAACGATAACCCTTATCATCACCATGACACTTTTAAGAATATCTGTGACACCATTAAAATGTGGGGATTTCTGCAAGAAGTCATCTATTGCAAATGTTTCATTTTCTCCTTAGAGGATAAAGCACTATCCTGGTACCTTAGACTACCACATCAAGCTTTGAATGGATGGAACGCACTGGCAGCCACTTTCATGAACAAGTTCTACCCCATCAAGAAGACTATTTGTAACAGGCAGACGATCACATCTTTCATGCAGAAGCCAAATGAGAATCTACATGAAGCCTGGGAAAGGTATCAGGAGTACCAGAGACACTTCCCTCACCATAATTACAAGAAGGGATTCTTGATAACAACATTCTATAATGGTCTAAATCCTGAAGAGAGAGTCTCGCTAAATGCAGCAGCTAGAAGCGACTTTCTCAGTAAAAATCCTAGTAGATCTAAAAAGATCATAGAAAACATGGCTGAGTTACAAGCTGGGACTGACTATGACAGGACTGATAGAGTGTATGCTAAGAAAGCCACCAATTAAGGGCCATCGATTGAATCAAGGGCTCTCAAAGCAATCACATATCAAATACAAAAGATAGACACAGATGTCAAACAGTTGAAGGAATCAGGAGGGAAAGGAAAGAAGCAAATTGAGAAGGTGATGAAATGTGTCACCTGTGGTGAAGGTGGGCACCGAATAGATAACTGCATATACACCTGACCCAGAGAATCAAGTGAAAGCGAGTCTGAGGAGGAGGAAGCTGAAAATGTCTCTTATGCCAACTTCAAGAGGCCAGATCACCCCGGTTTCAGTTATGGCAATAAAGATGATGTAGGAAATTCGCATCAATTAAACAATTTACCCAAGCAACCACCAGGTTTTGAGAAGAAGAGTGGACAAGGACAATACACCAAGACAAGCACTTTCCAGACAAACAAAACCAATTATCAAGGTCAAGGGAAGTATCAAAACTGCCAAGCTGCTAACACAAGTCAAGGACAAGTACAAGGACAAGCTCAAGGACAGAGTCGGACAAGGAGTAATAGTTAGTGTTACAACCCCAAATTTTGGGTTCATTTGACGAGAAATGTAATTTCTCATATTAAAGATATTTGAACAAATAATGATATAATTTGGTTCAAATAAATGGATTTTGTTTACAATAGCCTTGATGTTTGTGTTGTGGGCTTTATTGGCTATTGGGCCCAAATAACAAGGAAATTCAATTAGTAAATGGATAATTGAATTTTTAAGGAAAGAAATATGTAGAAACCTCTAGAAGGCAAATCCAAAGAGGATTTCGTGCCTCTTGGGTTCCTTGGGTACCAAGGAGTCCAAGGTTGTAAAAAGAAAGCAATAAGAAAATAAAAGTTTAGTTAAGTATTCCTTTAGTAAGAAAGAAATTGAAAATAATGTTAAAATGTTGGAAATAAGTGGGAAAAGATATAATTAGGTGATCCTTTGTGGAATTTCGTGTTCCAAGGATTCCTAATGATAAAAGGAATGCCAATGAGGAAAATAAAACAAAAATAAAGAGAAATCCTCAAAAAGGAAATATTCTAATAATAAATAATCAAGATAATGTGAAATGATGCATATAGATGCATCTAGAAGGATATTACGTATCCAATAAAAAATATTTCGAAATAATGGAGTGTCTTGGGATCCAAGGAATCCCAATAAAGAGGAAAGAAAGAGAAAATACCAAAATTTACAAAATAAAAAGATAATGTGAAACATTATTAATGAATGTTGTAATATTGATAACAAGGAAGTAATTAATGTTAAGAGAGAATAGAAATTTGTGGCCAATGAATAAAAAGGGCAAGCACAAAGAAATAAAAGAGGAATATTGAATATCCAAATAATAGATAATATCCAAGGATAAAAGAAAGAGTGAGAATATACTTCTCATTGAAGGAATTGATTTCCTTCTTGGAAAGGGATTCTTTGTTTCACGATAAGCCAACCTATGGCTTTGTTTCTCTCCCCTATATAAGAGGGTAGAGTCCAGGGTCGAGGGAGTTCCCTGAAGCCACCCCTCTCTTCTTCCTTCTTCTTTCTTTCTTCATCTTCTTTGGCAAAACCCAAATAAAGAGGGTAGACCAACCTCTGGGACACGAGAATCCATTGGTTGGAGTTGGACGGAACCGCGATGCTTCCACGACACCACGAGAAGCATGGCCATCTCCTCCATGCTATGAAACTGGTGTGGCAGCCAGCGTAGGGCTGCAGGTCGGCCTGAGTTGCGGAGCTTGGTGGGATTGAGATAGCCGCTCAAACCACAACATATGGATACCCCCTGAGCGTGGAGGGGCGACGAAGGCAGAGGAAGATACCCTTGGGGTCATCGGGGTCAGAGGTGAGGAGGAAGAGCCGCACAAGACCCTGCTAGGGCGGTTGTCTGCACCGTCGAGAGGAGGAAGAAGGAGCTCGAGGCATTGGACCTTTTTGCCCTTCGCGGACTGAAGCAACGGCCGACTTAAAGGAGGGTAACCTGGTAATTCGGTTATGTTTCCCAAAGGGCGAGCTGCGTGGGTAGGCTGACGTGTCATCATGCCATTGGCCAAGTAAGTGGATCTTTGCAAAATTCATATCTCGTAAACCTTAGCTCAAATAAATGCAAATAATATTTGAAAATTGATCCTCAAAACGAGAGGAACACAAAGAAATTATGTTTGAAGCCTAATTTTGCATGCTATTAAAAAAGTAATGTAAATTATCATCTTTGATTAATTAAAGATTAAGAAACCCTATTTTGATATGAATAATGTGTTTAATAGGGTTTAATAGATCTTTAGGGTTGATGTTAACCTGTTAAATGTAAAAAGGTACATTATGTTCAAAAAGGAAGAACTTTGCCTGTGATTAGTCTAATTTGGAGTTTATGTGCATAAATATGCGTGAAATGTGGAAACTACATAAAGTTATCATTTTTAATGATTTAACTAAGGAAAAACCCTTAGATTTGATGATAGATGGATAATTCAAGCGTATATTAACCTATTGTTAATAAAATAGAAAATAGGATTTTAAAAGGTGATCTTTTTATATAATTGGCTTAATTTAGGGTTTTGTGTATTAATGAGCTTGAAAACCCTAATTTAAGTGAATATGTATTTTAATTGTTTTAATTTTTCAAAATCCATAATTAAATAGGGATATGATGATCCTAAGTTAATGTGGGTATAAAAGACTATTAAAATGAATAGTTTGAGCAATTAGGGTTTACATGAGTAGAAAAGAGTATTTTAGGGTTTGTTGATCTAAAAGGGATAAAGTTTGAGAAATTGGTCTAAGAAACCCTAATGAATATGAATGAAATCTTAATGTGGATTAGAAATCCTAGAAATAAAATCCAAGTCAATAAAGTAGATTCTTGATAAAGTGTGTAATAAATAGAGTACATATTCTTTTCAGGAATTATGTGATGATTGAATTACTTGCTTGGATCTGTTGATTGGCTTGATTGTATATACCTGAAGTATATGTTCAATAATCTGCATGACTCATCAAATCAGGTATGTGGTTAATTATGAATAACCGCTTTAGTTTTCCGATGGATTCCCGGATGTTTAATCGCATTGAATGCAACTAAACTGTTTGGATGTGCATATTGCAAACTATAATGTGGCTATGACTATCACAAAGGATATATGCCTACAAACTCAGATCCTGGTTCTCTCTGTGGCATTATAGCTAACCTAGTACATGGCTGCCTATGGGTAGGTCCATCAAGTTAGAGAAAGACCTAGTACATGGCTACCTATTGGGTAGGTCCATCAGGTCTATGGATGACCTAGTACATGGCTACCTATTGGGTAGGTCCATCAGGTCTATGGATGACTTAGTACATGGCTACCATTGAGGTAGGACCATCAAGTCACATTGAGTTAGATATTAGGCTATCTTTGGGTAGTGTCATGTGACTCTATTACCTAAAAGAGAGGTGATATCCATGTCCACTGCAGGGATAGCCCAGAGTTCGAGAATATGTATGGATTGAGTTGTATGGCTTAAATGTAATCTTTATTGTTAAATGAGTAATTGAATGATTATATTGTTAACATAGTTGAACATTATCTGTTTTCTCCACATACCAGCTTCGGCTGACCGTCGTTTTATTTGTCGGTGATTTAGGTACAAATCTCAAAAGTACAAATAGTAAAGCGACACATTGTGAATACAAGAATTAAAGAACAAGGAGGAAATTAGTTAGAATTGTCCAACTGTGGTTAGAAGTTTAGCTTATTTCAAAAATTTCAAAGGTATGCAAAAAATTTATTACCGTTTTTCAGTATAGTATGTTGGAATTTAATAATTGTTTTTAGTTATATGTCGAACCTTTGATCCGGAATTTATGGGTGCGGCTTCAACCTCTTGGTTTCCCTTAATTGGGGGTTACCAAAAGGTGGGGTCGTAACATTTGGTATCAGAGCCTAGGTTCCTCATGTAACCATTAATAATTATTAAATTTTACAAACTCCATAGAACCCAAGGGAGTTATTAGAGGATTATCCGAAAGACAGAGGTGTCTAGAAAAGGATCACGACCGGGGGCTGGCAATATTTTCCTCTGCACCGCTAGTCAGAATATGAGGACTCCCGGATCCGTGTGACTGCCTGGACAAGGTCTTAGGGTATGAATCAAAATAAGATACCTTTAGGACTTCTCATCTTATTCATCCCTTCTCATCACAAAATTCTGTTAAGGACCTTAAGGATAGGGCTTTCTCTTCTCCTCACCCTCTTGAAGTATGGGTAAGGTTGATAAGGTTTAAGGGATCCTCCATCACATTAAAGGAAATGTATGTAAATAAGATGTCATGGACATAAGCTTAATAGATTAAGCACAAATTAAATAATAGATACATGTTTAGGTCGTACGAAATAAGTTGTCATGTCCTTAGAAGAGACCTGAGGCTAGACCTTCTTGTCAGGAGGATAAGTCAGTCTTGGAGGTAGAGATCTCCATTGTAAGTAGAGACCTGGCACATCCTATGAGGATGATGCTAACCCTAACCCTAAGTGATGGTTAGAGAGAGATGAGTTGGACCAGGTGTTTGAAGGGACATGCCTTTGGGATGCCATATGATCCATGGGTGACCTAGCACCTTTGGCAACCCAACCTTGGGAAGGGTCGTACATGTTAAGGTAAAGGATAGCTCCTTCGATGATGATGTTAGGGAGGAACGGTAGAGACCCTATGGGCTTATGTGAATAGAGCATAGTATACACCCAGGGTACGTTGATTGTGTGAGCAATAGATTGAAACCCTAGCCGAGAGAGTTTGATGGATAGCTTATGTGACAAGTATAAGGGGTTATGGATAACCTTGAGCGAACATAAGTTGACCATAGGCTTCATCCAGGTAGGGGCGTGCTTTTGAGGTTGACCCTTCTCGAAGATCAGACCTCTAATGATGAGGTTAGTTATAGGGTTAGCTCTAGAGAGAGAGCAGGAAACCCAGCAAGAAGGTTGGAATCCTAGACTCCGAGATATGAGAAGAAGTCGGGAGTCAAGGATGATACGACTTAATTGGATGATAATGGTCACCACATGCTTGATCCCTAGAGGTTGATGATGTCTTGGTTGCCTTGAGAGGGACCAAAACCTAGAGGAAGGATGAGGTTTCTGGCACCTATGTGCCTATGGTATAAGTGTTTACCTTTTGAGAAAGGAAGAAGATGTTCTGAATACCCTGAAGTGGATTTGTAACAGGTTATGAGGCCTTGTACCTAATGGTTTGTCCTTGAGGAGGACTCAAATTTAAAGTGTTGATTCGGGAAGGATGACAGGAAGTGTATGTCATACCCGTTACATGTTTGGTTTGTGGTTAAGATATAAAGTATGCAGTTGGACACCTACAAGTCAACCTAGGGTTCCTAGGCCTAAGAGGGAAAGTGGTATACCTAATGCTCATGACGAGAATTAAGTTGCTATAGTTACGAGCATGGTACTCCTCATGTATAGAGGAAAAGGGGAGTCCCTTAAGTTTAAGGTATGTGTGATGAACCCCTCACCACTAGGTTGATGATAAGGGAAGGTATGATCGTGATCCAGCATTGGGGAAAGAGAATAAGTATGACCTAGCCTGGTTTAATGGTCTGCTTGTGCCTTAATAGCTTACTAGGGTTAAGAAAGAGGATGTAAACCCTAGACCTAAGAGATTTTGTGACCATGTTGTCAAGAGATAGTTTTTCTCCCATCCTGGGAGAGGGACCCCTCTGGTAGGATGTATATCAGTTTTGTTGGTTTAAGGTAACCTAAAGAGGTCTCATAGGATCTTGAGAAGCTAAGTGAAAAGTACATGGTATGAGAATGAACCTGTAGACCCATAGATATCCATCTCTAATTGCATATGAATGAGTTACCGTGGAGGTAATCGATATGGGGCTTGATCAAGGTAGGCAGGTTGCCATGATCCCTATGAAAGGATGAGAGCCAGCCCATGAATGCAGAAAGAGAGATGATGAAGACTTGGGTAAGATGTACTATGATGGAGAATCCTAAGTCAATCCTAGGGTCGAGTAGGGATAAGACCGATGGAAGTAGGAGTCGCCTAATTCCATAGTAGCACATGACCATAGGGTCGAGAGGTAACAACTATCATTGTCTGAGGGCCATGGGTTAGGAGATTGATCACCTTCATGATCTCATGGGACCCAAAGGGCAGATGAGTAGGGCACTCTCTTAATGCATGAGGGAAGAGGGATGACCCCAAAAGAGCCGGTACCCTATAGACCTAGAGGAGATGACCAAGGATATAAACCTCAGTAGGTTCAAGACTAGTTTGATATCATGATGTTTGTGACGTAGAGACATATGTGGCATTTTGCAACTTAGATGTAAAGGTGTATTGGCAAGGTGGGATGTACCATCTCTACTCTTGGAACAGGAAGAACTCTGTATTTGAACTACAACCAAATGCTTATTTCCTCTTGTTATGGGGGTGAGAGATAGGACATTACGCATGCCATACACCAAGGATAAGAGATGATGTAGGTTGGAACGTTGCCACGAGAAATAGGGATAGAGGAGATAACCTACCCCGGTAAAATGAATGATACATGGTTTGCAAACACTAAGAGGAATGAGGTAGTCACCTTATGAGGATGTTTCTATCATGAGCTAAGTGGAACTTACAAGTCATACCAGGTTGAGTTTGGTCACCATGATGATAAAATCAGAGAGTGTTCTTAATGGAGATAGACATGGAGTTTGAGGTAATATGATAAGTGAAATACATGAGAGTGTATGTCTTCAACGTTACCTAATACCTACGGATGTGAAGTGGTAATGGATGCTCTGGTTGAAATACATCTGACTTGTTTGGCTAGAAGCTAGAAGAGGTTGTTTGGCTAACCCTAAGTTAGGAAAGGAGAGGTGTTTGGATAACACTCAGATGCAACAAGATACATTAAAAAGTTAAGGGTTGTTTGGTTAGCCAGTCTAGTCCTTAATACGATGAAAGGATGGTGGTAGAACCTCAAGTGCACTTCTTTGGAAAAGAAGGTGTTGAAACCCCGACTAGAGTGGTTTAGGGTTTCGGAGGAATCGATCTTGAAGAATCATGACATACAGGAAATCATGATTGGAGATCACCATACACTGTAGTAAATGGCAATAACACTTTGGATGCTTAATATGAAGTTGCATGTGGTTTATGGCCATGCAAGCCAGGAGGTAAAGGACGAACCCCAGTAACCCAATGTATCGATATAGAGGACAAAAGAGTCCCTGAGAGGGAATGGGAGCTCAACACTATGGATGTTGTAATAGGTCTTCCCTGGGCCAAGGAAGGTCGAAATGCAATATGGGTTATGGTAGGTCGCCTTACCTAGATAACATGAGAAAGAAAGAGTTCTGTTAAAGGACAAATCTAGTTGAACTACCCATGAGAGAGATGGTTCAACTACACCATGAAGCGAGTTCAAAGGTTCTTGAGTTTGACCTAAAGGTTCCCTTCCAAAAGATGGAAGTAGGTGCATGAAGGACTCGATGTTAGTATAGTTTGTCACCCCTAACTAATGGTTAGTATGATCCAGACTAAAGGGTCTGATGAGAGCATATGTGCTCGTTCAGGGTGATAGCTAGAGACAGTTCTTGTCCTATGAAAGATGTGGTGATGACCACCATTTCCAGTATCGGGATTCTAGGAAGCTTTGTAAGGGAGGTTGTGTCGGTCACCACTTCAGTAAGGTGATGTTGGTGAAAGGACCACATTGCATGAAGATGAAAGTCACTTTAATCATGCAATGGCTGAAAGGAGCCTAGAGACGACGAGAGTCGTGAGAAGATGCAAAGTAGACTAACATGTAGTGCACTGTGGGAGAATATAATGAGAATCCGACCCCTCTGAGCTGCAGCTGAGAAAGCTGAGTCCCCGATACATGGGTCCAATAGAGATGGATGGGTGGAGATGGTTAGGTCTTGACTCTACCCTCAGGATAAAGTAATGTGGATGTTTTCTATGTGTCCAATTTAGAGCACTATGTGAGGTACCCCGACCATGTGCCGAGCAATGAACCTGGTGAGCCCCAAGGGAGGCTGAAATGGCCTGAGTCACCTGTGTAGTTTACAGACCCCATGATGAAAGAACTCAGAGAAAAGAATATATGATGATAAAGGTTCTTTGGATGCACTATGAGTACGGTAAAGCCACATAGGGGCCAATGATGGACATGGAAAAGTCTTATCCTGAATTGTTTGTTTGCTTGATAGAATTTTGAGGACAAAATTCCTATAAGAGGGGAAGGATGTTACAACCCCACATTTTGGGTTCATTTGACGAGAAATGTAATTTCTCATATTAAAGATATTTGAACAAATAATGATATAATTTGGTTCAAATAAATGGATTTTGTTTACAATAGCCTTGATATTTGTGTTGTGGGCTTTATTGGCTATAGGGCCCAAATAACAAGGAAATTCAATTAGTAAATGGATAATTGAATTTTTAAGGAAAGAAATATGTTGAAACCTCTAGAAGGAAAATACAAAGAGGATTTCGTGCCTCTTGGGTTCCTTGGGTACCAAGGAGTCCAAGGTTGCAAAAAGAAAGCAATAAGAAAAGAAAAGTTTAGTTAAGTATTCCTTTAGTAAGAAAGAAATTGAAAATAATGTTAAAATGTTGGAAATAAGTGGGAAAAGGTATAATTAGGTGATCCTTTGTGGAATTTCGTGTTCCAAGGATTCCTAATGATAAAAGGAATGCCAATGAGGAAAATAAAACAAAAATAAAGAGAAATTCTCAAAAAGGAAATATTCTAATAATAAATAATCAAGATAATGTGAAATGATGCATATAGATGCATCTAGAAGGATATTACGTATCCAATAAAAAGGATTTCGAAATAATGGAGTGTCTTGGGATCCAAGGAATCCCAATAAAGAGGAAAGAAAGAGAAAATACCAAAATTTACAAAATAAAAAGATAATGTGACACATTATTAATGAATGTTGTAATATTGATAACAAGGAAGTAATTATTGTTAAGAGAGAATAGAAATTCGTGGCCAATGAATAAAAAGGGCAAGCACAAAGAAATAAAAGAGGAATTTTGAATATACAAATAATAGATAATATCCAAGGATAAAAGAAAGAGTGAGAATATACTTCTCATTGAAGGAATTGATTTCCTTCTTGGAAAGGGATTTTTTGATTCACGATAAGCCAACCTATGGCTTCGTTTCTTTCCCTTATATAAGAGGGTAGAGTCCAGGGTCGAGGGAGTTCCGTGCAGCCACCCCTCTCTTCTACCTTCTTCTTTATTTCTTCATCTTCTTTGGCAAAACCCTAACAAAGAGGGTAGACCAACCTCTGGGACATGAGAATCCATGGGTTGGAGTTGGACGGAACCGCAATGCTTCCATGACACCACGAGAAGCATGGTCATCTCCTCTGTGCTCTGAAACTGGTGTGGCAGCCAGCGTAGGGCTGCAGGTCGGCCTGAGTTGTAGAGCTTGGTGGGCTCGAGACAGCCGCTCAAACCATGACATATGGATACCCCCCTGAGCGCGGAGGGGCGACAAAGGCAGAGGAAGATGCCCTTGGGGTCGTCGGGGTCGGAGGTGAGGAGGAAGAGCCGCGCAAGACCCTGCTAGGGCGGCTGTGTGCGCCGTCGAGAGGAGGAAGAAGGAGCTTGAGGCGTTGGACCTTTTTGTCCTTCGCAGACTGAAGCAACGGCCGACTTAAAGGAGGGTAACCTGGTAATTCGGTTATGTTTCCTAAAGGGCGAGTTGCGTGGGTAGGCTGATGTGTCAGCATGCCATTGGCCAAGTAAATGGATCTTTGCAAAATTCATATCTTGTAAACCGTAGCTCGAATAAATGCGAATAATATATGAAAATTGATCCTCAGAACGAGAGGAACACAAAGAAATTATGTTTGAAGCCTAATTTTGCATGCTATTCAAAAAGTAGTGTAAAGTATCATCTTTGATTAATTAAAGATTAAGAAACCCTATTTTGATATGATTAATGTGTTTAATAGGGTTTAGTGGATCTTTAGGGTTGATGTTAACCTGTTAAATGTAAAAAGGTACATTATGTTCAAAAAGGAAGAACTTTGCACGTGATTAATCTAATTTGGAGTTTATGTGCATAAATATGCGTGAAATGTGGAAACTACATAAAGTTATCATTTTTAATGATTTAACTAAGGAAAAACCCTTAGATTTGATGATAGATGGATAATTCAAGCTTATATTAACCTATTGTTAATAAAAGAGAAAATAGGATTTTAAAAGATGGTATGTTTATATAATTGGCTTAATTTAGGGTTTTGTGTATTAATGAGCTTGAAAACCCTAATTTAAGTGAATATGTCTTTTAATTGTTTTAATTTTTCAAAATCCATAATTAAATAGGGATATGATGATCCTAAGTTAATGTGGGTATAAAAGACTATTAAAATGAATAGTTTGAGCAATTAGGGTTTACATGAGTAGAAAAGAGTATTTTAGGGTTTGTTGATCTAAAAGGGATAAAGTTTGAGAAATTGGTCTAAGAAACCCTAATGAATATTAATGAAATATTAATGCGGATTAGAAACCCTAGAAAGAGAATCCAAGTTAATAAAGTAGATTCTTGATAAAGTGTGTAATAAATAGAGTACATATTCTTTTCAGGAATTATGTGATGATTGAATTACTTGCTTGGATCTGTTGATTGGCTTGATTGTATATGCCTGAAGTATATGTTCAATAATATGCATGACTCATCAAATCAGGTATGTGGTTAATTATGAATAACCGCTTTAGTTTTCCGATGGATTCCTGGATGTTTAATCGCATTGAATGCAACTAAACTGTTTGGATGTTCATATTGCAAACTATAATGTGGCTATGACTATCACAAAGGATATATGCCTACAAACTCAGATCCTGGTTCTCTCTGTGGCATTATAGCTAACCTAGTACATGGCTGCCTATGGGTAGGTCCATCAGGTTAGAGAAAGACCTAGTACATGGCTACCTATTGGGTAGGTCCATCAGGTCTATGGATAAACTAGTACATGGCTACCTATTGGGTAGGTCCATCAGGTCTATGGATGACTTAGTACATGGCTACCATTGAGGTAGGACCATCAAGTCACATTGAGTTAGATATTGGGCTATCTTCGGGTAGTGCCATGCGACTCTATTACCTAAAAGAGAGGTGATATCCATGTCCACTGCAGGGACAGCCCAGAGTTTGAGAATATGTATAGATTGAGTTGTATGGCTTAAAATGTAATCTTTATTGTTAAATGACTAATTGAATGATTATATTGTTAACATAGTTGAACATTATCTATTTTCTCCACATACCAGCTTCGGCTGACCTTCGTTTTGTTTGTTAGCGATTTAGGTACAAATCTCAAAAGTACAAACAGTAAAGCGACACATTGTGAATTCAAGAATTAAAGAACAAGGAGGAAATTAGTTAGAATAGTCCAGCTGTGGTTAGAAGTTTAGTTTATTTCAAAATTTTCAAAGGTATGCAAAAATTTTATTACCATTTTTCTGTATAGTCTGTTGGAATTTAATAATTGTTTTTGGTTATATGTTGAACCTTTGATCCAGAATTTATGGGTGCGGCTTCAACCTATTGGTCTCCCTTAATTGGGGGTTACCGAAAGGTGGGGTCGTAATAGTCAGCCTGACTTAGTGGGCCAACTATTACTCCTTGTCAGACAAGGAGTAATAATCAACTTACACAAAGTGCACTGCCCAACTCTGGCATTCTGAATACTATGCTTGTCCAAATGGCAGACATGCAAACACATCAATGCCAGATAGACCAGTAGCTCGCTCAGTTGGCTGAGCTCATGAAGAACCCTTCAGGGAAGATTCCTTCTAACACACAAACTACCAAGATGGCGATCCTTAGATCGGGAAAGACAATAGAGCACCCTGAGGTGACAAGACCGGAAGAACCAGAGCCAGAGAATGTTACAGAGAAACCAGCCAAAGGAGAGAACCAGGATGCCCAAGTTAGAGAACCAGAACCTGAGGAGGAAATATTCGCCAAAAGAAGTCAATACTCCCTGAGATTACCTTTTCTGTACAAACTTATAAAGGCACACCTCAAGAAGAGGTATGAGAAGTTTATGGAGTCGGTGAAAAAGCTCCACCTGGAGGTGCCATTTCTGGATGCTTTAGAAGAAATGCCAACATATGCCAAGTTCTTCAAAGATCTAGTCACAAAGAAAAGAAGAGGAGGAAGGATTGAAACTGTGCACCTTGCTAGTATGTCAACAGCCTTAGTAAAAGCAGAACTACCTACCAAGAAGAAGGACCATGGAGTCTTTACTATACCTTTTGTTGTAGGGGGGTAACATCGAAAGGAAAGGTCTCGCCGACTTGGGGGCTAGCATCAGTCTAATGCCTTTAAGCCTTGCACCATGATTAGGATTGACTAATATGGTCAGGACTAATATGAGAATCGAGTTGGCAGATCAAACCTTCAATAGGCCAGTGGGAGTAGTCGAAGATGTTCTGATTCGTGTGGGGAGATTCTTCATCCCATGTGATATTATTATCATTGACATTATTGAAGACCCTAAATGCCCTATCATCTTCGGACGTCCTTTCCTGGCGACTAGGAGGGCACTGATTGATGTCGCTGAAGGCATCATAACTCTAAGGGTCGGAAACAACCACATTGATTTCCAGGTGAAAGATGCCATGAAAGGACCATCCCTACTCGAATATGCTTACTTCGTGGATAGCTACAACCAATATTGCGAAGAAGTAGAAGAAAAAACAACAATGATATACCCTCTTATGAGGGCGTTAAATGAAGAAGATTTGGAAATCGATGACCCCGAGGTTGCTGAGATCCTCCAATACCTAAGTCAAGATGAAGAAGAATTGAGTGATGAAGAGGAAGTTGTCGAGATAGTAAAGTATGTTTCTCTAGAGCTGACAACAGAAGAAGAGAAAGTACTAAAACCCAAACTAGAACTGAAAAAATTATTGGAAGGTCTGAAGTACGAGTTTCTTGATCCTAAAGAAAGGAATCCTATCATAGTCAATGTCAGTCTGACTGAAGAGCAAATGGAAAGACTTCTTAAGGAGCTAAGGCTCCATAGGCAAGCTATAGGATATTCGGTTGATGATATCAAGGGGCTAAACCATGCCCTATGTATGCACCACATAAATTTGGTAGAGTCAATAAAACCCTATTTTCAACCCCAGAGGAAGCTGAACTAGATGTGAAAAGAAGTTGTAAAGAAGGAAGTCGTCAAGCTGAGAGATGCAAGTATTATATACCCAATCAACGACAGCAATTGTGTGAGCCCGATTCATGTTGTACCAAAGAAAGGGAGGATGACAGTTGTGAAAGGTGATAAAGGAGATGAAGTAGCCGTCTGTACTGTCACCGGGTGGAGAATGTGTATCGATTATCGAAAGTTGAATCAAGCAACAAAGAAAGATCACTACCCTCTTCCCTTTATCGACCAAGTGCTAGAAAGACTTGCACATCACAAATATGTTTGCTTCTTGGATGGTTATTATGGATTTTACCAAGTTCCTATCCTACCTAACGACCAGGATAAAACTACCTTCACCTGTCTATAGGGTACCTATGCCTTCCGAAGAATGTCGTTCGGATTATGCAATGCTCTGACAACATTCCAACGTTCCATGATCTTGATGTTCTCATACTTCCTGGAGGACATTGTAGAGGTCTTTATGAATGATTTTTCTATCTATGGAAGAGATTTCGATGGTTGTTTGAAAAATCTATTGTTAGTCCTGCAACGCTGTGAAGAGAAAAATTTAGTCCTCAACTGGGAGAAATGTCATTTTATGGTACAAGAAGGCATAGTCCTGGGCCACAAGGTCTCAAGGAGAGGAATTAAAGTAGATGTCAGCAAGGTCGAGGCTATCTCTAGACTGCCTCCACCTAGGTTTGTGATAGGAGTGTGAAGTTTTCCTGGTCACGCTGGTTATTATCGAAGATTAATGAAGGACTTTTTGAAGATTTAAAAACCCTTGTCAAATCTACTGATCAAAGATGTAGAATTTGATTTTACAGATGATTGTTTGAAGGCTTTTCAGACGTTGAAGGAAGCACTCATAACCCCACCTATTCTTCATGTTATAACCCATATTAGGGTTAGTCAAGAAATACCTCGATTAATGTGAAGTACCTCAATTAGTTCTAAGCACCCTGTTAAACATCTTGGTTAATCAAGATAAGCTTATATGTGAATCAATAGTTGAGTTTGAAACATCTGAGGTAATTAATGTTAATGGCAATGATGATCGTTAGGTTAATTAAGTTGAGTTGAGTACTCACTGTTGCAATTAGTGATTTGACTAGTTGTGACATTTTAATTTGCATATTTTCTTGCCCTAAGGTTGTAGAGAATCTCGCACTTGAAACATTGCAAGAAGAATCACTTCAAACGGACCTCCGAGTCAATAGTTATAGCATTTTCAATTTCTAGGGGCAAAGATGCAATTTTCCAAGTTTCTTTTCTTTATAACCATTTTCCTTTTTCTATTCTCTCGCTTATCTTCCTTCCTAGACGGACCACCGCCCAACCTATAGACCGAACGCCCGCAGCAGGGGCGATCTTCCTTAGCCGTTCCAGCGGAAACTCCGCCTCCCCTTCTTCTTTTCTTCCTTCTTTCCTTCCTCCTTCCCCGCCTAGCCTGTCACCCGCCCTAGCTGCTTGGCCGACGGCCAGCAGCAGCAGCTGTAGCTGCTATGGCTAGCAGCAAACTGCGTACGGCAGCCAAGGGCACCACCTAAGGCCTGCTTTGCAGCAGTAAAAGCTCCTCTCTAGCTCGACTATGAGGCTAGGATACAAATCCGTGGCCATTAGTTCGAATTAACCGTCGATTGAAGCTTAGCGTCAACCTGTTCTAGGCATGCGATTGCTCTGAGCAACAGAGCCGTGAACAGTATAAATCCAAGGTTGAAGACAATGGAAATTTGCCCGGAAACAGGCCCAGGGCACATCTCCGGACAAATCCGGACAGTCCAAATTGCGGTGAGTGGGGTTTCATTTATTTATCATTAATAAACTCAGGCGTTTGAATATTTTCTGTTTTGTGCGCGAATTACGCTGATAACAGGCGTTATCAGGCGTCGGGCAGCGTTTGGCGTCGCCCGACTTTTTATTTCATAAAATGCTTTTAGACGCTGTTATATGATTTAGTTTAGCATCTGATCAGTGTGAATTGAATTAGTGAATTTATATGGTTCATTGGAACTTGGAATACGTAATATGCTTAATGAAAATGATGAAATTTCCTGTATTATGGTTGCAATGTACTTGTTGATTTAAAAATGGATATTTAGCATGGAAACTGGATAAATGATACTGAGTTATGTTTAAAGATGACAAATGATATATATGTGTTTAAAGTGATGTTCAGAATGTGAAATAAGTATGGTATGTGACATTCCTGTTTAAATGTTTATATGTTAATCAGTTAATAGACTTAGGTGCCCTAACACCGTAGAACCCCTTTGACAGATCTGCTTCTTACGGGTGAAACTCGTGTTGCAACATCATCCGTGCTTGTGTCATGGACACACGAGGAAAGAGAGGCAGTGTCCAACAACAATCGTGCTTGTGTCACGATGGAACTAGAGGAAAAATGGGGGTTACTCAACATCATCCGTGCTTGTGTCACGGAGGTAACCCAGTGAGACTCTCCGCCTGTATACTCAGGTTAGAGGAGGAGTCTAGAGCACTCAGAGTAGTGCAATGAGGCCGTAGAGCCTATGAGTTAGGCCGGAGAGCCTGGGGTCCTGTGGCAGAGCAGGGTTGGCGTCAGACTTAGCATTTCCCGGGTGTGTCGCTAAGTCTTGTACGGTGGGATCGTAGTTCGCTACAGATCTTTATATGCAGGGTACACTGCATATGATTAGGGCATAATAATAATATAAGTTGGTACTCATATAGGATCACAGTAAATTAAAGTATTCGAACTTTTGTGCTATTTCTTTATAACTGTTTATCTGTTCAAATTATCTGTTATTGCATGGAAATGTGATTATATTCTGCAAATCTGTTATGTTATTAGAACTGCCCTGCTTAGTACTGTACTTATGTTTTATTTCAATTTATAAACCTGATGAGTTGTTTAGTGATAGCTAAGTGAAATGATATTCACTGAGCGAGTAGGCTCATACCTCTACTCAAAATATTTTCAGGTCATCAACATCACAGGAATCTGGAGGATCCTTTCATCCTAACACTCAGTCTGTAGAAGGTTTATGTAGTTAGTAGTTAGAGGTCTCTTAGTCCTTTCCCCTCGATCTTTGGGACAAGGTATGGGTGAGAGAGAATGTGTATAAAGATGGAAATTAACTGTTATGCTTTATTTTATGTCCAACAATGTAATATGTTGTAGACTTTTTGTATATTGGTAGTCAGTTTAATAAAAATGCTTCCGCAGTTTGTTTAGTTTCATTTTACATCATAAATCAGATTATCCTATTAATGTCTTTAAAATGTTTTAAAAGTCATGAGTGGTTTAGCTAGTGTGTAATCCCTCCGTCGCGCCCTAATCTCGTGATTAGTGGGTAATGCGAGATCGGGGTGTGACAACTTGGTATCAGAGCATAGGTTGAGTATATGAATACTCTAAGTCAAGGTCAGGGGACGATAAGAGACCAATAGGATTAAGGTTTAAGAGTTTTTCTTCTGTCTGTAATTTTCTAACAGGAAGTGTTCTGTTATACTATTATAGATGGCAGGAAAAAGATGTGGTCACGAGAACCAAGTAAAGAGTTTAAGTTGAGTCGTTAAGAATCATTAAGGTCAAGGGATAAAGTTATAAGTAAGGCGAATAATAAATGATGTGTTTTAGCTCTGGAAGGTCTGAGTGTTTAGATACCCTGGCCAGGTGTCTGAATACTTAGATTGACCAGTATCAAGCTACTCTGTCTGTTCTTCTCTGGATGCCCTGGCCAGGTATGCAGAGGAAGGATGGGCTAGAGAGAAACCTTAGAAATCTTAGGGTTATGAGATAAGAAATTAATGTATGAATAAGAGATTACATATAAGATGCGATTTAACTCTTGTCTATTATTGTTTATTTAATTTAAAGATCACTAGAAATGCTTTTATATGCATAAAATTAGAATTTTCAGTTTGTAAAGCAAATAAGATTCTTTTATATTGTAGTGTCATGAAGTGAAAAGTTTAATGTTTGTTTTCTTTGTATTAAAGTAGACCCAAAATTTATGTTTAAATGAGTTTGCTCTGAGTGGATATTCATTCCACATGTTTAAGATTAATAGGGGTAGATTAATCCCGAGTAGCTCCTGGCTTCAGGACTACAGGTTCGGCCTGGTCCGGCTGACAGGATGCGTTACTGGGATCTAATGACTCCTATTAACAATAAAATAAGAGTAGACTCTGGATGAATTAGACCCGTAACATAGTGAGAATGTATATACACTAGGATGTTTTAACTATGATAAGAAGTCTAAATGTTCTTTTGTCTTGAGAATTAGGGTTTGAGAAGCATAGACCCTAATCGGCCCAAAATAGGGTTTTGATGATACATAAACACAAAATTTGATAAGTAAAGTGTCTCAGTAAATGATTTTTAGTATTTTATGTGTAACTCTGATTTAGGTCAAATTTGGATATGATTTGGATATATAAAATGTAAACAACATTGGAAAATATCAGAATTTTTGAAGAATGTTCTGACTTGTTTATCGGCCGAGTTTCAAACTCGACCGATCACATTTTCTGAATGATATAGCAGTGTGGTAATTGAATTATATCTTTTATTGATATATCCAATTGATCTCAAATTTTAACTGTGCTTGAAAAACACAATTTTAGACACTCTGTTAAATTGGCGTAATTTTTGGATGACTTTTGATCTCTACAGTGAGGGTGTCGGCCGAGTTTACAACTCGACCGAATCTAGTACAGACTGCAATATAGCAGTGCACTGTTTGATTTTTAATTATTTATTGGTAATTAGAAATGATCTCAAATTTCTACTGGAGGTCTGAAACTTCATTAGGTATAACATATACAATTTCCAGAATTTTTGGAGCTTCTGTTAGCTGTTTAATAAACGAATTACAGAAACTATTGTGAAAACTGAATTTTCAGCCAATATAATTAAAGTTGAGTGTTGGATTAATATGCTATTGACCTAAGCAACTCAAATTGATTTATATAATCGACCACACCCGCACACAATAACGCTATGTTATTTTTAAGGACCAAACCCTAGAATGATTAGAGTTGTAGTAGCTCAAGGGATATCACTAGTGATTTAACCTTGAATACTAATATCTCTGTAAAATAAGACCTTGAGATTTGATCTATGTAAAGTAAACTGGCTTTGATAGTGATCTAGGATTTTAAGGTAGCTAAACTGATCGGTACATGAACAACATAAAATGACTTAGAGAAAAGAGTAAGACATAAACTTGAAATGTAACAATAAGAGAGTAGCATAGAAAGCGGAGTATTATCCGATATATGATCTGAAGATAGTTGATGTAGTTCATGTTTTTAAGACATGGCGTCACTATCTTTATGATGTGACAATAGATTACCACCCTGGTAAAGAGAATGTGGTGAATGATGCTTTCAGCAGAAAGTCAAGTTCAACAGCTAATGCATTCTCTATGACAGGTTTCAATAGAGACCTGTTAGTAGAAATGTGGGAGTTGAACTTAGACTTAGGGGTGACAGCACAGAGTGGTTTGATTGCACAGATACAAGTCAAGCCTACTTTTTATGATCAGATCAAGGAACTACAATAGGGTGATAGTGAGTTAAACCAGACCATGCATGACATGATAAGAGGAAAAGAGACCATAGTTTAAGTTTTTAAGATGATAAGGTGTTGTATTAGCATTACATGTTGTGTGTACCTTGAGATAGTGAATTGAAAGAAAAGATTCTTATGGAAGTGTATGTATTGATGTATGCTATGCTTTCAGGAAACACTAAGATGTATATGAATCTCAAGAAGTTAAAATGGATGGTCAGATATGTAGAAGGATGTAGCTGAGTACGTGGTTAGAAGTAGTGTGTGCCAGTAGGTTAAGGATGAACCCTAGAAATCTACAGCTACCTTGTAATCTTTTTTCTATGCCTGAATTGGAATGGGAACATATCACAATGGATTTTGTGATAGGGTTGCCCAAGACACCTAGAGGTTATGATTTGATATGAATGATTGTGGATAGACTAATTTAGTCTGCTTACTTTCTTCATATTAAGTCAACCTTTGATGTCTCAAAACTTGACTATGATATACATGGATGAAATAGTTAAGTTACCTGGTAATCCAGTTTCAATCATATCATATTGAGATCCTAAGTTCACATCTAGGTTGTGGAAACAGTTGCATCGTGCTTCAGGCACAAAGTTAAGATTCAGTACAATCTTTTTACCCGCATACGGATGGTCAGTCTGAGAGAACCATTCAGACTCTTAAGGACATGCTGAGAGCATGTGTTATGCATCTCAGTGGAAGTTGGGAAGAACATTTAAGTCTTATAAAGTTTGCTTAGTGTGAATGTTGAGTTTAGAAATACACAACTGATAATGGTTCGGTTTGAATATAAACCCAGGAAATACAAATTTGGTAAACCATTAGGTGCATGATTTCAAGATAGTAAGATAGCATTAAAATATGCAAATAAACCTAGTTGCATGCTTCCTGTTATGTTAATGTGTGTGACTTAACATTTACATGAATTGGCGCATTTCTCTGAGATATTATTAAAAATTCTCAAGTACTATTAAATATTTGTGTATGATACGTAAATAACTCTTAATTGAGTTACGTGATGCATAAGCCAGGATTTGGGTTAATATGCATGTTCTTCGAGAAATTTCAGATAATTGAAAAATATTACAGATGGTTTCTTATAGGTGAAGTAAATTACTCTTATTGATGTAATAAGATGTTCAATTACATGAATTCAGTATGTATGCGCCAAAATTGATTTGAGTTTGGAATATTTATGAATTTTTAATCTGCCTGCATGCATGATATAAAGATTACTCAGTAATTATAATGATTTTGATTACACTGCTCTGCCACTTCTAGAATGATACCGTATTGTGATTTGAACTGCAATCAAACAGATGAGATAACGGAAACCCTAAGAGTAGGGTGTTTCCATATGACTAGTGAATGAGATAACCCTAAGAGTAGGGTGTTGGCATGTGATGAATGAATAAGGCAAATGAAACCCTAAGGATAGGGTGTACAATGAATCAAGTATTTTGATATCAATTTTCATTATGAGATGTGATGATGTTTAACAGTTAAATTGCATGATTTTATTTTAGTACCAAATTGACATGCATTTCGTTTATTTAAGAATTTTAGTTTGTCTGCATGTATAGTATGATAATTTCTCAGTAATTACCATAAATTGAGATACTATTATAACAGTTCTACAAAGACAATGTTTTGTGGTTTGATCTGGAATTAGATCAGATGTGTCCTATGTTGAGGGACCAATACAAATAGCTGATCTGAGGATCAAGAAACTCAAAAATCGTGAGATACCTTTAGAGAAGGTTTTGTGGAGAAACCACAACTTAGGGGAAGCCACATGGGAGTTTTGGGTTAGATATGCGTAACAAGTTTCATTTTCTTTTCTAGGAATTTTGGGACGAAATTCTTATAAGGGAGGGAGATTGTTATAACCCTATTAGGGTTAGTCAAGAAATACCTCGATTAACGTGAAGTACCTCAATTAGTTCTAAGCACCCTGTTAAACATCTTGGTTAATCAAGATAAGCTTATATGTGAATCAATAGTTGAGATTGAAACGTCTGAGGTAATTAATGTTAATGGCAATGATGATCGTTAGGTTAATTAAGTTGAGTTGAGTACTCACTGTTGCAATTAGTGATTTGACTAGTTGTGACATGTTAATTTGCATATTTTCTTGCCCTAAGGTTGTAGAGAATCTCGCACTTGAAACATTGCAAGAAGAATCACTTCAAACGGACCTCCGAGTCAATAGTTATAGCATTTTCAATTTCTAGGGGCAAAGATGCAATTTTCCAAGTTTCTTTTCTTTATAACCATTTTCCTTTTTCTATTCTCTCGCTTATCTTCCTTCCCAGACGGACCACCGCCCAACCTACAGACCGAACGCCTACAGCAGGGGCAATCTTCCTTAGCCGTTCCAGCGGCAACTCCGCCTCCCCTTCTTCTTTTCTTCCTTCTTTCCTTCCTCCTTCCCCGCCTAGCCTGTCACCCGCCCTAGCTGCTTGGCCGACGGCCAGCAGCAGCAGCTGTAGCTGCTATGGCTAGCAGCAAGCTGCGTACGGCAGCCAAGGGCACCGCCTAAGGCCTGCTTTGCAGCAGTAAAAGCTCCTCTTTAGCTCGACTATGAGGCTAGGATACAAATCCGTGGCCATTAGTTCGAATTAACCGTCGATTGAAGCTTAGCGTCAACCTGTTCTAGGCGTGCGATTGCTCTGAGCAACAGAGCCATGAACAGTATAAATCCAAGGTTGAAGACAATGGAAATTTGCCCGGAAACAGGCCCAGGGCACATCTCCGGACAAATCCGGACAGTCCAAATTGCGGTGAGTGGGGTTTCATTTATTTATCATTAATAAACTCAGGCGTTTGAATATTTTCTGTTTTGTGCGCGAATTACGCTGATAACAGGCGGTTATCAGGCGTCGGGCAGCGTTTGGCGTCGCCCGACTTTTTATTTCATAAAATGCTTTTATACGTTGTTATATGATTTAGTTTAGCATCTGATCAGTGTGAATTGAATCAGTGAATTTATATGGTTCATTGGAACTTGGAATACGTAATATGCTTAATGAAAATGATGAAATTTCCTGTATTATGGTTGCAATGTACTTGTTGATTTAAAAATGGATATTTAGCATGGAAACTGGATAAATGATACTGAGTTATGTTTAAAGATGACAAATGATGTATATGTGTTTAAAGTGATGTTCAGAATGTGAAATAAGTATGGTATGTGACATTCCTGTTTAAATGTTTATATGTTAATCAGTTAATAGACTTAGGTGCCCTAACACCGTAGAACCCCTTTGACAGATCTGCTTCTTAGGGGTGAAACTCGTGTAGCAACATCATCCGTGCTTGTGTCATGGACACACGAGGAAAGAGAGGCAGTGTCCAACAACAACTGTGCTTGTGTCACGATGGCACTGGAGGAAAAATGGGGGTTACTCAACATCATCCGTGCTTGTGTCACGGAGGTAACCCGGTGAGACTCTCCTCCTGTGTACTCAGGTTAGAGGAGGAGTCTAGAGCACTCAGAGTAGTGCAATGAGGCCGTAGAGCCTATGAGTCAGGCCGGAGAGCCTGGGGTCCTGTGGCAGAGCAGGGCTGGCGTCACACTTAGCATTTCCCGGGTGTGTCGCTAAGTCTTGTACGGTGGGATCGTAGTTCGCTACGGATCTTTATATGCAGGGTACACTGCATATGATTAGGGCATAATAATAATATAAGTTGGTACTCATATAGGATCACAGTAAATTAAAGTATTCGAACTTTTGTGCTATTTCTTTATAACTGTTTATCTGTTCAAATTATCTGTTATTGCATGGAAATGTGATTATATTCTACAAATCTGTTATGTTATTAGAACTGCCCTGCTTAGTACTGTACTTATGTTTTATTTCAATTTATAAACCTGATGAGTTGTTTAGTGATAGCTAAGTGAAATGCTATTCACTGAGCGAGTAGGCTCATACCTCTACTCAAAACATTTTCAGGTCATCAACATCACAGGAATCTGGAGGATCCTTTCATCCTAATGCTCAGTCTGTAGAAGGTTTATGTAGTTAGTAGTTAGATGTCTCTTAGTCCTTTCCCCTCGATCTTTGGGACAAGGTGTGGGTGAGAGAGAATGTGTATAAAGATGTAAATTAACTGTTATGCTTTATTTTATGTCGAACAATGTAATATGTTGTAGACTTTCTGTATATTGCTAGATAGTTTAATAAAAATGCTTCCACAATTTGTTTAGTTTCATTTTACAGCATAAATCAGATTATCCTATTAATGTATTTAAAATGTTTTAAAAGTCATGAGTGGTTTGGCTAGTGTGTAATCCCTCCGTCGCACCCTAATCTCATGATTAGTGGGTAATGCGAGATCGGGGTGTGACACTTCAAGCTCCAGATTGGGAGCTACCTTTGGAGTTGATGTGTGATGCTAGTGACTATTCCGTGGGGGAAATCCTAGGGCAGAAGAAGGACAAGAAATATCATGTCATCTGCTATGTTAGTCGTACTCTACATGAGGCAGTAGTAAATTACACTACCACGGAGAAAGAAATGGTATCTATTGTTTTTGCTTTTGACAAATTTAGGTCTTATCTGATTGGGGCAAAATGAAAGGTCTACACTGACCACAGAGCAATAAGATACCTAATGCAGAAAAAGGACACTAAGCCTAGGTTGCTAAGGTGAGCTTTATTACTCTAGGAGTTCGATCACGAGATCATTGATAAGAAAGGGGCGGAAAATTTAGTTGCCGACCATTTGTCAAGGATTATCGTCGAAGACAAGAATGAGCCACCTGTAAATGATAACTACGCAGATGATTCTTTGCTCATGATAGAAGCCGAAGAACAGAATTTGCCATGGTTCACAGACATTTGCAATTACCTTGCTTGCGGGGAGTTACCACTAGAAATAACCTACCACCAGAAAAAGAAACTCTTCTCCGATATTAAGAATTACTACTGGGATGATCCTATGCCCTTTAAGATATGCTCAAATAATCTATGCAGAAGATGTGTTCCTGAAGAAGAAGTGCCTGATATTATGAGGGAATGCCATTCCTCACCCTATGGAGGACATCTGGGGAGTGAAAAGACTGTCGAGTTTTAGGGGAGGCAGAGAAGGCAGCAGAAACAAAAAAATTTCTCCCCCAAACCTGGAACAAGGAAACGCGTCAACGTCTATACAATAGGAAAGGATGGTTTGTGGAATCATACCTTGTCCCGAGGCTTGCTCGGAGACAATACCTTGCACCTTGCACGGTCTTCATCTCCTGTCTTGGATGATGTCTGTGCAGCTCCTGGTCACACCGGGACTGACGGGATTGAAGGTTGTCCTCCTAGCGGCAGAAACCTCCCGCCTCGGAAGTAGTCCACACGGACCACCTGGAACTCCAATCTCCTTGTCCCACAAGGAATTGGAAGGAGTAGCACCCTCCTGTCAGCGTACTAGTCGCCAACACACTCTCCTGCCTCCAGTTGCAACTACAGTTGTCTTTCGTTTGCTGTGCCTCCCTTTTCGGGTAGCACTTGCTCGGGCTCTCTCTCGGTTACCAAAACCAGAGAGAACAACAACTTTGCATAGCAACTGGTTGCACTGAGTTGTACTTTGAGAAACCCCCAATACCCCTATATATATAGGAGGGTCATGGGATAGGGTTCTCTATCCCGGACAATGCGGGACTAAAAGCAGGAGTAGAAGGATTCAAGATTTTCCACAAAAGCAACCAACTCACAACCTGAACCAGTCAGTTGGGACACCTCAACTGGTCGGTTCACAAGTGAACCGGTCGGTTCCCGATTGACTTTCCTTCTTTTGTTTCTAATTGGTATCGAATACCAATCCTTGTTCCAATCAAATTGGGCAAGTAAAATCGAAGGAAAATTCTCACCAATCTTACTTTCCCAACTTGCTCGGTTGCAACAGTTAAACCGATCGTTTCAACACTTGAAGCAATCATTTACCCTGTCCTTGAGCCGATTGACTCAACACTTGAGCTGACCGGTTCACCAAGCTCAGCCGATTGGTTCATCACATGAGCTGATCTGTTGAGAGTGTAGATCGTGCAGAATCAGTAAATTGCGATTTCAATCAATCTGATACTCCAATCAATGTGTCCAACACCTTGAACATTATGATATTGAGCTATCAATTGATTGAGTGTTTAATTGAACTACTAAACACCTTTCGTAATCAATCTAAACATTGTTTGTGGACAAAACTCCTCTTCCAGGTTAAATCCTATGTGTGTGACCCTACATGTCCTTTTCACATTGGCAGTGAAAGTCCATAACACTTATGACTTCACAAGCAAAGAGTGGTTCCTAGTCACACATCAGTGCTACCCAAGTGAAATAGAAAGTTGGAGAACAACTTTCAATCCTACAATCCGTGAATGGTGTTACAGTGAATGTATAATTCCTTTGTCACTGATATCCCAAATGAACTCGAGGCATGGAACAGTCATCCTGTCAACATTCATTCACTTTCTTGATCTCAGAGTAGATTGAACGAGATATGTATGACATCAATATCACATATTGATTCACACATGCGTGCGCACACCTATCTCAATCCTACTCATCAATTGGCCTTGGATATCAAATTCCCTTAGGAGGGACAAATCCCATATCTATCACTCACCCCTCAAAAGCCCCATGTGTCAAAGCCACCCAATCATCACCTTTATAACAACCCATGTTTCAGCACTGCGTTTGATGATGTCAAAGTGTGCCCAACGACATGTGTTGAGTGTAGTGATTTCAAGTCAAAGAATCACACTCAGGACCATCACTGTGAGTACTTATTGTGACTACCATGTCATGGTTCCATGTGTCAAACTCACGGTGGGTTTGTCCGATACACTTGTTCTCTAACAAGTACCTATGTGTTTGGTTTGATATCTCTATATCATGACTAATGAGATTCTGTCATCAACCAACACCACAATCTAGTCTTGTGTGTCATTGTTGTCTATCTACCTTCCACAATGACATCCGACTAGGGACATAACAAGAATGTACAAACTCTTAGCATTCGTATGATCTCATCGTTCAGGTCCTTAACCTGAAAGCATACGTCATTGAGTATTGTCATTCTCTAGACATTCAATTTGTTCTATCACTATCTCATATGACTGAACCAGAAAGAATTGGAAGCTTGCCTTTGATGTTTATCAAATCAATCTTAATGTATCCCACCAATCATCCCATGATTGGCTCTCAGGGCATACATACCAACAGACTCCCACTTGCACTGCGAGCCAATCACCCTTGAATCATATTCATAGTGATGTTCAAACATGTCCCACATGTTACTGTGCTTTAGTACCAACATAGTGAGTAATGGCAACACCTTGCCAAAGTCAGTATAAATTACATGTCTCTCATCTCTTCATTGTACGTCACATGTATGAGATGGAGTTGCTGTAATATGCGATCTAATATTCCTTTGCTAACCTTTAGCCACATTGCATGATCAAGGATTCCATACTTGTCATCAATGAGCGGAATATCTATAAGTTCATCTCATGAACTTCCAGATCCATATCGTATCTACTGTTGTTCTCTAACACATAGATACTCGACATTTCCTTTTAAATGGTTTTATTGGAACATTTCCAATCATCAACAAACTTTCACTTTTATATATCTTATATATATGTTTTTGCGATTAATTTTCTGTCCTTTCAGAAGTTCGCATCAATGTAACTCTTTACATTGAACTCTTCCTTATCTCCATAGAACTGGTACTTCTCAAGTACTTATCAAGTTCTCATGGTATTCTAGTAACCCTTACTAGAAGTAGACAGACATCCACTCGTCATGTCCCACATATGAGTTATTAGGATGAGCACATCATATTGTCATGTCCTACATACAAGATGATGAATGCATTTTATTCTTGCCATGTCCATACATGCAAGATAATGGGATGACTACATACATGATAGATCCATATCTATTCTTAGTGTTCCCATTCTTCATAAGAATTGGACACTTGGCCTTGGGATACTAACTCCATGTAACATGGACAAGTTTTCTCCCACTGAATCTGTGCACACTGAACCCTTTAGTATAGATTGCCAATGTATGCTTTCTCTTTTCAGGTCAAGAGGTTTTCAAGAACTATCTCTATAGATCTCTATTCCTATCACATAGGAAACATCTCTATCTTCCTTAAAGATAATTTCCACTTTTGGATTTCCATTCTAGAACATTTCCATTTCACATCAACATGTGGAATGTGAATACGCTCCCACTAAATCATAGATCCCTTCTTTATCTTTGACATATCAGTCAAACCCTTTGACTATATCATCAAAGTAAATATCCAATTCTGAGTTGCTTGTACTCAATCAATCACATTGATTAGTCCATTATAACTTATATACTTCATTTGCATTAATGGATTCATAAACCTTATAGGTTGTGTCACGTACACATCCTTGTTTTATTTCTCATAGGAATGCGGTTTTAGTATCCATATGCCAAATGTCTTAGTCATTAAGTTGCAATCAACAAGCATCATCCTTCTCAAAATGTTATCCATGTGTCTTAACACTTAAGACTTATTCACACTTATGGATTTTATTCCAATGGGTGCTACCATCAAGGTCATACCTTATGGTTCACATGGATGTCATTTAGGATGTAATGGTCATAACTCAAAATTTGGTTCCTCATATTCGTCTAGATAGTTGACTCATCACATGAACAACTCATCACATAGATAATTGAGGTGTATCTATCAAGGATATAAGAACTCACAACTCCTTGTGATTCTCAATGTTCTTTATTAGTGTGGGGTATTCTTTTATTAAGAAGAATTTAGTTATTTGATAATCATTCTCTAACTCCTTAGAGTATGATTCCTTCTTGATTTAGACATCACCATGCCTTAATCATGAGTTCACTATGATACACTATCATAATCACTCAAAAGGATCTCAAACATTTAGTCCAATAAATTCATTCATTGATCTCATCTAGAATTAACACTTTACCAAATTTGCACTTCATCTATGATAATCTTGAACACTTCAATATATTCATATTGGTATTTCTCTAAACAACATTTGAAGTATTAGCATTTGTTCCAATAGGTATGTAAATACATCACATGTATTATACCTAATAGGATAATCAGGCTCCCACTACATTAGTGAAGATTGATTAATCATGTCCAAGATATTCATGTCTCTTACTAGTTCTCTAACCAAAAGAGTCTAGATTTATCCATCACATGGAAACTAGAAATGAATTTCTCATGAGTTATGCTAATTTGAGTTATCTATAACATTTAGGTATCATTTTATCTTATGCATATCAAATACCACAAGATAAATAAGGCATTTCCACAAAGATCATATCTTTATAAATTGAAACATCTCTTTATTGATTGCCATCATTGTCATACAATATGCAAAAATAAAGTGTTTCTATCTATAGGCAAATATGAAATAGCAATTCATAACTGTATTACATGCCTTTTAGGATGAAAATAAACTAAAGTACTCCTATCTATGGTGGCAACACTTGCCCCAATTATGAGTGCTTTACACTTTACATCTTGGTATCATATACCTCAAAAGTGTTATAAGTTTATTTTCATGACACCTTTAAGTAGAGACATCAATCGCCTCCTTCTTCTTTTGTTCTTCCCGATAGAGAGGACTATTCCTTTTCCAATGTCCTGGCTTTTGAAAATGGTGGCAATTTCCTTTCTTGGTCATGCCTCCTTTGGCCTTGAGAGCTGAAGACGTCTTGGGCTCCTGGCTAGCATCAGAACCTTTCTTAGCTTTGCCCTTGCCCTTGCGTTTGGACTTGCCTTTCTTGCCCGTGATCACCATCACAGACTTAGGCTTGTCCTTCTTCATCTGTATCTCGGCTGTCCTCAACATGCCCAACAACTCTGACAGTGGCCTATCAAAGTTGTTCATGTTGTAGTTCATCACAAACTGACTGTAGGATTCTGGCAACGATTGCAGTATCACGTCAGTAGCCAAATCTTGGCTCAGTGGAAATCCCAGTCTCTGTAGGTTCTCCACATACCCAATCATCTTGAGTATGTGAGGACCAACTAGATCTCCTTCTATCATGACGCACTTGAACAGTTCCCTTGAGACATTGTATCTCTCTTGCCGTGCTTGATCTTCATACATGTTCCTGAGATGCTGAATCATCTCAATGACACCCATGTTCTCATGTTGTCTCTATAACTCATGGTTCATAGAACATAACATCAAGCACTTTGCATCAATGGCATCATCAAAATGCTTCTTATAAGCATCATTTCTGCCTTTGGTGCATTAGGAGCGGGTTCCTCTAGAATTGGAGTATCCAGGACATAGACCTTTCACTCTTGAGTGCGAACAATTCTCAATGTACGATACCAGTCGTGGAAGTTTGTCCCATTTAGCTTGTCCTAGTCAGGGACCGATCACAGAGAAAAGTGATTGTTGTTTGTTGCCATTTGTACTACAAAAGGAAAATATGCAATTTTAGTCCAAAAATCATTTTTGACTCATTTGATTGATTTGAAAATTTAACGATATAATTAGGCCTTTAATTAATTATCACTCCCACTATTTTACTTCAAATTGATATCCCTCACCATCAATTTGGAAGATTGCAGCGTACAACCTTCTTGTGGGCAAGATCCATATTTCATCAAGTCATGAGTCAGCTTTGGTTGATCGCCCACAATCTTGACTATTTAGGTAGGCCATCATGCCAATTGCATCATATGCAACTCTTGATGAATGAACATGCACAACACCTTGCCATGAACATTCCTTGCCTCTGGGCTTAGACGCTCTAAGAATCCCCAGTTAAGTCTAACCCAAAAGCCGACACGGTAAACATGCACCCTACTTTGGAAGAACCTACATGTCGACCCTTCACACTTCCACAAGATAGACGGCGCACCACGCTTTAGCGTAACCTACGCTTGGTCGATCGAGCTTTTCATGTGTGCCGCTAATGGAAGGCATATAAGACTTAATATTTTAATGAGGGATTTGGTTTTTATATACATATACATATCCAATCATCACAATATATAGTACGTATCATATACATGCTATATCCCATAGAAAACATGCAAAATGATAAAAGCGATGATTATGGCCATCCTAATGTGATTCCTCGAGCCAAGAGGAATCATTGTCATCTAGGTCTACATCACATGCAACCTGTACAAGAGGAACTCTGTGCTTTGCCTTCTGAGTAGATCAACTCATCACATGAATGACTTGCTCGTTCTGGCCCGGTCGTCTGGGTGCCACCAGCCGATCAGTTGGCTCCTCCAACCGATCGGTTCGCCTGGTCGTAGTGCATCTTGTCATGGCTGCCACCTGCTCGTCTCGCTCCTCAAACCGGTCATCAACCGATCGGTTCACTCCTTGAACCGATCGTCTGGAACGTCAAGTGATCGTGTCAGCTGTCGTTTGGATGTCCATCGTTCTTTGACATAACAGGAAATAAAATCTATCCTATTTTACATTGTAAAAAGAGAAACCTCGAGTTACATTCAAGGGGAGAAAAGGTAGGAGAGAAATCTCAAATTATTTCGAGTTACATCAGGAATAGGAGAAGGAAGATCGGTGCGCAGACCAAGATGTAAGTAACCACATATAACCATACACATATAGGGTTTATTGGGCATAACCACGCTATACATCCACCACAAAACTCGTTTAAGGGCGGCGCGTATCGAGTGCATTAATAATACATATCATATATGTAATTGGGATTTGTGGATTAGGATTGGACATGCATAAAGCCAATATTATTTTCATCGTATGCAATAAATAAAGGCGACAAACCAAAATCGATCATATCGATATTCCTAAAATATAGAGCAGTTGACATGGCTCTGATACCACTGTCGGGTTTTAGGGGAGGCAGAGAAGGCAGCGGAAACAACAAAATTTCTCCCCCAAACCCAGAACAAGGAAACACATCAACGTCTATACAATAGGAAAAGATGGTTTGTGGAATCATACCTTGTCCCGAGGCTTGCTTGGCGACAATACCTCGCGCCTTGTGCGGTCTTCACCTCATGTCTTGGACGGTGTCTGTGCAGCTCCTGGTCACACTAGGACTGACGGGATTGAAGGTTGTCCTCTTAGCGGTAGAAACCTCCCGCCTCTAAAGTAGTCCACACGGACCACCTGGAACTCCAATCTCCTTGTCCCACAAGGAATTGGAAGGAGTCGCACCCTCCTGTCAGTATACTAGTCACCAACACACTCTCCTGCCTCCAGTTGCAACTGCAGTTGTCTTTCCCTTACTATGCCTCCCTTTTCAGGTAGCACTTGCTCGGGCTCTCTCTCAGTTACCAAAACCAGAGAGAATGACAACTTTGCAGAGCAACTGGTTGCACTGAGTTGTACTTTGAGAAGCCCCCAATACCCCTATATATAGGAGGGTCATCGGACAGGGTTCTCTATCCCGGGCAATGCGGGACTAAAAGCAGGAGTAGAAGGGTTCGAGATTTTCCACAAAAGCAACCAACTCGCAACCTGAACTGATCGTTTCACAAGTAAAACGGTCGGTTGGGGACCTGAACCGGTCGGTTGGGACACCTCAATCGGTCGGTTCACAAGTGAACCGGTCGGTTGGTGGTCCTAGTCGGTTCCCGATTGACTTTCCTTCTTTTGTTTCTAATTGTTATCGAATACCAATCCTTGTTCCAATCAAATTGGGCAAGTGAAACGCAAGGAAAATTCTCACCAATCTTACTTTCCCAACTTGCTCAGTTGCAACAGTTGAACCGATCATTTCAACACTTGAAGCAATCATTTAACCTATCCTTGAGCCGATCGACTCAACACTTGAGCCGACCAGTTCATCAAGCTCAGCCGATCGGTTCATCACATGAGCCGATCGGCTGGGAGTGCAGATCGTGCAGAATCGGTCAATTGCGATTTCAATCAATTCGATACTCCAATCAATGTGTCCAACACCGTGAACATTATGATATTGAGCTATCAATTGATTGAGTGTTTAATTGAACTACTAAACACCTTTAGTAATCAATCTAAACATTGTTTGTGGATAAAACTCCTCTTCCAGGTTAAATCCTATGTGTGTGACCATGCAGGTCCTTTTCACGTTGGAAGTGAAAGTCCATAACACTTATGACTTCACAAGCAAAGAGCGGTGCCTAGTCACACATCAGTGCTACCCAAGTGAAATAGAAAGTTGGAGAACAACTTTCAATCCTACAATCCGTGAATGGTGTTATAGTGAATGTATAATTCCTTTATCACTGATATCTCGAATGAACTCGAGGCATGGAACAGTCATCCTGTCAACGTGCATTCACTTTCTTGATCTTAGAGTAGATTGAACGAGATATGTATGACATCAATATCACATACTGATTCACACATGTGTGCGCACGCCTATCTCAATCCTACTCATCAAGTGGCCTTGGATATCAAATTCCCTTAGGAGGGACAAATCCCATATCTATCACTCACCCCTCAAAAGCCCCATGTGTCAAAGCCACCCAATCATCACCTTTATAACAACCCATGTTTCAGGACTGTGTTTGATGATGTCAAAGTGTGCCGAACGACATGTGTTGAGTGTAGTGATTTTAGGTCAAAGAATCACACTCACCACCATCACTATGAGTACTGATTGTGACTACCATATCATGGTTCCATGTGTCAAACTCACGGTGGGTCTGTCCGGTACACTTGTTCTCTAACAAGTACCTATGTGTTTGGTTTGATATCTCTATATCATGACTAATGAGATCCTGTCATCAACCAACACCACAATCTAGTCTTGTGTGTCATTGCTGTCTATCTACCTTCCACAATGACATCCGACTAGGGACATAACAAGAATGTACAAAGTCTTAGCATCCGTATGATCTCATCGTTCAGGTCCTTAACCTGAAAGCATACGTCATTGAGTACTGTCATTCTTTAGACATTCAATCTTCTCTATCACTATCTCATATGACTGAACCAGAAAGAATTGGAAGCTTGCCTTTGATGTTTATCAAATCAATCTTAATGTATCCCACCAATCATCCCATGATTGGCTCTCAGGGCATACATACCAACAAAGACAGTAGCCAAGGTCTTACAATCAGGCTTCTACTGGCCTTCACTGTTCAAGGATGCCGCAACATATGTAAAAACCTGCAAGGAATGTCATATGATAGGGAATATCGAGAAAAGAAATGAAATGCCTATGGCAGATGGGTTGAAGTTGAAATTTTTGATGTATGGGGGATCGACTATATGGGACCTTTCCCGCCATCCCAAGGGTACAAATACATTCTCGTTGTTGTAGATTATGTTTCAAAATGGGTGGAAGTTGTTGCCACTCAAACTTTTGACTCCAAACCTATGATAAGGCTATTTGAGAAAACTATTTTCCCAAGGTTTGGTGTGCCACGAACTGTTATAAGTGATAGAGGGTCCCACTTTGGGGAAAGGCAGTTTAAAAAGTTGTTGAAAAAGTATGGAGTCAGACACAAGGTTGCTACCCCCTACCGCCCTTAGACTTCAGGGTAGGTGGAAGTATCGAACAGACAACTGAAGCAAATCCTTGAAAAGACTGTTAGCAGAATAAGAAAGGATTGGGTGATGAAGCTGGATGATGCCCTTTGGGCATATGGAACCACCTACAAAACCTCCATTGGAACTACACCCTATCGACTCTTATATGGGAAATCCTATCATCTACCATTGGAACTCGAGCACAAAGCCCTCTGGGTAATAAAGTTTCAGAATATGGATATGGAAAAGGCTGGCCAAGAATGCTACTTACAGCTATAAGACTTAGAAGAATTGAGGCTGCACGCCTATGAGAATGCAAGAATCTACAAACAGAGGACCAAGGTGTGGCACGAAACCCACATAAAAAACAAGGATATCCATGAAGGAGACAAAGTGCTCCTGTTCAACTCCAACATTCGTTTGTTCCCTGGAAAGCTAAGAACCAGGTGGTCAGGTCCCTTCACTATGGTAAAAATCTACCCATTTGGAGTAGTGGTGATGTAGGGAGAGAAAATTGGAGTCTTCAAGGTTAATGGACACAAGGTAAAAAGGTTTTATGAATATCAGACCTTTGTGAGAAGATCTGAGATTGATTTGGAGGAACCAAGCCAGACAGAGGAGAGAAACAATGAAGAGTTGCCACACCCTGCTATAGTGCCCAAGGAATGAAGTTTTATGAAGTCTAGCTAAGAGACTTTAAAGCAAGCACATCTTGGGAGGCAACCCAAGTTTTCATCTCTTCTTTCTCTTTATCTTTGTTTTCTCTTGCTTTGTCTCATTTAGTTTAAGTTTTTCTCCCTTTTTATGAGCATTTTCATTTTTTTTTGAATTTTATTCGTTTAAGTTTAATCTCCAAGAAACCGCTCTTATTTGATCTGGTCGCAGTTATAACCGCGACTGTGGTTTTTCTTTTGCTTAAGCGAAACTGCGACCGTGATTTTTTGTGTGATCATGAGTAATCGTGACCGCAATGGTTCCCTTACAACCGATAAAACCGCGACCGCGGCTCCATCTAGGACGACTGTGATTGTGATCATAACTACGACTGTGATATTTTCCCTTGGTTAGTTTGGACACGGTCCAGATCCTATAAGTACCTTAAACCCTGAATGATTCGGTTCTTTACATTCTCATCACTCTCTTCTAAAGCCCTAAAACTGCCGCGCCGTTTTAAAACCACAAGTACATCGTTCAACGTCGCCTTGGATTACTTGTTTTGCCTGAGATCGTTGTCGCCGTCGTATCCGCAACTGTCAGCAAGGTAACCATTCATTTTCATTGTGCTTCTCGTCGACGGAGCTTTCTCGAAAACCCTACCTTTCTCTTCTTCTCCTGACAATTGATTGACTATCAGCCATAATAGATTCACAGGTGGATCACTGCTGCACCTCGCCTCTTCTCCACCACCGTCGACAAGGTAATTGTCTGTTTTTCTTAAAAACCCCTATCGACGCTATTTCGCATAAGGCGATTATCGTCTATCGTTTGTTCTAGTTTTTCCGACCCCTTTCACTGTTTGTTTGTTGCCTTCTAAAAGAGGAAAATTCTTTAATACCCTAAAAACGGAATAATGAATGAAGAACAATCGAGAAGCTGAAGAGTTGGAAGAAGACGAACCGGTCGCAGTCATCAAAATTGTGACCGCGGTTCCTTGAGAACAATTATCATGACCCGCGAACAAAACCGCGACCGTAGTGTCTGCCAAGAAACCCAAAAATCTTTACAAGTTTAGCCTCTCCTAAAGAAAAATTGTGACTGTGGCGAAAATTGCGACCGCGGTAATAATCACGACCGTAATCCTTCTTCAGGAGACCGCGACCGGGGTAAAATAATTATCGTCAAAAGAATCGCGACTGCAGTTTTAACTTTTCTTAAATGAGACCGCGATTGCGGTTTTTTGTGTCGTTCTGAAAGACCGCGACCGTGATCTTTCCCTTTGATCGGAAAAGTTGTGAGTGCGATTCTCCTTTATGACCCATAACCGCAACCACGATATCTTTAAAAGACCGCGACCGCGGTGTGCTCTGAAGTAACAACATAAAACTGAAACCTAACTATGTTGATGAATAAAGATAAACTATCAATTGATAATGTTTGTGCCCAGAACAATAAAAAATAATTTTCCACATACCTTATCAGAACCTAAACTCCTTTAGTGTTTTAATTTTGCACAATGTCTTCTCCAAAAACCAGCGACCCCCTTTACAAGAAGGCTACTTTCCTGAAGGAGGTAGAGATGATAGTGAAGGGCTTGACACAATAGATGAAGAAGAACACCTCTCTACTAGTGCCAAAATGCCTGGAGATACAGCTGAGATTGGAACAGTATCAGAGGATTTTTGGGGGTGTACCGCGAGAGGAGTCCCCAGAAGAAATAGGACAAACAGAGGAGACAGAAACCTCCGAATACTAGCCAGAAGAGTCGGGGAGTCCAGTGCATGGGAAGAAGTGAAAGGCTACACTGAAGGAACCCATGCCCAGCAAGAAAGTAAGGGCAGAAAAGGCAGTGGAAGAAACCTCTGTATAGAAGGAGGAGCCACTGTTTGTGCCCCGGGACATAGTGCACCAGTCTGCCTATGACTGGATGTCCTTAAACAAAGAATGCATCCCGACACGTTACTTCAACGTGGAGGACTTCAAGAAGCTGGGGATTTACAAAAGGACATTGAAGTTCCTGGAGGGCGCTATTCTCTGAACTATTTGCACACCTGAAGTAAGGTCCTACAGGAGGCTGACTCTGGAATTCTTGTCTTCCTTGACGACGATCGCCTCTGGTAGCGAGACAAGAGTAGTAGGAGGTGGAGACTTCATGCTCCAAGTACGGCTAGGGGGCAAAACCCACCGGGTGACGGAGGCAGATCTGAATAGGATATTCACTACAATGGAAGAAGAAGCCAAAGCCTGTTCAGTTGCTCCAGGAGAAAGAGAAATAGCTGAATACAACAGCAACACCATGCGGAACAAATTGACTGGGGAGGAGAAGCACAACGCAACGAACTCCAAATTCTCCCAAATCACCTCCTGCTTCATCAAGATAATATAGAAGATTACTGCCTTCACTATAGATGCCAGATTAGAGACTGGGACAGTCAGCAAAGGGGACCTTTTCCTCATATCATTAATGATCAACAAATGCCTGGTGAATATAGGTAGAATTCTGATCAAGAGACTGGAGGTAGTAGTAGGCGGTGACGTGAAAAGAAAATCTACCTTCTGTATGGGTGGTCAAATAATGATGATCACCAATTACCTGCTGGAAGAAGGAGAAGTCCAAAAATATGAAGAAATGTAGGGACAAAAAATCATAGACATCAAGTTCCTTGCCAACTGAAAGGAGAGAAGGCATATTTCAAAAATAAAAGATCAAGGAAACCACTCCTCCCTGATATGGCATTTTATGACACCCATAAACTACGGCAAACTCTCGACGACATCGAGAAGATGAGCTCCAGGGCACTGCACGCTAGCACACCAACGGATCCAACACCCACAATAGGGGAAAGTAGTGCCCCATCACTAAAAACAAAGAAGAACCAGGAGCCAAGAAAGAAATTGGTGGTGGACAAAAAGAAAACTGAAGCCACCATCAAACCAGCTGAGAAAGAGACGACCGCTAAACAATAGCCGGATGCAAAAGCTATAGACCCTGCCTCTCACAAGCCACAAGAGGAAACGATTGTAGTGGAGGGAGAGGAGGAGAAGAACAAGGCTACAGAAGAGGTCCCACGTCCCACCAGCATGTCGGAGGTAGAGCCAGAAGGACAAGGCTCCCAAGCCGTACCAGAGGTAGGAGACAACAAACCACAGCTAGAAGACGCACCGAAGGCAGGCCCAGAAAGACAAGGCTCCCAGGCCATACCAGAGGCGACAATAGAAAAATCAGGGGATATGCCCCCATCGCCGCCACTTAGGCAGCCGACTGTGCCGAGTTCGTCGACGGCACATGCGGAACAACAGCTGCATCAACAACAACGACAATCACCCTCTTTTGGGGGTGCTCTAGGTACAAGGTTTGATGCAATGTGGGAATACATGCATCAAACCAATACAATTAATGATAAAATCTCTACATCCTTGTCATCTCTAACAATACAGGTAAAATCGTTGGATGAAAGGACGACGACATTCCCTAACTTCTTCCAAGAAGTCTTAAGAAACTAATGGATGATGATGGGAATGTTGCAAAAGATGCAGGAGGAGATGACACTCCTGCAGTAAGAAGGGCAGGCCATCCGCACAGACAACGAGAAAATGCACAAGGAATACGAAGAAACAATGGTCACCATTGAAGAAGAGCACCAAGGCATACAAGAAGACTGCCAGAAGCTTGACCAGAAGTGCACAGAACTCAAGGCCTGATGGGAGAAGAAGAAGGCTAGGCGCCCAGCCAGCCCTGCGTGCTCACTAGCCAGCCCCTCCAGCCATGATGACAATGTGGGGGGACAGGCACAGGAGTCAGTGCAACAAAGGATGGGAGCGCGAGCAAGAAGACATCTCCCATGGCTGAGCAATAAGGAACCCAGGAATAAAAAAGATTGAGTCCCCAGACTAAAAAGCAAGCAGCACAAACGAAGGTGTTCGACCTCAACTGCGACCCTAAGGAGACAATGGATGAAGCCACCATCGAAAGCCAACATCTGGAAGAACATCACCTCTCCCCTTCAACACACACTCTTACTCTGGAAGAGCAGATTGCAGCTGCTCATCGGGAGGAAGTGGTTGTAGAGCTCAGCTCAGTAGGGGCAGTAAAACTGGATAGAATGATTGCTGCTGAGTTGGGTGCTGGGTTCAAAGAAAATAATGATTTCCTTCTCTTCCTACCTCATGACGAGAAACACAACTACTTTTATGATGGGAATATGGAGGTGACACTAAAGATGATGGCATAAGCCAAGTTGGGACAAACCTTTGAGGAAAGTCATGCCAAAGACGTTACTGTTGAAGCCTCCTCAGAAGAAGCTGGACCAGGAGCCACAACACAACCCGCGCTCAAGGTGTTGAGAAAAAGGCCAATGCTATTCCCACCATACTGGAAGCCTCGGTACCGACAACACAAGAGGCAACATTCGAGGATGAGGATGGCGGGCTAGCAACCTTCTTTGCAGATGAGCCCGCCAGGGAGAGACAAGCTGAAGCTAGGATGGAGTTACCTGCAGTAGCTCCCCCTCTGCCATGCAAGATGAAGGGCATGGATATGTCGGTCGTATCGCACATCTCCTACAGAGATGTCCATGTCCTGACAGATGTCCTCAATGATGATCTACCTGGATTAGACATTTTGTACAACAACAAGGGTAGACGTCTGACCAGAGACGGCTTCCGGAGGGTTTTCTCAAAGAGGGCGCAGGTACATAAGAAAATTTTTAAAGTACTCTGCACCACCCTCCTAGAAGAATTCTTGCACCCAGACAAGCCGCAACCGGTCTTCAACGGGACCACGCGCCTGGAAAGCCTTCTATATAAAGAAGAACACATGGTGGTAGACGTAGCTGAGCTACAAATGACTGTGCAGAGATCTAAAACCTAAACCGTGGTACTGCCCATTCATAATGCAAAGCATTGGACCCTAATCGTCATCAATCTTTCAGAATGTAAGACGACGGTGCTCAACTGTTGTGCAACTGAGATGGAGAACACCTCACTTATTTACAAGAAAAAGGACGTCAGGGACACCTTGAATATCACAATACCCCTACAACGAGCTATCAAAGAGGCAAGCACAAGATTCCAAGGGTCGGGGAAGCTGTTCTGTATCAGTAAGAATGTTCCCCAGGAGGAAGCTGGTTCGGGGGATTGTACCTTCATCGTTGTACGCATGATGGAAGCCATCAACAAGGGCATCTCCCTAAAAGATCTGAATGGGGAAGACTTGCATGGACTGCGGGGCATGTACGTCATCGAGGTCATCTACGATTGTCGGTTCTTCAAGGATTCGGCGATGGGTGCAGATACCGTGTCCCACAGGCTCCACTTGGACACCCCTCTCCCCGATAAGATATATTGGAGGGAACAACTCAAGACCTTGTGAATCAACCCGTCTTAACCAGCTAGAGCTACAGCTTGGAAAGTAGGTTGGACTGTAGAGACTGAAGAAGCTGTGAAGCAAACAGAAGAAGAACATCAACCTTCAGTAACAGAAGCTCCTGAAGTTCCATCTACACAAGAACAGCCCGCAGAAGCAGAAGCTGAAGAAGACCTTGGGGATGATGGTCCAGAAGGGCCGATAGGAGAAATCGTGCCTTCTTTTGAGAACTTTGACAGATGGAGCTACTTCATTCTGTCGATGGAAGAACTCACAATAATTATGAGTTCTCTAAAAGAAGATGACTCGCCGAGAGATGTCATATTTCAAAGAGATGACATCTGTGTATTAAAAGATGACCTCCGTGAAACTTTGAAAATAGGAGGGTATCTTTCTGTAAGCATGATGTCGGCCTACCAAGCGTTGTTAGGGGACTCAATGCCAAACTCCCACATGTCGTACTAATTACTAGTAGATGACATCTTAAAGGATAAAAAAATGGGAGAGATGGAGCGGGTGCAATGACGACTTGAAGCATCCAAGCCGGAGCATATCTTTCTGCCGATTCTTCACGATAACCACTAGACTTTGTTGCATGTCAACCTTCTGAAGAAGACTGTGGTTCTATATAATAGCTCTTATGCAGCCTTTGCTGTCAAAAAAAGGCAAACATGACAACAACAAAGTCTCCTACAGAAGAGAAGGCAAATACTTGTGCGGAAGCCATCATCCAGATGATAAAGCAGCACTGTAGAGGGTACGTCATCACGAAAGGCAAGGACTTCAAGAAAACTCAATATTTTTACCAAAGCCCTCAGTAGGTACCCCTATCAAATGACTACAGGTTCTTTTGCCTGTCATGGATGGTAGCTATCGCAACTACCAACCTCAAGGTTGAGAATATGCAGTACGAGCAATACCATGCACTTAGGGGTATCTACGCCAGCATGCTCCTAGAGTCCAAGTGGGCCTTCCTCGCCAAATAAACAAACAAAGAAGGCTCATTTATACAACTTACTCAAATTTTAACACCTCAGGATGGGGTGCAGGATAAGTTTGGGGGAGAAGTCATAATCGGGCTATAGAGGTACATACACCTTCCTTTTTTACTACCTTTAATACATTTACTTTCCCCTTTTACAGATAAATTTTTGAAATTTTGAAATTTTTTCACGACTAACCTTTTAGAAGCTGGCTTTCTCTCGCTAAAATTTTCAAAACGTAGTGTTCCAGCTCTCTCAGAGAGAAGGATATGAGCAACATATGCAAGAATGCATGAGTAAAACAACAGTCATAACAACACTGCTATATCTCATTCTTGCAATAAGATGTTGTAAATGTAACAACCTTAACTCATGAACCCCCTACAAACTAAGAGAACCTTAGTCATACTCCTAAATAACCACCCCCACCTGACGCTCTCATCCAGAAAATCCTAGTCTCTGTAGATAGGAAAAAGCTGCCCTATTCAAAAAAAATATCTAAAAAGAGGATTGGCCGCCCAAAAAACCAACCAAAATCCTCAACCCCAAGCCTGAATGGAGAGGTAAAAAGCCAAAAATCAAATAAAGAAAAGAACATGAGAGATGTTCCCTAAAAGATGCCAAAAGTTTCTGCCCGACCGATATATTACTGCACTCATGAATGTAGATATGTCATGCTCGTAAGTGGAAACTTGAAGCCAAGCTTACACACCTCCAATCCTGAATGGAACCTCACATACCACCTGACTTAAAGTCAGAAGCCCAAAAGCGCAACACTATTCTTACGACAGTTGTGGGTGAGGAGTTCAGGGGGAAGAGGAAACACCTAAAAGCTTCAAGCCTACCTATACACATTAGCATAGGGCCCAATGAAAATAAAGAATAGGTGTGAAAGATACCTTTTGAAAAGATTTGGCATTAGTATGGATATTAGCTAAGGGAGGGGTGATGAGTTGAGAAGGAGAAGCCTTTTATAATAGAAGGTTATGATAGATAAGATGAGGTTATGCAACTCCAAGTGTAAAGGGGAAGATTGTGACCTAAGGGATTGAATACACTCTACAACAGTCTTGGTCCAAGGATGGGATATTTCATTCATGCTTTTATGTTGTCTCTTAAGATTGTTCATTCTTTCTCTCTCTGAGTTCTCAAACCTACACTTAGCCTAAGGACATGCTTGATTCTAAGTTTTGGGGGAGTTGACTACACTGTACTTTACGTACTTTCTATATATATATTTTACATCACTTTTAGTATAACTTAGTTAGCTTTTCACATACTTTCTCTATCTTTTTGACTCTGGCCTTGTTTTATTGATTTCAGGGACCAACATGACCTCAGGCTACGGTCTTTGGGAACCGCGACCATGATTCTAGAGTACCAGACGTCTCGAAGCCTCAGGCAATAAGTAGAAACTGTGACCGCAATTATCCAAGACTACGACCACGATCATCTGCAGACTGCGACCACGGTTATTCCATAGACTGTGACCGTAGTTATTCAAAGACCGCAACCGAGGTTTTGGGAGGATCACGACCAAGAAGGACCGTGACCAAGAAGGACCGCGACCAAGGAGGAATAAAGTAGAGACCGCGACCACAGTCTCGCCTTCACTTAAAGGAAAGACCGCGACCACGGTTCTAAGTCGGTTGAAGGTGCCTCTAAATAGCGCCCCCATCTGTCTTATGAAAGGATACAGATCAAATCCTGAGGCCATGAAGTGTTGCGTTTCAGACTTGTCTCCGACCATCCATCCATCCATCAGTCTTGGATCTCCAGGAGCGAAGGTTGAGGAGAGAGAAGACTGCTATCCGCCCCTTCTTTGATAGGAGAAGGCCATCCATGCGGTAGATATAGATCTGAAGAAGTAGTGTGTAGTGTCACATTCTTCTCTTCCAGATCTATCACTTCATCCCACTGTACCCTTCCCCTCTTCGTGAACCTTATAGATCTGTCTGTATGTAGCATCGTCATGTTGTCCGCAAGCATGAGCGGCTAACACCTTAACTCGGGTTGGGAGTAGCCACTAAGGCTCTCCCAACATGTATATTGTCTCTTTCTTTTGAATATACATATTCTTATCAAGATTATCTCCATGCACCTATTTTAATTCTTCACTTGTATGCTTAGATACCATCTTGCGATGTTTGATTGTTGATATTTCGAGAGAGTAATATCACTTTTATCTCGTGTCATGAAGTGGTATGAATGCACGAGAGTGTTGGAATGCTAAGGCTTTAACCATATGTTTTTCTACAAGGTTTTGAGTTGTCATCTCGAGAGAGAGGCTTCTTTTAGACTTAGATCTATCCACATCTCGAGAGAGAGAGTGGAATAGATAGTTTAATGGTTGCTTGTAATCTTGATACAAGTATGCGAGAGGGAGAGAGAGAAGATGTACGTGTTGGAGAGGTACCTTGGTAGGTGAACCCCAACCTGGGTTTCCCCCATATACTTGTTTATAGTTTGTTTTCTTTTCTTGTTTGTTTTTCTATTCTCGTTCTTGTGCTACCGTTCCTTAGGGAACATCTCTTTACAACCATTTCAGCTAGAGTATAAGAGTGTTTGATTCCACATTCTTAACACGACCACCCTTGTCCCTGCGTTCGACCCCGATCACTACATCAGACCCCGTTCATCGTTGCGGGGGCCTTCGAGTCGGGTTATTTATTTAAAAGTCTGACTACTTTAAATTCACTCCTTTTGGGCATGCGATTTAGGCCGGTCACTTAGCAACCAAAATCTTATTGATTATGGGTTCTTTCTTAAAAGGTAAATAAGTATAATAATGACCAACTTTCTTGCAATGATTGCATCAGTCGATATCCTTGGAACTAAAGTGTTTTTCATTGAAAGTTGGAGTTTTTTTGTCTTTGTTGTTCCTTTGACTACTATCAAGTCCTATATCATATCTACCCAGTTTTTTGGTAGTATTGCCTAGGATTTGATTAAGGTTCTTTTTACCATCTAAGAATATTTGTAAAGAGGATCTCAAACTATGATTATCATGCATAAGAGAAGTAATAGTAGAATAAAATTGATTAATATCATCTCTACCATGCAAAAGATCACTCTCTAAGAAAAGAGGTTTTGTCATGTAAGAATCTTTTTCAATATGCAGAGCAACAATATTATCCTCTCTACTAGTAGAATTAGAACAAGGTTCAAGAGCATCGACGTTAGCAAAAAAGCATAATTTTCACTTTCAAGCAAAGAAATTTGGAAAGATAGACTATTTTTAGATTATGTTCATTGCATAACAAAGTCTTTGTCCTCTTTTTTAGTTCTAAGACCATTAATATCGAGCATTAGAGAATACAAAATTTTAGTTTTCTCTTCATTAGAAGTTTTTAAGTAGGCATACGAGTTTGAGATTCAAAAAAATATAATATTACCAAGGAAGCTAGCATTTTCAAGTTTAAGATCATCTACTTGACTAAGATGAGTATTGTTTTCTATCTCAACACCATTGAGTTTCATTTCAAGCTCTATATAAAGCTTTTGGAGATTGTTAATATCATTTTATGAGCAAATGTTAGTATGTTCAAGATCATGCTTTTCTTCATGCAATTTATCAAATATCTTAGCAAGCTTTTCTTTTTATGCTTAGTAGACTTAAGAGATGCACGAGTATCATGAATAATGTCAATTACGGATTCTTTTTCTAATAGTTTATACGTAACTCATTTGAATCTTTATTTGAACTTTCCATGAGAGAAAAGTGGGGCATTATCCACTTTCAATCAAGCTCCAGCTAGATCCTCCACTAGAATCTTCACTTGACCTTGAGTTGGATGAGTCACTAGAGATTTTGTGCCATTTCTCCTTCTTCTTTTTGTTCTCTTCCCTTCTTTTATGATGATGGTTTTTTTCCTTGTGGGTAGTCTTCCTTGAAGTGACCCTTCTTTCCACATTTAAATACACCAGGTGGAGGAAGAAGACTTGGATTTCAAGTAATTACCTTTAGTAGACGTCATTTTCTATTTTGGATGGGAAAATATTTGCAAGTGACTTGTTGTTTCATAATGGGTTCAACTTTAGATGTGAATGCACTCTTCTTCACCTTTTTAGATTCTTTATCTTATATCTTTTCTTCTTCTTCTTGCTTGTCAAGTCTCACTTCAAAGGCTTGTAGATTTCTTGTGAGCTCTTCAAAGAGGAATTTCATCAAGAGACTCTATTTCTTCAAAGGTAGTCACTTTTGTTTACCACTATTTGGGAAGAGACCTAAGGATCTTCGAGTTTATCTTTCCTTGATCCATAGGATAACCTAGGACGGAAAGACCATTTACCATGATGTTGAACCTTGAGTACATTTCAGCTACCCTTTCCTCCTTTCCCATCTTAAAGTTTTCAGGCTGACCATTGAGCATATATACTCTACTTTCCTTCACTTGTTTTGTCCCCTAAAAAGTGACACATAGATTTCTCCATATCTTATAGGCCGTGTCACAAGAAGAAATCTAGTCAAATTTTGTGGGAGAAAGAGAGACATAGAGGATATCGACGACTCTTGTATTCAAAATTACTTTCTTTAAGGTAGCATCATCCCATTCTTCTATCTTTTCCTCTAGTTGCTTGTATGGGAAATCCACTATTATCCATAGCTCAATACTTGATCATTGAATGTGATATTGCATTCTTCTCTTCCAATAGATGAAGTTTCTCCTATCAAAGATCAAAATGCCAATGTAGTATCTCCCACCTTGATTATCGTGCATCTTCTCCTACTTGTGGAAGTATTTCTTGGAGAACACCTACTCTAATATTGATTGTTGTATATATAATGTTCTCTAGAGGGGTGTTTAATAGATATAAACCCACTTAAACAAAATTCATTAGACCTTGAAGATATTTCTAAGAGAATATTACATGTATAAACTTTGAGTGCAACTAAACATGCAGAGCAAGGGAGAGAGATTGTATAAGCACCAAATAACACAATATTTATAGTGGTTCTAACATCCAAACTATGAGATGTACATCCACTACCTAGAGATGTCATTCTCTAAGATTTTCAACCATGTATCACTCCATATATTTCATTATAAGAGTAACAAAATAAGACCACCCTTTTCAAATCCAAGGGTACCTGGCCTTCCTTTTAAGGATAAGGGAGCCAATAACCTTACAAAGGATTACCTATCCAAGACCAAGAGTCTTCTATCTTATAAAAAAGTTACCTACTCTTGAAATGACTCTTCATCCTTCTCTAAGGTCTTACCACTCTTGCAACAAGTCATCTTCCTTCAAGGATTTTCCCACTCTTGACTTGGGTCTTCCGACTTTGACTTCACCTTCACCAAGGAGAAGCTTTTCTCCAAGGGACTCCTTCCCTTCTTATTCTTCAACTCTCTTACCCAAGAGAGAGAATATTCATCTTCATGGTAGAAAGAGAGATTGGGAGGTAATGGAAGTGAGAACCTCACAAGATATACATGTTGGACTAGATCTCTTACAAATATCCTACTCACTCTAATGGATGTAGCAAGTAATCCAGCACATGATATTGGATGGAGGATCTTGGGAGGCAAATCTCTCTCAACTATAGTATAGAGACATTCATAGTGCTTGGCTAACCATTATATAAAGCCCAAGGGGTCCTATTTATATTCGAAGTTGTCTACTAGACAATTAAGATCTAATTCTAACCATTTTGGGTGTTCAAATCGATATATTTTTGAGTTTTGTGACACTCCGATGCCTAGAAGCACTTTTGTGAATTTTTTTGTATAGTTTTGTTGGTCGAGTTATCTTTTAGGAAACTCAAATGACAACACTATATGACAAGTCAATGTGCATGGTGTCGGCCGAGTTGCCACCAAGAAAAATTTGGGCAACTTTAGGTATTGCCAAGAGCCAAGTCAGGCTATCGGCTGAGTTGCCACTAGGACAAACTCGGCCGACTAGCCCGTCTATGATGGATTATGAAAAATGCCCAAAACGTGCTCACAATTAATCCTAATTAACTCTAATTGCACATATGAGATTAATTACAAGTCATACAATCATTACAAGTGATTTACATCAAGGATCTAAGGAGAAAATTATTTATTGTTCAATCTTGATCTTTATGCATGTGTGACTTGATTTCTTCAAGTTAGGATGTGAAAGTTTACACATGTGTAGTGTGTCTTATCTAATATGAAATCACTCAAATAAAAAAAATTAAACACATATAAGTGGAATAAGTAGTCATCATGAAAGAAAGGGTTTAGTCAAGTTAGACCTTGCCTCAACACCTTCACCATGAATTGGATGACTTTGAGTCACACTATGCTCAATTGATGTATTGGAATTGATTAAATGTCACACTGTATTTATTTGACTAAAATTTAGTGCATAATTAGACTTTGAAACCTGAATTGTGATTATTGAGTACTTTGAAACCATATTCTTGGATCTAAACTTCTTCTGAAAATATTATAGGAAATTTTTGAATTAGTGGTGAACATGTCACATCAATCGGATTTATAGTTTGAAAGTTATGCTTTTTGCAAGTTAAGGTCTAGAAAACCCAATTTTACTTCACTTTTATAGATCTTATACACTTCAAAACTCCATGCTCTTGCCTCTCATCCAATGGGAGGCCACTTTTATTCCTTAGATACAACTCTTAACTTGACATGTCATTGACTTGTTTCTTTTATTCAATATATCACAAACGTTGGAACCCATATCCATGGTTCATGGCTCTATCTAATGACCATGGTGTTGTCTTCCCCATCTACTTCCAAGGATAGGAGCAGGTGGCCGGGGTAGGTGGCCCAACCATCCAATAACCCATCCCACCCCCAACTTGCACCCCCTTTGAACTCACCCCTTCCTTCTCCTTTTTCCCTCGATGTTTTACACACAATCATTTCTCAATCACCTTTCCTTCTCCTTCTTCTCATACCCTTGACCAACAACTCCATTGTCCCATGTCATTTTCAACGTCCTCTCTCTGTGCCACCCTGATACAAGTCTATAGGCTCACTATCTTTGCAAGGAGATGAGGATCTTGATTGACCTCCTCTTCAACGCTCCACATCCTCCACCCCTGGATGCTAAGTGCTCCAGTGAGCTGCCCGGACATGGTTGCTGTAGAAATGATGCCTAGGTGTCTATGCCCCACAAGAAAGAAAAGTCAATGACTATTGGATGAGTTGGGTCCATTGTGGACCACTCATCCATGTCTCTCACCTTTTCATTTTCTTCTTCTCTGGTAAATATCCCTCTTTTTCTTAATTTTCAAGGGATCAATGATATCAAACTTTGTAAAAATTGTTGAAAATAAGTCCTTGGACTAATTTTTGATTTTATATCTACAAAACGTGATATATCACACAAAATTAGTATTGAAACCTACTTCTACTCACAATTCCACTGATATGTTAAAATGACAACTTTCCACCTCTCTTACGTGATTAGTGACATTTAATGCTCAAATGTGATCAATGATGCATCAAAATGGTATGTTAGACTCTTATCAGTAACCTTTCCTAAACTTTTATCAAAGAAACAACCTTGATCTCATATGTGTACCTAAGTTTGATCTTTGTCTGCTAATGAGGCTTAACGTGGATTTTAGTGTTGATACCTGTAACTTTATGCTCAAACTTAATTATGAATGTCCCAATTTATTATATCTGATCACGATTGGTAACGTATATTTCTTGATATGCCAAGATTAGAACTTGTCCACACTTATACTTTAGTTTGACTTATCATATGAAAAGTACCATTAAAGGGGACATTTATGGACTCTTCGTGATAACCCCAATCTTAGATCAATAATGATCAAATCTATTATGTGACCACAAAATTAGTAACTTAACCTTATTTGTGCACTTAAATTACTAACAGATCACTCTTCTATACTTTTTTGACTACTTGACCATTTCTTGACATGAAATATGATTATTTTGCATGTTGCTAATGTAAAATATAATATTGTTTAAATCTTGTTCCAATTGTGATCGATGCCACTTATGACTATAAATAAGTAGCATGATGTTTATGACACCTACTCTAAGTAGAACTCATCCATACTCTGATGATGGCAATCTTACTTGATAATGACTCAAATGACTAATTTTGACTATTATTGATGCTCGAATGCTTATTTTACTTGAACATAATGATTTCTCTATATAGGATCTTGAGAATCTAATCATATATCCCTGATCTGGTAGTGACGTGTCACCCTAAGCACTAATGAACCCATGATGTACTTTGTATCTTGATAATGTCTTCACATTACCTCACTTGAAATGTTGAACACAATATTGAGGAATTTAGAATCGAGACTTAGGTGACACATCCAACCACTATGATATTATTAGGATGACATAATCTTGCTGATTTTTATCTAATCACATTTATTTGTAATTTCATAATCAATTGGTTGATTCTGTTGCCAAGATCTAGTCAAGCTTGCTATATATGGTATTCTAAATCAAATGGTTAATCTTATGCTCTAATCAAAGTACACTTTCTCCTCCTATTCACGAGACTAGTGGTATTGAACTTGATTGTATGTATGTTTAAAGTTATTGGCTTTATATACTTGATTGAGCTACATGTCTCCTATGATTACTATGGTTGATCTTAATTAAACTATTTTGAACTAACCTTGAGCATAATCTAAAAATCCATTATACATCTTTGTGTACCTACCTAAATTCTCGGGTAAGGACACAAGATATGTTTGAAATAGAATTATCTCACTGACTTCGATCTTGAGGTGCCTCACACAGAAATAATGTAAAATTTAAGATTCGAGCCTCATATGCTCCTCACAGACCCTTCCTTTGGAAAATGGATCAATGGTCATATAATATTGTTTAGTATAATATAAATGCATCTCAAATATGCTTACATTATCTTAAGAATGACTTTAATGGTGTTGTTTCATTTCTTGCTATTATATTAAAATTTTCCAAGTATATATGTTCACTTATACCTATAATTTTATATTGTACTCAACGTAATTGTGCTAATATGTACTCATTTTATAATTTTAGGTAGCTCAATATACATAGCAGCACTGCAATGATCGTTTCCTCTTCTCTAATATGATAATATGTTGTTCTTACTCTAATGAAAATAAACAATATCCAAATGGAATTCACATGGTGTGAAATATGGGGCTAATATCTAAATAGTAGGTTCTATTTTGGCATTCTTCCAATATGCCATCTTGTCCCTTACTTTAGTTAGTCTATGTTGTTGCTTTTGGCTCTATTCATCGCATGTGATGTGATCCATTCTAGAGAAAATGTTTGGACCTCTCACTTTTGGCTGTCTAGCATTAGGAGTTTGGTTTTGATAATAAATGGCTTTGTGACACATCCATAATATTTCCTTTAGTTATGCATGTCAATATAATTGATAGTACGTTTTTCAATAGACGAGTGAGTATGCTTTAATAGTAGATGACATACCAATCATGCTTTACTTATCAGTAAGTCACATCCAATTTGATTAGAGAGTGACTCTAACGTCCCAACATTTGAGCCCTCGAATAAAATAATCTTAAAATAAATGATTGGACTACCCATATTACCAAGGTGCACCTCATTTTCAGGGAGTCCATCACTAAGAACTCAAAAGTTAGGCATACTCATCTTGGAGTAAAATTAAGATGGGTGACAAGTTAGAAAGTTGATCCCAACTTGTACGTACAATTAAGGCCAGTGGTGGTCTGTGGAGTCAATGGTCATTCCTGAAACTCTACTAGAGTCTTAGATAGTAGGCCAAGACATTACAAATGGTATCAAACTCAAAACCCCTCTCCTAGGTGGGGCCTACATGGCCATGTGACATGTCACTCTTGATCCGTGTGGTCCATAGATGTTGGAAAGGGTTGTCCTTAGTGATGTAGCCACCCTTACGCTGGTAGCCATGATTGAGAGATGAGTGTCCATGGGCAATTATGAGTCTACATAATAGGAAATTATTATAAGGCCATATAATTAAGCCTTGACGAGGATTTCAAGAGTCTAAGTTGGGGGAGATTATAACATCTCAGAATTTGAAGCCTCGAATAAAATATTCTTAAAAGGAATGACTGGACTATCCATATCACCAAGGTGCACCTCCTTTTCAGGGAGTCCAACACTAACAACTTCAAAGTTAAGTGTGTTCAACTTGAAATAGTACTAGGATGAGTGACCAGTTGGGAAGTTGATCTCGACTTATGCGTGAGTGAGGACAATGCACATAGTTAAAATCAATGATGGTCTATGGGGCATGCCATCATTCTTGAAACTCAACTGCCTTAGGCAGTGGGCCCAGACCTTACACTGACTCATGTTAGGTTCAAATCATTAAACGATTTGATCCATAATTTGGTGCACTTAGGAGATGTTACAATTGGTAAAGACAAGCCTATATGAATCAAATGTTCTGGGTTCGACTCACAACACATATGCAATTTTGCACATGTCGTGATGCAAGGTCGACACCACTTTGTAGATCGAAAAAAATAATTCAAAAGCAAGAGCATATGAGATTTCTATTTTAGAGAGAAGAGTTCTCGTAGATTGCAATTTGGAGGTTTTGTTGAAAAGATAACATGCATGCATGACGGATTAGCTAAAGTTGATGAAACATGTCATTGATCATGGGTTTAGAATCTATTAGGGAAATAGAAAAGTGACTCAAAGTTGACTATTATGTCTTGCTAGGCGTGTGCGTCAAGACTATCAACCTTGCTCCTTAGTAGGTATATAAATAATAAATCTTGTCACAAAAATATTTTCATACATGCATACACACAAGAAGTTAATGTCATTTTTTATCCACATTAGCTCCAACCATCTATCATATATGTCAACACTCACTTTCTCGTTCAAATGTCTTTTTTCATATCAAGAAGGTTGTTGTTGTATCATTAAGCATAATTTTTACAATTTGTGGTTTTGTTCATTCTATTTGTGTAATATGCCATCCTACAATCTCATAATAAAAAATACATTAACAAAATTCTGCCGACAAGCTAATGTTGGTGGGTTTGGTTGTTGACAACAAATATTGGTTATAACAAGTATCTCCATGCAAAGTCGTACATAATCAATTTGACATCCCGGTAGCCTTTGCTTGCTTTTATTGGATAATGAATACAACGAATATGTAGAGGAAAACTGTAAGCATCTCTACAATTATCATGTTGCGGGAAAGGAAAAGAAACTAAACTCTTCACATGCCGTCCAATCCACTCGTATCATTGGGTTGGGGCATTCTTTATGGAAAAGCCGAAAAAAAAAAAACTCCCGTGTATCATTTACAATTTGATGAAGCAATTAACCCTTTCCCCAGCAACCAAATCTTCAAACTGCTTCTCTGAGTATTCAAGCAGCTGAACGCGGCGCTGCGCTCTCAGCTGTTCGTAAAACTTACGGATAAAGTCCTCAGCGTCCACATCCACCTGCCCATCTTCTGTACCTTCGCCCTCGTCCTCAGCCGAGTAGTTGGAGACCCTTATAGAATCACAAGCATCCTGTAAATAATCGATCTGGGGCAGCGACGTCGGAATCTCCACATCTGAGGGCTCGTCGTTCTCCTCGACTATGCTGCCGATGCAGGGAAAGTAGACATGCTGCCTGCGCTTGGAGGTACTGCCGGCGGCTTTGAAGTGGAAGCTTGGACTCGGCGTGTTGCTGCAGGAGAATTCGTAGTCGCCCGAGGCCACTGTGATGCCATCTATTGGATGGGCGAGCACTGTTTTGAGGTGGCTATTGCTTTGGTTGTGGAAAGCAAGGTTCTTGCTCCATGACTTGGTAAGGTACCTACCCTTCTTCATCATGAGATTCATGTCCAGCAGCAGCTTCCTCTTCGAGATCAGCCCCTTTCGCATCATGAACACGGCCATCCTCAGGAAGTTCCACAACTTCTTTGCCATCACTGGGGACTGCAATTCCATCGACTGGGCTGTTCACTAATATTAGAGTGGATATAGCAGCGTCTAGGAATTGGAAATAGAAGGCATTTGGAAGGCTTCTTTCCTTAGCAAGATGTCTAAATGAACTCGGGATGCCGGTCGGCAATGGATTCGAACTGAGGTTTTGTAGGAGCGCCTCCATTTATAGCTAGGGTGGGCAAGGAAAAGAGCGTGCGGGCAGTTAAGGAAGGAACCTTGAAGGCTGTATGCACCCAATAATGGAGTATGAGCGAAAGGGGCGTAGAGAGGAGACAACGGAAAGACTTAGTGGAGAAGATAAAGTGGCGTGCGAAGGCTATCAGCCGTCTTAGAAATCGGAGATAAAGGTGTGGGGAAGCAACATCCTTTATTGGAGCTTTCCGCTTTATTTCCGTTGCCCGATACTCACACGACAAGCACCCAATTAGGTTTGGAATGAAGCAGTCTTTCGTGGGCTTTTTTTAATTAAAGGAAACCTTAGTGGGGTTGGACCGTTTCGACGAGGCGCGTGAAGCAGGTGACGGAATCATAATCCAACATGCGCTCCGCACCGGGCAGAGGTGAGGTTGCCCCAGCTCCCAATAAAAAGAAGAAAAAGAACTTCTTAAGCAAATTTGGTTGGATGTTAAATTTCGTGACGTTTTCAAGAGGACCGTTTACTCTTGTCACCCGTTCAATTGTTAATTAGAGTAATAACCCATTTGTCCTAACTAGAAGGAAAATTATTTACGCATTGGCATAGGGTTCTCTCTCCTCTTCGACGCAGGAAACGACTATGGTGCGAGTATGATACCTGCTTTTCCGATATCGACTCGGGCAGATAAGTAAAAACATTCCCCTTTCAAAATAACCCGGTGGTGGATCAAAAGCAAAAAGGGGAAGGATCGGTTCTAGCCTTAGATTCCGGATCTAACACACTCTTTCCACCAAAATTCGCATCCCTACATCGGGAATATGCACGTAGAAACTATTCACACTATGGGACACGAACGTCGAGAACGTAAAACCGATAATGTGTCTGCTACTTAAGTAATATTATTGCAAATCTCTTTTGCATGCATTGGACCACTGTAATAAAGCAGCCACTTCAATAAAGCAACCCAACCGAACTACATGCAATAATTACTCATCTTGAAAATAAAAGAACTCATACAACATTATTGAAAATCTTTTTTGCATACATGCAACCACTGTAATAAAGTAGCCGTTGCAATAAAGCAACCCCAACCCAACTACATGTAATAATTACTCATTTTAGAAACAAAACAATGGATTTTAAAATCTAAAATATTTTTTTCTTCGAATTCTCTCCACTTGCTAGTAATATAGCGACTGGTCCGACTATGTATGGCTAAGTCCAGATGCAATACTTGAATATATTCAATGTAGTGCCAAAAGTCACAACAAATGTACGAGATATAAACTAGCACAATGTGTCTCATTTTAGAAAAGTATAAAAGCATTTTTTTTCCACTATGAGACTGGACATGATGTCTAACTCGATTAAATTTGTTATATATTTTTCTACAAACTCAAAAACAAGTACTTAAATATACCCATTACAGTGCTAAAAAGGCAACACCAATATACTAAAAAATGTATAACACAGTGCGACATAGTCATTAACGCAAAAAAATCTACTAATACGGTTGCATGGTTGCATGCATGCAACTACTGTAACACAGCCTATTATAGCGTTCAACCACCCACCACTTACATTTATCCCTTTGTTACATACAATTCAATTTTTTCCATTTTCCCTCCACTTGAATTTAAATTCAATTTTTTTTCATTTTCCCTCCACTTCTATGCGACATTGTCACATTTTACATTAAATATAATAAAATATAGACTAATCATCATTATACTACCATAAAATATTCTAAACAATAACTCAAATAAATTAGAACAATGCTTACGATCAAGAGAATTTTGGAGATCAGAAAAATATAATACAAGTATGAAAATATTTTTATTCTACTTGAGAACTCCACATAATGTCTGACTCGACCAAAACTATATTTATATACATTTTTCTGCTAAGTCAAAAATTTATATTTAAATGTACCCATTACAATGCTAACTATACAACGACAATATACTAAAATTGTATACAACAATGCGACACAGTCGTCAAGGCAGTTAATGCGGCTGCATGGTTGCATGCATGTAACAAAGCCAATAATATCATTCAACTACTCACCATCCAACCATTTGCATTTGTCCCCTTTCTACTTTTAATTCAATTTTTTTCATTTTCCCTCCACTTGTATTTAAATTCAAATTTTATTTTCCATTTCCCCCCACTTCTATGTGACATTATCACATTTTGTTGTAAATATAATACAATACTGATTGATCGTCATTGCACTACTAAAAATTTTCAGAATAAGATCAAAAATAAATTTGTACAATACTTACGATCAGGAGTGTTTTGTGATCAAAAAAATATAATACGAAGCACAACAACCATTTATTATTTTCAAAATTTTACATTTTGCATGCATAACTCTGTGTTATTGCATATGACACATAAATAACACATTTTTCATTTGGAACAAAATAAAAACTCCATTATAAATGTCATAGTACCACAATTTTTCTATAAATGTCTAATTTTTGTACAGTACAATACCAAACTTAGGACCAACAACTAAAATAAAAAAATGAAAGCACCAAAGAATCAATCCCCTTGGCCCTGATCTTCCTCCTCGTTGTGAAGGCGTGGTGACAACATGGACGTTGATGCAACGATAGAGTGTGCGCGGGTGCGTTGACTGTCGGCACGCGTAAAGTGGTTGAAAAACACTAGAGGGGGGTGAATAGAGCTTTTAAATAATTTTAACAATTTATTGAACTCAAACAACCACAATTGAAATTAGAAGAAGGAGACAGGTGTTTAGAGTGGTTCCAACTTTAGCAAATACTAAAGTTGTCAGTCCACTACCCGGTTGCTTACCCAACCGAGATTTTGAAAGTATTTATTTTATTACCTTTCCCAGAATTTATACAAAATACAATACTTTCCTTTACACCCTTTGAGCAGCCTTCACTTGAAGTAGGTGCACCAACTTTGAGGTAGCCTTCTTGAAGTAACTCCAAGCTCCCCCTTGAAGTAGCCTTCCTATCTAGAAGTAACCTCCCGTTGCACCAGCCTTCTGAAGTAGCTCAAAGTCACCTTCTTCGCCAAGAAGAACTCCACCCTCTCCAATCAGCAACCTCCAACCTAGGAGTAGCAAGGAGAGTACAAACGGTAATAGAGAACAAGAAAGGAAAAAGGAAATTACAACTTATCCTTTGTAGCCCAAGGCTTGATTTGCCTAGATCAAGCGTATAGATCTCCTAACCAAGTGTATGGACTTGTAATTGCAGTGGGTAGGAGATACTAGCCTATAGGACACGAATTTTGAGCTAAGGAAGGAAGTAGCCAATTGTCACAATGCTCAAATTTCTCACAAACAGATTGTTCAAAGTATGCTCAAGGATTTCTCAAGTGTAACAAGTGTGTTTTAGTGTCCTATGGCTTGTCCTATTTATAGGAATGGCCTAAGTATGCTTAAGGACATTATAGACAACTTCTAGGGGTTTCTAAGTGCTTAACTAGCCGTTAGGTACAAGTTTGTTGCTTTAACAACGGCTAATTAATTAATTCTGTAGTTGCTGTCAGAGACCATCTCGGTCGAGGAATGGTCGACCGAGACACCTACTCGGTCGAACTTTTGTCGATCGACAGGCTCTCTGGAACAAGTGATTTGCAACGTCTATCTTCAACTGCCAACTACCTAGTCAGTTGTGTCTAACGGATACTTTGGATCTTTCTCGGTCGAGAAGATTGTCGACCGAGAGTGTCTCGGTCGAGGAGTTTTTCGACCGAGATTGATCTTGTTTCAATGTTTCAATTTAGGCACTAATTATATGTATGAGTGTGCAAATGTGATCCTATTTGAAGGGAATGACTTATCTAAATGTGGTGTTTAGCTAGGGAGAATCTAACGCTTGATTTACATGCAATCTAAGTACTTGTACATTATATATTTGTACAAGTTTTTACAAAGCGATTACATTGCATGAAAACATAAACATGTAAGCATATGGATTTCCCTAGTTGCTTTGTCATCCACCTTAATCCTGCACACTCAAGTAGCTCGTTAGATCAATAAGAATGAAATGTTTGTCATAATCAAAACAAAGGGATTTATAGATGTCCATTTAGCCAACAATCTCCCCCTTTTTGAAGATGACAAACATTTTCAAAAATATAAATAAAGGAAATATAAACCATATGAGTTTCATACCTGAAGATTACCTTTTGTAGCTTTTCCTCTTGGTTATAAAATGTGTGCTTATTATTCCCCTTGAATTTTGGAACATGAAATCCAATTCACTAGGGAATATAGCAACTTTCAATGTAAATCCAAGAGTTTATTTATGAAACTCATTGGTTGAGTGTTTCTGAGTTTTAGTTTTATATGTATTTCTCCGCCTTTGTCATTTCAAAAAGATATCCATTTAGAAATAAAAACTCCCCCTTAATTAGATGTCCCATCAAATCTAATGAAAAAGATGTCCATTTAAAAGCCAAAATATCGTGATGCAAGTAAGAGTTTTTGTTTAAGTAGCACAAATATCAAAGAAAACATCTTCCAAAGGAGTGATAAGCAGTTGCTTCCTAATTTTGTTAAATTGATCTAGTGGAAGCGGTTTTGTAAAAATATCAGCCAATTGATCTTCCGTATCAACATGATGAAGGGAAACATGATTCTTGGAGATATGATCCCTTAAAAAGTGATGACGGATTTCAATATGTTTAGCTCGGCTGTGTAAAATAGGATTGTGTGCTAAGTTTATGGTACTCGTGTTGTCACAAAAAATAGGCGTAGATGAAAGAGTAAAACCATAATCGTTTAATACTTGTTGCATATAAAGCACTTGAGCACAACAAGACCCAGCTGCCATATATTCAGCTTCAGTTGTAGATAGGGCAACCGTATTTTGTTTCTTGCTAAACCAAGATACTAAAGCTCTCCCTAACAAGAAACAACCACCACTAGTACTCTTGCGATCAAGGCGACAACCAGCATAATCCGCATCAGTATAAGCTTTAAAATCCAAGGATTGTCCTTTTGGATACCATAAACCAAAACAAGTAGTGCCGGCTAGGTAACGAAGAATTCGTTTAACCGCTAGAAAATGAGAGTGCATAGGTTGTGATTGAAATCGAGCACAAAGACCAACGGGAAACATAATGTCCGGTCTAGAAGCAGTTAAGTAAAGCAAACTACCAATCATGGCTCTATATAAAGAATCATCAATAGGTTCCCCATTTTCATCCTTATCAATTTTAATAGAAGAAGCCATAGGAGTAGTAGCATGTTTGCACTGATCCATCCCAAAACGTTTTAAGAGTTCTTTAGTATATTTTTCTTGGCTTATGAATATTCCGGCAGGTGTTTGCTTAATTTGAAAACCAAGAAAGAAAGTTAGTTCACCCATGAGGCTCATTTCAAATTCTTTTTGCATAATGTCACTAAATTGTGTGCACAATGAATCATTAGAAGCTCCAAAAATAATGTCATCAACATATATTTGCACAACTAGGAAATCAGATGTATATGTTTTGAAAAATAAAGTAGAATCTGAATTTCCAATAGAAAAACCATTATCAAAAAGATATGTCTTGAGCCTTTCATACCAATTTCTAGGTGCTTGTTTTAAACCATAAAGTGCTTTCTTAAGTTTATAAACATAGTCACCTTTTTCCGGTATTTCAAAACCAGGTGGTTGGGCAACATATACTTCTTCTTGAATGATGCCATTTAGAAATGCACTTTTTACATCCATTTGGTAGAGTTTGATGTTTTATGTGCAGCAATAGCTAGTAACATTCTAATAGCTTCAAGTCTAGCTACCGGTGCATACGTTTCATCAAAATCTATTCCTTCTTGTTGATTATATCCTTGTGCTACTAACCGAGCTTTATTCCTTATTACTTCTCCTGCCTCATTTAGCTTGTTCCTAAAAACCCATTTAGTTCCTATTATGGTTTTATCTTGTGGTTTAGGAACTAAATCCCATACATCATTTTTAGTGAATTGATTCAATTCTTCTTGCATGGCTATTATCCAATAGTCATCTTTAAGAGCTTCAGATATCTTTTTAGGTTCAATGATAGAGACAAAAGCCATGTTTGCAACATCTTTAAAGGAAGACCGAGTTTTGACTTTATCATTAGGATCTCCAATAATTAATTCTTGAGGATGATCTTTAATAAGCCTAGGTGTAGGTTGTGGTTCAGCTTGGTGATTATTTGTAGTACCTTTCTCACTATCATTTGGTATATTTAAATTTTCGAATTGATTAGTGAGATCTATGATTTCTAGATTTTCAGATTTGGACTCTTCATGAAAAGAAACATGAATAGATTCCTCAACTTTTCTAGATATAGTGTTATATACTCTAAAAGCTTTGCTAGAAGTGGAATATCCCAAAAAGAATGCTTTGTGTGATTTTGAGTCAAACTTATCTCTATCATCTTTGGTATTTAAAATATAGCATGTAGAGCCAAAGGTATGAAAATAGTCAACTCTAGGTTTCTTAGAATGTATTATTTCATATGGAGTTTTCTTTAAATGAGAGTGAACAGTTACTCTATTTAGCACATAGCATGCAGTGTTTACAGCTTCAGCCCAAAAGGTTTTGGGTGTGTTGTGTTCAAGCATCATAGTTCTATCCATTTCTTGTAGTGATCGATTTTTCCTTTCAACTATACCATTTTGTTGTGGGGTGCGTGGAGCAGAAAAATTATGAGTGTACCCTTGAGATGTACAAAATTCTTCAAATGTATGATTTTCAAATTCTCCACCATGATCACTTCTAATGGTACATATTTTGCTTTGTAATAGATTTTCAATCTTGGAACAAAATTGTATAAAAACATGAATAGTATCATCTTTAGTTGCAATAAAGTGTACCCATGTGTATCTACTATAATCATCAACAATAACAAAACAGTATCTTTTACCACCAATAGATTGTGTCCTCCTGGGTCCAAATAAATCCATATGAATTAATTCTAAGGACCTACTGGTGCTAAGTACATGTTTTGGTTTAAAAGAGGTTTTGGTTTGCTTTCCCATTGTGCATGGTTCACAGTTTTCAACTTGATCAAAAGATAAAGTAGGCAATCCACGAACAAGATCATATTTCACTAACTTTTTAATAACATGTGAACTAGCATGTCCTAGCTTTTTATGCCATACTTGTAAGGTATTTTCATTTGCAAGCAAGCATTTTCCCACTACTGATTTCATAGAGTTAGGTTTAAGGATATAAAGATTTCCAACTCTATTTCCTTCATAAACAACATTTGTAGTGTTTTCTATCAATAACTTGTAGCAAGTTTTGTTAAATAACACATCATAACCACTATCACATAATTGACTAACACTTATCAAATTATGGTGAAAACCATCAACGAGTAGAACATTCTTTATTTCGAGGTTTGTACCAACATTACCTATTCCAACGATTTTGCCCTTACCATTATCTCCAAAGGTGACTGTTCCACTTTTCTTTTCTTCAAAGGTTTGAAATGCATCTTTGTTCCCGGTCATATGTTTTGAACATCCACTGTCAACTACCCATTCCTGCATTAAAATGTAGATTTTGGTACCCATGTGATGGTCCGATATGGTTAGAATCATTTAAGTACATACTTGTATAAAAGTTCTGAATCAGAAATCCAGTCGGTCGACAATTGTTCGACCGACATCTGTCTCGGTCGACTAATTGTCGATCGAGAAGATTACTGTATTACAAACAAAGAAACACAGAAATTGAACTCGGTTGACCAATTTTCGACCGAAATAATTTGCTGTAGATTTTTATTTGTTACAGACATCCGGTCGGTCGACAATACTTCGACCGATTAATGGTTCGGTCAACAATACTTCGACCGACTAAGTTTCTGTTTCAATATAACAGTGCAGAAAATTAACAGTATGCATGAAATCTTTTGTTCAGTTGAGATAAGACAATGTAAATAGCAAGATGGAGCATTTGGCCATATCTCAACTAAATTTCATTTGATTCTACTAAGTTTGAGGTTTTGGGACACTAATTCGGAATCCTTAGTCTTATAAGGGCATGAAAAAGAATAGTGTCCAAGACGTAAACAAAAATGGCAAGTAATAGAATCAACTTCATTTCTCTTCCTAGCCATTGTGTTCTTGGGTACAAACATAGTTTGAGTTCTTTTGGGTTGATTTTTCTTTGAAGCATATCCCAAACCTTTTCTTCTGTTGAAAACAGTACCAATGCTTAGAATGTTATCAAGTATATCTTTTCTTCTTAACTCATAAAGTTCTCTTTGCAGCTGAGCAATGTCATTTATCTTCTTGTGTAAATTTTTTCTTGTTTGATCTAAATCAGATAGCAATGAATCTTTTTCTTTTACAACATTATCATAGTCTAGATGGTTACACAAAATCGGTTGAGTCTGAAAATCTTGTAGTTTAGCTAATAATTCAGTCTTTTCTTTAGAAAGAAGATCAACATTTGTTTCTAAAGTGAGTATCTTTCTAGTGCAATCATCTAAAGATGTTTTTAGAGACAAATTCTCAAGATCAATGTTGTTCTTTTCAGAAGAAAGATTATCTAATTTAGCAATTTTCTCATCATTTGATTTGATAACCTTCTTTAGTTTCTTATTGACATCAACATACTTATCATGAATTTCTAGTAGACTAGTAACTAACTCTTCTTTAGGAAGATCAAGTAGGCTTACCTCTTGAGAATCTTCATCATCTTCTCTTGCCATTAGACAATCCACCGGTTCTTCTCCGCTTTCACTATCACTTGACTCGTCCCATGCAGCTTTATAAGCTTTTTCTCCCTTCTTCTTGTATGAGCTTTTCTTTCCTTTCTTTGCTTTAGGACATTCATTTTTGAAATGTCCTTTCTTCCCACATTCAAAGAACCTGGAAGGGGTAGAAGAAGAACTGGAAATTTTGTTAGATTTAAATCTTTTGTATTTCTTACCATTGACTATCAAGGCTTCTTCTCCTTCTTCTTCACTTGACTCCTCACTTTCTTGTGTGACGACTTTTGAAGCTTTTAGAGCCACATCCTTCTTCTTTCCTTGCTGAAGTTCACATGCTCTTCTTTCTTCCTCTTCTAGGGTTGCTTCATGAGCTTCTAAGTTGCCAATAAGTTGCTCCATTTTCAGTCGAGTGAGGTCGTTTGCTTCTTCAATGGTTGTCACCTTTGGCTTATATTTTGGAGGAAGTGAACGAAGGATCTTTGATACCTGATCTTCTTCAAGGACAGGTTTTCCTAGGGCACTTAAACCATTAACAATAGTAGAGAATTTTGCAAACATTTCACTAATAGATTCATCAGGATCCATACGAAAGTGTTCGAACTTTTGTTTAAACATGCTAATTTTGGAATTTTTGACTTGGACTGTTCCTTCATAGGTTATGGATAGTCTATGCCAAATATCACAGGCTGTGTCACAATTAGATATTCTATTAAATTCTCCTACCGATATAGAACAATATAAAATGCTTACAACTTTTGCATTCATTTGAGCTAGCTTTACCGTGTTTGCATCCCATTCTGCAAATTGAGTTTGAGGGAGCTCATATGGGGTAGACACCATTCTCCATAAGTCCCAATTGATGCTTGGAAGTATAACTGCATCCTTCTCTTCCAATATTGGTAGTTTGTTCCATCGAACGCTGGAGGCCTAGCAACAAGTGTCCCTTCGAGGTTAAGGTTGTTGAGCACTCCATCACCCATTTCTTCAAGACCTTGTTAGGGTTCCTTGAAGCCTGCTCTGATACCAATTGAAAAACACTAGAGGGGGGGTGAATAGAGTTTTTAAATAATTTTAACAATTTATTGAACTCAAACAACCACAATTGAAATTAGAAGAAGGAGACAGGTGTTTAGAGTGGTTCCAACTTTAGCAAATACTAAAGTTGTCAGTCCACTACCCGGTTGCTTACCCAACCGGGATTTTGAAAGTATTTTATTTATTACCTTTCCAAGGATTTATAAAAAATACAATACTTTCCTTTACACCCTTTGAGCAGCCTTCACTTGAAGTAGGTGCACCAACTTTGAGGTAGCCTTCTTGAAGTAACTCCAAGCTCCCCCTTGAAGTAGCCTTCCTCTCTAGAAGTAACCTCCCGTTGCACCAGCCTTCTGAAGTAGCTCAAAGTCACCTTCTTCGCCAAGAAGAACTCCACCCTCTCCAATCAGCAACCTCCAACCTAGGAGTAGCAAGGAGAGTACAAACGGTAATAGACAACAAGAAAGGAAAAAGGAAATTACAACTTATCCTTTGTAGCCCAAGGCTTGATTTGCCTAGATCAAGCGTATAGATCTCCTAACCAAGTGTATGGACTTGTGATTGCAGTGGGTAGGAGATACTAGCCTATAGGACATGAATTTTGAGCTAAGGAAGGAAGTAGCCAATTGTCACAATGCTCAAAATTCTCACAAACAGATTGCTCAAAGTATGCTCAAGGATTTCTCAAGTGTAGCAAGTGTGTTTTAGTGTCCTATGGCTTGTCCTATTTATAGAAATGGCCTAAGTATGCTTAAGGACGTTCTAGACAACTTCTAGGGGTTTCTAAGTGCTTAACTAGCCGTTAGGTACAAGTTTGTTGCTTTAACAACGGCTAATTAATTAATTCTGCAGTTGCTGTCAGAGACCATCTCGGTCGAGGAATGGTCGACCGAGACACCTACTCAGTCAAACTTTTGTCGACCGACAGGCTCTCTGGAACAAGTGATTTGCAACGTCTATCTTCAACTGCCAACTACCTTGTCAGTTGTGTCTAACCGCTACTTTGGATCTTTCTCGATCGAGAAGATTGTCGACTGAGAGTGTCTCGGTCGAGGAGTTTGTCGACCGAGATTGATCTTATTTCAATGTTTCAATTTAGGCACTAATTATATGTATGAGTGTGCAAATGTGATCCTATTTGAAGGGAATGACTTATCTAAATGTGGTGTTTAGCTAGGGAGAATCTAACGCTTGATTTACATGCAATCTAAGTACTTGTACATTATATATTTGTACAAGTTTTTACAAAGTGATTACATTGCATGAAAACATAAACATGTAAGCATATGGATTTCCCTAGTTGCTTTGTCATCCACCTTAATCCTGCACACTCAAGTAGCTCGTTAGATCAATAAGAATGAAATGTTTGTCATAATCAAAACAAAGGGATTTATAGATGTCCATTTAGCCAACAATCTCCCCCTTTTTGAAGATGACAAACATTTCCAAAAATATAAATAAAGGAAATATAAACCATATGAGTTTCATACCTGAAGATTACCTTTTGTAGCTTTTCCTCTTGGTTATAAAATGTGTGCTTATTATTCCCCTTGAATTTTGGAACATGAAATCCAATTCACTAGGGAATATAGCAAATTTCAATGTAAAGCACTACTACAGAAAATGCTTTTTACAACAGGAGATAGACAACAGTTCTGATGATTGTGTTGTAGTTAGCATACTTAACACAACAAGTCTGTTTTCATGTTGTATATTGTATATTTTATACAACACAAGTCATTTACAACATGCCAAACCCGTTGTAGCATAGGGGGATACTACAACAAGTGCTAAAGTTTTGTAATAGGCTGTAGTATCACAACATAATCAAACCTGTTGTAAAAGATGTTAATTACACAACATATTAGACCCGTTGTAATAGTCACATGTTGTAATAGACCATCATTACACAACACAGGCTGACCCGTTGTAATATGTATTAATTACACAACATGCCTTCACTTGTTGTATTTGGTACATGTTGTAATAGACCTTGATAATACAACATATTAAAACTCATTGTTATATACCAAGATCACACAACAGACTCCCACATGTTGTTATATATTATATTTACACAACATGCTATGACCTGTTGTAATATCCACACATAACAAATTGTTGTAATAGACCACCATTACACCACATTAACTAACCCATTGTAATATATCATTATCACACAACATGTGATGACCTGTTGTAATAGCTACATGTTATAATAGACCATAGTCACAAAACACGCTATAACCAGTTGTTACATGCTAAGATTATACAACAAACTCTGACTTGTTATATAGCCGGAACCGAGCCGAACCCAATTTCTTATCAGACAATTTTATCAGGAACATGTAATCTGATAATGATTTTTTCATATAATATGATTATCAAATATAAGTCTGAGTTCCTTTTGGGATTTATGGGAATGACACTTTTTCACTGTGGGTATATGTTTTGACCCAGAACCGACCCAATCCCAATATTATATAACATAAAATATAATCTAGAAATCAGAGTTTTTTTTATAAATTTATGATCAAATATAGGTCCATATTTTATTTCGAATCTAATTTGTTCATTCAGGTCGTTCTCAATCACTGCAAAAAAAGAATGTAAAAAACCACACTATTTTACACGCTTCTAAAAATGTGATATAATTTTTTTATGATAAAAACATTAGGGGTCGTTTGGGAACAGTATTTGAAGATGGGATTGTAATTAAATCTTGTATTTTAAATCCCAGTCTTTATGAGGACGCGGTTTGGATAATTTAACGTGATAGTCAGTGATTACAGGTATTTCGTGAGTGGTATTCTCATGTGGTCAAATACATCTTTCTAAATCACGCCAGAATCGGTGTGATTCATAAAGTCCACCGCAGCCGTTTCTAGGAGCCTCATTTCCCCTCCGTGCTCGTACTTCCTCTCTCTCCTCCACCAATGTCCCCCTTGCCCTCCATCTCTTCCTGCTCTACCGCGGCACCTCCTCTTTCTCCGCTTTCCCGTCCTTTCCTCTCTCCACTATTCCGGAACATATCATTTTTCCTGCACCTACGACCTTGCGCCAACAAATGATTATTTTGATCGCTCCTGTTTTCCCTCTCAGCACACAACTCTCTCTTCTTCCACTGCCACACACCCACTCTTCCTTCGGTCACCTTCCTCTGTCACCACCTCTCTTCTCTTGTTTTTTTCCTATGATGCGGATTGGATTTGCTATCCAAAAAGGACTAGTGGCGCAGCTTGTTGTCCGCCTGTCCTCTTCTTCAATGTAAATAATCTAATATTATCAATTGAAATAGTTTTAAATGACTGTCTCGTTTAAGGAACTTCTGTGATGCGGAAGAAGACCAGCATGTGGTGGCAGCGCCTGATAGTACTGAACAATTTGCATTTCGATTTCTGGACTATACAAACAGGAGGTTTCTGAAAAATGGCATTTAGATTTTGATGCGGTTAGACTCCCACAATCTGAAAATACAGATGTAGTCTTAAATTTGCCACCGGAACCGGACCTAACTTCTCACCAAACCCACCACTCATCCCACACCTATCGTAAGTCTCTCCACTCTCCTCATTCTCCAGTGCGTGATTTTTCTTTTCCTCTTCTCCCTCCGCTCCACGCCCTAGACCATTTTCATTCCCGCCGCCAAAGCAATTGTCTGGACGAGGATCAACTGCAACAAAGGGGTAAATTTTCAATATCTTGCTCTCTGATCATCTTATCCCTATCTGTTGTCTCCCGAATACTAACCTCGACCACAATCCATTATTTGGCTTCTAGTGCCTTCACTCTGTCCGACGCAATTCATGTGCAATGCTTGTGTCCAAATTAAAGAAATTGGATAGCAAAGGAGATCAAGAGTGTGACTGAGGGAGGAAATCGACCTATTCTGTACGCATTGTGTCCGGATAATGGATGAGGAGCACCGGTTCCCGGAGAAGGCCATTTCTAGCATCAGTGCCAATTGCCAGGACTGTCGTGGTATGGGCCTCTGCTTTCAGATGCTCTGCTTAATTTATTGCTCATCAAGAAACCTCGATTGACTATAGCTCTTTCTATTTCGACTTTTCTATTTTAATTAGGCGCTCTGTTCTGGAGTATGTAACTTGATTACATTTATATTCAGTTTTTTTAGAAAAGTTAGGCCTTCTAAACTTGGGAAAGCTTTTGGTGAATTATTTCCTAAAGAATCTTTCACCCTTTGAGCTTGATCGTAGCAGGTGAGAGACTAGTAGATATTTGCTAGCTCCCTACAAGATTTCTTAGGCCGCCTACAGCGTCAATAGCAGTTGCTGACATTTGGCACTATGATTTCTCCGTAGAACCAAGGACTGGTAAGCTCTTGATTTGTCTACTAACTTAGTATTGCGGTTATGTTAGCCTGTTTAATTATCACAAAGTAAAATAATGAGTGAGCCAATAGCTATCTATATTTCTTGTGTGTAGGTGGATGAGGAGCAAGTATGCTTACTTCAACCGACCAATTCACCAACACGTAGAATGATTGGTAAGTCAATATCTATATGTTTCCTTGATAGGCCATGTTGGGTTTGAGGTTCATGTTTCTTCGTAATTCTTTCGTTTCCGATTAAAGAGTAGGTCCTTTTCATTTCATTCTGTATTGTTATATTTTACCTCTCGTTTCCATCTTCAAAACCATGTATGCTGCTGTTATTTTTTAATGATACTTCCTAATAGATTTTCTACTCCAAGCATAGTCCTCCCTAAGATGGTATATCTACAATGCAGGAGCATGGTGGTTGCCCATAGGAGAATCACCGATGTGACAGTATAGTAAAAGGTAAACCTCAATACTCACATTCATGTTGATTAGAAGCAACTAATATTCTTAATACTACTTGCTCATAGTATATTCTGGCGTGTAAGTTTTTAAACAGTTCTGGTAAGCAACCAACATGCTTGATACTACTTGCTAGTAGTTTTTGGCATGTAAGTTTCTAAACAGTCTGTGTATAAGATGCATATCATAGTGGGAAAAAGGAATTTGAGATATATAGTTGTTGTAGCTTTTATCCACTGTCCCATAGAATAAGTGCTACTTCTGTTCTGACCATGAAATCTCTGAATGAATATGTGGGTTTCAGTCTTAAAATCGTCTTTGAGCTTATTGCTGAATCTATCTTAAACATGCCCATGTACCGGTTGTAATCTAATAAGACCAAAGCTTTCATACTCGACCCAAGGGTCGACCCGAAAAAGCTCATGGGTCTCGGGTCTCTAGTTCAACCGACAAGTTGACAGGTTGAACTAGTGTTTTCAGCATGAGATCCTATATATTTGTCTAATGTAATCAAATATATATGTATATATAGAAAGAGAGTTTGAAGCAATAGGGTTGGATTCATCATATCTAACATAGAATATAATTTTTTTTAAGCTATTGAATCACAACCAATTAATACATAACAAGTGAAATAATAATGCAGACCAATGTATTACATGCTTACAATATTATAATTAATGAGACATCATTTGTATGTAAATAAATTTATCTAACAAATCAAAAAAAATTATTTGATCATAACAAGAAGAATAGTAATATAGTTTATAACGTTAGAGTTAATGAGATAGCATTAATATGTGTATGAATTTATTAGAAGATTCACAATACAATCCCTAATGTTACTGACTTGGCCCCTAAGCATGGCATAGGAGAAAAGAAACCTTGAGAAGGAAAAAAACTCAAAGATGCAATGGGAATGTCATAGAGGGAAATGAGGAGAGAAAGTGGAAAGTTGATAGAAACAAAAAGGAGGGGAAGGAGAACAAGAAGAGAAAGGGACGGGTACCTGGTGGTGAGGAGAGTCAACCTTGGTGTTGATGCACCACACTAGGTTCCTATAGAAATTGCAAAACACATCAGTAGTAGTAGGATGCAAAATTATTATAGATTGGCCATGGCTCCTGAGCATGGTCATGACGTCACACAAAATTCTTAGACTTGTCAAACAGCCTCACATTCGTCACATTCTGTCCTCACCAATTCATTTCCCCATTCTTCTTGAAACCTCCACATACCCTCTTCCCTATTCCACAAAATTTAATCTCGTTCCCTAAATCACAGTCTGACAGACGCAGACACGAACAATAGATGATGAATTGTGGTTACCCAAGGTCTTTGTAGAGGTGATGGGGTGTGATGACTACGCATGCTCTAACCCATCCGTGACGGAGTTAAACGCGTTCAATGCCTTTCATAGACCCGTCAAGGACAATCCAGTTGAGCAACTGTTGATTTAAGGATGCTCCTTGTTGCTGAAAGGGTCGTGGCAGCTGGAAGAGAATGAAGAAGACAAGGATCTTATAGACTCAGGATGCCGAAAGGGAGTCATTGATTGATGTCGATTGGTATTTAAGGAGCCTCCAGACCACCGATTGCTGGTAATATCCTCCCCTATTCTCTGTTCTAGAGATCATATTGCAACTTCTTTGCAATTTCATAAGCGAGCATCCAGAATAACATCTACCCTGCAAGATGGCCTGATAACTCTCATACTATACTTTTGTAGTTCTCATTTAGTTGTATCTTGAAATAGAATGTCTATTAAAGTCTCGCAGTGAACAAGTAACTTCACAGGAGGTTGTAGCTCTTAACCCGAATGTAAATAGCTCATGTTTCCTAAATTTTATAAAAACAACCATGCATAATACTAGCTCATAGAACAAACATGTTTCATTTTTCTATTTTGCACTTATACATCCATGCTTTACCTTAAATATAGCTAACTAGAGAGCTGAAATCCCTAAAGAAATCAAACACTGAGAGTGTAAAATAAAATAGTATGCATTTTATGTTTTGTGCTCATTCCAAATCACTATTGATGACCTCATCATCTAGATAGTAGTCAACGTCCCAACAAAACTATAAAATGAGGGGATGTGTTGTATGTGACTGCAATTAACAATATGAAATATTCAACTGAGGGTAGTATGCTTTTTTTAATGGTGTTTGCCAAGATGTCAGCAAGGCCATTAACTTCTTTTGTAGCATATATTATGTCCACATCCCAATCTTTCATTATAAGATTGAGAATCTTTTCCTTGCATCTTGCAGGGGTGGGGTGTTCTACTATCCCCCCGTTAGTAGATTGGACAAAAATCTTACTGTTAAATTCAACACAGACATGCCTACCCCCCCTCTTCCATGCAGCCTCCAGAGCCAGATATATGACTATAATAAACATACACACCCTTCTTTGTTCTTTGAGATATGTTGAAGTGGTCCTCAGTAGAGAAGCATGTTCACATTCTCAGTTCAAAAATTCTGGCAACTTGCACTCAATTAGTAGGTTGTATTTGATAACTACATTGAAGTTTATGGAGTGATAAACATGATACCAGAACAACATATTTTGTTCATGTTCTATAATATCTTTTTCTTTCTTCCATTTAGTTGAAGTGATGTCCGCTTTCAATCCTTTTTGCTTAGTTGCATTTGACCACTTTCAGTTATATATAGAACTATTTGGTACTTCTTATCAAAATTATGTTACAATATTGGATATGTTAATGATACTCCACTCAGTTTGTAACATTGGAGCTAAAATTCATACAAAAGGGTGCCTAATAATTTGTCCATGCTTACAAAGCAACCAGGTGCAATTCTCATGGTCTGTATGATTCTTGCATTTGCAGGGGTGACCATTACACATGAAAACGCCCATACAAAGGCCTCATAACATAGTAAGAGTCAATTGTTGATAGTCCTTGGGTGGAGAAGCTTCATCTTCTCATCCTGGTGGAGCTACGATAGGATCTTACATCCCACCTTGCATGAGGAAGGTTCTGATAGAAGTACAATCCCTTATCTTGTGAAGACTCCACAAACAATGTGAATAAGGGCTCATATACAAGGTATATCGTTAATTTCTCTCTTGCAACAAACTATATAATTTCTTAGGTCCTAGAGTTGAATAGAAGGTTCCATTATTTCTATATAGTGTTACAGTGGCCAATGGTTAATCTGAACTCTGTTTTTATTAGTAAAGTAGTACATGAGATGCATGATTTAGAAGGAGAAAGCCATTTAGGGTATAAATGAATACTGCACAAATCATAGCTGCATTTTGGTAGAAAGGAACGTGTAGCAAGGTTAAGAAACTATCATGGATGCTCCATTTCCAACAGAACACCAATCACAGTTGGCCATCTCAAGGGTTATTACAGCATGTACCATTTCCCTCAAGAGTTTGGGCTGAGTTACAATATATTTCATTGATGCATTACCTCTATCAATGGGATATGTTGCTATGGTTCGTCAAATGATTTTACATTGATAGACTGCCTTACTAATAATTTCTAGAATTCTACAATTTACATATATTATGTGAATCATTATTGGGTATGCCAAGCGGAACCAAGGTTGCTGCAATTAATTTATTGAAAGATTGAGGTGTGGGAACAAACAAACTAATATACTAAGTATTCATCCATGCTGCCCATTCCTCTTCTTTTCTACCCATAACTTTGTTCCATGATCATTGAGATTTATTTGAAAGCAACTAGTAAGGTTCCAAGTTCTGAATTTAATCATTTGCAGATTTTAGAAAGTTCTCATTTCTAGTAAGTGGTGCTTTATTCTCTTCTACAAGGTATGGAGCCTTAGATTGATTTGTTTGAGAATTAGAGACAGATCTTCCATGTTTCACTTTTAACTATAGTCTATTTATATTCTACTTTGCTGTTAGTAGGTTTCTTAATCTCTAGAAGCTTTCAAGAAAAAGATCATGTTGATAATTTGCAAAATAGCAAAAAAAACGCCTACATTGTCCATCACCTAGGTCAATTATCTACTAAATCAAGACACATTTTGGTCATTCCTCGCTAGATGAAGGTCTACTAAAGATATTGCTAGCACAAGACATTGTTAAGTAAACCATCAAAACTAAGTTCTTATCATTGTTACTAGGCAATTAGATTTGACCTCAAAATCTTCCAATCCGGGTGGTGGTTTGGATGTCCATAGGTACAACATAGTCGTGGATGATCTTGTCTTTTTGCATGTCATCTGTAAAACGAGAAAATCATAGCTGCTAAGAAAAAGTTGCAGGTGGCGAACAACACAAAACACGTCCCTCTCCTGCAATAGCTGCATTTTCCTATGTCTTTTACAGCTAGAATGCACACATTTAACCTTCCTGACAGCTTTATACACATTAGAATATGAGTACTCTGGGAATCCATGGGATAGAATGTTGACCAAAGATACATATCCAGTGTGAATGCTAATGGATGTGGTTGGTAATTCTGATTATGTGGATAGCTGGAGAATGGGAATGGATGGGCAGAAAACTTACCCATTGTCATCTCTAAAGGGAGGGGAATGATGAGAGGGGAATGATGGGTGTTGGATATGCCTTGAATCCTAGGTCCCTAACCCTTTTGTGATTCACATGCATGTGTTTGATGTCCAATGCTCTGTACTCTTCTACCTGGACCCATGCGAGGGGCAACTTAGTCCCTGAAAGCAGTGGAAGGGATGTCTAGAGGATGAAGATTAGTAGGGGAGAGTTCTTAAAAAAGACAGAACTCAATTGATAAAGGTTCAGGGAATTACAACAAACATGAAACACATGTTGATGTAATGTTTGGAGTTTGAAGTAGACTTTTTGTTAGTTTAGTCTAGCCCTCTGTTTTACTAGATCCTTATGATTTCATTATACTCCATAGATAAAAAATTGAGATCTACTGATTGGATCTATTCTCTGGATTGTCTCTCAAGGCCAAAGATTTAGCTTTGTGCACATTCCTCTTTAGTTTGAGCTGTAGATTTAGTCATTTACCAAGTCAAACTTCTTTATTGGAAGATGTTGGTTTATTTGCTTGCATTTATAACATATAAATATCCACTTCATAAGTGAAAATTATGATGAAATTATCTCTCACTGATAAAAATAGTCCATGCAGGTTGTAGGATCATGTATGACCTATCTTTCTTTTTTAACTAGATAATTGGTGGTCATACTAACATGATGGAGCTGGTAATAGATGTATTCCAAGCACACAATGAAACAATATATGGGAGTTGTATTGTTGTTTATAAGGATAATAGTCTTTCTAAGCATAGTGGCAGCTCAGGTATTACTAATCATACCATATCATGCAATTTTTACTAATCACTTCTATGTCCGTGAAAGCGACACAACTTCAAGTGGCATTAAAAATTATACAACTATATACTGACAGAAACATGAGCTGCTGGATGGAAGAGCAAGGGAGAAGATGCTCCATGGACTGTCTGAATAAACCTTCATTAAAATAGTTGCTGACAAACAGTAAACAATTTTCTTAGACATGTATAGAATTATACTACATGGAACATTCAACAATCTATAGTAGCATACTCCCAACTATTCATTAAAACTAGAGATGGCGACTTATTTACCATGTAAGTAAAAATAACAGTAAGAAGTACTGTATTATCTAAACTGTCATTTGCTATCTTGTAGAGAGTGCCTGTCTTGTATATATAATAGTAAGAAGTACTGTATTATCCTACCAAACTATATATATACAAATCACTACATCAATTTATAACATCACTATAATTTATTAGATATGCTACTCAAAAAGTTATAATGCAAACCTGATAACAATCTCCACGGCATGCAGCACATTTATAATACAAATTGCAGTCAGCCTAATGAGTGACCAATCAAATAACACAAGTTACCATCTGTAACGAAGAAACATTTACCCCATTGGCTGCCTCAGGTAGATGATCCTTGTGAGTGCTTGTAGAAGGTACTACGTTTTGAAGCATAGGTTTTCCATCTAACCATCTTGCAGTACCAGTGAAAGGGTTAAATTTGGGTCCTGTGTTCTTCAGAGCTTCTTCAACTTTAGATGCCTTACTAACAGGAGCGGGAGCAGCAAGACGCTCAGGTTATATAATGTGCTTGGTTTCTATAATGTCTATGTAGTATTTTTTATTGTTATAAGCTACCATGATACGTCGCCAGTTGTCAAACACGAGTAGTTCCTGAGAGTTGTTTCCAAAATAGCTTTGGGGTTTGATATATCTAAAAAATCTTTTGTGTGAGGCTGCAGTTTAACAAAGGTTCCTTTTGGAAGGGTGGCATTCTTCACTCTTACAAAATTCCCTTCTTGCAAGAGCAAGTTTTGCATCGTCCAGTATGGCATATAAACCACGCTTTCTTCAATAATAAACCATGCCTTTTTCACTCTTATAGCATTTTTGATTCTGTTTACACATACCTTTTACTAAGTTTTCTGGCTATTTATACCTTTCCATCCTCTTATTTGTTAACAAGTTCTCACAATCATTTGGATAACAAATTAATATTTATTTTGTATAGTGTCCAAAGCAGCAGAACAATATAGATTGTGGGTATTATGTGCTGAAGTATATGAAAGACATCTTTGATGCGAGAAATAGAAATATTCCTGAATGTGTAAGCTACTTAACATTATATTCTTTTAGTTTGTTCAAATTTCTAAATAAATTAAAAAAATCACAATATGTTGATATATTTGTCATATGATTGCAGTATTATTCGAAGTATATTGGTCGTTGCTTCAACCAAGAAGAAATCGACGAGGTCTAAAATGAGTGGGTGACATATGTTCTTGAGCACACATAAGATTATGTGACATGTGGGGGAGACATTTGTTCTTTAGAATAGACCAATGTGTGAAACTTTTTTAGTTAGTTTTCAGTTCGATTCTAGAGTGGATACTCAATACTTTGTATTATTGAATCGTTGTATGGATGATTTAATATTAATTAAATTTAGTACGTGTTTCTTTCAAGGTTTGATGGAAATTTTATTCAACTACGTGTTTGTTTGTGAAATGAAAAAGTATAATTGCATATTTATTATAATTTATTAATAATATGGTTAATTTGATCAATACAATTGGTTCGATATATGACCTGTCAAACTCTAATCAAAGACAACAGTTAATAATATGTTGTAAAATGTATGATTCTACAACAAACAACACATGTTGTGTTATCCACACCTATTACAACAGGTTTGTCAGGAAAAAATATACCTATTACAACAGGTGTTTCTAGTGAACTACAACATGCATAACTTGTTGTATAAATTGTGTATATTACAATAGACACACACCATGTTGTCTAAATAATCCTATTACAACGGTTAAATGTATGGAAAGACAACATACTCCAACTGTTGTATAAACATGTATATTACAACAAGTGCACTGCATGTTGTAATAGACATACCTATTACAACGGGTGTGTTTAGTGAAAGACAACATGTTTCGACTGTTGTATAATATATATTACAACGGGTGAACCACATGTTGTAAAAAATACCCCTATTACAACGGGTGTGTTTAGCGAAAGACAACGTCATTCAACTGTTGTATAATATATATTACAACAGGTGCACCACATGTTGTGTAAAATACCCATATTACAACAGGTCATTCCTTAAAAGACAACATGTTTCAACTGTTGTATAAAATACATCTATTACAACATGCGATCACATGTTGTGTAAAGCACCCCCATAAGACCACGCGATCTAATACAACGGTTAACACCTGTTGTAAATTGAGAAAAGGAACTGTTGTAAAAAGCATTTTCTGTAGTAGTGAAGCCAAGAGTTTATTTATGAAACTCATTGGTTGAGTGTTTCTAAGTTTTAGTTTTATATGTATTTCTCCCCCTTTGTCATTTCAAAAAGATATCCATTTAGAAATAAAAACTCCCCCTTAATTAGATGTCCCTTCAAATCTAATGAAAAAGATGTCCATTTAAAAGCCAAAATATCATGATGCAAGTAAGAGTTTTTGTTTAAGTAGCACAAATATCAAAGAAAACATCTTCCAAAGGAGTGATAAGCAGTTGCTTCCTAATTTTGTTAAATTGATCTAGTGGAAGCAGTTTTGTAAAAATATCAGCCAATTGATCTTCCATATCAACATGATGAAGGGAAACATGATTCTTGGATATATGATCCCTTAAAAAGTGATGACGTATTTCAATATGTTTAGCTCGGCTGTGTAAAATAGGATTGTGTGCTAAGTTTATGGCACTCGTGTTGTCACAAAAAATAGGCGTAGATGAAAGAGTAAAACCATAATCATTTAATACTTGTTGCATATAAAGCACTTGAGCACAACAAGACCCAGCTGCCATATATTCAGCTTCAGTTGTAGATAGGGCAACCGTAGTTTGTTTCTTGCTAAACCAAGATACTAAAGCTCTCCCTAACAAGAAACAACCACCACTAGTACTCTTTCGATCAAGGCGACAACCAGCATAATCCGCATCAGTATAAGCTTTAAAATCCAAGGATTGTCCTTTTGGATACCATAAACCAAAACAAGTAGTGGCGGCTAGGTAACGAAGAATTCATTTAACCGCTAGAAAATGAGAGTGCATAGGTTGTGATTGAAATCGAGCACAAAGACCAACGGGAAACATAATGTCCGGTCTAGAAGCAGTTAAGTAAAGCAAACTACCAATCATGGCTCTATATAAAGAATCATCAATAGGTTCCCCATTTTCATCCTTATCAATTTTAATAGAAGAAGCCATAGGAGTAGTAGCATGTTTGCACTGATCCATCCCAAAACGTTTTAAGAGTTCTTTAGTATATTTTCTTGGCTTATGAATATTCCGGTAGGTGTTTGCTTAATTTGAAAACCAAGAAAGAAAGTTAGTTCACCCATGAGGCTCATTTCAAATTCTTTTTGCATAATGTCACTAAATTGTGTGCACAATGAATCATTAGAAGCTCCAAAAATAATGTCATCAACATATATTTGCACAACTAGGAAATCAGATGTATATGTTTTGAAAAATAAAGTAGAATCTGAATTTCCAATAGAAAAACCATTATCAAAAAGATATGTCTTGAGCCTTTCATACCAATTTCTAGGTGCTTGTTTTAAACCATAAAGTGCTTTCTTAAGTTTATAAACATAGTCACCTTTTTCCGGTATTTCAAAACCAGGTGGTTGGGCAACATATACTTCTTCTTGAATGATGCCATTTAGAAATGCACTTTTTACATCCATTTGGTAGAGTTTGATGTTTTTATGTGCAGCAATAGCTAGTAACATTCTAATAGCTTCAAGTCTAGCTACCGGTGCATACGTTTCATCAAAATCTATTCCTTCTTGTTGATTATATCCTTGTGCTACTAACCGAGCTTTATTCCTTATTACTTCTCCTGCCTCATTTAGCTTGTTCCTAAAAACCCATTTAGTTCCTATTATGGTTTTATCTTGTGGTTTAGGAACTAAATCCCATACATCATTTTTAGTGAATTGATTCAATTCTTCTTGCATGGCTATTATCCAATAGTCATCTTTAAGAGCTTCAGATATCTTTTTAGGTTCAATGATAGAGACAAAAGCCATGTTTGCAACATCTTTAGAGGAAGACCGAGTTTTGACTTTATCATTAGGATCTCCAATAATTAATTCTTGAGGATGATCTTTAATAAGCCTAGGTGTAGGTTGTGGTTCAGCTTGGTGATTATTTGTAGTACCTTTCTCACTATCATTTGGTATATTTAAATTTTCGAATTGATTAGTGAGATCTATGATTTCTAGATTTTCAGATTTGGACTCTTCATGAAAAGAAACATGAATAGATTCCTCAACTTTTCTAGATATAGTGTTATATACTCTAAAAGCTTTGCTAGAAGTGGAATATCCCAAAAAGAATGCTTTGTGTGATTTTGAGTCAAACTTATCTCTATCATCTTTGGTATTTAAAATATAGCATGTAGAGCCAAAGGTATGAAAATAGTCAACTCTAGGTTTCTTAGAATGTATTATTTCATATGGAGTTTTCTTTAAATGAGAGTGAACAGTTACTCTATTTAGCACATAGCATGCAGTGTTTACAGCTTCAGCCCAAAAGGTTTTGGGTGTGTTGTGTTCAAGCATCATAGTTCTATCCATTTCTTGTAGTGATCGATTTTTCCTTTCAACTATAACATTTTGTTGTGGGGTGCGTGGAGCAGAAAAATTATGAGTGTACCCTTGAGATGTACAAAATTCTTCAAATGTATGATTTTCAAATTCTCCACCATGATCACTTCTAATGGTACATATTTTGCTTTGTAATAGATTTTCAATCTTGGAACAAAATTGTATAAAAACATGAATAGTATCATCTTTAGTTGCAATAAAGTGTACCCATGTGTATCTACTATAATCATCAACAATAACAAAACAGTATCTTTTACCACCAATAGATTGTGTCCTCATGGGTCCAAATAAATCCATATGAATTAATTCTAAGGACCTACTGGTGCTAAGTACATGTTTTGGTTTAAAAGAGGTTTTGGTTTGCTTTCCCATTGTGCATGGTTCACAGTTTTCAACTTGATCAAAAGATAAAGTAGGCAATCCACGAACAAGATCATATTTCACTAACTTTTTAATAACATGTGAACTAGCATGTCCTAGCTTTTTATGCCATACTTGTAAGGTATTTTCATTTGCAAGCAAGCATTTTCCCACTACTGATTTCATAGAGTTAGGTTTAAGGATATAAAGATTTCCAACTCTATTTCCTTCATAAACAACATTTGTAGTGTTTTCTATCAATAACTTGCAGCAAGTTTTGTTAAATAACACATCATAACCACTATCACATAATTGACTAACATTATCAAATTATGGTGCAAACCATCAACGAGTAGAACATTCTTTATTTTGAGGTTTGTACCAACATTACCTATTCCAACGATTTTGCCCTTACCATTATCTCCAAAGGTGATTGTTCCACTTTTCTTTTCTTCAAAGGTTTGAAATGCATCTTTGTTCCCGGTCATATGTTTGGACATCCACTGTCAACTACCCATTCCTGCATTAAAATGTAGATTTTGGTACCCATGTGATGGTCCGATATAGTTAGAATCATTTAAGTACATACTTGTATAAAAGTTCTGAATCAGAAATCCAGTCGGTCGACAATTGTTCGACCGACATCTGTCTCGGTCGACTAATTGTCGATCGAGAAGATTACTGTATTACAAACAAAGAAATACAGAAATTGAACTCGGTTGACCAATTTTCGACCGAAATAATTTGTTGTAGATTGGGCATGAGCACAACATCATCCTGGACACGACAATGGATGAGAGCAACCTGGGCATGTCGGTAGGTTGGGCGTGGCTTCCGCCTAGACACGACGGCGAACGGAGACCGACGGCCTTTTGGTCACTGTTGCGGCACGCGACAGCATGCCGGGCTTGGTCAAGGCTGTGGCTGAAGAGGATCACGTTAAAAAGAGGGAGATAGTGGGGGTGGGTTGGTTTTTATAGTGATTATCTGTTCGACTTCTAGCACTGTTCTAATTCAAAACTATTATTGTGCGGACAGAACATCGGTACTACATGAAAAATAAATGACACATGTGTGGTGGCTGCTCGTGGCATGGTCCCGAGGTTGGGGTGTCCAAGCTGGTGTGTCGTATATCAGTACTCTACTATAAACGGGGGTTTGGTTTCACAATGTTTTATATAAGTACTAGCAGGGTGCTAAGCATGTGGATTCCAATTAAGGTGGTGTTTGGACAGAGCGTCCACCAACATGTTATGTTCTCTCGAGTAATTAACAATATGTAACTCTGGATTCTCATTGAGTATCTTGTGGATGGACTAAATCCAATTCGTGAAGGCAGGAAAATTCTCTAGAGGTCCATCAATAGCTTTAATAGCCTTAGAGCTATCAGTTACAATAGAGGCAGGACCCACTAAATTAGCAGTATAGATTCTCAGGGCAAGTTCAATTGCTCGTATCTCAGCTTCTGTCACTGACTCCGCATGGATATATGTAGCCGATCCTCATAGCCATAGTCTATTCTCATTCAGCATCATCATCGCTATAGCCGCCTCCTTGTTTTTGACAGCAGCATCAACATACACAATTTTGTGTTCCTTCGGCACCTCAGTATCCCCATTATTAGCTTCCTGAACCTGATATTTAACTTGAGCCTTCCTACGGTTCCATATGGAGATATTAGTATAGAGGTTGTCGATTTGAGTAAGCTATTTAGCTATGCTAACATGAACGTTTTCAAAAACCGTGGTGTTCCTTGTTTTCTAGATAATCCAGCAAGTAACTGCAAATTGGACAATATATGCCGCTTTGCCATGCAGATGACTCGTCAGCCACTGTTGAATAGAGGAATGAATCAACGTGTCACTGTTACCACGGTTCAGCTTGATCCAGATTTCTCTCGCGTAAGGACAACCACTGAGGGCGTGAAGGGTGTCCTCTTCTTGTGCCTCGTATCTAGGGCATATGGCGCTATCCATGAAAGATCGCTGCTTGCGTCTCCCGTTAGTCATAATAGCTTCATGGGCTACTAGCCAAAGAAACACCTTTATTTTGCTCGGTATCTGCAGATTCCAAATAGTAAGCCAAATGTAATTACTCGGATACTAGATTTCCGCATGAAGGAGATCATTTGCGGAGGAGGTGGTGTAGGAGCCACTCTCGTCATGCAGCCAACACCACTTGTCATCGCCATTACTCCCAGCTGGGACCAGCAGATCATTAATACATTTCACACAGTAATCTGGAAGATAAGTAAGAAGGAAATCATTGTCCCAATTGCCCTCAAGATTTTGCAAGCATCCAACTGTAAGATCGGTGATTTGGTTGTTGATGGGTGTGGTGTAATAAGCTTGCAGCTGTTTATAACTTGGAACCCAGTGGTCCGTCCACACTGCAGTAGTTTCCCCATTCCCTATCATTTTAATGCAATTATCTTTGATAAAGTTCAGACCTGAATAAATACTTCTCCAGAAAGGTGTCGCTCGGATGCGCGAGTTGTCTCTGAACTTCTTGTATTTTAAAGTCAGTCCCTTGGCCCAGAGGGAGTTTTTGTTATTAAGAAGCTTCCACGAATTCTTCCAAAGAAGAGCCTTGTTCCAATCCGCCATGGATTTTATTCCCAGACCGCCATTGTTGGTGCCCGTACTAAATTTCTTCCATGCCACCAAGGACACTGGGTTGGTTTTGTGACATCCACCCCAAATGAACTTGCGGGAAATTCTATCAAGTTTGGTACAAACTGATTTCGGGATTATAGCTGTTTGCATGACATACGTAGGAAGGGACTGCAGCACATATTTGGCCAAACATATATGTCCTGCCAAGGAAAGAGTTCTGGCTGTCCAGCCGTTAAATCTTGTCTCCATGTTATTGGTAAGAAACGAGTAGGTTTGCTTATTGACTCTTTTATGAAGGAGCGAGATTCCCAAATATTTACCCAGATCATCCGTTTCCATGATTCTGCTAGCCCTGTAGATTGCCGACCTGGTTGCTCAGGATACCGAAGTCGCAAAGAAGATTTTTGATTTGTCTATGGAGATTTTTTTCCCTGAAGCTTTTTCAAACATCTTGAAGCATTGGTTGATAGTAGACATTTGTTCAAGAGACGCCTTAGCGAAAATGACAATATCATCTGCAAAACTGACATGGGAAATACTGGGACCTTATTGGGACAGCTTAATTGGAGTCCATTTCTTGGTTTCAACATGTTGGTTGATCAGTTGAGTCAGGCGTTCCATGCAAAGGACGAATAAATAAGGAGATAGAGGGTCTCCCTGCTGGAGGCCCCTAGACTTCTTGAAGGCGGGAAGCAAGCCCCCATTGAAAATAATATTTGTGCTGCCTGCCGAAAGAGACTTTAGGATATAGGATTTAATATTGGGCGTCCAGGTCATCTGGTTAAGTGTATGCTCAATGAACTCCAAGACATCCTATCGTAGGACTTCGAGAGGTCGACCTTTATGGCTATATAAGGTGCGCTAGATTTGTGCCTTAGGTTATGGATGATTTCCTGGACAATGATAATGTTGTCTGATATACATCTACCAGGGATGAAACTGGATTGCTCATGCGACACCCATTGCGATATATGATTCTTTACTCTTCCGACAACGATTTTAGATGCCAATTTGAGGCATACATTTTTCAGGGTTATGGGTCTAAGATGACTTCAATTAGTGGGGTGTTTCACTTTTGGAATAAGAACAATGCTTGCATCTGCCATTTTTTCTGGGATTTCATCTCCATTGAGCATACTTCTGATAGTAAGGAGGATCGAACTTCTGAGCCGTTTCCAGTTCGATTTGATGAAATGTATGTCAGTTCCATCGGGGCCTGCAACTTTGAAAGGATCTACGTCCTTCACGATTTGCCACACTTCATATTCCGTAGGTGCAGCACCAAGGTTTCTAATCTGTCTCGGTTGTAGATGCTTGAATTTTTCTGGAATGAGTTCCAAGTCAGCTGTAGTTGGTGGATGGTTCTCTATAAACATTACTTCGAAATAATTGGACACAAGTGCTTTGAGATCAGCTGCACTCATCTTCCATTCTCCATGGTCGTTTTACAGACTTCTGATGGTATTAACTCTTCTTCTATTGTTGACGTAAGTATGGTAAAACCGTGTGTTGTTGTCCCCCTCAACCAGCCAGTTGATGTGGCTCTTCTGCTCATAGTCTTCCTCTTCCCTCTCCAGCAGCTGTTCCAGATTACTTTCAAGCTTGAGATATTCGTGATCCTCCTCCTCAGTATACTGTCTTTCCAAATTGTGTTGCCGTTGAGCAATCCTGGATATCAGATGTTGCTTGGCCTTACCGTGGAGGCATCTGGCGTTGGTGTCCCACTTAGTAATGTAAGGTTTTTCTTGTTGAAGAGCCGTATGAAAATGGGCAGTTGGATTCCAGTGAAGTTCGAGGATCTTTCTAAAGTTCGGTTCGGTATTCCAAGATGTGCGGGTCTTAAACCTTGTAGGATGCATAGGAGTAGGAGAGTTAAGGATAGCTATCGGATTGTGGTCCGAGCCGAACCGGGTTAAATTTTCGCAGCTGTAGGTGGAATACTTATGTATCCACTCCTTGTTAGCCAAGGCTCTATCAAGCCTCTCATGGAGGAGACCTTTCTTATATGTAAACGCATAGCCAGTGCTGTCGATGTCCGTGAGGCTAGCTTGAAGGATGGCATTGCTAAATCGAGATGCTTCAGCGATATTGAATCTGTTACTACCCATCTTCTCGTCCGGGTTGAGCAAGCTGTTGAAGTCCCCCAACGTAATCCAAGGCATGGTGATTGTCTGACTCATCCAGATCAGGTGTTCCCAAAGGATAGGCCTTCCCCTAGGGCTGGGTGAGGCGTAAATGAAGGTACAGAGGGTGGCTCCTTCAATGCAACTATGAATGTAGTGTTTATGGCTTTCAAGGATCTATACATCACACTCATCTTCATTCCAGAGAATCCAAATCTCTCCCGAGAAACCATTGGCTTCTACCCTATGGGAACTCGAGAATCCAATGTCTTTAATAGAATTTTGTGCCTCTGTACCAGAGATACGAGGTTTGATATAGAAACCAGCTTGACTTTATGAATGGCCACTAGATGTTTGAGGAAATGCCTGGCTTTGTTCTTGTCGGCACCCCTAATATTCCAGACAATAATATTAATCATAAGCAAGGGGAGCTTTATTTGGAAGAGGAAGTGCCTCCTTCGCTAGCTTCAGGGCCTCGTCTCATTCTATTTCTTGTCATATAAAGGCTATGTGGGCTATTTGTGCCCAATTGGTTCTCCTTCTCTTTAGCTTTCCTCCCAGGAACTGCTAGTTTCTTTATTCCGTCGTTAGTTTTGCCACTTTCTATACTAGCAACACCGTCTGTATGAGTGCTGGGCATCACTGGATTCATTTCGGCTGTTGCTTCGACTGGTCTACCTGCAATAACTCCATTGCCCATAGGTTTAACCATTGTGTGATTAGGGGTAGTATTGTTAGGGAGTGATGTATCCTTCCTTTGTTGGCCCTCGTCATTTACAGGTGAAGCTTCTATGTTGTTCATCGATGAGACGTCTGTGTCTTCATTCCTTCTCTGTTTCTTCCTCCAGATTTTTGGTCCACAGTTATCCTCTCGACTAGGTTGCTCTAGTTGATCGTCAGTCATGCCATCTGTAGTGCTGGTGACTCCTTCGTCTTCCACCTCTAGGACCTGGAATTTGTTGGCCGAGCCCGAAGCCTGGTTTTTCTTCTGGTTTTCTTTATTGCGTTGGGTTCATCGGGTCATAACATTCTTCCCATAATATACCTTCCATCTCTCTTCCTCCTCCATCCATCTGACTCCTGCATCATCCACTGATGAATCAATATTTGGTTTTGCAGGTTCTTTGTCTGCTCCATTGCAATCCACTGCGTCATGCCCTAGTTTCCCGCACTGAGACACATGTGCGGCAATGACTCTTATTCGATTTTATATTCTCGACCGTTGATCAAGATAGCTGGTTGGATCGGCTTAGTTGTTTCAATGTCCACTGCTAGTCTCGCGAACCTGCTTCTAGTGCAGTTCGTCGAGTGATCATCTACTCTCACCTGGCGCCCCACAGCTTCCCCTATTCTCTGGAACATTTCTTGATTGTAGTAATGAATTGGGAGCCCCATGACTTGAATCCATGTAAGTATGTGGCTCGGGAGACCCTTGGAAGGTTCAAAATACCCATCCCAAGGCCAAACAACAAGGCAACTACCGAACAGGGACCACGGCCCCTTGGTCAGGACGTTCTCCTGGTCCAATTTGCTATAGAACTGCACCACATAATGCTGCTCGGCCAGTTTGTAGAGTTCAAATCGGCCCGCCGGCTTCCAGAGTAGCTTTAATCTCTCTGCCATGGTTAGGAATCCCACATGTCTGTCGATGAGTTTCACAATAACTGCGTACTTGAAAGGTTTACTCATGATCTCTTCCGCTTCAGGGGCTACATAGATTTTAGGGAAGCCTTTCTCGTATACAAGTTCAATATCTTCCAGGTTAATAGTTTCCTCCAGTTCGTCTTCAATGAAGAAGGGATCCGTCGATGCGCCGCCGCCGTTGCCTGTCACGACTTGTTTGAAAGATTTTGTCCTGGTTGGTGATGCATCGATCGGTGGGGAAGGTTTTCCATCACCGTGTGTACTCTGGTCTACTTCCATCTGGTTCGTATGGTCTGTCTGCTCATTAGGGTTTCCCCCTCTCAACCCCTTATACGTGAGGTTGATGCCGACCTACTTCAGTCTGTCCGCGTTAGATGCATATCTGGATCTGGGCTCCTTGTTTCTAGTTCCCCCGCCGTCGTCTTCTAGGGTGGATTCCAATTAAAATTACTCATCATCTGACATTTCAACATAATTACACATATAATTATTTTTTGTTACACTCCAAATTGAAATATTCATAGAATAAGTTGGTGTTTAGATAAGGAAGTATAAATTAATCTAATAACTACTAAATATATTCTTGTGATAGAAAATAATAAAGTTAATTTTTCTAGATCAATTGAGGTTGATTCATAACATGTACTACGCTGATATTTCTAGATAGCTAACATATGATTAGTAACTACAATTATTTACATGTATCACGCTAAAAGAACATCTCGATTAAATATCAGTTGTCTCCCTCTACCCTGTACGCATGATTACTAAAATTGTCCATGTTGCATAAATTATATAATAAGTACTCGCTAAAAGAAACAATCTTGATTAATCTAACACCCTCAAACTTAAAGTGTGAGACTACTAACATTACTAGTGCATCCTTCTCAAAGTGTGAGACTACTAACATTACTAAATTATATCAGTTGTCTCCCTCTACCCTGTACGCATGATTACTAAAATTGTCCATGTTGCATAAATTATATAATAAGTACTCGCTAAAAGAAACAATCTTGATTAATCTAACACCCTCAAACTTAAAGTGTGAGACTACTAACATTACTAGTGCATCCTTCTCAAAACGTCTCAAAGGCTATTGATGACTACTATATAATCATTACTGACGACATTTACATATAACCCATTAACATAAAATAATTCGATCAACTACTAATTGACTTCACATATCATTTGCAGTATAAAAATGATACGCCCAAATAGATTGGACTACTGTGCTCACAGACAAACTATTGAAGTTCTTAAGTGTGCTGTTGAATTTCTTTGACCGGATGAATATGATTATTAAAACTACTTCTCTAAAAAATAGTAAGCAATCTGTACTCTAAAAATGCTAAGAACAGAAAGACTGGACTATTATGCTCACAAAACAAATAGACTGGACTATTACGCTCACAAACAAACTACTAAAGTGCATAAAGAGGTTGATGAATTCCTTTAATCGGAAGCATGCGATTATTAAAACTATTCTTATGAAGTGTGAAAAAGGGTAAGAGGTCGGGTACTGGAAACCACAACAATCATGGTGAAAATTGTCTGCTCAGGGTCGAGAAACATTCACCACAATCAAACAAAGGTCGGGGCATTGTCCGCCAGGTAGGAGGAGCCTTGAGGCACCACAACGACTAGTGCCAATAGTGACCTCTACTGGGCTCTATAGGGTACAACGTCTGGGGCTAACACGGGGCAAACTAAGGAGTTGAGAACAAAGCAAGTGAGCCGAGGATACTCACCCCGGCCGCAATCGGACTGGGGAGGCTGGAGATGCTAGGGCAAGGTCAGGGTTTCCGGAGAGGTACCTCGAGTAGGTCGGGGAGCTCTGGGGTGCTCGGAGTTCAATTGAGGGTGGAGGAGTACTGGGTGAAGGTCGTAGATGGATTTTAAGATCTCAAATAGTCACAAGGGGGGTCTCTAGTGGTCTCTGTGGTCCCCTTGTAGAGAAGGGCGAGAGCGTAAAGGGTCACTGGATTCTTCTTGACTTCACGGTCTCATTGGTGAAAGAATCAAGGGAAACAATGCCTTGTGGAGTGAGAACGTGGTCGGGGAAACAATAGCCTGTGAAACGGTTCTGACCGCGGGCTAAGTGGAGGTAGATGATGATAGGATGGCCATTGATCGTCGATTAGATGATGCTGGTAACACATGTGATAAATAAATTCCAAGGTAACGTGTGACAGTCATTAAGATGCGAACATTAGGGAAATGGATGCAATTCCATTTAAATAAATGGTCACACTATATTAAAATCTTCTTTAATTGCTTAGAGGGTCTAAACATGGGTCAAAAGAGCCCAAATTTTGACCATAGGTGTATTAGAGTGTCTAGAACATTCCCATTTAATTAGATTTGATGCTTGTACATGCTTTAGACTAATATAGCACAAATCATCATGTACATTTAAATGGCTATGATTAGTGTATATAAAGCTATTAATTTCTCAAATAAGAATTACAAGGTATGAAAACATGTATTAAATATTATTTCTCCTCAATTAATGTGATGGAGGTCATAAAGCAAGCAATATTACATGTAAACCACTAATCAGCATATAAGAGAGAAAATAAGAGCATTTATTTCCATTTTCTAAACAAGAGAGCATAGATATACATGAAAACATTTTTTTTAAATAAATCATGGATAAAAGAGCAATTGAACATAATAAAGTAAATTTACAAAATTAACATGGGAAATTTACATCTAGGTCCTCCAAAATTATACTATTAGAAAAAAAGAGCATGCAAAGAATAAAATACTTTGAAATTTTGCATGAAAAGGATTGGGGTGTTACATGCAGGGTCCCCGAGCTCCATCTTCATCTGGAAGGAAGGTGCCTCATCTAGCATCGAAACTGTGATGAAGGTCGACGGGGAGGATGGGTTGGACCCCCCTAAATCCAAGAATCATTTTCCCTCCTTCACCTTCCTCTATTATCCCCTCTACCTCTCTTTTCTACTTCTCATTCTCTACTATAAGAACCGATGGAGAAGTGAAGAGAAATGGGAGTTCAAACTCCCTGCTTTGATGGTTGTTCGTCCAGAAAGAGGGGTCAAATGGGAGCTCATCCCAGTCTGAAGCCAACTTCCCAGTTGAAGATCTCATTCACTCCCATGATCTACGAAGTAGAGGAAATCATGGCCTCATCCTCCCCACATTCTGAGTTGTAATCCGGAGGTAGCAGAAGAGTTATCTTCCATCTGATTTCCATTCGAAGGTCAAGAGGACAACCCCTCATAGTCGATCCGTGGCACCTATTTAGAGCCATCCACCACTAGATTGAAGATCTACGGTCCACAACTGGCCACACAGCCCCAACTCAACTAAGGTGCGCATAACATTAATATTGATTAGCAACTTAGGTCCTCAAATTATCAAATATGCACATTATTTCCCAAATTTCAAACCTTCATAACTTCCTCTAGTAACATCCAATTGCCACCAAATTTTAACCATAACTTTCCTGCCTCTCGAGATACATTCTAATCAAATTTGATGACCAAACTCAACTACTAGATCATTCAATTAAATTCCTCAAATAGGCATAAACTTATGGATCCTAATCGTTATATAAACCTCAATCAACACTCCAACTTTACTAAAACACTTGGGATTCTAAAAAAAACTCAACATGCATGACTTCACTTGTGACATTGGATGTTTTAGGATTCCAAAAGTCCACTCCATCACATCCTACACTCCTTAAAACAAATTTCATCCTCAAAATTAAGCTAGAAATCCAGTCTTTCATAGTGGCAGCAGTGGTGGTGGCTAGCGGCAATAGAGAATCACAAGACCTAGAGCGGCAACAGAGAATCGAGAATGAAATAGATAAGGGGAAGAGTCTAGATCGTGTGCGGGTGCTATTAAATTTAACTATCGACGTCGGTTATTTCAAATAGTCGACGGCTAATTGCAATAGGCATCATTTCTACAAGAAAACTAACACCTATCTGCAACTTTAAACAAAAAAATTTGCACCCGGTCAATGAGTTCATTGTCTGTTTCAACATCCAAAACTAACATCTATCTACATAACTTGACAAAAAAATGTTCTTGAATTATGATCATAGTTGTCGGTTGTCAATAAAAAACCGATGCTGAATATGGATATTGGGGGGAAATATTTTTGCAGGACAACGCGCGAACAAACTTCCTCGTCGGTACTTTGTTAAAAACTGACAACAAATGAGGGGATAAATTTTGCCTCACAAAAGATGTTAAGTCGTCAGTTCTTTCAAACAAACTGACAACATATAAGGGGATAAAAAATTTTGTGGGGCTTGGCGTGGAACATATCTCATCGGTTTTAGTACAATAGACACTGAATCAGAAATTTTGGAGGCAAATTTTTTCCCTGGAAAATTGTTTTTCACGGGTGATTTTGGACGTCAATTTTTATTTTTACAAATTGAAGTTAAAGAAAAAGTGATACCCATGTCTTTTCTAAATCGGCCGACCTTCACATATAGGTGTGAGTTGTTGTTTTTAGCTGACATCATAGTATATTGGTGTCGATCTTTTATTATTAATGGATTACATCATATGTGATGTTATACGTCATTTCTGTACTAGTGTGTCAATCTCCCTTGGAGTTCTATGGATTCAATATTCATCATGCGGGTTGGATCCTTCACATAGTGCTTCAAATTAAACACATGGAACATGTCACACATCATACTATATTGCGGCAGTAAGGCTAAAAGGTAAGCAACTTTGCCAATCCATTCTAAAATCTCAAAAGGGTCCACATATTAGGGATTCAATTTCCCTGTGTTCTTAGCTATAACTCTGTAACATCCCTGACCTGGGTTATGAATTAACCCTAGATGTTTTGTCTAATAAGGTTGAGTAGATTCTTAATATTATCTTGGGAAAAGTAATTAGGCCTCATAAGAAACTTATGTTTCAATTTTGGTCTTGTTTGAACAATGTTGAAATAATGTTTGCTTATTTTGGACCAAAGTGCAAATTACCCAAGTTGAGGGGTTAAATTGCAAATGTTGCATGGTAAGATGTTCCTCTGATGTTGAGACATCATAAGAATGAATATGATGTAGTGGTATGGTTTTCACAAGCTTGGGCACCAAGATTAAATTTGTAAAGCAGTGTTGTGCATTAAAACCTAGTTTTGGTGAAAAGTGCAATTTACCCAAAACCTAGGGTTCAATATGCAAAGTACCACTTCAATAAGGTCTCTAATGTTTCTTGGAATCATGTAGAGCAAATAAAATAAGATGGGTGCCTCATTTGAATTAAGTTGGAGGAGAGAGAATCTTGATATTAAAATAATCAAGATTAATGCCTAATTGAAACCCTAATTTGATTTAGGGCAAAAATGAATAAAAATAATTGAAGGGATTTCAACCAAAATGTTTTGGGTTGATTTTGAATAAGGATGAACGTTCCTTTTCCAAGATAAGGAACGAAAATATCCTAAGTAGGTGAAATTCCACTCACCTTATTATAAGGAAAAGAATTCCCACTCAAAAAGATATATTATTATTATAATGGATTAAGGTGCTTAATTTCTTTTCCATTAATTCTTGGATAATGAAGAGCTTTTACGAAAGTTTGAAGGTGGTTTCGTGATCAAGTAATGAAGGAGGATTAGGAGGAAATTAGTATGGAATTAAAAGAAAATGATTTCATTTTCTCTTTCATAAAAGACACATATACATGTTCTTTATATATACTTATTTCAATAACACATAAGGAACGAACCCTTAGTCTTTTCCTCCTCATTCTTGCTTTGGCCGACCTAGGGAGAGTCCAGGAGCAGGATAAGGACGAACACCACCTGTTGGTAAGGTTAGATCATCTTCTACCTTGGATTCATGGTGAAAACCCTAAATCAATGCTTGATTCTAGGTTTTCTTCACTCGATTTCCATTTCTAGCCATTCATTTCATCCAAAAGCTCAAGAACGAACCTTGGATAGCTTCTGGAGCTTCATCCACCATTAAATCCACGGAGCTTGAAGCTTGGAGATCAAATTTGAGGCGGGTTTTATAACTTAAACCCTTAAACATTGCTATTGCGTCAATTCTCTATGCTTTGTTGATTGATTTCTTCAATTTGATACACTCTTGTTTCCTTGCTGCAATTTCCATCAAGAAAGGTTGCTGTTCTTAGTTGTTCGAAGGAAGGGGATGATGACATCATCCTAGATGCTTATCCAAAGAAAATTACCAAGCAAAACCGTTTTTATAGCTACTCCAAATCGTTTTAATTTGATTGGCTATGCGGTTTCAGCAAACCGTTTAAGGGCAAACGGTTTGAGACCGTTTGGGAGAAAACGGTCTCAAGACCGTTTGAGATGGTTGACCAAGCGTTGACCGTTTGGGAATTTTGTTCCTAATTATGTAGGCTGATAACCCTCCAAATTTTAGGGATTAACTCCAAAGGAATCGAGAGTTGAAGGCCAATAAATTAGGCAATCGGATTGAATTATGTGCTGATTTTCAACCTTATTAACTTGACCTGTTTGGGAAAACGGCCTCAAGACCGTTTGAGATGGTTGCCCAAGCGTTGACCGTTTGGGATTCCTGTTAATAATTATGTTGGTTGATTACCCTCCATATTTGAGGGAATAAACTCCAAATTAATCGTGAGTTGAAGCCTAATCAATTAGGGAAACCTAATTGGATTAAGTGCTGATTTTCAATCTGATTTAATTGAACTTTTTGGGAAAACGGTCTCAAGACTGTTTGAGTGCGTTGACCAAGCGATGACCGTTTGGGATTACTGTTCCTAATGATGTTATCTAATGACTCACCAAATTTGATGGATTAATTCCAAACGAGTCATGAGTGGAAGGCTAATCAATTGGGCTAACCCTAATTGAAATCAGTGCTGAAATCACAATGAGCTAATTTGAGATTTTGGGTTGATTAGACCAAACGGTCTCAAGACCGTTTGGGGGATCATCCAAACGGTCTCAAGACCGTTTGGGGATCACCCCAAGACCGTTTGGAGGTCTGGGGTCAAGTATAGTTGACCAATTGAAGGTCCAAAGGTACCAAATCATACTGCAACTAAATGCTGATTTGTTGATCAACTCGATAGACCAATCCATGATGATTTTTCACTAAAGTCCAAAGGTTGGATGGGCCAAACGGTCTCAAGACCGTTTGGAGCTCATACAAACGGTCTCAAGACAGTTTGGTGGTCACCCAAGACCGTTTGGAGGTCTAGGGTTGAGTATAAGTCAGTGGTTGAAGGTCTAAAGATATCAAGTTGATCTGCAATAGATTGCTGATTTGGTGAGCACTTCAATGAACCAAACCTTAATTGGATTGCTTAGATTTGAGTGATATGATGGGAAAACGGTCTCAAGACCGTTTGGAGGTCATCCAAACGACCTCAAGACCGTTTGGTGGTCACCCAAGACAGTTTGGAGGTCTAGGGTTGAGTATGGTTAGGTGTTTGAAGGTCCAAAGGTACCAAGCTGTTATACAATGCAATGCTGATTTGGTGATCAATCCAATGATCCAAACCTTAATTGGATGGCTTGGATTTGAGTGATATGATGGGAAAACGGTCTCAAGACCGTTTGGAGGTCATCCAAACGACCTCAAGACCGTTTGGGGTCAGGTCATACCCAATTTGGATAATGGTTCAATAGTTTCAAAGTAACCAATCTTGCATTGATGAGTGTTGTTGGATCTTCGATTCCAAACCCTAATTCAATTGAATCAAGCCCTAATTGATGACCAATTGAGGGTCAATTGAGGGTCAAATTAATTGAAGGTTGACCTATTAAACTCAATTGAAGTATGAGCATAGGTCCAATTGATGAATGGTTCAATGAATTCAATGGTTGAAGGTCCAATGCAATCAATTGAAACACAATTAGTAGCATGATTGATGATCAACTTCAAAGCTCTAATTGGTGTTTATAAACCCTAATCTTATTGAGATCAGACCATAATTGAAGTCCCAATTGAGGGGTGAGCCATGATTCAAATGATGATTGAGTTGATGATCCAATTGGTTGAAGTTCCATTGATTAGAATTGTGTGTGGTTCAATTTGGCTAATTCATTTGGATACCTTATGTAATGGAGGTCCAATGTGATGATGAATGTACTATTGATCCAATGATGATTAGTAATGACAATCAATGAAAGTACAGAGGTTGAAACCCTAATAGTACCTAAGTGATTAAGTGTCAATTAAGGGATGAATCCCTAATTGCTCATAGGATCGATGACTTGATACACTATGTTAATCATAGTTGTATGTACACGACTAAAGAGTTGATATGACCTAATCAAGTTAATAAGTTGATAGCATGAATTCATACATGAATATGATTCATGTGGTGATTAAGGGTTATGATCCTTAAGCAAAAAGATCATGAAACCCTAAACATGAACATAAACCCTAATTGACAGGGTTATTGAACTCAAATCCTAGTTGAGGGTGTATCCATGTGAAACCCTAATTGAAGGTGTATCCATGTGAAGCCCTAATTGAGGGTGATTTTATGAGAAACCCTAATTGGGAATGATTAGTAAACCCTAATTATGGGCAATGTGATATGAAACCCTAATGAAGGGTGATGCTATATGCAATCCCTATTCTAATGAAGGGAAATGGTATGTGAAACCATAATCCCCTAATAAAAGAATAGAATTCATACCTGAATATGATACATGAGATTTGTGATGGAAATCCTAATCCTAGTAAAGGATTAAGGGTAATACTGATACATGAGATGTGTGATGGAAATCCTAATCCTGGTAAAGGATTAAGGGTAATACCCTTGAATTATTAATATATTGTTTTTGTATGGTGATGATAGATAATTGATGTGCTGCTATCATATGTGCTAACCATACAGGTATCATGAGATGATGAGCATAGCCAGGTATGAGCTATGATGTGTTATTAGTTTGAATTTGTTTATTGGGCCTTGTGTGCCATAATATACCTTATGCCCGGTAAGAGGTAGCAAGAGAGTTGATGGGCCTCAAGTGCCATGATGGATGCTTGTATAACAAGTATCATGCTTATCTTAGTCAGATGACCTAAAGGTGTTAATTGCTGGAGAATGTGGTAACAATGCTCAGGTGATGAGATAAGGGTTTAATTACCCAGAATCACATGTTAGTGCATTGAAATTGTGAAGGGATGAGAATTCCCAGTGTTGAAATAAGGGATTGAGATCCCAACACCTTGTGAAAAGAGTGTGGCTACGGGCCATGACTCCACAACGATAATGCCAGGCTTTAGATATATGATCTAAGCCTGAACAACGTTAATGCAGTGATAATGATTCCGTAGTTTGAATAGATGTTATACATGTTCTTCATATTCCTTAAAGGATAAATGATATGTTGATTCTATTTTAACTGTAATGCTTCTGACATAGAATGATGTTCTAAACTGTTAGACATTTACCTGCTGTCAATTAAATATGATTTCTCTGTTCATATTTATCTTCTTAAGTTACAATAACAATGTTTCTGGCGGAGAGTTATATCTCTCGCTGGGGCAATTTTTATAATTGTCTCACCCCCGTGGGAACCACATTTTTAGGTGGACGCGGACGAGGAGACAGGAATCCTTTAGGAGGTGAAGGACATCAGCAGTAGCAGGGACAGCAGTAAAGTCTCAGGTGGAGACATTGACTGTCATGTCATGTTCAGATGTATATAGAAGTCCTATGTGTCGTCTCTGTACTCTCAGGTCCTTGGAGTAGTAGTTAATGATTTCGAGATTTTGGCTTAGTGCCTCGAGGGTTTTATACTACCTGTGTACAGTTAAGACAGAGTAGTTAATGTTTGTATTCCTCGAGAAGCAAAAGTACATGAGATGTATATATATGAACCAGGATGTAAAGTTTTACTTTGGTTCTGAATGAAAGAGTTTTCCTATGAATGGATCCCTTTGCAAAAAGTTTTAATTTTTAGTGATTTTCGATAATCTGCTGCTTGATGAACGCTTCCGCATTAGTTAATTATGTTTTTATGAGTTGTATGCCACAATTTAGTGGTATCAGAGCTCTAGGTTCGCTGAGTCTACAGAGACATAGAACTAAGATTGTAGAAGTATGTTCTAAGTGTCTTCCAGTTTATCTGATAGTATCTTCTGCTCACATAGGAGAAGAAGAACTTGAAGATGTCTGGACAACATGAAGAACATGCTGCTGAGGGAAGCACTGCTGCACCAGGAGGAGGTGCAAGAGACCAGGATAGGGAAGGGCCTGCACCTGAACAGTCTCAGATTGACCCAACTGTGATAGAAAATCCAGCCCTTCATGCTTTATTTGAGAAATTCCTGACAGCCATTACACATATGGCAGACAAGATGCCACCACCTGTACCTAGGGTACCAACCCATTATGAGGGTTATGGAGCCGGCAAGACTTTTGAGAGACTTCGCCGGGTTGGAGCCATAGATTATGTTGTTACATCTGATCCAGCAGATGCTGATCTGTGGCTGACAGAGCTAGAAAAGGCTTTTAGGATCCTTGATATTCCTGAAGCTGAAAAAGTAAGACATGTTGTATACTTATTAAAAGGAAGTGCTGGTCATTGGTGGATGATAGAGGAAGATAAGAGACCAGGTGAAGAAATTGGATGGGAGGTATTTCGACGAGAATTCGTTAGTAGATACCTCCCTAAGACGTATCTAGATGAGAAGATATCTCAATTTGAGAGGATTGAACAAGGACAGATGAACATTAGCGAATATGAAGCTAAGTTCATGGAGTTATTGCGGTTTTGTCCGCAAATGGCAGTTAGTGATGAGGAAAGAATTCGGCATTTTGAGAAGGGGTTGAACGCTGAACTCACCACTTCTGTGTCTGCTTTAGAGAACAGGGAGAGGTTTGCCACCTTTGTGGAATCAGTAAGGAGGATAGAGAGGTCTAAAATTGAGAAACGACAGACTAGTAACAAGAAGGTGTATAGTCATACTCAAAAACAAAAGTCTGAAAGTTTTAAGAAGCCGAGATTTTCTGTATCGACGACATCATCAAGATTCCATACCCAGACACAATGGATGCCAAGTAGATATAGGGATCATAGTAATGATCCAAGAAGAGCCCCCAGTATAGCATCAACATCGAGAACTGGATCTCACCGACCCTATTTTGCGACCAGGGTCTGCTATTAATGTAGACAACAGGGACATCCAACAAGGGATTGTCCATACGGGAATCCAATGATGACTCAACCTCAGGGGCAGAGTCAACAAGAATCACAAAGGAGACAGTTTCCTAGTAACAATAGAGGACATGGACAGTCGTCCCAGGCAGGTCAGAGGAAATAAAGTCATTTTGACATTTCATTTTCTGATTCTATGTGCTAAAGATATGAAAGTAGTTGTTTTTGAATTCTTTTGACTAGTCCTATAAGGACACAAGGGAGATGAGAACTTATATCTTACTCAATGTTCCTTAAAATGTTTGATAATCTCTCTTATCTGTATGTTAAAAGATGAGATTTAGAAATGATACCTGGAGGAAAATCTAGGAATGGGAAATCTTGTGTGTATAATGATATGAAAAGCAAGGAATATGATAGCATGTAAGTGCATACTACTTGATCTCAGTATTTGTAAACCCTGGCCAGGTATACAACTATTGATGAAAAAGTAAGTATGGAAACTCTTAGATTGATATCTTTTTTATTGCTATGATCAAGAAGTCATTCTAATACAATCTAATGAGTATCATGAAATAAGAAATATGGAACCAATAAAGGAAGATGCTTTGTGCAATTCCAATAAAGGAAGATGCTTTGTGCAATTCCAATAAAGGAAGATGCTTTATGCAATTCCAATAAAGGAAGATGCTTTGTGCAATTCCAATAAAGGAAGATGCTTTGTGCAATTCCAATATAGGAAGATGCTTTGTGCAATTCCAATATAGGAAGATGCTTTGTGCAATTCTAATATAGGAAGATGCTTTGTGCAATTCCAATATAGGAAGATGCTTTGTGCAATTCCAATAAAGGAAGATGCTTTGTGCAATTCCAATAAAGGAAGATGCTTTGTGCAATTCCAATAAAGGAAGATGCTTTGTGCAATTTCAATAAAGGAAGATGCTTTGTGCAATTCCAATAAAGGAAGATGCTTTGTGCAATTCCAATATAGGAAGATGCTTTGTGCAATTCCAATAAAGGAAGATGCTTTGTGCAATTCCAATATAGGAAGATGCTTTGTGCAATTCCAATATAGGAAGATGCTTTGTGCAATTCCAATAAAGGAAGATGCTTTGTGCAATTCCAATAAAGGAAGATGCTTTGTGCAATTCCAATAAAGGAAGATGCTTTGTGCAATTCCAATAAAGGAAGATGCTTTGTGCAATTCCAATAAAGGAAGATTCTTTGTGCAATTCCAATATAGGAAGATGTTTTGTGCAATTCCAATATAGGAAGATGCTTTGTGCAATTCCAATAAAGGAAGATGCTTTGTGCAATTCCAATAAAGGAAGATGCTTTGTGCAATTCCAATAAAGGAAGATGCTTTGTGTAATTCCAATAAAGGAAGATGCTTTGTGCAATTCCAATAAAGGAAGATGCTTTGTGCAATTCCAATAAAGGAAGATGCTTTGTGCAATTCCAATATAGGAAGATGCTTTGTGCAATTCCAATATAGGAAGATGCTTTGGGAAGTTCCAATAAAGGAAGATGCTTTGTGCAATTCCAATAAAGGAAGATGCTTTGTGCAATTCCAATAAAGGAAGATGCTTTGTGCAATTCCAATAAAGGAAGATGCTTTGTGCAATTCCAACCCTAAACAAAAAGGAAAATGCTATGTAACATTACCAATTACATAGAGTTTGCTAAGTGAACTTTATAAATAAAGGATTGCTGAGTAAATTATATCTGTTAGATATATATGTTTCTCTTTTGGTATATATTCTTGAGTAATGATTGAAGTATGTTCTTTTATGTTTCTTCCTTTCAATGATATGGACATCATATGTTAGGGGTTTATGCTCTGCATAAACATTGATGAGGTTGAGCTAATGAAAGGAGCTTTGTGTGGAATCACAAAGTTCATGATATCCCCATGATATTAAGATGATATGTAGAGACTTGAGGGCATGATTAATGAACAATCTATCCCTTCTTTTCTTGGGATTTCGAGGACGAAATCCTTGTTAGGGGTTTATAATTTGTAACATCCCTGACCTGGGTTATGAATTAACCCTAGATGTTTTGTCTAATAAGGTTGAGTAGATTATTAATCTTATCTTGGGAAAAGTAATTAGGCCTCATAAGAAACTTATGTTTCAATTTTGGTCTTGTTTGAACAATGTTGAAACAATGTTTGCTTATTTTGGACCAAAGTGCAAATTACCCAAGTTGAGGGGTTAAATTGCAAATGTTGCATGGTAAGATGTTCCTCTGATGTTGAGACATCATAAGAATGAATATAATGTAGTGGTATGGTTTTCACAAGTTTGGGCACCAAGATTAAGCTTGTAAAGCAGTGTTGTGCATTAAAACCTAGTTTTGGTGAAAAGTGCAATTTACCCAAAAACTAGGGTTCAATATGCAAAGTACCACTTCAATAAGGTCTCTAATGTTTCTTGGAATCATGTAGAGCAAATAAAATAAGATGGGTGCCTCATTTGAATTAAGTTGGAGGAGAGAGAATCTTGATATTAAAATAATCAAGATTAATGCCTAACTGAAACCCTAATTTGATTTAGGGCAAAAATGAATAAAAATAATTGAAGGGATTTCAACCAAAATGTTTTGGGTTGATTTTGAATAATGATGAACGTTCCTTTGCCAAGATAAGGAACGAAAATATCCTAAGTAGGTGAAATTCCACTCACCTTATTATAAGGAAAAGAATTCCCACTCAAAAAGATATATTATTATTATAATGGATTAAGGTGCTTAATTTCTTTTCCATTAATTCTTGGATAATGAAGAGCTTTTACGAAAGTTTGAAGGTGGTTTCGTGATCAAGTAATGAAGGAGGATTAGGGGGAAATTAGTATGGAATTAAAAGAAAATGATTTCATTTTCTCTTTCATAAAAGACACATATACATGTTCTTTATATATACTTATTTCAATAACACATAAGGAACGAACCCTTAGTCTTTTCCTCCTCATTCTTGCTTTGGCCGACCTAGGGAGAGTCCAGGAGCAGGAGAAGGACGAACACCACCTGTTGGTAAGGTTAGATCATCTTCTACCTTGGATTCATGGTGAAAACCCTAAATCAATGCTTGATTCTAGGTTTTCTTCACTCGATTTCCATTTCTAGCCATTCATTTCATCCAAAAGCTCAAGAACGAACCTTGGATATCTTCTGGAGCTTCATCCACCATTAAATACACGGAGCTTGAAGCTTGGAGATCAAATTTGAGGCGGGTTTTATAACTTAAACCCTTAAACATTGCTATTGCATCAATTCTCTATGCTTTGTTGATTGATTTCTTCAATTTGATACACTCTTGTTTCCTTGCTGCAATTTCCATCAAGAACGGTTGCTGTTCTTGGTTGTTAGAAGGAAGGGTATGATGACATCATCCTAGATGCTTATCCAAAGAAAATTACCAAGCAAAACCGTTTTGATAGCTACTCCAAATCGTTTTAATTTGATTGGCTATGCGGTTTCAGCAAACCGTTTAAGGGAAAACGGTTTGAGACCGTTTGGGAGAAAACGGTCTCAAGACCGTTTGAGATGGTTGACCAAGCATTGACCGTTTGGGAATTTTGTTCCTAATTATGTATGTTGATAACCCTCCAAATTTGAGGGATTAACTCGAAAGGAATCGAGAGTTGAAGGCCAATCAATTAGGCAATCAGATTGAATTATGTGCTGATTTTCAACCTTATTAACTTGACCTGTTTGGGAAAACGGTCTCAAGACCGTTTGAGATGGTTGACCAAGCATTGAACGTTTGGTATTCCTGTTAATAATTATGTTGGTTGATTACCCTCCAAAGTTGAGGGATTAACTCCAAAGCAATCGTGAGTTGAAGCCTAATCAATTAGGGAAACCTAATTGGATTAAGTGCTGCTTTTCAATCTGATTTAATTGAACTTTTTGGGCAAACGGTCTCAAGACCGTTTGAGTGCGTTGACAAAGCATTGACCGTTTGGTATTACTGTTCCTAATGATGTGATCTAATGACTCACCAAATTTTATGGATTAATTCTAAACGAGTCATGAGTTGAAGGCTAATCAATTGGGCTAACCCTAATTGAAATCAGTGCTGAAATCACAATGAGCTAATTTGCGATTTTGGGTTGATTAGCCCAAACGGTCTCAAGACCGTTTGGGGGATCATCCAAAAGGTCTCAAGACCGTTTGGGGATCACCCCAAGACCGTTTGGAGGTCTGGGGTCAAGTATAGTTGACCAATTGAAGGTCCAAAGGTACCAAATCATACTGTAACTAAATGCTGATTTGTTGATCAACTCGATAGACCAATCCATGATGATTTTTCACTAAAGTCCAAAGGTTGGATGGGCCAAACGGTCTCAAGACCGTTTGGAGCTCATCCAAACGGTCTCAAGACCGTTTGGTGGTCACCCAAGACCGTTTGGAGGTCTAGGGTTGAGTATAGTTCAGTGGTTGAAGGTCTAAAGATATCAAGTTGATCTGCAATAGATTGCTGATTTGGTGAGCACTTCAATGAACCAAACCTTAATTGGATTGCTTAGATTTGAGTGATATGATGGGAAAACGGTCTCAAGACCGTTTTGAGGTCATCCAAACGACCTCAAGACCTTTTGGTGGTCACCCAAGACCGTTTGGAGGTCTAGGGTTGAGCATGGTTAGGTGTTTGAAGGTCCAAAGGTACCAAGTTGTTATACAATGCAATGCTGATTTGGTGATCAATCCAATGATCCAAACCTTAATTGGATGGCTTGGATTTGAGTGATATGATAGGAAAACGGTCTCAAGACCGTTTGGAGGTCATACAAACGACCTCAAGACCGTTTGGGGTCAGGTCATACCCAATTTGGATAATGGTTCAATAGTTTCAAAGTAACCAATCTTGCATTGATGAGTGTTGTTGGATCTTCGATTCCAAACCCTAATTCAATTGAATCAAGCCCTAATTGATGACCAATTGAGGGTCAATTGAGGGTCAAATTATTTGAAGGTTGACCTATTAAACTCAATTGAAGTATGAGCATGTCCAATTGATGATTGGTTCCATGAATTCAATGGTTGAAGGTCCAATGCAATCAATTGAAACACAATTAGTAGCATGATTGATGATCAACTTCAAAGCTCTAATTGGTGTTTATAAACCCTAATCCCATTGAGATCAGACCATAATTGAAGTCCCAATTGAGGGGTGAGCCATGATTCAAATGATGATTGAGTTGATGATCCAATTGGTTGAAGTTCCATTGATTAGAATTGTGTGTGGTTCAATTTGGCTAATTCATTTGGATACCTTATGTAATGGAGGTCCAATGTGATGATGAATGTACTATTGATCCAATGATGATTAGTAATGACAATCAATGAAAGTACAGAGGTTGAAACCCTAATAGTACCTAAGTGATTAAGTGTCAATTAAGGGATGAATCCCTAATTGCTTATAGGATCGATGACTTGATACACTATGTTAATCATAGTTGTATGTACACGACTAAAGAGTTGATATGACCTAATCAAGTTAATAAGTTGATAGCATGAATTCATACATGAATATGATTCATGTGGTGATTAAGGGTTATGATCCTTAAGCAAAAAGATCATGAAACCCTAAACATGAACATAAACCCTAATTGACAGGGTTATTGAACTCAAACCCTAGTTGAGGGTGTATCCATGTGAAACCCTAATTGAAGGTGTATCCATGTGAAGCCCTAACTGAGGGTGATTTTATGAGAAACCCTAATTGGGAATGATTAGTAAACCCTAATTATGGGCAATGTGATATGAAACCCTAATGAAGGGTGATGCTATATGCAATCCCTATTCTAATGAAGGGAAATGGTATGTGAAACCATAATCCCCTAATAAAAGAATAGAATTCATACTTGAATATGATACATGAGATTTGTGATGGAAATCCTAATCCTATTAAAGGATTAAGGGTAATACTGATACATGAGATGTGTGATGGAAATCCTAATCCTGGTAAAGGATTAAGGGTAATACCCTTGAATTATTAATATATTGTTTTTGCATGGTGATGATAGATAATTGATGTGCTGCTATCATATGTGCTAACCATACAGGTATCATGAGATGATGAGCATAGCCAGGTATGAGCTATGATGTGTTATTAGTTTGAATTTGTTTATTGGGCCTTGTGTGCCATAATATACCTTGTGCCCGGTAAGAGGTAGCAAGAGAGTTGATGGGCCTCAAGTGCCATGATGGATGCTTGTATAACAAGTATCATGCTTATCTTAGTCAGATGACCTAAAGGTGTTAATTGCTGGAGAATGTGGTAACAATGCTCAGGTGATGAGCTAAGGGTTTAATTACCCAGAATCACATGTTAGTGCATTGAAATTGTGAAGGGATGAGAATTCCCAGTGTTGAAATAAGGGATTGAGATCCCAACACCTTGTGAAAAGAGTGTGGCTACGGGCCATGACTCCACAATGATAATGCCAGGCTTTAGATATATGATCTAAGCCTGAAGAACGTTAATGCAGTGATAATGATTTTGTAGTTTGAATAGATGTTATACATGTTCTTCATATTCCTTAAAGGATAAATGATATGTTGATTCTATTTTAACTGTAATGCTTCTGACATAGAATGATGTTCTAAACTGTTAGACATTTACCTGCTGTCAATTAAATATGATTTCTCTGTTCATATTTATCTTCTTAAGTTACAATAACAATGTTTCTGGCGGAGAGTTATATCTCTCGCTGGGGCAATTTTTATAATTGTCTCACCCCTGTGGGAACCACATTTTTAGGTGGGCGCGGACGAGGAGACAGGAATCCTTCAGGAGGTGAAGGACATCAGCAGTAGCAGGGACAGCAGTAAAGTCTCAGGTGGAGACATTGAATGTCATGTCATGTTCAGATGTATATAGAAGTCATATGTGTCGTCTCTGTACTCTCAGGTCCTTGGAGTAGTAGTTAATGATTTCGAGATTTTGGCTTAGTGCCTCGAGGGTTTTATACTACCTATGTATAGTTAAGACAGAGTAGTTAATGTTTGTATTCCTCGAGAAGCAAAAGTATATGAGATGTATATATATGAACCAGGATGTAAAGTTTTACTTTGGTTCTGAATGAAAGAGTTTTCCTATGAATGGATCCCTTTGCAAAAAGTTTTAATTTTTAGTGATTTTCGATAATCTGCTGCTTGATGAACGCTTCTGCATTAGTTAATTATGTTTTTATGAGTTGTATTCCACAAACTTGGAGGGGTCTATTTTTTAGAAACACATGTTCACCTACAATGAAGTGTAAATCAGTACGATTTGCATCAGAATATGAATTCTTTTGATCCTGGGCTCTCTTTAGCCTCTACTTGATCAAAGTGAATTTATCATATATAACTACATTTCTTCTGACTTGAGAAAGGCCCTCTCACTAACAACCTCCCAATGAATCAATGACTAAAACTTCCTCCCATAAAGAGCTTTATACATAGGCATCTTGATGTAGGCTTGATATCTATTATTATGAGAAAAATCAGCTAAGGCCAGGTATTTCTACCATGATCCACCCCAATTGAGAACACATGCTCTCAACAGATTTTCTAAAGTTTGAATCATCCTTTCTGACTGACCATCAGTTAGGGGGTGAAAAGTTGTACTAAATTTAGTCTTGTACCGAGTTCCTCTCAAACTTGTTTCCATAATTTTGAAGTGAAATTAGGGTAACAATTGGAAATCATTGAACTCAGAACATCATGTAAGAGGAATATCTCTCTAATATACAACTCAACTAGGTCTAACACCTTGGCAATAACATTTAGGGATAGGAAGTGTACTGACTTGGTTAAATAATCTAACACAAGACATAGAGCATCATGTACTTTTCTCATCTTAGTAAGACCCACTATAAAATGCATAGTGATGTGATCCCATTTCCACTCAAGGATCTCAATCGATTATAGTAATCCACTGGGTTGTTGGTGTTCATCCTTTATCATCTGGCACATGAGACAACTAGCCACATATGATGATATCTCTCTCTTCATTCTAGGACACCAAAAGTATAGTTGTAGGTCGTAAACATCTTTGTGGTGTTGGGGTGTACTATATACTTAGATCCATAAGCCTCTTGAAAGATATGAATCTTTAAGAGTCAATCCTCAGGAACCCAAATTCAACTTTTACACTAGATTCCACAATCAACATCAACTGAGAGGTGCGGTTGAGGATCTTAATGTTATCCAAACATATTCAATCTTCTAATGGTTGTGGAGTCCATCTAGTAAAATCCTCCAATTTTGTCCATTGGGTAGATAGGATAGTCACACATCCAAGCTTTTTCCAACTGAGGGAATCAACCAGTGCATTATCTTTTCTCAGGTGATAGGCGATGGTGAAATCATAGTCTTTCATGTACTTCATCCATCATCTTGGTCTTAAGTTCACATCTTTCTGAGCCAGGAGATACTTCAAACTTTATTGATCGGTGATGATTTCAAAGATAGCTCCATATAGATAATGTCGCCACATTTTTAAGGTATGAATAATTACCACTAACTCTAGATCATGTGTTGGGTAGTTCACTTCATTTGGATGGAGTTGTTTTGAGGCATAGGCAAAAACATGATTATTATTTTCTAACACACAACTAAGTCAGATCTTTGACGCATCAGTGACGACTATAATTTTTCACTTCCTGAAGGTAGAGTCAACACGGGAGCTGAGGTCATCTTCTTAACCTCTTAGAATAATGCTTCACACACGTCAGACCATACAGACTTCTCATCCTTTCGAATGAGCTTGGTAAGGGAAAAAGTTGTTTTTGAGAAATCCTTGATGAATCACTGGTAGTACCCCACCAATCCTAGAAAGATACAAATCTCAGATGGGTTCTTTGGCACTGGATAATCACATATAGCTGACACCTTAGAAGGTTCCACAGAGACGGTCCCTCTGGATATAATGTGTTCAAGGAACATGACATGGTCTATTCAAAAATCGGACTTTAAAAACTTCATGTAGATCTACTTTCTCAGGATATCAAGGACTCCAACAAGGTGATCAAGGTGTTGTTCTAGGTCATCAGAGTAAACCAGGATGTCATCTATGAACATTATGACAAAGGAGTCAATGAACGGTTGTACACATTGTTCATAAGGTTCATAAACACACTCGAGGCATTGGAAAAACCAAAAGGCATGAACAAGAACTTATATTGTCCATAGTGGGTTCAAAAAGAGGTTTCTAGAACATGTTTTTTCTTAACTTGCAACTGGTGGTATCCCGATCTCAAATCAATCTTCAAGAAAACATGAGCTAACTTCAGTTGGTCAAACAAGTCATCTATATGGGGTGGAGGATACTTATCCTTAATGGTTGTATGATTTATCATTCTATAGTCAATGCACATACAAAGAGATCATTCCTTCTTTTTCACAAAGAGGATGGGTGCTCCCCACGGAGAAGTGCTAGGTTTGATGATGTCTCTTTCTAGAAATTCTAATAGTTGTTTTTTTAGCTCAAGCAACTCAACAGGGGCCATCCTGTAAGGTGTCTTGAAAGTGGGATTAATCTTGGGATCTAGTTCTGTTGAGAAGTCCACTTCTCTTTCTAGATGAATGCCATGAAAATCATCTAGGAATGCATCTACATAGTCCCTGACTACCTCTATTTCCTATAAGGGTCACCCCTTAGGCTCTGACTCAGTAACTACTGCTAGGAATTCCTAACAACCTTTAGCCATCATCTGATCTGCCTTCATGGTTGACACATACTTGCTAGTGTTAGCATCCTTCCTACCTCTAATGATAAAGGATGGGTGATATGGTCTCTCTATTCTTATTATCTTTTACCTACAATCTATTTTTTCATTATAAGTATAAATCCAATTCATTCTAATTATTGCATCAAAGTCATTCATATCTAGGAGAATAAAATATATAGGGAGTTCATTATTCATATATTTAATAGGTATGACAAGTTTCCTAAAGAGAGAAAAAAATACCCGACCACTAGGAGTAGTGACTTCTAAAACATATCCTAAATACTTGAAATCCAGATAAAACATAGTTGCAAGATTTCTTGAAATAAAAGTATTGATATAAATAGAGTCCAATAAAGCTTTTACATTTGTCCAGTAATATCAAGAACACCTACATTGGATTCATGATAGTCAAACTACTATGAATATCATATTGAAGTATAGAAAAAGAGCTCTAAGGAGGGTTACCCTCTATCAAATGGTTGACATTCGCTTGATCCTCTTCATTATCAATAGAAAAGATTCATGCTTGTTGACGCTTCTCTTGCAACTGGAGCCATTCCTGGTGGAGCTACATCTACTGATTGTGTTGCTGCTACTGGTTGGGATGCCACTAGTTTGTCGCCATTGGTTCTTGATCTGGTAGAGGAGGGAGGGGACAGTTGGACACAAAGTGTCCCTCCTGATGATAACAAAAGGACACTCAATTTTCATAGCAATACTTTCCAGGGTGTCTCTTCTTGCATATACGACATTTAGGATGACGGTTCTCTTATTGAGGCTTATCCTTTCCTCCATTCCTTCTTTACCATTATTTCATCCTTATCCTTTTCTATGATCATTCCTAGGGGAAATATACCTTTAGTGAACCCTAGGTATCCTTTGGATGGGTTCTGTGCAGGTACAACCATCTTCTCCATGTCTAGGGTGAAGTTAATCACCTCGATGAATCTTTTATGCTTACTTGCCATCATATGAGGCTTGATCAGAGGCTGCATGTGTTCCACGAAATGTTCCACTCGACGTTCTTCAGCCATCATGTATATGAGATTCTCCAGGAGGTGGAACTTGTACGGAAAATTTGTAACTGTCATGTTTTCATGGTAAAGGAACATGAATTGCTTTCCCTTCTCTTTCTTTGTAGAGGTTCATATGAATTTTGTAGAGAAGATAATACAAAAGTTTGTCCAAGCCATTAGTTCTTCATTTAGATCTCATCCCATGATACAATTCTCCTATGATGTCTTTCTTGCTCCTTCAAGAAGGTGAGTGACAAAGAGAACCATTTTCCTGACTGCACGTCTAAAATACGGAAGCCATTTTCCACTTCTAGGAGCCAGGCGTTTGCTTTGTCAATCACCTTGGTTTTGTCTTCACACCAAAAATTTCCTATATTTAGCTTGACAAAGTCCTAAATGGTGGCTCTTAGATGAGGGTGAACTAGTAGAGGCTCACTATTCTCATCTCTGGCGATATGCTTGAGGGCCAAGATACTAATGGACTCAATGAGCTTATTTTGTTGCTCCATCCAAACTCTATCGGGGGTGTGTGTCGCCACTTACCCAACTGCGTGTCAGGACCAACAATAGGGTCATCCTTGGTGTTGGCCTCATCTTCTAACATAGGTTCACCTTTATGGTCATCATCAGGGCTCGGGATGTCAAAGGGGACATGCTTAACCTCGAGGCCTTTCTCCTCGGGAGGCATCTTCTGACCTCTTCCGCTTCTTGAAGGACTCTTCCTCCATAGCCCTCCTCTACTTCTCTAAAGACCTCATCTTCCTATGGAAGGGCCTATCCTATGAGTGATCCTGGGGAATGTCAAAGGGGATGGTGTTGTTCTTGGTGCGGGCCATACTGGTTCACATAAATAGATGATTAACCTTAGTATAATGTTTAGGGCATTAAGACTATAAATAATGTCCATTACATCTTTGTTACATTCATTTTATGATTTGGCAGATGATTCCTTAACCCTAATAACCCTAATTTCTCATAAAGGGGTAAAAGAAACATCTTTCAGGTGCCTAGGGTTTTGAGAGCGAATTAAGAGGTAGGGAAGGGATGAAATTAAATGAGAAGAAATCCTAGAGGTATTTTATTTCAAGTAAATTCCTCTAACTTTACCCAAGAAGGATGCACGGGTTCGAGAATCCTCATAAGTCGACTAGTGGTTTGGAGGAATTTTTTCTCCCAGATCATGGTACCTTTTAGACACCATTGTCTTTAGAAAGTACTCTTTATAATTCCCTTGGGCTCTATGGAGTTTTATAAAATTAGTTAATTATTCAAGGTTAAATGGTAATCTGGGATCTAATACCAAATGTTATGAGCTCGTCCCCCTGTTATCCCCAGAAAAATGTGGACCAAGAGGGAAAGGGCCATAATCATAATTACGACATCGGGATTAGCAAGTAACCATACCAATCAATATTTTTCATTATATGGAAAAAAGCTTTATAACAAGATAACCACTCCTCAGTGGAGTTTGCATGGAATGCAAATCTAATGTTTGCAAAAGAAATATATTCCATCCAACCACAATCCACCATAATTACATTAAATCTTTTCTTTTGGTTCCTTCCTCTCTGGATGTTCATCTTCCATCATTAATTGTAGGTTACTAGAATTTCAACCTAAAACGTCGTGAAACAAAACATGGTCAGTATAACAAATTATATTGGTATATAGGGGAAACAAAATATGCACATGTATGAGTAACGACATAGTCATCCATATTTTCAATTAACAAAGATAATCAAAACACCATTTGAGTTCTTTAACTTCTCAACCCTTAATCTCTATTGCATACACACTCAATGGGGGCACCCAATCTTTCCATACATTCTCTCTCTGGGAGTATTACTTTGATCTACCCACTCTCTATGGGTGTTTTCCATCTATACCCACTCACTGAGGGTATTCATGATATCATACTCACTCTCTGGGAGTGTTTATTAGTTGACTCAGTCTCTGGGGGTACTTTCCATAATTATCATGCATGCATTTAAATTAGAGATATTATTTTGGGATTGAGCAAACTATTTATTTTATACTATGATACTCATATGGGCTTTATATATTTCAAAAATTAAATGAACAATCAAGTAGTTAATTAACAATCCATTCAGAAAAACCTCAAGAAAGCCACATAAATCATAGGCGTAACCATATACCTCTCTCAAGAGTGACTCGATGTCTAAAAAAAGGCAATAAAAGAAACCAATCAAGCAACTACTCGTAAATTAAAGCATATGTATTATTTTTTTTACTACCATTAAGACTAATTTGGGGCCCATGCTCGGGTTTTGGGGTCATTCCCAAACCCTAATTACCACTTTTAATTCCTTTTTGGTTTATAAACCCTAATTCTACCATTATATACATTTTTTGCAACCATAGAGACTAATTTTCATTCATCCTTCTCTCTACTACAGGACAAAGTTCATAAAGACATACATTAACATCAATGGTGAGACAAGGTGGTTTACTGGATGAAAAAGTAAAGGAAGAGACTGACATAACAAAAAAATGAGCTATACTATCTTCTACATAGTTATGCAATCAAGGGATGAAAGCAATATGTGGTTTTCCAACATCCTCACAAAGCATCCTGAGATGCCTCATGTGTGGTGTGAATTTGCTTGCTGGGGGAATTGCTTGAGTAACAGTCTCTATTGTTGAGGTTGCATATGACAAAATGGATAGAGAGTGCCATCCTATAATTTTGTAAAGCTCTAGGGTGCTGATGACACCTTGGATTTCATCTTCCAATGTCGAGCTAGCATGGCTGGTCAAACCATAGCCCATGACGAAATTGCTTTGATCATATATACTACAAAAAAAAGGGTCTTTAACTATATAAAAAAATTTATAGCAAAAAACCCATATTTTGTAGCTAAAGGCTTTAACTACATATTTCTTTACACATACAAGTTGTAGTATATGCTCGTATAGCTAAAGCCTTTAGCTATATTTTTCAAATATGTAGTTAGATAATCTATTCGCTGCAAATTCATATGTATCTGGAAGCGTAGCTAGATATTGTCCTTACATATTTAAATATAAGAATAATTATAGCTAAATGTATGACTACAATTGCATATATAGTCACTATGTAGCAAAAACATGAAGTTAATACATTTTTTATGTATTTAGTGTGTAGGGAAAGGCAGCAATTACTATATACATATATATGTAGTTGATTATGCATCTAGCTACATATGTAATGCCATTTAGTACACATACTTATATGCTTAGCTCGACTATATATATATATATATTGTAATTTTTTAGTACACAAGCTCTTTTAGTAACAAAATTGTAGTATTTAGAGCAAGTTATGCTCATTATGCCAATAATCTTAATTTCATTTATAATGAAACGTCGAATGTACATGGGGAGGACGTATACCTTTCCCCTATTACACAATGTGTACAAAGAAAAGTATATACATATATCAAAGATTCAGTGGGCTACTAACATCTTTGTGAAAGAGTTGTGTCTTTCTCGGCCAGTTTTAACATCATTATTGTCTTCTTCTTTTGTTTGAGCTCTTGTTGTTTGGCCAACATCGTCCAAAAGCACCCGAGATAAGAAACTAAAAAGAGCCTTCTAAGCAGAGATAGAAGGAATATCGTCCCTACGAAGTTGGTTTCAAGCTAACAGTGACTGTTCAAATATATACACATGTCTATGAAATGCAGCCTTCTCATAGTAGCAAAGAGCCATATCAAATTGCAACATATCATGATACATTGTTGCGTCTGTGGATGTTGCTGCAGCTGTAACTGGGTGGGCCTGGGCTTCAAATGGAGATGCATCATCATGCTTCACAGGAGAGCACATGTTGTGCTGGGGCTGTCTTAGATACTTCTTATACTCTGTATCTGAATTCTTGACATTGTTAAGCTCAATCTCTAATTCAGGTAATGGAAGCTGCTACAATGGCGAAGCTTGTACTTCTCTTAATCATGAAAATAAGGTTTTACAAATGGGGAGGCATTAAAAATAAGGTAAAGATCATCCAAATAGTTTAATAAAGATATATAAGCATTCATACATGGCATAAATGAAGGTTGCTATGAGAACAAGATGACAAAATTAATACCTTGAAGAGACAAGAAGTATCTAGGCAACTCATCCATGTTTTTTTGCAGCCAAAGTATTGTATGGGAGACAAAAATAAAAGCCGAAGTCCTATCAAATAATCTCATTACATACTCAGCGCATAAATGGATGAAGTTTTACATTCTATAAATGTATATTTTGGTATTCTCATTTACTGGTATTTGACTATTGCTAGAGTATGTGAAATCCAAATTGAGCACTTTATTCTCGATCACTGGGTTAGAATAATTGACAAAGTAAGCATGTTATTGTAGACTTCTTTTGAAAGTGCGCACTCTGTTTGGTTAACTTGGTGGCCTAGAATTTGAAGGAAAAAAAGGAGTACAAAAGCTTCTTGATTGAACCTGGATTGTGTGCCTGAAGGCACCACAAGACATGAAATGTCAAACAGCTAACTCAATCTAAGTAAGAGAAATTCATCAGTGTTATGGTTGATAAAATCTGGTAATAAAATACTAAAACAAATTAGAGTGCATCTATGACCAATCTAGTTGATAAAATAGATCATATTTACTTGATATTTAACAAAACATAAACCTCAACTCAGCATTACGACGAGATGCTAAAATCTGCATATACCTTGGTTAGTTTTGGAACCATCATCTCTTATTAGAGTTGTTGATCATCCTCATGCTTTTGCTTCTTTCCTGTCTAGCAATTCACTGATAGAAGAATAATGCAGTTATTAATTCACAGATAGAAGAATAATGCAGTTAGCAATTCACTGATAGTCACTTTATTAATCAGACTACCGGCTTGGCGATATACATGACACAAGCATGGACAACTAGCATGATTTTTGAGTTCACCCAATGTTATGTAGATAGAAACCATGTCATGTTCGATCTGATCCACTAGAGGATACAAGCTCTCATCTAGCATCTGCGCACATATAATACGCTATAAAACTTATAGCTCAAGACATATGTTTCATATTAACTCTAGAGAAAATAAGCATGTGAAGTATTGTTTAGAAGAGATGACTCATGATATCCACAAAAGGTAAACGAGGAGGTGTTAACTTTGAACATGAAATATATCTCATATATCTAACCTGGAAATGCATTCAAAAACTTGTAGCATATGATACAAAATAATTAAAATAGCTCCAGCAAAGTTTAGGTCAACACTCAACTTAAAACAAGATCAATCTTCAAAAACAGGACTCATCCATTTGCAAGAAAATCATAGGACAAGAACAACTTTAATCCATGTTTAGTTTGCTACTATTAAGCATTACCAAAAATCACAGGTCATCATAGAATAACCAAAATCTTCACTAGACAATTATCTCAGAGACTATCTCAGAAGGTATCATAAATCAAGCATAAGTGCAAAGAACATAATTATGAACTATAGTCTTTATTAGATCTGAGAATTTAGGTCCATGACATGGGGAATCCCCTAATTTTACCTTTGAACATAGTGTCATTCCTTTACATCCAGATAACATAAAGATTAAAGTAGCAGAGACTTCAGGTTACCACTTTAAATCAGCTCTCTTTTTCTTGAGTAGTTAGACAGAGATTAAGGTAGCAAGTTCAAGCCAAACTCACATAGCAGAACCAGGTTAGCCTCCAAGATAATAATCACTAGCCAAACATAGAAGAGATTTGGGTTTAGACATGCTTCATAAACAACCAACATGCAAACTGATAAGTAAGAAACTAACCACAATTTGTAATAAGCACGTAGAAGGGTAAAAACCATAGCATCATAGATCAAACCATACTATATATTCTTTCTCATGACAAAGTCCAAAATTTACAAACTTTTTTTACTACTGCATTAATGTTTACTTTATTTCATTCAATATTCAAAACTAGGATATGGAAAAGAAAAAGAAGTGCTAAAAAGCAAACATGCCCACAACAAACCCAGAAGGCCAAGAATGGAAAAATGAAATAGAAGGCCAAGAAACAAGTTAGCTTCATCTAAGGTCTTCCTAGCAGCTACATAAATAGTCAGACTTGACTCAGCTGCATCACAAAAAGAAGGCATATGCATAAATCTGAATCATAAAGTAGCCTCACCCTGGAGGGAAAAATCAACATGCTTCAATTAGCATATCACCAATTTCAATCTAGGAAGCACCACAAACCATGGGCATGCAATCCACTACTAAAATAGAGAGAACAACCATACTAACTGAGCTTATAGAGCATCAGTAAATGTTAATTCATAATCTTCTCAACAACTTAAAGAACTTATCTAGCAATTCATGATTGACTTGGTAGCTCAAGGTGTCAAAAGAATAAATTATCCAACATATATTAAATATCAAGCTAGGTTGCACACTAGACCTTGCAAAATAGAGAGAATTCATACAGAAAACATCGGGTGTTATTCTCTTCTCCTGTGAAAATAGACCCATCGGTCCTCATAAATGATAAGACTTTTTTCATGTTTTAGCTTTTACACACACAAGTCAGTAGAAAAAGGAAGTTTGAGTATATAAGAACAAATGCAGTTGCAGTAGTCTAATTGGTGACTATTACTAGCTCAGAGAGCATGAGAGGGAATATAGGTTTGTCCTCAATCTATCCAAGGTGCGAACAAGAAGATAAAAGCTTGTTGCACTCAGTCTAAGGTTGCAACTGGAGAAAACTCATTTGAGAGCTACTAATATGATGTGTTATGTCAGCTATATTCTTTAGGAGCAACCTACAAAAGATTAAGGATGATTGGATACATTGAGGACATTAAAATACCTCATCTTATAAATGAGTGCAAGCTGACAAGTAAAATATCTTTACACATTACTTATGCTAGATGAGGGACCTCAGATAGTGTTTAGAAAAGTCTTTATTACTTAAGACAAGTCTTCCACACATGTCACTCTTCCTTACATGTAGTGTCTCTATTCAGTCATGTGCATCAAATAATTGGCAGGCATTGAAGCAGTCTCTTAAACTAACCCAGACAACTGAATGTATGGCTGAATCGCTTCATTTAATTCATACGAGACACTGGATTTTGTTTATTTAAGTCTTTACTTGGTATGTTTGGCATGCATGCCTATATTCCATACACTCGTACTTCTTCTCTATCACATGGAACATAATATTGGCAGTCTTATCTGCAGAATTCAGTTGTAATATAGGAATCCATAAGCTCACTGCATTGGAAAATGTTGCACGTTCTAGCAGGTCTTGTACCAACTAAAAATCTCCAACAGCCAAATTTAGTGGGCTGCACATTCATATAAGAATATATAATCATAATGAATGGAACATGAGTTATGCTGTACATTCTCACAATTAAATAAAATTATTAGTAGGTCATTTTTCATGCCTTCTCTACGGACAACTTCTTAAGTGATGACGATTGGGAGCTTGAGGGGGGGGCTCTCTCTTCAAACAATTATATAAGTTAAAAGAGCAATTTTCTATCAATACTTATGTTGTTAAGGAACAAGTTTCAATCAGTTTTAGACTTTCTAGTTTGTGGACTCCAACCCAAACTACTATTATAGTAGTCAAGGAACCATCTAACTACAACTAGTACCTACTCAAAACTAGAATTATTACTGCCAAAGAAACATTTGTTTACCATCCTCAAAGACTGTCCATGGCCAATAGTGGGTACGGAGCTCCTCTGTGTTGGCCTATCAGGGTGCTTCTAATAGTGAGCCTACCTAATAGGTTCCAGATTTATCCCAAAAAATACTTACTTGTTGTATTTCAAGACTAATGAAACTAAACTCATAGGGAAACTATTTCCTTAGAAGGTAAGATCCTAGGTAATATATCAAGGACGAGATAGTAGTTCTTCCATCTTTATCTATGTTCTAATGGAAGGGATGCATGGGGTTAGGGAGAAAGGACAACTAACATTGAGTTATTCCATTTAGTAAGAATCATAATATCTGAACTTAGTCATGAAAGATCAAATTTTGTATAACCAAGTTCTCTGGAAAAGTGTGCCAATGAATCCTTCAGTATGCTTATCCTTAGTAGTTCATTATGGAGCAGATCTCAATGAATCTCTTAGTTAGGCAGACAAGCAAAGATTTGAGCCTGTTGCCTCAATCTAGAACACAAACATCTAGCCAATGAAAGACTATAACTATTCTCAAGTATGGCAACACCTTCAACAAAAAATCTAGTAGTACTATATAGCATACATACCAATGTACAGGAAATGCCATTATATTCTTTATGAAACTATTATGATTTGTAGACTAAATATATGCAAAAATTAGGGTAATGAGAGCAAGGACAGTAAGAAATAGTAAGACATGGCATAAATGACAAAGAAAATGACCTTGGAGTGGTATCTTGGGTTAGTAATCCAGGACCCGTGCAAAGCAAAGTTATCTTTTTGCAACTTAAGGATTAACTGATATATAACTTCAAAATTAGTGCACTATAAGGCCATAGTGGGTCATATTAAATTGTTGTTACTTAAAGTTGATAAATATATTAGAAGAAAGTAGTATACCTCTTTTCCTCAAATAATCTGAAGTGGAAGTTTGTTATGACAGGCTTAGACATATGCAAAAAATATATCTTTGGAGCTTTGCACTTCCAAATCCACTTAAAAAGAACTAGATTCACTCCTACACAGTGTTCAACTCATTAAATTCTCTATCCTTTTTTCCTTTTTGATCTTTCATTATTCGAGCATTCTTTCATTTTCTTCCACCCTACATTCAATGTAAAATGAGGTTAACAACAAAGGAGAAGAATGCCCAATATTACAAATCTAGAAAATTATTTAGGAAATACTTAGTACTCACCTCAACTGAGGCCCGAGGTTTTTTCTGTTGATTTTGTACCAACTTTGTATTACCATTGACACCTCCAGTGTCATTGAGTTCATATATATCATCCAATTTTTTAGTTTGAAATCTTTCTTGCTTGGATGGATTATAATCACATCCATTTTGTGTACCTATCGTAGTGTATAAAAGTGATGTTAAGTTGATGCATATAAATAGGGTCAGATGGTTGAATCAAATTGACCAAAAAACAATGTGCTGAATGTAGTTATATACAAACTAGAAATCATTGAACATGCTTACTATTCAAAATATAATACTAAAACCTCATAACACATTTATGGTAGTGGAACTTGGATAAAAGACCACAAACAATTCAATTTCGTGCAACACAGTTCATTTTTTGGGTGGGAAAGAAGAACAATCTGGTAGCAGATTTTGTTAGAACAATGTGCATAGTGTTGTTGTGTCAGATATGATATAAAAAGATTACAAGTATAAAAGTCCTAACTACCTAAGTTTTACTTGTGCTGACTTGATGGATCTCACATAAATCTTACATCATTAAAGTAAAGTTTCAAAGATGAGGACAACAAATCATCAGCTATTACTCTAGGACTAACTGTTGAGAAAGGGTTAGAAGAATACAGTAGGAAGACAATTTTACTTGATTTATGGAAAACACATCCTCTCCAAACTAAATTTAATGCTCATACAATGTCGAACATTACCAATAAAGTGTGAAAATATGTAATCACACATGGATATGAGTCTGCACCCTAGGCTCACCCTCACTCTCGGCGGCATCGACTCAGGAGGTCGAGGTTTCAAATCTTGACATTCAGGATGAGATAGGAGAGTCCTGGTGCTGATCCAGTAGAAGTGGGTTGTATCTCTTCACCCTTACAGTGTGCTGCCCTGGTTAAGGGATGGAGGATGAAATAGCCAGACAATGTGATGCGCTCACCCTACAAGAGAACGACATTGCAGTGTTTTTGGGGGAAGATGTCATGGAGCAAGAGAAAATGGAGTTGGTCCTAGAACCTAGGATATTATCTGAAAGATCTTACAACTTCAACACATTTCAAAGAAAAATGACTGCGATATGGGGTTTGAAAGCCACACCAGATTTCAAGCAGATCGAGCATGGTACAATGATAATAAAGTTTGAGGAAAAAAGGGACAGAGAGTCCTTGATGGTTCACCGTGGAGTTTTGACAATAGCATAATCTTTTTCAAAGAAGCAAGTAGCTCCGTCCAACCCTCTGATATGATAATCAATGAGATCCCTATGTGGATCAGACTGTATAATCTACCTATGGGTTATAGATCTGACAAGGTGGTAACTGTGGTGGCGAACAAAATAGGAACTTTCCTACAAACTGACAGTGGCGAGACGACATGGGACAGAGCCAGGCGAGCCAGAATCATTATCAAGGTTGAAAAGCCCCTAAAGACAAAGCAGAAGATGAAGGACCTTCAAGGAAACATCATAGAGGTGGATGTCAGGTACGAACAGCTCCCAGACTACTGCTATGCTTGTGGGAAGCTAGGACATACGCAGAGAGAGTGCCACAAAAAGAATACAGAAGGGGCTAGGTAGTGGGGAGAATGGGTGAGGGCGTCACCTAGGAAGCCTTCCAGACCAAAACGATAAGAAACCAACTATGAAACAGTAAAGACGCACCTTGATCTAGAGAAGAATCACTCCATAATACAAACACACCAAGCAAATCGAGACGGAAAGGACAACGATCCAAATGGGGAAGGAAGGAAAAATGATGAAAGGAAGAAAAACCAAAACAAGAACATAAGCAAGGGACAAACAAAGAGAAGAACACAAGAAGAGGATGACTGCCTCGTGATGGGAAGCTATAGTAAAGGCAACAATACCACTCACGAGAAAGCCAGCAAAAGCAAGATTCCCGACAAGGGTGTAGAAGAGCACTACTTACGGGACAAAGAAACAAATGCCATAGGTCCCTCATCCCCGCCATCCCAACCATATTCACGGGGGTAGTAAATGCTCTTCAAAGAAAACCAGACAAGGCATCTAATCCGGCCCCAGTAGGAGGAAGAGGTCAGCCATCATAGGAAAAAATTGTATGAGTTGTACCTTTTGTTTTTAGTATTTATATGGGGAGGAGGCGTCACATGTGCCAGGCCCCTTTCTCGACTATACGATCTGTAAGGACATTCAAACAAAGGGAAACAACATGTCAACATACATTTAGACACAAGATTCTTTGAGTATACAAACAAAAACTGAGAATGAATACTACCTCTCTACTCTTCCAGTTTCCATAGAATACAAAGATATGATGGTGGGGAAGGGGGTAAAGCAAAAGAACAGATTAAATCATAGGCAACGATGGCGATGGTGGCCTTTGGCGTCCATGACCATTGTTGTCTATGAGAGAGAACGAGAGTTTAGGGCAGTGTATCTCCTCCCCCTTCCTAGAAAATATCACAAACATAACTCCATCGACCATTCCTTCTTATGTTTCTGGATACATGAGCAGTGGATAAAATGATGTCAATATCCTCATCATATTCTAATTCATGGAGAGTTAGTGCTTCTCAAGGTGGGGGTATAGAGAAATCATAGCTTGCATTTGGTGTATCTGTAGAGTAGGAATCATAGAAATTACCCATTATTACAAATGGATATACTCCAAATTTATGTAAGAAGGCCGACAAATGGAAAAACTATCCAAGATTCTCACTATCTGTGGTGAAGATCAACATGTTTCATTTCATTAAGGTCTAAATCACGAATATTTAAGAGTTTGTTAACCATTCGTAATCAATTTTCTCATTAACTACTACTTGATACTCTGTTCTATTGATGTTCCAATGTGGATCATCAGGTTACCTGTGCAAAGAACAATGTGTAAGATATTCATTGTTCCATGTGGCAACATTTCTTCTAATCTATGAGCTAATGGTAGTAAATTAGAATGTCCAAAAACACCACTCATGGACTAGGACATAATTTTTGCAGTCTGGATAGCAATTCTAGGCTAGATCTCTTAAAACCCATGCTCATGTCACACCAAATATTTTTCTAGTCTGGGTAGAAATGGTAGGCCACATGGACATTGGAAGGTATCGAAGATTACTCTACCATTTCATGTAGAGAATAAGACAACTATTATCATACATAGAATCAATTGATGTGGCTGGTGGGTAGAACAAGTGAAATTCGGATACTATGATTGGAAATGAATGAAATCCATCCTGCTTAATACCCTCTCTCTTGCTTTGCCTTCCAAGAATGGTTAGAAATAGTTGAGTGAAGGTGGCATGTGACAGCACAACCTCTCAAAAAAATATTGCATAACAGGGGACAACACAGATGCCAATGGGGTAACGGGAAATAACATAGGTTCATAAACGAACCTTATAGTGAGTGAGCAATGGGGTAAAATATCCCACTTCAAAATGACTTCCAAGCTTAGTTGAATCACTAGTTTTTTATACATCCATCGTGCGTCAATATTTAAGTGGTTCTCCTAGTAATTTTGAATAAAGTTACTTTTGTAATGATAATTAACCATATTAAAAAGGATTGCCGTATTCAAAGCCAAAACTTGCTAAACAACGCTTCTTCTGTATTCTCTATATCCCTGTATCATCAACATACAGTCATTTAAGCAGATCAAAGATATAGTTAGTCACACAAGTTTACTTGTCCACCATTTTTTGTAGGTTTAAATAGAATTAACCACTGATACTTTCATTTCTTCCCATATTATGTTTGTGCATGCATTTAGTTGTCTTCCTAAAATCAGCACTACGTAAGGATTTCATCTATTTTTTCCTATTCTAACATGGAATGTGTGATTGTACAACTGAATCATGTCATCCAATCAACACCGACACATAAATCAAAAAGTGCAAGACATTGATGGAGTCTAATTGTGAAAGTAGACCTACTTTGGTCACTACCAAATGAAATAAATTAAATATTACTCAATAGAGAACCATGTGGAAACTCTAGTTTTCAATGTTTCTTAAAGTTAAACACGTTCAGAACACAAAAAACAATGTGACTTACAAGCTCCCACAACATCAAGAGCTAGTTTCCCGAATTAAGTTTGATTCCAATCCAACCTGATGGAGACTTCCATAGCACTTGTTATAAGTCTCCAAGGAACACATGTCACCACTTCCCCTTACTAAATAACCAAGACTCTTACCAATCCTATGTTAAACCAATCATAACCATTCCTAAAGCAGCTTTTTGCAAGTCTCTTGGTCAAAAGTTTAACTTTTTCTAAAGGAAAGGCACATGATAGCAAATAACAATGGTTGTTTTTGTTTGATCAATGTATTCAAGATGCGTACTTGAGATTCCAGCTGATATGGTCACATCTTGTTGAAATGGAGTAAGATGGCATGATAACAACAGATATGAAGCTCTTCTATACATATATAGATTGTTGGTGAAAGTAGGACAGGACAAACTATCTTTTGTTGATAAGTTAATTCAACCATATGCACACACCATTCTTACATGTATAAACTTGCTATTTTTTATGTTACCTCTGAGACCACTACCATATATACCACCCATCCGCCCTCCATATCTTATGTTGCCTCCTATCCTTCACCCTCTAGCGATGCTTTTCTTCACCCATCCTACCCCTCCCCCCTTACTTGTTGCACATCAGACTACCTCTTCAATGTCTACCTCCCCTCATTGATTGTATGATCTTGGTCGAAACAGGGGCATAATAAGGGAATGGAACAAAGAGATAATTCTCAAGCAACCAATTATGTATCGAGTAATTTGAAATAAGAGATGGTAGGAAACTCTAATCGTGTATGTAGTACTTCTCAAGTTGGTTTCAACTAATCCTAAAGGGCCCTTAGAGGAGTTGCAATAACTGTGCAAACTCTATTGTGAAGATGGAAACACAACAACTACACCATGAGAGCACTTGGTCTAGTGAAATTGGAACCTCAATAGAACTCTAAGGATGCCCTATTCCTACATAGAAGCTATACATACTAGAAACATACTAAGAAAGATGAGGAAGAAAAATACCAATAACAAAACTATATAGAACAAGAACCAGTTCTAGGATTTAGATTATCTAAACAAAGATGTGGAAATCAAAGTACAACTGCAAGAAGATAATGATGAGCAACATGAAAATGTAGCAAATGTCTAGACCATGAGGAATAGTAATAGATAGATATACCATTACAACAAGTACCTTTAAGCCTATTTGTAGTGCAGTAAGAAAATATCATACTCAATTTGATGTAGAAAACGTCCATGACAATACCAGAATGATTTATGAATAGGGAAATTATCAAAAGAATTCTTGATGAGCCCTATTCAGAGTAGGACCATATTCCTCCATAAGCTTAGGTGAAATGATGGCATAACTGGAAAAAGGCAGTATCTCATAGTTGAACTCCATTATACGCCTACAATGGAAAAAACAATCAATATCATCACAAATAATTCATGGCAATTTAATTTTTTGTTTTACATAATACAAATATACTAAATGTTTGTAATATACTATAAAAAGTTAAAACAAGAAGAGTGATAATCAACATATTGTACTACACAAATCAGACCTTCATTTTCATGCCATCTTCAATAATGTGGAACAAATATGGCATGTAAAAGATTACATTATCTGTTGTACACACATGTAGTATCGCAGTGCTAGCCTCATGAATGGCAGCAACCTTCTTCTCCAATCACTTCAACTCACGAACTACAGGGTTGCACATGCTAGAAGTAGTAGGAGAAACATACCCACTAAAAGTTGTAAATGCAAATAATTAAAGACATAAGTGTTAGTCAGCAAATAGGATGCCACATCTTCTCAAAAAGTGACTCCAATTCAACTAAAACACAACCAATGCACATCAACTAATTAAAGGCATAATAATATGACATGTGGTCCCAAGATGAAGTATACCACCACAAAAGCATCAAGTTGGGGACCTATATTTAGTGGCCTTAACATATGACCTTAAAGAGTAATAACTCATGCACAGTGAAAGAGAAGGTACTCTTTCGAATTAGTATGATATTGGAGTCTGCATCTCATGCTATTATTGATGTTCATTTTGTACTAGATTTGAAGTGGGAGGTGTTGATAAGGCTGTGAATTCTTATACTTTTTTTAGATTTCACCTATTCATAATGATCATCAACTACCTCTGGTTCACTAATTGGCTAAAGTAAGTTTGAACTTATACTAAATGTTGCATCTAGTGGAGCTCATAACACAATGCCAGTAGCAGAACAGTGGTTATAAATTCCTCTGTCAACAAGGGGGATGAGTAGGGAAGAGGGAAGGCAAGGAATGAACTTACTAAGGGTTCATTAACATGTCAGTAGAATCTTTTCTATAAGAAATATACAAATTTGTAGCTAGTCGTGTTTAATATTTGTTTTTTTTAGTATGCTAAATCCAACTACTGATGGGAAGTAGCAATGCTCTGACTTTATATGGATCATATTCGAGTAAAGTTTGAAGCATCAATCTTATTTGTGGCTATTCATCAAGACCCTTGGTTATACTTCATGTTGGATGGAAACTAATTCAAACATGACACTGGTTTATTGTTGGATATCTCCATACTCAGCTGGATGTCTAGTGCATGATGAAATAGGATTATCAGACTCTTTTTTGTGTTCTTGGAAGGTTGCACACTATCGTTGTCTTGGTCATTTTTTTGCAGAGAGTCCTTATATGGACAGGAACTCTATTTTGGATTCAAATTTAGTAGAAACCTGAAGGGAGTTCTATTCTAACTAAAATACAATTGCATTGTTGGGTGGTATATATAATAGTGGGTTTTGTTGCTTCTTACATCATCAAGTATGTATCTTGTGGATTATAGATTTCCAGAGATGCAGTTTGCACATCCTCGATTACTATCGAATCATGATTTATATTAGCGAAATGCTTCTAAGCATTTAATACATTGCCATTTCTGTAGTTGGGTGAGGCTATGGCACCAACAAAGAGGCATGCCAAATGCGGTGGATACAAATTAGATAGTAGTTGAACACTTGGTTTAAATTATGGTTTCATGTGCATCCTCTATTATATGCTGAGCTTTGTTTTAGGTAATTGACATCTAGATATCTCAATCATGACTTGCTATATTCTCCTGAATTCCCAAGTTTGTATGTTTTGGATGAGAGTTTTCTGTTTCAATCGGTATGGTAACATGATTTTGTTCGTTTGGAGATGTTGGTGGTCTAACAAAGGCTCTATTTTTTGTTGTTATTTTGAGTCATGTCGAGTATTTGCATACATTACATTTTATTGCACATATTTTTCTTATTCTCCCCTGGTGTATTGGACAGTATGTTAGTATAACTAGTGTGATCACTTTTTTTTTGGAAATTGCTTATGCCAGTTGTACCTTTTTGTGTTTAACAATTGTTTTTAAAATATCTTGGATCAATAAGAATTCCTATGTACCTTTCATACTGGTTCTGTTCACTTTTAATAACATAATTCATCTTGCTTCTTAATGAACTCTTTGTTCATGATTCAGTATTTTCTGTCTTTGAAGTATGTTTCTGGAATTTGATACGTCTGTTATGGACATGGAGTTTTGGAGACTATAAGAAGGTTTATGTTTCTGGTGTTTTATGTATGTTTGTTCTACATATGGAGTTTTGGAGCCTATATGAACATCACAACTAGTACAAGATATAGGTGGAAAATTTACCGTTTTACTAGATCAAGCAAGAACTATTTGTCTTTCTATCTATCTAGTAAAATGCCCACCAAAAAATACACCACAACTTCAGGAAGTCTATGACTACATTATGAAGTTTAGTCCAACCAACCACTAGTAACCAAATAATAGTCAGACTTCAACTAAGCGTCTTCTCCAATCTTGATGTTTTCACACCTAGAAAATGTAATATGTGATATGTAATATTTGTCTTGAATTCACGTCTTCCTCTGCTAATGTGTTTACAAAACGAATTTGCCATGAATGTTGGTTGTTTGATCACTATCATAATATGTAATATTTGCATATTTAGACTCACAAATTTCTTGGAAGAAAGAACGAAAAATATTTTTTAATGCTTTTACCTTATTGTATCATTGGATTTCAACATGAAGACAAATATCTAGAAAATGTTGTTTAAAAGTATCAGAAGTCTTGGTAAAAATAAGAAACTAAAGCCAAACCAACGCCTAATGATGACAAACAAAAAGCAAACCAACCATGGTTGTCTGCATAGGAGTGTGATAAAATAATAAATGTTTTGCATCAGACTACTCAAGATCAAATGTCCAACAATGCCATTGTTTTAAAATAATTAACATGACTAAATGAGGAGCGCTATAATCAAATATTTTGAATTAGATGGTCATAGTGGATAATGGAATAGATTCTTAACAATTATCTAGCATGTTATTTCTATCATCTCATACCTTTCAGGAATTTAACTGAAAACCTCACAAAGTAGCAGGGTATGTCTGCACTAGAAGCACCGAAGAGACTCCTTGCTAGGTGTATCGGGTCAGAGTCCACCGCTAAGCTACTACGCAAAGATGAAGACACGTTAGACAGGCACAAATGTTGCTTCAGAGACAAAGCTCATTTGTTGTTCCCTAAGTTTTGAAACATAGCTCCGTCTGTTGTTACAACAATCAAGATTTCTCGGAGAATAAGATGTTTCTACAGAAGCTCAGCAATATATATATATATATATATATATATATATATATATATATATATATATATATATATATATATATATATATATATATATGTGTGTGTGTGTGTGTGTGTGTGTGTGTGTGTAAGTCTAATTGGTTTGGCATGTATAGTGATTTCAATACAGCATAAGTACTGCTTTAGCTCTTTAGGTAGGGGATGCATGTTGTAGCCTAACGATTTCCTAGCCTTCCAAAGATATACTTATATACTATAAAAGTCACTTAGATTGGACCAATGCATCTATGCTGCTACTGTATTGTGTACTATGTACTTATATATTGTAAATTTGTTGTCTAATATTGTAGAATTGTAATACACTTGTAGGTAAGACGTTGTAATAGTATACTATACGTACCATTCATTAATAAGTAATATGCCTCTATATTTTAAACTCAATATTGTTGTTCTACATTATTGATATTATATAACTATTGTATACTACTATACTGCTGCATGCCACTGAGCATGTTATATAATTATAATTCTGAAACTTCTGTATACTAGTATGACCTGAGAACTAAGTATAGCTGATGGGATACACTATGACCTGAGAAGTAAATCCATAAGCAAAAATTTGCGAAAAGGTAAATACAATTATCATTTTTACAAAAGGTAGAGAAGGTTGTTCATAGATGGAGAGTAGACACAGAAGAACTCATATTAAAGGTAAATACAATTATCATTTTTACAAAAGGTAGAGAAGGTCGTTCATAGATGGAGAGTAGACACAGAAGAATTCATATTGTAAGAGAAATATATGTATGAATGATCACTTGTAGGCGTACCCAAAGTTTCTGCAGTACATAATGACATAATGTTGTATATGAGTTACATAGATATCACATATACAATATAACATAGTCAGTTGTCTAATAAAAATGACCTTTTTCATAGATAAAAATGTTAGTATCCTAAAAGTGAAGATTTTAGTTTTTGTGACAAATCTGTCCAACAAGCAATTGCATAAAAGAAGCTCAAAAGATTTTAAAGATTTCGTCCTAATATTCTGAATCTATCATTGATATACTTGAGGGAACTTTAATAAGAAATAACAATTATGAATGCATACCTTAAAAATTGTGCAACCTGACTAAAATATAAAATGGTAGTAACATACTGTCTGAAGTAAATATATCCATCTATTGTCTATTGCGGTAATTTCTAGATCTATACCAGTTCATATATCCTTCACTGCATCTGCCTGAATAAGTAAATTCCTTAAGGTATACACATGTAAACAACCATTTATATATGATAAAATAGACGGTATCAATGATACACGGTCAATGCATTCAATTACCTACAGCAACACAGTCGACAATGTCTTTTGGTGTATCCATAATGTTGATTGTTAATAGATATTTCCTACTCTATTCCATGCACACTTCATCTTCTCGGCATCATATCAACTGTATTGAATTCACTATGTTTTTCCAGGCTGGACCACATGCCTGGTCATATTTTGTGTTTACCTTCTCAAAATAGAAACGTCCTTCAAACTATGTTGCCTTAGAAAACTATTCACAAAAATCTCACCGTAAGCCAATATTCACTGTCTTTGCAATCTACTTAACTTGAAAAAAATAAAAGTAAACTGTAACATCACAAAGCGGTTTGATCACTAAAAATAGCCTATAATTCCAGCATTTGTTTTAAACAGAACAACACACTCTTTACTATCAATTCCGTAACTGTGAATAGATCATACAATCCTCGCATGTCTAATATATAATGGTGACTTTGACGTCCTCGTATAATAAGAGGAGTGCATATACAGATAAGGTACTCTAATCCAATGGTATACTTTTACGTTTTTCTATTAGCCATAGAAGAAGAAAAAATGAGTCATGCACCCTGAACTAGAAAAGGGGTAACAATCAACATAATACTATGTATATAATAACCCATCTACAGAAGTAGGAAAAAGGTGGGCGCCCATCACAAACCACAAAACAAAACCTGTGGCTGCCTTGAGAAGAGAGTTACCTGCAACAGATCATGACCGCAAGCCACAAATCCAAAATGTATGGAGAACTTTCCAGTAATGCTACAACTGTTGCACAACAGGCGATTATCCTTCCGGTTGAGACTTGAATTCAAGTCTGAGGCTGATTTCATGGAGAGATGATTAGCAGCCACATAGTCAAATGTCAGCGGCAATGAGGCGGGGGCGATGTAAAGAGGGGCAGGTGATTGCCTAAAGCTGCTATTCCTGATTTTGGGCGTCGTATGCGAAAATAGGTGCCACAAATTGCATTTGTTTGTGGGTGAAGGAGGCAATCTTCGGAGGAAAGATCAGAATGGTCACTGATGAAAAGTCTGGAAATAGGTTAGAGAGGGAAGCTGGCGGAAAGTTTGAAAGAGAGGAGGGCGCGGAAAACCAATTGTTTACCGAAAATTTTCGTAGCCCTCTAGTATTTAGTCTGTTTTCCCGGTGTCTAGTCCATTTGAATTTAAATAACTATATTATTTTGTATACATACATATTATGTGTAAATAAAAGTATGATTAACTACATATAAAATACATGTAGTGACAATAATTGTAGTTAAAACATCTTTTTTTGGTAGTGTATGAATACCAATTCCAGCAGTAGAAGAATGGGATATAAAGGAAGTGTAAACAAACATGAGAATCAAATGGTCAAGAGGTGGTCCTTCAATCACTCTTGGTAGGGAGGTGTTGGAGACTTCGTATGCAGTAGGGCCAGAATGGACCTCATCTTCTTATTGATGAAAGACAGATGCTGCACTAAAGGATTGACCTTTCTAGAAATACTGAATTCATTTTTGTGAAGCTAGTTAACCCTGATACCTACGTACATGTAGCGAAGAAGATAGGTTGATGTAGTTCAAGGATGTGATCTCGTAAATCCAAGCTTCTTTAGTGAAGAGGAAGAATTGGGGGCTAATACTGAAATACATTCGATTTTTTTTGTTAAAGGGGTAGTCCCGGAGGTAGTGCAGATGAGCATCATGATCATTTTAACAAACTAGGTAGGTTTTTGTCATGGAATGTTTTGGAAATCCTTCTCGACATTCGTGAGGAGGGCCTTGTGTTAGACAAGCCAGAGAAAGGCTTTAAGCCTTACTGGAATATGCTGCTTCCAAATTGAGTCCCAGTTCCCAGCCATAACTGGGTAGGAGTCCTGGCATATCCATTAGTAGGCTGACTTAGTAGTGAGAATGCATGAAGAACTCTATGGCCCATTCTAAGTATCCACACCTGTAGAGGGAACTGGAGGGTAAGTATGGGTGATGTGTTGCCATGTAGAAGAAGGGACATAGTTATGGATGAAAGACCAATCCCATGTCCCATCATCCCATCACCATCGATGCTACACATAGATATGATAAACCATGTGGTTGTGTGAAATCTAGCTCAAGCTCTTTTGTGGATGATCGATGCAACCACTTGCTTGTCTAGACGTTAGAGTGGTTGTTTGAGTTAATGGTGACTCATTAGGCCTATTGGATGCTTAAAATGTTCATTAGAATGAAGGACCAAACTGAGGAGCTTGGTTTCTTGACAGGAAGTCCATTGGGCATATACTATGAACGCATAATATGAACAGATAAGGCATCTTGGTTGTTGAAGAACTGCCATACATTCTTAATAATAAGAGTAGGGTATTGTGATCTTTCACCTTTAACACCAAGCCCTCCACCATATTTCGGCAGAGTGATGACCTTCCAGGAGACCAGAGAGAGGTTGACCCCTGGACTAGATAAAAACTTCAACATTCTTATTAATATCATCTCAAAGTGAAGGAGATAATTGCATGGATTGCATAGCATAACTGGGTATCACTAGCAAGGTTGATTTTGCAAATGCTATTTGGCCTGCAAGTGACATCTGATGATCTGACAAACTGGTCATGCACTCTTAATAGTAGATAAGATAGTAGCATGTGTAGATTTGTTAACATGACGATGGAGGATAGGGAATCCCAGGTAGCGACGAGATTAGATGTGTACTGGATGCCCTATCATGTATAGAAGGATGGACACACCAACCTTGTTGTGTTAGATGAGAAAAAGTAGTAGCACATTGACTTGGAGGCAGTATGACCAGACACATGGGAAAGTTTTTCAAAATCTTATTTATTTTTGAGGTTACTTGTTAGAAGCCTCCACAATTAAGAGGATATCATCAATGAATAACATGTGAGATAAAGGAGGACAATGGTGAGATAGAAAAATTGGCAGCCATTCACTTGTCAAAACTGAGAGAGAAATGGCATTACCAAGACTTTCCATATAGAGCATAAAGATGTATGGACTAATGGGATCATCCTGACGGACGCTCTAAGTAGCCTTAAAGGACTCCATGGGATAGCCTTCCCACAAGATGGATGTGTGGCCTGTCGATATAATTTTCATAATGAGACTAATGATTTTATCAGGTAACCCAGTTCCATTCAGGGTTTCCAAAATGAAGGACCACCGCATACGGTCAAAAGCTATGGCAAGATCAAGTTTGATGCAGAACATTGTCTTCCTAGAATTTTTGTTGTGCATTGTATGAATGACTTTTGTACAATAACGATATTATCGGTAATCCTCCAATCAGGAATGAAGTTGGATTGGATTTCAGAAACACAAACATGGAAAAGAGGAATGATCCACTCCACAATGATTTTTGAAAAGATTTTGAAACACGAGTTGTTCAGAAAGATGAGTCGAAGATCACTACAACTTTGAGGCTGGTTAGTCTTTAGAATCAAAACCATATAAGAGTCTACTAGATGATCATCAATAATAACTTTACTGAAAGCTTCACAAACTGTGTGGTTGATAGATGAACCAACAATGTTGCAATGCTTTTGAATGAAAGAATTATAGAAACCATCAGGACCAGGGATTTTTTGTGTGCCATCATGAACGTCACATGTTTGATTTCTTTGGGAGTGGGAGTTCTATTGAGGATAGAGCAGATGAAAACACCAGGGTGAATGAATGAGCCAACAAAAGTAGTCATAGCGGCCATATCACTAGGCCTGGTATTGGGGGTTGTCATAAGCTCCTGCAAAAAATGTCGCACCAGCGCTTTGAGAGGTTCTAGAGATTCAACCCATACCCAGAAGTGTCCTCAAGCCGAGAAACTTTGTTAAAATGTCTCCATACTTTGACATAGGTATTGAAGAACTTAGTGTTCACATCACCCAAACATAGCCAGTTGATATTGGCCCGCTGACGCTAGTTAGCTTCTTCTTGGAGAAGTATGCATTTTTAACTGAAGAAAACCCTGATTTGTCAATTTATGAATTATCAAACTCAAAATAGATCCAAGTTACCCTTTTTATCCAAAAAGATCAATCATTGACTATTAATATCACCAAAATCTAGAAATTAGGGTTTTACTTGTTAAATACATTAAAGTTGGTATCTTTAAGCACTTTTAGAATTAGAGACATAACTAGGTCTTCATTATATTTTTATTGCATTCCTCACATTTTTAGCAATATTCATATATTATAAGTTGTTATCAGACCTTCCTATAAATTATTATGATTTTTATAAATTAATTCCTTTTGAGCCAATTAGGTAATGCCACATAGGCGATTAACCCATGTCTGGTTGCACCACCGTGGCTGGATAGAGCCTATCGGCTGGAGACATATCAGCGGCTCATGCCATGTGGTTTGGAAGAGAGGAAGCTCGAGATAGGAAGTAAAAGACATTTATACGCTTTACATTTTATTCAAAATCATTAGGGTAGGGAAAAAATTTCACCTAGACTTGTCTTCTTCCTTTCTCCTTCACGAGTAGGCCTGAGCTGTGTCAACCTTGTTGTTGACTTTAGGCTACCGATCCTTAGGGCTCCTGGAAGGGATGCCAACACCTTCCCCTAGTTCTATTGGACTTGTCGACAAACTTAATTGGCTAGGGTGTAGACAGAGGAGTTAGGATGATAAGGGTGTACCTTTTGGGTATGTGAAGAAGAGTGGATGGTTAGAATAGGACATGGGTTAGCAATTGGAGGCAAGGAAGTATTTTTTGCAGCATGGCGAGTCTATGGACCAATTCACCAACCTTGCATTATTACTACCCATTATATAGGTTTGGGGTCAAGGGATTGGTTTCCAGTTGTATTTAGAATTTGGGTAAATCCATTATTTCTTCCCAAAATAGGAAAACCCGTGAATGGTTCTACTCAGAATCCTTTCACGATTTCAATGTGAGGGTTTTTAGGTCCTTACGTAAACTAGTGTGAGAGGAATGTGGCTTGTTTCCTGATCCAATCGAAAGTAGAAGATGTCATCATATCCCTTAATCCACGATCTAAGGTTCAATGAAGCACATGTTAGAAAAGAAAAATTCGGGTACAATTCCAATAAGAAAAGGAAAAAGTGATATTTAAAGTATATTCACCTTAATTCACTCACTTCAGGATTTCTAGAAAAATCCATATCTCCTATTTTGTTAATACTTTTAATCTCAAATTTTTATGGAGGTTTTTAATGATTTTATCTAAACACGGGTAAGGTTTGAGACCAAAACTCGAAATTAAAAGCCACTTTCTTTATCTACAAGTTTTCTCTTTTAATTCAGTATTTAAGGCATGAAAACTATCCTTTGCCCTTTATATCTTTTCCATATCCTTTATTTATATGAGTTTTCTTATTAGGAACCATGCTAAAACATTAACATCCTTTCACACCACTTTTCTAGAAAATTCCACATGATTCTAAGAGTATATTATTATTTAGCTTTTATATTTCCTTTAATGATGGATTTTCTTTTTTGCCTTTTCCCCATATTCTTTATTGGTTTAATAAAAATAGTGAGAGACACAAAATTGAAAGACAATGGTGATTCTGCAAATCAAATCCACACTTATACAAACAAACCATAGAGAGCACTTATTGTTTTACTATTTAAAAATAAGTGTAAGACTATATGAAAAATCAAGTTATAAAAGGATAAGAAGGTGATATGGTTGAGGATGACAAGTCTAGTTGTATGGGTTCCACCTATTCTTAATGTAGTCCTACCACTAATGTCCTTAACATGTATTACGTGTGTTGTAGATATGGGTCATATGTCCTTTCTTTCTTGAAATTCATATCCGGACTTGGTGCATTGATGATAATTGACATCAAAATTCTTGCACTTTTGGACCATGTTGTGACCTATTTTTAGGTGACACTTAGTCATAAGTACTGATCACAATGTTTGGATAAGTATGATTGAGAGTTCTCACATATGTTTTTACACCCTTAAAATGTAGATTGCTACTTTTTTAGAATTTTGACATTATGTAAAATTGTAGATTCCTTTTTATGCTTTCTAATGTTTATTGTAACAAGAACATACCTTGCTAGATGTCTAAACCCCAGTTTGAATAATGAATGGGCATTACCCAAATCTAAACCTTCTATTATTGGAATTCTAAAGTTACAGATGAATTATTCTATCAAAACTAGTGTGAAGTATATTGGTTGTAGGAACACATGTTTCCTTTGGACCCAATGGGCAGTGAAAAAATGTGGAAAGTTAACTTTTGTCAGTTAAAGGCTAAGTGTACCAAAGGAACACTTTTGTGGGAGTCAGTTATGTGGAGTGAGCCCATTATCATCCCTTGTAAGGTTATTGTACATATTATGTTTATTGGCATGATGTTATAAAAACATCTAATCAACTACGGTAGTTGTGTGATCTTATTAAGTTGCATAGATTAAGATTCAATTGATTAAGTGGGTGACATTTATTTGCTAAAATCATGAGGTTAGGGATGAAAATCATGAGTTTCTCTGTATTAGCATCATACTTCTAGTTGATTGATCGCCATATTCTCTAGTTATCCATAAATATCATTATCTTATTTAAGAAGGGTTTATAGAACCAATGTATAAAAAATTCTTATGCAGTTGTTTGTCATGTGCAGTTCCACTAAAAAGGTTGGCACTATTAGCAACATATGTATTCTTTAATCCATATCTTGTAGCAGCATGGAAACACCTCCATATATCGTAAGAAACTTATCATTTTGGATTTAAGTTACAATGAGTGGTAGTGTGGAGGTACAAGCATAAGTCAAGTGTTGATCTAGTTTTGTACAAGTCCTGCTCTTTACCTTTATTGAAATGAATCTCAAATTGTTTGGAAAAAAGGGCAAAAGGTCATCGTCTCATGCTACATGGGTACAAACTAACTAGATGTTGATTCCCTTGGCCTGGCTATCTTTCCAGAAATGGTTGAATATGAATAAAAGGCTAGGGTGTCTGCCCTAAGACTACAATTTCCTTCTAGCTTTTCCTTTAAGTGATAAGGTTGGCACAACACAAAGGAAGATGACTTGAAGCGATAAGATCTCCATTTTGGAAGCCTCAAAGTAGCACTATGTCGGAAAAAGACTAGATATATATAGTTGGTAGCACTTTGCATGGTGTAAGGCATCAAGTCTTCATTCTTCAATCCTATTAATAGTGTATATGTGATCCTAGGTCCAATCTTTGTTATAGATGTCCACCTCTTCAATATAATAAAGGAGGAAACTTGATTTTTAAAAATGGACGAGATTGCGGGGGGCGGTGGCGCGGAAGGCGTTTCACGAACAACCCTAGAAGACAACGGTGGGGAAACTAGAAACAAGGAGCCCAGACCCATATCTGCATCCAACTCAACCAGTCTGAAGCAGGTCGGCATCAACCTCACGTACAAGGGGATGAGAGGGGGAAACCCTAATGAGCAGACAGATTATACGAATCAGATGGAGGTGGACCAGAGCACACACAGTGACGACAACCCTCTCCCACCAGACGACGCATTACCAGCCAGGACAAAATCCTTCAAACAATCCATGACAGGCAATGACGGTGGCGCAACAATGGATCCCTTCTTTATTGAAGACGAACCGGAGGATATTGTTAACCCAGAAGACATTGAACTCGTATACGAGAGAGGCTTTCCTGAAATCAATGTAGCCCTTGAAGTGGAAGAGATCATGAGTAAACCTTTCACGTATGCCGTCATTGTGAAACTCATCGACAGACATGTGGGATTCCTAACCATGGCGGAGAGACTAAAGCTGCTCTGGAAGTTGGCAGGCCGCTTTGAACTCTACGAACTGGTCAAGCAACATTACGTGGTGCAGTTCTACAACAAATTGGACTAGGAGAATGTCCTGACCAAGGGGCTGTGGTCCCTATTCCGCAGTTGCCTTGTTGTTTGGCCTTGGGATGGGTACTTTGAACCCTCCAAGGGCCTCCCGAGCCACATAGTTACATGGATTCGAGTCATTGGACTCCCAATCCTTTACTACAATCAGGAAATGTTCCATAGAATAGGTGAAGCCGTGGGGTGCCTGGTGAGAGTCGATGATCATTCTACTAACCACACTAGAAGCCGGTTTGTGAGGCTAGTAGTGGATATTGAAACAGCTAGGCATATCCAACCTGCAATCCTTATCAATGGACAAGAATATAAGATTGAATATGAGTCATTACCGCACATGTGTCTCAAGTGCGGGAAACTTGGACATGATGCTACGGACTGCAATGGAGCCGACAAGGAACCTACAAAACCAGATACTGACCCATCCGTGGACGATGCAGGAGTCAGATGGATGGTGGAGGAAGAGAAATGGCAAGTCTATTATGGGAAAAATGTCATGACCAAAAGGTCTCAATGCAATAAATAGAACTAGAAGAGAAACCAAGCTTCGGGATCGGCAAACACGTTCCAAGTCCTAGAGGTGGATGAAGAAGGGGTCACCGACACTACAGAGGGCATGAATGATGATCAACCAGTGCCACCCAGTCGAGAGGACAACCGCGGACCAAAGATTTGGAGGAAGAAACAGAGAAGGAATGAAGATGCGGACATCTCCTCGATGAACAATACAGAAGCGTCACCTGTAAATGATGAGGGCTAACCCAAGTAGGATACATCACCTCCTAACAATCCTACTCCTAATCACACAATGGTTAAACCTGTGGGCAATGAAGTCATTGCCGGTAGACTACTCGACACCACAACCGAGAAGATTACAGAGATACCCAGCACTCACACAGAAGGTGCTGCTAGCACAGAAAGTGGCAAAACCAGTGACGGAACGAAGAAACCAGCAATCCCTGGAAGGAAAGCTAAAGAAAAGGAGAACCAACTGGGTACAAACAGCCCACATAGCCCATATGTGACAAGGAATAGAATGAGACGAGGCCCTGAAGTTAGTGAAGGAGGCGTCGCTTCCTCCTCCAAATAAACCCTTCCTTTCTTATGATTAATACAATAGCCTGGAATATTAGGGGGGTTGTCAAGAAGAAAGCTAGGCAATTTCTCAAACACCTAGTGGCTATACATAAAGTCAAGCTCATTTCTATATCTGAACCTCGTATATCTGGTACAGAGGCGCAAAATGCTATTAAAGACATTAGATTTTTGAGTTCCCATAGAGTAGAAGCCAATGGTTTCTCGAGAGGGATTTGGATTCTCTGGAACGAAGATGAGTGCGATGTATAGATCCTTCAAAGCCATAAACACTTCATTCACTGTTGCATTGATGAAGCCACCCTCTGTACCTTCCTTTACGCTTCACCTAGCCCTAGGGGAAGGCCTATCCTTTGGGAACACCTGATCCGGATGATTCAGTCTATTACCATGCCTTGGATAATGCTCAGGGACTTCAACTACATGCTCAACCCTAACGAGAAGCTGGGTAGTAATAGGTTCAACATCACTGAAGCATCTCGGTTCAACAACGCCATCCTTCAAGCTGGCCTCATAGACCTCGGCAGCACAGGCTATGCGTTTACCTACAAGAAATGTCTCCTCCATGAGAGGCTCGATAGAGCCTTGGCTAATAAGGAATGGATACAGAAGTATTCCCCCTTCATCTGTGAGAATCTACCCCGGTTTGGCTCAGACCACAACCCGATAGCTATTCTCAACTCTATTGCCCCTGCGCAACCTGCAAGGTTTAAGACTCGTGCTTCTTAGAATACATAACCGATTTTCCGCAATATTCTTGAGCTTCACTGGAATCCCACTGCCCATTTTCATACATCTCTTCAACAAGCTAAACCCCACATAACTAAGTGGGATACCAACGCCATACGTCTCCATGAGAAGGCCAAACTACAACTCATTTCTAGGATTACTCAACTGCAACGCATACTCTAAAGATAGTACACTGAGGAAGATGACTGCAAATGTCTCAAACTTGAAAGTAATCTGGAAGAGTTGTTGGTGAGGGAAGAGGAAGACTGGAAGCAGAAGAGCCACATCAACTGGCTGGTTGAGGGGGACAACAACGCAAGATTTTACCATACTTACGTCAACAACAGAAGGAGAGTTAACACCATCAGGAGCCTACAAAATGATCAAGGAGAATGGCAGACAAATTCAGCTGAGCTCAAAGCACTAGTGTCCAATTACTTTGAAGAGATGTTTACAGAGAACCATCCACCAAGAACACCTGCTTTGGAAACCATCCCGACAAAGTTCAAGCAACTTCAACCGAGGCAGATTAGAAACCTTGGCACTGCACCTACGAAATACAAAATGTGGCAAATCATGAAGGATGTAGATCCTTTCAAAGCTGCAGGCCCCGGTGGAATAGACATATAATTCATCAAATCTAACTGGAAATGCCTCAGGAATACGATTCTCCTAACTATCAGAAGTATGCTTAATGGTGATGATATCCCAGAAACTATGGTAGACGCAAGCATTGTACTGATTCTAAAAGTGAAGCATCCCACTAATTGCAGTCAGCTCATACCCATTACCCTAAAAAATGTATGCCTCATATTGGCATCTAAAGTTGTTGTCGAAAGAGTAAAGAAACATATATCTCAATGGGTATTGCACGAGTAGTCCAGTTTCATCCCTGGTAGATGCATATCAGACAACATTATTATTGTCCAAGAGGTCATCCATAACCTAAGGTGCAAATCTAGCACACCATATATGGCCATAAAGGTCGACCTCTCAAAGGCCTACGACAGGATGTCTTGGAAATTCATTGAGCACACGCTTAACTAGATGACCTGGACTCCCAACATTAAATCCTATATACTTAAGTCTCTCTCGTCAGGAAGCACGAGTATTATTATCAATGAGGGTTTGCTCCCCACCTTCAAGAAGTCTCGGGGCCTCCAGCAGGGAGACCCACTGTCACCTTATTTATTTGTGCTTTGCATGGAATGCCTGTCTCAACTAATTAACCAACATGTCGAAGCCAAGAAATGGATTCCCATTAAGCTGTCTCAACAGGGCCCGTGTATATCCCATATTAGTTTTGCAGATGATATAGTCATATTCGCAAAAGCGGCTCTAGAACAGATATCTACTATCAACCAATGCTTCAAGATCTTTGAAGAAGCTTCAGGGCAAAAAATCTCTATAGACAAATCAAAATCTTCTTTGCAACTTTGATTACCCGAGTAACCAGGTCGGCAATCTGCAGGGCCAGTGGGATCATGGAAACGGACGATCTTGGTAAATACTTGGGCGTCCCTCTCCTACATAAAAGGGTCAATAAGCAAACCTATTCATTTCTCAATAATAACATGGAGACAAGAATTAATGACTGGACAGCCAGAACTCTTTCCTTGGCAGGGCGTATATGCTTGGTCAAATTAGTGCTGCATTCCCTTGCTACGTATGTCATGCAAACAACTACAATCCCGAAATCCATTTTTACTAAACTTGATAGGATTACCCATAAGTTCATATAAAGAGGATATTAGAATGCCAACCCTGTGTCCTTGGTTGCATGGATGAAAGTTTGTACTAGCATCAATAATGGAGGACTTGGAATAAAATCTATGGCAGATTGAAACAAAGCACTCCTTTGGAAAAACTCATGGAAGCTTCTTAATAACAAGAATTCCCTCTGGGCCAAGGGACTGACTCAAAAATACAAGAATTTCACCGAAAACTCACACAGCCAAGTGACACCTTTCTGGAGAAGCATTCATTCGGGTCTGCACTTCATTAAAGATAACTGCATTAAAATGATTAGGAATGGGGAATCCACCTTAGTGTGGACGGATCACTGGGTTCTAGGTTATAGACAGCTGCAATCTTACTGTACCATGCCTACCAGTAGCTAAGTGATCGACCTTATAGTTGGATTCTTACGTAATCTTAAGGGCAATTGGGACGACGACTTCCTCCTTACTTATCTCCCAGATCATTGTGTGAACTGTATCAATGACCTGCTGGTCCCAGCTGGGCGTAAAGGTGATGACAAGTGGAGCTGGCTGCATGACAAGAGTGGCTCCTACACCACTTCCTCCGCATACGACCTCATTCATGTGGACATCCAGTATCCTATTAATTACATTTGGCCAACTATTTGGAAAATGCAGATACCGAGCAAAATAAAGGTGTTTATATGGCTAGTAGCTCACGAAGCTATTATGACTAATGGGAGATGTAAGCAACAGACCTTCGTGGATAGTGCCATATGCCCTAGATGTGAGGCACAAGAAGAAGACACCCTTCATGCCCTCTGTGGCTGCCCTTACACGAGAGAAATATGGATCAAGCTGAACTGTAACAACAATGATAATTTGCTTCATTCCTCCATTCAATAGTGGCTCATGAGTCATCTGCATGGTAAAGAGGAAGACACTGTCCAGTTTGCTGTCACCTGCTAGATAATTTGGAAAGCACAGAACACCATGGTTTTTGAAAATTTTCATGTTAGCACAGCTAAGCAACTTACTCAAATCGACAACCTCTGCACCAATGTCTTCATAGGGAACCGTAGGAAGATTCAAGTTAAACATTAGGTTCAGGAGGCTAATAATGAGCAAATCAGGGTGCCGAATGAACACAAGATAGTGTATGCCGATGTTGCTGTCAAAGACAAGGAGGCGGCTATTGCAATGATGGTTCTGAATGAGAACAAGCTATGGTTAGGAGGATTGGCTACATGTATCCACGCGGAGTCAGTGACAGAAGTTGAAATATGGGAAATAGAGCTGGCCCTAAGAATCTATACTGCTACTTTAGTGGGACTTGCATCTATTGTCAGAGATAGCTGTAAATCTATTAAAGCTATTGATGGTCCTCTAGAGAAGTTTCCCGCCTTTACTAATTGGATTCAGTCCATCCACAATATGCTCAATGAGAACCCAGAGTTACAAATTGTTAACCTCCCGAGAGAACATAACATGTTGGCGGACGCTCTGTCCAAACACCACCTAAAAAACTATAAGGATGGTCGTACCTATACGGACCCTCCTATCGACCCTGTGGGTCAACCTATCCCCTATCCTCTCTGTAATGGTAGGAGTCCTACCAATTTTCATTTCGTAGCTGATAATGTACTAAATCCCAGCTTTATGCCACCAAGAGGAGGGCGGGTTGAATAAAAGAACCTCCTGACTTCTAAAAAAAAAATAGGTACAACAAATGTGGTTAAACATATTTGGGATGATGTATTGGTCCTTTACATGCATAAATGGATGTCCTATATTTCTGGGAGCCATACACAATTGTTTGTGGAAATCATGAGGGGACTCAGTGACCTTCTTAAGTATCTTTATGGGATTCTTGTTAGTGGAAATCACGAGGGGACTCAGTGACCTTCTTAAGTATCTTTTAATAAAAAAATGTGATACATATAGTGGTATACTAATTGATTATTAACATTTCATCTATAACACTAATGTCTCTAAAATTTATATACAATTTTAGTAACATAAATTTAAGTGTTATTCCAAAATATTAAAATTTTTGAATCTTTTTTACCTATTTTTTGTAAGGTTTCCCTAGGACAAACCCAACCAACCATGTTTTCAGTCTAATATATAATAGCCTAGTATTTGACTTTGATTTGTATTGGTATATCCAAATGATATGAAAGTTTATTTTAGATTTAAAACTCCACTTCTGACATCCTATAAAATACTAACAAAATTTTAATTTATATTGGAGTCCTATAGAGTATGGTGTCGGCCAAGCTTTTTGTCAGTAAAAACTCAACTGACCAACCAGTCTGAATAAATAAAAAAGAAGATTGAAATAGTCTTTGGACTTGTTTGCAATTTTTATAAGCACCTGAATTCATCTCGATGATTAACCTAACACCCTAGTAGCTTCCATAATCCTTCAACCCTATTAGAGGTGTGAAATTCTAGAGAGAGAGAGGAAGAATTAGGGTTTTGAAGGTGAAAATTGTCAGAAAGGCTACTTTAGGGTTTCAACTTCCTATTCATATATGTTCATCAAGTCTAGATATCATTTTGTGTTGAATCTTATCTCCTTTGTACAAATTCATTCAACCCTCTAATTTTTCCTAAGAAAAGCAAATCACCATCATTTCTCTTTCTTTCTCTCCTATTCTCTATTTCTAGGGTTTTCAAGTTAGGAGGAGGAAGAAAAGTAGTCAATGTCTAGAATCTTGATTGATTTTTGGAGATTCAATATATAGGATACATTAGTAACGTTCTTGGAACCTTAGGTGAGTTCTTTTATCCCTCTGAATCTCTATAGCTCATGTGGAAGTCTGATAATATCTCATTTTGTGAACTTTTTGCACCTATTTTTTTCCTTTTTAAACATCCCTTTTGTTATTTTTTTCTGTCTATTTTAATATCTTGGAACAATATATGGACCCGACTTACTACCCCTCCCAGTCCATGTAGACCAGAAGAAAGTTGTGACCATGACACCAGTGACGACCGAGATGATCCATCACGATCACGATGCAAGATGTCACGGCTAAGAAGGAGTCACGACCCAGACAGAAGAAGCAATTGTGGAAACTAGTCGTGATCAAGCATGTCGTCCTGATCGTGAACACATGTCTGCCTCTGATGGAGTTGTCATCGTAATGATACCTCCTCACTACAATCAAGACACGTTGCTACCACTACTGAATGTTGTGACCACAACAATGGTCTCGGTCGAGGCATGCACCACAACCGTGACAGGGTGTTTAGTCAGTGGGCAGTGCCTATAAATAGACCCCTGACTCCATACAGAGGGGGATCATCATCAAGAGCAAAGAAGTGCTTCCAAACTCCAGAGCCATTCTCATTTGTCTCCTTTGATCATGGATTTCCAAAGAAAAAAGTTGGAGGAGAGAGAAGATTAGCCATCCACTTTGAGAGAGAAGGAGTTTCCATCTTCCAAGCCCATACCAAGTCTAGATCTAAGAAGTATAGTTGGTGTATCACCTTCTTCCTTCTATATATCTATTATCTTCCTCACAATGTACCTTCCCCTCTTCATTATTCTTGATGTATCTACACTTATGTAATGTCATTATGTTTCCCGTTAACATGTGTATCTAAACACCTAACTTGGGTTGGGAGTAGCCACTAAGGCTCTTCCAACATGCATATACGTGCATCCCTTTGAATATATATGCCCCTAGTAGGATTATCTCCATACTCTTATTCTTAATGCTTCACTTGTATGCCTAGATACCATCTTGTAATGTTTGATTGTTAATGCCTTGAAAGAGTATATTGATTTTATCAAAGTGTTATGGGGTAGTATGAATATATGAAAATGTTGGAATACTAAAGTTAATGGTCATATGGTTTGCTTTTGTAGTTGTTTGTTTGTAATCTCAAGAGAGATAGGAACATTATATTCTAGATCTATCCTAAGCTTAAGAGAGGAGGGAATAGACATAAATGATGATTTCTTGTAATCTTGTTGTCAGTATACAGAGGGGTGTGAATATTGCATTTTGATGACTGATCTTAGTAGGTGAAACTTGATCCAAGTTCCCTTCCATACTTTGGTTACATCTTTTCTTGTTTGATCTTAGTTTCTTGCTTTGTTATCTTTTCTTTGCTTTTTTTATTTTGTTTGGAGTAAAATAGTTTCTTTGGGAACACCATATTATTCTATCTTTTCATTTGGTGTATTTGAGTCTGAGGATCTATGTTCGTAGCACATACCAACCTTTTCCATGTGGTTTGACCCCGATCTACTACAACAAACCTTGTATAATAGTTATGGGAGGCTTGTGTGATAACCTAGATTTTTGAGTTTTAATAACTAATACAATAATTGAGAGACAAGCACTCTATGTAAGATGTCATATACCAATTGAGGAATTGGTAATGCAATCATGGGTTTCCTTCACCCAAATTTGGTGATTTGAGATATGATAGAGGAATATGATGCCTAATTGAATTCAATTAGTGATGAATACCCCTACTAATTGTTTTAAGTCCTCATGAGACCAATCTTTCATTTAGTGATCTAGTGAGTAGTGAACTATTTACTTTTGAGGAACTATGTACATATGAATCAATGTTAGATTTGGATGTCAAACTTGATTAATTTGCTTATAAATTTCATCCCAAATATCAAATAAAGACAAATTACAAGCAACATGACATCTAGTCAATTGACATAGTCAATAATCGAATTCTGACTCCAATCTTGCACCCTAGCTACATCATAACACCATTAAACTATCCCTAAAGTTTTATTGCAATTGAATCAACCAATTAAGGGATATGATCAATTTAATTTTGTGTATTTTTCCACCCATTTTGAACCCTAGGATCTAAGTTTGGGGTTTATTTGAATTAAATGTGTGACACCATGTGTCACGCAGCCTTTTGGAAGCTTAGGCGCGGGCCTTATTATGGGCCGAGCTAACGTTGGCCGTTGATCAGCAATCCAGCGGGGGAGACTTCGTCTCCTACCTTCCGCTTTTCTCGGCCGATCTCAGAAGAACCTGCCTAACACCGAGGCTACCTCGCACGCCTAGCTTCCCCAGCTTTTACGCGAGATTTTCTTGGAGGACCAATTCTACTCCTCAGCCCGAACTCAACGAACCCTACTAGGTCTGCTACCATGCCCGGAGCAGGGATAACAACTCTCCGCCATCTCACGCTTCACTGGAGGCAGGACCCAGTTAGGGCTTTTCCCTCCCACACTTCCTCGTGCCTATTTAAGGATACCAATAGCTCCGACCGACCTCCTTTAGTCTCTTACTCAACTCAATTTGAAGAAGCCAATCTCCGAGCACCTTCCCCGAGTCCACCTTCCTCTCCGCAGCTGTATCACCTCGGCGACACCGCATAGGTCTCGCCCCACTGAATACAACCATCCATCACCTTCACCTCAATCCGACGATGCTTTTCGGCTAGAAGGAACTACCCCAGAACACCCCTCCCTCTCTGACCTCCACCTCACCGGTGACCTCGCCGTCACTGTGGCGGCGGTGAGTTTTGGAGGGAGCCGTAGCTCAGAAACCTCACCCCTCCAATCAAGGCAGCCCCGCGAAGGTGATGACAAACTCGTTGATACTCCAGCACCACCCAAGGGCGGACGGGGCCTCGCCGGAGTAGCAATCTGGCTGCTCGAGCAAGCAGCAGCAGAGTTTGGGTAGCGCCTGGTGATCGTGAAGAGGAAATGGACCGGGTCAGGCCGGGAACCGGCCGACCCATCACAATAGACCGAGTTCAATACCCTTAAACCGGCTGGATCCCAGTAAAGCAAAGGAGCCGCGCCACCTAGACACGTGGCCAATTTTGATTGGCCCGATCAGGTAAATAATTCAGTAAATATCCCTTTTCTCATATAATTCATAGAAAATAGCCTACTGATCAGAAAAATGTAAATAAGGTATCGAAATTCTCAGAAAAATACGTAGAACAACATGAAATCTTAATATCAGACTTTTGATGCACTAATAATAGTGATATCATGTAAGATGTATAATTCTTGTTTAATAGATAATAAATAGCAAAGGATGATATAAAATCATGGAAAAATATTAGTTAGTCCACAATTATGTATATAATGCATTTGATGTCAGGTATGACCATGTTGATGTACTAAATTACGTAATTTAATTAATATGTCCAATTAGGGCTAATAATACTAAAGATGATGCAATTAATGCACACATGCTCAATAAATGATGAAATTCACAGAGTAGGCTTATACCAGTATATGGAACCTCAGTTTTAATTATGAGATCATCATGATGAACATAATCTATGTTATATGAAGATGAATATTAATACATGGTTTAAAACCCTAATCTAGGTTAATGATGTAACCTAGGGTTAATATGTGCACAAAAATAGAATATGGAACCTAATATTAAGATAATGGATCATAATCTGGAAAATGACATCATTAAGATAATTCTAAGACAAGAATGCAAGTAATGATGAGAATATTCTAATGATTTAAGAAAACCCTAAAATGGATACGATTAGGGTTAAGATGAGATATGATGATGATAAGAACCTGATGATAGTATATGATCTTGTCTTGATCAGGTTATGACCAGATTATCTAGACAACCATGGATGTCTAAGAAATCTCTGAACTCAGGTACGTGGATATAATTATATGACTAGATTTGCTGGATGTTAAATATATGTACTTGCTTGCTTGTACTTGAAATACATTGTTGGATGTAGATCTATATGTATTGTCATTTCCACCTTGAACAATAAGAACACTAAAGAAGGAAAATGGGATGTAGTTACTGATGGTTCATTAATCTCCCTATTAGAGAGGGAAAGTATTAATGTTGACTAGCACCTCCCTAATGGTACAAGGTACGCGGGGAGATCCCTAATGGTACAAGGTACGCAGGGATAGGGCCCAATATTTATGTTTGTGCTAAGTCCACCATAGTAATACATGTCCATTGAAATATGATTAATGACTTGGGATTACCTGATTTTCTGCCTTTAAATAATGTTTTCTTTCTCTTTCTTCAATTTCGAATATTTATATGCCAGCATAGTATAGCTTTTAATTCCACGTACCAACTTTTGTTGATGTTTTTGTTTCTCGTATTTTCTAGGTCCAGAGCTAGAATGGGATAAAGGATTAGGATGTGAGTAAGTTGTACAGGTTGTACCTATTGTCTATGTTCCTGTTAGCATACATGTTCAGACTTGTAGAATTTTCTTTCAATATGTAACTGTAAATCATGTTGTAATAAGTCCAGTTTGTATAAAATTACATGTTGAATGTTGAGTATGTTATGGTTGTACGTTCATGTATGCGTATATTGCTTCCGCATCGCTTTCTGATATGATTGTTTGATGTCTTCGGATTATGGGCTCTCATTCCCAATAGGGTTTGGAGAAGTCGAAATCCGGGGACGTCACAATTGGTATCAGAGCATGAACAATAGTTACACCTGACATTTGCTCACCATAAAACATAAAATCTTAATCTCACCCTTCACTTTAAACCTTAGAAACTTAGTAAGTTGTTCTATAGGAATAAGGTTTGACCTAGCCTCTAGGTTAAAACCTAGATGTTCGAGAACTAGGTTTAGACAAGTGTCTGAGACCCTTTCCATATAGAGTTCATATGTATTGGGTAGCTACACTAGTCTACAACTTGTTCTCACCATTTCACTAGGTCACATGACACCAGACTATCCACTGTGTGTTGGACACTCGAGTTTGCTGGTTTGGTTTTGTTTTCCAATCGGCTCGCACCTCGACAGTTTTCTCTGACGCCTTCTTTCTCGGAGAAAAACTATATAATATTTTATTAGATATATGTAAATATAAAAATGTGTCCCTCACACAGTAGAGTAGTGGGTGTTCATGCAATCTAAGTGAAAGGGAGTGACATCAGTCTAGAAGAGAGAATAGATCTAGATTAGATGTCTATAGCATCATAAGGTTATGTGATCGATAGATAGACAAAAGAAAGATGAAGGAAATAAGTATTTAGAATCTTATCTAAGTTTGATCTCTGATGGTATAAGTTTCCTTATATAGGTTTAAGTTGCATATTAGTTGAATTCAATTTTGCAGAATTTAAGCAAAATCTTGATGATGAAAGTACATTCCCTTTTCCTACTTAAGATAAGTTAAGTTAAGATAGAGATGAGTGTGCATGAGCCTCAAGCTCTTATACAAGGAGGATGTCTAGTGGTAGGATGAGATATGTGGTGAACTCTAGAGAGAGTAAGACCCACAGGGAGAAGGTCATAGGACCTAGCCTCCAATATATGAGATATGTGTTAAAAATAAAATCCTACACTAGATTACTCTTGAGTGTTGAGTTGAGTCGTTATGCATGATTTAAATCTATATGTGAGAATTGGGTAAAATAAAAGGATGGGTAGATGACCCATATGATAAAGTCAATCCTTTGGCTGAGTTAGGTCCTAGCTAGAGTGACATATTTTGTGAATCTCATCATTAGTTGCAAGTGAGGTAATATATGAAATCTAGATATGAGAGTATGATGCTTTGTGCAAAAGATACTCAAAATACATGTTCTCCCTTCTTCTTCTCTTTCTTAATATATGATGATAGAAACCTCACTTGAGCTATATAGATGATTTATATATGAGGAGTCACTCGTATAAGCTTGACCTATTCTATATTCCCCCCTATATCATACATGTAGTTCCAAAGATTGAAATCATGATAAGTTTGACTTTAAAATATTATCTTCCCCTTCATATGAAACATGAAAGACATGATGCTGAGATCATGGGATAAACTTAGTATATTCTCTTTTCCCTTCACATAATACATGCAAGACATAAAAAGTTGAGTTCATGAACTTGATATAAAGATATTTTCGGATCATAGGGTATATGATCAGAAATATAGTTCGTAACCTTGATCCTTCTCAATATATGCTTCTAAGTTGAGTATGAATATTACACCATGGGGTGAAACCCTATTGGTCAAACATGTTGGGTAAGCCCTTCTTAAGTAAAAAAAAATCCTAATCAAGGATGAAGATAAATCTCCTCTAATGCTGAAATCAGTATAAGATGTTAATGATGTTGGATTTGAACAATTTGAATATCATGGCACATAAACAAATTCCTCCTGAACATTAAAAGTATGAATAAAACATGTACCCATAGGGGTGATGTAATTCTAAGATATCATTATGTCATGCTATGGCTAGGACTTTAAGTGATGCTTGTATATATATATATATATATATATATATATAGTGGGGTGGATACACCCAAGAATCTCTAGACCCTAAGTCGACAACTTAGAGTACATGCGACTATGGTGACCTCAAAACCTAAGAAATAATGATGTATATGAAGTTCGACCCCAAAATAGCCTCTTAAGGATGAGATTAGTTAAATTTCGAGGACGAAATTACAAATAAGGTGGGGTGAATGTGATAACCTAGATTTTTGAGTTTTAATAACTAATACAATAATTGAGAGACAAGCACTCTATGTAAGATGTCATATACCAATTGAGGAATTGGTAATGCAATCATGGGTTTCCTTCACCCAAATTTGGTGATTTGAGATATGATAGAGGAATATGATGCCTAATTGAATTCAATTAGTGATGAATACCCCTACTAATTGTTTTAAGTCCTCATGAGACCAATCTTTCATTTAGTGATCTAGTGAGTAGTGAACTATTTACTTTTGAGGAACTATGTACATATGAATCAATGTTAGATTTGGATGTCAAACTTGATTAATTTGCTTATAAATTTCATCCCAAATATCAAATAAAGACAAATTACAAGCAACATGGCATCTAGTCAATTGACATAGTCAATAATCGAATTCTGACTCCAATCTTGCACCCTAGCTACATCATAACACCATTAAACTATCCCTAAAGTTTTATTGCAATTGAATCAACCAATTAAGGGATATGATCAATTTAATTTTGTGTATTTTTCCACCCATTTTGAACCCTAGGATCTAAGTTTGGGGTTTATTTGAATTAAATGTGTGACACCATGTGTCACGCAGCCTTTTGGAAGCTTAGGCACGGGCCTTATTATGGGCTGAGCTAACGTTGGCCGTTGATCAGCAATCCAGCGGGGGAGACTTCGTCTCCTACCTTCCGCTTTTCTCGGCCGATCTCAGAAGAACCTGCCTAACACCGAGGCTACCTCGCACGCCTAGCTTCCCCAACTTTTGCGCGAGATTTTCTTGGAGGACCGATTCTACTCCTCAGCCCGAACTCAACGAACCCTACTAGGTCTGCTACCATGCCCGGAGCAGGGATAACAACTCTCCGCCATCTCACGCTTCACTGGAGGCAGGACCCAGTTAGGGCTTTTCCCTCCCACACCTCCTCATGCCTATTTAAGGATACCAATAGCTCCGACCGACCTCCTTTAGTCTCCCACTCAACTCAATTTGAAGAAGCCAATCTCCGAGCACCTTCCCCGAGTCCACCTTCCTCTCCGCAGCTGTATCACCTCGGCGGCACCGCATAGGTCTCGCCCCACTGAATACAACCATCCATCACCTTCACCTCAATCCGACGATGCTTTTCGGCTAGAAGGAACTACCCCAGAACACCCCTCCCTCTCTGACCTCCACCTCACCGGTGACCTCGCCGTCACTGCGGTGGCGGTGAGTTTTGGAGGGAGCCGTAGCTCAGAAACCTCACCCCTCCGATCAAGGCAGACCCGCGAAGGTGATGACAAACTCGTTGATACTCCAGCACCACCCAAGGGCGGACGGGGCCTCGTCGGAGTAGCAAACTGGCTGCTCGAGCAAGCAGCAACAGAGTTTGGGTAGCGCCTGGTGATCGTGAAGAGGAAATGGACCGGGTCAGGCTGGGAACCGGCCGACCCATCACAATAGACTGGGTTCAATACCCTTAAACCGGCTGGATCCCAGTAAAGCAAAGGAGCCGCGCCACCTAGACACGTGGCCAATTTTGATTGGCCCGATCAGGTAAATAATTCAGTAAATATCCCTTTTCTCATATAATTCATAGAAAATAGCCTACTGATCAGAAAAATGTAAATAAGGTATCGAAATTCTCAGAAAAATACGTAGAACAACATGAAATCTTAATATCAGACTTTTGATGCACTAATAATAGTGATATCATGTAAGATGTATAATTCTTGTTTAATAGATAATAAATAGCAAAGGATGATATAAAATCATGGAAAAATATTAGTTAGTCCACAATTATGTATATAATGCATTTGATGTCAGGTATGACCATGTTGATGTACTAAATTACGTAATTTAATTAATATGTCCAATTAGGGCTAATAATACTAAAGATGATGCAATTAATGCACACATGCTCAATAAATGATGAAATTCACAGAGTAGGCTTATACCAGTATATGGAACCTCAGTTTTAATTATGAGATCATCATGATGAACAGAATCTATGTTATATGAAGATGAATATTAATACATGGTTTAAAACCCTAATCTAGGTTAATGATGTAACCTAGGGTTAATATGTGCACAAAAATAGAATATGGAACCTAATATTAAGATAATGGATCATAATCTGGAAAATGACATCATTAAGATAATTCTAAGACAAGAATGCAAGTAATGATGAGAATATTCTAATGATTTAAGAAAACCCTAAAATGGATACGATTAGGGTTAAGATGAGATATGATGATGATAAGAACCTGATGATAGTATATGATCTTGTCTTGATCAGGTTATGACCAGATTATCTAGACGACCATGGATGTCTAAGAAATCTCTGAACTCAGGTACGTGGATATAATTATATAACTAGATTTGCTGGATGTTAAATATATGTACTTGCTTGCTTGTACTTGAAATACATTGTTGGATGTAGATATATATGTATTGTCATTTCCGCCTTGAACAATAAGAACACTAAAGAAGGAAAATGGGATGTAGTTACTGATGGTTCATTAATCTCCCTATTAGAGAGGGAAAGTATTAATGTTGACTAGCACCTCCCTAATGGTACAAGGTAGGCGAGGAGATCCCTAATGGTACAAGGTACGCAGGGATAGGGCCCAATATTTATGTTTGTGCTAAGTCCACCATAGTAATACATGTCCATTGAAATATGATTAATGACTTGGGATTACCTGATTTTCTGCCTTTAAATAATGTTTTATTTCTCTTTCTTCAATTTCGAATATTTATATGCCAGCATAGTATAGCTTTTAATTCCACGTACCAACTTTTGTTGATGTTTTTGTTTCTCGTATTTTCTAGGTCCAGAGCTAGAATGGGATAAAGGATTAGGATGTGAGTAAGTTGTACAGGTTGTACCTATTGTCTATGTTCCTGTTAGCATACATGTTCAGACTTGTAGAATTTTCTTTCAATATGTAACTGTAAATCATGTTGTAATAAGTCCAGTTTGTATAAAATTACATGTTGAATGTTGAGTATGTTATGGTTGTACGTTCATGTATGCGTATATTGCTTCCGCATCGCTTTCTGATATGATTGTTTGATGTCTTCGGATTATGGGCTCTCATTCCCAATAGGGTTTGGAGAAGTCAAAATCCGGGGACGTCACAGCTTGAGTGTCAGGTTATAAATCTAACAATCTGACTACTCTAGATCCTATTCATTTAGGATGTGTGATTTAGTTCAATCAACTTTTTGGCCCCATTTCTAAGGACAAGGAAAAATGGTACTATTAAGAACATGAGTCTACTCACTATACACTCATGCCTCAAGCTTAGCAATAAGCTTGACTACAAAAAACTCTAAATTTGCTACATCTAGATTTCTTAGAATATTTTGTTTTACACATTTGAGTTTTCTAACTTGCCTGTGCAATCTATTTAGGTAGATTGAAAAGAAGCATATTTAATCAACACCTCACCCCTCTTTCATGACACCATGTCACCTCTTAGATATGACAGTATTACTGGGGAGGATTGGAATGCAAGAGTCTAACATAATCGTCCACCTCCAGATACTGAAGAAGAAAGAGAGGAACGCCACTCTAATGGTCATGACCATGAGGAAGAAGATTGTGAAGAGCAACGAGAAGAGGGGCAGCAACTCATGAGCACGGCCACCACTACAACAGAAGGCACAGAAGGAATCATTGGGACCGCGAAAGTGATCACCATAGTAGAGAGGAGGAAGATGATGAAGAAGATAAAATGCTTAGAGACTTGGCTACTACTAGATCTAATGAGTCAAGATTCCCAATTATTGTCACACAATTCAATGCAACTAATTTCGAGCTAAAAACTGATGTCATTTCAATGATCCAGAACAAGCCTTTTTGAGGGAATTTGAAGAATGAGAATCCTTACCATCATCTTGACGCCTTCAAAAAGATCTACAACACCATCAAGATGACGAGAGTGCCTCAAGAAGTCATATATTGCAAGGGATTCATTTTCTCTCTAGAGGATAAAGCATTGTCATGGTATCTTGACCTACCTCGCCAGTCCATAGATGTATGGATCCCTCTTGTTGATTCTTTCGTCACAAAATTCTATCCGACTGAGAAAACCATCTAAAAAAGGAAAAAGATCAATTCCTTCATGAAAAAACTAGGAGAGAATCTTCATGAAGCTTGGGATTGGTACCAGGAGTATCACAGGGATTGTCCTTGCCACAAATAGGGCAAAGGATTTCTAGCGACAAAGTTTTACAATGGGCTGACTCCCATGGAGCGGACCTCACTGAATGCAACCGTCAGGAGTGATTTTCTTGGAAAGAAGTTGAGTAGAACTATGAAGATCATCGAAAACATGGATGCATTGCAAGTAGGCATGGAGTATGAGAGAAATTATAAAGGCTCATCCATGAAGGTTGTCTCTAAAGTACCTTCAGTTAATGCCAAAGCCCTTGAAACTATCATGGCTCAAATTCAGAAGATTTCCACAAATGTCAAACAATTAAATGACACTGGAGGCAAGGGCAAGAAACCCAATGATAAAGTCATGAAGTGTGTCACGTGTGGGAAAGAGCCATGTAATCGGAAAAAAAATATATACAAGGTCGAAAGAAATTGAAGAGAGTGAAAGAGAACAAGAGATAGAAAATGTTTCTTGCACAAATTTCAAATGTCCAGATCATCTGGGATTAAATTATGGCAACAAAGATGTTGTTGAGAATTCTCATCATCTGTTTAGTTCATCAAATCTACCCCTAGATTCAAGAAAAAAAAGTGGACCAACTCAGTATACCAGAACTACTAGCTATCAATCAAACAAAAACAATTATCTAGGGCAATATCAAGCCATCAAAATCAAGGACAAAATCAAACCAAGGATAACAACCAACCTGACATGATCGCTCAACTGTTTGACTTTGCAAAAAGGCAATCTTTGGTAAACAACCATTACATAAAGCACCATCACCAACTCAAGAGTGTTAAGCACAATACAAACTTAGATGCTAGACATGCAACCATATCAAAGACATATTGATCAACATCTAGCCCGATTGATAGAACTCGTGAAGAATCCTTCAGGGAAGATCCCATCAAACATTGAGACTACAAAGATGGCCACCCTTTGTTTTGGGAGGACACTGGAAGATTATAGTGCCAAGAACACCATAGAGGAAAGAGAGCGTAATGAGTCACAACCTGAAAAAGTAATTGTTCAAGAAGAATATGAAGGATAAGATATCGCTAATGAAGACACGAAAGAAGAAGAAGAAAAAAAGAAGAAAGGTGTAGGGGCCAAGAAACCAGATCCTATGGAAGAGGACTTTACATAGAGAAATCAATATGCCCTGAGGGTCCCATTTCCCTACAAACTGAATAAGGCACATCTGGAAAGAGATATGAAATGTTTATGGAGATTGTAAAGAAGGTACAGCTGGATATCCCATTTCTAGATGCAAGTGAAGAGATGCCTAAATATGCTAAATTCTTCAAGGACTTAATCACAAAAAGAAGGAGAGGGGACCATGTTGAGACAGTACAATTGGCCAAAATGTTGAGCGCCATTGTTTAAGATGAGCTACCAAAAAAGAAGAAAGATACAGGGAGATTCAATATACCCTTTTTTGTTGGAGACAAGGTATAAAGAAAAGGGTTATCCGATTTAGGAGAAGCATTATCCTTTTGCTATTGACCCTAGCTCGAAGGCCGATTGACATATATGGTGAAAATTGGAATGAGAATTGATTGGCCGATCACACCATTTCAAAATTGGTGGGAATAGTAGAAGATGTCCCAATTCGCATTGGGAAATTCTTTATACCATGTGATATAGTGGTGATCGACACTATTGAGGACCCAAAATGCCCTATAATATTTGGAATACCCTTTGTAGCCATAGGAAGAGCTCTAATAGATGTGGTGGAAGGGATTATTATTATGCTTGTTGGTAATGATCACATAGATTTAGTGTATAAGATGTTTTGAGGGGACCCTCTCTGTTTGAATCAGCTTACTTCATGGATAGCTATAACTAATATTGTGTAGAAGTGCAAGAGGATAAGGCCACTGTTGATCCACTCATGCAAGCCTTGAATAACCTTGACCTGAGTTTTGAAGACCCAGAAGTGGTTGACGTTCTGGATTACTTGAATCAAATTGATGTAGAGGAATTCAATGATGAGGATGAAGCAACTTTCAAAACAATGAAGTATGGGTCACTTGAGCAAACCCCTGAAGAGAAGGAAGCACCAAAACTGAAGCTACAATTAAAGACACTGCCTGAAAGGCTGATGTACGAATTCCTTGATGATGAAGAGAGGAATCCTATCTAGTGACAGTTAATGCAGATCTGACCGATGAACAAATGCAAAAGTCGTTGAATGAACTCAGACTGCATAGGAAGGCTATATGATATTCTATGGAAGATATCAAGGGCCTCAGTCCAGCCCTATGCATGCACACAATCAACCTGGAAGAGGCTGCTAAACTAACTGGTTCAACACCTAAGGATATTAAATCATATGTTGAAAGAAGTAGTAAAGCAAGAGATAACAAAAATATGTGATGCAAGGATAATCTACTCCATCAGTGATAGCAACTGGGTCAACCCAATCCATGTTGTACCAAAGAAGGGAGGGATGATGATAGTTAAAGGAAGCAATGGGGATGAAGTAGCCACTTGGATGGTTACTGGGTGGAAAATGAGTATGGACTACCACAAGATCAATACTGCCATGAGAAAAGACCACTTTCCCCTACCTTTCATCGACCAAGTTTTGGAAAGGCTTGTAGGACAATCTTATTTCTATTTTCTTGATGGATATTATGGATTTTATCAAGTCCCTATCAATCCTGATGATCAAGAAAAGACTACTTTCACAAGTATCTATGGGACATACACCTTCAAACAATTATGTAATGCGCCTGCTACTTTTTAAAGGTGCATGATATCCATTTTTTGGATTTCATAGAAGACATAATAGAGGTATCCATGGACAACTTCTCGGTAATATCAGCCCGACTTTGAAAAATGCCTTGAAAACTTGTCAAAGGTCTTACAAAGATGCGAGGAGAAGAAACTTATGCTTAATTGGGAAAAATGCCATTTTATGGTGATAGAAGGCATATTGTTAGGACACATAATCTCTAAAAAATGCTTGGAAGTAGATAAAAGTAAGATTGAAGCTAATATAAAAGTTAACCCCACCAAAATTTGTCACAAGATTAATGAGATTTCTGGAACATGATGGATATTACAGAAGATTTATCAAAGATTTCTCACAAGTTGAGAAACCTTTGTCAAAACTCCTTGTTAAATATGTGGATTTTCATTTCATTGATAAATGCCTCGAAGCATTCAATTTTCTGAAAAATGCCCTGACCACATCCCTAATATTTCAAGCACCTCATTGTGGATTGCCTTTGGAAATCATGTCTGATGCCAGCAATGACACCATTAGAGCTGTACTAGGGAAAAGAAAAGATAAGAAGAACCATGTTATCTACTATGCTAGTAGAACTCTCCATGAGGCTTAGGTAAATTACACAACAACCAAGAAAGAAATACTAGTAGTAGTATTCGCTTTCAACAAGTTCATATCCTACTTAATATGATCAAAGGTGAATGTGTATACAGATCATGTGGCCATCAAAGATCTCATGCAGAAAAAGGACACAAAGTCGAGACTGTTGCGATGGGCTTTGTTTCTACTAGAGTTTGACCACAAAATCATAGACAAGAAAGGAACGGAGAACTTGGTGGCTGACCACTAGTCTAGAAAATTAGATACCAATAAACAACAATTACAAAGATGAGGCCTTGATGATGGCCAAGTCGGTTGAACCAAATCTGCCTTGGTTCGTTGACATCTGTAATTATTTGTGTTGTGAGAAATTACCTCCCAAAATAACCAATTATCAGAAAAAGAAACTTTTCTCTGACCAGAAGAATTAATATCGGGATGACCCCCCTGTTGTTTAAGAAATGCTCTGACAACTTATACAGTGTTGTGTTCTAGAAGAAGAGGTACCTCAAATGCTCAAGTAATTCCATTCCTCACCTTATGAAGGCCACCATGGAGGCAAAATGACCACATCTAAGGTCTTATAATTAGGCTTATTTCCCGACACTTTCCAAAGATGTTATGTCTTTTATCAAATGTTGTAAAGAACGTCAACTAGCTATAAATATTACAAAAAGAAATAAGATGTATATGTCTAACTGGGTGGAACTAGAGATCTTTGATGTTTGGGGAGTGGATTATATTGGACCCTTCCCTCCCTCCATAGGAAATAAGTACATTCTAGTCAATGTAGATTATATCTCCAAGTGGGTAAAAGTTGTTGCAACCCCCACTTGTGACTCTAAATCAATTGTGAGACTATTCAAGAAGACCATTTTCCATAGATTATGGGTTCCACACATTGTCATTAGTGACATGGGGTCCCATTTTAAGGAAAAATAGTTTGAAACGGTGCTAAAGAAGTATGGGGTCAAGCATAAAGTAGCCACACCATACCATCCCCAGACGTTAGGACAAGTCAAAGTTTCAAACTAACAAATCAAGCAAATATTAGAGAAAACCATTGGCAAGACCCGCAAGGATTGATCCATGAATTTAGATGATGCCTTGTAGGAATATAGAACTGCTTACAAAACACTGATAGGGACTACCTCCTACCAGCTAATCTGTGGAAAGTCATTTCATTTGCAAGTTGACCTAGCACACAAGTCCCTTTGGGCCATCGAATTCTTGAATATGGACCAGGACAGAGTTGGGAAGAAAATGTATTTGCATCTTCACGATCTTGATGAACTGAGGCTACATGCATATGAGAATGCCCACATCTACAAGAAAAGAATGAAGGTGTGGCATGATGCCCACATCAAGCACAAGGATGTTTCTGAAGGAGATAAGGTTTTGTTGTTTAATTCAAGAATCATGCTTTTTTTAAGGAAAACTCAAGTCTAGATGGTCTGGCCTATTTTCTTACATCAAGATCTACCGATCTGGGGTAATGGAGATCACCAGTGAAATGACCGGTACATTTATGGTTAATGGGCACACAGTAAAAAGATACTATGAAGATGAAGCTTTTTTCAGAAGGATAGAAATGGATTTAGAAGAGCCACAAGTGGTACCAACTAAAGAACCATGAGAAGGAAGAAATGTAAGTCAAGCTAAAGACTTTAAATTATTGCTTCACGGGAGGCAACCCAAGGATTTACTGCTTTCTTAAAATTTTCAATCCTTTCTGATTTCTCCTTTAAGGTAAATCATGTACATATTCAACTCTGAACTTTCTCTCTCTATGTAGACTTTAATTCCTCTAAAATAGACGGTCGATTATGCATTAACATTTTTTTTATTTTATCCTCAACTATTTTAATGATGTGCAATAGTTCCAAAACATGAATGTATGCTCTTCAAATCCTTATATAATTCAAACACATTTTTGTGTCTCAATCACGACACTTTTCGTGGTCGAGACAATTGTTGTGTTAGTTTAGCATCACGATCGAGACACGTGTCTCGATCACAAAACCCATCATGGTCAAAACATTCATTTCAGTCACGACACCCACTGAGTATAGAAGAGGAATGTTTCTACAATAGTGATTTCTCTTTTAATCTCTCTCCCTTCTCTTGCGCAGTGACACAAGAACCCTAGAAAGTAATATTGTCGAGTCATGAGCAATCACGATCAAGAATAGATCATTGGAAGATGTCTATAGAGGCCCTCTAGAGAGATGAGCACCCAGCCATCACTGCCTCTACCTTTGTTGTTCCCTCATACCCCCTCAGTTCTCTTCTTTTCTTACTCTGGGAAGGTACTGTGGTATTATAACCCTCTCTTAAGCACATATTTAATTGACTTGCACCTTTGCACTTTCTTCTTCTCAATGCATTAATCTTTTTTGCTCCTACCTTCATCTTTTTTCATCGTCTTCATAAAACCCTTACTTTACCCATCGTCTTCTCACACCTTGGTCATGGTCGTGGTCATGGTCTCCATCTACTACTTTGATTCACTGTGGTTTTGAAACCAATGGTTCCTACACCCTCTCTACCTCTTCCTTCACCTCTCAATCTGGCCTCGGTCAAGCCACGCATCTCGATTGCGATGTCCCTCATTCTCTTTCATATTTTTTGACCGATCGCGACCGTCGTTGTGACTACAAACTTTCATTCAAACCTATCCCTCAGTTGTGACATGTTAGCTATGAAATCTTGACCCCCTTTGTTCAATATAAATGGACACTCTCATTGTTGATGGCTTGTCTTTTGTTTACCATTCACATATTCCACCAATGCTTTTCTCAATCCAGACTGAATTTACATTTTGATTGTGACACTCATCCATGTTCATGATGCACAAACTTTTCATTTATGTCTGAAAACCACATTTTTAGTTGCACATGCACCACGGTCATGACGGTCATTTTGATTCATGCGGTCGTGATGGGCTCCCTGTTAAGTTTCCGACATCTCTCGATTACAACACAAGTCGCACGTGCAACAAACTTCTTAATGTTGCGGTCACTACAATTTTATTATGATACCTATCTCAACAAATACACTAGGAACATAAACAAATGCATACCTGAATAGTAATTAATATCATGTACAATATTGACAATCAAGTACCTAACAACCCCGTGTTGCTAAAAATCATAGGATGTCGACTTCAACGACTGACACCTTGACAAAGAAGGCTAATTCTCTAAAAGGAGCAGAAGCGGCCCTCGAAAAAATCACCAAAGTGCTAAACGATCACCTTGATCTGTCACCAGAAAAGAAACTCTGAATGGAGATGATAAAGAAGAAATATGAGTATATTCTGGGTCAGATGTCATCATAGAAAATAAGGAGTCTCAAGGGACCTGATAACACCTATTTTTTTGATGTTTTTGCCCTTTATTCTGTTATCAAAACTGCCCTTTTCTGCTATTTTCCTCTCTTTTATTAGCACTTTCGCAATAATTGGCCAAGCAATGCTCTTAATCCAATTTTTCCATCTTTTGCAGAGTTTTTCCTATTTTTGGTACAATAAGGTTGTCCCGTCCCGGCCCACAAATAAGTCCAAGTCTATTTCGACCTTCCTGGCCTGACGCCTGATACAACCTCTGCCCGATAGGGTGGAGCGACACAATGACACACGACAAAGGGATGCTGCGTAAGAAGAAGCCCACGGACGACATGCCTTCTACCCGATAGGGAGCCAAGCTCGCCACGACAACCCAGCTTGTCGGGCAACACAGCCACCCACCGGCAGGCACGCCGCCCATCACGTGACCGATAGCCGACACCCCTGCACTGAGCGATACTCGTATCGTCCGTCCACCGACCCGCGAATAAGGAGGACACGTGGCGCTTCGAGCACCATAACTTCCCCCAACTGCTGCATATAAATAGGAGCTACAGGAAGTTGAAAAGACAGGTTTGGACAGTTGGGAACTTTGAGCGATCTTCGAGGGAGAACTGCGAGAGTGTCGTGCCCCAGTGCTCGTGCCGGGAAACTATAGGTGAGCTCTTCCTCATCCTGAGAGGGAGGGGATGGTTCACTTAGGACCGTCTCGGGCGACACTGCAGGCCGATATCGGCCAACGTTGATAAGCGACATAAGTGCCTGACACAAGTGCCCGACAGTAGAACGCGTCGCTCCATGCCCGACAAGATATCAAACCCAATACGCTTCACCCGTCGTGCGTGCCGCCCGAGAGGGTTCGCCGCCGACATGAGCGTATCGGCTAGGGTCCTTGAGCGATACAAGCGGCAGTCATGCGAACCGCCCGAGAGGGTGTGCCGCCCGACACTACTGTATCGGGCTAGGCTCCTGACCGATATCGGGCTGGAGAGCCACAGTAGCATATCGACCTTCTACATCAAGAAGGTGACATCTATCTTTAATTCTGTTATTTAATTCTTTATTTACGCATTGTAATTAAGACCTTTAATGTTTATGGAAATAAAAAAGCTTAATTACATGTTGCTCTATGCTTGGTGCTATTGTTGGATGAACTGCCATGTTTAATATCTGAATGCTAGCTTGCATGTTGGATCGCGTTTCGCTTAGCTACCGAACCGTGTTTATCCCATCGCAACAACTTCGAGAGTCGTGTTATGGCTCTAGTGTTTGGTCCGATTCTGGAGTACGAGAGTGCCTGGAATGGAGTTGTTTCAGTAACATTCCACTCTAACTTAAGTCCGACAACCTCGAGAGGGGTGTTGACGCTTGGTTAGAGGTACCCGCTCTGAGAGGAGGGGTGTAGGATGTTACTGCTGCCGCTTGTTTTACTTAAGTCTTACCCTTCGTACCTTGCTCTAGCTCTAGTTTTATCTTTCTGTTTCTATTGCATGAAAACCCCTAAAAACTACTAAATGACTAAAACCTTAAATCTTTGTAGTAGCTCCATTTGGAAATAGATTTCTTTGTTTTGTTTGTGACACCTTGTTGTTTCCCCTTGGGGAATTTACTATCTCTTTATACCTGCCGGAGTGTAGCGTGTCGATTCTGGGTTCTCAACACTACCCCCTTGTCCCTGTGTTCAACCCCGTATATCTACTTCGACCCCGTAAACAAAGTTGCGGGGGCCTAGAAGGATTCAGGTTTATAAATGTAAAAGCTCGACTACCTCAAACCCTCCTCCACTTTGGACGCGCGATTTAGGCTGGTCAACTTTTTGGCACCGTTGCCGGGGACAAGGAAAAAACGGTACTGTAGACGAATCTGAATCCACTAACTACACTCCAGTGCCTCAAGCTTAGAAATGAGTTTGACATTACTCTTTTTCTTTTTTCTTCTTATTGTTATTCTTTTAAAAGTATTTTTTTTCAATTTCCTAAACTTGATTTTTCGTACCTTTTCAGGAACTCTAAAGAACTGTGACCTGTCCTTCCGAGCTTTGATACCATGTCTCATTGCGAGCAGTCTCTTTTTGAGGATGAATGTCAGGGCCAAGGTGGGAGGTCGAGCCAGCCTAACTTGGTTGGTCAGCTTTCCGCCTACATAAAGAGATAGGACACCATCATCAGTCAACTGGTGCAGGGCGTGTATCCTAGCCCGGGAGCTCTGAATTCAATGCAACGCCAGATGGCCATCTTGCAGAGGTGCCAGTGTGAGGTAGATCAGCGGCTGACCCAGATGACTGCTCTGATGAAGAATCCTGCAATAAAAGCACTTCCATACCCTGAAACTGCCAGAATGGCAGTACTGAGGTCTGGAAGAATGCTAGAGCGTCCAAATGAAGCCAGGCCTGAGCCCGAGCTAAGGCCTGAGGAAGCAGCCCCAGCAGAGGAGGAAGAAAGATGGGCAGACGTTCGAGAGTCTGCGCAAGGGTTCCCTGAAGAGCTACCTGGTGGAAGGAATGCTTACGCTCCTAGGATTCTGTTCCCGTACAAGTTGATAAAGGCAAACCTGAAGAAGCGTCATGAGAAGTTCATGGAGTCGATCAGGAAGCTGCATCTCGAGCTACCCTTCCTTGACGCATTGGAGGAGATGTCTACATATGCCAAGTTCCTCAAGGACCTTATCACAAAGAAGAGAAGGGGAGGGAGAATTGAGACAGTGCACCTAGCTTCTGCCTCCTCTTCCTTCGTGAAGCCCGACATGCCAAATAAGAGAAGGGACCCCAGAGCATTCACAATCCCGTTCGCCATCGGGGATAATGTCGAGCGTAAGGGTCTAGCAGACTTGGGGGCAAGCATCAGCCTCATGCCCCTAAGTTTCACACAAAGGGTGGTCTTGACCGACATGGTTCGAACCAACATGCAGATTGAACTAGCGGACCACACCTTTAAGAGACCCGTCGGCATTGTCGAAGATGTGCCGATCAGGGTCGGCGATTTCTTCATCCCTTGCGATATAGTCATCATCGAAACAGCTGAAGACCCCCGTTGCCCGATCATATTTGGGCGCCCCTTCTTGGCAACAGGGAGAGCCCTGATTGATGTCTCCGAAGGGATGATCACTTTGAGGGATGAAAACGACCATATGGACTTCAAGCTGAGAGAGATCATGAGAAGCCCGACCCTGTCTGAATCAGCATGTTTTACAGATAGCTGCAATAAATTCTGCGAGGAAATAGAGGAAGATATCTGGACAGTAGACCCCCTCTTGAGGGCTATAAACTGTCAAGATACTGACCTCTAAGATCCTGAGGTCGCAAGGCATCTCAACCTTTTTGACCTTTCTGACGAAGACTTACAAGAAGAGGATAAGGTGGTGGAGTCTGCGATGTATGCCTCTCTCGAGGGAGAGCCTCGAGAGCAAGCACCCAGACCAAAGCCAGAGTTAAAAGCGCTGCCTGAAGACCTGAAGTACGAGTTCTTAGATGAAGAGCATAGAAACCCTGTCATCGTAAATGCCAATCTTTCAAGCAATCAGCTAGACCGACTCCTTGAGGAGTTAAGGCTCAACAGGGGGGCTATAGGATATTCAGTGGATGATATCAAAGGCCTTAGCCCCGCCTTGTGCATGCATCACATCAGCTTAGAGGAATCTACCAAGCCTCTGGCCCAACCCCAGAGGAAGCTGAACCAGATGCTTAAGGAGGTCGTCAAGAAAGAGGTAATAAAGCTTAGGGATGCGGGGATCATTTACCCAATCAGCAATAGCAATTGGGTGAGTCCGATCCACGTAGTGCCCAAAAAGGGCGGGATGACAGTGGTTAAGGGTGAAAAGGGCGAAGAGGTGGCGGTTAGGACCGTCACCAGATGGCGGATGTGCATTGATTACTGAAAGCTCAATCAGGCTACAAAGAAGGATCATTTTCCGCTACCTTTTATTGAACAAGTTCTTGAAAGGTTAGCGCATCACGATTTCTTTTGTTTTCTTGATGGCTTTTCAGGTTTTTACCAGGTACCCATCTTGCCCGACGATCAGGAGAAGACAACATTCACCTGCCTTTACGACACTTATGCCTTCCGAAGGATGCCCTTCGGACTCTGCAATGCCCCCACTACCTTTCAAAGATGCATGATATCGATGTTCTCAGATTTTCTAGAAGACATCGTAGAAGTTTTCATTGATGACTTTTTAGTCTATGGGAAGGACTTTGATAGTTGTCTAAAGAATCTATCATTGGTCCTTCAAAGGTGCGAGGAGAATAGCCTAGTTCTGAACTGGGAAAAGTGCCATTTCATGGTGCGGGAGGGCATCGTTCTAGGGCATAATATCTCAAGGCGTGGGATCGAGGTGGACGTAAGAAAAGTTGAAGCAATATCGAAACTTCCTCCACCCAGATCCGTGACGGGGGTGCACAGCTTCCTCGGGCACGCTGGATATTACCGAAGATTCATCAAGGACTTTTCGAAGATTTCCAAACCGCTGTCCAATCTTCTGGTAAAAGATGCTGAATTTGTTTTCTCTAACGATTGTCTCAGTGCTTTTCAGGCCCTGAAAAATGCTTTAATATCACCACCTATCCTTCAAGCGCCAGAATGGGGTTTACCTTTTGAGCTGATGTGCGACGCTAGCGACTACATGATTGGAGCAGTCCTGGGGCAGAAGAAAGACAAAAAGCACCATGTGATTTGCTACGCTAGTCGCACGTTGGACGAGGCTCAAGTAAACTACACAAAAATGGAGAAGGAGATGCTCGCGATCATCTTCACATTCGATAAGTTCAGGTCGTATCTCGTCGGAGCTAAGGTCAAAGTATACACAGATCACGGGGCTATAAAATACTTGATACAAAAGAAAGACGCAAAGCCCAGACTGTTGAGGTGGGCCTTACTGCTCCAAGAGTTCGACCACAAAATTATCGACAAGAAGGGCGCGGAGAATGTGGTCGCAGACCACCTATCAAGGATCGTGGCCGAGAGAGAGGGAAGGCCTCCAATCAACGATGACTACGCTGACGAGGCTCTTATATTGGCCGAAGCTCAAGAAGAAAGCTTACCCTGGTTTGCAGACAATTACAATTATCTTGCTTGCGGAGAACTGCCTCCTGACATCACGTACAGTCAGAAAAAGAAGCTATTCGCAGATGCTAAAAACTACTACTGGGATGATCCCCTCCTATTCAGAAAATGCACCGACAACTTATACAGGAGGTGCATCCCAAAAGAAGAAATCGTAGACATCCTGAAAGAATGCCACGCCTCCCCCTATGGTGGTCACCTGGGTAGCGAAAGAACAGCTGTAAAGGTTCTACAGTCAGGTTTCTACTGGCCCTCCTTATATAAAGACACTGCACAATTTGTGAAGGTTTGCAAAGAGTGCCAGTTTACAGGGAGCATAGGGAGGAGGAATGAAATGCCAATGGCAAGTTGGATCGAAGTAGAAATATTTGACGTGTGGGGGATCGACTACATGGGACCATTTCCCCCATCCCGGGGGTATCAGTACATACTCATGGCAGTGGATTATGTATCGAAGTGGGTGGAAGCGGTAGCCACCCAAACCTACGATGCCAAGTCGGTTATCAAGCTCTTCGAGAAGACCATCTTCCCTCGTTTCGGTGTACCGCGCATGGTTATAAGTGACGGAGGGTCATAGTTTGGAGAAAGACAGTTTGAAGCACTTCTACGCAAGTACAGAGTGAAGCACAAGATCGCTACACCCTACCACCCATAGACGTCAGGGCAGGTAGAGATTTCCAACAGACAAATCAAGCAGATCTTGGAGAAAATTGTCAACCGAACAAGGAAAGACTGGTCAATGAAGCTTGATGACGCACTTTGGGCCTACCGCACTGCTTACAAAATGCCCATTGGAACCACCCCCTATCGTCTCCTCTACGGAAAGTCCTGCCACCTGCCTCTAGAGTTGGAATACAAGGCCCTTTGGGCAATCAAGTTCCTAAATATGGACCTCGAGAAGGCAGGAGAAAAGAGGTTTTTATAGCTTCAAGAGCTCGAAGAGCTTAGAATGAATGCCTATGAAAATGCAAAAATCTACAAACAGAGGACAAAATTGTGGCATGATGCCCACCTCAGGAGAAAAGATGTAAGCGAAGGGGATAAGGTCTTGTTATTCAAGTCCTCTATTCGTATTTTCCCTAGGAAGTTACAAACGAGGTGGTCCGGACCGTTCACCGTGTCAAAGATATACCCATCAGGAATGATGGAGCTCTACGACAAAGACGATCCGACCAATGTCTTTCAAGTGAATGGGAATAGGGTAAAAAGGTTCTATGAAGACGAAGCGTTTGTCAGGAGAGTAGAGGTCAGTCTGTAAGATATGGGCACAGTCAAAGGCGGAGCAAGATGATCTTACACCGGTCGAGCTGGCGACGCAAACTTCGACACTACTCGGGAGGCAGCCCGAGTTTGTCTTTCTTTCATAGAGTAGGATGCATTTTTCTAATTACTTGTAAAAACAAACTTTATGGACTGTAATAAGTCCCGAGTCAGAGTACGCGTCGAGCGTACCGACTCTTCTATTTTATGGGTCATCGCTGAATTTTGCTAAGCATTGAGGAGTAATTCTGTCTGAGGTCAGGAGCTCTACCCTAAACCGATGATGTTTTGCCCGTATATTGCTTTGTTTTCCCCGCCTTGCTTTAAGTTTCAGACGCCTTCTTTTACGCCATGTCAAGCAGCAGCTCAGCTGATGTGCAACCATGCTTGTATCAGGCCACAGTTTCTTGGGCACCGCAAAAGTCACGACGGATGGTGTTCCCGAGCGAAAGCCGTATTGTGCATGGGAATAAATGCCCTTAATTAGACTGACGGGACCGTCGTCTCGGGAACGACATGTCTCAAGCGGCCGATGCGCACCCAAAACTGCCCGATTTACCCCCAGTTGAGTTTGCTATATATAGTAAGGTGGATTTATCGTGCTGGGCTATCACGCTTACTCCTTTTTGCCTCTCGTTCTATTAAGTTAGCCCCTTTTCGCTCGTGTGTCGGCCAGCTTGCTTTCACCTTCATATCGGGCGATGGCTCCAATGAGCAAAGGTATAGCCCGACAGGCTCATCGCCCGACACGAGTTTTCTTATCGCGCGCTGCTTATCGGGTTTTACGAGCCTAGTTGATTTTGCATCGCCCGACACGGTTAAGCACGAAATAACGACCGATTGTGTTTGCCCGATACGCCTTATCGTGTGACACGTTTTTCTTTTGTGACGTCCTGACTGGCAGTTGATCTTTGGTGACCTTATTGCCCGATACATCCGTGTCGGGCGGTGTGTTGTGCCGCACAACTCTCCTCGTATCGTCCAACCTTGTATCGCCTCGAGCTTTCTTTTGATGGACGATACCCGGATTTTGAAATAAGTCGAGTTTTATCGAATTTCTTTTGCTTTCCCTACCTAACATTTAAATGGTTAATGAACTTGATAACAGGAACAGATCGCACAAGAATCAGAGTTGCGACCGCAACTAAAGCAACAACTGTCAGACAGAAACGTCATAACCACGAAGAGGAGTACTTCCTTATTATAGTCTATCTTCTGTGGTGGTTTAGGACCATCTCCAGAGACAACACAAGTCTTTCCCTGATGGACTCCAGATCTCATCTGGGCACTCCAGTTCCATCCTCTTAAGGAGTGGGGAAGCACCCACAAGTGTTTTCAAGAGCTCTCTGTCTACCACGCGCAAGCTTCGAGCTCCCTTCTTGAGAGCTTTGCACTTGTTCCGGCTGCTCCCAACTGGGGAAATAAAAGGGCTACAGAAGAGAAGCATATTGCAGCTTCTCCAAGGCACAAGCGAGCCCGCTACATAACCTCACTGGGATAACATGACCTCACCCGGTATACTTTGCTACTCTGGGACAGAGTGCAGAGTAAGTTTGGGGGGATACCCATGTACCAGTGAAGGAGGTATAAAAAGTTTCTTCACCTCCACACTTTGTACCATTTTGTCCTTGCTCTTTATCATGTGTATGTACCCATTCCCGTATAAAATGTCATGATCATATAAAAAAAAGAGAAAATTTTGAAAAATTTTGCTTTTATTCTCCATGCTTATGTACACAGTTGCTATAATAGTAAGAAAACTTGTTGCGACCTCTTGCAAAGTTAGTTTTCTTTGTGCTCAACAAGATGCAAGTTCTGTTATATCTTTTTGATAATGCTGCTTCAAATGAATAAAATATTATGTTTTACCATGCCAAAATTTTTTGAAAAACATAATAATCTCCCAAACAGCTAAGAGACGAGTATGGAGAAGGAAAAAGTTGCCCAAACAGCAGAAATCTATTTGTTTCCCCTCATCCAACGAAAATCCCAAAAAGAGAGAGAAGCCTTATGAGTGTGAATAAAAGCATGAGAGTTGTGCCCAACAAAAGAAAAGAAAAAAAATATATATACACACTTGTTTTCCAAAAGTACCCATCTTTAGGCATGGTAGATCCGGGGTAGTGGTACGTAGGATGTGAAATCACTGCTCTAAAGCCAAATGGCTTGGACTGCAGGGACCACTTGCCCGCTAACGGACCCGTACCTGGATGGACTGATGGAAAACAAGAAAAACCCCCAAAAAAATCATTAGCCTACCCTTTACACAACTTTCTGCCCCAAAAATAAAGCTGTTTGGTGTGTAAGCTAACTTCGGAATCATACAGCAAAGTCTCACTGAAGCTGTAGAGAAGAATCTTACTTAAACAATAAGGCAGGAAAAACTAAGTCTTTTGTTCGTAACGAGACAACATTATCATTAAGGCATTACGATTCTTGTCTCACCTTTTGAACAGAGAGCTATTCCAAGCAGAAGAAGCATCACTAAATATAGTTTAAATATTGATTGAGGACAATCAAAATGCTAAGTTTGGGGGAGTTGATAACACCTATTTTTGTGCTGTTTTTTCCCTTTATTCTATTATCGAAACTTCCCTTTTCTGCTATTTTCCTCTCTTTTATTAGCACTTACACAATAATTGGCCAAGCAATGCTCATAATCCAATTTTTCCATCTTTTGCAGAGTTTTTCCTCTTTTTGGTACAATAAGGTCGTCCCGTCCCGACCCACAAATAAGTCCAAGTCTGTTTCGACCTTCCTGACCTGACGCCCGATACAACCTCTGCCCGACAGGGTGGAGCGACACAATGACGCACGACAAAGGGATGTTGTGCAAGAAGAAGCCGACGGACGACACACCTTCTACCCGACAGGGATCCAAGCTCGCCACGACAACCCAGCTTGTCGGGCGACACATCCACCCACCGGCAGGCACGTCGCCCGTCACGTGAACGATAGCTGACACCCCTGCGTCGAGCGATACCCGTATCAGCCGTCCACTGACCCGCGAATAAGGAGGACACATGGCGCTTCGAGCACCATAACTTCCCCCAACCGCTGCCTATAAATAGTAGTTATAGGAAGTCGAAAAGATAGGTTCGGACAGTTGGGAACTTTGAGCGATCTTCGAGGGAGAACTGCGAGAGTGTCGTGCCCCAGTGCTCGTGCCGGGAAACTCTAGGTGAGCTCTTCCTCATCCCGAGAGGGAGGGGATGGTTCACTTAGGACCGTCTCGGGCGACACTACAGGCCGATATCGACCAACGTTGATAAGCGACATAAGTGCCCGACACAAGTGCCCGACAGTCGAACGCGTCGCTCCATGCCCGACAAGATATCGAACCCGATACGCTTCACCCGTCATGCGTGCCGCCCGAGAGGGTTTGCCGCCGACATGAGCGTATCGGCCAGGGTCCTTGAGCGATACAGTCGGCAGTCATGCGAACCGCCAGAGAGGGTGTGCCGCCCGACACTAATGTATCGGGCTAGGCTCCTGACCGATATCGGGCTGGAGAGCCACAGTATCCTGTCGACCTTCTACATCAAGAAGGCGACATCTATCTTTAATTCTGTTATTTAATTCTTTATTTATGCATTCTAATTAATACCTTTAATGTTTATGGAAATAGAAATGCTTAATTACTTGTTGCTCTATGCTTGGTGCTATTGTTGGATGAACTGCCATGTTTAATATCTGAACGCTAGCTTGCATGTTGGATCGCGTTTCGCTTAGCTACCGAACCGTGTTTATCCCGTCGCAACAACTTCGAGAGTCATGTTGTGGCTCTAGTGTTTGGTCCGATTCTGGAGTACGAGAGTTCCTGGAACGGAGTTGTTTTAGTAACATTCCACTCTAACTTAAGTCCGATAACCTCGAGAGGGGTGTTGACGCTTGGTTAGAGGTACCCACTCTGAGAGGAGGGGTGCAGGATGTTACTGCTGCCGCTTGTTTTACTGAAGTCTTACCCTTCGTACCTTGCTCTAGCTCTAGTTTTATCTTTCTGTTTCTGTTGCATGAAAACCCCTAAAAACTACTAAATGACTAAAACCTTAAATCTTTCTAGTAGCTCCATTTGGAGATAGATTTCTTTGTTTTGTTTGTGACACCTTGATGTTTCCCCTTGGGGAATTTACTATCTCTTTATACCTGCCGGAGTGTAGCGTGTCGATTCTGGGTTCTCAACACTACCCCACTTGTCCCTGTGTTCAACCCCGTATATCTACTTCAACCCCGTAAACAAAGTTGCGGGGGCCTAGAAGGATTCGGGTTTATAAATGTAAAAGATCAACTACCTCAAACCCGCCTCCACTTTGGACGCGCGATTTAGGTCGGTCAGGACCGTAGAAATAGAGACTTTGGAATACAAGCCTGGAGAGGAAGAGCCTAAGCAGAAGGGGAAGCAAAAGGTCATTGCACCAGTAGAAACCAAAACTAAGAAGCTGGAAAAGGCGGTGAAGTTTGATTATGGAATAGAAGAGAAAGAAAAACCTAGTGTAACAGATGCAACAGTAGGGAAATAAGTAGCCTTCATACCATGAGACCTGATGGCACAAGTCCTGCCACGAGCTGATTAGGATGACTAAGGAGTTCAAGCCTACAAGGTACATTAACATTGAAGATTTCAAGAAACTAGGAATCCATAACAGAGTAATGGATTTCCTCAGGTTAGAAAACCTTCATCGTATCAGCTTAGCCTAGAAAATCTCTCTAACAAAACTCATTGTTGAGTACATCTCCTCCATTGAAGTAGTGGTTGTCAATGATAGAGAAAGGAGGGAAGTAGGATGAGACTTCAAGATACATGTAAGAATGAGAGGGAAGTAGTATTATATGATAGAGGAAATTTTTAACAAAATCTTCATAGGTAACGAGGAAGAAGCCAAGGCTTGCTCAGAAACGTAGGGAGATAAGACCACTATTGGAATAGAAGGCACAAGACATGGGAGAAGCTCATGGGAGAACCCGCAAATAGCCAAAGAACTCAAAGGAAACACAAATCTCCTCGTGCTTTATTAGAGTGATGCAGAAAATAACTTTAAACACGATGTTTACAAGAGAAAAGATAGGGGGAATGTCCAAAGGAGACCTGTTCCTCATCTGTCCAATGTTGAACAAGAGACCAGTCAACATAGGAAGGAACCTGATTGAGAAATTATTGACTGTTACAGGACAAGACATCAAAAATATGAAGGACCTCTATATGGGAGTGCAAACCACTCAAATTCCCTCCTACTACCAACAAATGGAGCAGTTGAGCATATAGGAGGAAAATAAAAGTGTACATAATATAGATATCAAGTACCTCAAGACTTATGGCATTATATTACAAAAGAAGGAAAAACTCTTCTACAAGCAATCCTACTAAAAACTGCTACTCCCCCTCCCAGAGATGGCGTATTATAATGCCAACAAGATACGACCCACCGAGGAAGAGGTGAACAAAATGCACTCAAGTGAAATTAGAAGAGATGCATATCCACATTCACCTACTAGAGAGGGAGCTGAACCATGACCAGAGCTAGAGATAGAATAGCTAAAGCTAGGAGAAAGGAAGAAATATTTGATTAGAAAATGAAAAGACAAGAATTCAGACGCCACTCATAAGAAAATAGAAGCTACAAAGCAACAATATCTAGATGACAAACCAGCTCACCACAATGATGGGTTCCATAATGCACCACCCTCCCCGCCCGTCCCTAACAAGGTGTAGGAAGTGCTAAACCTAGAGATGCCTGACAAGAAAAGTGCCTCCCCCATTGTAAAAGAACAAACTCCAGAGGTTGAGAAGGAACCAAGCCATGGTCCAGAGGCCTCCAATCTCACCCCATACTCTCCCATAGTGGAAGCAGTGCCCAAGGTGCCCGAACAACCTGAAGTATCAACCACCGCATAAGCAACAGATGTTGAAAGAGATGCACATGTGGAAAAGTAACCACTATAAGAAAAACCACCCCAACCTGCACAACCATTCCCTACAGCAACAACAACAACACCATCAACACCTACAATCGAACAACATCAACGCCCACAAACTTTTGGTGATGTATTAGGGCATAGATATGATGCCATGTGGGCACATATGCAACATTATTCTGAAGTTAATCTCCATGTCACTTCTTGGATGTGCACACTAATGGCACATGTACAAAGTTTAAATGCAAAAACAGAATTGCTTCTTCAGTTCATGCAAGAGGTGATAAATAACTAGGCGATGATGATGGGGGCTATAAGTCTATCTTAGAAGAAATGGCAGACCACAAAAAAGAGAGGGATAACGTGCGAGTTAACAAAGATATGATGCAAAAAGGGTACAAGGAGGCAATGCAAGACATGATGAATGAACAAAAACACTTAGAGAAGAGTGAAAAGAAATAGCGACAGAGTGCCAGTAGCTAGAAAACTAGCAAAACATAAAGAGGTCAAGGCGTATGACGAGCCCCTCCACATCCCACACCTCCTCAATCCCTTCAAGCCCAAATCATGAGGATGGTGATGTAGGAAGAGCAGGTTCTCCCTCACCACCCAAAGATGAAAGTATGAATGCTAAGCCCACCCAAAGGGAGGAGCCAGCCGCAAAATAGGCACCACCACAACCATAAAAACCACAAGGTGTGTATGGGAGCAAGACGAACACATCATTACAAGAGTTTAATTTGAACTCCCACCAAATAGAAGATGAGACAATCTTTGAAGAGCACCAGAAAAAATGCGTCATCAGACAGGATGCTTCCACTTCTGTTATGGTGATGTCTGGAGAGATAAAAACTATATATAAAATCCTAGATGAAATGAACATTGGCATGGATATCTGTGACATCTACCTCCAAGAACCATCACACAATGAACACAATGGCACCATATATGACAACAAGATGGCTGCAACTTTATTTGCACTCAACGAAGAAGTGCTTGAGTCTCCATCAGAGGCAACCCAACTCCTAGAGGAGTCCATTACAATAGTTATCACCAACAACACGATACAAGCAGTGCCACAAGTGAATAAGATTATTGAAGAGACAACCCTACTTTGATGCCCCTTCTTCTCCTATACAATAAGAAGGAGAAGGAATTTCCAAAGATGATGAAGGCGGCCTCACTTTGTTCTTTATGAACGAGCTATCTAGAAAGTGAAGCCCGCCTTCTAATCAAGAAGAATTACGTGTTGCTCCACCTCTTCCATGCAATATGATGGGAATGGACATGGCCTCACACTCTAGAAGAACATGAAGGGATGTCAATGTGCTGGTAGATGTGTTAGATGACAAACTTCCAGGAATATATGTTTTGTATCATCCAAAAGGAAGCTCTCTGTCTAGGGAACACTTTATAGGGAACTTTCTGAAGAGAGTATGTGTTCATAAAATGTTATTTAAAGTGCTCTACAAAACACTGCTTGAAGAGTTCCTAAACCCTGAGAAAGTGCAACCAGTGTTCAACCACACAACTCATCTGGAAGGGCAACTATTCTGTCAAATGTTTAATTTTGAATATGTCAAAGAACTAAAACATGTTGTGAATAGGGAAAAACCCCGGTTTGTAACCCTGCCTATAAGAATTGTCAAGCATTGGGTTATAATAGTTGTAAATTAGTATGAGCATCGCACCACACTGTATAATTGTTGTGCCACTGAGTTGGACAATACTTCCCTGATCTACAAAAGGAAGGAATCCATGGATACCCTTAAGGTACCGCTACATCTATAATGTGCAATCCAAATAGTAGGATACCACCACCAAGGAATCTGGAAACAATTCTCTATCTGTAAGAAGGTACCTCAAGAAGAGGTAGGGACATGGGATAGATGGGCTTGTGAAGGCCTATCATTGGAATCTCTACAACTACTGATGAGTTGTTTGAAGGAGGGTGATACCTTAGAAGAGGTAATCTTTGAAAGGGAGGGCATATGTATACTAAAAGACAACCTCCAAGATACTTTGAAAATAGGAGGATACCTCTCAATAAGCGCTATGTTTTCTTATCAATCTTTGCTGGGAGACAACATGAATAATGTGTAAATGGAATACTTCTTGCTCATTGACGATATACTTAACGACAAAAGGTTAGCGAAAAAAGAATGCTTGCAACATCATTTGACAGACTCTCTTCCAGACTATTTATTCCTGCCTATTCTACATGATAATTATTGCACTCTTCTGGAAGTCAATATAATAGAGAATATTGTAGTTCTGTATAACAGCTCAGATTCAACCTTCACACTGAACAAACACACCAATGTGACTACTGCGAAGACACATACAGAAGAAAAAGTAGTTACGTGCATCAAAACAATCATCGAGATGATAGTCAAGGGAAGGGATACAAGAACGCCAAGGGCATATGCTTAAAAAAGATGCAATTCTACCATAGAAGTCCCCACCAAATGCCCTTGTCCAATGACTATGGATTCTACTACCTAGCATGGATGACAGCCCTTGCCCTGATGAAAATGAAGGTTGCAAGCATGCAACATGAACAATATCACACACTCTGTGGAATATACACCAACATGCTCCTACAATCAAAATGGGCAATCACTAAAATTCAACAACAATAAAATAAGCCCGTTTATACCTACAACTTCATTTTTGACACTCTGAGACAAAGTAAATGATATGTTTGGGGGAGGAGTTATAAACAGGCATGAGAGGTACAATTATATCACTGAAGTTTAATTTCCACATGTAAAAATTCTTACTTTTACCTCTGCATAGTAGGATATTTTGAAACAATTTTGAAAATTTTGAACAATCTCAAACAAACTCTTGCTATTGTTCATAGTTTTGACATTTCCCTATGTGTTTCAACTTTCCCTTTTCTTAGACTTGATTGTCCTCTTGCTACCTTTTAGCATAACCATTGATAGAGTGGTACAAATGAGCTACTAATTCACATAAAAAGAGAAGGATGCAACAATACGATTTTACTCCCTTCTTACAACAAAATGTTGTGTAAAGGCAGAAGAACACCCCTGAATCTATGAAACCCCTAGAAATAAGGATGACTCTACCAACAAAACTCTTGACCATTCTTTCTAGCTTGACAGTACTAGTTAGAAAGTCTACATCTCCCATAAGAAGGAAACAACTACCCCTTCCAATTTTTAATTATCCCCGCTTTGGGATGAAAAGAAGCTTGGCGGCCCAGAATTCCTACCAACCCCTTTCCCAAGCCTGAGAGCAGAATGAAAAGCTAAAAAGAAAAAAAAATCATGAGAGTTGTGCCTAAAACGATACTGAAGGATTCCACATAGCCAGTGTATTGTTTCACTCGCCAATGCAGATATGTCATGCCCATAAGTGAAATCTTGAAGCCGAGTTGTATCCACATGCATTCCAAAGCAACTGTCGCAAAACCACCTAACATTACACCAGGGCCCATTCAGGAAACACTATCTTTATGACAGGCCATGGTTGTGGGAGATTGAGGGGTGCACAAAAACACTAAAAGCCTAACCTAACCTAGCACGATAGCTTAGGCATAACCAAAATAAAGGTAGGATGTGAAAGCTACCCCTTACTGGAACTATTTACAATTATATCCAGAAACTAAGGCAGGAAGATCATTGCAAAGGAGAGTCCTTTACTACAAAAGGTAGTGTCTTGGGTGCAAAGTCATGCAACTCTGGAGACAAGGGGGGGGTAATGGAAGTTCATAAAGTGAACCAAGCCAATGAAAAATGTTTTTGATGTAAGGATGGAATGATTTGGTAATGGTGCATTTATAAAAAGACATATCATATATAGTTCATCATTCGATGATTTGATTTTATCTACTAGTCTGAGGACACACTAGACTATATGTTTGGGGGAGTTGATAACACCTCATTTTGTGAACTTTTGCACCTATTTTATTCCTTTTTAAACATCCCTTTTGTTGATTTTTTCTATCTATTTTAATATCTTAGAACAATATATGGACCTGACTTACTATCCATTACCAATCCATGCAGACCAAAAGTAAGTCACGACCACGACACTAGTCATGACTGACATGATCGATCACGGTCGCAATGCAAGATGTCACAACCAAGAAGGGTTCGTGACCTAGACACAAGAAGCAATCGCGACACTAGTCACTATCAAGAAGGTCATCGCGACTACAAACACGGTCATAATGATACCTCCTCACCACAATCGAGACACATGTTGCTACTACTACTAAACATCATGACTGTGAAAATGGTCTCGGTCGAGGCATGCGTCATGATCGTGACACCGTGTTAAGTTGGTGGATAGATCCTATAAATAGGCCCCCGACTCCATATAGAGGGGGCTCATAATCAAGAGCAAAGAAGTGCTGCTAAACTCCATAGTCATTCTCATTCATCTCCTTCGGTCTTAGATCTTAGAACATGAAAGTTTGAGGAGAGAGAAGATTTGTCACAACCTTCTTCATGAGAAGGAGTTTCCATCTTCCACGCCCATACCAGATCTAGATCTGAAGAAGTACAATTAGTGTATTACCTTCTCTCTTCTCTAGAGCTATTATCTTCCTTATAATGTACCTTTCTCCTCTTTGTTATTCTTGATGTATCTACACTTTTGTAACATCATTATGTTGCCGATTAACATGTGTGGCTAAACACCTAACTTGGGTTGAGAGTAGCCTCTAACGCTCTCCCAACATGTATATACTTACATACCTTTGAATATATATGCCCCTAGTAGGATTATCTCCATACTCGTGTTCTTAATGCTTCACTTGTAGTCTTAGATACGATCATCTGATGTTTGATTTTTAATGCCTCTATTAATTTTATCCAAGTGTTATGGGGTAGTATGAATGCATAAAAATGTCAGAATACTAAAGTTAATGGCCATATGGTTTGCTTTGTGGTTGTATGTTTGTCATCTTGAGAGAGAGACAACCTTATAATCTAGTTCTATCCTAAGCTCTAGATAGGAGGGAATAGACATAAATGATGATTGCTTGTAATCTTTCTGAGGGTATACAAAGGGGTGTGAGTATTGCATGTGAAACTAGATCTAAGTTCCCTTCTACACTTTGGTTACATCTTTACTTGGTTGATCTAATTCTCTTGCTTTGTTATCTTTTCTTTGCTTTTCTTATTTAGTTTGGAGTGACATAGTTCCTTAGCAAACACCATCTTATTCTATCTTTTCGATTGGTGTATTTGAGTCTGAGGCTCTACATTCCCATCACATACCAACCTTGTCCCTGTGGTTCAACCCTTATCTACTACTTTGGCCCCCCTATAATAGTTGCAGGGGCCTGAGATTTAGGTTCTAAAGCTAAGAGTCCAACTACTCTGGATCCGCTCCATTTTAGATGTGTGATATAGACCGATCAAAGTCATATTCTATCTGGCTATAATAATCAAGATAAGTGCTAATATTTGTATGCAATTGGGTAATTAATTGGGATGATTTTGGAAAAATAAATGGAACTGATCTAGACCCTTTCCCATTCATTTTTTTTTCATTATCTATTGATTCAAATTATATGAATAGTCTCATGAATATATAACTATGTTGTGTTGTAAGAATATTTCCTAGAATAAACCTATTAGATGTGATGCTTGGAAAATTAATTGACATATATAGAAGAATTGTATTAGAGTGAAATAGAGAAGTCCATTGTTTTTTTTAAACATGTAATCTACTCATCACTTCTGGCTATTACATGACTGACCACACTTTCATTACAAACAAGTCTCCCTAGATCCTCCAAATAAATAGGAAGGATTTTGTTAGGTGGTAGGTGATTAAAATAAGAAACGTCCTTATTTTTAAGATGAAATTTAGCAAGGCTGTCCGCCAAACTATTGCTTTCCCTGAAGTGGTACCTCAAGTTGACATGTGATTGCATTTTCTTCTTGATCTTCACTAGCCATAGAGCAAGCTTTGGATGCTTGCCTCCTTCTTCATCAATCAGCTGCACAACCTGCTGGCTATTAGATTCTATCATTATACTAGGCCATCCCTTCAACTCACCTTGTTCTATAGCAAGATAGATACTAGCAAGTTCAGCCTCGATCACTTTGCGAGCATCGATTATCTCCCCCCATGTGCCTACCCACTCACCATTATAGTTTCAGGATACATCTGCAACTGCTGCTCCTTGCTTCTTCATAGTCGCATCCACATTGATCTTGATTGTGTCGCGAGGTGGGGGATTCCATCCTATGCACCTATCAACTCGTCTCGTTTGCTCTTCTGAGCTCCAGGCATCTTCATTCAATTTTATATCTCGTTGTGCACATGCATATAAGTGTTTGATTCTCATTTGTCTTTTCTCAAAGACCTGGGCATTTCTTGCCCACCATAACCCATGGCAGATCGCCCAAAATTGCTCCTCAGAAATACTGGTTGAATGTAGTGTATTCTTACGCCATTCCTCCATGTTATTTGCTGCAAAGAAACTATGAAACTCCGTTGGGCAAACGAACCTTGTCAATATGTCCTTCACAGTGACACAGTCCTTTAGGGCATGGATAAGGGATTCCTCTTCTTCTCTACACTTGGCACAAAGTCCATCATACGTCATATGTCAATCTATCCATTTCCCATTTGTAAGCAAAGCATCGTGTCTTGCAAACCATGCAAAAGTCTTGATTCTCATAGACATTCGTAACTTCCACAGGGACTCCCACTTTCTAGGCGAAACTACCTCCTTTTGGGTTCTGAGCACCTTATATGCCGACCCCATTTCAAATCTACCATCGACTGTATGGATCCAAGCTCTTTGATCAGAGAACTCTTCCCCTAACGGAGTGTGAACTTTTTGCACGAGCTCTACTCCTTCCTTCTACAACCATTCATTCAGAAAAGCTACGTCCCAACCTCCAGTATCTAAGATGAGAGAGCTCACCTTCAGGTCACTGAGATCCTCCGGTATGGGATGCCTTGTGAACTCTCGCAGCTGAAGATTGTCCTTTACCCATGCATCATCCCATACATTCACCGAACTTCTCTTCAAAGGGACAGCCATGGAGTTGTTCAGTATAAATTGCTTATTTTTCAAAGTAACCTGCCCCAATCTTGATGTTGATGGCATGCTAGTACCTTGATATCTGTTGAATGGATTCTGCATCACCTTGCACCAAGTGGAGTTCCTACCTGATAATAATTCCCATGCATGCTTATTTAGTAGTACGAGATTCCAATCTCTCTTAGATTTAATGCCCAATCCACCATTGTGTTTAGAACTGGTGACATTGTTCCATGCCACTAAAGAAATAGGTCTATCGTTGGTACTGCCTCCCCAAATGAATTTCTGTACGATCCCATCGATTCTATCGCATTGGCCTAACGGTAGAACTGCAGTTTGCATTGTAAAAGTTGGCATGGAAGATAATGTTGTCTGTGCAAGGCATACTCTGCCTAAGAACGATAGGCTACACACAGTCCAAAAACTCACCTTGTTTTCCACCTTTTCAATAATATCAGCATATGTAGTCTTGGTGACTCTAGAATGAACAATCGACACCCCCAGGTAGCAGCCAAGATCACTTGTAACCTGAAATTTACAGATGCGTTGAATGCACTTTTGAGTGGTCTTTGGAACACTTTTGGAGAAGAGGATGTGGGATTTGGATGCCGATATGGACTATCTTGAAGCAATTTCAAAAGACCTAAAACATTCCATAATGCATTGAATTTGTTTCTTGTTCGCCTGTGCAAAAAGAATAAGGTCATCTGCGAAACAAACGTGGGCCACTGACACACCATTTCTGCCAAGTTGAATAGGATTCCAATGCATGTTACATGTTCTCTCCTGAATCATTTGGCTCAGCCTTTCCATGCATAATACAAACATGTATGGGGACAAGGGATCACCTTGTCGTAAGCCCCTGCTTGCCTTGAAGGAACGTGATAGCTTCTCATTCCACACAATCGAAGTATTTCCACTTGAAATAGAGTTCATGATGTAAATTCTAAGATTTAGCGGTATCCCGACCTGTACCAAAGTGTCCTGGATAAACACCCAAGACATTTGGTCATAGGCTTTCATCAAGTCAATCTTCAACACCATAGTTTTTTCTCCTTTTGGTTTCTTCATTCCATGAATAACTTCCTAAACCAATGCTATGTTATCTGTAATCCTCCTCCCTAGAACAAAGCCACTTTGTTCCTCTGAAATCCACCTTGGTATGGACTTCTTCAATCTCTCTACAACGATCTTTGAATTCAGTTTGAGGATAATGTTGTTCAAGGAGATGGGACACAATTGCTCACACTTTTCGAGTTTTTAAGTTTTAGGGATAAGCATAATAATTGAATCACATACCTCTTCCGATAGTGGATTTCCGTCTAACATATCTTGAATGGTAGGAGTAATCGAATTGCCAACTGTAGTCCAGTTACTTTGCAAGAAATACACATTGATACCATCTGGACCCGCCGCCATATATGTCTTCATCTTCCTCAACACTCGTTTGACCTCACTTGCTAGAGGGTGTGCCTCTAGAGCTGCTATCTCAGTACCACTCAGGTTAGCAAACTCCCCTGGTATCCCCAGTCCAGTAGTCCACCTATTCAAGGATGGAGCGATTAGAACCTTTTTGAAATGATCAACCACCAAACTTATAACTTCACCCTCCTCCGATATCCCGATACCAGAAGAGTCCTTGAGTGCTGAAATGGTGTTTTGTCTTCGTCGCTAGTTGAACTAGGCCTGATAAAATCGAGTGTTATTTTCACCATTGCGGAGCCAGTTTATCTGTGATCACTACTTCCAGTCCTCCTCCTCCCCATTAATAATCAACTGTAGGTCTGTTTTCATCTTGATACAAAGGTTGTCGGTTATAGTATCATACTGCTCAGCCAACATTTTCTGAAGGGTATCAATATTTTGAAGTAGACGACGCTTGTTCTTATTCTTATTCTCCTTGTTATCAACTTCCCATTTCCTGATATGCTTCCTCCACTCATGAAGAGCTGTATAGAAATTTGCTGACACCTTCCATTGTGCTGATAGCATTCTTTAAAAGTCCTCCTCCTTGTTCCAAGCCACTTTAGTAATAAATCTGGGGATTCTCTTCTCCCTTTTCAGCATACATAATAGTATTGGGCAGTGGTCCGAAGAGAGCCTAGGTAGATGTTCCACAATCAACTGTGGGAACCTTCTGACAAATGTAAAGGATGAAGATTTCCCTATTTAGGGTTTATGTTGAGGGCTTGACTCAAATGAGCGATTGAATCACTACATACTTAAAATTGATGGATTATTGAGGAATGAAAATTAGAAAATTAGATTTCCCTATGTTTAAATAGCCCTAATGATTCCATGTGAAACCTGATGAGATTATTGAGGAATGAGGTTCTTATTATGTACTGAACTTAGATGAATTCTTGAAAACCCTAGAAGTTTCATGTGAAGATGACTATCATACATAAAGCCTAAAGTTGTATATAATAAAATAAATGGGATGAAATTCTCAATTCTAAGAGTGATTACATCAAGTTAATCTGATATGTTCTATTAAGGCATTTAAGCTTAATGCATATATTTTAGTATAATTTATGGAATAATGAGTAAACATTACATGAATGCAAGCCTTGTATACAAGTCACATACTAATGAATTTAGAAGATGACTATAGATTAAGTGTAAGAATAAGTAACCTTATCCATTTTTTTCCTAAATTGATACTCTTATATTGAATTGAAAGGTTATTTTAATTACTAAAATGCAATTGTAAGTTAATGACATAAATACAAGAAAGGGAATGGAAAAGAAAGAACAGAATAGTGATGACAAGTTATGGTTGAAATTATTGAAATGCATGCAATGAATTTTATAATCTTATTAATTTTGTTACATGTGGGTTGATCTAATTAAATTGAATGAAATATTTTAAAATCAAACTATAAAGGATTTCGATGAGAGTAAAAATTTAATCATTAAGAACATTCAGAATTAGGGCTGAGCATTGGTCCAAAACCGAACTGGACCGGACCGAACTGGACCGGACCGGACCGCGGATCGGATTTCAACAAATATATGGACCGTAGACCGAACCATTTCGAGGTAGGACTGGAATGGGACCAGACCGTTTTGTGCTAGGACCGGATCGGACCGGACCATAATCAGTCTTTTTTACACGTTTTACAACTTATTTAATTGTACAAAGTTGATAATCTTAGTCACTTCTAACAATTATATAACTTTAGTATTAAACATTTATACTAGTAGTGCTTATGTATATACTTTATTTGTAGTTGTTACAGATTACACCTTCAAATATATATGAATTTTTTATAAAAGTCAGTCTGCGGTCCGGACCGGACCGAAGACCGAACTCATCAAAATTCCCGGACCACGGACCGGACCGAACTCAAAATGGACCGGACCGGACCGGACTGAATTGAGCAGTCCGGTTCAGTTTTGCAGTTTGGACCATTATTTGCTCACCCCTATTCAGAATGATTCATTTGTAGAGTAGAAGTGAACAAGAAATCAAATAAAATTAAAATTGATGAATCTAAAATAAAGGGAAAATGATGAAAACTAGTGGATGAATCTAAGAACCTATCATGAATGCTAAAATGATGACATGTGTAATGATTATAAATAATAATATAAATGAGGGATTAAGGAATGCATATAAGTATAGATCAAATCAATTACAAGGTGACTTTCAAGGATGTGAATTCAATTCCAAGAATGTTTTCTTGGATTATAACTATTTGTTAGGATACTTATACTCTGAGAATGGTCTATTCTTATGGACTTCGTATGAGACTCAAACATGTGTCTAATACTAACCCTAACTAAAAAATAATAATGAGTAAAAGAGGACTAATAAGTGTGATATGCATGTTCATGCTTTGATATTTATTTATTTATATAGAAATTAGATTGACTAAGTATATGTTGTATGATTAACCTATTATGAACATAATGAATGATGTGATATGTTTATATGCTTGTATTGTTCCTATTTCTAATGTATTTGTGGATATTTGATGAGAATTGTAATATGAAATGAACTGATAAGAAATATGTTGAGATTGAATTAGTATTCATTAGTTACTTTTGGGAAATGACATATCTAGTTTGGATCCCAGAACAATATGAGTTTCCCACAAGTGCCACACTAGCGAAATGAAATGGATCTTGCTATAGTAATCAAATTACCATTATCAGGTATTCTAGAGTGTCGATCTAGTCCTTGAAGGTTATACCACTAGGATTTAGGGATGAGTAATTAGGTGTCATTATGACCCTAAATCCTCAACTATAAAAGTGTGTCCATGAGTAATAGACTATGATGTAATGAATATTGTGAAACATGTGAACTATGATGGTTTGCGATATTATAATATGCTATTATGTTTTATCCTATATCGTGTACATGAGATGAGCACCTTAGCCTCTTTAGGAAACCATGTGGTGGCTCAGGGTATGTTATTAATGTCTTAGGGAGGACGAATAAACCCTAAGATAGTGATGGTGAGTCATTGACCCAAGAATCAGGAGTGCATACTTCTACTTGGTGAGGTACGAGCCAAGCTGGTTTAGGGAAAATTATTAAAAATGACAAGCCGTGTAGAATATGAGTTGAATGTTTGTTACATTTCTTATACTTGTAGATGATAATTATAATGCTTTTAATATCCTTATTATTATGAAAATCAATCATTATTTTATTGAGATAACATGTGTCCATATGCTTATGTGTCAGGTTTGGAAATTGATCTTAAATATGATCAACTAGTTGATGTTGATATTCAATATTCATTTCTCTTATGTTTTTGTATTTACTTCTCATTTGAAAATTCTTGTCTAGTAGATATGTCTTATATGGACTTCATCTTCTTTGACTACATGATGTGTTCCTAGCCTGGTTGGTGTGGTGTAAGAAAGATGATGTTATGGTTAAGTCTTGATTCTACTTGTTTAGATATTGACTTGTTGTTGTTACAATTATATTGTCATTTTATAGTAGTTAACATCTACTTATTAGTTCATAGACATGCTCTTAAAGATGTTTTAATGTTGAGTTAAACTAGTAAATATTTTATCTGATTGATTACAATACTACCATAAAATAAATATGTTAAATGTTAGAATTACCTATTAGACCTTGTATTATCTGCAAGTTTCTCATGAGTTCAATATGCTTAATCTAATGTTGATACATGTAATAAGTTTGAGTGGGAGGTATGAAATCACTAAGGATCTATATGAGTCTCATGAGGTTTGTTCAAATGTTTTTCGGTATAATGCTATTCATCGGAGAGGTCATGACAAAGAAGATGTAAATAGCATAATCTTGATAGATTAGAATGTCTATGTACTCTCTCTTTTCCAAGATGGGTAGTGTAATGAGTTGGTTGTTTTATGTACATGTACTAATGTAAACATAATTTCATATGAGCAATGATATTTAATTTTGGCTTAATGGAGTTTGAAAAGATTTGTGATGATGTGGCATTGGTTTATGACATCTAATGAAAGAGGAAAAGGATCAATTTACCAATGTTTTTCATATACTTTGTTAATCATGTTTGTTGATTATTCAGTGCTTTGTTCCTTAATCTGGATTAGGTTTATGGTTTCTCTCTAATGGTTGGCATTTTTTATTATCAAAAGATAGGTACCAGAAATTCCCTTTGTACCTTTAAAATTTTGGGACATAAAATTTCTTTGGGATTCAATCCTTCTGGATATAAAAGTGGTCAAATTGCTTCCATCTGAGTTTTTACCATGAATCTCTTTAAGTTTATTGATCAAGGATTCTAGTGTTAAATATGACGAGTCTAGTATGGAATTGGAATCTACATCTACGTAGGATATTGAGCACCTTAGTGGTGTCATCATTGGCATTTCTCCTTGGGTTAAGCCTATTGGTAGGTCTAGAACAACATATATTAGGGCATATACAATATCATAGGTAGAGGGGGAGGGATGGTAAATGGTGGACTATTGTAACCCTTTCCATCTTTTTCTTGAAAGGTTTCTTTTCAATTATAAGGAATTTGGCATCTTAACTATCATAATCTAGGTCTCGAATCAACCTTTAATTGGTTGGGCCATTGGTCATCCTTGAGAGAGAGCTCCCAAAATTGGCGCATGATTCCAAAGATGAATCAAACTTTTAATTTATAAACTAAAACCTCCAAGGACCCCCGCAACTCAATATGAGGTTGGACTGGATATACTGGGTTAGAGTAGATATACAAGGTCAAACACAGAAACTTGGGGACATTTAGGATTCTTAATATCCCTCTCTTATATCATTTAATCACAACTAATAGTTGATATATGTAAAGAACTAGAACTAGTCTAGAAAAATGATATGCAACATAACAAAGTATAGAAAATAGAGTCATCAAATCCTATAAATTAGGAGAAGGAGTTCATGGCTATGTAACCACATGTTGGGTAGTCTATTCACCCATTCACGAGCATAGAAAACTCTCAAACACCCTAGAAAGTGTCAAACCTCCAAATGTAGCATGCATTGTGGTAACTCTCCTTGTAAGGGTCATCCCACTTTCTCTCTCACAGTGTGTCTAAAAACCCATACAAGATCCAATGCCTCTCTCAAGGATAATAGATCAACACCCCTGAATATTTTGAATACCATCTTAATTTTAGAACTTTTGAAGATGTTAGGAACAACTAAGAAGTTGTGCAAAATATAGACCATGAAATTGGAATGTGGAGGTGAACATGATGAGGTTCGTTTAAAACCGAATGTCTCCAACTGAGCCTGACCAGATCCATGTTTCTGGTAGGATCTCTCCTATAGGTGTTTTGTACAGATCCTCTCTTGGACATCTTCCTTTAATATTTCAATCCAAACTACCTTCTCTTATCCATTTTCTACAACTAAGCTCTCAATCTTGGTAGAAATGGAAGTTCAACTAAAAATGAGATCAACCAAACCAGAAATCATAACTGAAAAGAGAAGATAAAACAAAAAACATACTAGATCTGGAAAAAAAACTACTTTCTTAGGTAAAAGTACATAAACATGCCCAAAATGGACTACATAGCCAAGAAGGAGCACAACTAGCCATGGAAAAGCATAGTTCGCACTACAAAGATGAAAGAACATCATGAAAATGAAGGAGAAAAGTAGAAGTAAGATGTCGAAGAAGAAATTTAGCCCAAGGAAGTGGGGTTTCTCTCACTACCTAGCCTCAGGAAGGGATGGATTTCATCTTTGGGATCATCCTTGTTGTTCTGCTTGACTCCTTGGCCCCCTTTCTCCTTGATTCTGGCCCAAACAATAGCTTAGATGTGTGTACGGAGGTGAGGGTGGCTGAAAATGGTTCGGGAGTGGGTGAATTATGGTGGAATTGGTTGAACAATGGAGGAATATGATGGAGAACGATGGAGGATGGAGCAAACCAAAGGGGTGGACTTAAGATGTATTCTTCAGCCATCATGGACCATGGAGTTCTCCCATAGATCTCTGCATAAAGATGTTGGAACTACACAAGTGTGCAGAACTTCTAGGGACGGAACCCTTTGCTAGGTAGAAAAGGGCCAATATTTATAGGGATAGGTAGGATGTACAGGTCAAGTGGGCCTTTATGTGAACGGGTTCAGTTCTTTAGGAAGTGGTCATAGAAATTGTCAGAGGTTTTTGCTCATTGATAGTTGAGGATTTGGAGTCTTGGAGGTTGTTGAGGATGCAGAGTCTCAACGGTCACTGAGGATGTGGAGTCTCGTTAGTTGTTGAGGACATGGAGCCTTGACATTCGTTGATCATGTGGAGTCTCAGCGATCACTAACTTCACTCTTGTAATATCCATTGGTGAACCTGACTGCATTCGGGTGAACTCTATTAGGTTCAGTCTACATAATCAGCAAGCACAAGGTTATCCTTAACAATCATTGATTCTTCACATTTGGCAATCATTGAGTCTTCACCTTGGCACTCACGAAGTCTTCCTTGTTGACCACTAGCTCTTTACCTTTGATTATGATTGGGTCTTTCTCGTTGATCGCTGGGTCTTTGTATCCTCGATGCCCTTTAAGTGCGGGAGAAGAAAAAGAGTTGATGAAGCGCTTGATCTGTACTACTACAAGAAGTCAATGTTCAACCCAATTGGGTATAGGTGAACCAGATTGAGTTTGTCAGGAAACATTTAGAGAATCAATGTATTCTTGAGTTTTGTTCGCGCAAGTCCAAAAATTTGCTAGTTGAGCTACTTTATCTTCAAAAATATATAAATTAGAAAAAGATAAGAATCTAGAGTTATTTTCGGCATATTAAGACTATAACAACACGAGACTATAGATAAATACTTAGCATAAATGCCTATATATGGGTGTTGTCAACCTGTAACGAACTGAAACCTAATGGTTTTTGCCCCCATCATATGTCTTGGAAGATAGTTAACCTTATTCTTTGGGCTTATCCAAATGTGGATAAAGATATGCGCACTAGTAGCTTAATTTCAACCCTAACATGTAGACATATGAACAAATATGGCTTAATGCTTTCATAATTAATCCTTAGATCAATATAGGATACCAAAAATATATCTCATGAGACAGTTGTAATTAAAATTGATGATATGAAGTAATAACGTGCATAAAAGGACAAGGTGTCCATAAATTGAGAAAAATGATACATAATTCAACTATAAATACAATAATTAAACTTATGTGAGATAATGTTAGAGTAAATTTTTTGTAGATCATTCCTTAATCTTTTGGAACAAGGAAGAGATAAAGGAATTAATAATAAGTCCTTGAATAAGATAATGTGGTGTTGAATTAATTAATATGAGAAATTTGGTAATATTGGATAATAGATTAAAACTCATAAAAGGAAGACCAATTGATTAAAGATAATATGATATTCATTTTCCTTGGGTTTGATTTGGCTTGGAGGACAAATTTCATTATTTTGGGATGATAATTACTATATCTCTTTTATTTTGAAAAAGAAAAGGTGAGATTTACTCAAATTATGAAACAAATACTTAATGACTCCAGAAATGAAAAAATAATCCTAGGTTCGTAATATACACATTAAAATAACCCTTTGGGTGAATTTTCACTCAATTTGGAAGATATTTGACTAAAAGATGAAATCAAGAGAAAGAAAGTGTGTAAAACCTTAAAAATATTAAATAAATGTACAAATAACTTCAACATATAAAATTGATGCCAAATTCGTATCTAAGACACTTATGTGACTTGTGGGGAAAGTTTCATCAAATCTGCAAAATCTTATAACCATTAATGATGGATGAAAGAGAAAATAATATTTGATTTATTTAAAACATTAAAAGACTTTGAAAGTAAAATATAATTACATATTTGGATTTCTCACATGAAAAATAGGTTGTGTCAATTTTCATTAATTTTGGAGTTTGTTTGCACCCTCAAAAGAAGAAAGAGAAAAAGAGAAATTAATGCATCTCCATTTTAATCAAACTTGATTGGGAAAGCTATATAATATGCCACATGGCAAAAATATTATTTTGCTTATGTGGGATGATTTTAGCCATTGATTCTACGATCAGATGACTCTAGGTAATCTCCTAGCTCACATTCTCTATGGAAGAAGAGCTAATTTTGTTTGATTTTCAAATGCAGATAACTTGCCTGAATCTCAACCTTTTTGCATGACTTTTTATCCCACATGTTCCTCATTAGATTTCACAAGCATAGACCTCCTACTCATGTGTTTTCATCTAGTTTCTAGGAAATGCCCAATTCTTGGGCAAGGAGCTTCATGACTACTATCCTTTGCTATGTTCCTCTCACCCTCACCTATAAATACCATCACCCAAACCTCTATATTCCTTCACCTACAACTCCTATCCTCTCAATTTCTCTGCACCTATTGGTTTGGCCATTAATGGACAACTTGACTATCATTGCTTTGCGGTGTTGCTCCATGATCTTTGTCATCACAAGTGCTCCAATTGATCGGCTCAGAAGGTTTGCAAGCTTCATCTCCTTCTTTCTATGTTCTCTCCTTCTTGAATTGTCAACGATTGTGAATTCACCCAAAATGGACCGAGGTACTATTACTCCAGCTTGCGGCCATGGTTGGCTAAGCAAGGGTGGAAAAGTATCTAGGTGAATTCCCTATCTCGCCCACTTTTCCTCATTTTCTTTAGTTTCTCTTTTAGGCAAAATAGTCTTTTCGCCCATTTTATTTTGTTTTCAGTGAGTCAACTGAGCCTCTGATCCAGTGAAATGGTCATGCATGATTGGCCCATGTCATCTGGGCCCAACCCCTCTTTCTCCCTCTCTCACGTGATTTCTCATTGCTTACATGGCTTATTCGAATTTCTTGATTGGTCAAAATTGTCAAATTCATATCTTTTGATTTGCTTGTCCAAAAATTAAAGTAAAATATGTTTTGGAATTAAACAAATGTGTTGTTTCTAATAAAAATAGTTACAACATACAATTTCTATATTTTCGATCATGGATTTTTGAGGATCTAATTAATTATTGTAAAAGCCCTGAAATTGGCAACTAATTCATCCTATCTCCAAATATATATGTTTTCTTTATCAAAAAAACATAAACAATCATTTGATCTTGGTTTTGAGTCCAAAATATGAGTATTGCTAAAAGGTCTAGAATTATGATTTTGCTACGTTTGTATGAATCCCAAACCTTAATACATGTGAATAATTTGTAATTAAGAAAAGTTGATAATGAAAACCACTAAATTGGTTAAGAGTGTTTCTAGGACTCTGATATAAGGTATGATTGCATCACATTTAACTTCTACATTGAGAAATTTCACTATTTTGTCTCTCTATGTATGTCTGCATCACCTATTATTCTTTTTGAGCAATTCACCTATTTTCTTCTTTCTCTTGGTCCTATGGATGTTAGCCTACACAACATCTTGTTCTTTAGGAAAATATGATTCATGTGAAGTACCTTATTTTATTACTGATATTGTGATCATATTATCTGCTTTGACATTCTCTTGGTTCTTTCTTATGCTTTGTTCATGGTGGAACTCTATATGATGACATGTGATGTCTTTTTCCCAATTGTGAGGTGGATGCATGTATATGTTGGTCACTTATGTGGTGTCTACTTTGGTATAATTTGACTATACTTTCTACTTACCTCTACATTTAACACGCTATGTGATTCAATATCAACAGAGTAGTGTAATTGCATTGGTCTTTGGGTTATGTGCCCTTATTTATTTTGGGATGGAGGTTATGTACCCCATACCCGTGATTCAAATTTATGAGGTTTGGCCCACATTAATATTTATTGGGAGTTTGGTTATGTTCCAATCTCTATCAGGTTTCAAGTTAATGAGACTTGGCCGAATTTGTTGTCATATTGTTCTAGGGCTATGTTTATCTCACATGCATGTAGGTTGACGTTATTGATGATGATTTATGTGCCCTATCTCATGATATGTGCTTATGCGGCATAAGTTTATTGGTTTATTCATGCAAGCATTCTTTTGTTATCATTAGATTGCAAATAATTTCTCTTGATACCCACTTGAGTTGTCATTTTGTTTTTCATGGGAAGCCTTTATATTTGTTGTCCTTTATTCCACATATTGCTCAATTTCATATTTGGTATGCATATACCATCCTTTGCTGATGTTATCTATTTTTCTCTTCTTACTGGGCTATGCTTCCAACACTAGATGAAGGACATGGATGATAAGGCTTGATGTCTTGGACTTAGCTTAAGGAGTTAAAGCTTGGAGACAATCTTGATATGGTTTAGATTTCCCTCTACTTAGATGCTTGTGTTATACCATTTATGTAAACCCTTTGTGGAAGATTAAGAAGTTATTTTGTAAACTTGTTGAAAAATGTATATAGTCAATGTTTTTATTCCGCTACTACACTTGGTTGTTTTCTATACCATTAATTAAGAGTTGAAAATTTTACACCCACTCCAGCACACAAATTATGAGTGAGTTTGGAATGGATGTTTTATTCTTTAAATTTTTAGTAGGGAGTGGATTCCCTCTGGGCCCCCCTCCTTAGAACATGGTTTTAGAGCCCATGGTAGTTGGAATTTGACTATTAGAAACTTTGTCTTAATAGTTACCTCTAGGAAAGATGTTTTTACCTAGAGCTTACCTAAGTTATTTTTGATGATGAAAGGTTGTTATGAGCTTCACATTAGGATCATGATGTTTAGCAAACCTAATGTGATGAGGTTTTAGGTGATCTTACCCTACCATATACGTTAGTGATGACATGTAACTTTTGATGCTCTAAGGTTTGATTTGAGGATGAAAATCAGGGTATGAGTTTGGTAGGATAAGGAGATCTTATTATAGATAAATTGTGACTAGGTTTCTGCATTGATTTTGAGCTCATCTTTGTTTCATATCGCATGATTTTTTGAAGAAAAATATATTTTCAAGTATACTACTATATGTACAAAATAATGTTTTCTCTAGATTTTATCAAAGTTTTCTTGAACTAAGTCACAATGAAGATTTTTCAAGTATGGATGGTGAAACCCTAGAATTAGTTGGAATAGGATCTTAACCCTAGTTTTGACTACGAAGAAATGAATAGGAATATACAGATAATATAAAGGTGTAGTAGATCTACCCTTTGTACCCTATGACTTTTTGGATGTTCTTGTAGGGTTGTTGGGTTAGAGACACAAGGACTTAAAACTCAACCCTATATGGTTATGACCTATCAGTTGGATACATGGACATCATAAATCTTTAAAACATTCACAACTAAAAGATATGTGGGTAACTCTAAATGTAGTTTAGTTTGACTTGATAGGTAAAATCTTATAAGGAGTGGTGAGTAGTTGGTTGTTGATGAATGGATAAATAGATTTAGAGGACGAATTTTAAGGGGTGGAGTGTTGTAACAAACCAAAACCTAACCTTTTTGACCATGATCATATGTCTTGGAGTATAGTCAACCTTGTTCTTTGGTCTTAGCCAAAGGTGGATAAAGATATGCACATTAGTAGCCTAATTGCAACCCTAATATGTAGACATATGAACAAATATGGCTTAATGCTTTCATAATTAATTGTTAGACCAATAAAGGATACTTGAAATATGTCTCATGAGACAATGTTAATTAAAATTTCTGATATGAGGTAATAATGTGCATAAATGGACAAGGTATCCATAATTGAGAATAATGATACATAATTCAACTAAAAATGCAATAAGTAAACTTATGTGAGATAATGATAGAGTAAATTCGTTCTAGATCATTCCTTAATCTTTTGGAATAAGGAAGAGATAAAGGAATGAATAATAAGTCCTTAAACAAGATAATGTGGTATTGAATTAATTAATATGAGAAATAATGGTAATATTGGATAATAGATTAAAACCATAAAAGGAATACTAATAGATTAAAGATAATATGATATTCATTTCCCTTGGGTTTGGTTTGTCTTGGAGGCCAACTATCATAATTTTGGGATGATAATAACTATATCTCTTTTATTTTGAAAAAGAAAATGTGAGTTTTCCTCAAAATATGAAATAAAATATTTAATGACTAAAAAAGTGGAAAATAATCTTAGGTTCATAATCTACACATTGAATTAAGCATTTGGGTGAATTTTCACTCAATTTGGAAGATATTTAACTAAAAGATGAAATCATGAGAAATAAAGTGTGTATAACCTTGAAAATATTAAATAAATGTACAAACAACTTCAACTTATAAAATTGATGCTAAATTCGTATCTAAGACACTTAATGTGACTTGTGGGTGAAGTTTCATCAAATTTGGAGAATCCTATAAACATTAATGATGGATGAAAGAGAAAATAAGATTTGATTTATTTAACAAATTAAAAGTCTTAAAAAGGAAAATCTAAATTTGGATTTCTCACATCAAGAATAGGCTATGTATCAATTTTCATTAATTTTGGAGTCAGTTTGCACCCTTAAAAGAACGAGAAAAAGAGAAATTAATGCATCTCCACTTTAATGGAATTCAATTGGGAAAGCCATTTAATGTGTCATGCAGTCAAAATATTATTTTACTTATGTGGGATGATCTCAGCTGTTGACTCCCCAATCAGACGGCTCTAGGTCATCTCCTAGCTCGCACCCTCTACGGAAGCAGAGCTAATTTTGTTTGATTTTTAAATGCAGTTAACTCACTCAAATCTCAACCTTTTTGCACATTTTTTTCTCCTATGTGTTCCACATTAGATTCCACATGCGTAGACCTCCTATTCATGTATTTTCATCGAGTTTCTAGGAAATTCCCAATTCTTGGGCAAGGATCTTCGCGAATACTTTCCTTTGCTCTATACCTCTAACCCTCACCTATTAATACCATCGCCCAGACCTCCGTATTCCTTCACCTACAACTCCTCTCCTTTCAATTTCTCTACACCTACCGGTTTGGCCATCAATAGACGATTTGAATTTCATTGCTTTGCGGCACTGCTCCATGGGCTTTGTCATCACCAACGTTCCAATTAATCAGCTCGAAAGGTTCACAAGCTTCATCTTCTTCATTCTCTATTCTCTCCTTCTCGAATCATCAATGATTGTAAATTCATCAAAAATAGACCAAGCTACTATTGCTCCAGCTCACGACCATGTCTGGCTGAACGAGGGAGAAGAAGTACCTGGGTGAATTCGTGGTCTAACCCACTTTTCCTAGTTTTCTTTGATTTCTCACTCAGGGCAAAATAGTCTTTTCACCCATTTTTCTTTTGTTTTGGATGAGTCAACTGAGTCTTTGATCCAATGACATGGTTATGCATGATTGGTCCACATCAACCGGGCCCATCCCCTCTTCCTCCCTCTCTCACATGATTTCTCATTTCTTACATGGCTTATTCAAATTTCATGATTGGTCAAAATTGTAAAATTCATATTTTTTAATTCGCTTGTCAAAAAATTAAAGTAAAATATGTTTTGGAATGGGAAACTTGTGTTATTTCTAATAAAAATAGTTTTAATGCATGATTTATATGTTTTCGATAATGGATTTTTGAGGATCTAATTAATTAATATAAAAGCCCTAAAATTGGTAACTAATTCATCCTAACTCCATATACAACAAATAAATATGTTTTCTTGATCAGAAAACATAAGGAATCGTTTGATCATGGATTTGACTCCAAAATCCTATTTTTACTAAAAAGGTCTAGAATTAGGGTTTCACTACATTTGTATGAATCTCAAACCCTAATACGTGTGAATAATTTGTAATTAGGCAAAGTTGATCTTGGACACCACTAGATTGGTGAAGAGTGTTTCTAGGACTATAATAGAAGGTATGATTGCATCCCATATTACTTGTATGTTGAGAAATTCCTATTTATCTATCTATGCATGTTTGCATTGCCTATCATTCTTTGTGAGAAATTCACTTATTTTCTTCTTTTTCTTGGTCCTATGGACATTAGCCTATACAATATCTTGTTCTTTTGGAAAATATGCTTCATGTGAAGTACCATATTTTGTTACTGATGCTGTGATCGTATTATATGCTTTGACATTTTCTTGGTTCGTTGTTATGATTTGTTCTTGGTGGAACTCTATATAATGATATGTGATGTCTTTTTCCAACTTGTGAGGTGGATGTATATGTTGGTCACTTATGTGGTTACTACTTTGGTATAATCTGACTATACTTTCTACTTGCCTCTACATTTAACATGTTATGTGATTCAATAGCACTAGAGTAGTGTAATTGCATTGGTTTTTGGGTTATGCACCCTTATTTATTTTGGTATCAAGGTTATGTTCCCCATACCTAGGTTTCACATTTATGAGGTTTGGCCCACATTTATATATATTGGGAATTTGGTTATGTGCCAATCTTTATTAAGTTTCATGTTTATGATACTTGGATGAGTTTATTGTTATATTGTTCTAGGGCTATGCTTATCTCTCATGCATGCAGGTTGGCATTATTGATGATGGGTTATGTGCCCTAATCTCATGATATATGCTTATGTGGCACAAGTTTATTCTTTTATTCATGGTAAGTATTCTTTTTTTATCATTAGATTGCAAATCATTTCTCTTGATACCCACTTGGGTTGTCCTTTTCTTTTTCATGGGAATCCTTTATATTTGTTGTCGTTTATTCCATATATTGCTCAATTCCATATTTAGTAATAACATACCAGCCTTTGTTGATGTCATCTATTTTTCTATTCTTGTTGGGGTATGCTTCCAACCCTAGGTGAAGGACATGAATGATTTGGCCTGAAGTCTTGGATTTAGCTTAATGAGTTAAAGCTAGGAGACAATCTTGATATGGTTTAGATTTCCCTCTACTTAGATCGTTGTGTTGTACCATTTATGTAAACCATTTGTTGGATATTAAGATGTTCTTTTGTAAACTTGTTGAAAAATGGAATATAGTCAATGTTTTTATTCAACTATTACACTTTGGTTGTTTTGTATACCATTAATTAAGATTTAAAAATTTTACACCCAATCCAACACACAAATTATTAATGTGTTTGGAATGGATGTTTTATTCTTCAAATTTTAGTAGGGAGTGGATCCCCTCTAGGTCCCACTCCTTACAACATTGTATCAGAGCCCATGGTAGTCAGAATATGACTATTTCAATTTTGTCTCCCTTATTAGAACCCTTGACTTAGATAGTTACCTCTAGGAAATATGTTTTTCCCTAGATCTTACCTAAGTTGTTTTTGATGATGAAAGGTTGTTATGATTTTCACATTAGGATCATGAAGTTTAGCAAACCCTAATGTGATGAGGTTTTAGGTGATCTTAACCTACCATATAAGTTAGTGATGACATGTAACTTTTGATGCTCTAAGGTTTGATTTGAGGATGAGATCAGGGTATGCGTTTGGTAGGATAGGGAGATCTTGTAGTAGATAAATTGTGACTTGGTTTCCGCATTGATTTTGATCTCATATTTGTTTCATTTTGTATGAGTTTTTGAAGAAAAATATATTTTCAATTTTACTACTATATGTACAAAAATAATATCTTCTCTGGATTTTATCAAAATTTTCTTGAACAATGTCACAATGAAGATTTTGGAAGTATGAATAGTGAAACCCTAGAATTAGTTGGAATAGTATCTTAGCCCTAGTTTTGACTATGAAGAAATAACTAGGAATATACGAATAATATAAAAGTGTAGTGGACCTACCCGTTGTACCCTATGATTTTTTTTATGTTTTGTAGAGTTGTTAGGTTAGAGACACACGGACCTAAAACTCAACCCTAGATGGTTTTGACCTATTAGTTGGACACATGAACAACATAAATCTTTAAAACATTCACAACTAAACGATATGTGGGTAACTCTAAATGTTTTTTAGTTTGACTCTAAATGTTGTTTAGTTTGACATGTATTCATGTCAACCAATCTGGAACCACACACGTCCAACTTATTGGGGTCCTAAGAAGCAATAAAAAACATAAAGACTCTAATGACTTCTAAGGATACCTGCCTATATCATATGGGTCCTTGTAATCAACAATAGTCCCTACAATCCGAGCCAATCGGCCAAAAGTAGTAAGAAGAACTCCTCATACTACTCTCAAACCAACTCTACTATTAGGAAGATCCCATAGGTCTCCTAGGGGTTTCTAGTTACTTCTAATGAGATTTTGGGTGGCACTACAAGGAACAATATACCAGTATTCATGAGCACAATCATAAACCCATTGGGCACCCATCATCAACTCTACTAAAAGAGAAAACAAATGCTCTATTTATATTCAGACTCAGGCTCTTATTTTATGCATTCTCCATCTCCCGTGAGAAAGAGCACGAGAAGAGAAGGAAGAAGGAGAAAGAAGATCATCCTCGTCTTCCTTGTTATTCTTCCCCTCCTCATCTAGATCTGTCCTGCCATCATGTAGAATATTGTTTCTCTACTGAGTCATGACAATCTTCTTCACCACGACCATGGTGGGAGTATTCCCTCTCTCTTATTCTTTTTATTTCTATCATGAGGAGCGAGTAGTCCTTTTCGTTGGGGTGCGGGGACTAGCCCCGCTGCCCGTGCTTACATGTTCATCTTATAACATTCCCTGGCTTGTATATAACTTTCTATTTCATTGTTAATCGTTTAATGCCTGCTTTGTGGATTGATCACCTGCATTGCATTATCTATTATATTCCTTTGTTGCGATAACTTCAATACTTAGGATTGGAATATCGGTTGACATGGTTGATTCCCAGATGAAAACTTCCGAGGGATATCTCCAGAGTAGTAAGTGTGTGACCCATGGGTAATGAGACATCGAGCCCATGGAGATGCTTACACAAACTCTATTTATGGTGAGAACTATTTTGAATATTTTTGTGATTTATGGGCGGCCAAGCCTCCTTTGAAAATTTTTGTTGATGGATGAAGTGCTACAGATCTGAAATCCCATCAATTTCATGGCTAGGAGGTAGATCTTGATGGAGCAGAGATGGAGGAGTACCAAGGACTCCACAGAGGTAGTCTTTGGCGGTGGAGATCGTCTTCCTTGGTTGGGCACATAGCGGCAGCCTGTCGGCACGGATGGAGTGGAAGAGATGCCTTAAATGAAGGAGGAGGTCATCTATTTGTAGGTGCAGGTCTATGACACACTATCTTAACTGTCACAGTCATGGCCTTCGGTATCAGTCGCGGTACTCCTCAGCACGATCATGTTGGGTGTGCGCCTGACCATGCCAAGGTGTTTGCCGCAGTCGAGGTCTTTGATGTGGTCGAGGTGTTTTGTGTCGGTCAAGATCGCGTTCTACGGTCGAGTTTTCTGCTGCATTCGAGGTTCTTGCCACATTCCAGTTGTTTGTCATGATCGCAGTGGGGTGCCAGTCGCGGTACCTTAGCCTCAGCCTAGCCGTTGCGAGGAGGGCCCAGTCAAGCCGAGTGTCAGTCAACACTACATCTTGGCCGCAGTCACGACATTATCTTCTTGCTTGCGGTCACGATGTTGTATTCTTGGCCGCGGTCGCGACACCATGTAATAAATCCACCCCCGTGTGAGAACCCATTACACTAAATGAGATTACTCAAAACATAAAACACAATCAATCCCCAATTAACCACATCCCCAAAAATATGGGTAAATTAAAACCAATTTCAACATCAACACCCACTCAAAAACATTTGCATAAGAGCCCAACATCTTTCTTTTATCCATACTATGCTATGAATTTGATACAAATTGTTCTATCGCCTTAGACACAACATATATACATAGGAGAACAATATTTGTATATGCCACAGAGCAAACATTAATAGGCTAACAAAATTCCGATTCATATGAAAAATCATATATAAACTTTTCCTGCCCAGACCTGAGGGTACATGGATGACTCTACGGCACACTAGACATCTAATCAACTTTCCCAAACGTTCATTACTATAGCTCCCCTTTACTGTAACATGCTTGTTTTCTGCACTTCCGATTACCTAAAAAAATGTGGCGAACCACAAGGGTGAGACCCATATCCCAACAAGAGATATAACCTCCAACAACGCTTATTGATTATACCATTTTAAATAGTAGATAACTAAGCAGTTGGAGTATTTAATAATCAATTGAACATATTGAACAGTTCAAGTATACTAAACAAATTAAGCAATTAATCTTAGCAACAAGTATGAACATCAATGCATATATAGATAACAAATAAATTCTTTTCTTTGGATAGATATCTACTCAAATATTTTTTTTTGTCGGTCCAAAAAGTGTGTTACTATATTACCAAAACTTTGGGCACAAAGTACCCCATTACAGCAAGAACAAACCTTGATACCAACAAGCTAGTAATCAAGGGCAAGAGAACATAAAACCCCTGAAACTGACATAAGGCTTAGATCCTAAACAACTCGACCTAATGACATGAAGCCTTTAGTAGAACCAAGCACTCAATAGCATAAAACCACCCACAAAGTATGAGAACAAGGACACTGCAAACAGACCACACCCCAACAGACCTAGAAATCTAGGATCTCAGCACCTACACACAAAAACAAGGCTTCTAAGATAAACAGGACTCAGACTAGGTCCAAGTCATCAGTTGGACATGCGAGCACATCCTACTAAGCAGCCAGAAACCAAAAAGAACAGAGTGACATGCAAGAAACAAAGAAGATAACTGGCAGAGTGTAGCACGAGCAAGGCCTTGAAACCCGACCTTCTTGCCTAGTACAAAACCGGCTAGTAGTAACTACATGTGTGGCAAAGCACTAAGAATCGGGAAGAATTTCTCACAACCAACTCAAGCTAACAACTTTGTTGAACCTGCAATGACTCTTTCCAATCGTCACCAGTTCTGGCTTCAGTCATCCAAGCAAAGCTTGGAAGAACTGACACACACGTAACATCCACACAAACTGAGGTTGCTGGTCGAACACCTCAGGGGTGTCCCTACTACTACTGTGCACTAATGCACATCATCCAAAACCTGGGATGGACCCCAGTCAGAAAGAAATCAAGATGACCACCGAGATGTAGAAGAGAAGGTAGTAAAATCCATCCACAAACTGACAACCTTAAGCTGGGCACTGCCTTTCCTCCACTGGCATTTGATACATTCCCTGAAGATGTGGATTCTAGGTAGAAGTCCAATCCTTCTTCATCAATCAGCAACAGACCCTGTGCATCTCTACCATACCAAGGTGTCATGATTCGAATAACCAAAAGGAGGCTTCGATTAATTTGTTGTAGCCTTGATCGCCATACAGGAGCAGCACCAAGAGAAACAACCCCTCACGCAGCCTGAGCTACTATCCTGTCTCAGGAGAATATCAACAAGCACCTAAGGGTGACCTGACAACCTGCAGCACCACGAGCTACAAACCATCGAGGAAGACCTCCGAAGCTAGCAGAAGCCAGAGACCCACTGCCAGTAGACCAGAGCTCACCTGAAAGCCAGCTCACGCCAAAAGAAAGCTTGGAGCAGTTCTCCGCGGAGCCATAACCAGGGAGACAGAATGGACCCCAGAGGTGAAGTAGATACGGAGCGAGCCCAGTCGAGTGGGCATAACATCCTCGAGCATATGATGCTCAGCTAGCATGCCCCTGTGTCCAGGACGACACCTCTACCTTGCGAGGAGGCATCCGCCACAGCCCGCCTAACCTCGTCGTCGTTGGAGGGAAGGGCGTTCCACCAAGCTGTCAGTCGGCCTAGCAGCATGACCCATCGCCACCGACCTTACCAGCTAGAAACCAGGGTGGGGTCGAGGACCCTTCACCACCCAGGCATCGCCCGGGGAAAGAAGGGGAAGATTCTAGTGAGGGAAGAGGGAGAGCCCTTCCATCACCAGTGAGATGGAGCAACGACGAAGATCCCAGATCTGGTTGGTAAGACTCTTTCCATCCATCGCACTTGAACGAAGTAGACTCGACCAAGTCAAAATTCCAACCTCTTTCCCAGAGCTGCTCCTCACGCTGCCTATCTCCTCCTCGACCGGCATACCTGAGCTTCACCCATCGACGACTGCTTCCTTTACTCCATCAACTCGCAACACTAGTTCTTAACAATCGAGATCACCCTGTGACCAGTTAAGGTCAGGGGGAGGAAAGCGTCAAGGGAGACACTCCCTCCCCCCCAGCGGCCGCCGCCGGGGGAGACTGTAGAGAGAAGGGAGAGTGAGACCTAGAGTGATGCCTGCTATATATCTACTCAAATATCATCAAATTGCATCTAATAGTAATCATTATCATTAATCTGTCTATCATCATATTCCTTGCTAGTAGCACAAGCAATCTAGTAGCATAAGCATCCCTGACATCATGAATATGTCTAGTAACATAACATGGCTATCAATATTGGCATCTCAAATAAAGGGAACAAATATATATCATAAGTAGAACTAACATCATAACATAATGTACTACATAGGCATGATTAGCAGTATAAGCATTTCTAATTACATAGGCATGGCTAGAAATATTAAACATTGCTATCAACAACATCTTAACCATCAGTGACAATATATTTGATAACATAAGCATGTTTACAACATGAGCCTAACTACATCATAAGCATATATATTATCTCTTATTGTACAATACATGATCTCAGTGAAAAGAAAGCAAACAAGGGTTATCATCCAATATGAAGTGTTGTGTATAACCCTAAATAGATATGTTACACTACTATCTTACATCTTTTATTATGCCTTGGGGAATTTGAATTGTACCATCCAAAGTCCAACCAACCCCAGAGAAGGGCTATTCGGTTCCGTATAAGATCTAGGAGTGCCAATATCCTAAGATCTCTTCCCCTCGGTCCGTTTGAGTAAAAAGGCAGTGACATCACTCAAAGCTGCCACCACAACGACATATAGTCAAGCTACTAACCACTAGTCTGCCCTTGGTATAGGTCATGACACTAGAAACTAGGGTATACAAAACACTCTAATCCAAGGTACAACCGTGTTTCTACTCAATCATATTAGATGTACAAGGCATGACCATAGCCATCCTCTACAACCTGCATTGTGGATGACAAGGATATATCCTCAACTTGCCACCTCCACATACTCAATAGTATGAACTCTGAGTTTCCCTTAGGAATACTTGTTTCACCATCCAGCAAGTTCTGACACTGAAGATGGCCCTACGGCACAGGGTACTTCATGATTAGAGTTGCAATTGATTACTTATGCTAATTGGGTGAATTATGTATGTATTAAACAAGTGGACATACAAATCCTAATTCACTTCTAGAAAACATATAAATATAACAACTTCAAAAGATATACAACGTGTGAAACATAATTTCTCATCTCATCATCACATGGTATTATTCACTTGCCATTCATGAGACTACACTAGTCATCATACTATCACAAGATATAAATCCTTTTCACAATATCACAGGGTATCAACCCTTATCAACACTAGAGGATTAAACCTCATTCATGGCTCAACCATGCCCAAAGGTCATTAGGACCATCATACTATTCCCTCTAAGATCATCATTATCTTTGCATGCCTAATAACAAGGATCAACAACATCACTTACATATAATACAATGGATCATCACAATATTTCATTAATGAGCTAGGAGATATTCATAAACAATCGTAGAATGGTTATATTAACATTAAGAACATTACTTTATTACATTAACATGCAAGGAATCTAGATATAATTAACCCTCATCATATTCATAATGCATATGTTTAGCATAAGAAAGTATCAACCATGTAGCTATTATAACCACCAATTAACATATTAAGGTTATGATCATATTAAGGAGGTTATTTCACCATCATTCCATCCTATAATAATGTCAAATATGAATACTCATCTTTATCTATTTGCAATAGAGTTAGGTTCAACAATATAAATTTTATTAATGTCACTAATCAACACTTATACCCAAACCCTAACTCAAGGCATCCCCATTGGATCATGGATGCATAAGGTGAAGCATCACCATCACATTCCATACTGTTCTCAATTATGAACCCACACATAAATCAAGGTGTAACCATCAGGTTATAGCATACTAGGGTTTCAACAACAATAAGAGAGTACTCGATGATTGTATTAATCATTCAAGGACTATTCATACCCAATTACCATCATTTAGTTATATTAAAGCTAGGTATAACAAGCTATACCTCATTAGGGTTACATATCAACATAATATGGTTATCATCCCTTCTATTCATATGATTAAATAGGTAATACTACCTTATTAAGGGTAGCCCTCTATTTTTTCCATCATCATTCAACCTATATCACCATACCACTATGTCACCTAGAACCATTGGAAGTTTAAAAGGTAAGACCATTGGTTGTTTACATAAGTAAACACCTTGGATAAACCACCTATGAAGTCCTTGAGTTGTGCTCTAGAAATATTCACCATATAACTCGATACATCCATTGGTTAACAACATAAAAAGTTTCATTAAGAGTAGGGTAAAACCCACAAGCGATTGTTTATTTAAAACAAGCCATCCATTGTTAGCAAGTAAGCTCCTTAAGTTGATCATATAATGGAAAACATATAAATCACATTATTAGGACCAACATATTACATTAAGCATCATTCCACTTTATTGGATAAAAAAAATAGATCTTAACCATTGAGTCAAGTTTATACGTTAAAGCCATCGATTGGAGTATAGGTTCGACCATTGCATAAAGTGACCCAAGAAACCATTGGTACAAGGCTTAATTGATGCTAAAACTATATGATTAACTCACCATAGGTTGTGGAGACCTAATCCACCATCATTAATGACCATTAAAGCCCCATAGGTTGTTAGATCAGCACTATATTCCTTAATCAACATCAAATGTTAGGCTAATGTCATCATTGATTGATAACATTAGTAGGATACTTAATGGTTGATCATTAAACTTCTAATTGATCCAAAACCTGACCTAAGGGGATGACCATAGGTTTTCACCATCATCTGAAACCATTGATCCTGAGCATCAGTTGTCATGAAGACAACACCATAGATTTGTTGCAATCATACCATCATCGGGTCATGGGTTTATAGAAGAAATCAACATGAAACCCTAAAATTGACCATTGGTTGACATTTACTTAGCACCATAGGTTGTCAAATGAACCTGATCCAAGAAATATTATACATTAGGAATAATTTACACATGATCAAAGGTTCATCTAGAACTGAAATAATAATAGGGAGCATTATAAAAATTGAAATACAAGTCAAGCATACATTTTTAGTGCATGGATCATCATTTTCAAGCAAGAACATTAGCTAGCAAGCTTATTGTAAGTAGTAAATGTGGAGAAAGTTATAAAAATTGCCTATAATTAGAAGAAAACATGAGTATGTAGGGTAGGAAATCCAAGCATAAGCTGTGAACTCGTCCTTTTAGCACCTTTCTTTATCAAATGAGCAAACCCTAAGCATAAGGAGCAAGAGAGGTAGGGTTTTAAAGCTTTAGAGAAATTTCTACCATGGAACAACAAGGTTTTGACCTGGAAAAAGGTAGGAAGAATGATAACAAAGAAATAAATGGAGGGAATAAGGGGATTCTTACTATTTTAGGTCAAGATCACTAGAAGGAAGCTTTTCAAACCCTAAAAGGAAGTCAATTGCAACCCTAGATTCTTTTTCCAAGAAGATCCCCTCTTTCTTCTTCTTTTGATAGGAAATTCATAGCAGCACAGAGGGATAACGTGGTTCATAGAAGGAGGGAAGTGGTGGAGAGCAAATGGATCATTTTTGTGCTTAGGGATAAGTATATGAAACTTTAAGAAAAAGAAAAAGAAAAAGTTGAAGTTCTAGTATCTTTCCAAGTGTCCATGGCCATAAACTATTAAGAATATACAAGAACACACACAATCATATCCACTACCGTCCATAGAGACATGCTTATCCCTCGTTTCTTGAATTTCTAAGAAAAACAAACAATTCATTAGTTGATAGCTACTAAAGGTAGCTCATCCATGAAGGGGTAAACACTAAAATATCCTTGGAGAAAACACCTTCAAAACAAAGATTAAATAGGTTCCCCATGGATAAAAAATCTCAAGAATGATGATAGAATATCCAAGGAACATAATTAAAGTGATAAATTACAATGAAAACCTCTCAATTGGGTAAATTGTAGAAAAGTACAAAATGTGCATAAAATTGCATAACTTGCTCAAACAGTGTCCAAATTGGACCAAATTTGAAACATAAGCTTATGTTATTATTTAAAATCACATAAAAATGTTATATTAGGTTTATTAGAATTAAATTATGATAATTAAGCTTATTCAACTCATTAAGCAAGTTTCGGGGCCTTACGAATATAAACCCCTAATGGGGATTTCGACCCCAAAATCCATGGTAAACAAAGATGGGTACTTCCTTTACATCTAATCCTATTACCTTCACATGGTTACTTTCATATCATGGTGATGTCACATCATTCATACATATCTCATCTTGGGTCAGCACAAAAACCCCCACATAAGGAGACAGTTGCAAATATTCAACATAGAAACTTGTTGTGCTACCTGTTAATAGTAACTTTCAACTTTAAATTCTAGCTATCATCTTGAAATTATATCTATTGTATCAACAAATCATCTATCCTTAATAGTGGTATTGCCCAACTATCATTTTTTTTGGTAACCGAGAGAACCCACCCGGGCGATCCCGACATGGTAAACTCTTGAGGCATGAGAGGGTGTGGTCCGGTCACCCCCTCCCGTGCCTAATCAGCATGGATTGCCATTCACAAAGTTCCTTCGGTGAGGTTCGAACCTAGATCCTTCATTGGGACTTACCGAGCTCTTACCTCCCGGGCTACTATGGTCGGACTACCCAATTATCATTAAACCAAACACAACATTATAGAGTCACTTTTGTTTTCCTTCCAAACAACATTTAGAGGGTCTTCATCAACTCTCTCTCCCTCTCTTTAAGGGGGAGGAATACTTGATATGTTCATTTACTAAAAATCTCCAACCTTCACATATTTCTCACACTGTTGATACATCTTGGATACTAGAATTCATTACCTTGGAATCCACCTCATGTTCTATAAGGAATTGACATCATTATCTCATCCACTTTTACCCACATAAAAAATTTCAAAACATACAAGAGGAGTCTTCATAATTATTGGAAGGCTCAAAAGTAAAATCATCATAAACTTTATGATCTTGGAACCATAGTCCAAACAACCTTATGCTATAATAAGCTTACCACCTTCATGTTTACAATGAATCCACACATACCAAGTGGCAATGATCCACTTGAAAGTTGTGCCCTAGAAAGGAAAGACACAAAGGTAAACACACTTCCCACATCATAGCAACATTGTTCAAGGGTCACTAGCAAAAAGGTAACCAATTCTATTTTCATTATGCAAGTTAACGCTTCTTATGTATCATTTTACCCTTTTCATTTTGGGTTCCTTGCCATTATCATAGGAATCATCATGATTAACATATCTCATTACTCCTTCCTTGATGACTATTTATCACACTTGGGTATGTTCTCTTATTTTGTTTTGTTTTTCAACCACATATTAACAGGTAAATCATCATATTCCACATTTTCTTCATTAAACATTGATCATCTGCCTTAATTTCGTTCAAGCACCATGCTTATTTTACATTAACACTTTCTTAAACACATAGGTTGGTTTGTGATTAACTCAGGTTCCACCTTATTCCTTTGTCATTATTCTCATTTATCTTCTCATTTTATACTTGGCATTGGAGTTCTCTCCATCTTATGTGGATTTCATACCTTGAATCACTTTGTAAGAATAAACTTATCTGTCTTTTACTTTATTATCTTCTTGAATCACATCTTAAAGAACTCCTCTTTTTCTTATTTGTATTCATATTTAGATTTCTTGGTGTTGTGTCTTTCTCTTTAGCTACCAAACATTCAAGTTTTGATATATTATGATGAAATTCTCATCTTCATTAAGGTAGGATTGAGATATTCACAACATGATTTCTTATTAATTATGATCTTTAGATTGTCCCAAAATGACTACTTGATCAGAGTAATAAGAATGATAACAATCTAAGAGTTCCATACATACCTTTCTTCAATAATTGAATACCTGGCCAGGGCACCCAAGTATTGAGATTAGGCAGTATGCACCATATTTTTATGTCATATTCCAAATTTTTACATCAACCTAGTCCTATGTCCTAGTGTACCTGTAGACTCAATGAACCTAAAGCTCTGATACCAACTTGTGAGAACCCGTTATATTAAATGAGATTACTCAAAACATAAAACACAATCAATCACCAATTAACCACATACCCAAAAATATGGGTAAATTTAAATCGATTTCAACATCAACACTCGCTCAGAAACATTTGCATAAGAGCCCAACATCTTTCTTTGATCCATACTATGCCAAGAATTTGATACAAATTGTTCTATCACCTTAGCCACAAGATATATACACAGGAGAACAATATTTGTATATGCCACACAATAAACATTAACATACTAAAAAAATTCCGATTCATTTGAAAAACCATATACAAACTTTTCCTGCCCAGACCTGAGAGTAAAGGGATGACTCCAGGACACACTAGACATCTAATCAACTTTCTCAATGATTCATTACTGTATCTCCTCTTTGCTGCCACATGTTTGTTTTCATCACTTCCAATTACCTAAATAAAATTTGGCAAACCACAAGGGTGAGACCCATGTCCCAAGAAGAGATATAACCTCCAGCAATGCTTATTAATTACAACATTTTCAATAGTAGATAATGAATCAGTTGGAGTATTTAATAGTCAATTGAACAGATTGAATAGTTCAAGTATGCTAAACAGATTAATCATATAATCTTAGCAACAAGTATGATCATCAATGCATATATAGATAATAAATAAATCCATTTTTTTGGATAGATATCTACTCAAAGATCATCAAATTGCATCTAATAACAATCATTACCATTAATCTGACTATCATCATATTCCTTGCTAACAGCACAAGCAATCTAGTAGCATCATATTCCTTGCTAACAGCACAAGCAGTCTAGTAGCATAAGCATCCCTGACATGTTGAATATGTCTAGTAACATAACATGGCTATCAATATTGGCATCTCAAATAAAGGGAACATATTTATGTCATAAGTAGAACTAACATCATAACACAATGAACTACATAAGCATGATTAGCAGTTTAAGCATTTCTAATTACATAAGCATGGCTAGCAATATTAAATATAGCTATCAGTATCATCTTAACCATCAGTGTCAGTATATTAGACAACATAAGCATGTTTACAACATGAACATAACCACAACATAAGCATATCTTTTATCTCTTATTGTACTATACATGATCTCAGTGAAAAGAAAGAAAATAAGGGTTATCATCCAATATGAAGCATTGTGTATAACCCTAAACAGATATGCTACATGGCTGTCTTACATTTTGTATTATGCCCTGGGGAATTTGAATCGTACCATCCAAAGTCCAACCGACCCCTGAAAAGGGCTATTTAGTTTCGTACAAGATCTAGCAATGTCAAAATCCTAAGATCTCTTCCCCTCGGTCAGTACGATAAAAAAGGCAGTGACATCAGTCAAAGCTGCTACCATAATGACATATAGTCAAGCAGTTAACCCCTATTCCGCCCTTGGTACAGGTCACGACACTAGAAACTAGGGTATACAAACCCTCTAATCCGAGGTACAACCGCAGTTGTCCTCAATCACATCAGATGTATGGGGAATGACCATAGCCTAACTTGCATTGTGGATAACAAGGATATATCCTCAAATTGCCACCCCCACATACTCAACAATATGCGCTCTGAGTTTCCCTTAGGAATACTCATTTCACCATCCAAAAAGTTTTGACACTGAAGATGACTCGACAACATAGGGTACTACATGATTAGAGTTGCACTTGATTAGTTATGCCAATTGGGTGAATTAAGCCTACATCAAATAAGTGGACATACAAACCCTAATGCACTTCTAGCAAGCATATAAATATCACAACTTCAAAAGATATAAAATGTGTGAAACATAATTTCTGATCTCATCATCACATGGTAATATTCACTTGCCATTCATGAGACTACACTAGTCATCATACCATCACAAGATATAAATCCTTTTCACAATATCACAAGGTATCAACCCTTATAAACACTAGAGGATTACACCTCATTCAAGGCTCAACCATGCCCAAAGGTCATTAAGACCATCATACTATTCCCTATAAGATCATCATTATCTTTGCATGCCTAATGCAAGGCTCAACAACATCACTTACATATAATACATCGGATCAGCACAATGTTGCATTAATGAGCTAGGAGATATTCATAAACAATTGTAGAAGGGTTATATTAACATTAAGAACATTCATTTATTACATAAACATGCAAGGAATCTAAATATGATTAACCCTCGTCATATTCATAATTCATATGTTTAGCATAATAATGTATCAAACAAGTGGCTAAGATAACCACCAATTAACATATTAAGGTTATGATCATATTAAGAAGGTTATTTTACCATCATTCCCTCATATAAGAATGTGAAACATGAATACTCATCTTTATCTATTTGCATTAAAGCTAGGTTCAACAAGATAAATTATATTAATGTTACTAATCAACACTTATACCCAAACCCTAACTTAAGGCATCCCCATTGGATCATGGATGCAAAAGGTGAAGAATCACCATCACATTCCATACTATTCTCAAGAATGAACCCCCACATAAATCAAGGTGTAACCATCAGGTTATAGCATACTAAGGTTTCAACAACAATAAGAGAGTACTCCATGATTGTATTAATCATTCAAGGACTATTCATACCCAATTACCATCATTTAGTTATATTAAAGCTAGATATAACAAGCTATACCAAATTAGGGTTACATATAAACTCAATATGATTATCATACCTTAAATTCATATGAGTTAATAGGTAAGACTACCTTATTAAGGGTAACCCTCCATTTGTTCCATCATCATTCAACCCATATCACCATACCACTATGTCACGCAGAACCATTGGATGTTTAAAAGGTAAAACCATTGGTTGTTTACATAAGTAAACACTTGGATAAACCACCTATGAAGTCCTTGAGTTGTTCTCTATAAAGAGTCACAATCTAACTCGATATATCCCTTGATTAAGAACATAATAAGTTTCATTAAGAGTAGGGTAAAACCCATAAGTGATTGTTTATTTAAAATAAGCCATCCATTGTTAACAAGTAAGCTCCTTAAGTTGATCATATAAAGGAAAACAACTAAATCACATTATTAGGGCCAAAATATTACATTAAGCATCATTCCACTTTATTGGATGAAAAAATAAATAAATCTTAACCATTGAGTCAAGTTCATATGTTAAAGCCATCAATTGGAGTATAGGTTGGACCATTGCATCAAGTGACTGAAGAAACCATTGGTCTAAGGCTTAATTGATGCTACAACTATATGACTAACTCACCATAGGTTGTGGAGACCTGATACACCATCATTAGTGACCATTAAGTCACCATAGTTTGTTAGATTATCACTATATTCATTAATCAACATCAAATATTAAGCTCATGTCATCATTGTTTGATAACATTAGTAGGGTACTTAATGGTTGATCATTAAAATTTTGATTGATCCAAAATCTGGCCTAAGGGGGTGACCATAGGTTGTCACAATTGTATGACACCTTGGATCCCGACCATCAGTTGTCATGAGGACAACACCATAGGGTTGTTGCAATGGTACCATTATCGGGTCATGGGTTTATAGAAGAAATCAGCTTAAAACCCTAAAATTGACAGTTGCTTAGCACCATAGTTTGTCAAATCAACCTGATACAAGTCATATTATACCTCAGGAATAACGTACACATGATCACATGTTTAACTAGAGCTGAAATTAGAATAGAGAGCATTATAAAAATCAAAATCCAAGTCAAGCATAGCTTTTTAGTGCATGGATCATCATTTTAAAGCAAGAACATGAGCTAGCAAGTTTATGGTAAGCAATAAACGTGGAGTAAGTTATAAAATTTGCCTCTAATTATAAGATAAACTCCCAAAAATAAGAAAACATGAGCAGGTAGGGTAGGAAATCCAAGCATAAGTTGTGAACTCATCCATCTAGCACCTTTCTTCATCAAATGAGCAAACCCTAAGCAGAAGGAGCAAGAGAGGTAGGGTTTTAGAGCTTTAGAGAAATTTCTACCATGGAAAAACATGGTTACGACCTGGAGAAAGGTAAGAGGAAGGATAACAAATAAATAAATGGAGGGAAGAAGGAGATTCTTACTCTTTTAGGTGAAGATCACTAGATGGAAGCTTTTCAAACCCTAAAAGGAAGTCAATTGCAACCCTAGATTCTTTTTCCAAGAACATCCCCTCTTTCTTCTTCCATGGACAGGAAATCCATAGCAGCACAGAGGGAGAATGAGGTTCGTATAAGGAGGGAAGTGGTGGAGAGAAAATGGCTCATTTTGGTGCTTAGGGATAAGTATATGAAACTTTAAGATAAAGAAAAAGAAAAGTTGAAGTCCTAGTATCTTTCCAAGTGTCCATGGCCTTAAACTATTAAGAATATACAATAACACAAACAAGAAGCTCCCCCACCATCCATAGAGACATGCATATCCCTCGTTCCTTGAATTTCCAAGCAAAAAAAATAATTCATTAGTTGATAGCTACTAAAGGTATCTCATCCATGAAGGGATAAACCCTAAAATACCCTTGGATAAAACATCTTCAAACCAAGGATTAAATAAGTTCCCCATGTCTCACAAATCTCAATAATGATGATATAATATCCAAGGAACATAATCCAAGTGATAAATTGCAAAGAAAACCTCTCAGTAGGGTAAATTATAGAAAAGTCCAAAATGTGCATAAAATTGCATAACTTGCTCAAACAGTGTCCAAATTGGACCAAATTTGAGACATAAGCTTTCTTATGATTTAAAAGCATATAAAAAGGTTATATTAGGTTTATAATAATTCAATTATGATAATTAAGCTTATTAAACTCATTAAGCAATTTTAGGGGCCTTACATCGGGGGGGGGGGGGAGGGGGGCTATTGCTATGGGTCGATGAGCCTGCGTTGATGGACCTTCTAACTGCTGAGGATGATTTCTGATGAACGAAGTGGCTATCGAAAGTAGGGTCCAAATTATCGAAAGTTTTTTAGGCCACTAGTCGGTTAGTGGGACCACCACCTCCTACACTAATGCACATACTTCAATGCTTAATCCTAGAAGGGAGTTGAATGGATTTGATCAAGACTCTAAATAATCAACTAAAACTGAGGAAAATCATATATGAGAAAATTTAGGGGGAATATGAGAGCTTTCACTACAAAACTGGTCCAAAATGGTGACTAAACCTAAGATGAATATGAATTCCTCAGAAGGCATCCAGAGCACACAAGATCGCATACTGAGCTCCCAGGAGGGCATTTTGTGGGCACATGAGGGTTCCCAATGCACCCAGGATGCTATTTGGTTAGACCATCAATAGATGCATTATCAGGACAACCACTTGAATCAGTTCCAGCATGCCCAGTCCCAGAGGAATCGCGAGTGGGGGAATATTGGTGGAGTTCATTGTCAGCATTTCAAGACAACTACCAGCCTCCACAATCAGACTACTAGGGTTTCTATTACCAACCTCCTCCTCCATAGGGAGGAGAACCAAACCGCATTGATCTTCTACCCTATCATTCCTATACTTTAGTTTCATACTGAAGATAACATGATTCAAAAGTTTGTGGTGGCAGGGTGGTATGCCCTTATCTCATTTTCACTCTTGTTTTGGCATTCACCTACCATTTACTTTTTTTGTTTGCTTTTATTTGTTTTAGTTTAGAATTTACCTACTTTGCATACTTGTATGTAACATAGTTACTTTCTTGCAATTTTTGCGTAATTTTTAAAAAAATCTCTTTTTGTCATGTGTTGCATTTCCATGTAAATTTTGGTAATTTATGCATGTTTTAGCTAGGATTTGCTTGTTTACTACTTTTTGTTCAATAATGTAGGCTTAAATGTGATTGAAGGGAACTTGGCACCATTTGAGATTTATTGCCTAAAAGTTGTTTCAACCCTATATCTACTCTTTGGATTAAAAATGATGACCTTTGACAAAAAAACCAAGTGAATTATTATTGTTTATTGCTAAATGGTTTCAATTCTTGACTTTTTACATGTGCATCGCCTCTCTTTTGTTTGTGAATGTTTTGGTTGAATTGTGACTTGACCAAGCTATGAGCTCTTAGTTCCTATGAAATCACTTGATAAAAGTATCAATTTCATGTTGTTCATTCATGTGGTGTGAAATTGTTGGATGAAGTGTTGGATTAATTTTCATGTAGGAGACCTTATGTAGAGAATCCCACCAGTGACCCCTATTTGACTTGACTTTTCATTCACGATCTTCTTACCCCTCCGCCTCATGAAAGGATGCCAAAGTGCACATATCAGTCGTGGCTACCTCCAAAAGTTTAGGGTGACCACATCTATATCTCCCCATTTCACTCTCATCACCATATGCCCTATCTATGCCAAGGGAAAATAAAAAGACAAATAAAATGCAAAAATAAAACAAAAGATGCTCATGTTTAAGAAAATCTATATAAAGAAAAGATCAGTGTGTAAAAGCACCCCAAAATCTTACCGCAATCCTTTCTTCCATTTTCATACCCATTGAGCTAAGAAACATGAAACCTAGCTCATTTCACCCTTTTTCCACAACCACATGGGTCACTTGCTATGGTTTGAAGCATAATGTTGAATGCATGAAGGTGAAACAACACTCCTAGTTATGCTTGATTAATGCCATCATGAAACGGTATACCTAGAACTACATGAAAGAAATATGGATAGCTTGTGTGTTCTATGCACTATATTTGAAGTTCATATGCTTTGTGCACTTTTCATGATTGGTTTGTGAATGTAGGAAAGGAGAGAGGTGGAATGCGTGCACTTAGTCAACATTGATCCCATTCAGCAATAATCATCTTTTGCATTACATTTGTCATTTCTTGATTGTGGAAAAATTGTAGAGAGATTGAGTTGGGGAATACTTGAGAACAAGTATGTTTTAAGTTTTGGGGTGGTGATTCAACCCTATTTTAGGGCTTCATCTTGTACCATATTGCATTTCAATTACATCTATACTTATTAGATTACATGTTATTTCCCTCAATATATGTATTTGTATGAAATGCACTTATGGATAGTATTTGCATGTTTTTTAGGAATTTGGACCACACTTGATGGTAGAGAGAGAGAGGAGTGATCCTCAGGTTTCTCTACACTTAGAGAGGCTCAAACCAAAGTTTGAGGCTCCCTCAACCAACCACTAGTGGCCAAAGCTCCATTGAAGTAAAGATGTCCAAAAAAATCCAAAGAAACAAGTCCAAGTCCTGATCCAGAGGCCAACATAGTCATGGTACCTCAGAACGGCCGTGCTAGCATACTTGCAAATCAATAGAGTCACCAACGAGAAAAGAAAAAATCACCACGGCTGTGCCACTCAGAATAGATGTGGTGGATTGACTACAGAATGGTCGTGCCACATTGCACTACCGTGTGACCTCCAAAGCGGAACGATTGTGGAGTAGAGAATGGGCTGAGCAATCCAAGCCACCATGGCTGTGGTGACGTGGTGACCACCACGTACGTGCTACCCTTGCACCACCACACCCATGGTGACCACCATGGTCATTCCACTTCTAGTTCAAAACCAACCAAGTCCCTATGATTTTTCCCAATTTCTCACCTTGGTTGTTCCCATCCACCACAATTGTTCTCACCCCTCCCCACCATAGCCATGGTGACCACCATGGTCATGCTACTCACAAAAACCTAGCTACTTTTGCACTACATTTCCCATTTTACCCCCATTTGATCTATTGTTTCCCCCACACCTATATATATACCTAGGTGGAGGCTCTAGAATGAGGTTAGCTACATTCTACCACCACTTAGCTCCCCATTTTTGCATTCCACCCATTCCACTCCATTTCCACCTCCATTCCACTCCATTTCACCATTCCACCACTAAAACCTAGTGTTTTGACCCTACCCCACCATCATCCCATGCCCTTACACCTTAGAGGAGAGAGGAGGACGTCCTACAATAGTTGAATTGGAGGAATTATTCATCTACACCAAGCTCCATGACTTCTTCTACCTCGTTCTCCCTTAATTTTGTATTTTGCATTGCTATGAGTAGCTAGGCCCCTTGGATAGGCTGTTTGGGAGAAAAATGTTACTTTGATACCATGTTTGGGGAAAATAATATGTAAACATTGTAATTTCATTTGTTAATGATTATGTTCTATTTCTATCTCACTCTTCATTAATTGCTTATTGGTTTATGCTTGAAATCACCTAGGAATTTAGGAAAATTTCTTATATATGTGAATTTTAGGATTTTCACCTTGGTCCAATTCATAGATCCCTAGATAGCTGCCCATCCTCCTACATGCTAATCAATTCTCCTAACCCTAGCTGAGAGATATAAGTAGCTAGTTTAGATGAATTTGGTGTGCTTAGCATGGAGCTTTCACAAGGTTAGAATGTGGGTGATGGGAGGCCTAAAACCTCACTTCCACTCCCATTACTAACCTCAGCTCCTAATCATCTTAAAATCATCTAAACTAGAAACCCAGACTAGTAGAGACTCTAATTGATTACACGTAAACCCTAACCCAATTGAGCCTTACAAGGGAAGTACGGAGTGTTAGGGACTAGTTTCCCTATAAACAACCTAGCATATCCATGGCCAGTTAGTAGTTTAGGATAATTCATTAGATTCTAGCTTGATGTTTGGTTCGATAATCTAAATGAAATCATTATGTTCATATGTCACCCCCAACCTAATTGATAAGTACATCCCATAAACAACCCACATTTCCCTTAATTGCTTTAAAACCCTAATTGCCTTCTTGCTTAGCTAGTGTTAGCTTAGTTGTATCTTTACTTGGTTAGTTAGATTATTGCTCTATTCTTGCTTTATTCTTGCTAGTTTAGGTCTTTATTTGCCCTTTTGCCATGTTTGCTAGCTCAGTGTAGTGCAAACCTTTCTTTGCTTGCCTTATTGTAGATTTCTCTTTTCTTGCCTTACCTTGTCTTTTCCTGCACAGTAGAATTAACTGTCTAGGATTAACTTAGGTTTTGATTCTCGCTTGCTTTGCTTTATGTTCTTTCTTATTCACTCTAGTGTAATCAACAAATCAATATTTAAACCCTTCAACCCTAGACTCCACAGTAGGAACCTAGCCCCCAAAACTAACCTAGCTCGGGTGCCCCCTTTTCTCCCTATGGATTGACCCTATACTTGCCACCTTACCTATACTACGACACGACCCCATACACTTATAGGTTAGCATTTTAGTAGAAGTAGGTGTGTCCATGTAGGTCTTTATAAATTTTGAAAGTGATCCCACCATGTGTGTCTGTTCGTGGAATTGCATATATTCAAATCTTAATTAAGTAGTGTGTAATGCCATTGGCAGAAACACGTCAACCGCTAACCCGACCTCATTCAGCCAAAAATGGTCAGGTTCATCCCTCCAATTTTCACATTAGTCTGTTTCTTTCACAACCAACAACATGGACGTGATGAAGAACAGTCTAAAAATGCTAAAAAGATAGCTTCGATAAAGAAGGGAGAAGTGAGTTCTTCTTCACCAGTGGGGCATGACATCAGATACCCACCATGTGAGACACAAACCATGAACCCAAGTTAACAAGAAGAGACCCCACACTCAACTGTCTCAGTAGGATTCAGGTCGCACAAATCTGAATTGGATTATAGACATTTCTTCGCCACACTAATAAACATATAGTGGTGAATTAGATGATGTGGAGAAAATTTTAGTGGAATGTGGGACCAACCGCACTGCAACTCGGCACTACATACTTTGGAGGGTCACCATGAAGGCCCATCACAAGGGTAATCACATTGAGCCTCATAAGTAGGGGATCAGAACTGAGATTCCATAGAGAGGTTGACATCTTTACATCGATCAACTTCATCACATGACTTAGCTCCGACCGGAAGCCCCGACCAACCCAGACAGATGTTGCCCAAAGAATTCTTCTTGCTCCCTCAATTTTGCATTATAAAACCAGAGAAGCAATTTGAAGCACTTAGCAAAGATAAGCAGAAGTCCTTAGTCCCTATGTATGTTGACCCCATCTCCCTCATCTCCCTCGGCATTCAGGATGAGGTCGATTGGTACCTTATAGCTGTCGGCCTTAATAACCTCCCATACACATAGTGCAACACATATCGTAGACTCACCTGTGAGTTCTACACTACACTAGAGATGCCTAAGGATGCACAACACAAGGTCCATTGTTTCTACCTGTTGAACCAAAACCTACAGGTCATTGAAGATTAGTTGAACAACTAGTTGTCTCATTCTATACAAGACTATATAGAGATGTCTAGTGGGTGGCTTGAAACTCGAGATAATGATTTCAATGCTCTTAATTCCTGGAAGATGCTCACTGGGGAAGACACCTACATTGACAACTCCTCAAAAGCTTCAAACATCCACACCCCGACATTGCACTATCTACATGGGGTGATCGTGAATTGTGTCCTAGAGAAGAATGACAGTCAGGGGGGTAGTCTGCATGACAGAGTTCAACAATATGTGGTTTGTTGTGATAGGGAGGAAGGTGACTATAGAAAACCTAGTAATTCATCATTTTCACAACTCTTTCAGGAGACACCACTATTCATGCCATTGAGGGGAATGATCACATTCATTGCACTCCATGTTTATTCTGACCAACTCACTCTCATGGAGGATATATGTAGGTGTCCAAGTTGGACTTGGAAAAACTAATGCATGCTACGATGATCAATACCTACAATAGAGGTTCTATCTATATCTTTGATCAAAACAAGCACAAGGTTTCACTGCCAGTGAATGTAGGGTTCTCATGTCAAAAGTTGGTCATGGACGTTACCCTCAAATGCTCAAGGAAACATATGCCAGGAAGGCAACACTACAAGCACCTCTTCTTTGAGTAGCACACTTGGGTGACTTGCCACAACATTCAACATCTGGAAGTGCCCCACTGTGAGATGCCTTTTTCCTATCAACAACATCCTTAGTCTGAATAGCATCCTTGTAAAGAGTGGGACCCTGAGGGGATCCAATCCCTACTAAAATTTGAAGAATAAAACATCAATTCCAAACACACTCAAAAGGTATGCTTAAAGAGGTGTAAAACTATAAAATCTCAAATTATGGTATACAAAAGACCAAAGTATAGCAGCAAAATAAAATTTCATGACTATAATCAATTTTACAAATATACATCATCATCTCCCATATTGGGTTTACATGGATATTACATCATAAATATCTAGTAGATAGAAATCTAAACCAAATAAAGTTTGTCTCCAAGCATCAACTCCTTAATCTACGTTCATCTCAGCATGCCATAACCACCATGTCCTACATCTGGGGTTGGAAGAATACCCCAACCAGGGATAAAAAGTAAAAGGCATCAGTGAAGGCCTGATATGTGCATATTAAATTGGAATTGAGCAATAAAAAGAATATTGGAAATCATGTAACAATGCTTCCCATAGAAAAGTTAAGGACTACCCAAGTGTGCATCGAGAGAGATGAATTGTAAACACATGAGAACAAAAGACATACTCGCCAAAACATACAAATTGTGCCACACAAGCACACATCAAGAATTACGGCACACAAACCATCAATAATAATAATCAACCTACATGCATGTGAGATAAGCATAGAACTAGAGCAATATAAATAACAAAGGTGGCCAAGTCTCACAAACTTGAAACCTGATAGATAATGAAGTACTACTAGACTCGAAATATATATAAAAATAATGGAAGCAACACCTGATTATGGGGCACACAACCTGTATCCCAAAATTAATACATGGGCACACAACCCAAAAACCAATGTACTTACACTACTGTAGGGTTGTTGAATCACATAACATGCTTAATGTAGAGGTAAGTAATAAGTATGGTCAGATTAAACAAGATTGCCATCTCACAAATTGATAATGTAAACATCCACTACATAAGTGGGTAAAAGTAGCATGTCACCATGTAGAAGTTCCTTCATGATCCAAGTATAAGATTGAGTCAAAATAATATCCTTTAGAGTAGAATGATTCACAAAAATTAGAACAACATAACATATTCTCAAGAGAAAGAGATATTGTGTAGGCTATTGTCCATAGACCAAAAGAAAGACGAAAATAGGTTATTGCTCAAAAGTACTAATAGGGGATGCATACATAACTCACTTTAGAGTTTAAATGAGTCCAAAGTTAGTCCTAGGTCCAAGCCTAGATATCCAAAGCACCTATTATGCATATATTCAGATTGAGGGTTAGGTTTACATCTATTATTTAAATCCTAAAAAGCACCTTTTTTATGACCTATGAATTAGGTTATCAAAATCATGCCACACTATAGGATATATTTTTCTAAATTCATAACATATTTTTCTTTTTTTCTGACTCACCAATTATTAGTTATGAATTTTGCAATTTATAACCAACTAGGAAAATCCATTAAAATCACTATTTATTCTATTAGAATTAGGTGATAAAATTGATACCATTAGATAGATAATCTTTTTCTAAATCCAATGAATATTTTTGTGAAATTTTTGGATGAGCATAGAAATAGTTATGTACTTTAGAAATCTAGGACAATCAGAAAACACGATAAATCCATGTGGATAAAACCAAAATCTGATCAGGAAGATTTGACACACTGAGATGGTCCAATGACCTATCAATGACTAGCCTTGTCAGCGACCAGCAAGGAGTGTCAGAAGGGAAATGAAACAAGAGTGAAGGATGATTTTACCCTTGGATAAGTAACGAAGCAAAAAGGAAATCAAAGTGAAACACATAGAAAATGATTCTGGCTTCTTCGTATTTCATTTCTGTGAGGAACCAGGTACCAGTATTGGAAACTTGGGACTCAAGTCCATGAATATGATCTTCTCAGCAACAAGAAACAATCCAAATGTGTTCCTAATCCAATTCTAAACTCAACGAGCCATGCGGCAGGCTCAGATCTCACATGGAAAGATATGCCATGCCATTAACATGGAAGGAGGATACAAAAACATGGGAAGAAGAAATTGAAATGGTCGAAATGAGTACAACCCTTATGAGAAAAAACCAGAGGTTCAAAACCCTTCAAGACGACCAACTAAGTGGAGATTTACGTCTGGAGGCTACCTCGATGGCCCAGAGTCGGTGACTGTGTTAGGGTAGAACCTCATACAGGTTGAGTAGGGTATATGGGATCTCAAACAAAGGAAGGTGGGAGACAAGGAAATACATGTGGGAGGAGGTTGCACATAAGTTTTGAGGACGTCTAGAAGAGGATTGATGCCCTGAAGAAGTGGGAAGATGGGGAAGAGAAGAACAACATGGGTGAGATATTGGATAGGAGATTTGGGGTGCCAAACTAAAGAGGGCACAACAAAACCTTATCATATATTGCACCATCCAACACAAAAAAATGGGAGGAATCTGAGTGAGAAGAAATAAGAAATTATTTATGAGAGATGAGTGAGAGATATGCGAGAAAAATCAAAGAAGGAAAGAGCCTTGTGCGCCTGATTAACCAAGAGGATACAGGAGGTAGGAAAGAAGATAGTAGCCACTAGATTTAGGTCCAATGACCCATAATGGGTTTGCTTTTGTCAAGCCAAGAAATTCGCGTGATTGATAATGAAAAATCTTATCTAAATTGAAATTAAACAAAGTGTGATGAATTAATTATGTCATTTCTTTCCCAAATTGAGGGTCCAAAAAAAGTCCAATTAATATGAAATTTTTTATCTAGGCTAATTAAGACATGTAGACTTTGATTTGACATTAGTTTTCCTTCTAGAGACTTTTGATATTTTATTTAATTCTTTTAAGGCAAAACATAATTTTTCTTTTCAAATGTATTGAAGGCATACATATCAACTCATTAATGTGAAACTTCATCCCTAAGCAATCTTAAACATATAGAATATGATTTATTATTAATTTCATATTTTGAGATTATTTATCACATTTTTTAATTTTTAGGGCTTTTATACACTTTTTCTCTCCTAAACTTTACTTTAACATTTAAGGATGTCCAAATTAGATGAAAATTTACACATAGACTAATTTTAGTATGAAGATTTTGAATCTAGGTTTTAATTACACTTTTGAAGTCATTTAATGATTTATTTGATATTTTGGAGAAAACTCATATGTCCTTTCCTAAAAAAATTAGGATTATTATTATTGTCCAAATAAGGTGAAATTTGACTCCCAAGCTAATTGGGGCCCAAGGAACACAATTTTCACACTAGATTTTATTTTTAAGATTTCCTTTCATGAGTTATTCCGAATTAATATTTTTGGTCTATTATTATTTTAGTTAATATATTATTTCATCATTTTTACTATTATTCATCCAATTGTTTCTCATATCTATACATTACAATCAAAAGGGTTATATATCATTATTGTGCATACAATTCTATATATTTATCATTTATCTTATATGACATATTTTATGTATCCGTTATTGATCCAAATATTAGTATGAGAGCATTAGGTCATATTTATTTTCATGCATTTATGTTTGGTGATTTATTCTTGCATTAACATATTAGGGTTACAATTAACTACTTTTAGATATATCTTCATCTTTGTTTGGCTAAGTCCAAAGAGTCAAACTCTCTATCCTTCAAGTTATAAGATTAGGGTCAAGAGGCTAGATTTCAGTAAGTTACAATCCTCTAATCATAGATACGGGGAACCTCTCTGAGATGTTGACGAGCATCTAACACAACCTAATAGGCTTCTAGGAAGGTTTAGGTTGTTGTTTCCATGCAATGGAGCAAGATGTACATAACCTCAGACAAAGGTTTGACACAATCTTCCCGCCAACACCACCTATGACCTCCCAACAACCACCCCAGTGCTTTGACCAGTGATCCACCCCAAACACGAGCAACTACCAGACAACAATGAAGATTTCAACCAGTACTTCAACAACATTTACCAGTAGTAGTTGTATCACATACCATCTGTAGTTTGGTATTTGGTCAAGGACGAGAAAAATATTAATCTTGGGGTGGTGATAGGGTGTACCACCCTCTATGTTTTCTTCTTTTCAATTCCCCTTAATATTTCCTTATCCATGCATGATTATCTTTCATGTCTCTTGCATTTAGAGCAACATTTTAAATTTTTAAGACTTTGTTTCATAATTTGTAGCTTTGTAGATAAGTTTATGGGGTGTGAATCCTATAGTTAAATTCTTATCCATGTGCTTAAATGTACAATTTTCATCTTAAACTGCTTAATGTCTCGTTTAACTAGCTCATTGCCTCTTTCCTTAAGTTTGGAACCTTAGGTTATGCATCCTTGTCATAGTTTAAAACATTATTCCCTTGATTTATGATGTGAGTTACAAAACCATGATTTGGGATTGTTGGAAAGATGTAGAGTTTGATCCAAACTCCAAGTCACGTTATTCATGGACTCACCTATACTCTTTGGATTTTTGAATCACAGTTATTGTGTTTTCAGAGATATATCAAGCGGATAATGATGAGTTTTCATGCTTTAATCATGTAGGAGTGTTTTACTTCGATGCTATTTGTGCCCTCTTACCATATATTGAGTCAAAAAATTTAAAATGAAAAATTCTCAAAAGAGGCTTGGCTGTATGTTAATTCCAAAAATATTCAAAATAGTTCTCACCCAAGCCTATAAATTAGAATGCAGAGAATAAAAACCCAAGTGTGAATAAAATATCAGTGATTGTTTTTTCTTTCAAGAGAGCTGAGGATGATGCCCAGTGGTTGTATGATTGTGCTCATGAATGTGGATATATCGTTCCTAGTATTGCCACCCCGGAAGATCATTAGAGAGTCACTAGAAACCCCTAGGAGACTTATTAGATCATCCCATTTATAGGGTTGGTTCGAGCGCAATATGAGTAGTTCATATCACAACCTTGGTCGAACTGGCTCAGACTACGAGGTTTTTGATCGTTACATGCACCAACCTAATAAATATCAAGATCCTTATAAGTCATTTGATTGCTTCTTAGGACCCGAATAAGTTTGAGGTGTGTGATTCCTGATCATTCTACATGAATACATCATAATATCTCATTACTCGCCTTCGTCACCATGTTGATCACCTATGTGATGATGTTTTAATGTTGATTCAAACCCTCATGAGTTTGTATAGGTTGTAGTGAATTTTCTTAAACTTGTGTGGATGCTCTTTGAACTTACTTTGAAAGGTTTTGTTCGATTGGTGGTGCTTTGTTTAGAAATAACCATATCAAGAGAATTGTAGTTTTAGACTATTTTTATTAACCCTAGAATTTATTTCCAAGATTAATTTTGATGTTATCTTTTTGTTCTCTAAGAATAGTCCTGCTTGAGGACAAGCAAAATTAAGCATGGGGTGGTTGATAACACCCAATTTTATGCATTTATGTTACGCTTTATCTATAGTCTCATGTTGTTATAGCCTTAATATGCCCAAAATAACTCTAGATGCTTATCTTTTTGTAATATATTTATTTTTTAATATGAACTAGCTCAACTATCAATTTTTTTACTTGTAGGCACCAAACTCAAGAAAACATTGATTCTCTAGGTTTTTCCCGACGAACCTGATTGGATTCACCTGAACCTGCTCGAGTTCAACCCTTGACTTCTAGAATTAGTATATGTCAAGTGCTCCACCGACTCTTTTTCTTCTCCCAAACTCACAGGCATCGAGGGTACTAAGAACCAGTGGTGTCGAGGAAGCCCTACTGATCGTCGAAGGTAAAGAGCCTAAGGTCGCCAAGGAATTCCCAAAAGGCACCAAAGGTGAAGACCCAATGATGCACTGGATAATTGTCATTTTCACAGGCTATTTATTATTTATTTGTGTACACTTATTATTAATTTTCATATTTGTTTTTGCATGATTGACTATCATTATCCTGTGATACATATTTGCATCAAATAAATGTAATTTTAATGTTTTCAAATGATTTAATATATTTCAAGAGCTTATGTTCGATTATTGTGCATTTCAAGAAATTTACAAGGATCAACACAACTTGGTACTACCGACTTAGGAGTCAGTGGTACCGACACTTGCTCAGGTTGAAACTGAGAAAAATTGAGAAGCCTTGATAGTATTGACCCACAAGTCGATACTATTAACAACATCATAGAGAAAAATAAGAAGTTCATGAGGAAACTAGGTACTACTGACTTTAGGCTCAGTTGTATTGACAGATGATGAGGTGACCACAACTATCAAAGGTGTTGGTAGTGCCAATACTCAATCAGTAAACCTATATGGAGGGATCAGATATATCTGAATATTAAGTTTAATCCAACGACTAGCAATTAATGATGCCCTAAGTCACTTCTATGATTTAGAGGTATTTTGGACAACCCTATCTATCTCATTCTATTTCATTAGAAGAAAGTCGAGAGCAAGGATAGGATAAAGCAAAGAAGAAGACCATGTTCTAGATGATCTGGGCACTTTTAGCGGACGAATTAGGAGCTTGAAGGTAGCGAATCAGCATGTGTGTAAGAGGGGATCACTTGGACCGTCTTCTTCAGGAGTTCTTTAGTTTTATTAATGTTTCCCACAATTTTGTTCTTCTCTCCCATGTACTTGATAATGGAAACCATGCCAAGATACTCCCCTTGTTCCTTAGGACTCACGAGTTCCTGGTTTTGCATTGTAATTGACTTTTATGCATTAATATATCAATTTCTCTTATTTTCTGGTCTTATTTCTATGAGATTGTCTTGAACTATCCCTACTTGATCACCATAGGCAGTTAATTAAACCTTTAATTTCTTTGAAAAGGGAAATTAATGGTTCAAAAATTCATAGAAATGCATGTTTTATATCGCCCTTTGAGAAAGGTGGCTTACGAATGTGAAGGTATTACCCAAAGTTTTTGATAAAACACCTAACTAATAACACAATCGATACGAGAGTGAGATTGGTATTAGATTAGGTGGTGAATTATGCCATGAGAGAGAGAGAGTAATTCTTGCTACAAGCTCTTAGTCTTGGGTTAGGAGAGATATTTATTAATGCCATTCTATTAATTGCAATGTTAATTGAGGTGAAACCATAACCGTAAGGAATTTTCTTCAATTGAGATCAACAACCAGTAACTTAGATTTATTTTCTAGTTTAGATAATTAAACCATTCAATCAAGTTTTCATCGGTCTAGTTGATCTCATTATTGTTAGTAATAGTTTTTGGATTTATCTTTCCCCCTATTTGATATCCAGGCCTCATTGGCCTATATTACTCTAATAGCGTGCACTTGTGTTTTATAGCATATAGTAAATCCCTATCAAGTTTTTGGTAGCATTCTCGGGGAAACAACAAATCTAGCACTATGAGTGTTTTAATTGGACACTTTAGGCTTCACCTTTTATTTTTCTTTTCAATATCTTTAAAACAAAATTTCAAATATCAATTAATCAATTATTAGTACACATTCTTACATTGTCTTCAACAATTTTAGGTACTAGTGCATGGTGCACACTAGAGCTCACGACTACGGAGAGTCATCTCCACAGGGCTTTAATTAGGTAGAGCTCTTACACCAAGGAAGAGAGTATGGTAACTCAGGGTGAAGGCTAATTCAAAATCCACTGAGTACGCCTACACCTCCACCAGAGGAACTATAAGAACCAGCTGAGCTGGCTAACTTGGAACAAGAGCAGACTATTTTGGAGAAGATCAAGTTGTCTTCCTCAACAGCTCAGTGAGGGCCTATCAAATGACAAGCAATAATTGTGGGTAGCTATAAGATTGATCTAGGGCTGGTAACATTAGTGAAGTCACAAGTTTTTCATGGCCATAGTACTGAAGATCCAATGACACACATAAACAATTCCGTGAAGAGCTATGATATGGTCAAGATAGAAAGGGTATCAGATACTGTGATCTACCTGAGCTATTTTTATCGTCCATTCCAAACAATGCTAAATCTTGGTACTACAACCTTCTTCCTGAGTCGATTGAGACATGGGATCATATGATAAATGCTTTCTTTGAGCGTTACTTCCCACCTCAGAAGATGAATGAGCTATTTAGGAAAATATATAACTTTAAGAAACAGGAAGAAGAATTTTACTATGATGCTTGGGAGAGGTGCCATAATATGATGAGGAAGGTCCCTCATCGTGGGATCAATCTGTATGGCCAAGCAAAGATATTTTATTATGGGTTGCATCAAGGGGAAAGGACCACTTTGGACAACGTCGGAACATGCTTCTTACTCAACAACAAGCCATCCATGTGTCATGAATCTTGAAGAATATGGCTAAAAACTAGTCCTTGGGAGAAGAAAGGGAACGTCCAACATCTGTTAAAAGTATTGGAGAGTCCAAGTTGATTTCTACATTGAATGAGAAATTGGACTTGATTTCTAAGAAACTAAGTGTCATGGATGGAATCTCTTCTGGAGGAGAAGAAGAGGAGTGCATGTTTGCATGTCAGCAAAATTATAGGGGCAATGGCTATTCCTATAGGAAAGATGATAAATGTATATTTATCCCTTTATTTCCATCTTTTAGATGTCTTTCTAAGATTGTTTTGTTATTTATCTTCTTAATTTTGTTATTAATTGTATTACTTTGGAATTTCATATTTATTTAGAGTTTTAAATATATTTGCTTGTTTTTTTGTAGGAAAATAGCTCATTAGTAAATTCCCCTAGAAGATATTTTTGCACAAATTCCCACAATGTCTGACTTCAGTATATACCTTTCACCAAAATTGGTATAACTCACACATACCAAACCGGAATTTAATATGCAAGTATGGGTTGGAAAGAGAATTCAATTATATATAGGAAAAACATATTTTTAGACCGCTTCCGAATTTATGACTGACCCAAAAATACGCTCGAAATTTCTGTTGTGGGAAATTACTGCAAATGGAATGCAAAGTAATCAATTGTTTTATCTATTGACTAGATCCAAAAAGTTAGCAGCCACCACCGGCCATTTCCTTTTCCCTAAACATAATGTATACCCCCTCTTTCTCCTATAAAAGGAGGGGCACTTCCTCCTCCTTGGGCATGCCGGGTTTTCTTGTATTAGCATTCTGGAGCAAGTTTTCTTGTATTCTTCTAGTTCTGAAATAAAGTAGCCTTGCAATTTTGTTATTCTCTTATTCCGTTGTGTTTGGATCTAGTATTTTCTTTTCTCCTCCTCCCCTCTCTTGAGCAATCGAGCAAGGTAGGAAGAGGCAGCCATCTTCATTGTCTCTAATTGAGGATAAGTAGTCGTAAGACTCGAAGATGGCTAGATCACTTCCTCCCTCCGCCTCTCTTTGCTCCTTTTCCATGAGTGAGTAGTTCTTTATCGAGGCAAGTGGAATAACCCCTTAGCCATGGCTTTATCGACTTTTCCTTAAAAAATGACTCTAGATGGCTTTTGGGTTTGATAACTAATTGATCTATCAAAGTAATTAATTGATTGATCAAAAGTTAATCTGGATGGATATGACCATGGAAGTTTAGATTTAGAACAACAAACCCAATCACATAGAAGTTTTGAAACGACCGTAGATCTTCTTCTTTTAGGATGATGAACTAAGAAGCATGAGCACCAGGACTAATGGGCTCATGTGGAGTCCATCTTTAGTGGATTTGTATTAATTCACTTGCCTTCATCGAATCCGTCATTTTTTAAAGGATTAGTTTATTTTTTCCTAGGCTAAGGTGGTGAAAACCCCTAAAGCCTCGATTCTCATCTCTTGATCTAATCACCACTTGTTTTTTCTTTCTCTATAGTCTTTTCATTCATAATAGTTTTTCTTGTGCTAACAACAATCTTAATTTTCCTTGTGACAGGGCAAATTTACATTCTTATTAAGTGCATTTGATACTTGCATTTCTTTCCTTAGTGTTAATCATCAACCCCCAAAACTCGACTTTTACTTTCTGTTCCAAATCTAAAAAAATACCAAAAATGAATAACAAGTTCTTCAAAACAATTGGGATAAAAAGAAACAATCTTAAAAAGTTGTTATGTGGGATCGACCCTTTCTATACTAGCCTTAATCAGAAAGTTGAAAAAGGATTAAACTCTAGGATAATTATCTTAGTGATTGTAAGTGCTAAATGACACATTAGCAATTTGGCGCCGTTTCCGGGGACAATAGATTTGTTTCTTCAAACCCAAAAAAATTTGAAAAACTTTTTTTTCCTTTTTTTATGCCTTCCGAGTGACATTCCAGAAGTGCTATTCCTCCTTCTGCCGAGTTTCCATTCTGGCAGTCCATTTTGTTCTACACACGATTAACTACTTCATTTGTTCATGTGACGCTCGCTGAATCCCAATTCCGCGACGCGATTTTTTCATCTGGAACCAGAGAGGCTAAGGATGGTTTTAATAGATGATGATGATGATCATTATATCATCTTCAATCAAGTAGAACCAACTCCAGTACCTAAAGCTCCACCAATCACTTCCTTTGTGGTTGTTAATCTAGTTGATTCTAATGGCCAATCTACTTCATTGGAACCATTTCTCTATAATGAACTGCTACCCTTAGAAGAAGTCCAATGTGATATAGCTGAGATTCTACACAACCTTGATCAGGAGATGGATAGGTGTTTTAAAGAAATTCAGGATGCCGCAAATGAAGAACTTTGTTTAGCCAGGGTCGTAGCTGTATGGGGCCCTGACTATCCTTATAAGTCAGAAAATGAGTGGATGGAGGCCTATGTTGATAACTTCATGAATCAAGAATCTTTTAACAAACAAGTTAAAGACTGGTGGGCTCAAAGAATGTCCCAACAACCTAAGACTCCACCACCCTTCTCGGTTGTAGGCCCATATGTGGATGTTTGCAATAATCATCCCATCTTGGTTGAGCCTATTGTGACCAATGTACCATCACCTCCCCAACATGCACTGATGGATTCTTTTGGAAGGCTTCCTCATCAAGAGCACTATGACCTCACACAACCACCTCTTTTTCCACATCCGGTTGAACCTAATGAGGTGATTCTACCACCACAAGAACCTTACATTACAACGTTATATTGTGAGGTTATCCCTTCTGAGCCCATTGAGTTGGGAACATGTCCTATAAAGGAATCATATCTCCCCTTCAGCATAGTAAAGGATCCAATTGATTCCATAGACATCAATGTTGATGATATCTTTTATGAAGAAGAGATGGAGAACTCCCCAATAGATATGGAACAACCTAGATTGATCATTTTTTATAATTATGATGACAATTATGCCATTTGTGAGTCTTCCACACCAAATCCACTGGCTTCCATTTATTGGGGTAAAGGATCTGGATGCATCTTGTTGCATAATCCACCAAGAAGACATACATCCCCATATGATTGTTTACTCGGCTAACAAACCAATTCTTCTTATACAGGCACCGTCTTCACCACATGTAGATCCAGGCGGCAAAAATATACTCGAGCCAGATTCTCCGTCCAATCTTCCACATCCAACGCTACATTTGTTACCCAACTGGAACCTGCCAATCTCCCCCAATCCACATTCATCTCCAATACTACTTTCGCTGTTGAAGGAAGATATGTGGATCTTACTCGAAGGACTACGAGGTTATACACAACATCATTCAGAAAACCTTTTTAGGCTTCGGAGACTACCCATCCATTGGGTGTACCATGAAGCTCCTCTATTCAAAACCACAACCATCATCGGCATTCCTTTCAGATGGACATCTTTTGAGCTACCAGGATCTCCTGGTGAACCCAATAAATTTCTTCCCTCCATCTCGGGTTTGGGTTTTTCTCAGGACAAGCAAAAATCTATGTCCGGGGTGGAGGTGGGTGGTATGATTCTATTCCACCCCCTTATCTTTTTATTCTTGCATTATTTCCACTTTTTTTTGGGTTTTGCATATAGTTTCTTTGTTCATGGGCATTATCTAGTCGACCATATTTTTATTTCTTTTGTTGCAAAATGGCCTTTATCTAGTCAGCCAATATGAATAGATGGTTATCATGGTATCCCTTTGAATTTAGTAAACTTTTTGCAAAGACTATTACAAATTGCCATGTCTGAAACCACCATGTCACCAAGGACCCCTAATAACATCACTCCTCAGAATAGTTGGCAAGTCAAAGGAATCGATCAGAACCAAGCATAATTTTCCCTATATTTAAGAAATGGATTATCTTGTTATAAAATTTGTATGATGTGATTTATAGGAATACTCTTACTAGAGCAATGACACTCTCTGACAAAAATATATTGAAAAAATTGGAAATTATAAGCACAAGAACATCTCTTCCTTCCTTCTATTTTTTTCTAAAAAAGAGAAGCAAAGAATCACCACCAGACAAAAATCAAGTCTGGGGTGGCATGCTTCCCAAAATGAAAAATCCATACCCCACAAAGGGGCGTACCATCAAAAGATGCCAAAAGTGCACATGAAAAAAATTGTGACCAATGTAGCCACAACTCCATAAATTCATATCCCAAGTCGAATAGAGGTGGGATCAATATATTTTCCTCACTTCTTTATTTGTTTTCACACCTCCGAAATCATCCTATTCTTGTGAAATAATTTAAAAAAAGTAATAAAAATTGAGAGTGTCAAAGAGAAAGTAAGACGATGCCTATTTTTCTACAAATTCTTATTTTAGAAGCTAGATTTGACAATTGTTTTGATAGGGAATATAGAATTTTATGCTATGTGGTTCTAGGAGATTGGGTCACTTGGCCAAAATTTGGAGGTGAGGATTGTAGTGATGTTATTAAGTTGAGGATGGCATATTGGGAGTATAAATTAGACTTTATTTGTGATTTTATTTGCTTGAGGACAAGCAAAGATTCAAGTCTGGAGTATTTTGATAAATATATATTTATCCCTTTATTTCCATCTTTTAGATGTCTTTCTAGGATTGTTTTGTTATTTATCTTCTTCATTTTGTTATTAATTGTATTAGTTTGAAATTTTTTATTTATTTAGAGTTTTAAATATATTTGCTTGTTTTTTTTGTAGAATTAAATTCTCCTAGAAGATATTTTTGCACAAATTCCCGTAGTGTCTGACTTCAGTATATACCTTTCACCAAAATTGGTATAACTCCCACATACCAAGGTGGAATTTAATGTGCAAGTATGAGTTGGAAAGAGAATTCAATTATATACAGGAAAAACATATTTTCGGACCGCTTTCGAATTGATGACTGACCCAAAAAATACGCTCAAAATCACTGTTGCGGGAAATTACTGCAAAAGGAATGCAAAGCAATCAATTGTTTCCTCTATTGACTGGATCCAAAAAGTTAGCAGCCGCCACCAGCCATTTCTTTTGCCCTAAACCTAATGTATACCCCCTCATTCTCCTATAAAAAAGGAGGGGCACTTCCTCCTCCTTGGGCATCTCGGGTTTTCTTGTATTAGCATTCTAGAGCAAGTTTTCTTGTATTCTTATAGTTCTGAAATAAAGTAGCCTTACAATTTTGTTATTCTGTTATTCCATTATGTTTGGATCTAGTATTTTCTTTTCTCCTCCTCCCCTCTCTTGAGCAATCAAGCAAGGTAGGAAGAGGCAGCCATCTTCATTGTCTCTAATCAAGGATCAGTAGTCATAAGACTCAAAGATGGCTAGATCACTTCCTCCCTCCATCTCTCCTTGCTCCTTCACCATGAGTGAGTAGTTCTTTATCGAGGCAAGGGGAATAACCCCTTAGCCATGGCTTTATCGAATTTTCCTTAAAAAATGATTCTAGATGGCTTTTGGGTTTGATAACTAATTGATCTATCAAAATAATTAATTGATTGATCAAAAGTTAATCTGGATGGATATGACCGTGGAAGTTCAAATTTAGAACAACAAACCCAATCGCATAGAAGTTTTGAAATGACAGTGGATCTTCTTCTTTTAGGATGATGAACTAAGAAGCATGAGCACCAGGACCAATGGACTCATGTGGAGTCCATTTTAATGGGTTTTTATTAATTCACTTGCCTTCATCGAATCTGTCATTTTTAAAGGATTAGTTTATTTTTTCCTAGGCTAAGGTGGTGAAAACCCCTAAAACCTCGATTCTCATCTCTTCATCTAATCACCACTTGCTTTTGCTTTCTCTATACTCTTTTCATTCATAATAGTTTTTCTTGTGCTACCAACAATCAGAAATTTCCTTGTGACAGGGCAAATTTACATTCTTGTTAAGTGCATTCCATACTTGCATTTTTTTCCTTAGTGTTAATCATCAACCCCCAAAACTCGACTTTTACTTCCTGTTCCAAATCTAAAAAAATACCAAAAACAAATAACAAGTTCTTCAAAACAATTGGGATAAAAAGAAACAATCTTAAAAAGTTGTTATGTGGGATCGACCCTTTCTATACTAGCCTTAATAGAAAAGTTGAAAAAGGATTAAACTCTAGGATAATTATCTTAGTGATTGTAAGTGCTAAATGACGCATTAACAAAAGACACTAAGTTCTCTTGGAAAAACCCCAACAATTTTCAGCACAATCCATCATAAGCAAATCATCAATCAAATCCAGAGCAGCATGAGAGGGCTCCTAGCAATATAGACCGCATAGAGGACATGCTTGGTAAGATGGTTAGTCAGAATGAAGTGTTCATCGGCAAGACCCAGATGGCACTACAAAATCAAGAAGCACATATTCACAATATAGAAACTTAGATTTCTCAAATAGCATAAGAGGTTGCTTCTGTGAAGAAGCCAGGTCAGCAAGGATTCCCAAGAAACACTAATATACCAGCTGAAAACCAACAGGTAAAGGTTGTCTTATTACAGAGTGGGAATAAATTGTTGAATGAGCAGAAAATAGTTCCAGAGGAAAAGGACAAAGAGGATGACACAAGATCACAGGTGACCACTTTTGTACTTGATCCAGTTGAGCCTGATACTATTGTACATGACAAAGAAGATGGTGAAGAAATTGAGAAATTAGAGGATACAAGGAAGGAAGAATATATTCCAACTCACCAAAGGAAGTAGATGAAACCAATGCCCTTCTCAAACAGCTTGAAGGCAAATAAAATGGACCAACAATTTCAAAAATTTATGGACAGTTTTAGAATTTATATCTCAACATTCCTCTCATAGATGAAATTGAATAGATTCCTTGCTACAACAAATTTTTGAAGGACATCATTAATAAGAAGACGAGAATAGCTAACACAGATGTAGTGGTACTGAAGGGGTAGGTCAGTGTTTTATATTGGGAACATTGCCACCAAAACGGCAAGATCTGGGCTACTTCAACATATGATGTTACATCAGGAAGACACAATTGGTAGAGGCTTTGTGTGGTTTAGGGGCAACCATTAAGCTCATGCCTTTGACCGCCAATAAGAAGCTAGGTCTTTAGAAGTCTAGAAAAAGAAATATGATCATGCAGCTGGTGGATAACTCAGTGGTTAGGCCAGATGGTATCTATGAGGATGTTCTTGTCAAAGTGGATAGATTTGTATTTCTGGCAGACTTTTTGGTCATGGAGATGCAAGATGATCACAACAACGGGTAACTACTTAGGAGACCATTTCAAGCCACAAAGTACATGATCTTAGAGATGGGTAGAGGAAGATTGCCATTGGGGATCAAATAAGATAGATTTGAAATCATTATGCATGAGTCTACACAAATGACTGATGAGAAGGCACAATGTCATATGTTGCAGTAGGTCCAAGGAAAAATGTCTTTATTCCTTGGGAGGACATTGCTAGATATGTCTCATGTGATGAGACTAGTTCACAAGGGCACATTAGAAGTGGATATCTTAGAGAACACTAAGGAAGTTTCATTGACAAAGACAGTTCAATATCTAGATGATGAAGAGGAGGAACATTGCCCAACAACAATTGAAGAGGTCGATTCTTCCACGCTTGAGCAAGCATATCCACAGTTCCCTCTAGAGGAATGTCCCATGAATTTGGTGGATGACTGCATTTGATCTTACACTTTGGAGGAGTTTGTTTTATTTCTCATGGAACTACTGTGTTTTGATGCCAAACACTTTGAGGATCTAGGATTACCTCCTCCAACTTTGTTCCCATCTTTGTTGAGTCCCCCAGATCTAAAGCCAAAGCCATTGCCACCGCATTTCAAGTACACTTTCTTTGCAGTAGAGGAAAAGCTTCTTCTCATCATCTTAGCATCATTGAGCATTAAAGAAAAGGAGTAGCTCCTTGTGGCTTTGAAAAACCATCATCAAGTGTTCGGATGGTATGTTGCAGACATAAAGGGCTTCTCCCCTAGTTTCTTCCAGCACAAGATCAGACTGGAAGAAGCAGTAAAGTCGATCATGCAACCTCAACAACAACTCAAGACCATCATGACTGAATTAGTAAATAAGGAGGTGGTGAAACTTTTACTCGATAATACATATAACTTGGTACCATCCGTTCGTACTGACATTCCTCGTGCGTCAAAATCACTTATGCAGATCGCCATGTGTCAAAGTATAGATGTGACGTTGGTAGTACTGACTTGTGCCATAGATCGGTGGTACTGACCATCATATTTGAACATTCTCGATCGTCGATAGTGCTCCCACATATTTTGTATCTGCTGGTGTTAGTACTACTGACTTCTGAGTCAGTATTACCAAGTCATTTGTTATTCCCTTCTCGAGTAATTTTCTTAAAGGAGAGAGAAAAATGAATATTAGTGACTTTAAATCTATAAGAAGGAAAAATAATATTGATTGCCAAAGTCATTTAATTCAAATTACGAATTCTTTTCCTCTTACACTTTCTCTTTCTTCTCTTTTAGACTTTTTTTATAGAAAATAAAGGGAAAACCACATTACCATTAGTATTCAAGTATTTGCAATACATTAAATAAAAGAAAAAGATGTTTTGTGTCATTTTTCTATTTCTACTTTCCTTCTTATTCTAAAGCATCATTATTTTTGCCTCTTTTAGTTAAGACCCTTAGTAAATTCTATTTAGGAAAATGTTTTAAACTATACCTAAAAATTTTGGGTTGTTACAAAACATTTCATTCTAAAAAAATACGATTAACATAAAATAAAAAAAGGTATTTTTTATTTTCTTCATGAATTCTCATAAACTAATGTCACATTAAGGAAGTTATGTTCAATTATCACAAATCATATTCAATTATGCTAAACCAAAATCAAAATCTTATTGTTCATTTGTCATTCAATTTACATCAATTACATTCCATGAAAGAACAAACTCAATACTCTATCCATACTGAGAAAGAGAGAGTACGTGGACATTCTAGTCTACATTATTCTATTTATATCTTATTTGTCATGGTCAGTCCACTAGATAACATTACTCCTAAAACATTTGAAACAACCACTTGAGACTCATATAGAGCTCCAATCAGTGGATACTTCCCACTAAAGCTGAGTACATGCATCATCATCAGATTAAGGATATAGAACTTATAAGAAACTTGTAGATATTACCATGTTTAATAGATAATTCTAGCATTTAGCACATACTTTTATGATGATATAAAATAAATCATTAGGGCATTAACTCAAACAGGTTCCACCCTTTTTATCCATCATTAAAATAATATAAGTGAACATATTAGCCAATGCTAATCATTTTAGAGTTACAATCCTATTCTAGAGGTAAAAAGTCAAGATATTATAATTTAGAATCAAGACATAACAATAACACCATCTTTATGAGACCACAACAGTCAAGAATTTTAACTACATCTTAAAGTTGAAGTACACATAGGACATCTCCACAAAACATGACGATTCAAATGAAAAGTAAATTCAATTCATATTGGTAGGGGACTTTAAATACCAGCATAAACCAATTCACAACATTTATGATTAGATTCCATGTTAGACATATATGAACAAGAATACATATTGTCTTTATAAAATAATGACTAATTTCCACATGTAGAAACATATTCTACAACAACATGACTTCCATCTAGTAGTACAAGGTATGTAACAATCATTCAATTCATATTCTACATGGATTGTCATCTTTTATTAATTTTCCTTGAAAATAGTTGGATAGTACCTCACCAGGTCGAATTGGCATGCCAAACTCTCATATCAATGACTCACCGTCACTATATTAGGCTTTAGCTAGCCACCCAATGACATCAATAACATACCATGGTCCAACATAGGACTTCCTAAAGATGCTCATGTCCTCATCTTGAGTATATGAGATAGAAACCAAGATAACATAATATATCATACCATCATTGAATATTACATATCATATTTTACATGTTTCATAGTTTTCATTTCAGTCGTCGACTCTTGATAGACATAGACTTTCACAGTAAAGGATTTAGGTCTAGAATCATGTAGTAAGACTCACTACTATATCATGGTGGTCTAAGCTTCAAGGTCTCGCTCCACACTCTATAAATCCTTCTCAAAATACTCATATTACTACAAGGAGATTTATTTCATTTTCCTAGTATGGATCACAGAGGAAACTCATGGTTTTTAGGGAACCTAACAAGATGTGTCATAATTTCACTTACTATTTGACCTATTTACTTATTGTAAAAGGAATTCATACATAATTTATCAAGTGTGTGTATACTTGTTCAACTAGAATGGTATAAATCATATTAGGATAAGAAAGAAAGAAAATCATTGAAATAAGAAGCAAAACAAATATGTTATTTGTGATAAATATGTTTCTTTTCATTTTACATCATCTCATCTCAGTCATCATTAATAGGATATCCTCCTGAGACATAATCTCATTACCCATCATTTACCCTAAATAAGGTTTTTGAATAGTAATCAATTTCAAGTTCATTCAATCTCAACATATCGCTTACTAATTTGTTCCATATCAAAATTGTTAAAAGATATGCATAGAGACATTAGGACTAGGAACAACATAAGCATATAGGCATATTGTCTCCTTCATCATGCTCAAATTTTTTTTATCATACCTTATATACTTATTCCATCCAATTTCTACAGATATAAAAAAATATCAAAGCACAAACATGCATAACATTCTTAATAAACTTCTTGTCCTATTTACCATTTCCCAATAAGATTATTACATGGTACCTAGGTAATCTCATTTAAAATCCATCGGATTATATCATTCTCATAACACATGTGTTCTTTAGACAGTTACAATCCAAACATGTATGCATGTCATTTTGTACATCCTTGAACTTTAGTTTGTATTTGAATTACACTATATTTATGTACATTCTTTAATCACTTATCCTAGAAAATTGATAATTATTATCACTTAGCTTATCCTATTAGTAATATAGTTAGGTTCTCAAAACAATAAGTAAATGGAACGTCTTAGCCAAGAAATCTCCAAGGCGGTGGCACTGGGCACCTGGAAGCTTATCATGATAACTTAGGCTGACCCACCACTATCTCATGTGATGTTTGATGACAATATCTTACTTATGGACATATCTTCTACTACTCAAGCCCATATTATCAACAAGATCCTGAAGGAATTTGCCTTATTGTCCGGTCAAGTGCTATCCAAGGAAAAGTCATGTTGTGTTTTCTCGTCCAATACCACCATTTTTGAGTAGTGAGCTTTCTACAGACGTATAGGCATTTCTAGAACTTCTGATCTAGGTCTCTATCAGGATTTCCCTATTCTACACCACAGGGTAAACAAGCAAACACACTCTCATATCCTACGTTCTATTAGAAGCAACATGGATAGTTGGTCTTCCTGCCACCTTTCTATTGTGGGTCGTATCACTTTGGCAAAAAGCTCATTGCAGACGATCCCATCTTATACTATGCAGACTGTAAAGCTCTCTCCTACACTTTGTGATGATATCAATTGACATATTTGGGATTTCATTTGGTCTGGTGGCCGTGAGCAAAAGAAGATCTCCATGATCTCTTAGGAAAAGCTAACTACAAGCAAGTCACTTGGTGGACTTGGGATCAAGGACGCCAAAGTCTAGAATGTTGCCTTGATGATGAAGAATGTATGGCAATTCCTCAACAACTCACCAGCCCTGTGGATAGTTTTTATGAGAAATAAGTATATCAGAAATGTGGCAAACTCTAAGAAGGTCGGTTCCTCCGTATGGTTGTTTATCAAAACCACATACCTAAACTTGAAGTTGTATTCCATAAAACCATAACCTCTAGAACTAGCACCAACATCTGGTGCGATAGATGGTTGTTGGTTAGGTCAATACTTGACATTACCCCCAAAACCATCATCCCGGATGACCTCAGTGACCTTACAATACACTGTATGTCCACCGACTCAGGAGAATGGGACTGGGAATTTATTTGTGCTTATCTCCCTCCTGAAGCATGGCCACTAATTCAACATACAAGCATTCCTAGAGAAGATGCAGGGCCAGATACTTGGTCTTGGCCCATGGATATAGAGGGGAGCTCTCAGTTCGCACAACATATGAATGGCTCAAGGGTCAACATTCAACTACATCCATGGGCAACTGTAAGGCAATCTGGTCCCTTCCCATACCACTCAAGCAAAGAACCTTCCTCTGGCTTCTCAAGCACCGTGCACTTCTTACAAGAGCAGAGAAGGAGCGTCGCTATATTACTGTTGATGTTGTCTGTCATGTCTGTATGAAGAAGCCGGACACCTTGACCCACTACCTATGTGATTGCCTGACCATCTTGATGGTATGGAAACTACTCAAGATGGAGCCCTCTTTCTTTACCCTGTCAGTGGATGACTAGATCACTCATATTATACACAACAAAGACAGTGTTGAGGCGATATCTCTATGTTGTATAGGGTGTTGGACCATCTGGCAGGCATGTAATGAATTCATACATAGTGTTAAATAGTCTCCTCCTACTATCTAGGCATCTCTTATCTGTGAAAAAATCCTAGGCAATTCTATCAATCTTGGAATGCAACACCCATGCCCAGGCAATTGGGAGAAGCCATGTTGCTTGTCCTGCTGTGCATCATCAATTAGCCTCTGTAGATGCATCCATCCAGTACCATACATCAAAGATGGGCATCGGAGTAAATGTTACTGATGGCAAGGGAGCATGTATATTGGGCATTGGTGTATTTGGCAATGCATCATTAGCCATTGAGGTGGAAGTGAAGGGCATTATTCATGCAACAAAGATATGTATACTCTAGAGATGGAACAATCCTATCATCTTTACTGACTCATCCTTGTCTATCGATATACTATAGAATGAGGACCTATCTACTTATAAACTCCAGCCAATGAGAAGAGATTACTACCACGCCCTCTCCTTTGTGTCAAACCTCCAACTTTCATTTATCAGCTGGAAGCACAACTTAGTGGAAGATATCATTGCAAAACATTCTATGTACTCCTTCACTAAGTCTAGCTTCACACATGTTAAGCTGGATTGGCTACCTAAGGATACCGATATCCACCCACCTATGATTTGGCCCAATATAGAGAACGGGATGAATAAAAACTAATGTCTATGTGTTATGAAAAAAAAGTATAAATCTTTTCCCAAAATCATCCCAATTGATCACCTAATCGCATACAAATACAAGAAAGGATGTTAATTATATTAATTAGATATAATAATGGTTTCAACATGATTGTAAATATTACTAGAGACATAAACACTCACCTCATGTGCCAAAATCCTTAAAAACATTTCAAATACACTGAATTTCTAGAATTCCAATGAACTCCTATGCATTCAACTCATTCCTTACTCTATTCAACTTAGGAACCGTAGAAAAGGGGCATATGAGAGAAAGAAAGAAAAAAGAGGGTGATTTGATATCATTTTGATTCAAATCATAGTAGGTACGAAATTTATATATTAACACCATTAAAACAAATCTAAAGAAGCTAAAATTATTTGTTTTCATCACTTCTTAGAGGAGAGAACCCTAGATCACCATCTCCATCTCTTCCCCTACTCAAATCCTAATTTAATATCTTTATCTAGGATTTAGTTTCTCAGGGATTAGATCAAGAAATATGTGAGATAATAGAGTTCTAGGTTACCCATATAGAGCAATTAAGTTACTTGGGACAATTGCAAATAAGTCTGACATTTATGTTTTCTTTTTTAGAAGAATATTTTGTCAAAAATGTTAACTGACAAAACTATATGTCATCAATAAAATGCTATTAATAAATTATGAAAATTTAGCATGTTATTTTAAATGTATCTTAGGATATTAGTTATGATTTTAGCTCATTTAGAGTTATCAAAAAATAAACAAAAATCAAAACTACATTGTTATACTACATTCTACCACATGGTCGTTTGAATGTGACCAATACATTAGAGAAAATCCAAATATTATAAAATTTTGCACTAAGGCATACATTTGCATTATTCAAATCATAGTCAAATTTCAAATATTTCCAAGTTATTTATATAATACTAAAACTAACTTACTACATCACTATATTTTTCAAATAATGTATTCATGTACTTTGAAAATCCTAATTTCAACTGATTAGAGTTTTCAATTGCAAACCCTAATGATTCAAATCAGAACATGCTTTAAAGTATATAATTAAGTTCAAACATTATAACATAATACCATCATTAATCAACATAATTGTAAATTCCTAGTTGTAAATTCCTTAATCCTTTACTTCATAGTGTAGTTCATTATTACATAGCTCACCATATTAAGGTTACAATTAGGTTATCAAATCCAACTATCAATATTTTATATTTTACCTTCATATCATAGTCTTTAGTCATAACTTCTTTCATATCATGCTTGCTAAAATTCTTGGAATCGTTCTTATCAATGTTACTTAATGCAATTTCACTCTCATTGAAACCGTTCATAATATGACATTGGCATGTTTCATTCAATTTAGGTTAACCAAATATGTTTAAGTAAATAGATGAAGACTTCCTCATACTCATTTCATTAATTTCTCATTATTATTTATCAAAACAATTACTTTTTTCCTTGTCTGTTTCTTCTATTGCATTTAGCTACATGTACCATGTCATTTGACTTCAAATGGCATTTTGATAAATTTGATAAAATCCCTTAATCCTAATAAAAACCTCAATTTTTGAAGTGAGATGGATTAGGGTTACTTTATCTTACTCTTTAACCTATAGTGGTATTCCCAATTCATTATTATATGACTTATATAAAAGCCTTACATTAATGTAGGGTTCACTCATTATTTCAAAAATTATACTACAATAGATGTATTAATATACGTCATATTAAGAGTTATCAACTTCAACTGAAGTAATAATACCTACAATTGAGCATTTCTTCACATTTACAAGATTACATACAAGTTCTACCTCACTCAGAATCATCTTAATAATAGATATCTAGGGTTTTCAAGAAGTAGTCTCAAACCAGTAAATCCCAAGACAATTATTATTCACTAACCTCCTTAGGGTGTACATGATTTCATCAACATTATTCACACACATGGACCTAATATCTATTTAACACAACTCATCCATCCACTATAAGTAGGCACCGACTCATTGGCTCATTTGAGTCAATTCAGCAAGACTTGTCCTAGACATGGAATACCTCCGCTTAAAATGATCATATTATCCTTATGTTCATGACAAATATAAATATATCAAAAATCCAGATAATATAGTTGAGAACTCATTAGTATTAAGTTCGTACATGATTCTATACTAGCCAACTGAATTACCAACAAAAACATTCATTATGTTGATTTTAGACAATTTGTGTGTGAAACAACATGATTTTGTATCCATAAATTTTTTTATCAATCTTGAATAAATATATGAGGACCTAGAAAAAACAAATCAATGATAAAGAATCTAAATTATCAGAAATCATTTCTCAAAAAATCATTCCATTTGATCACCCAATCACATACAAATGCAAGCAAGGATCTAGATTAGATTAGCCAGATTGGATTAGGCTTTAAGCATGATTATTGATCTTAAGAGAGAGATAAACACTCACCTTAGGTTCCAATTACCTTAAAAACGTTGCACATACTTCGAATTTCTAGAATTCCAACCAACTCCTATGCATTCAAATCATTTCTTTCTCTTTTCAACTCAGGAACACTAGAAAAGGGGAATATGAGAGAAAGAAAGAAAGAGAAAAGAGGGTGATTTGATAACATTGAAGTCGAATCAAAGTATGCATAGAGTATGTATATGAAAGATTAGATTCCCCATTAAAACCTATCTAAACAAGGTAAACTTACTAGTTTTCATCACTCCTAGGAAGAGAAAACCCTAGATCACTATCTCCACCTCTGTCCTTACTGAATCCCTGATTATCCACCTCTATCTAGGATTTCATATCAATAGATTGTATAGAAAAATAGAGGAGCTAATAGAATGATAGGTTATCCATATAGAGCTAATAAGGTACTTTGGACATTTTCTATTAAGTCTGACATTTTCATTTTCCTTTTTTTTTATCATAAAAGTTAACTGATAGAGCTATTTGTCATCAATCAAGACTTATTGAAAAATTATGCAAATTATCATGTTATTTAGAATATATTTTTAGAGATCTGACTAAAATTTCAACTGATTTTGTGTTACCAACTAATAACCAAAAATTAAACAGTACTAATATAATGTAGTTTGCAACATGATCGGTTGAATTTCAATTTGACTGACCAACACATTTATAGAACATCCAAATATTCTAAAATTTTCAATAAAACATATATTTGAGTTATACAAATCATATCCAAATTTTATATAAATTCATATTAACTATAAAATATTAAAAATAATTTACTAAATCATCATATTTATCAAATTATGTATTAATGTACATTCAAAATCCTAAATTTCCACCAATTTGGGTTTTCACTTGCAAATCCTAATCATTCTAATCAAAACATGCTTCAAAGTTTAAATGACGTTTAGAACATCATAACGCACCATCAAAATTAATCAAAATTAAATAAGGATAAATAAAATCTAGTATGTAACCATCAAAGATAATCCTAATTAGATGGTTAAGTTAGAACCATGTCATTACACATAAGGATTTGAACTCCTGACACGTGTGGGATATCAAATCCGATAGAGTCACCATGAAAGGAGATGAAGAATTTGGATTGCTCCCTAATTTGTCCCACACCCTGATATGGAGAAGATTTCCCTCGACCATGAACCAGAACTAATAGCAATAGGCTTTAGTTACCTATCTCAACCATGGTCTTAAATCAAAGCGTATGAATCTCCATATTTGAGATTTGGTAATATGTTTTTGAATTTGTGGGGACAAAATATCAATTCTTCCATAATTGTTGTCTTATAAACCATTATCTACACCAAAATACCTATCAAAAGTGAGTTGGATCACGTGCCATGCCTCTCCTAAGGGCCATGCATTACTATGGTTGTTTGGTAGAGCTCCATTGCCTCTGTGCAATGAGATGTTTTAGGGTTAAAAGTCATGCATGGAATATCCCTTGGGTCTAGAGAAATCAAATAAAACCACCCCTTAGAGGCATGAAGGGGCAAGGCTAGTCAGGATGCATGAAAAAAGCTTGAAAAGGGTGACACTTCATGGGTTCAAAGAAAGAAAGTCATATATGGGATTAAGAGAGAAAGATTCCCCTCTCTCCCATGCCTGTGGAAGAGGCTGAATTCCCAGGAGGGTGGTAAATCAAGGCAGCAACTGGGATTCGAACCAGAGTCCTTTGTTAGGTGACACCATGCTTGACCACTTGAGCCACTCCTTGTCAGCGAAAGAAAGTCATATATGAATACATGAAAGAAAGTCCAAAAAGGGTAGCTGACAACTCAATACCGAGGAACATTATAGGAAATGCATGCATATTGGTTCCTTGTCACGCACATCCTTCTCCTGACTTCTCTAGAGAAAGTGGTTAGAGGAATTCCTTCCCAATCCTATTCCACTCATATGGTGAGGTAAGGTAGTTCAAGGAGTTTGTTCTATGGTTGGATCACATAGATAAAAATTGGTAAAAAAAATCCTTGTGACCTCAATTTTCTGCTTGTGATTCTTTTGAGGTTGGTGCTCATCCCCATACATATGTTTTGAATCTATAGTTGTTTGATGTCTGAACTTTGGGTTTATTGTCTCCTCCCATGAATGTGTTCTCCATCTCAGCTTACTCTTAGGAGGTGGAATGACTTGGTTGAGGAACCCCAAGTCTATAGACAAGACCATCCATCCTTGCACCCCTACATCCCATCTAGATGCATAAGCTCTTTCCAACATCCTCCTCCAAACAATATAGTATTACAGAATCGATCCATGTATGTTCATCACCACTCGGTGCCACACAACCATAAGAAATCCATTGAGTTGAAATTCAAGGATGGCATTCATGGTTGGATGTTGGTATCATATACTTGTGTGCTTCTTCTTTTTCTTCCTCCATTCATGGTGTACTATTTGGATAGGACCTACCTGACCAGTCAAGGGAGTCATACATTTGAAACAAAAGCCCCCGCATTGAGAACCGATTGGACAAGAAGGGAAAAAACACCCTACAAGGCTTGGGTTCTCAAAAGTGAGGATGAGAACAAGGGACTTTTTCATAGAAAAAGGAAAAAAAACTAAAAACAAAAATTTTCAAAATTTTAATTAGTTTTGTTGTTTTTCTTTGAAAATAATACCAAAATGCCATTGTATAGGACAATGCAATTTTGTGGAAAAACATTTCTCCCTATGGGCCCAATGCATCCCTAGGGTTGCCTCTTTAAATTTAGTGCATCAACATATAGGACACAATGCTCTGTTTGGGACCAACGTGTCATGTCCATCGCTACCTTTAAATTTTTTATTATGATAAATGTCACCATCTTTACATTATATTAATTGAGTTTCTTTACAACATAAATATTTAGACTAATAACTAATAAGATAATAATATAAAATATAACTATTCATGAATACATAGTAATCGTAAATGTAATAATAATGCATAACATATTTAAATAGAGCACAAAAAACACTATATAAAATATCATAGTTGAAATATTTGTTTTGCTCTATCTTCTTTTTTTTTCTTTGAAAAAATATTTGAAAAAAATGATAAAAATCATATTTTATTATTTGAGAACATCAATAAAAACTATAGATAGTATTTGAGGGTTAAATTAATATATATGCGTGTGAAACTATAGTTTAATAAAATAAATAATAAATATTGAAATATTAAATAATATTTGTAAATAAATACATTTATGCTAAATTTATATATTTTTATTGAATGTTTTACGTTATATACAATCAATTTTAATGTATTAATTTTCTTTTCTATACATATTATTTATTTATCAATATTTCGTATTGTTTGTTCATTATATTATTTTTGTTTTATTTAATTAGAGTATTTTACTATATTTTTGTATCTAGTAATTTAATATTTTATTATTACATTATATGTTCTTGTCACTATTGATTTTACATACTATTATATGTTTATAATTATTATTCAATTGAAATTTGACTTGTGTACTAAAAACATGTGAAATACACATTGTAATTTAAATTATAACTATTACATAGTTATAGTTAATTTACTTGCTATTTTATCTTTGTATACATTCTATATTGTTTCTATTTATATTGTTGTACCTTTTATATATATTTTTCTAATATTAATACTATATTTTATATTTTTAGCATTATATTTATTAATTTACACTATACCATTAACGTCTATCAATATTATATAGTCAAGAACTATTACATATTATTATGATGGACCTTACTTTTAAGTATTTATTATGTTTTACTAAATATTAGGGTTGTTGGAAAACTCAGTAAATGTAATTTAAAAAAATTGTGACATCATAGCATAACAAAACTATATTTTAAGCATTGTGTCTCCAATCGGGAGACATTACCTTTAAACGTACAATGTGTCACCTACCACATAAGGAGCAATGTGTCTCACACATCTGCATAGATCTCAAAAGTGACATTCTGACCATCATTTTGAAAAGATGACATGTTGGTAAATGGTAACTAAGGTTAAAATAAGAATCAGTGTTACCACTAACCTAGGTCCGCATAATTCTACCTACAATCACCACTTGATAATTACTAGATGGCTAAGCCTGATATGCCTAGTTTATCAATTACTATTCAATCATTTGATAAGTACAACAATCATTCAAACACAATAAGTTTTAAGTTACTTTTCAACTCACACCCAAGAAATGACTCTAATATATTGATTTTGAAGGTCCTTCAATCCAACATAATATTAAGATTTTCAAAATATATAATATCTTAATATTTTCAAAGTATACCCTTTTCACTCCTACTATACCCTACCATATATGCCCTCAGCTAACAACATGGTTATGTCCTCTTGTCCTTCCTTGGAGGATATGTGGATGAAAATATTTTCTACCTAAAATATATTGGTTATCTCCTACGTCTAGCCAACACAACAGATGGAGGTTGACAAAATGGGAATGGTCATTTAAAGTGATTGGACACTTTCATTTCACACAAAAGCTCCATTGCAATTTAACTTTGTACTTTAATTAGACTACTAAAGACACATGCTTTGCATGTGACACTTATCTGTAACAAAATAACAAATACACTAAAAATGTCATACAATAATAAAAATGTTTATACCAAAATAATGTCTACAAAAAGGAATATGCTACTAAAAAAGTAAAAAGATTGTACTACCACTAGATTTAATACATTGAAATGATTTTGTCCATGTTCTTATCATAGAAGTATTTTCTATTATGACTATATATTTATCATTTAGTTGAACAAGAAAATAATTTCTTTCATTAACATTTTATATGCATTTGACTACTTTCATCATACAATATAAATGTTTCTTTATTTATTTTTGTAAGCAAGATCCAAAAATGTGAACACATTGATTATTATAATGATACAATTATGGTTCACAAACTTGAAGAGTATTAATGCATGTTTACTCATTAGTAGTTTTTTGTTCAAAATGCCCTTTGTCTTGGGTAAAGATAAATCCCAAACATGAAAATATGCCTTGAATCCTAGACACTTCTTATTCATCGTCAGCATACCATTGGAACATATGTGATAATTTAGGATATTGTAGAAAATTAAAGTATTGAAATAAACTTCAGTTAAGAAAAGTGTATATGAGAATCAATCTTAAATTTGATTGCCATAATAATTCAATAATGTATTTGAAAGAGCATATACTCATTACTTGGGAAACTAATAAATATAAACATACTGTATGGACTTATTCAATACACATTAAATTGAGAAGAATTAATATTTATATATTGTCTTCCAATGTGCAATGCCAATCAAATTTGTATTCATATTTCTCATGATGTCATTTATGAATGCCATTAAGCCTATAGGCAAGGTAATTAAATCTATTTAAACAACTGAGAGAATAAGTGATAACTAATAGACCAATCTACATGCAATCAAGGAGTCTAAAGAATTAAAGATTTACTAAATTGGTTGTAGTTCCACTCACTATCCAATGAAGTTTCTTTTGCATATCAAATTTTAAAGAATGTTTTGAGGGCCACAATACCATCACAATACTCATAACTTTTCCAAATTGACATGGTAAATCTACAAAGGGGAAAATCCAACATTTTATAAGGTAAAAGGATTCCCACCGCTCAACTTACTAATACAGTGAAGATGAAGATGAACCAAAAAGATTGGGCCTATACATGAAAAGGACTGTAAGCCTTAGTGGCTTAGTAGAGAATAAGAGTGAGTGAGAAGTAGATCACTCCATCGATCGAATGGAGAAAAACTACAATGATGTTACCTACTAAGAGAGGAATCTCACCTTCTCCATTTATTTTGTAGCTAGAGACTGTATAATCAAGTATATTAGTGCTAGATGTATAGTAGAAATCTATGTTATTCCAGAAGGGGTCAAACTTTCTAAAGAATGTAATGTGATACATGTATCAATATGCGCATATTTCTCCACTTCTATGAAGATGATTGGAGGAGATGACAAAGTATATGAATGATGTTCACTGTATCAAGGATAACATCCATCTACTTACTAAGGTCACAATTTATCATAACTATCAAGAATGTAGTATTCTCTTTGCCTCTCTAGCCGAATGGCATAGAGCACTCAGTGTGTGATTGAATTTTTATGCTACTCACAAGCGTGATGAATAGGAAGCTTCAAACTATTGACATTCAAATGTCAGTGTGTCACAAAACCAGAATCTCAGTCCCTTGAACAAAATGAATACCAAAGGAACATGCAGAAGCATGAAATGCTTAGCATACATGAACATGTAACAAGGTAAGAGAACCAATCATAGTATCAACATTCAACAAGATATATTAAACAACATAATTTATTACAAGCTTTCAGTGAAAAATTCAAGAGTACAGTTTTACAAGTATGTCCATGTATACTAGGGATCTACAAAAAAACACATGACATAGCTCACCAAGACCATCAAGTGCCATCCATCTCTGAACCTATAAAATACGTGAAATAAGGCGGGTCAAGCACATGAGGTGCCGAGTACAGTGCTAAAAGATAAATATATATAAGCTTTGCATAATTTGAAAATATTTGTAGAAGTAAACAAACAAGAATAAGCAAGTTAAGTGCTTAGCAAAATTGGAGCCGATGTTTTATATCATTTTACTCCAATTATACCATCATATCATGTATTCATAAGGCCTTTGATCACCTTCCATGATCAAGATTAGCTAACTCTTCTATACGTGAGGGACCTCGAGGCCATTTCTAGGAGCTCACCCAATTTCAAAATTATATAGTGGAGTTGTCACGACCCCTCTTCCTGGTAACCCCCAATAAAGTGAGACCAGAAAGTCAAAGACGTTATCCCAAAAATATTTTTATTGCTATGGAGTTATCCCCCAATCAAGTGAGACCAGAAAGTCAAAGCTGTGACTATGTGTATAACAATGTAAATATAAGTGTAACTGTCTTGAACCTACATACCATCCCTAGATGTAATATGAAAGACCAAGCCCCAGAGGGAAGACCATTGGGCACCCAGAGAGGTGACCCCAGGAACCAAGCTCAAGATGGAGAAGGTGGCCTTATGTCACTTGCAAGGACAAAACCCTAAGTGATGGTATCCCAGGGCATGTGTAAAAATGGTTGAGAAGTTACATTGAAAATGTAAATTTAGCTTGCTTAACAACTATTTGATGTGTATAAGTTGTTAGAGTTTAGTTGCAAAATTTTGTTTGTCCCCACATACCAGTATATTCATTTATACTGACCGGATTTTGTTTTTCGGCGTTTTAGGTATATCAAAAATTGGACAAATAGTAAAGCGATACCTATGAAGAATTAAAGATAATTTGTAAAGGAGGATTAGCTAGTTAGATTTCTATTGCGGATAGAAGCCTAGTTGCCTATCTTTTGAAAGGTATGAAAAAGAAAAGTTTTATTCCCATTTTAAATTTATTCATAGTAGAATTTGATAATTATTTTTGATTAAGTGTTAAACCACTTATCCTATTTTTCAAATAACAACTTTAAAGACAGCAATAATGAAACATCCAAGCTGTTTAGTTTTCATTACAATCGATGAATCCTCGAGAAACTCCGTGAAACATAATGCTTGTACTCATAAAATAACCACATACCTTCGTAGTAGATTTCACAAGCAAATAGCAATTCCAAGCAAGCAAGTAATCCAAGCAAGCAGTTCAACAATCATAGAATTCTTGAAAAGCATACGTAACCTATTTACTACACTTTATCAAGAATAGATCTATTTAATTGACTTGAAATTGCTTTTTAAGTTTTCTAATCCGGATTAGGGTTTCATTAGGGTTTATCTACAACTCATCATTATAACGATAAAACCCTAAAAATAGCAAAACAAAGTGAAAACCCTAATTATCTCTTTAAACCTCTTCATAATAGGCTTAGGACCAAATTAGAATCACTTCTCTATGATAAATTTCGAATTATATCATATTAAAACCATTAACCCAAATTAGGGTTTCAAGTTCATTATAGCATATTTAGGTGTATAAAACCCTAAATCAAGGATATCATCATCTTTTCGGATTTAATCATCCTTCTTGTTGTCAACAGGTTACCACACCTTAAAATAACCTATTTAAAACATTAAATTCGATTTTCCATCACAATTAGGGTTTTATCATGGCTAAATACATTAACATGGATAATTTAATGCACTTTTAGAACTCCATCCAATTTTAGGCCCTGAATTTATTTTTATTCGATTCTACACATTATTCTGATCAACTTTCATATATAACATGTTTTCATACAACCTACTATTAATTAGATATCAATTTCATAATTAATCTTGTTCTGGAAAATCAGGGACTAACACACGTCCCTTTCGACTCCTCCGAGTTACGCCAGCGGGGCCGGGCGCCTCACCAACTAAATAAAATGTGCAAAAAGATGCAAAGGCCCTTACCTCTAAACTGTGGATGTGAGGGCACGCTGGTAATTCCACAACTTGTCGTCTTCAACCTCCGGTTGCTACTCATGCGAACTGGTGGTCAACCCACGGGTTGACTTCATGATCGACGGCCTCTGCGCATGAACCAACTGGACTAGGAGCACCCTCTTACTCTCCCAAACTCAAGGGTGCCCTCAATTGCTTCGTCCATGTCCCTCTTCCACCAGAATGACATTGTGCACTCCATGGCTGTTGCTGTTCTCCGACAAGGGTGGTCGAGTTGAGTCTTCAAATTGACAACATGAACACGTCCCCCTCAACGCTCCGATCTCAAGAAAACAACTTGTGGGTATGTTGGTACCACAGAATATCCCCCTATTTATAGGGTCGACCATCAACTCATGTGGATTCGGGTTTCCCTTGTTTCACCATGAAACCCATTGAATCCTGGGATGATCAGACTTGGAAAGATCTCCTGAACTCATTGGAACAACTCCCATCATTGCACAACCTCTCAATCCCAATCAAATTGGGAACGAAGAATCGTATCCCTTGTTCCACTATTTCTCGTGACTAAGACTTAGTCCGGACCATTGGATCTCAGATCTAAGGTCCTCATTTAATCTGAATATCTAGATATCCTATTTTCATTGTGACATTTAATACGATTCAATGATTATCCATTCACTTTAGGAATCTTCTAAAAATCATAACTCATTATTCATTTATCCTATTTCAACCAAATTTTAAGGGAATCTTCATAATGGTATTATCTATTCATATACCATGTTTGAGTTCCAAATTCTAAAGGAAAAGGGCATTATCTTCATGTGCAACTTATCCTTTAATAAAGCTTATTTAATTGGTATTTTCTCTTTCTTATCCTATTTCTTTGCAACTTGGACTCCTTGGAACCCAAGAAATCCCAAAGATACATAATCCATCTTTGAAGGATACTTCCTATCCTTCTAGATTCTTCTACCTCTTTCTTTTCTCCTTATATTAGCTATTCCTTTATTAATTGAATTTCTTTTCCTTTTATTTCCTTTTTTCTTGGTATTGGGACCAATAGCCAATAAGGCCCACGAAATCAAACAACAAGGCTATTTAGTAAGGAAATCTACTCATTTAAATCAAATAAAACAATTACATGTTCACATATCTTAAAAAGGAGAAATTACATTTCAATCCTAAACTAGGAAAACTGAGGTTATTACATCCTCCCCTCCTTATAAGAATTTTTCCTTTAAAATTCAGCAATCAAACAAACAAGTGAGGATATGCTTTTTCCATTTCCATCTTCAGCTCCCATGTAGCCTCATCCTCTCCATGGTGCTTCTAAAGAACCTTTACCATCTCTATATTCTTACATTTGAGTTCTTTCACCCTTGGTATCTAGAATCTGCAAAGGTGACTCTGGATATGTCAGTTTCCCTTGAAGCTCAATAGGCTCAATTCCCAGCACATGGCTTGAATCTTACACATATCACTTCTGATTGGACACATGGAATACATCATGCATCATACTATACTGAGGGGGTAATGCCAAACGATATGCAACTTCACCAATCTGTTATAACACCTCAAACAGACCCATGTATCGGGGACTCAACTTCCCTCTATTCTTGGTTATAGCTCGGAGCGGTCGAATTTTCAAGAATACATGCTCTCCCATAATGAACTGCATGTTAGTCCGCTTTACATCAACATACGACTTTTATCGATCATGGGCTCTCTTCAGCCTCTGCTTGATCAAAGTGACTTTATCTACATACACTTGGAGCTCATCTGACCTCAAAAAGGTCCTCTCACCGACATCATCCAGTGAAGCAGTGACTGACATGGTCTCCCATACAGATCTTCATACAGAGGCATCTCGATATTGGCTTTGTAGCTATTGTTGTAGGAAAACTTGGCTAGAGGTAGGTACTGCTCCCACAATCCTCCCCAATCGAGAACACAAGCTCTCAACAGATCCTCTAATGTCTGGATCATCCTCTCTGAATATCCATCGGTCTGGGGATGATAAGTCGTATTGAACTTCAACCTTGTCTGGAGTTCTTCTGGTACCTACTTCCACAACTTGGAAGTGAACTTCGGGTCCCTATCGGAGATGATGGAACCAGGTACACCATGCAAACATACTATCTCCTTGATATACATCTCGTCTATGTCTAACACCTTGGTAGTGGTCTTTAGGGCAAGTAAATGTGCATATTTGGTAAGGTGATCTACCACAACCTATATCACATCATAACCTATCTTGGTCTGGGGTAGACCCACCACAAAATCCATGGTGATCTGCTCCCATTTCCACACTGGAATCTCTATAGACTGCAAAAGTCCACAAGGTCATTGTTGTTTAGCCTTCACCATCTGGCACGTAAGACAGCTGGCCACATATGCTGCAATGTCTCTCTTCATTCCTGGCCACCAGAAATATCTCTGTAAATCCTTAAACATTTTTGTCGTTCTTGGGTTTACCATATACTTACCATGAGCCTCTTGCAAGATACGATCCTTCAATGGTGAATCTTCAAGAACCCAAATACAGTTAGAACCGGTTCCCTCTATCTACTCCCACCAAGAGATGGGTTTGTGGCTTCTCTAACAAGCCCTTCATCTTGTTGCGTTCTGAAATGGTCAACTGTGCCACCACTATCTCGCTCAACAACTCTGACTGAATCTGAATGTTGGCCAACCAAACTCGGTCCTCTAACGGCTGTAGAGTGCACTCCACCAACTCTTCCAAACTTTTCCACTAGTTGGACAAAATAGTTCCACACCTGAGCTGCTTTCGACTCGATGCATCAGCTATGACGTTCGCCTTCCCAGGATGATAGGTGATGGTGAAGTCATAATCCTTCATGTATTCCATCCATCGTCGATGTCGTAGGTTCTGTTCTCTCTATGTCAGGAGATACTTCAGACTTTTATGGCCGGTGAAGATCTTCAAGGTAGCTCCATACATGTAATGCCACCATATCTTCAAAGCATGAATGATAGCAATCAGTTCTAAGTCATATGTCTGGTAATTCACCTCATTGGGCTTGAGTTGTCGGGAAGCATATGCAACCACATGTTGATTATGTTCCAACACACAAGCGAGTCCCATTTTTGATGCATTGGTGAAGATCATGAAACCCTCACTACCGGAAGGCAAGGTCAACACTAGAGTGGTGGTCAACTTCTCCTTTAGTTCCTGGAACCAAGCTTCACATACGTCGGACCATACAAAATTTTCATCCTTCCAAGTCAGCTTGGTAAGCGGCAAGGCAGTCTTCAAGAAATCCTTGATGAAGCGATGATAGTATCCACCCAACCCCAAGAAGCTATGAATCTCAGAGGGGTTCTTCGATGCAGGCCAGTCTCAAACCGCATACACTTTAGTTGGATCCATGACGATCGTTCCTCCTAAGATGATGTGTCCAAGAAACATGACACGGTCTATCCAAAACTAACATTTCGAGAACTTTCCATAAAACTTCTGCTTTCTCAAGATATCAAGGACTCTACCCAGATGGTCACAGTGTTGCTCTAGGTCATCAGAATACACCAAGATGTTGTCTATGAACACGATCATAAAGGAGTCAAGGAAAGGTTGGAACACACTGTTCATAAGGTTCATAAAGATACTAGGTGCGTTGGACAACCGAAACAGCATGACCGCAAACTCATAATGGCCATATCAGGTTCAGAAAGTCATCTTAGGTGTGTCCTCAGTTTTTACTCTCACCTGATGGTAACTTGACCTCAAATCGATCTTGGAAAAGACTCGAGATGATTTGAGTTGGTCAAATAGGCCGTCTATCCTAGATAGAGGATACTTGTTCTTAATGGTCGCCTGATTGATAATCTAATAGTCGATACACATCTAGAGTGATCCATCCTTCTTCTTCTTCACAAAGAGCACAGGTGCTCCCCAAGGTGAGGTACTAGGTCGGATAAAACCTTTATCTAACAACTCCTGTAGTTAGGTTTTCAACTCAAGCAACTCAGAAGGGGCCATTCTATAGGGTGCCTTAGATATAGGGCTAGTCTCGAAAGCTAACTCGATGGAGAAATCTACCTCCCTCTCATGGGGAATCCCTGGTAGATCATCTGGAAACACGTCTGCATACTCCTGAACAACCTCTATCTCCTCTAAAGGTCGTACATTTGCCTCGGGCTCGGTGACTATGACTAGGTATGCTCGAAAACCTTTGGATATCATCTGCTTGGCCTTCAAAGCCGACACATAAAGGTTGGTATTTGCATCTATCCTCCCTCAAATGGTAAATTGTGAATGACGAGTTTCCTAATAAGGATCTTCTTTTCTCTACAGTCAATCTATGCTCTATAGGTGTATAGCCAATCCATACTAATGATTATATCAAAATCATTCATATCGAGGAGGATGAAGTCAGTATGAAGCTTGTGACTTAGGTACTTAACTGGAAAGATAGGGTTTTTTAAAAGAGATGTATATATCTGACCACTCAGGGTTTGGACATCCAAAACATATCCTAAATCCTTGATGTCCAAACAAAGCATAGTTTCCAAATTTCTTGAAATGAAAGTATTAGTAGAACCAGAATAAAAAAGAGCTTTTACATTTTATCCCATGACTTCAACCATGCCTACATAGTTTCATATTGTATCAAACCACTATTACATGATAAAACTAGACTAAAAGGAAAACCTATGGGTTATTACCCCCGATCAACCTATTCACATTTGCCTGGGCTTCTTCATTATCGATGGTGAATATTCTAGCTTGTCTTCCCTCTCCAACAGGTAGCCCTCCATCTGGTACACCTCCTCCTACTGGGGGTGTTGCTGCCACTGGTTGTGCTACCACTGGACCCCTCAGATCATGCAGAGGATAGTTGGTGATGAAGTGTCCCTCCTGCTGGTAGCAAAATCACACCGTATTATCAAAGCGACATTTCCCAAGATGTGTCTGTCCATCGGTACGACACTTCTGAAAGTGACTCTCACCATGTGGCTTTCCTTTGTTTCCATGATTTCCCTTAGTGTGGCTACGTTCTTGTCCTTTCTTGTGATCATTCTTCTATCCTTGAGTACCTTCAGTGAAACCCAAATATCCTTTCGGTGGGTTCTGAGAAGGCAGCACTATCCTCTCCATGTCTAAGGCAGTATTGTAGGCTTCAGTGAAGGTTGTTGGTTTACTCACCATCACATGAGGCTTGATTGTAGGGTGAAGACGCTCTACAATGATCCACCCTGCTTTCCTCGGTCATCATGTGCCCAAAATGCTCCAAGATGTGAAACATGTGGCCAAAGTCCACAACAGATAGGCTACCCTGGATCATGTTGGTGAACTCTCTTTCCTTCTCCTTCTTATCTGAGGTGGGGATGAATTTAGATATAAACATAGTCCTGCAGTCGGTCCATGCCATCGGCTCCTCACTCAGATCTCAACCCATTATGTGGTTCTCCCTCCAGATCTTAGTTGCTCCTTCCAAGAGGTGAGTGGCAAAAGGAACCTTCTTTTTCGGCTACACCTCCAGCATGCAAAAACCATTCTCGACAGCCAGTAGCCAAGCATCTACTTTCTCGACCACTTCAGTCTTATCTTCCCCCCAAAATTTCTCAATATTTAGCTTGACAAAGTCTAGAATGGTGATTCCAAGTTGGGGATGAACGGAAAGCGACTCACCATTTTCATCTCTGGCTATATCCCTAAGGGCCATGGTACTAATGGCCTCAATTAGCCTCTTCTATTGTTCCATCCACAGGGCATCAGGGGTGTGAACTACCATTACAGGTCCTGGAAGACTAGTTAGGTTCTCCTCAAACTTGATCTCATCCTCAGACATGTGTCCTTCTTCCTGGTCCATCTCGGGGTTGTCGAAGGGAACTGGCTTAGGATCTGAACCTCCTTCTGAGGCTCCCTTGGGCCTCTTTCTCTTCTTTGAGGACTCATCACCCTAGTCCCTCTTCCTCTTATCAAAAGATCCCTTTCTCTTACGGGGAGGCCAAACCCTAGCTGGGTTCTCGGTGGCCTCGACGGGAGTAGCTACGGTCTTCACATGAGTCATTTACATAAGCATCCAATCGAACTTTAGTTTACATTTAAACTATTTCTACTTATGCTGATGACATCTTGTTTACATGCCTTTTATGAATTTGGTGGAGGATTCATTAATCCTTATCATACTCATCCTAACCTCAAGAGGGCAGGGAAGAGAGAGAAAAACCCTAAACCTTAGAACCTTAATTGAATTAGGGTTGAGAAGGGAAGAAATAAATGAAAGAGTCCTAAAAGTATCTTATATGGAGTCAAGACCTCAGACTTTGGCCAGACAGTCACACTACATCCAGGAGTCCTCGTGACTGACTAGTGGGGTGGAGGAAAATATTGCCAGCTCCCAGACTGTGATCCTTTTCTAGACACCTCTATCATCGAAAAATTCTCTAATAACTCCCTCGGTTCTATAGAGTGAGTAAAATTTAATAATTGTTAAGGATTGAATGAGAAACCATTGGCTCTGATACCAACTATAACAACCCCGCTTCCTGATAACCCCCAATGAAGGGAGACCAGAAAGTCAAAGCCATTATCCCAAAAATAGGATTAGTGTTTTAACACTTAATCAAAAATAATTATCAAATTCTACTATGACTAAACTGAAAATAGGAATAAAGCTTTTCTTTTTCATACCTTTCAAAAATATAGGCAACTAGACTTCTATCTGCAATAGAAATCTAACTAGCTAATCCTCCTTTACAAATTATCTTTAATTCTTCACAGTTATCACTTTACTGTTTGTCTAATTTTTGATATACCTAAAATGTCGACAAACAAAAGTTGATCAGTATAAATTAATATATTAGTATGTGGGGATAATCAAAATATTGCAATTAAACTCTAACAACTTATACACATCAAATAGTTGTTAAGCAAGCCAAATTTATGTTTTCAATGTAACTTCTCAATAGTTTTTACACATGCCCTGGGATCCATCTCTTAGGGTTTTGTCCTTGCAAATGACATAAGGACACCTTCTCGATCTAGTTCTTGGTGCCTGGGGTCACCTCTCTGGGTGCCCAATGGCCTTCCCTCTGCGGCTTGACCTTCTCAAACCTTCCCTCCGGGGCTTGGTCTTTCATCTTACATCCAGGGATGGTATGTAGGTTCGAGAAAGTAACACATATATTTACATTGTTATACGCATAGTCACTTTAAATATTATAGTAATGAAACATCCAAGTTGTTTAGTTTTCATTGCAATCGATGAATCCTTGAGAAACTCCGTGAAACATAATATGTGTACTCATAAATTAAGCACATACCTTCTTAGCATATTTCACAAGAAAATAGCGATTCCAAGCAAGCAAGTAATCCAAGCAAGCAGTTCAACAATCACAGAATGTTTGAAAAGCATACATAACCTATTTACTACACTTTATCAAGAATATATCTATTTAATTGACTTGAAATTTCTTTTTTAAGTTTTCTAATCCGCATTAGGGTTTATCTACATCTCATCATTATAACTACAAAAACCCTAAAAATAGCAAAATGAAGAGCAAACCCTAATTGTCTCTTTAACCTCTTCCTAACAGGCTTAGGATCAACTTGGAATCACGTCTCTATGATAAATTTTGAATTATTTCATGTTAAAACCAATAACCTCAAATTAGGGTTTCCAAGTTCATTATAGCATATTTAGGTGTATAAAACCTTCAATCAAACATATCATCATCTTTTCATATTTAATCCTCCTTTTTGTCAACAAGTTACCACAACTTAAGATAACCTATTTAAAACATTAAATTCGATTTTCCATCACAATTAGGGTTTTCTCATGGATAAATACATTAACATGGGTAATTTAATGCACCTTTTGAAATACATCCAATTTCAGGCCTTGAATATATTTTTATTGGATTTTACACATTTTTCTGATCAACTTTCATATATAACATGTTTTCATACGACCTACTATTAATTAGATATCAATTTTCCTAATTAATCGTGTTCTGGCCAATCAGGGACTGGCATACATTCCTTTCGACTCCTCCGAGTCACGCCAGTAGGGTCAGGCGCCTCGCCAACTAAATAAAATGCACAAAAAGATGAAAAGGCCCTTACCTCTAAATTGCAGATGTGAGGGCACACTAGTAATTCCACAAACCGTCGTCTTCAACCTCCGGTCGCTACTTACCCGAACTGGTGGTCAACCCATGGGTTGACTTTGCGATCAACAGCCTCTGTGTGCGAACCAACTAGACCAGGAGCACAACCTTGCTCTCCCAAACTTGAGGGTGCCCTCAATTGCTTCGTCCTCATTCTTCTTCCACCAGAACGACATCACACACTCCTTGGCTGCTATTGTTCTCTGACAAGGGTACATAATGAGTTGAGTCTTCAAATTGACAACGCCAACATGTCCGCCTCCGCACTCCGATCTCATGAAAACAACTTGTGGGCGTGCTGGTACCACAGAATATCCCCCTATTTATAGGGTCATCCATTGACTCCTATGGATTGGGGTTTCCCTGGTTTCACCACAAAACCCATTGATTCCTGGGATGATCAGACTCGGAAAGATTTCCCGAACTCATTGGAACAACTCCCATCGTTGCACAACGTCTCAATCCCAATCAAATTGGGAACAAAGAATCATATACCTTGTTCCACTATTTCTTACGACTCAGACTTAGTCCGGACCATTGTATCTCAAATCTATGGTCCTCGTTTAATCCCAATATCCAGATATCCGATTTTCATTGTGACATTTAATACAATTCAATGATTATCCATTCACTTTAGGAATTTTCTAAAAATCATAACTCATTATTCCTTTATCCTTTTTCAACCAAATTTTAAGGGAAGCTTCATATTAGTATTATCTACTCGTATACCAAGTTTGAGTCCCAAAGTCCAAAGGAAAAGGGCATAATCTTCATGTGCAAGTTATCCTTTAATAAATCTTATTTAATTGGTATTTTCTCTTTATTCTCCTATTATCTTTACAACTTGGACTCCTTGGAACCAAGAAATCCCAAAGATACAGAATCCATATTTGAAGGATACTTACTAGCCTTCTAGATGCTTCTACCTCTCTCTTTTCTCCTTATATGAACTATTCCTTTATTAATTGAATTTATTTTCTGTTTATTTCCTTTTTTCTTAGTATTGGGCCCAATAGCCAATATGGCCCACGAAATCAAATAGCAAGGTATTTAGCAAGGAAATACATATTTTAAATCAAATCAAGCAATTACATGTTCATATATCTTAAAAATGAGAAATTACAGTTCAATCCTGAACTACATAAAATGAGGTTATAACTTGAGTTTTATATTATGTTTGCAAGTTATGAAACAACGAGATGAGGCAAGCATCGAGTACATACTAGAATACTACATGGAAATATTTGAGCCAATAAACAAGAATACATACATATCTATTTTCCATCAAGAAAGCCATAGTCATATAACTATTTATAGCCCGTACTTGATTCAGATTCTTAACTTACTTATCCTTGACCATATAACACAAGCAACACCTGATTAACAACAAGATTTCATACATGTATTAGTTTTTTATCATTACCCCTAACTATATTCATTTTAGGGTTTTGTCCAAGTTAGGTTCATGGTTGGTTAATTACATGTTTGATGATCTCTTTCTATTTTAGATGTCATCATAAAGGCGTGGCTCAAGTTTCAAGTCATTTTGATGTTCCATATGGACATTACAAGGGTTACGTCACTTATGCACTTACCAAGGTCATGTGACTCATAGAAGAGAAGCCACGATCATAATCCATCAAGACATGATTTGGGGAAATGCACGAGTTTAGATCAGCAAGATAGGGAATAATAATTCACATTTAAAGTAGGGTGGATGTTCTCATGTCTAGACACCATAGGATTCCACATTAGTACCAACACATCAACATATATTCAATTATCAACATGGTTTACCTATTCAATCGAGATTCAACACATGACCTAGGTAGGACATCCACACCCAAGTTATCATAAAGGATAGATTATTACCTAATTTGAGAGCGGAAGACAAGAGAAAAGGATACACATAAGCATTAAAGTGCAACAAGCACCATTCAAGGCACCAAGGTCACAATAGGGAAAAAATGGGACTTCAAAGATAATAATCGAGAAAGATGGTGGACCATAGTCATCAAAGTCACACCACATCATAATTTGTTACTGATTTCAAAGATATAAATAAGTTTCATGCACAAGATAGGACAAACATAACACTTGAAGCAAGAGTAAAACATGCATTCCTATAAAAGGGGCATAACCATACCCATAGAACCATATGAGTAAACATAGAAAAATATGAACATGGGGATGATATTATTGTCAAGAAGGGACATAGATAACTGATCTTAGAGGTTGATTAAGCATTAGTCCATCAATATGATGCTAGATTGTCAAGTTGGATCAAGGTATATCATTAAAGTCCAAATACAAGTCACTTGTGTGCACAAGAGTCATACATGAGAAATTTGAGTGATTAGTACCCTCTATAACTCAAAGATGGCAAGGAGGTAGTGATTTCATGATAAAGAGGGTGAAGGCTCACCAAAGTCTCAAGCTTGATCAGAAAAGTACATTAAACATAGTCAAAGAAGGTCAAAGTTTGTATTTTAGTAAATCAGGAGAACTAGAAGAAGAATTAGGGTTTGAAAATATGCCTAAGTTGTATAACTTTTTGAGAGGATCAATTTCATGTATAATTTTTCCTAATTTTGCCTTAGGAGTTAAGAGATATCCATTTTATGAAACTTGAATAAAAAATTATACAGAACTGAGTTAGGACGTTACATTCATTTTTTGTATGGAGGCCGGCCGTAGATCTTTGATCAAATGCCCAAAAAGGTGTGTTCTCGTTCTCCTCATAAGTGGTCGATGGACGCCTCTCACAGTCACCCCACTTCGTTCGTTGACACCACCGATCACCCCCAAATGCCAAGGGTCACTATGAGTCTCTCCCAAGCACCCAACATCGTCCATCTCTGCTGCCGCATGCTGGACATCGCCAGTGACTGCGCCAAACCTAGGTCCTTGCCTCGCGACCTCTATTTTTCCATGTGGGAATAGGGGCGACACAGGGGATGCTGCCCCAGCTTCACCAGCAACTGTTGCACCTAGGGAAAGTAGTGGCAAAGCATGTCAAAGAGTAGGTCATGGGAAGGAGAAGATTGTCTCCTAAGTTCCATTAAGGGTAGCTTTTGAGGGAGTCCAGGTGTGCCGACTTCTAGAGCTCTTACTGTGGCTGGCTGTGGAGAATGAAGGATGGGCATGCCTCCTTGGCAGCACTGATCAGCCTGAGTGTGGTTCAAGAAGGGTATCTAGATGTAGAAGTAGTGGTGGCCCAACCCCTATATGGAGAGGAGGCCAATGGGTAGAGGTATAAACCAGGGCGGACGGCGCCCTGGTGTTGCAAGGAAAAGGAACTCCTTCTTAGAGTCTTTGTCTACCAAGCATTGAGGGGAGAGGAAGCAAGGCCAGGCAAAGAAGAAACCAAGAAGATGAACAAGGACTTGATGAGAGGACTTTATAACCATAGTAAGAGTGCTCGGGTTTAGATTCCAAGCAATCCTGAGCTTTCCTCCATTGCCAGATTTGGCTAGAGGTAGAAGACATGTTTCCCAACCTTGCAATTTTCCCCCAAAGTGAAAGTGGGGGGAGAGGGGCAAGTGATTGGGCCCTGATTTGTATATTTGGGCCCATGAAGTGTCAACTTCAAGTTAGTTCAAGTAATTCAAGTGAAATTCTAGCCGTTTTTTAAAAGCCAAAATTTGGGCCACGAATGTCCGACTAGGGTAATTCTTTAGTCGTTAGATTCATTTTTTGAATCCTCTACAATTTGATATATTTTAGAGAGACAAGAGAGAATCATGATGAGGATCAAAATTAAATACAAATCATGATACATTAAGGCATTTGACATAGGTAAACCACACAAGGTAAGGTCACATCTTCAAATATAAAATTGATGTGAATCTAATAGGGCATCAAATCACATCCAATGATGAAATTAAACTCAATTGAGTGGATTTAGATCATAGATAGTTATAGGAAGGATATAATATAAGAGATAGAAAATCAAGGTTGTCACATCCTTCCCTCCTCATATGAAATTTTATCCTCAAAATTTGTCCACGGTCTTAGTTCAGAGTCAAAGTCAAAAACCATCGAGTATAGATATCCAACCATGGTTGTCAAGGCATTCCCCACAATGGGATGCACACTTAGGTTATCTTCATCAAGTATGTACTCATCTTGATCATAGATATTACTTTGTATATAATCGTATTATGACATCATTTTGACATTAGGGTTATGTAACTTTTATCTCTATCACGTTACATTTTATGTATGCATAGACACTCAAGGTGTAACATACTAGAAATAGAACCCTATCCTAGTAGTTTTACCCTTTTGTTTTAGCCAAACAAGAATAAACTAATACATGTAATTAAGGGAATACAAAGTACTTTGTGCTTAATAATAACTCATTTAGGTGATAATAATAATTTAAAGAACTTAGTTGGATAAATACCTCCTCATATAATCTTAATGTAGGGTTGAAGTATAATTTGTCACTAAGTGATAGAAGAGAATAAAATAAATCATCTTAGAACTTTCTAGAACTTTCTAGGATAAGAGAAATAGGAGAAAATCCGAATTTTGTATAAAGGAGAAGATAAATGCAAAATGAATAGTAATGTGGGAATTAATGGGTAAAGAAGATAATTAGAAAGGTAATGTACCAACAATTTATAATTGGAAACCCATCAGGATAATTTGACACTAAAATTCATTTTCTTGACCACAAAGCAACTTAAGGGCCAAGTATCAATTAATTTGAAAGATAATTGTATATATTAATGTCCTTATCTAAAAAAAATAGGAATTAGGCCAATAAAGTGAAATAAAACAGTTAATGCCCTCAATTGGAAAACTAACTTCAAATTCGTAATCTAAACATAAAAATAAGCCTTTGGGCAAGTTTGCAACTAATTTGGATAATGTTTGATTAATAGGTAATTTTAGAAGAGAGAAAATGCCTAAAAGGTGTGATTAATAAATAGATGTAAATCATGACACCAAAAGTTGGAAATAAAAACAAATTCGTATCCAACATATTAATTATGACCTATGTCCCAAGTTTCATAAAATTTGGATAATCCTAAAGTCGTAAATGAGGAAAGAAAGAGAAAATGATATTTGATTTAATTAACCCATTAAAGGTTTCCAAAAGGAAAAACTATTTGGATATTCGGAAACTACATGTTTAATTTAACATATGTGCAAATTTTGGTTTAATTTGGATTATTCTAGAACCCCTAAATCAGGAAAGAGAATATACACAAATTAATTTAATTTCACTTTAATCGATTTTTCGATTTTCCTATCTTTGGGCTGTCACGCGGCCCATTTATTTCGGGTTTTATCGTGGCCCTTGGATGAGAATCTGACAGAGATGGAGTCATCTCCTACCTCCGTTAGGACTCTCTCGCGCGGCTATAGTAACGCGAGATTCCTCCGCATTTTTCTCTTCTATCTTTACTTCTCGGTGATTTCTGATTTTCGTTTTACCATCAACGTTGCTTTCCGGTTTGGTTGAACCCTATTTTAGTAGGGTTTCCTTCGCTAGATCTCCCGGTCGGCTAGAACTTTCCTTTCCCTCCCCTGTTTTCTGGGTTTTGTTGATTCCTCGTGGAATCTGATCCTCGCTCCAATAAATAGGGCTCTTTCGACGAACCTTGAACCTCTAGTGACCTTCTGCAATCGCCGATTTGGTCTCGATCACCCTGCAACTCGCTTCCCCTACTCCATCTGCCTTCTCCGGTGGCTGTGCACTCAACTGCGGGTTCCGGTGATCGTCGAAACCTGTTCTTTGCTCGGTTCAGTTCGCGGTGGTGTGGGCAAGCATCCAGTGCCTTCAATTCGTGCGTGGAGAAGGTATATTAGATTTGCCCCTTTTCTTCCACTCTCTGATCATTTTTGCAATTCTTCGTTAATAGATGTTTTCGTGGCGAGTGTTCTTGCTTTCTCGCTTCGGTTTTGCTCGACGAATCTCTTCCCGCGATTTCTTTGGTCTCCGATAGACTCCCTGGCATTGCCCAAGTTCCTCAGTTTCTGCTGTTTTGGGCGGAGGTACTAGTTCGAGCTATGGCTGACCGTTTTGGGTGTGTCTGGGCTCGTTGGGACTGTCGTCCTCTCGGGAACATAGTTCATTTAGAAACATTCGCCTAGTTTGCACTAGATCTCAGTCTGGAGTTCGGAGTTCTTCTCCCTGTTCCATGGTTTCGAGTGTTCCTCGCGAGGGAAACAAACTCCATGGTGGATTCCCCGCTTTGCCCTCATCTGTCGTTTTGTTTCAGTTTATCGACCAGGGGTATTTTAGTCTTTTCGCACCTTCCCCTTCCTTTTTGCTTTGCGATTTGTTCCGCTGACTTGGCTTAAGTGAATCCCTGACGTGGGCGGCCCTGATTGGCCTGTTCAGGTCCACGTGGATTTACTCTGCTTTGTATCTGCGATCAAATTAGTTGTAATTATCTGATTGGTCAGTAATTAAAAATGTATAACTAATTATCGGCTTATCAGAAAATTATGGAAAAATATTCGTTGGATTCATAAAAATGCAAGCTTTCGTTTGGTATTAGTTTTGTTTCCCGAATCTGATGATTTAAAAGGGTGATTTTATGGATCTAATTAAATAAGATAAAACTTGAATAATTCATAACTAATAATTTATAAGTCAGAAAAATATAATAAAATATGTTTTAGATTCGTAATAACATAACCTAAAATATGGAATAGTTTTCATAACCTAATTCACATAATAATAAAAAGGTAGTTTTTAGGGTTTGGTTTATGTATATGAAATTGACATAAAATCGGTATATGTGTTTATTAGGCTCTTTGGTGAACTAGTTTTGGATCTAGAAGTGCTTTGAACCTGTTGGACTTTTATTTGAGGTATTTTGTATCTCCTATTCATCCATATTGAGCAATTCACCTATCTTATCTTTCTTTTGACTTTTGTCTACACATATCTATTCTCTTGTTATCATGGTTCATGTGAACTATCCTGATTATTGAGATCTTGGATAATCTTTTGAAATCTTATCTTGAGTTATGGAACATGATGATATTGTTGATGGTATCTACCACTATGATGTGGAAGTTTATTGATGTTTCATATGTTGACCATTGTGGAAAATCTTATTTGATGTTGACTATACTTTTCTACTTGCCTCTACAATTACCTGCTATGTGATTCAGTAATCCTAGAGTAGAATAATTGCATTGGTTTAGTCTCATTATAATTTGTGGCAACATTATGATATTTTGGATGGTGGATGTGTGATTCCCCAATCCAGGGTAGGATGTGTGATTCCTGGCCCATATTATATGAATTTGATGGTGGATGTGTGATTCCCCATGTTAGGGCAAGATGTGTGATTCTTGGCCCATGTCTCACCAGGTTCAAGATGTGTGATTCTTGACCATCATTGTATTTTATAATATTCTAGTGTTATGCTTATCTCACATTTATGCAGGATAGTGGTCATGATATGTGCATGTGGCACTTCTTTATTGTTTTACATATGGCAAGTATCTCTTTGGTTATGAATCTTATCTTTTATGCCCGTGTGGGTAGTCCTATTCTTTTTCATGGGAAGCATTCATACTTGATATCCTTATTGTCATATATTGCTCAAACGTTATTTTAGAATACACATACCAGCTTTTGCTGATATATTTCTCTTTTCTTCTTCTTTTGTGGGGTATGCTTCCAACCCCAGGATTAGATCGAGGAAAGTAGCTTCAACAACAACCTTGTAGCTGATCTTTGGGAGGCTTGAAGAGGTGGTTAGATGACCCTTGGCTTAGTCCTTGGCTTTATGTTTAGCTTTCCTTTAGAACACCTTTTATGGTGGTGTGTTGTATAAAGCTTTGTAAATGGTTAGATAATATTTCTTTTCCGCTGCTACTCATTGTGTAATGATACATACATGTTGAATGAATTGATCTCAATCCCTTTTGTGAAAAATTTTACGTGGTGTTTGGTTTTTAAGGGATGTGATCTTTTCTTTCTAGTAGAGGAGTGGTTTCACTCCTTTACAGCATGGTATCAGAGCCACTAGCAGTCGGTTATCTAACTATTTCAAACTCGTCTCCCTTAGGATGTTTACCTTTATCTATCTTAGGTTGATTATACCTTGTGTCCTTGCCTTGTGCAGGAGAAACCCTAATGGCTGGTGATAACTCAACAATGGACAACCAATATGGTTATGAGACACCTCAAAACACTAGTTTTGGACAGGAGACCTCGGGAGGAGCTATGACTCCGGAGCAAGAGTTGGCCATGTTTCGACAACTCTTTGCGTCTTCCATGGTGGGGAAGATGAAAGACCCGTATGTACCTGTGAAGCCTAAGGAGTTCACAATCACAGAGTTCATGAAGATGCAACCACCTTCCTTCAAGGGTGAGGGTGAGATAGAGATGGTTGACAAAGCAGATGATTGGGTTTTAGCCTTGGAGAGGACTTTTGATGGTATGGCATGTCCTCCACATCAGAAGGTTAGGTTTGCTTCCTATGTCTTGGATGGACCAGCTAGAGTTTGGTGGAATGGAATAGCAAGGACAAGAGATATCTCAGCAATGTCTTGGGCAGAGTTTTTGACCCTCTTCCGTGGGAAGTACATCTACACTGCTGCTTTGAAGAAGAAGGAAGCAGGATTCTACAGTTTGAAGCAAGGCTCCTTGTCTGTTTCTGCCTACGTACAAAAGTTTCTACTGCTAGAGCGTTATGCAGTTGGTTTGGGTGAAGAACGTAGGGCAGACCTCTTCCTCCAAGGACGCAACTACAATGTGGGTCGTGCTTTAATCCCACAACTACCCTTGACCTTTCAGCAGATGGTTGATAAAGCTTTGGCTGTGGAGTCTTACCCAGGGTTTCAACCTAGGGAGTTTGACAAGAAAAGGAAGTCCTCAGGTGAAGATCAGAGAAGGGACAAGTGTTCCAAGTGCAATGGTTACCATCCTCCAGGGAAGTGTTCTCATGACAAACCTCGTCCAGTGATATGCCATTATTGCAATGAACCTGGACACGTCAGACCTCAGTGCCCCAAGCTTCGTTTTGGACTTGGACATGTTCCTCAGCCAGCACCTCCTCAGAATCAAGGCAATAATAATGGAAACAATAATAGAGGAAGACCCGTGGAAAGAAGAGCTGGAAGAGTTTTTGCTTTGGATGGTGGAGAAGTTAATGATGTTGAGCAAGTGCAAGTTAACCCATAGTTCCTTAGATTAGTCTATGCTAGTTGTGTTTCCTTTTGCATGTTGCTTATGAAGTGGATGTAATAATGATAATTGAAACTCTTATAACAGAAGTTAAGTTTGATTTTATGAGATGAATCCTTTTAAGGGGTGGTGAATAAGTTTCTTATGGATGTTCTGATTTTGAGGACGAAATCCCTTTAAGGGGTGGTGTGCTGTAACATACTAGAAATAGAACCCTATCCTAGTAGTTTTACCCTTTTGTTTTATCCAAACAAGAATAAACTAATACATGTAATTAAGGGAATACAAAGTACTTTGTGCTTAATAATAACTCATTTAGGTGATAATAATAATTTAAAGAACTTAGTTGGATAAATACCTCCTCATATAATCTTAATGTAGGGTTGAAGTATAATTTGTCACTAAGTGATAGAAAAGAATAAAATAAATCATCTTAGAACTTTCTAGAACTTTCTAGGATAAGAGAAATAGGAGAAAATCCGAATTTTGTATAAAGGAGAAGATAAATGCAAAATGAATAGTAATGTGGGAATTAATGGGTAAAGAAGATCATTAGAAAGGTAATGTACCAACAATTTATAATTGGAAACCCATCAGGATAATTTGACACTAAAATTCGTTTTCTTGACCACAAAGCAACTTAAGGGCCAAGTATCAATCAATTTGAAAGATAATTGTATATATTAATGTCCTTATCTAAATAAAATAGGAATTAGGCCAATAAAGTGAAATAAAATAGTTAATGCCCTCAATTGGAAAACTAACTTCAAATTCGTAATCTAAACATAAAAATAAGCCTTTGGGCAAGTTTGCAACTAATTTGGATAATGTTTGATTAATAGGTAATTTTAGAAGAGACAAAATGCCTAAAAGGTGTAATTAATAAATAGATGTAAATCATGACACCAAAAGTTGGAAATAAAAACAAATTCGTATCCAACATATTAATTATGACTTATGTGCCAAGTTTCATAAAATTTGGATAATCCTAAAGTCGTAAATGAGGAAAGAAAGAGAAAATGATATTTGATTTAATTAACCCATTAAAGGTTTCCAAAAGGCAAAACTATTTGGATATTCGGAAACTACATGTTTAATTTAACATATGTGCAAATTTTGGTTTAATTTGGATTATTCTAGAACCCCTAAATCAGGAAAGAGAATATACACAAATTAATTTAATTTCACTTTAATCGATTTTTCGATTTTCCTATCTTTGGGCTGTCACGTGGCCCATTTATTTCGGGTTTTATCGTGGCCCTTGGATGAGAATCCGATGGAGATGGAGTCATCTCCTACCTCCGTTAGGACTCTCTCGCGCGGCTACAGTAACGCGAGATTCCTCCGCATTTTTCTCTTCTATCTTTCCTTCTCGGTGATTTCTGATTTTCATTTTACCATCAGCGTTGCTTTCCGGTTTGGTTGAACCCTATTTTAGTAGTGTTTCCTTCGCTAGATCTCCCGGTCGGCTAGAACTTTCCTTTCCCTCCCCTGTTTTCTGGGTTTTGTTGATTCCTCGTGGAATCTGATCCCCGCTCCTATAAACAGGGCTCTTTCGACGAACTTTGAACCTCTAGTGACCTTTTGCAATCGCCGATTTGGTCTCGATCACCCTGCAACTCGCTTCCCCTACTCCATCTGCCTTCTCCGGCAGCTGTGCGTTCGACTGTGGGTTCTGGTGATCGTCGACACCTATTCTTTGCTTGGTTCGGTTCGCGGTGGTGTGGGCAAGCATCCAGTGCCTTCAATTCGTGCGTGGAGAAGGTATATTAGATTTGCCCCTTTTCTTCCACTCTCTGATCATTTTTGCAATTCTTCGTTAATAGATGTTTTCGTGGCGAGTGTTCTTGCTTTCTCGCTTCAGTTTTTCTCGACGAATCTCTTCCCGCGATTTCTTTGGTCTCTGATAGACTCCCTGGCATTGCCCAAGTTCCTCAGTTTCTGCTGTTTTGGGCGGAGGTACTAGTTCGAGCTATGGCTGACCGTTTTGGGTGTGTCTGGGTTCGTTGGGACCGTCGTCCTCTCGGGAACATAGTTCCTTTAGAAACCTTTGCCTAGTTTGCGCTAGATCTCAGTCTGGAGTTCGGAGTTCTTCTCCCTATTCCATGGTTTCGAGTGTTCCTCGTGAGGGAAACAAACTCCATGGTGGATTCCCCGCTTTGCCCTCATCTGTCGTTTTGTTTCAGTTTATCGACCAGCGGTATTTTGGTCTTTTCGCACCTTCCCCTTCCTTTTTACTTTGTGATTTGTTCTGCTGACTTGGCTTAAGTGAATCCCTGACGTGGGCGGCCCTGATTGGCCTATTCAGGTCCACGTGGATTTACTCTGCTTTGTATCTGCGATCGAATTAGTTGTAATTATCTGATTGGTCAGTAATTAAAAATGTATAACTAATTATCGGTTTATCAGAAAATTATGGAAAAATATTCGTTGGATTCATAAAAATGCAAGCTTTCGTTTGGTATTGGTTTTGTTTCCCGAATCTGATGATTTAAAAGGGTGATTTTATGGATCTAATTAAATAAGATAAAACTTGAATAATTCATAACTAATAATTTATAAGTCAGAAAAATATAATAAAATATGTTTTCGATTCGTAATAACATAACCTAAAATATGGAATAGTTTTCATAACCTAATTCACATAATAATAAAAAGGTAGTTTTTAGGGTTTGGTTTATGTATATGAAATTGACATAAAATCGGTATATGTGTTTATTAGGCTCTTTGGTGACCTAGTTTTGGATCCAGAAGTGCTTTGAACCTGTTGGACTTTTATTTGAGGTATGTTGTATCTCCTATTCATACATATTGAGCAATTCACCTATCTTATCTTTCTTTTGACTTTTGCCTACACATATCTATTCTCTTGTTATCATGGTTCATGTGAACTATCCTGATTATTGAGATTTTGGATAATCTTTTGAAATCTTATCTTGAGTTATGGAACATGATGATATTGTTGATGGTATCTACCACTATGATGTGGAAGTTTATTGATGTTTCATATGTTGACCATTGTGGAAAATCTTATTTGATGTTGACTATACTTTTCTACTTGCCTCTACAATTACCTGCTATGTGATTCAGTAACCCTAGAGTAGAATAATTGCATTGGTTTAGTCTCATTATAATTTGTGGCAACATTATGATATTTTGGATGGTGGATGTGTGATTCCCCAATCCAGGGCAGGATGTGTGATTCCTAGCCCATATTATATGAATTTGATGGTGGATGTGTGATTCCCCATGTTAGGGCAAGATGTGTGATTCTTGGCCCATGTCTCACCGGGTTCAAGATGTGTGATTCTTGACCATCATTGTATTTTATAATATTCTAGTGTTATGCTTATCTCACATTTATGCAGGATAGTGGTCATGATATGTGCATGTGGCACTTCTTTATTGTTTTACATATGGCAAGTATCTCTTTGGTTATGAATCTTATCTTTTATGCCCGTGTGGGTAGTCCTATTCTTTTTCATGGGAAGCATTCATACTTGATATCCTTATTGTCATATATTGCTCAAACTTTATTTTAGAATACACATACCAGCTTTTGCTGATATATTTCTCTTTTCTTCTTCTTTTGTGGGGTATGCTTCCAACCCCAGGATTAGATCGAGGAAAGTAGCTTCAACAACAACCTTGTATCCGATCTTTGGGAGGCTTGAAGAGGTGGTTAGATGACCCTCGGCTTAGTCCTTGGCTTTATGTTTAGTTTTTCTTTAGAACACCTTTTATGGTGGTGTGTTGTAAAGCTTTGTAAATGGTTAGATAATATTTCTTTTCCGCTGCTACTCATTGTGTAATGATACATACATGTTGAATGAATTGAACTCAATCCCTTTTGTGAAAAATTTTACGTGGTGTTTGGTTTTTAAGGGATGTGATCTTTTCTTTCTAGTAGAGGAGTGGTTTCACTTCTTTACACAAGGTGTGTCATCAAATCCTATGTTATCGATTTCTCAAACGAATATTTCCATCATCATGAATTTACAAATGAGATATCATTAATCTACAAGATTTCATGCATGGTTTAGTTTTCCCCAAGGTACGACGCTCATCAATAATAGTGTTCCCTATACCTCATTAGGTTTGAAATTAAGCATCTTATTCATCATGTTCTTCAATTTAAGATCCCAAGAGCATCGTCATATCGAGTTAATCATTTTTTATTTTTAGGTATGAAATTAAGCATTATATTCCCGACCATTCAAGTTAACATCTCAAGGCATCATCATATCAACTTCATGATTTCAAAGCTACATCTTTCATGTACGGTATTATTTCATATTTGGTCTAGCTTGTGAGAGTGGCTTATTGTACATGTATCAAAGTTTCAACTTAAGTAAGATTATTTTTTGTATCTTTCACTTTATGAGGAACAACATTATCATCAACATCGAGGTTTCATAATTATCTCACTTGTATCTAAGAAGAGCTTCAAAAGCTCAAGCCACTCCATCTATGTCCTATCTATGTCAAGGAAAAACATGATAACCACCAACATCTACCCATACCAAACTTTTTCCTAACATACCAAAAGAGAGAAACCACTAGATTTCTTTGCATCAATCCACTAACCTCACATGTCATGTACATCATATTTAGGGTCTTAGGACATCTCCCTCACCTATATAGTAAACATCATAGATCAAATGTCTCTCCTTCTAGGAATAGATCTTTTTATCGAAAATCTAGGGTTCAACATTTTCAAGGGACCACACACTATGTGACTCAAATCTCATACTTCAAAGAACAACAGTTAGGGACTCATCAGCATCTATTTAATTGTGCATGTTTTTCAACAATTACATATTTTGGACTTTAGGTACTATGACCTTCTCCCATGGCGGGTCGAATCATATCAAGAGTTCATCCTTTTCGTATGTCCCATGCTATAGGTCCTCCTTTATAAGGAGATTGAGGCATTTGTTGGTCTCAAACTATGTAACATATATATCATATCTCATCATTTACAAGACTAGCACAAGAAAACACGTCATCCCACTAGCTATGTTTAGCACATCAATCGAGTCGTATATGTCAAACATGGTGCTATATTAGATAGGGTGCACTATCAAATCATCTCATGTCATCAAGACATACTTGATCCATCCAAAAACAAACTTGAGTCATATCAACATCATCATCATTATCAATATCAATATCACCATCATTATCATCATCAACATCATCATCATCATCATCATCATCAGCTTAGGTTATCTAGGCTACTCACTGGACTAACCTTTATCATGGCTCTAGACAACTCTAGAGACTACATATGTCATCTAAACTCTATCATATGGACTTGATGTTGCGTCTCTTTCTCTTAGGATACATGGACACTTACTACCTTTCTGTGTGTGGTAACATTTTTCATATGTACATATACTAATACTTGAAATAGTTTTCTCCAATGTTTAAACAGGTGATGAAAACTACCATACTCCATTTGAATAAAACCAAAACCAAAATGAGTTACCACACTCATTGGGTAGTCTAGTACCATGACACCTAGAGAACTACAAAGAACATGATGCACACTTAAAATATGTGAAACAAGGCGGGTCAAGCACACGAGGTGTCGAGTACAGGGCTAAAAGATACATATACATAATAATTTGAAATGATTTGTAGAAGTAAACAAACAAGAATAAATAACTTAAGTTCTTAGAAAAAGGGGAGCCCATGTTTTATATCATTTTACTCCAATTATACCATCATATCATGTATTTATAAGGCCTTTGATCAACTTCCCATTGGAAGGATCCGAAAGGATGCTCAACATTAGCTAACCCTTCTATACATTAGGGACCTCGAGGCCATTGCTAAGAGATAACCCTATTTCAACATTGTATAATGGAGTTTTTATATTATGCTTACAAGTTATAAAACAACAAGACGAGACAAGCATCGAGTACATGCAAGAATACTACATGGCAATATTTGAGCCAATAAACAAGCATACATACATATCATTTTGCAAGCAATAAAGCCATAGTCATATAACTATTTAAAGCCTGTACCTGATTCAGAGATTCTTAAGTTACTTATCCTATACCATTTAGCACAAGCAACACCTAATTAACAACAAGATTGCATACATGTATTAGGTTCTCATCATTAACCCTAAAAAACTTCATTTTAGGGTTTTGGCCAAGTTAGCCTCATGGTTGGTTGATTACATGTTTGATGATCTTTTTCTATTTTAGATGTCAACATAAAGGGGTGGTTCAATTGTAAGTCATTTTGATGTTTCATATGGACATTACAAGGGTTAAGTCACTTATGCGCATACCTAGGTCATGTGACTCATAAAAGAGAAGCCATGATCATAATCTATCAAGAAATTATTTGGGGAAATACATGAGTTTAGATCAGCAAGATAGGGTATTATAAGTCACATTCAAAGTAGGGTGGATGTTCTCAAGTCTAGGCACTATAGTATTCCACATTAGTACCAACATATCAACATACATTCAATCATCAACATGGGTTACCTATTCTATCGAAATTCAACATGTGACCTAGGTAGGACATCCACACCAAAGTTATTGTAAGGGATAGACTATTCCCTGATTTGAGAGAGGAAGACAAGACAGAAGGATCCACATAAGCATTAAAGTGCAAGAACCACCATTAAAGGCACCAAGGTCACATTAGGCAAAAAAAATAGGACTTCAAACATAATAATAGAGAAATATGGTGGACCATAGTCATCAAAGTCACAACACATGATAATGTTACTAATTTCAAAGATATAAATAAGTTTCATGCACAAGATAGGTCAAACATAACACTTGAAGCAAGAGTAAAACATGCATTCCTATAAAAGGGGCATAACCATGCCCTTAGAGACATATGAGTAAACATAGTAAAAGGGTCACATGGGGAAGATATTATTGTCAAGAAGGGACATAGATAATTGATCTTTGAGGTTGATTAAGCATTAGTCCATCAATATGATGCAAGATTGTCAAGTGGGATCAAGGTATATCATTAACGTCAAAGTACAAGTCTCTTATGTGCACAAGATTCATACATGAGAAATATGAGTCATTAGTACCCTCTATAACTCAAAAATGGCAAGGAGATATTGATTTCATGATTAAGAGGGTGAAGGTCCACCAAGCTCTCAAGCTTGATCATAAAAGTACATTAAACATAGTCAAAGAAGGCCAAAGTTTGTATTTTAATGAATTAGGAAAATTAGAAGAAGAATTAGGGTTTGAAAATATGCCCAAGTAGTATAACTTCTCAAGAGGATCAATTTGATATATAATTTTTCCTAATTTGGCTTTAAGAGTTAAGAGATATGCATTTTATGAAACTTGAATCGAAAACTATAAAGAACTGAGTTGGGATGTTACATGCATTATTTTGTGATGGGGGCCAACTGTGGATCTTTTGATCAAATGGCCAAAAAGGTGCATGCTTGTTCTCCCTCATAGGAGTTCGATGGGCATTTCTTCCAGTCACCTCGTGTCATTCGTAGACACCACTAATCGCCCCCAAAGGCCAAGGGTCGCCACGAGTCACTCCCAGGTATATTACACTCTAGCATTTCAACCCACATTCCATTATGAACAACTAGATTTCTTTCATTGTTGTAAAAGATGAAATTATCATAGTATATGACATTTGATCTATATGATATTTAAAAAATATTGTTTTTCTTGAATGACATTGCTTATTTCCTTAAAATGAGTTTTGATTTTAAAATATAAATAAAGTTTTTGAATGACATCATTTGTTACATATATAACCTTAAATTAATAGAATTTCATAAATTCAAAATTTCCAAATAGAGAATTTTCAAAATGAAATTATTGTTATTTTTTAATTTTATCCCAAGTAGTTTCAAACCATTTTTCATTTCTATATGTCATGTAAACATAAGTACAAACCATATTACTCATTAAATCTTAGTGATACAATCTGATGTTCAATAGTGATATTGTTGTCTTATGCCATTGATTGACTTCGTTTACCTTAGAAGTTCTAGATAAAATATTATATGCCTATGTCTTTCACTTAAAATTTACATCTACATATTAACCTAATCAATGATCTACTCCCTAGCTATTATTTCTACTTGATGGATTTTCTTTCACTAAGAGAAAGCAAGTTCATGTCAGTTATTTTTTGGCACGGGAAGAAAGATAATGACTTGGATAACAAAAAGAGGAAGTTGCACGTACTTGTAAGTGATATAAGAGGATAAATAGTTGTGGATGGGTTTAAATTCCTAAATATTCCAACATTAGCTATTTGTTCCCAAGTTATTCCTACTTCTTACATAGGTTAATAGATACATATTCAAACTAATAGAGAGGTATGGCTTTTGTAACATCCCTGACCTGGGTTATGCTTTAACCCTAGGTGTTTTGCTTAATAAAGTTGATTAGATGCTTTCTCTTATCTTTTCAAAAGTAATTAAGGCTCAAGAGGAACTTATATTTCAATTTTAGTCCTTTTTGAACAATATTGAAAACAATGTTTTGATTGTTGTGGATTAAAGTGCAATTTACCCAAGTTGAAGGGTTAATTTGCAAATGTTACATGATAATATGTTCCTCATGTATTTAATCATCATGAGAATGAAGATGATGCAGAGGTATGGCCAGTGAAAGCCTGGGTACCAAGAAAGAGCTGATTAAACAATGTTTGTGTATTAAAACCTAGTTTTGGTGTAATGTGCAAATTACCCAAAACTGAGGATTCTGTATGCAAATTACCACTTAGAAATGGTCCCTACTATTTCTGGGGATCATGTATAGCAAATAAAATTAGAGGGGCGTCTCATTTGTACCTCCTTAAAGGAGAGAGAATCTTGATATTAAAATAATCAAAATTTAAGCATAATTGAAACCTAATTCAATTTAATGCAAAAATAATTATATTAATTGGATTGCCCTTCAACCAAAATTGAAATGGTTGAAAATAAATATATGTGTACGTCCTTGTGCTTTGCAAAGGCAACGAAATATCCTAAGGAGGTGAAGACTCCACTCACATTATTATAAGAAAAAGAAATATCCACTAACTTATGAATATTAATATTATAAGGGTTAAGGTGCTTAATTTGCTTTTCTTTAAATCATCGATAATTGAAGGGAATAAGAGGCAAAGAGGATAGCCTCGTCTCTAAGGAAGAGAAGGGGGCAAGTGGAAAGAAAAAGGAAGAGATAATTCCTACTTTCTCTCTCTTAATTGAATTTTTAATAAAATTCACATATATGCTCCTTTATCCATAGAATGAAAGGGTAATTTCGAATCCACTTCTTCTCTTTGCTTGCAAAATGACCTTGCGAGCTTTGAAGGACCAGGAGGACGACCTCCAACCTGTTGGTAAGCTTCTTGACTTCCTTTCACCTTGAATTCATGGTGGAAATCATAAAATAATGCATGATTTCTTCTTATCTCGATCCCATCTTCAATTCTAACCATTCCTTTTCACTCAAAGCTTGAGGACAAGCCTTGGAATAGTGAAAGGAGTTGAATCCACAATTGTTGACGTGAGCTTGGATCTTTGAAGCTCAATTGGAGGTGGGTTTTATAACTTGAACCCCTCTACATTGTTATTCAACTATCAATCTTGCAATTTCATTGATTCCTTCATCTTCTTGATTAATTGTTTGTTGTAATTGGTAAATTTATGAAATAAGAAGTACTATAAGTTACAGGGACGAAGGTAGATGATGATGACATTATCTTGGACACTTTTTGTGGCAACACATTCCATTATCACACAAACAACGAGGTGTTACATGAAAACGTGCGGAAAACACCATAAACCACAAATTACCAAAAACACGAGTTAATTAAAACTGATTGCAGAAAGTAGATAAACCAAGAAGCTATTACATTTAGGTCTTCATCCTGTAAGGAAACAAGTTATATAAAAACATTTACAAGATGGATACGTGTCCACAGCTTAGGAGATCAGATGTCTTGCCATCTCATGAGTTCATCACATGTTATACATACATAACGGCCCACATCCGGCCAGTAACAGGATATACAAAACATCATTGGCTATACATCGTGAAACAACGTAAAAATGCCTCCAAGGAGCTCAGAGTATAGGGATGACTCTAGACTCTACTGCAAAACAACCAAAACAGCAGCATGTCCATCTCTTGCCTTCTAAAAAGGTTACAAACCAGCTGGGTGAGACACACAGTCCCAGTGAGAAACATAACTTCCCACCAAAACTACAAAACCATAGAAGGATTAAAGCAACAATCAGCAGATAACTGATAAAAGGTATAAAAAGAGCAGTCTATATAGCAAGGCTATTCATACCATCCATCTTACCAGATGTACGAAAGGCATTGCACCAAAGATCTCTGTATGGAACATGATTGACAAGATAAGATTTATAAGATCTTACCACATAACACAAGGATGTATAAGTAATTGCAAGTATAACAAGATTAACTATGCAAGCAAGGCCTCAACCAATGTTCCGTGTTTTGCTATAAGCAGTAGATACTATTCGACTAGATTACATATTATTATGCCCTGAGGAAGTGAGTCATACCGCTTAAATCCAACCTCCGGTTGTGAAACCCAAGCTGGTGCCATACAAGGTCAATGGAAGAGCCGAACTCCGTGACCTCCCACCTTGTGGTCAGTGCACGAGTACAACACAAGCAGGACCGCAGTCTCATGCTTAAGTGGCCTCAGCCATAGGGTCAGGCTACCCTCTGCCTAGCCCGCCTCGGTATAGGTATCGACGCTAGTGAAACTGAGCCACAGGCTTGTTCACCGTGCTCTGAGCCATGAATGCATTCATGCACCCGTATCACATATCCTGAGCCATGGGCCTATTCACCATGCTCTTATCATATTGAGCTACGGGCCTGAATCCACACTCTGGAGTCTACAACCGAAGTTGTACTCATACCTCCTCATTTTCGGCTAGGAGAAACCACACATATTCAATAATATGCACTTCCAGGTTAACCCGCAGGAGAACCTATTTCACCATCACCAGCTCCTGGCGATGATGGTTCTATGGCCAGAGCAAACTACATGATATGTTCCACTGTGATTAGTTAGTATATTTTTTATGGATTGCAAGATTCAACCAATTTGTATAACATGCAAACAAGAACAAGAATACATAACATGAAACTCAACATCATCCTTTTACTGTCATCAACATCATCCTGATCCATCACAAGGATCCAACATTACATGTTACCACTTGGCCTCTTGCCAACCATCTAGATCCATCTCAAGGATCATCACATAGCCAGGGGATCTCAATCCCTCATCACATAGTGCCACTGCCTCTCAAGGCTTACATCATCACCATGGGATAGCAATCCCAGATCATCATTAGAGGATAGCACCTCATCAAGGCACTTTAGCCAAACTCAAGTTCTCAGACCAAAACACATCATGCATGTTATTTCATCATCAAGAGTAACCATCAGAGCAGTGTTACTCAAACATATATACCTCATAGCCCCTTACCTGGCTATGCATCTGTACCTACATGGTTAGTATGCACAATCATCATGGATTATCAGAAGAGTTATATTATCAACACAGGGTAGTACTGATGATTATATACTTTATCATTCATGCCTCAACCTGTGATCATAGACATATGTCATATCATCATGCAAATCTTCTTACATGGTTATCATTAACTCAGTGTTATACATATAATTCAAGATGGTCATAAACGCATGTAAAGTCATGTTAAAATATATAGATGTGATCTATTATATCTACTATCAAGAATGTCAAGGATCACTATCATAAACCAACAGTGATAGCATGAAACAAGATCTATCATATCAGTTTACCATATAAGGAACAAGGCCCTCACTAGAAACACCCACTACCCTCACCAAAGATAGTATCGGGCAGGGTACTCTCCCCTATCGTCCAAGGTACTCTAACCTCATATCGGTCAAGCAACTAGCAGGGGGGTAACAGCTACCACCTCAGGGTATATTGGGCAACCCTAGGTGTCGCGCACCTCATGTGTCGTGCGACGCTATGTCGTGAAACCATATGTGTCGTGCACTTCAGTGTCGTACAACACTCCATCAGGCATCCATGAGCAACGGCTAGGGATACTATGTGACAGTCTGTCGGGCATCACTACTAAGTCATGATGCCCAACACTGAGGTAGCCACTAAGCTCTATAACGTCCAAGATATAACGGCTCTAGGCTACCATCACAGATCAAGTGTATCGGGAAACACCACTCAACAAGGAGTAACACCCAAAAGATGCAACTCAAACGGGTGACAAAGGAACCTATCATGCAACAAGGCGAAGACTGTGGTGTGACGCCCGACACAAGACCAGACCACATGCTCAAGACGTTCAAGGTGTGAAAGCACCAAGAAACCACCTGAACAAGGTGTATCAGGCAGGGCATTCAGCCAGGTGTGACGCCTGACGCACACACAAGGCAGGAAACAAGGGTAACTCCCAACACAACCTTCTCAAGCCAACCAACACTCTAGATCAAGAGGGGTATCGGGAAACGTCAACTATCAGCCAAGATGTAACTCCACAAGGTCATCATCAACCTCAAGCACATGGGCACCAAAACCCTAATGGATCAAGAAGATGGCTCACCTCTCAACAACCAAGAGAGAGGGGTCTTGCACAACTCGTATCACCAATAGGGCAACATAAGGACCAACTCTAACAAAGGTCCACAACCACCACAAAGCTCACCTCTCGAATCCATGGTGAGAGAAGGGTGTTTCTCAAGCCACTAGAACACAAGCTCACCTCTCAACTCAAATGAGAGAGGAGTATTGCTAATCTTACTAGAGTTCAAGCTCACTTCTCTAGACCAAGGAGGGAGAGGGGTGTTGCTCAACAAGAAACCCTAGAACATAGTTCGGACAACAAGAACATCTTAAGAAAGAAACCAGACTAGCAACATACATAGCCGATCATAAGCAACATACAAACAATAACATAGAAGATGGTAATATAGTTAGTGTTAGGAGTTATGTAACCCGCCTTAAGAAACTCCAAGCTCCAAGCCCTAAGCTCCACCAAAAGAAGAAAGCAAGGCACTCTAGGGTTCGGCCACCACTAGAGGAAGAAGGAGACTCTGAGAAGGATCGATCACCAAGCTTGCAAAGGAAGAGGGGGGTGACGTGCACTGAGGGAGAGGGAGATTAAGGAACTAAAGTGATCCTTAGCAAGAGAAAGGAAGCACATATATAGAAGAGGATGTAGGAGAAACCAAGGTAAGACAAGGCAAGGTGTCGCCCACCTAGGGTCACTTGTCCATGTGCAAAGCCACCACTTTGACATGCCCTAACCACATGTCCAAGGCCATTGCCACATGCAAGCATCAAGCACCAAGTGTCCACTAGTAGTGACACAAATGAGGTCAAAGAGGGTCAAAGGGTCCATGGGCGACACACCTCCACACCATGGGCGACACAACTCAGGCCAACACACACCCTAGGCGACACACCTAGGCCGACACAAGGCTCACTTGCCCGACACAAGGTCCAACCAAGCAAAGGCAAGGCACAACAAGGCCCAACAAGCTCAACCAAGCCCAAGGCAGCTCAAGCAATGAGCCCAACCCTTCCTCTCAACACTAGAGAAAGAAAGGAGAGGGAGGAACACCTCACAAGGTGACAAACTTGCCCACAAACCCTAGACTGGGTTAATTGCAAGTAGCACCTCCAACTCTCAACAAAGCACCAACAAACCCTAATCACCACTAAAGGTGATTAGCAAGCAACTAAGCACCAGGGTTAAGCAAAGCAATCAGGATAAGCCCTAAACGGAGGTTAGGGTCCTTACAAGCTATAATCCTCTATAAGGGGATTTCACCCTCGAAATCTGATAAGAAAAGTGAGGGATACTTCCTCCTCATCTCTTCCTCAAGCTCCCATGTGGCTTCCTCAACTCCACGATGATGCCAAAGAACCTTCACCATAACCAGGTCCTTCCTCTTCAGCTTCTTTACTCTCTTGTCAAGGATCATCACAGGACCTTTCTCATTGGTCACATCTTCATCAAGCTCAACTTCGATTGGCTATATCACTGTTCATGTATCTGGATGACTTTTCTTCAGCATACTGACATGGAACACTGGATGCAACCTGTGCAACTCTGGTGGCAACTCTAACTCGTAAGCTACCTTGCCCATACGTGCTATGACTGGGTATGGCCCCATATATCGGGGTGCTATCTTACCCTTCTGGCCAAACCTTAGCACACCTTTCCACGGCAAGACTTTAAGATACACTTTGTCTCCTACCTGGAACTCCAAAGGTCATCGACGATTGTCTCTGTACAACTTCTTCCTGTCTTGTGCCGCTTTCAACTATTTTTGTGTCACTTTGATCTTTTCTATTGTCTATTGTACTAAGTCAGGACCCAAAAGCTGATATTCACCAGACTCATACCAACACAATAGAGATCTGCACTTCCTGCCATATAAGGCCTCATAAGGAGCCATGCCAATGCTCCGCTGATAACTATTATTGTAAGCAAACTCTATCAAACTGAGGTCTATATCCCAACTGCCTAGGAACTACAAAACACAAGCTCAAATGAGATCCTCCAAAGTCTGAATAGTCCTCTCACACTGTCCATCTGTCTGTTGGTGGAAGGCAGTGCTGAACCTCAACTGTGTTCCCAACACTTTGTGCAACTGTTCCCAGAAACGACTCGTGAACTGGGGACCTCTGTCAGAAACTATTGTCGCTGGTACACCATGCAAACATACTATCTCATCTACATATACTCGAGCGAGCTTCTCGGTTGTATACATTGTCTTTACATGTATGAAATGGGCAGACTTCGTCAATCTGTCCACTGTTACCCAAATGGAATCACGATTCCTAGTTGTCCTGAGTAGGCCGACTACGAAATCCGTGGTTATATGATCCCATTTCCACTGTGGTATCAGTAGGGGTTGCAACGTACCTGTCGGCTTCTGATGCTCAACCTTGACTTGCTGACATACCGCACACCTAGCCACAAACTCGGCTACATCTTTCTTCAAGCCGGGCGACCAATATAGGTCCTTCAGATTATGGTACATCTTGGTGACTCCTGGATGCATAGCATACATCGATGTGTGTGCTTCCTCGAGCACTAGATTCCTCAGATTATCAGCATCGGGGACCACCATCCTATCATGATAGCAGACTAGTCCATCCTCGGACTCATGGAACCCATCACGCTTTTTGCTGCCGAACTCTAACTTGATCATCTGCACTGTATCATCTGTTTGTTGTGCATCTTTGATTTTCTATCTCAGTACAGGCTTGACTTGCATATGTGCTAAAAGTCCAGCTAACAAGGAAACTTCCATCTGCACATTCATCTTTCGCAAAGAAATAAGCATATCCCGTTTATGGCATACCAAGGAACTCAACTGTGCCTTCTTTAAAGAAAAAGAAGAAGACTTTCGGCTAAGAGCATCGACTACCACATTTACTTAACTAGGATGATACTCGATCATGCAGTCGTAATCATTGATTAACTCCATCCATCGTCGATGTCGCATGTTTAGCTCATTCTGCAAAAAGATGTACTTCAGATTTTTATGATCTATAAAGATCTGACACACTTCCCCGTAAAGATAATGTCTCCAAATCTTTAACGTATGAACCACTGCTGCCAACTCCAAGTCATGAGTCAGATAGTTCTCCTCATATTTCTTAAGCTGTCGAGAAGCAAAAGAAACCACATGATTATCCTGCATTAGCACACAACCTAAAGCTTTCTTGGAAGCATCACAGAAAACAATATAGCCCTTCCCAGGCTCTGGCAGGACTAACACTGGAGCACTAGTCAGCTTCTCCTTCAAACTTTGAAAAGCTTGCTAACAACGGTCATTCCAGACAAAAGGTACATCCTTTCTAGTCAACTTTGTCATCGGTAACACAATCGTACTGAAGTCCTTGATAAACCTTCGGTAGTATCCTGCTAAACCCAGGAAACTATGAACTTCTATCGGCATCTTCGGCTGCTCCCATTCTGCAACAGACTCCACCTTCTTTGGGTCCACTTTAACTCCTTCTGCAGATATCACATGACCCAAGAAAGTTACTTCTTCCAACCAAAACTCGCACTTACTGAACTTGGCATACAACTGATGTTGGCGAAGAAGAGTCAATGCTATTCGTAGATGTCGCTCATGCTCTTGTCTGTCCCGACTATAGATTGATACGTAATCTATAAAGACTACAAAAAACTGATCTAGGAATGCACGAAACACTATGTTCATCAAATCCATGAAAGTAGCAGGTGCATTGGTTAGCCCGAACAACATAAACACAAACTCAAAGTGACCATACCTCATCCTAAAAGCTGACTTTGGTATGTCATCCGCCTTAATCCTCAACTGATGATATTCGGACCGTAGATCAATCTTTGAAAACACTATAGCAGCGCGCAACTGATCAAACAGATCATCTATCCTCGGCAACGGGTACTTGTTCTTGATCGTGACCTTGTTCAACTGCCGGTAGTCTATATATAGCCGCATCGATCTGTCCTTCTTCTTAATGAACAACACCGGAGCACCCCAAGGTGATGTACTCGGTCGGATGAAACCTTTCTCCAGCAACTCTTGTAACTGCTTCTTAAGCTCTGCCATCTCTACTGGAGCCATCCTATACAGTGTCTGTGCGACTGGTTGTGTTCCTAGAACTAGATTGATCTCGAAATCAATCTCTCAGGGTGGAGGAACACCGGGGAACTCATCGGGAAACACATCCGCAAACTCTCAGACAACTGTCACCTCCTCCAGGCTAGGACCTTTTGCCTTAATATCCACCACGTGAGCTAAGAATGCCTTAAATCCTTGCCGTAGCAACTTCTCTGCCACCATAGCCGACACTAGACATGTTGGAAGAATCTTCCTATCTCCTTGGAAGATCCACTTCTCTCCATCATCATCAAACACAACCTGCTTGGATCCACAGTCAAAAACAACCTTATACCTCTCCAAGGTATCCATCCCAAGGATCACATCGAAACCATGCATATCAAGTGGTATAAGATCCACTTGTATACCGTGTCCCGAAAAAGATAAGACACAAGATGGACACTCTTCTCGAAGCATAGAGGAACCATCAAGAGGGGTTTCTAACAATAAGCTATCAGGTAAACGATAGTTTTCAAGCATACTATAGGCGATAAAAGAGTGTGTAGCACCCGGGTCAACCAGAACAGATATAAAGCAAGAAGAAGACATATCATAATGAAATAACTCCATCTGACCTGTCACCACTCGCGGGTTGACTATCGCCTCCAGATGACTCATAGCATAGAATCGAGCTGTTGCTTGCTGTCCACGTCCTCTGCTTCCTTGAGCAGACGATCCCGTGTGCGAATCTTGACCGCGTCCTCACCCTCTGCTACTACTAGGTTGCAGTCTATCTAACCCTCATTGATTCTGCCTTAGTTGTTGCATCACTTCAACATCTCTACTCGGGCAATTTGACCTGAAATGCCCAATCTGACCACAAAGATGGGATGACTGGTCTCGCTGTTGTCGGCTAGACGTCCCTATCACTGCCATAGAAGTTGTACTATGTGCCTTCTATGGTGAAGAAACATAACCTCTTCCCTTACTAGGAGACCACTGCGATGGTATACTAGAACCTCTCATTACAGAAGGTGTTGAAAACCTTGGCTTCTTGAAGCCACCAAACCTCTATCCCTAGAACTTAGTAGGCCTCTTCTTAGACATGGATTCTCTTTTCTCCTTAACTGGCCACTCGATCCTCTGGACAGATTCCACAAACGTAGCAAACCGCTCTCTGTTCTCCAACACAGAAGCAGGTGTTGTCAGCTCAGCACTCAGGCCTTTCTCAAAACGTCTGATCTGCTCTTCATCTGTCGTTGCCATATGAGGACAAAACCTCAGTAGATCCATGAACTTGGCCTCATACTCAGTGATGTTCATCGTTCCTTGGCGCATGTGCTCAAACTGGTTGATCTTCTCATCCAGATACATCTTCAGAAAGTACCTACTGACGAACTCACGCCGGAAAACCTCCCAACCGATCGCCTCACTGGGTCGCTTCTCCTCCTCGATGGTCCACCAGTGACCAGCACTACCCTTCAGAAGGTATACAACATGCTTGACTTTGTCTGCTTCGGGGATGTCGAGGATCTGGAAAGCCTCCTCAAGACTTGTCAGCCACATATCTGCATCCGCTGGATCAGCCGTCCCAGCATAATCCGAAGCTCCGACTTGGCGAAGCCGCTCAAAGTTTTTCCCAATGCCCGATGTTTCACCATGGGGAGCATGTGCTCTCGGCAGAGGCATTGGAAATCTTTCTACCATGAGATTCATCATAGCCATCATCTGCCCCATAAGCTGTTGATAAGTAGGTTTTTCAAAAATGGCTGGGTCAGGTTGGGGGACCTCAAGCACCCGATCTCCATGTGCCTACCCTATAGCTCCATTAACTGATGCAGCATCGCTGTTCTCAGCATCGTGTGCTTCATGGTTTCCAGACATCTTGGCCTTTTCTTCCACTGAGGGCAGAAGATGATTGTAAGAAAATATAGAAAACTCACAAGAACAGACATGACCTAGTCCTAAATCCCTGTAGACTTAGCGAACCTAGAGCTCTGATACTAAAAACTAGTGGTAACACATCCCACTATCACACAGACAGTGAGATGTTACGTGAAAACGTGCGAAAAGCACCATAAACCACAAATTACCAAAAACTCGAGTTAATTAAAACCTATTGCAGAAAGAAGATAAACCAAGAAGCTATTACATTTAGGTCCTCATCCTACAAGGAAACAAGTTATATAAAAACATTTACAAGATGGATACATGTCCACAGCTTAGGAGATCAGTTGTCTTGCCATCTCATGAGTTCATCACCTGTTATACATACATAACGGCCCACATCCGACCAACAGTAGGATATACAAAACATCATCGGCTATACATCGTGAAACAACGTCAAAACGCCTCCAAGGACCTAAGAGTACAGGGATGACTCTAGACTCTACTGCAAAACAACCAAAACAACATCATGTCCATCTCTTGCCTTCTACTACTCGTCTTGCTGCTCGACCGCAACTCCGCGACCACCACCACGTCTAGCTCGAACACCTAAAAAGGTTACAAACTAGCAGGGTGAGACACACAGTCCCAGAGAGAAACATAACTCCCCACCGAAACCACAAAACCATAGAAGGATTAAAGAAATAATCAGCAGATAACTAATAAAAGGTACAACAAGAGCAGTCTATATAGCAAGGCTATTCATACCATCAAGCTTACCAGATGTACGGAAGGCATTTCACCAAAGATCTCTTTATGGAACATGATTGATAAGATAAGATTTATAAGATCTTACCACATAACACAAGGATGTATAAGTAACTGCAAGTATAACAAGATTAACTATGCAAGCAAGGCCTCAACCAATGTTCCGTGTTTTGCCTTAAGCAGTAGATACTATTCGGCTGGATTACATATTATTATGCCCTGAGGAAGTGAGTCGTACCGCTCAAATCCAACCTTCGGTTGTAAAACCCAAGTCGGTGCCATACAAGGTCAATGGAAGAGCCAGACTCCATGACCTCTCACCTCGTGGTCAGTGCATGAGTACAACACAAGCAGGACCGTAGTCTCATTCTTAAGTGGCCTCAGCCACATGGTCAGGCTACTCTCTTCCTAGCCCGCTTCGGTACAGGTATCGTCGCTAGTAAAATTGAGCCACGGGCCTATTCACCGTTCTCTGAGCCATGAACGCATTCATGCTCCCATATCACATATCCTGAGCCATGGGCCTGTTCACCATGCTCTTATCATATTGAGCTACGGGCCTGAATCCACACTCTGGAGTTTACAACTGAAGTTGTACTCATACCTCCTCATTTTTGGCTAGGAGAAACCACGCATATTCAATAATATGCGCTTCTAGGTTAACCCACGGGAGAACCTGTTTCACCATAACCAGCTCCTGACGATGATGGATCTATTGCCAGGGAAAACTACATGATATGTTCCACTGTGATTAGTTAGTATATTTTATATGGATTGAAAGATTCAACCAAGTTGTATAACATGCAAACAAGAACAAGAATAAATAACATGAAACTCAACATCATGCTTTTACTGTCATCAACATCATCCTGATCCATCATAAGGATCCAACATTACATGTTACCACTTGGCCTCTTGCCAACCATCTAGATCCATCTCAAGGATCATCACATTGGCAGGGGATCTCAATCCCTCATCACATAGTGCCACTACCTCTCAAGGCTTTCATCATCACCATGGGATAGCAATCCTAGATCATCATCAGAGGATAGCACCTCATCAAGGCAATTTAGCCAAACTCAGGTTCTCAAACCAAAATACATCATGCATGTTATCTCATCATCAAGAGTAAACATCAGAGTAGTGTTACTCAAACATATATACCTCATAGCCCCTTACCTGGCTATGCATCTGTACCTACATGGTTAGTATGCACAATCATCATGGATTATCAGAAGAGTTATATCATCAACATAGGGCAGTACTGATGATTATATACTTTATCATTCATGCTTCAACCTATGATCATAAACATATGTCATATCATCATGCAAAGCTTCTTACATGCTTATCATTAACTCAACGTTATACATATAATTCAAGATGGTCATAAATGCATGTAAAGTCATGTCAAGAAATATATATGTGATCTATTATATCTACTATCAAGCATGTCAAGGATCACTATCATAAACCAACCGTGATAGCATGAAACAAGATATAGCATATCGGTTTTCCATATAAGGAACAAGGCCCTCCTTGGAAACACCCACTACTCTCACCAAAGATAGTATCATACAGGGTACTCTCCCCTATTGTCCAAGGTACTCTAACGTCATATCGGCCAAGCAACCAACAGGGGGGTAACGACTACCACCTCAGGGTATATCGGGCAACCCTAGGTGTCGCACACCTCATGTGTCGTGCAACGCTATGTTGTGCACTTCGGTGTCATGCAACGCTCCGTCGGGCATCCATGTGTAACGGCTAGGGATACTATGTGACACTCTGTCGGGCATCACCACTAAGTCATGATGACCAGCACCGAGGTAGCCACAAAACTCTATAACGTCCAAGATATAACGGCTCTAGGCTACCATCACAGATCAGGTGTATCGGGCAACACCACTCAACAAGGATTAATGCCAAAAAGATGCAACTCAAACGGGTGACAAAGGAACCTGTCGTGCAACAAGGTGAAGACTGTGGTGTGATGCCGGACACAAGACCAGACCACACGCTCAAGACGTTCAAGGTGTGAAAGCACCAAGCAACCACCTGAACAAGGTGTATCAGGCAGGGCATTCAGCCAGGTGTAACGCCCGAGGCACACACAAGGCAGGAAACAAGGGTAATGCCCAACACATCCTTCTCAAGCCAACCAACACTCTAGATCAAGAGGGGTATCAGGCAACGTCAACTATCGGCCAAGATATAACTCCACAAGGTCATCATCAACCTCAAGCACAAGGGAACCAAAACCCTAATGGATCAAGAAGATGGCTCACCTCTCAACAACGAAGAGAGAGGGGTCTTGCACAACTCTTATCACCAATCGGCCAACATAAGGACCAACTCTAACAAAGGTCTACAACCACCAAAAAGCTCACCTCTCGAATCCATGGTGAGAGAAGGGTGTTGCTCAAGCCACTAGAACACAAGTTCACCTCTCAACTCAAACGAGAGAGGAGTATTGCTCATCTTACTAGAGTTCAAGCTCACTTCTCTAGACCAAGGAGGGAGAGGGGTGTTGCTCAATAAGAAACCCTAGAACATAGTTAAGCCAACAAGAACATCTTAAGCAAGAAACCAAACTAGCAACATACATAGCCGATCATAAGCAGCATACAAACAATAACATAGAAGATAGTAATATAGTTAGGGTTAGGAGTTATGTAACCCGCCTTAAGCAACTCCAAGCTCCAAGCCCTAAGCTCCACCGCAAGAAGAAAGCAAGGCACTCTAGGGTTCGACCACCACTAGAGGAAGAAGGAGACTCCAAGAAGGATCGATCACCAAGCTTCCAAAGGAAGAGGGGGGTGACGTGCACCAAGGGAGAGGGAGACTAAGGAACTAAAGGCATCCTTAGCAAGAGAAAGGAAGCACATATATAGAAGACAAGGCAAGGAGTCTCCCACCTAGGGACACTTGTCCATGTGCAAAGCCACCACTCTAACATGCCCTAACCACATGTCCAAGGCCATTGCCACATGCAAGCATCAAGCACCAAGTGTCCACTAGTGGTGACAAAGACGAGGTCAAAGAGGGTCAAAGGGTCCATGGGTGACACACCTCCACACCATGGCCGACACACTCCCATGGGCGACACAACTCAGGCTGACAAACACCCTGGGCGACACACATAGGCCGACACAAGGCTCACTTGCTTGACACAAGGTCCAACCAAGAAAAGGCAAGGCACAACAAGGCCCAACAAGCTCAACCAATCCCAAGGCAGCTCAAGAAACGAGCCCAACCCTTCCTCTCAACACTAGAGAAAGCAAGGAGAGGGAGGAACACCTCACAAGGTGACAAACTTGCCCACAAACCCTAGACTGGGTTAATTGCAAGTAGCACCTCCAGCTCTCAACAAAGCACCAACAAACCCTAATCACCACTAAAGGTGATTACCAAGCAACTAAGAACCAGGGTTAAGCAAAGCAATCAGGATAATCCCTAAATGGAGGTCAGGGTCTTTACACTTTTGCCAAGGAATTCCTATTCCATTAGGTTTCAAGAAGTTGTCCTTTCAGTTTCAACAAAACCGTTTGGAATTAAATAGTTTCATCAAACTGTTAGGAACTAAACGGTTTCAAACCGTTTGGAAGAGTTGACCACAGTTGACCATTTGGAGATTTGATTCTAATGATGATGGTTGATGACCCATTTAATTTAATTTATTAATTCCAAAGGGTTCATTAGTTGAGGGTTCATCAATTACCAAACCCTGATCGGGTTAAGTGCTGAATTTCAAATTGATTGATTTAGATTTTTGGGTTGATTAACCCAAACGGTCTCAAGCCCATTTGGGGGTCACCCAAATGGTCTCAAAACCATTTGGATGTCAACAAGACCATTTGGAGGTCTAGGGTTGAGTAATTGATGGTCCAGAGATACCAAATTGAAATGCAATTAAATGTTGAATTGATAATCAATCCAATGATCTAAACCCTAATAAAATTTCACAAAATCCAAGGATAGGATGGGGCAAACGGTCTCAAGACTGTTTGGAGGTCATCCAAATGAACTCAAGACCGTTTGGGGTCAGGTCATATCAAAAATTTGATGATGATTCATTAATTTCAATTGAATCAATTCCACAATGTTGATCAATGATGGTTCCTCGATTTCAAAGCCCTAATTGAAGGTTCTTGTATAGAAATCCTAGATCAATTGGGGTTCAAAACCCTAATTAATGGTCCAATTGAAGGATGATTCAATATTTCATTTGATGAAGGAGTTAAGGATTCAATTGTTGATCAATTCATCTATTGAAACCATGAATTGTTTATGTGTTGATGGGACTTTTTGGTCCATTCGGTTTTTAGAGGGTTTGGTCCAAACGGTTTCAAGACCATTTGGATACCCAAAGTTCAATCAGTTTCAACACCTTTCTTATCCAATCGGTTTCAAGGGAAATTTTCCCAAATGGTTTTCTACCAATTGAATTATGAGAACTAAGACCATTTAGGGTCTAATTAAATAAATATTTTGAAGATCAACATGGTTAATCCATTTGGATATCTCATATAATTGAAGGTCCAATATGGTTAATCTATTTGGATACCGAATGCATTTGAAGATTTAATTGGTTAATCCCATTGATCACCTAATGTAATTGAAAGTTTAATTGGTCAATTCTTTTAGATTCCTCATATAATTGAAGGTTCAATTGATCAAATATTTTGGAGACTTGATGTACTTAGATAATTGATACTCTTAGTGGGATTAATTATTGATGCATAATGATGTAATAATTCAATACATCATGCTAACCATAAATGCATGTATTTGAATAAAGAGTAGGCTCAATCTGATCAAGAATTGAGTAGTGGACATCCCGAGTAGGATGAGAGAGAAAGATTCATACATGAATGATAATGTAGCAATTAAGTCTAAAATAAGCAAATGATGTGATATACAATTAGGGTATGATCCTTGATAAACAGATCATAAAATTCTAATTGAGAAGATTATTTAATTAAAACCCTAATTTAGGGCAAGTTTGAGTGAAACCATAAACTAGGAGGATGATGTGAAATGAATTTAGGGTAATGACATGAGTAACCCTAATTCATGGTATCCTGATGATAAACCCTAATTAGGATGAATAGTAAACCCTAATTATGGGTAATGGAATATGAAACACTAATTGGGAGGAATAGTAAAACCTAAGCCTAAATTGGGTGTTAGTATATGATAATCCTGATGTGATGTGAATGTAAACTCTAATTCTAAAATAGGGTGAAGGTATGTGAAACCCTAATTTTGGGTTATATTATATAGAATGAAACTCTAACCTTGGACAATGAATGATAAATCATTGGTCCTAATTGTGCAAAGGAAATGAGTAACCCTGATTATCATGAAATGGGAAACCCTAACCCTGGTAAGGGAATAGTGGTGTTACCCTTGAATATCATGGAACTGAAATATGATTGATATATCTGTTATCATGTTGGCTAACCATGCAGGCATCCTGAGATTATGAACATAGCCAGGTATGAGCTATGATGCTTTATTCATTGAAAATTATTCATTGGGCCTTGTGTGCCATAATATACCTTGTTGCTTAGTAAATGGTAACAAGAGAGTTAATGAGACTCAAGTGCCATAAGAGATGCTTTTGTAGCAAGTATCATCTTTACCTTGGTCAAATGACTTGAAGGTGATAATTACCTGAAAAGTGGTAACTGTGCTCAGTGATGAGCTAAGGGTTTGAATACTCAGATCCATATAATTATGCTATTGAGATTGTGAAGGGATGATAATTCCTAGTATTGAAATGAGGGACTGAGATCCCAATGTCTTATAAAGACTGAGAAGTAACTGATGAAAATAGTACATGTTTCTTGTTGCACTTGTCCTAATAAGTTATGTTTGAAAACTTGGCTGATGTTAAAAGAATATGATAATGTACTTAATTCATCAAGTGATACCATAGAATGTAGTTGCCTTGACCACAGATCCATCAGTGTCAGAATTAGCTGAATGGTGAAACGAGTTTTACTCAGAACACATATTTTTTAATATTTGGGGTAATTGGGAAAATATATCCTTATGCCCCATAGGAATGGCTACGGGCTATGTCCTATGTATAGGATTGGTTTCGGACCATTCCCCAATAAGAGTATGGCTACGGGCCATAACTTCTCAATATAATGCCAAGTATTGGCTGCGGGCCATAACCCTGAAGAGAGTATATGCTACGGGCTATAACTCTATAGCGAGGATGCCAATATACCCTGGCAAGCTAATTGTAGTTTGACACATGATATCTCTACTAAAGTAGTCTCGTACTGACCGAGACAGATGAGGTCATGGAATCCGGCTCTCCCATTGACCTTATGTGGTATCGATGCTTTACATAATCGGGGTTGGTTGGAGTATGAGTGGTATATCTCATCTCCTCAGGGCTTAAGATTGTTAGTAAAAGTCTTGTATATATGTAAATAGAGTCCTATGTGTCGTCTTTGTACTCTCAAGTCCTAGGAGATAGTGTATTATAATCGATCTGACATTTTGTCATGATGCCTCGAGGATTTTGTTACTTGAACTTTTGATAACGCAAATGATCTATATATATATATATTCCTCGAGAAGAAATGATACAGAGAATGTACTATGTGAACTAGGATGTGAATGTGATATGATGGTTCTTGTTGAAAGAGTTTTCTAGAGAATGGATCTCCTTACAAAAAGTTTTAATTTTTAGTGATTTTCAGTAATCCGATGTTAGTGATCACTTATGCATTAATTAATCTTGTTTTTAGAAGTTGGACACCAAAAATTTAGTGGTATCGGAGCTCTAGGTTTGCTGAGTCTACAAAGACATAGGATTAAGGTCGTTGAGTCTGTTCTAATGTTTTCCAATTTATCTAATAGTGTCTTCTACCCATAAAGGAGAAGAAGGACTTGCAGATGTCTGGATCACATGATGAACATGATGCTGAGAGCAGCATTGCTGCACCAGGAGGAGGTGCAAGAGACCAAGATAGGGAGGAGCCTGTACCTGAATAACCCCAGTTCAATCAAGCTGACATGGGGACCCCATCCTTCCAAGCCATGTTTGGACAGTTTATGGCAGCCATGACTCATATGACAGATAGGAGGCCATTACCTACACTTAGGGAACCTACCCACCATGAAGGACAGGGAGCCGACAAGACATTTGAACGACTTCACTGGGTGGGAGCCATAGATTATGCTGGTACAGCTGATTTAGCTAATGCAGACTTATGGCTGACTGAGTTGGAGAAAGCCTTTAGGATCCATAATATCCCTGAGGATGAGAAGCTGAGGCATGCTGTATACCTCCTAAAAGGGAGTGATGGTCACTGGTGGACCATTGAGGAGGACAAGAGGGTAGGTGCTGAGATTGGATGGGAAGAGTTGTGACGAGAATTCGTCAATAGATACTTTCCCAAGACTTTTCTGGATGAGAAAATTACTCTAATTGAACGGATTAGGTAGGGACAAATGAACATTAGCGACTATGAGGCTAAGTTCATGGAAATTTTGTGATTTTTTCTGCATATGGCATCTACTGATGAGGAGAGAATTCAGTGTTTCGAGAAGGGGCTGAACGCTGAATTGACCACTCTGGTGTCTGCTTTAGAGAACCGGGAGAGGTTTGCCACCTTCGTGGAGTCCGTAAGACGGATAGAGAGGTCTGTGATCGAGAAGTGACAAACTAGTAATAAGAAAGTGTATCCTCAATTTCATGGACAAAGGTTTGAGGGTTTTAAGAAACCAAGGTTTTCCACACCAGCAGCACCACAGAGGTTCAATACCCAGACACAGTGGACGTCAAGTAGGGGTAGAGGATGTAGTTTTCCTCTGTGTAGAGCCCCTAGCATAGCATCAACATTAGTAACTGGACCCTCTAGACCACATCAAGAGAATAGAACTTGTCATCGATGTGGACTAGTAGGGCATCTGGCAAGGGATTGCCCAACGGGGAATGCAGTGGTGAATCAACCCCCGAGACAAAGTCAACAAGGCTCTCAGAGAAAGCTGTTTTCTAGTGGTACCTGAGGACGTGGATAGGCGTCCCAGGTAGGATCTTCTGCATCCAATAATAGAGCACATGGTCAACAGCAGGCAACGATGAGATTCTATGCAAAGAATCATCCCGAGGAAGTGGTTAATCCACGAGTTGTGACAGGTCAGATGGAACTATTTCATTCTGATATGTCTTCATTCTATTTTATATCTGTGTTAATTGATCCAGGTGCTACACATTCCTTTATCACTCGAGAAGTGATTTATGACTGCAATATAATTGTCAGTCATAGAACAGATAGTTTGTTGTTAGAAACACCTTTGTTGGGATCTATAGTGTTGCGGGAAGTGTGTTCTCCATGCATTCTTTCCTTTTCTGATCATTGCATTTAGGTGGATCTTATACCACTTGAGATGCATGGATTTGATATAATTCTTGGGATGGATACCTTAGAAAAGTATAAGGTGGACTTGGATTGTGATTCCAAGCAAGTTGTGTTCACAGAAAATGGTGACACATGGATCTTTCAGGGAGATAGAAGGATTCTTCCAACATGCCTAGTGTTAGCCATGGTAGCTGAGAAGTTGTTGAGACAAGGATGTTTTGCATTCTTGGCTCATGTGGTAGATACCACAATGGAGAGTTCTAAACTTTCTAAAGTTCCAGTTGTTAGGGAATTTGAAGATGTATTCCCTGAGGAACTTCCAAGATTTCCACCACTGACCGGCCTAAATCGCACGTCCTAAATTAGGAGGTGCATTTGAGGTAATCGAGCTTTCACATTTATAACCCGAATCCTTCTAGGCCCCCGCAACTTTGTTTACGGGGTCAAAGTAGATATACGGGGTCGAACATAGGGACAAGGGTGGTAGTGTTGAGAACCCAGAATTGACACGCTACACTCCGGAAGGTATAGAGAGATAATAAATTCCCAAAAGGGAAATAGCAAGATGTCACAAACAAAACAAGAAAACTATCTCCAACTGGAGCTACTAGAAAGATTTAAGATTTTTAGTCAATTAGCAATTTTTTAGGGGTTTTCATGCAACAGAAACAGAAAGATAAAACTTAGAGCTAGAGAAAGGTACGAAGGATAAGACTTTAGTAAAACAAGCAGTAGCAGTAGCATCCTGCACCCCTCCTCTCAGAGCGAGTACCTCTAACCAAGCACCAACACCCCTTTCGAGGTTGCTGGTCTTAAGTTAGAGTGGAATGTTATTGAAACAACTCCATTCTAGACACTCTCGTACTCCATAATCGGACCAAACACTAGAGCCACAACACAACTCTCGAAGTTGTTGCGACGGGAAAACACGATTCGATAGCTAAGCGAAACGCGATCCAAACATGCAGGCTAGAGTTCAGATATCAAACATAGAAGTCATCCAACACATTGTACCAAGCATAAAGCAGCAAGTAATTAAGCTTTTCTATTTCTATAAACGTATAAAGGTTTGATTACAATGCAGGAATTAAATAATTAAATAACAGAAGTAAATATAAGTATCGCCTTCTTGATGTAGAAGGGCGATAGACTACAATGGACCCTCCAGCTCGATACCGATCAGGAGCCTAGCTCGATACAGCCGTGTCGGGCAGCACACCCTCTCGGGCGGCACACTGTGATGGATGACTGTATCGCTCAAGGACCCTGGCCGATATGCTCATGTCGGGTGGCACGCATGACGGGCGAAGTGTATCGGGTTCGATATCGTGTTGGGTTCGATATCGTGTCGGGCGTGGAGCGACGTGTTCTACTGTCGGGCACTTGTGTCGCTCATCTACATCGGCCAATATCAGCCCGCAGTTTCGCCCGAGACGGTCCTAAGTGAACCATCCCCTCCCTCTCGGGATGAGGAAGAGCTCACCTAGAGTTTCCCGGTACGAGCACTGGGGCACGATACTCTTGCTCTCACAGTTTTCCTTAGAAGATCGCTCAAAGTTCCCCCACTATCCGAACTATCTTTTTGTTTATAGGCAGCGGTTGGGGGAAGTTATGGTGCTCACAGCGCCACGTGTCCTCCGTATTCACGAGTTTGATGGACGGCCAATACACATATCGCCCGGCGCAGGGATGTTGGCTGTCGGTCGAATGACGGGCGGCGCCTGCCGGTCGGTGGCCGGTGTCGCGCGACAAGATTGGGTTGTCGTGGCGAGCTCGGCTCCTTGTCGGGTAAGAGGCGTGTCATCCGTCAGCTTCTTCTTGTGCGGCATCCCTTTGTCGCACATCATTGTGTTGCTCCACCCTGTCGGGCAGAGGTCGTATCAGGCGTCAGGAAGGCCGAAACAGACTTGGACTTATTTGTGGGCCGGGACGGCCTTATTGTACCAAAATGAGGAAAAACTCTGCAAAAGATGGAAATATTGGATTAAGAGCATTGCTTGGCCAATTATTGCGAAAGTACTAATAAAAGAGAGGAAAATAGAAGAAAAGGGAAGTTTTGATAATAGAAAAAAGGGCAAAAACATCACAAAAACTGGTGTTCTCAACTCCCCCAAACTTAGCCTTTTGATTGTCCTCAATCAATATTTAAACTTTTTTTAGTGATGCTTCTTCTTGCTCGGCGAAGTTTTCTGTTCAAAAGGTGAAACAAGAATCGTGATGCCTTAAATATAATGTTGTCTCACTTCGAACAAAAGACCTTGCATTTCCTGCCTTATTATTTAAGTAAAATTCTTCTCTACAGCTTCGGCGAGACTTTATTGTATGATTCCGAAGTTAGCTTACACACCAAACAACTTTATTTTTGGGGCAGAAAGTTGTGTATAGGGTAGGCTAAGGCTTTTTGGGGTTTTTCTCGTCTCCTATCAGTCCATCCAGGTAAGGGTCTGTTAGCGGGCAAGTGGTCCCTGCAGTCCAAGCCAGTTGGCTTTAGAGCAGTGATTTCACATCCTACGTACCACTGCCCCAGATCTACCATGCCTAAAGATGGGTACTTTTGGAAGACAAGTGTGTATATATATATTTTTTCTTTTCATTTATCGGGCACAACTCTCATGCTTTTATTCACCCTCATAAGGCTACTTTCTCTTTTTGGGATTTTTGTTGGGTAAGGGGAAACAAGAGGGATTTCTACTGTTTGGGCAGCTTTTTCCTTCTCCATACTCGTCTCTTAGCTGTATGCGAGATTATTATATTTTTCGAAATTTTTGGCATGGAAAAACGTAATCTTCTCGTTTGTTTGAAGCAGCATTATTAGAAAGATATAACAGAACTTGTATCTCGTTAAGCACATAGAAAACTAACTTTGCAAGAAGTGGCAACAGGTTTTCACTATTATAGCAACTTTGTACATATGTATGGAGATGATATATAAACAAAAAGAATTTTCAAAACTTTGGTATGAACATATATATGTACACAAAGAACAAAAGAATAATGAATTGAAGACAAAAGCATAAAGAAATTGAGTTAGAATTTTCAAAATTTTGTACCTCTTGCACTGGTACATGGTACCTCCTCCCAAACTTACTCCACACTCTGTCCCAGAGTTGTGAAGTAGATAAGGTGAGGTAATGTTTATTCCAGTGAGGTTGCGCTTGCGTCAGACAGAAGCTCCCACACATATTCCCCCCTTTTGCTGTGATAGAAGGTGTGGTGGAGCTAATTAGGCGTTTCTTTGTTCGCCATCCATTCCAGGACGTAGATGCCGCAGTCGTTGGATAGGGGAAGTTGTTGCGGACTGCGGTGGCAGAACTGGAGTTTGTGCCACTTGCCTCCTTGCATGTCCATGAATGGTTGGATCATCCTTGCCACCTCGTCGTAGTATTTTCAGACCAGGCATTCGACGGATGTCAAAGGTTCTGATGTACATGGCACTGGATGGTTCTTGTTGCTGTCTGAGTTGTTGTAGAAAATTCCTGCTCGCTGCCGGGTGTACACAGTTAGGAGCGTCCAATGATTGTAATGCATAATTGGCAAAAAGATAGTGCCTGGGACCCCGCCTCTCAATTCTGCTAGAAAATTTTGCTTCTCTCATGTTTCGTCGGTGAGGCAGAAGTCGTTGAATAGCATGGGTTAGGCTATGTATGCATGTTCTAGCTTTGGCTATATATACTAGATGTAAGTGGCTGCAACTGCTACAGCCAAGCACCCTCCTTCCTTCACCATGTCCCTTAGATCGTCGACCGGGACTACGACATCGCCTTCCTGAAAGGTGACAACCGATGGGGTAGAATTAGCTAACTTCAGCTGGATTATATTGACCTGCTCCTGTGTGAGAGTTGCACACAAAAAGCGGTTGAAATTTGTGATCAACCCTTCTGAAGCTTCAGGAAAAGAAGTGTCCTCTGTCTCGTGCACTTTTTTTAGGACCGCCAACTGCTTGCCTGCCCCATGTGTGACGGTCGCCACTTCCTCTTCTCATTCTGAGGAGCTACTGGACTCAGAAGAGTTTTCTTCCAGGTCACTGTCTAGCAGCTGCTCCGGTACCCCTGCGTCCTAGAAATAGCGCTTGTCCTTGATTAGCAACATGGCGTAAATGCTCCTACGTTGATAGAAGGACGTGCCTTTGAGGACTCCCAAGTTTCCAAAAGTGTTGAGCGCCTCAATGGCACCCAGGATGATGATAGCGCTGTTTCCACTCCCCTCTTCTATTTGGATAGGGAGGTCTCGGAGAGTAAAGAAGTTCCAAGGACTTTGGTGATGTTGGCTTCCTTTCTTTATAGCTCGTAGAAGACGTAGTGGCAGGAGTCTCAGCTTCCTATCCTCCGGGCGGTAGAAAACACCCCCAGAGCGTGGCATCTCATTGCGGCTGTAGCTCAGCAGCTTCAGGTCGTGATTCCTGAGGTCTGCCACGCAGAGGAACCACACGTTGCGGTGTTTATACGGGACCAACATGAGGTTTGGTCAATGCTCTTCAATGTGCTGCAGCATGTCGGCCACCGCACGGGAGCTTGTATCTCCCTTCATCAGACTTCTCGCCAAGGTCGGGGTGGCATTGTATATCATTCTCCGACCTGTCCTGCTGTCGGTACGTTCTATTATCGCTCCTTCAAGGACCCTGAACAGTCTTTTGCCGATGAAGGCCGGCGTGCGGAACATGTTTCAAAGAATTCCTCGTCGCACGGATAGGTAGCCGTCGGTCCAGACGACGTCATCTTCATTTGCCTGCGATCTCAAGACCTTATTCAGCAAGTTCTGGTCTCTGATCGTCAGGTGTTCGATGGCTCTTCCTTCGAAGTGGGCCATCTCGAAAGAGGGTATCTCAAATGGCTCATGGAACTTATCACAGAACTTGTCCACCATCGAGCGTTTGCTTCGGGGAAGATGTCTCTTATTGACTGTGTAGACATCCCCCTTCTCTCCCTCGGACTCATCAGAAGAGTCTCCCCCGATGCTGATATATGTGCTATCATCTTCGGCTTCATTTAGGGGGACTGAGATGTTTGCATCTCCCAAGCCTAAGGGGCTCTCCTATCCGGATGGAGCTCCTTGGGCTGACCTATGTTGCGTCCCCTTCTTGGGTGTTGAGGATCGCCCACTGAAGGATGAGGAGGACACTGTTCCTGAAGGGGAAGCTGACGAAGAAGGAGGAGAGCCACGGCTGGGTGGTGACAGCGACCTTCTCGGCTGCCTTCGGCGCAGATGGTCGTCATTTCTATCCAGCATCTCCTCGATCTTGTCGAGTCGTTGGAGGACTTGCTGCATTATTGCATTCAGGGCCTCTAGTCCGCCGGGAAGGCTCGCTAGAGTCGTCAGCTTTCTTTCTTGGCTATCCAGCCTATTTTGGAAAGACGCAAATTTGTGGGTTAGGGAAATACAAACGTCAGAGTTGATATTTGTTACCCCCCACAAATTATCGAGCTCGTGCCCGAGCATCTTTCTGAGCGACGGGGAAGCTCTGGTGGGTCTCCCTTCCGTCCTCGCGACATCTTGCTCGCGCGATGGTCTACCAATCGAGGTAGAATCTATCAGAATGGTTCGCGATCCCGATACTGCCAGGCAAGGCGTAGGCGCTTTTGCAATTGCCACTGCCTTGCCTTCTCATCTAGGTGGGGATGGCCGTGGTGAGGGCGGACTCTGCTCCACCTCTGCACTGTCGGTGATCTCCTCAACTGCTGCAGGTGGGGACTTCTGCGGCGGTGTCGATGTTCTTCTGAGCTCCTTCAGGATCTCATTGAACACCCCATTGTTGTCGCTCTGCTAAAATTCATCTTCTTCCTCTGCAGGTCTTGAAGCAGTGACAGGGGCTGCAGCCGTCTCTCCCGCGGCAGCTCCCGTAGTCTCTGTCTCGGTGACCTCAACGATCACCGATTCTTTCTCAGCTACCACCGTCCTTGTTGTGGTGGTGGCTGATGTAGATGGAGTGGCGACAACTCTATCAGTAGTTGTCGTCGGTAGCTCTGGAGCTGCCCTCTCCTGGGCCCTGGTAGCGGTGGTGGAAGCTGCATCATTTGCTACAGCTTCAATTTCAGCGGCGGTGAAGACCAGCTTTTCTGCGTCGTAGTCGGCGCAGTGAGGGAGCGGAAGGAGTATATCCGTCCTTGAAAACTTGTAGAAATAGTCTCTTCCCTCCTTCCTAATGATGCTGGTCCTCATCAGGTACTTGGTGTCGATCACCTCATCGCCTTGCGTCCTTGAAAGGCTGCGAGGCTGTTTTGGGTACCCGAGTCCCACTGCGATTAGGTTGACGATGCCACCCATGCAATACTCCTTGGTGGCTTCTTTCATCGGATGCAGCCTGTTCAGCAAGAACCGCCCGAGGTTGATCACTCGGCCCTCCATTATGTGCCACATGATGTGGAGTTCTTCTGTATAGATATTACTGGACTCATTCTTGCTGAACAACAAATATGCCACCAGTTTGTGCACTATCCTCCAAAAGCAGGAGTGCACTGCCACCACCTTTCTTCCCGGCTTGAATGAAGACTCGCCGGTTAGCTTGCTCCAGAGTTCCATGGGATTGAACCCATCTTTCTCGGTGATCCTCTCACTGTTGTCCATAAGATTCCTCTCCTCCTCGTTGGAAGAGAAGATCTTATTCAACAGCTTCTCGGAGATGGAGTGCTCCGAGTTGTAAAGTCGGGACTGCAGTCTGTCCGGCCCGCCAAATTTTTCTCTCTCCGCCGCAGAATTCTTCACCCGGTGGAGGGAAGACATAAACTCCATTGTCAGTTTGGTGTAAGAAGAATACCGTCTGAAGCAGATCTTCTTCAGCCCTGCCGCAGCGAGGACACCCTTCAGCCTCCTCACGATTCCTAGTTCAGCAAACGAGGCCTGATGGCAGAACCTGCTTGGTCGGTAGACCTTGGTCACTAGTTCAGCACATCGATGAGCGTGCTCATCGTCCCTTGGCTCGAAACTTTCTAACAAGAATTTCGGGAGTTCCGCTGCTACTAGAGGTGTTGGTGTCGGAGTTGGAGCCGCCACTTCTCCAACCCTAGCCCTCTTCTCTGTTGTTGAAGCCCCAACTGGTCCTGGGTTTGGACGCTTAGGTCTGGCAGTCTGCCCTTCAGCAACAGTCTCTGGGTAGACTCTCCTGCCTTGTGCGTCAACGGGGACAACAGTTGTCTTGATGCGGGCCATTTATGTAAGATAATAAGAAAATACCTCGATTAAACGTGTTGATGTCTTGAAAAAAAGTAAAGAATAAAAGTGTGATCAGGTATTTCTCTGCATAAGGACTGTCCTGCACTCCGTACGCGTGACACACGGGTTTCAGAGGTGAAGTCATGTGCCTGATACTAGAGGTGGTATCGCCCGCTACATCATAAGATCAAAACGTGCGATATGAACAGGGTGATAAGGCAAAAAACATGCGTTAGGTCGGTCACTTGATACGGGCGTGTCAGGCGATACGATGGCGATAGGATAAGACGTACGATAAGGTCTTCTTAAAAGGAAAGCAACATGTCACCCGACAACAAAATAGGCGAGGTGGTGCAGAGATGGGCGACACAGATATTGCTCGATATGGTGTATCGGGCAATCATGAATAAAAGGTATGTTGTGTGACATCCATATCGGGCGATACAAGGCATGCTCAGCAAAGGAACTCTAAGACCGATAAGCTACTTGCTTTAAAGAAAGGAACGTGTCGGGAGACACGGTCTGCTAGGCGATGGGGTCTGTCGGGCTTTACCTTGCCGTGATCTGAACTTCCGCACGACACGAGAGCAAGGCAGTCTTACGCGACACGGGAGCAAAAGCACAAGGTCTTAGCACGATACGGGAGCGTGAAAATAGTAAGGCAAGGAGCCCAACACGGTAAAAACTCACCCCTTTATATAGCAAACTCAACCGGGGTGAAACAAGTAAATCCGGGGCACGTGTCGGTCGTTAGGGCAACTCGTAAGTCGGGCAAGTTCATCCGTCGGCACGACCCTTGCAATCCCCAAAATTCCACTGCCCGATATGGCCGCATTCATAGCACCGGTTGGGTTGCTTTCTGATATATCATGAAAACAAAGCGGTTTAAACTTCGGCTGATGAGTAAATCATCATTGGCTGAAGACTAAGGTCCCAGCCTCAGATGGTATCACCCATCCTGGTTAATAAAACTGAGGCGGTGGCGCATAAAACCGAAGAGTCAGTGCATGTGGCGCAGGCACTGCCTCGGGCCTTATTACAGACCATGGTGTTCATAATGTTCATTTTGCTGGAAAGTAAAAGCACCCTATACTAGGAATTTAAAAACAACTCGGGTTGCCTCCCGAGAAGCGCTGAGTTTTCCGTCCTCAGCTGGACGTCTTTGGCTTGTTCTTCATCCCTCGTCTCCGCAGTCACTGTCCCAATCTTTTAGCTGGTTCAGTGTTGGACGGGATCTTCCCCGATGGGTTCTTTACGATTTTGGCGAGCTGAGCTAGCTGCTGGTCGATTTGGCGTTGATGTGTCTGCATGTATGCCAACTGTACCTGCAACGATTTCAAAATGCCAGAATTGAATAGCGCACTTTGCGCTAGTTGGTTATTAATGGTATCCTATTTCTTTTTATGTAGGCGGAAAGCTGACCAACCAAATTAGGCTGGCCTGACCTCTCGCCTTGGCCCTGACATCCACTCTCAGAAAGAGACTGCTCACAATGAGACATGGTATCAAATCTCGGTGGAACATGTCACAATTCTTTAGAGTTCCTGAAATGGCACGAAAAATCAAGTTTAGAAAATTGAATTTTTACTTTTAGGCAAAGAATAACAATAAAAAAGAAAAAGAGTGATGTCAAACTCATTCCTAAGCTTGAGGCACTGGAGTGTAGTTAGTGGATTCAGATTCGTCTACAGTACCGTTTTTGCCTTGTCCCCGGCAATGGCGCCAGAAAGTTGACCGGCCTAAATCGCGCGTCCTAAATTAGGAGGTGCATTTGAGGTAATCGAGCTTTCACATTTATAACCCGAATCCTTCTAGGCCCCGACAACTTTGTTTATGGGGTCAAAGTAGATATACGGGGTCGAATACAGGGACAAGGGTGGTAGTGTTGAGAACCCAGAATCGACACGCTACACTCTGGCAGGTATAGAGAGATAATAAATTCCCAAAAGGGAAACAACAAGATGTCACAAACAAAATAAGAAAACTATCTCCAACTGGAGCTACTAGAAAGATTTAAGATTTTTAGTCGATTAGCAGTTTTTTTGGGGTTTTCATGCAACAGGAACAAAAAGATAAAACTTAGAGCTAGAGCAAGGTACGAAGGATAAGACTTTAGTAAAACAAGCAGTAGCAGTAGCATCCTGCACCCCTCCTCTCAGAGCGAGTACCTCTAACCAAGAACCAACACCCCTCTCGAGGTTACTGGTCTTCAGTTAGAGTGGAATGTTACTGAAACAACTCCATTCTAGGCACTCTCGTACTCCAGAATTGGACCAAACACTAGAGCCACAACACAACTCTCGAAGTTGTTGCGACGGGAAAACACGATTCGGTAGCTAAGCGAAACGCGATCCAAACATGCAGGCTAGAGTTTAGATATCAAACATAGAAGTCATCCAATACATTGTACCAAGCATAAAGCAGCAAGTAATTAAGCTTTTCTATTTCTATAAATGTGTAAAGGTTTGATCACAATGCAGGAATTAAAGAATTAAATAATAAAAGTAAAGATAGATATCGCCTTCTTGATGTAGAAGGACGATAGACTACAGTGGACCCTCCAGCCCGATACCGGTCAGGAGCCTAGCTCGATACAGCCGTGTCAGGTGGCACACCCTCTCGGGCGGCACACAGTGATGGCTGACTGTATCGCTCAAGGACCCTGGCCGATACGCTCATGTCGGGCGGCACACCCTCTCGGACGGCACGCATGACGGGCGAAGCATATCGGGTTTGATATCATGTCGGGCATGGAGCGACGCGTTCTACTATCGGGCACTTGTGTTTCTCATCTACGTCGGCCGATATCGGCCCGCAGTGTCGCCCAGGACGGTCCTAAGTGAACCATCCCCTCCCTCTCGGGATGAGGAAGAGCTCACCTAGAGTTGCCCAGTACGAGCACTGGGGCACGACACTCTTGCTCTTGCAGTTTTCCTCAGAAGATCGCTCAAAGTTCCCCCACTGTCTGAATTGTCTTTTCGACTTCCTGTAGCTGCTATTTATAGGCAGTGGTTGGGGGAAGTTATGGTTCTCGCAGCGCCACGTGTCCTCCGTATTCGCGAGTTTGATGGACGGCTGATACACATATCGCCCGACGCATGGATGTTGGCTGTCGGTCATGTGACGGGCGGCGCCTGTCGGGTGGGTGGTCGGTGTCGCACGACAAGCTTGGGTTGTCGTGGCGAGCTCGGCTCCCTATCGGGTAAGAGGTGTGTCGTCTGTCAGCTTCTTCTTGCATGGCATCCCTTTGTCGTGCGTCATTGTGTTGCTCCACCCTATCAGACAGAGGTCGTATCGGGCGTCAGGAAGGCCGAAACAGACTTGGACTTATTTGTGGTCCGGGACAGCCTTATTGTACCAAAATGAGGAAAAACTCTGCAAAATATGGAAATATTGGATTAAGAGCATTGCTTGGCCAATTATTGCAAAAGTACTAATAAAAGAGAGGAAAATAGCAGAAAAGGGAAATTTTGATAACAGAAAAAGGGCAAAAACATCACAAAAATTGGTGTTATCAACCACCTCGAGAGATTGATTTTGAGTTCAATCTAATCTCGGGCACGCAATCAATAGCCCAAACGTCGTATAGAATGGCACCTGCTAAAATGACAGAGCTCAAGAAACAACTACAGGAGTTGCTTGAGAAGGGTTTTATCTGACCGAGTACTTCACCATGGGGTGCTCCGGTCCTCTTTGTTAAAAAGAAGGATGGGTCCATGCGATTATGCATTGAATATAGGCAGTTGAATAAAGTAACCATAAAGAACAAGTATCCTCTGCCAAGGATTGATGACTTATTTGATCAGTTGCGTGGTGCAACTATCTTATCTAAAATAGATTTGAGGTCGGGATACCATCAGTTGCGTATTAAGGAGAGTGACATACCTAAGTCTGCCTTTGGGACAAGGTATGGTCACTATGAGTTCATAGTTTTGTCATTTGGACTAACTAATGCACCATATACATTCATGGAACTCATGAATAGAATTTTTCGACTTTTCTTGATCAGTTTGTAGTAGTCTTCATAGACGATATTTTGATATATAGTAGAGATGCTCAACAGCATGAGCAACACCTCCGTCAGGCTTTGACTTTGCTAAGAGAGCATAAGTTGTATGCTAAGTTTAGCAAGTGTGAGTTCTAGTTACCAGAAGTTTCTTTTCTTAGACACGTAATATCTACCTCAGGTATATGTGTTGATCCTAAGAAGGTAGAATTTGTCCTACAATGGGAATAGCCAAAGACACCGACGGAGATACGTAGTTTCCTAGGACTGGCAAGCTATTACAGGAGGTTCATTAAGAACTTCAGTTCTATAGCTTTACCCCTAACCAAGTTGACCAGGAAAGAGGTTCCTTTTGTCTGGAATGACATGTGCCAACAATATTTTCAGATGCTCAAGGAAAGGTTAACAAGTGCACCTGTGTTAGTATTACCTGAGCAAGGGAAGGGGTACATAGTCTTCTGTGATGCATCCAAGAATGGTCTAGGATGTTTGTTGATGCAGGATAAGCAAGTGATTTCTTTTACTTCTCGACATCTTAAGAAACACGAGGAGAATTATCCGACACATGATCTAGAGCTAGCTATTGTGGTCCATGCTTTGAAGATCTGGAGACATTATCTCTATGGAGAGACATTTCATATTTTCACAGACCATAAGAATTTAAAATATATCTTCTCACAACATGAGCTTAACATGAGGCAATGCCACTAGATGGAGTTAATCAAGGACTACAATTGTACAATTGATTATCATCCAGGGAAGGCCAATGTAGTTGTTGATGCTTTAAGTAGAAAATCAGCAACACCAACCTTAGATAAAGCACAATTAAACTCCTTAGTGTGCTTTAAGAGAGATATGCTTATCTCTTTAAGACAAGATAATGTACAACTTAAGGTATCATTGTTATCTGGGTTGTTAGCAGAGATGCAAGTGAAACCTACTCTGAGACAGCAGATTAAAGAAGCACAGCAGGCTGATGTTGTGATTCAACAGATCAGGTCAGAGTATGGTAGCGAGAAATGAGATGGTTTCCATGATTTAGATGATCAAGTAGCCTGTTATCATGGTAGGATGATAGTACCTGATGTCGATAACTTAAGAAAGTTAGTCCCGGAAGAAGCTCATTCTTTGATGTATGCTATGCATCCAGGAAGCACCAAGATGTATCATAACTTGAAAGATATGTATTGGTGGCCTGGTTTGAAGGAGGATGTTGTTGAGTTTGTTATGCGGTGTCCAGTGTGTCAGCAAGTTAAAGCTGAACATCAAAAGCCCACAGGAACAATGCAACCTCTGCCTATACCACAATGGAAATGGGATCATGTGACCATGGACTTTGTGGTTGGTTTGCCTAGAACAACCAAAAGTCATGATTTCATTTGGGTGATAGTTGATAGGTTGACTAAGACAACACATTTCATTCCTATCAAAACAACCTACACTACTGAGAAGCTTGCACAGATATACATAGATGAGATAGTGCGTTTACATGGGGTTGCAGCCACTACTGTATTTGTTAGAGGTCCCCCGTTCACGATTCATTTTTGGGAGCGACTCCATAAAGCTTTGGGTATGCAGTTAAGGTTTAGTACACCCTTTCACCCACAGACAGATGGACAATCTGAAAGGACCATACAAAATTTGGAGGACTTGCTTAGGGCATGTGTCCTTCAATTTGTAGGAGGTTGGGATCTACACATGAGCTTGATAGAATTTGCTTATAATAATAGCTATCAGCACAGTATTGAGATGGCACCATATGAAGAATTATATGGTAGACATTTTAAATCTCCTTTATGTTGGTATGAAATAGGGGAGTACCAAGTTTTGGGTCTTGAGCTAGTTCAGCAGACCTAAGAAGATTAAAGTAATACAATAACAGTTGAAAGCCACTCAGGATAGACAAAAATCTTATGCTGATAAGTGTCGTAGACCTTTAGAATTCCAAGTTGGAGACATAGTATACCTCAAGGTCTCACCTTGGAAAGGTATCCTTATATTTGGAAAGAAGGGGAAGTTAGCTCCTAGATTTATGGGGCCTTATCCAATCATTGAGAGGATGGGAAAGGTAGCCTATAAGTTGGAGTTACCACCTGAGCTGCATAGATTGCACCCAGTGTTCCATATTTCCATGTTGAGAAAGTGTCATCCTGACACAGAATTAGTTCTGCAACCTATGGAGGTAGAACTAAATGATGATATATCATATGTTGAAGGACCTGTGTTGATTCTTGATAAAAGAATCAAGAAGCTGAAAAAGAAAGACATATGTCTTGTGAAAGTTCTCTGGCATCATCGTGGCATTGAAGAAGCTATGTGGGAGCTAGAGGAAGAGATGAGGAGGAAGTACCCTTCTCTTTTCTCTTGAGGTTTTCGTTGATGATTTCAGGGACGAAATCCTTATAAGGGGAGGATAACTTGTAACATCCCTGACCTGGGTTATGCTTTAACCCTAGGTGTTGTGCTTAATAAAGTTGATTAGATGCTTGCTCTTATCTTTTGAAAAGTAATTAAGGGTCAAGAGGAACTTATATTTCAATTTTAGTCCTTTTTGAACAATATTGAAAACAATGTTTTGATTGTTCTGGATTAAAGTGCAATTTACCCAAGTTGAGGGGTTAATTTGCAAATGTTACATGATAATATGTTCCTCATGTGTTGAAACATCATGAGAATAAATATGATGTAAATGTATGGCCAGTGAAAGCCTAGGTACCAAGAAAGAGCTGATTAAACAATGTGTGTGCATTAAAAACTAGTTTTGGTGTAATGTGCAAATTACCCAAAACCTAGGATTCTATATGCAAATTACCACTTCAAAATGGTCCCTACTGTTTCTTGGGATCATGTAGAGAAAAGAAAATGAGATGGGCATCTCATTTGTACCTCCTTAAAGGAGTGATAATCTTGATATTAAAATAATCAAGATTTAAGCATAATTGAAACCTTAATTCAATTTAATGCAAAAATAATTATATTAATTTGATTGCCCTTCAACCAAAATTGAAATGGTTGAAAATACATATATGTGGACGTCCTTGTGCCTTGCAAAGGCAACGAAATATCCTAAGGAGGTGAAGACTCCACTCACATTATTATAAGAACAAGAAATATCCACTAACTTATGGATATTAATATTATAAGGGTTAAGGTGCTTAATTTTCTTTTCTTTAAATCATGGATAATTGAAGGGAATAAGAGGAAAAGAGGATAGCCTCATATCTAAGGAAGAGAAGGGGGCAAGTGGCAAGAAAAAGGAAGAGATAATTCCTACTTTCTCTCTCTTAATTGAATTTTTAATAAAATTCACATATATGCTCCTTTATCCATAGAATGAAAGGGTAATTTTGAATCCACTTCTTCTCTTTGCTTGAAAAACGACCTTGGGATCTTTGAAGGACCAGTAGGATGACCCCCAACCTCATGGTAAGCTTCTTGACTTCCTTTCACCTTGAATTCATGGTGGAAATCACAAAATAATGCATGATTTCTTCTTATCTCGATCCCATCTTCAATTCTAACCATTCCTTTTCACTCAAAGCTTGAGGATGAGCCTTGGAACAATGAAAGGAGTTGAATCCACCATTTATTACGTGAGCTTGGAGCTTTGAATCTCAATTGGAGGCGGGTTTTATAACTTGAACCCCTCTACATTGTTATTCAACTATCAATCTTGCAATTTCGTTGATTCCTTCATCTTCTTGATTAATTGTTTGTTGTAATTGGTAAATTCATGAAATCAGAAGTACTATAAGTTACAGGGATGAAGGTATATGATGATGACATCATTTTGGACACTTTTCCCAAGGAATTCCTATTCCAATCATTTTCAACAAGTTCTCCATTCGATTTCAACAAAATTGATTGGAATTAAACGGTTTCATCAAACCATTAGGAACTAAACAGTTTCAAATTGTTTGGAAGAGTTGACCACAGTTGACTGTTTGGAGATTTGATGCTAATGATGATGGTTGATGACCCATTAAATTTAATTGATTAATTCCAAAGGGTTCATTAGTTGAGGGTTCATCAATTACCAAACCCTAATCGGGTTAAGTGCTGAATTTCAAATTGATTGATTTAGATTTTTGAGTTGAACCAACTTGGAGGTCACCCAAATGGTCTCAAGACCATTTGGAGGTTGACCAAGACCGTTTGGAGGTCTAGGGTTGAGTAATTGAAGGTCCAGAGATACCAAATTGAAATGCAATTAAATGTTGAATTGATGATCAATCCAATGATCTAAACCCTAAAGAAATTTCACAAAATCCAAGGATAGGATGGGGTAAACGGTCTCAAGACCATTTGGAGGTCATCCAAACGACCTCAAGACCGTTTGGGGTCAGGTCATATAAATTTTTTGATGATGATTCATTAATTTCAATTGAATCAATTCCACAATGTTGATCATTGATGGTTCCTCGATTTCAAATCCCTAATTGAAGGTTCTTGTGTAGAAATACTAGATCAATTGGGTTCAAAACCCTAATTAATGGTCCAATTGAAGGATGATTCAATAGTTCATTTGATAAAGGAAACAAGGATTCAATTGTTAATCAGTTCATCTATTGAAACCATGAATTGTTTATGTGTTGATGGGACTTTTTGGTCCATTTAGTTTTGAGAGGGTTTGGTCCAAACGGTCTCAAGACCATTTGGATACCCAAAGTTCAATCAGTTTCAACACCTTTCTTATCCAATCAGTTTCAAGGGAAATTTTCCCAAATGGTTTTCTACCAATTGAATTATGAGAACTAAGACCGTTTAGGGTCTAAGTAATTAAATCTTTTGAAGATCAACATGGTTAATCCATTTGGATAACTCATATAATTGAAGGTCCAATATGGTTGATCTATTTGGATACCTAAAGAATTTGAAGATTTAATTAGTTAATCCAATTTATCACCTAATGTAATTGAAAGTTTAATTGGTCAATTCTTTTGGATCCCTCATATAATTGAAGGTTCAATTGATCAATCTTTTGGAGACTTGATGTACTTAGATAATTGATACGCTTCGTGGGATTAATTATTGATGCATAATGATTTAATAATTCAATACATCATGCTAACCATAAATTCATGTATTTGAATAAAGAGTAGGCTCACTCTAATCAAGAATTGAGTAGTGGACATCCTGAGTAGGATGAGAGAGAAAGATTCATACATGAATGATAATCATGTAGCAATTAAGTCTAAAATAAACAAAATGATGTGATATACAATTAGGGCATGATCCTTGATAAAGAGATTATAAAACCCTAATTGAGATGATTAATTAATTCAAACCTTAATTTAGGGAAAGTTTGAGTGAAACCCTAAACTAGGAGGATGATGTGAAATGAATTTAGGGTAATGACATGAGTAACCCTAATTCAGGGTATCTTGATGATAAACCCTAATTAGGATGAATAGTAAACCCTAATTATGGGTAATGGAATATGAAACCCTAATTGGGAGGAATAGTAAAACCTAACCCTAAATTGGGTGTTAGTATATGATAATCCTGATGTGATGTGAATGGTAAACCTTAATTCTAAAATAGGGTGAAGGTATGTGAAATCCTAATTCTGGGTTATATTATATAGCATGAAACTCTAACCTTGGACAATGAAATGATAAATCATTGGTCCTAATTGTGCAAAGGAAATGAGTAACCCTGATTATCATGAAATGGGAAACCCTAACCCTGGTAAGGGAATAGTGGTGTTACCCTTGAATATCATGGAACTAAAATATGATTGATATATCTATTATCATGTGTGCTAACCATGCAGGTATCCTGAGACGATGAACATAGTCATGTATGAGCTATGATGCTTTATTCATTGAAAATTATTCATTGGGCCTTGTGTGCCATAATATACCTTGTTGCTTAGTAAATGGTAACAAGAGAGTTAATGAGCCTCAAGTTCCATAAGAGATGCTTGTATAACAAGTATCATGTTTACCTTGGTCAAATGACTTGAAGGTGATAATTACCTAAAAAAGTGGTAATTGTGCTCAGTGATGAGCTAAGGGTTTGAATACCCAGATCCATATAATTATGGTATTGAGAATTTGAAGGGATGATAATTCCTAGTATTGAAATGAGGGACTGAGATCCCAATGTCTTATAAAGACTGAGAAGTAACTTATGAAAAGACTTCATGTTTCTTGTAGCACTTGTCCTAATAAGTTATGTTTGAAAACTTGGCTGATGCTAAAAGAATATTATAATGTACTTAATTAATCAAGTGATACCATAGAATGTAGTTGCCCTGACCACAGATCCATCAGCGTCAGAATTAGCTAAATGGTGAAACGAGTTTTACTCGGAACACATATTTTTGAATATGTGGGGTAATTGGGCAAATATATCCTTATGCCCCATAGGAATGGCTACGGGCTATGTCCTATGTATGGGATTGGTTTCGGACCATACCCCAATAAGAGTATGGCTACGGGCCATAACTTCTCAATATAATACCAGGCATTGGCTATGGGCCATAACCCTAAAGAGAGTATATGCTATGGGCTATAACTCTATAACGAAGATGCCAATATACCATGGCAAGCTAATTGCAGTTTGACACATGATATCTCTGCTAAAGTAGTCTCGTACTGAACGAGACAGATGAGGTCATGGAATCTGGCTCTCCCATTGACCTTATGTGATATCGATGCTTTACGTAATCGGGGTTGGTTGGAGTATGAGCGGTATATCTCATCTCCTCAGGTCATAAGAATGTTTGTAAAACGTAATGAGCTGTGTAGCGTATTTGCATAAGATTGAAATATGAGAATCACTGGTTGATGTTATTCTACTTAGCATGTTCTAGATACATAAATGTTATATATGTTCTTCAACTCCTTATTGAATAAGAGACATGCTGCTTTAACAAGTTTTAGCTTAAATGCTTGAATAGAAATGTAGCTCTAATCTGCATAGATATTGAACTATTTGTTGTTGAATATATGATTCCACTTTTTAGTTTATTTCTATTAAATTATAATAACAATGTTTTCGGCGAAGAGTTATATCTCTCGCTGGGATAATTTTATAATTGTCTCACCACTGTGGGATCCAACATTTTTAGGTGGATGCGTACGAGGTAGAGACAGAAACCCCATAAAAAGGGAAGAGCAGCAACATCAACAAGGATAGCAGTAGATACTAAGGTGGAGATACTAGTCAAGTCTTGTATATATGTAAATAGAGTCCTATGTGTCGTCTATGTACTCTTAGGTCCTAGGAGATAGTGTATTATAATCAATCTGAGATTTTGGCATGATGCCTCGAGGATTTTGTTACTTGAACTTTTGATAACGCAAATGATGTATATATATATTCCTCGAGAAGAAATGGTACACAGAATGTACTATGTGAACCAGGATGTGAATGTGATATGATGGTTCTTGTTGAAAGAGTTTTCCAGAGAATGGATCTCCTTGCAAAAAGTTTTAATTTTTAGTAATTTTCAGTAATCCGATGTTACCGATCGCTTCCGCATTAATTAATCTGGTTTTTATAAGTTGGACGCCAAAACTTTGTCGTATAAAATTAAATTATTTAGAATAACAACTAATAGTGGTTTGTATTTTTCCCTTATAATATCTTTTAAGAATGGTAACAATGTTTATACATTCTTGCCCAAAAATGTATTCCTATATTTTTCTTTTTTTTTATTTTAGTTAGAAAAATATGCCAAAAATATTAGCATGAAAAATGTCCCACATAATTATTAGGGATCATTTATTGATTTAATTAACATATAATTTTATTTAAGTAATGTCCACTTCATATAACTATAAACTTTAATTCACTTTCCATAAAAAGATTGCAACTACAAAAAAGTATTTAAAATTATCTATGACTAAATTTTATTCATGAATAATCACAAAAGGAGGTTTGTCTACTCAATCTTTCTTCTTGATATAATGTAAGATTATACTCAATTTCCCCAAAAAGATTATAGCTTCCAATCTAGTGCTACCGACTTACCAATAAAATGATGACTTTCCTAATTATGCATCTATGTTATATTTTTTTCTCTCCAAGTTATTATGTTTTTAGTAGTTTTTGGGCCCTTAACCAACCTTTGCGGTCTAGGAGGGGTAGGAATCCCACTTTTATCATATACTTATTTAAAGTTGTATTATGCAATGAAATTTCTTTTTAAATAATATTCAAGTTTTCAAAAATATGGATCACCAATAACCATACTTTTATCATTTTGAATATTTCAATATGATTTAAGATTTCCACTATCAAAATGTTTTGAATACCCCCCTTGTTTTTATATTTTATGATTTTCTTTTATTGACTTTAATATTTGGTAAAAAACCAAATAAATTCACATATTCTACAAGAATGTATAATTAAAAATATTATTGATTATCTAGTAACATTCGTGCAAACACAAGTTTTATGGAATCTTTTCAATTCATGATTTCCTACTTTAGCTACACTAAGAACAACAACCAATTATAAGGTGTACAACAAAATGAAGTCTTATTCCCTTAAGACATGTTATATTAGTAAATTCTCCTATGTGATTCCTCCAGATTCTAAATAAAGTCAAATTATAAGAGGTCACCTAAGCTCTTTACGAAGTTTAATTCATGATAAATGAAAAAATATACCCTTGATTCTGAGTCTCGAGGTTTATAGAATGTCTTTGAATATAGTGGGGTGTGTTGACTGATTCTATATGATTTTCTTCTATTTATCTTAACTCTTCTTTAGACATACTGATTACAAAATTTTCCTTCGTTTGACTTACGAGTGCAGAAACACTTTGAAATTAAAATTTGGACATTAAGCAACAACACGTTGCTCACATTATTTTTCATTAATATTGTTGTTGGAAACGACATTTAAGATACATGCATGGCACCCAGTGTTTTCCTACGTACTCCTAGCTACATTGGATTTGAATATATATTCAAACAATCACCCACCCCAAAGGATGCATGAGAATTGCTAGTTTGCAACAACCTACTTGAAACCTAAAAAAATATTATAACTGTGGTTATACATTACAACTTTTATTGCAGTATCCAAGTACCGAGTCATCATCAACTGTTCCACTTTTAAATAAAGAGTTAAGGGACTTATCAACTTTAACACAACAAACTACAAGTATGAACTACTCGTAACTGATTCACTATACAGCATGTTAGATGATATGCAATGCTTATAACATGGACACGCCTTGTCTAAAATGACAAAAAGTTCAGTTAATCAATAATGCATCCTATTAATGGACTTCGTGTTTGCCAAACAAATAGAGTGTATTGAATTTGATCTTCGATAGTAAGAATTTTAAAAAGAACTTCAGAACGGACTACATATGGCTTTTCAATTTAACAAGGAAATAGTGCATACAGTTTACAACTAACATGAAAACAAAAACATGAACGTATTTGGCACGTGTGCTCGCATTGTAAATGGCAACCTTTCCACATATTTTCATATCAATAGTGACTTTACTATTATAGCTAGCGTAAACGTTAAGCAAACACGAAATAAATGATGATACTAATCAGTTTGCCGTTTCCATTAGGTATATCTATAAAACAGAATATTGTATCTGATCTTTGACAATAAGGACCGAAAAGAGAAATTTAGAACGAACTGTATATTGTTTTTCAGTTAAACAAAGAAATTTTGGCATACAGTTTACAACTTCTATAAAAAAATAAAAATAAACATATTTAGCACCTGTGTTCGCATTGTAAACGGCAACGACTTGAAACCATCTTCTCACATCAGCGACGGCTTTAGTATTAAAGCCTAAAAGTAAGGCGTCTCGAAGTTGGATGCATTTATCCCACTGCAGAACAATGTGTCCTGAGGCGAGACGTATTGTCTGTAAGTGAGACCAATATGTCGATGCATGTGCTGCATTGTTCTCTCACAGAGCAATACGTCCAGAGAGCCGATGTATTGACCCAACAACAGGGCAATGTGTCTAGGGCCAAGACGTATTGATGTCACCATGACATATTGCTTTTGTATTTTTTGTAAAGTAAGCAAATACGTCCCCCTACAAGACGTATTGTTTTTGTATCGATATTTTTTGTTCTTGTAATTATTATTTGTTGCTTATTGATTTGTATAATAGTAATATAGATTACATTTGGACATTTGCAATTAGATCACTTGTATTTTCATATATTATGTTCAATTATTATAAATTTGTTAATTTTAATAGCTCTACAAATATTCACACTAATTATAGAAATGTTATTGCGACCAACAATTCATAATTGTTACCAGACTAGATAAGACAAATTTAGTCCAAAAGCAATATATATCAATTAAAACTAAGGCTACATCATTGACCAACATGAAGATAAAATAATACATTTAATGTCTAGATCTAGATGATATCATAAAACAAAACAATCATCAATCAAGAACCACATAAATAAACTATAGGTGGTGGACATATATGATACATCATACAAGCTAAATAAATACCTTCATAAAGACATATATACAAAATAATACTAATGTAATAAACTAAGTACGTCTTCCACGCCCACATCACTCCTCAATGGGGGACAATTGTGTAGCAGTAGGCTGACGAGGTCCATGATAGAAATGGAAAGGTGGAGGTGGGGTGAGTGAGGGGCCTCTGAAAACTAGGCTGTTAGGCCTCAGGTGGCCTGGAAAATGGGAAATCAAACAGAATCAGTGAGTATGTAACATAAGATGGTGGTCGACTCTCATGAACAACTGGTGGTGGGACTGGAGTGTATGGAACAAAAGAAGAATTGACTCCATAGTAGCCTGCGGGTGGAGGAGGTTGGGTGATGTATGAAACATATAAACCAACTCCTAAAAAGTAAGGTCATGTAGGTCCTCATCCCATGAACTGAGAAGTGGGAATGGGTTCAATAGAAGTGGGAATGAGCTCAGACTGAGTGGTACATATATGAGTAGGAGTGGGTGTGGGTTCAGGACCATTGGTATAGGTAGGAGTGAGATAGGATCATATGGGCAAGCATAGTCAGGAATACTCAAAAAGTAGCTCCCCTATATGATCTAGATATCATCTCAGATCTGTGCAGGGGCATGCTATAAAGCCACTCAGATCTGCACATATGATTCTACCTATTCAAACAAAGTATAGAAATAATAAAGACCAATTAAATATAGAATTTGAATAATAATAGTTTGTAAAAAAATTATGATGATACTCATGAATTGTTGTTCTCAGTAACTGGTTGGGTAGTATGTGGTCGGAGGCTGAGCTGGAGGGACCATGATATCACACATAGTGTACCTGTGGATTGAAGAATGTCTCTACTGGTGGAGGGGAGACTAAGATCTTACGTCTATTTTGCTACAATTGCACCTCCTGTCTATAGTGAAGCAACCAGTCCTCAATAGAATGACCCCTCCCATCCATCCTACTAAGACGTGGCAAGTCAAGAGTAGGTTGAACTTGAACAAAGCCGAATTATCCAAGCACATTGTCTGGGAGGTGCCACTCTACTACTGTATAGCACACAAGAGGCACTTGGGCCAACTAAATATCACGACCCTCTCGACACAATGTTGAAATTCTATGTAGAATATCCTTAGTGTAAGGAGTTAACTGTATTTATTATTCAGAAAGAGTATTTTTCAGAAATATAACATATATCATATAAAAAGAAAGAATATTTTTCAGAACTAAATTATACCTAAGAGGGTAAAATATGATCAAAGGCAGAATCATAAAACTGAACAATTCCTCTCATAGTATCAGTCCTTTGAACAAAATTAGACCACCTATTAAATTGACAAAATAAAGTTATTTAAACTTACAAAATAATTGATTTTTTTAAGAAGAAGTTATGTAAATCTTTACCTATAACGCAAGGGAACATCTTCTGGGTACTCCCCCCAGTTCATATCCAGTGATCCTAGACGTCCAATTCCTAACCACTCCCAATGCCATATCTACAATAGACATACACAACCAGACATGTAGGCAGTTTTCTAAGAACAGGTAGTAGCCTTGTACAATTCCCTATACAAGTATGCTAGAGTTGTAGCACCCCAAGATAGAGTGTTACAACTTGTAAAGTCAGCCACAAGTGGGTGGTACCTTACATGAACCCTATCCCCAATACTATCTGAAATAAGATAACTACCTAAAAAGTATAGAAGATATACTCTAGTATACCTTATCCTCATTTGTCTTTGATGTTCTTCATCTCCTAAGGTGAAGTAGACCATTATCAGTATCTATGCCACATGCAACAAAAAGTGTGTCATAATATTTTCTGATAAGAAATGTGCCATCAACAGTAATAACGAGCCTGTAATATACCCTACATTTCACAACTGGGCCAAAAGCCCAAAACACCCTCTTGAATTTACGAGTGTCTTGAGTTTGGAGGGTATAATCATCCACAAGGTGGGTATATACAATTCTTAGAATAATCTATGATAGAGATATCATGGATGACAACAAATTATGATATGATGATCCCCAATCTCCAAATATTTAACAGACAACCTTCTTCCTAGATAGAAATGCCATCTTGTATGAGATATGAAGGTTTAGTTCAACATTCACATTGTCACAAATTTTTTGTGTGGACATATCCAATCGTGACACAAGGATTGGCATTATCATATGAGCAATATAAGAGGATGTGCATTAGTTGGATGGTCTTGATTTAGAACAGTTAGTTGACAATTGTGGTTTATACTATAACATTTTATCTTCCACATGTTACCTGCTCTTTTGGATTGGAAAGCAGCCAAACTCTAAGGACATCATTCATCATGAATATAAAAAAGTTTGATAAAAAATTATTTGAGCTTTGTGTACGATATTGGACATTGTTTTTTACCGATCATTTTTTAATCGTCTCAATCATAACATCTTTGGATGCAAATAAAGTACCCTCATAAATTCAGTGCTGGAAGGATTGTAATTGACATGAACTTCATGACTAAAATCTTCCACCCAGTCATCATCTTGAAAAGCTTCATAGTTATTATTAATATGATCATGTTGAAGCCATTCTCTATCAAATATCTCTGGGACAGAATTCAATGTTGCTATAGAGTCAGGGATTGGATGTTCACACCCATCATCAATTTCATTTGATGAGTCACCTTCTTGTTTACTATTCTCATCATCTTACTATTCACTGTTCTCTTCCCCCTCCTCGACCTCAAGATGACTATTCTCATTATCAATAGTAGGGTGTTGAGAGAATTTAGGTGATTGATCCCATTCATCAGTTATATTAATGTTGATTGGCTGAAATTTATTCAACAGACTCATGTGAATTGTAACTAGAATGTTGGTGGATAGATAGTTTTCAAGAAAGACATCAATATATGCATCATATGAAAGCGAGAACAAAGTTCTATATGCATCATCATTGTCAACTAGTATGATCATATGATCTTCTCTAGGGAAAAGATAGGATATATTTATAGAGAAGCGGTTGGGGTTGATGTCAAGTGTTGTATGGATATATAATTTGAATTTGATCAGGGTATTGATAAGTGTAATATTTATGGGTCTAACAAATTGACTAGAATAACACCCGTCAGAGTGAAATTGGCCACCATATCGAAACTTGACAATTCGTGAACGTGAACTAGATGTCATGTTCCTACCATTACAAAAAATACTTAATTAAAGAAAACTTATTTATACAAATTTTATATTTACATTGAAAACATTTACTTAATACATGGAAATTCAGATTTTAGAATAGTAATGTCATTTTTCTATAATTTCGAATTATACATCCAAAAATAAAATTATTTTATTTTTAATATTGAATGGTAATTTTAAGTTTAAAATAATGAATACATGAAAGTAGTAGAGAAAATACCTCAAGTGGTGAGATCTCCCTTATGAATCAGAATTCTAGAGAAAGAAGAAAAAAAGATCGTCGACCAGAGAAAGAAGTTGAGAAGATCGTCGCCAGAGAATGAAGAGAAACATAATTCCGACCAGAGAATAGAAGAGAAACCACCTCAGAAGTAGCTAGAAAATTTGTGTGTAGTAGCTTAGCCTCCAGAGCAGTAGATGTTGCTAGGAAGTGAAGAAGAAGAGAAGAAATGTATTGCTTGTGTGTCTTTGGAGGGCTGATTTTGGCCACCTTATATAAGGAAGCAATACGTCTCGCCTTGGGACGCATTGCCCCCACATGCCATCCGGCTGCGACCCAAACGACTAGATAGTTGTTGGGGCCAATAGTCGGGAGTTGTGTGGCAGCAATACGTCCCCGATGGAGACATATTGACGGTCAAACGGCGCCAGTGCGGTCCTATTCAAGCAATGCATCTCGTTTCCCGACGTATTGGTCCCACTGACATGCAATATGTCCCGCTTCAGGACACATTGCTCTGCCGTGGGGTCAATATGTCCAGTCCTGAGACGCCTTGCTCTCTCACAGAATAATACATCCCGACTCAAGACGTATTGACCCCAGAACAAGGCAATGTGTCCTGACTGGAGACGTATTGCTCTCGCAGAGGACAATGTGTCACCCGAGCGGACGTATTGCCTTCAGATAGAGCAATACGTCTTCAGCTGAGACATATTGGTCTGCAAACATGTCATTTTGAGAATTAAGTTCAAGAACATGTCATTTCGATAATTAAAATGGTTAAACGTTTCATTTTGTTTTTTTTGTCCTAAAAGTAAAGCAAAAATAAAACCAACTTTCTCACTAATCAGTTTGTCATTTTAATCAATTGGTATAGCTATAAAAGAGACATTGATGGGTTGAAAACAAATCAACATGGAGTATAATTTTACCGCGCACTTAAAATAGAGGTGAACTCTCTTAGCAATCGTCATATAATAAAGATCATAGATGGTATACATAGCACCAATGATATTTGTTGCATCTTGTTGTACCAATCAACCAAAGACACCACTTTTGTATCTTTTGTAATTGAGTTTCAAATATTTGTAGTAGTTGGTGAATTCCAGATACGACCGGTGGATTGACCTTAAAAACCAAAGCCACAACTGCATTAGGTCAAAGTAATGGCACAATCGGCGGCAATGTAGGATTTGGGTATTCGACGAAGGAGGCTTGGCAGGTATGGTAATGGAATCATACAATATCACATGATGGTCGACTAATCTATCGTCTCAGTCTCAATGCATACGTGTTGTACGGAAAGGAGGTCAAAATATAGGGGTAACGACATCCACCACTATCAGCCGTTGTGACATGTCAACTCCACTTCCACACCCTCTGGAGTCCTGTCGTTTATGGACTGTTTGTAACGGAATCATGCCGTCGTTTGTTTGATGCGGAATCATATCGTTGATTGGCTATTTGCCATGGAATCAATAACGACAACCTACCAGGAAGGAGAAAGCATACGAGAGGAAATTGGACGGTATGTTCAAGTATACCTATGTAATGTCCTGCTATTTTGGAGCAAATCAGATGACAAAAGATGACAAAAAGGGATTGCATATATATCAGGCGCAATTGTTACAACAATCGGCGCACCGTGTAAGAGTCCCACGAAGTAAAAGACTCCAAGAGAGTCCAATCATTTTATATGGTCTTACGGACGGAAACGAGTCTTTACACTTAGACTGCGTCTGGTATACGGTTGCCATGAGTAGTTAGTTGCCGTGACTAAATTAACCAACGATAAGTAAACCTTATGTTAGATAATTGTTATTTGGAACTAAGACAAATAAATTTGATGGTAAGAGGTCTGTTGTTTGGTACGCGTGCAAGTAATCTTCGTCTATTTGGAAAAAGTATATTATGCTCCGTACGTAAATAATGTTGTATGTGTTAAGGAGTCGGTTAAAATGACAACATGCATGGTAAATAGATTTCCACGACAAATAAACCTGATCTCTGCCATAAGAATTTCTAGCGGCACGTTATCTGGAGTTTTTTCAATTAACTAATTCGTGCGACATCTTATTTACATTCTAAACGGCAGAACAAATAAAAATTAATTTGTCGCTATAAAATTAATTGGCGTGCCGCTACTTAGCCGGCAAAGTTCTAGGAGAATCAACGGACGCTGGTATAAACTTTTCTGATCATACAATCTGGATAGTTTTTCTTGGAATAAAAGATCATAAATAAGTAGGATTAGCATACGGCCGCATGCTAATCAGGATATAGACATGAGACAGGAAAACAAAATGGTTAATGAAAAAATAGACGCACCAAAAGTGCCTCGAATATAGTATTGATTTCTGGGTAGAGCTTTAAAAGAGCAACGCCTCAACTCAGCTGCTAAGTTCCGGGCTAACTCGACAAAGATAACGCAAATGCTAGTGCAATAGTCCGTTTGTATTTCATCTAAATGTTAATTGCTAAAAGGCAGTCGTTTGTGTGAAATGTATCTTAGCTAGAGACCACATTCGTGCCGTGCATACTAAGCTGCCGCTGTTCGGTCCGGACACAAATATCCTGAGTTAGGCTACACACAGTCCCCCTTATACCCGGCCACCCACCCGTTTTTTAGGAAAATAGATCTGCAACATTTGCAGTTGTCTTTGTATTAATACTCATGTAAAGTCCATGCAAAGTCCATGCAACAATATGTCTCTCCACTCTTCTCTCCAGAGTATTAATACTCATGCAAAGTCCATGCAAAGTGTATTAATTCATTTTTTCTCTTGTAATTATTCTCTCTCATTCTAATCCACCCACCTGCATTCACGTATTAGTACAGTACCTATGTAATCCAATAACAACATTGATCTGGAAGCATAAGTACAGTACTTACGAAATCTAGTAATAATATTTGTCATCTGGACATAAGTACAGTACCTACGGAATCCATACAAAATAAGTACAGTACTCACTTGTTAATTTCAACTCAATTTTTTCAAACATAAGTACAGTACTTACCAAATTATAAAACCAAGCATAAGTACAGTACTTAACAAATTACAAAATCAAGCATAATTGTATAACTGATCTGGAAGCATAAGTACAGTACCTACGGAATCTATGCAAAATAAGTACAGTACTCACTTGTTAATTCCAACTCAGTTTTTTCAAACATAAGTACAATACTTACCAAATTATAAAACCAAACATAAGTACAGTACTTAACAAATTATAAAATCAAGCATAATTGTATAACTGATCTGGAAGCATAAGTACAGTACCTACGGAATCCAATAACAACATTTTTCGCCTGGACATAATTTTTTTTACAAAAATGTAGTGCACATCTGGTCCATAATCAACTATAAAATGCATCTATAAGTATTGTACTCAATTATTAATTTTCAACCCAGTTTGTCAAAAATAAGTACATTACCTCTCAAATTCATTTGTGAATGTATATATATTTATTGTAGGTACAGTACTTACGTAATCTGCAGTGGGGATAAATATTCAATAGAATTTTTTTGTAAGCTATAGTGCATTGATATCTGCCATTTGCATGACCGTTGCATGGAGTAGGAGGCGAGATAATTATTTCATGCATCCTTTTTGCATGTAAAAACATGCATAATCGCTGCTGCAGATATCCATTTAATTGTGCATGCGGCAGCAGAGTTTAATGGGTGTGGCAGTGGGCTGGCGCAGCAACAGGAGGAACACGACAGTTGATGGTTCCCGATGACCGGGTATGTGGCCGGGTATACGGCGGGCTATGCGTAGAATTTTTCAATATCTTGTAGCATAATTCGTATAGTTAGAGAAAGCGCAAGCCCTTGCATGGTGATTAAAACTATTTAATATGTTTAGAGGACTAGTCTCTCTCGGAATATTTTCTACTAGTGGTAGGAAACCTTGCAGGAAGTAAAGCTCCGCTCTTTTAAGATACGAGGGTCGTTTATTTACAAGTGTCCTTCCTTGCAAGAGAGACACGTCGAAGGATTTTCTTTTTTATGCGAGATAAGCCGCCACCATGTATAATTTTCTCTTATCCATAGACAAAACAGGAAATTGGAATTAGTGGTCGTACAACCCCTGTTTGGTTCGGGGCTATGCAAGCTTGTCTGTCTTGGACGAGTTTAGGCCTGCTGGAGTCTGATTCTGTTTGGCAAACCAGTCTGATTCTGTTTGGCAAACCAGTCTCATTCTGGGGAGCTGGACTCATTTCAGACTCATTTCAAGCTGATTTTGTTTAGCTGTGCAGGCTGAGTTTAGTCTGATTCTGTTTGGGAATTGTAGGCAAGATTAGCTGAATCTGTCCTATTCTCGCAGAACTGTTGTTAAAAATGTGGCCGTGTGACGTCGTTTAAACAGAAGTTAAAAAAAAAAGTAACTAAAATATGAAATTGGCAGTGAAGCTACATGAAATATGAAATTGCCCTAATATATTTTGTTCATAACATAAAAAAATTACATTATCGTCAGTAAAAGCAACTGATAATAATCATATTGTCGTCATTAGTGAAACATAAATGATCACTGATAATAACATAATTGTTTACGGGTGATCTTCGTCAGGGGAGAAGGACAAAAAATGGGAGCAATAAACAACCAAACCAAAGCTAAGATTTTGACAAGGCACTTTGGGGAGACATGGTTGGATGTTTCCTACATGTTATGGCCTCATCGTACTCGTCCCATGACACTAGGCATGGTTCCTGCACCGACTGCTTGTTTTGTTGTTTGATGTCGTCTTTTGGCCAATCAAACAACAATGGCAAATGAGGAACATGCTGACTGACTTTGCCCTTGACTTGATCATCGGTCCCGATTTTTCCCTCCTCGTTTGTGTGATTGCAACATAGTTTTGTGCATTAAAGGTTATCTTCAACATATTTATGAATTTTTTTCGGTGACATCAAAAGTTTTTCAAATTTTGCCCTTGCCCTTGCCTTTGAACGCGATGTCGACATCTACAATTAATAAAAACAAAGGTATGAACAAATAACATAATTCGTAAAGTAACTGTGGCAATAAGATAATAATGAAGTAGGAAATTTGATCGCATTATGGTAGCAACATATAATAATGTAACACATAAGTAGAGAATGTATATTGTTGCGACGCAAAAACACAACTACATTTAGCACAAATATTACAAGTTCATTTGTTTATTTCAATCGTCAGTGCTAAAAAAAATCCCTGGTGGGTAAGTGCGACGCGTCGTCAAGAAGTTGCGTTCAATGCTTTGTTGCGCGGCCAATGTGGGGGGAGGCAATAAATCTACCAATATGAACATATTGTCTCTTACAAACTCTCTTTTGATGTATTGCCATCACATTTGCAACTCAGGCAATGAAATGTAAGGGCCTCCTGTTATGTATAAGAACTGGTGTCATGCCTCCATCCAAGCCTATGTAGAGTATACTTCATTTACACATCTACCCACGTGATATTGGGTTCTCATCAAACCCCTGAAAACCATATCAAGCTCGTGTGACCAGATAAAAGACGGTGTCGGCGGTTGGCCAGCCATATAACAGATTCTGTAAGTAATACAATTTTCAAAAGTAAGGGTGTATATCACAATTAATTGTATTATTTGGTTTGAGATAACGTTAAGAAAAAATTCGAATAATAACATACATCATTAATAAAACACTCATCAACATGAAGAAAATTTTCATACCACTTAAAATGTAATATGACATTTATAAAAGTGCCTAAATTAAACAAGTGTATGATGTTCATAACATCCATTGATAGTCATTCTAAACAGAGAAGATAATGTAAATGCATTTGCCATTCAACCGTTTGATTTTAATGCAACATACAAACCATGGCATATTCGTTTTCAAGCAACAATCAGCAACACTTATCACGAGAACTTCTAAATAAAAACAATAAAATGTATAACTGATGACGCAAATGAAAAGTATGGCTTACGGCGTCATCGGGGGTGAAGGAGTGTCCAACATAATCCTACATTGTTCCTCCAGTTCTTCTACGTAGTGTTCTAGATAATCATGCTCATACTTTTTGTTGGTGTAAACATCATGGTGGTTGCGATGAATTTCAACAAAATCTTTCAAGTTCATAGCCTGACCCCACACTGACTTGCACTCGAGTGTGAGTAACCCAATCTCAACTTTCAATGAATCAATTGTAGGCCTGAGATCGATTGCCCAACGAAAGTATCTGCAGCGATCTTTCCCCTAAAATGTATTATGAAGTTTACGTAAATGACAACAAATGTGTAACGTACAGAGTGGCTACCTAATATGTGTGTTTGTACAAGAACACCTCGTGAGAAGGACATATGTAATACATTTCGCCAGGTCTTTCACTGAGAATTCCAAAGTCATACAACCCTGCATCATCAGTGTTAAGTCGCAAGCCTGCGTCTAACCCACAGTCACACTCCACAACTTCAGTTGGATTAATAGACATCTACACCATGCATTTGAATCAGTCAAAGGATTTATGGTAATGAAGATTGATTGAAAATTGAAACAATAACATGCAAGATAGGCCCCATGGTTTGTTCAATCATAAAATCAAGGTTATATTATGAATGTTCGACATACATGAAAGATGTTATACATCTATGATGTATTGTAACAGTCCTCATTTGAAGTGTTGTCGTCGCTAGTTATGTGAAGACGTTGGCGAAGATATTGGGACCTCGATCGTAGATCTGTAATTTCTAATTGTAGCCTATCAGTGTCTGCTCTGGTGGAACAGACAAAGTCACGTTGGGAAGACCATAGCTGACGTTCACTGCGTGCATATGCAAGTTGTGAAAGCATTGCAGCCCTAACGACGGTTAGTGTGGCAATTGTGGGTACAACCCGTTGCGCGGGCAACCTCATATGACATCTATTTTGATTCACAACCCTACCACACGTAAAATATGGCATGTGTGGGTTGTTGTCTTCAAAACGTCTGTTTTGTGCATCCTCGGCATCCATATATACGCGTACAATGGATTGAAGGCCGCATTGACAGCAAGGCATTCCGTTCTCCATTTGAAGACAACCTATGTTGACACAATGTGACGATTCAGATCAGGATCCAAAAAACCAATTCGGGAATAAATCTATTACATATATTGTACTATCGCGACCCCCAAATGTGATTAGCAATAGATTCATGTAACACTTCGCCCTCCCTTGAATCAGCCTGAGTTGAACCTTGCCCTGAACTCGGGGGAACACCGGGTGGGGGAATAGAAGACGATGAATTCTCATCAAGTGGGTCATCCATTATGGTGTCGCCGTCATTTTGTCGTCGGATGAAATTGTGTAGCATACAACAAGCAAGTACGATGCGACACCGCGAATGAATTGGATATGTCAGCCCCTTCTTAAGATACACAAACCGTCTCTTCAGCACCCCAAATGCTCTTTCTACAATATTACGTAGTTGAACGTGTCTATGGTTGAACATCTCTTTCTTGCTGGTGTAGGAATGTCTGTTTCCTCGGTACTCAGCAATATGGTATGTTGTGTTGCGATAGGGTACAAGAAATTGACAAGTGTTGGCACCCTGCATCTACCAGGTAAAACTTCCCCGGTGGAACTGTAAACCCGCTATGGGTCCTTGCCGATTGCAGGACCCTTTGGTCAGCAGCCGACCCCTCCCACCCAGTGAGGACATATGTAAACTCCATGGAGAAGTCTACTACATCCATGACATTGAGAGAGACATTCCCTTTTCTGTCACGGTATCGATTTTGTTTGTCTCTGCTGACCAAGACAGGGATGTGTGTTCCGTCAATAGCCCCTATGGCATTCTATAAACCAAAATAATGTTGTAAACATACAAAATATTTGAAAATTAATTAAATTTATTAGGGGGGCAACTATTACCTTGAAGTATGGGTAGAACCTTGCGTTATGTAAAATGCGAGTATGTGTTGTCGTGCATGTAGTTGCGGTTTGCATGACAATGTAGTCATGGGTCAACGCACAAATAGCGTCCAATACTTTGTTGAACTTTCTGCTAATGGTCTCATCGGAGTGAATGTAGTCCTCCGCCAAAGTACGATTTGTGTGTCCATGGCCAACCATCTGCAGGAAATAGCAGACTACCTCAACTGAGATGACGCCTCTACTACCTCGCAAGAAGCCACGACTCTCAAGCTTGTCGACAAGGGCCATTATAGTTTGTGGACGCATCTGATATAGGTCATAAGCCCTTTGTTCGTGACCGGTCAATATTTCTAAGACCTTTATGTGGCCACTCATGATGCTAACAGACCTAGGGATACGAGGTGATGTGGAGGCATCAACGTCTACTGCGTCCATGATTGAGTATGCAATAGAGTCAGCAATTAAATCACCAACGTGAATCACTGGCCACAACAAGGTATCTAATAAAAGGTTGTTGAGCATGTCATGTGTTTGCAGTTGATCATTGGCAGACATGATGCCTACATGTACAATGAAAACAACAACATAATAACTGCTACAACATAAGACAATCCAATTCACGTGTGAAAAATAAATTATTACAACACTCAATCAAATGAAATAGTATGGATATGTAATGTGTGTGCAGAAAATAAATTATTACAACAATCAATCAAATGTAAATGTTTGGATGGAAAATAATTAACATCAAATGCATAAGAAATAAACCGTGCAATTATGTTCTTGATGGGCCAGGTCCCTGTCTGGCTACGCTTTCAAAAATATATGTATTAGGATAATCATGTTTACATGTACAATCACAATTTGTTAGGATAAATGTTCTGTATAGTGTGCGTACCACAATGGCCTCTTTCCACTCAGGGGTGTCCGGTACAATGGGCTTCTGCCTTTCTTCATCCCATCCAATGCCACTCTTGTTGGTCAAACCCTTCAAATGGGCGTAGTCCTTTTTAAGGTTCTTCCAGTGACATCTTATCTGGTCTAACTTATACACGTCGCCAAGCCTATTATTGACATCAGAAGTTATTTCCCTCCAAGAGTCCCTAGTAAAATTACCATCAATACACTTGCCTAGGTCATATTGTTTGTGCAATGCTGTCACCACAGCGGCATCAGACTCTCTTGTCCATACAATACGATGGTTAGGGTCGACGGGAGGCATACTCGTGTAGTTGCTACAATATTTGATGACAACGACCGGTAACTAAGATGTACATAAATATATAACAACAACCATGATGAAATAATTATAAAGATCAACCTGCTTAACTGGGAAAATTTTAACTGAAAACGCAGTCATATGTTCTACCTTAAAACCAAAAACCTACATTGTATTGTTGGGATCCAACTCCCATATAATTAATTAGTACAACAAGGGAAATGACTTAAACTATGTTCGATATCTCGACCGCACAATATAGTGTAAATTACATATCTGCTGGTTCAGATTACATGTCACTCACATTTAGGAAAAATTCTTCGAAAGATATTTAAACAAAAGTTGAAAATAAAAATATGGAAAGAAAAGTAGGCAAACACACCTGACTCAGATCAATTACATGGCACACGCATTTTGTAAATATCAGATCTTGCATGTGTAAAATGATTTAAAAAATAGAAACAATGATAAATAAAATCAATAACAAGTGTGGTCTGTGGCAGAGTAAACAAGGCGAATAGCACACCACATTGTGCTTGATTTATAGGGTTATACAAATTACATATATTATCAAATGACTCCATCTAATTCATAACATGAGATCACTAAAATTAAAGCACAATCATGAAGTTGTAACCAATGTGTTCAAACGCATGTTACTGAAGCACATATACATAAAAGAACAAAAACCTAACATGTTTATAGGGTTATAGTTTTTAACATGAGTCAAATTCTTTGTCTGAGATCATCACTCAAATTTTTTGTGCTAAAATATATTTCTATTTTTTAGTACCTTTACATAATCAGTGTAAATGTTTAATACAATTCAGTCACAACAGAAACCATTTGTTATGTGTGTTCCTTCAATACTGATTCAATCAGCATATTCACAAGCTTCATTGATTAACACCGAAAAACAAATAATGAAACACCAACGAGCATATAGGCAAGTTACAAATATTATATAATGAGACAAGCTTGATTGATTAACACCCAAACACAAATAATGAAACACCAATGAGCATGTAGGCATGTTAATGATCAAATAGAATGATTAGACAGTTAATGATCAGAGATAAACCTTTTCAGCAGAGCACATGACTAACATTAGTACAGATTAAAAAGTTAAGCCACCCTTTTTTAACATGAGTTCAGGACTAAACATCAGAGATAAACCTTTTCAGCAGAGCACATGACTAACATTAGTGTAACAAGATTTACTTGTTCCTACATTCTACTGTCCATATAAAAGGTCATTTACAAAAAACAAATGATTCATCTGAATGAGGTACTCCTCCCTGGACCTATCATCATCTAACATTCGATATAAGACACATCTTCATAGCATCATTTAACATCCCCATAACTTCTTCATGTCTAATAAGAAAACAATAATATATGAACGTAGAATGTCCCAATGAGAGCACATGATCTCGAAACAAGAGATGGTACAAACTGAAAAAGGTTTGGTAATTACTCCTTAACCAAGATGGAATGCATACCCAGCCCTAGTAAGGAATAATGGATGAACGAGAACCTTTTGTCCGACTGGTTTACAGAGAAAGAATCTCGACCAGGGAATACAGACTCACTAATATGACAGCAGAGGAAAGGATACTCCTTAACCAAGATGGAATACAGACTCACTAAAAAAAACGCATTTCAAGCTTCAAATGCAAGTGGAGTATGGTGTATGACTAAAACCAAGTCAAGTCTAACATCTTTCTGAAAAGCCAGCAACAGGATATGGTGTATGCTCCATATCACCATATTCAACCATCAAACAAACGTATAGTACCATCATTTAACATCCCCATCAATTAATGTCTAATAAGAAGACAAGGATATATGAAGTTATAATCCTAGATCACTGTCACATATATAACATTTTAAATTTTGTAACATCTTCATATAGGTAGATCGTATGGCATACATTAAATCAACTATTTGTACATATGATAAGGTAACTGCAAAGACCTTCATTACATATACAAATAATATTTTTTTCCTATTGAAATCGTGCTTCTTAGACCAACACATACTATAGACCACATCAGTTGAGAGACCATGCTCGTCCAGAGCATAAAAACAATAACAAGTATGTTCTGTGCAGAGTAAACAACGGGAAAAGCATCAAAATCAACAACATTAAAAAAATATACGCTTTTAACTAGCAAAAGGAGTCAACTATTTCGTACTTAACATCATATAAACCCAATCTAACAACTGATAAACTCAACCGAAATGACGATAACATGATATTCAACCATACATGTTTCGATAAAGAACACCATTTCACAAATATTTTGGTACTTATTCGACATTGTGCCCTAATCGACATTAAAATAGAAAGAACCCTCTACCCTACCCAGAGACCAACCTGAGAAGAATCTCCCCTTCGAGTGATGACGGAAGCGACGGAACCTGGGCACAAGCGTCGACCTGGGCAGCGCCGACAGACCACGAGCGAGTGGCAACAATCTTCTGCGGAACACCTCGCAACACTTCAACGAAGAGGCTTGTGTAGAAGTCGAGCACCTCGTAGCACCACACCCCCAATTTAAAGGCACAACACTGACTAGGGTTTCGGATTCCTCTGTGCCACCTACGCCTTCTTCTGTGGATGACATGACCATTCATGGCAGACCTGGCGAATGGAGATAACCACCGGAACCTTGCTTCTGACCGACCTAGCTCGGCGGTGGCAGGCGGCAGGAAGCCTAGTGGCCGCTTGACCGGGCCAACCATGGCAGATCGAGGCAGCCTACTTGCATTTACTTCACAGGCGAGCATGGCATAAGGTAGACAACTGTCAATTCATTATGAGGGAGAAGATGCCAGCAGCGCCGAAGCTAGCTGCGTCGGGAGCAGACAAGGGAGGAAAGCTGCTTCGCTAGGGAGAGAGAGAGGACGTGAGGGACGAGGGACACGAGGGACCAAATTGGGTTTGAGATTCCAAACCTGCCTCTACATGTACTGCGTCAAGCTCAAAACAGGGATTGACTACACTCAAAACGGGGTCTGAACCAATCTCCTTGCCAAACGGAAACCCAGCCCGAGCCGGACTGGTTTGGTCCTACGTGTCGCTACTGGAGAAGGCCTAAACCCGGTCCACGCCCGAACCAAACAGGGGCACAGAGTGTATGATCTCTCTTCCTAAGTTCTCGTTATACACCCACTTTGTTCTTTTAGTAGATCAACAACCAGTGGGCTTTTTAAACGGTAGCAAACGTAATTACCCTGTAACAAAGAAACTGTTGTTAATTTTGAATTATGTCGTTATATGCAACACCGATAGGTGCAATTTAATTTAACAGTTTAGGTCGATTTAGATAAGAAAATGTAGAATAAACTAGTACAGGAGAACAAAAATAAATAATGTTAAAATCAAACCAGGTCGTTCGTTGAGAGACGAACGTGATATATACTTAAAGAAATCAGCAACTTACAACCCTTTTGGATAAGCGCCGTTCCCCCAGTCGACTAGGTACAAACCTAAAGAAGAGACGTCCTGCTCGTGTTGACGATGAACGTTGCAGAGGAAGTAGTGCACCACTAGTACAGCTCAACAACTATAGGAACCGCCGCCTGATAGGTTGTGCCTTGGTAGGAAAGGATGGACGAGCTTGCTACGTCCAGGAGAGGATCTCTACGTAGCACCATGAAAGCGATGGCGGAAGAGAGAGACTCTGACTTTAGAGTTTTCAAACACGCATTCGAACAACTGACGACTGTGTGTTCGAAAAATGTACTTAGTTGTATCCAAATAAATCTGAATAGGAAACAAACAATTAATTAAACGAATAATTAATTACGTAGTTGTATCCTAGTGCAAAAAGAAGACGGAAGACGGAAGACATTCTCCACAATCCACAAGCCCGAGCCCGTGCTCGGCCAGAGCAGGGCAGGGCAGGCCAGGCCAGGCGAGGTGAGGTGTGGTGTGATGCAAGTGCGTGCGTGCCTGTGTGTTGTAGTTACCATTACACACCAAGGAGGTGAGTATACCCTCCTCCTAGGACCCTTGGACAATAGTGTCCCATGTGATCCTGCATATAAGGACCACAAAAGTTCTAGGGGTGAGCAATATGGGATAAAAATTCTTTGCCATTTCATTAGAGACAAAACTACATCTGTCACGACCTCATCATGCTAAACAAGATTACTCAAAATATAAAACACAATCAATCACTAATTAATCATATACCCAAAATTATGGGTAAATTAAAACCGATTTCAACATCAACACTTACTCAAAAACATTTGAATGAGAGACCAACATCTCTTATATCCATACTATGCTAAGAATTTGATACAAATTAATCTATTGTCTTAGCCACAACATATATACACATGAGAACAATATTTGTATATGCCACACAAACAAGCATTTATATGCTAATAAAAGTCGGATTCATTTGAAACACCATATACAAACTTTTCATGCCTGGATCTGAGAGTATAGAGACGACTCTAGGACACACTAGACATCTAATCAACATTTTCAAAGATTTATTATTGTAGTTCCTCTTTACTTCCATGGTTCTGTTGTCGTCACTGCCTATTACCTAAAAAAAATGTGGCGAACCACAAGGGTGAGACCCAGTCCCAGCAAGAGTTATAACCTCCAACAATGTTTATTGATTACAACATTTTTAAGTAATTAAATAGTTAAGCAAATTTATCAGATATAACAAATAAGCTCAGCAGCACTGATGATTATCAAAATACACAAGGGAGCAGATAATAACTATCATCATTAGCCAGACTATCATCCTGTATCTTGTTGATAACATAAGCAATTCAGTAGAATATGCATATCTAGCATCATGAGCAAGTCTAATAGCATAGCATAGCTAACAACATGAGATATCTGGCATCATGATTATAATCAGTCGTAGCAGTATAGTTATCAACATAAGCATGACTATTGTATGTACACATTTACAATCTTATGATCCACAACATAAGAGTAATTAATATTTCTTAATTGCACTAAGCATCATCTTTATGTACAGAGAACAAACAAGGGTTATCATCCAATGTGAAACGTCGTGTATAACCCTAAATAAATATGTTACACGGCTGTATTACATCTTTTATTATGCCCTGGGGAATTTGAATCGTACCATTCAAAGTCCAACCGACCCCTGTGAAGGGCTATTTGGTTCCGTACAAGATCTAGGAGTGTCGGTATCCTAAGATCTCTTCCCCTCGGTCAGTACGAGTAAAAAGGTAGTGACATATCAGTCAAAGCTGCCACCACAGCGACATATAGTCAAGCTGAAAACCACTAGTCCGACCTTGGTACAGGTCACAACACTAGAAACTAGGGTATTCAGACCCAATCACTGAGGTACAACCGCAGTTGTCCTCTAATCACATCATGTTATAACCACCGAGACACGACCGCATCTGTTCTCAATCACATCAGATGTATGAGGCATGACTATAGCCAACCTCCACAATCTGCAGGTCACGACACTAGAAACCAGGGTATTCAGACCCAATCACTGAGGTACAACCGCAGTTGTCCTCTAATCACATCATGTTATAACCATCGAGACACGACCGCAACCGTTTCTCAATCACATCAGATGTATGAGGCATGACTATAGCCAACCTCCACAATTTGCATTGTGGATGACAAGGATATATCCTCAACCTGCCACCCCCGCATACTCAATAGTATGCGCTCTGAATTTCCCTTAGGAATACTCGTTTCACCATCCAGCAAGTCCTGACACTGAAGATGGTTCTATGACACAGGGCACTACATGATTAGAGTTGCACTTCATTAGTTATGCCAATTGGGTGAATTAAGGCTGCATCAAACAAGTGGACATACAAACCCTAATTCACTTCTAGCAAGCATATAAATAAAAACTTTGAAAAGATATAAAATGTATGAAACATAATTTCTCATCTCATCATCACATGGTACTATTCACTTTCCATTCCCAAGACTATACTAGTCATCATATTATCACAAGATATAAATCATTTTCAAAAAATCACAGGGTATCAACCCTTATCAACATAAGAGGATTACACCTCATTCAGGGCTCAACCATGCCCAAGGGGTCATTAAGACCATCATACTATTCCCTGCAAGATCATCATTATCTTTGAATGCCTCATAACAAGGCTCAACAACATTACTTACATTTAATACACCAGATCAACACAATATTACATTAATGAGCTAGGAGATATTCATAAACAATCATAGCAGGGTTATATTAACATTAAGAACATTCCTTTATTACATCAACATGCAAGGAATCTAGATATGATTAACTCTCATCATATTCTTTATGCACATGTTTAGCTTAAGAAAGTATCAACCATGTAGATATAATAACCACCAATTAACATATCAAGGTTATGATCATAGTAAGGAGGTTATTATACCATCATTCTATCATATAAGAATGGTAAAAATGAATACTCATCTTTATCAAATTGAATTAGAGTTAGGTTCAACATGATAAATTATATCAATGTTACTAATCAACACTCATACCCAAACCCTAGCTCATGACATTCCCATTGGATCATGGTTGCATAAGGTGAAGCATAACCATCACATTCCATACTATTCTCAAGTATGAACCCACACATAAATCAAGATGTAACCATCATGTTATAGTATACTAGGGTTTCAACAATAAAAGAGTACTCCATGATTGTATTAGTCATTCAAGGATTATTCATACCCAATTTCCATCATTTAGTTATATTAAAGCTAGGTATAACAAGCTATACCTCATTAGGGTTACATATCAACACAATATGGTTATCATCCCTTCTATTCATATGAGTGAATAGGTAAGACTAACTTATTAAGGGTAACCCTCCATTTGTTCCATCATCATTCAACCCATATCACCATGTTGGGTTTTAGGGGAGGCAGAGAAGGCAGCGGAAACAAACATTTTCTCCCCCAAACCCGAAACAAGGAAACGTGTCAATGTCTATACAATAGGAAAGGATGGTTTGTGTAATCATACCTTGTCTCGAGGCTTGCTCAGCGACAATACCTCGCGCCTTGCACGGTATTCACCTCCTGTCTTGGACGGTGTCTGTGCAGCTCCTGGTCGCACCGGGACTGACATGATTGAAGGTTGTCCTCCTAGTGGCAGAAACCTCCCACCTCTGAAGTAGTCTACACGGACCACCTGGAACTCCAATCTCCTTGTCCCACAAGGAATTGGAAGGATTCTCACCCTCCTGTTGATGTACTAGTCGCCAACACACTCTCCTACTGCCAGTTGCAACTGTAGTTGTCTTTCCCTTGTTGTGCCTCCCTTTTCGGGTAGCACTTGCTCGGACTCTCTCAGTTACCAAAACTAGAGAGAACGACAACTTTGCAGAGCAACTGGTTTGCACTGAGTTGTACTTTGAGAAGCCCCCAATACCCCTATATATAGAAGGGTCATGGGACAGGGTTCTCCATCCCCGGCAATGCGGGACTAAAAGTAGGAGTAGAAGGGTTCGAGATTTTCCACAAAACAACCAACTCGCAACCTGAATCAATCGTTTCACAACTGAAACGGTCGGTTGGGGACCTGAACCGGTTAGTTGACACCTCAACCGATCGGTTGGGACTCATGAACCTGTCGGTTCACTTCTGAACCGGTCGGTTCGTGGTCTTGATCAGTTCCCGATTGACTTTCGTCCTTTTACTTCTAATTGGTATCGAATACCAATCCTTGTTCCTATCAAATTGGGCAAGTGAAATGCAAGGAAAATTCTCACCAATCCTACTTTCCCAACTTGCTCGGTTGCACCAGTTGAATCGATCGTTTCAACACTTGAAGCAATCATTCACCCTGTCTTTGAGTCGATCGACTCAACACTTGAGCTGATCGGTTCACCAAGCTCAGCCGATCGGTTCATCACATGAACCGATCGGTTGGGAGTGCAACTTGTGTAGAATCAGTCAATTGCAATTTCATTCAATCTGATACTCCAATCAATGTTTCCAACACTTTGAACACTATGATTTTGAGCTATCAATTAATTGAGTGTTTAATTGAACTACTAAACTCCTTTAGTAATCAATCTAAACATTTTTTGTGGACAAAACTCCTCTTCCAGGTTAAATCCTATGTGTGTGACCCTACAGGTCCATTTCACGTTGGCAGTGAAAGTCCATAACACTTATGACTTCACAAGCAAAGAGCGGTGCCTAGTCACACATCAGTGCTACCCAAGTGAAATAGAAAGTTGGAGAACAACTTTCAATCCTAAAATCCGTGAATGGTGTTATAGTGAATGTATAATTCCTTTGTCACTAATATCCCCAATGAACTCGAGGCATGGAACAATCATCCTGTCAACGTTCATTCACTTTCTTGATCTCAGAGTAGATTGGAAGAGATATGTATGACATCAATATCACATACTAATTCACACATGCATGTACGCCTTTCTCAATCCTACTCATCAAGTGGCCATGGATATCAAAATCCCTCAGGAGGGACAAATCCCATATCTATCACTCACCCCTCAAAAGCCCCATGTGTCAAAGCCACCCAATCATCACCTTTATAACAACCCATGTTTCAGGATTGCATTTGATGATGTCAAAGTGTACCCAACGACATGTGTTGAGTGTAGTGATTTCAGGTCAAAGAATCACACTCACCACCATCACTGTGAGTACTGACTGTGACTACCATGTCATGGTTCCATGTGTCAAATTCACGGTGGGTCTGTCCGGTACACTTGTTCTCTAACAAGTACCTATGTGTTTGGTTTGATATCTCTATATCATGACTAATGAGATTTTGTCATCAACCAACACCACACTATAGTCTTGTGTGTCATTGTTGTCTATCTACCTTCCACAATGACATCCGACTAGGGACATAACAAGAATGTACAAACTCTTAGCATCCGTATGATCTCATCGTTCAGGTCCTCAACCTGAAGGCATATGTCATTGAGTACTGTCATTCTCTAGACATTCAATCTATTCTATCACTATCTCATATGATTGAACCAGAAAGAATTGGAAGCTTGCATTTAATGTTTATCAAATCAATCTTAATGTATCCCACCAATCATCCCATGATTGGCTCTCAGGGCATACATACCAACACACTATACCACAATGTCACCTATAACCATTGGATGTTTAAAAGGTAAGACTAATGGTTGTTTACATAAGTAAACAACTTGGATAAACCACCTTTGAAGTCCTTGATTTGTGCTCTAGAAATAGTCACCATCTAACCCTAGACATCCCTTGATAATCGATACAAAAAGTTCCATTGAAAGTAGGGTAAAACCCACAATCGACTGTTCAGTTAAGACAAGCCATCCATTGTCAACAAGTAATCTCCTTAAGTTGATCACGTAAAGGAAACCATCTAAATCACATTATTAGGACCAACATATTACATTAGCCATCATTCCACCTTAATGAAACCGTAGATCTTGACCATTGGGTCAAGTTCACATGTTAAAACCATCAATTACAGTATAGGTCTGACCATTGCATCAAGTGACCCAAGAAACCATTGGTTGAAGGCTTAATTGATGCTAAAACTATATGATTAACTCACTATATATTGTAGAGACCTGATCCACCAGTATTAGTTTTTTTTTATTAAGCCAGGGGTCGCTTTTATTCATCCCACACCCCTCTTGTGGGCTAAAACCATCATAAATCATACATCTCCTGCTCTTATAACTCGGGTATTTTCCCATATGCCCACAAAAAACTCCCACCAGAAAAAAGAAACCGACCAACAAAGGCATCTCAGCCATCGATCTCAACTCTCTCCACAACAATGTAGGGGATGCTTCTCTTCTCTAACCTGACCATCCCATGAATCCTATTAGGGATTCTACTAGAATCCGTAGTAACAAGCATGTTAGAAGAGCCACAGCCAAGCCTTCCAATCTCCCTCAGAATGGAATACATCATCTTGTGTACATATGCACCATTGACGCTAGCCCTCTTCAGTTCCTCTCTAAGCTCATTCACGTACGTTCTCGCTCTCCAAGGCACAGGAGCATTATTCCAAAGGATGTTATAAATGGTTTTGTCATCCACCTCAATAGAAGAAACATGAAGCATTTGATCACCCGCCAGCTTCAGCCCAATGATACACGCCTGTATGTACGCCAGCTTGTAGTCTTCCTTCTTGAGCCATGCACGGAAAATCAAGCAGGTGTCTGCATTGTGGTTGCGAATAATGCCTGCCGCCCATCTGCGTTTGTTTCCTTCCTCATCTAGGTCCCTTCCTATCGTCACATTGAGCTTGAGGTTAAACATGTCCGGAGTTGTCCATCTAATAAGACGCACCTTCCTCATCTTGAACCTCGGTTCATTGATGCTAGCGTGCTTCATTCTGGAGAAGAGGTTAGGATCTCTTGTGATAGGGAATACCTTCTTCTTAATCATTTGGTTGACATATCCTATCAGATTGCCCCATTCATGCTCCACCGATCTTCTATTGTCATCAAAATGATCCGAACATCTCACTCTCCAGATGCATAAAGGGATGTTAACGGCCATGAAACCTGCTAACCATTCAGAGATCTTATCAGCCAGGCCCACTACACAGCTGTTAATGAGAGACTGAATGTCATTTGGGGACTCCTTGTCCGTAATCTCACAGAAATTATCCCAGAAAAACCTCACCGCTTGTCCCTGGAAAAACAAGTGATTCACATCTTCCACCTTCGGCTCGTCACAACAGTTGCATCGAGAAGCAAACTGAATGCAACACCTGCTGCGAACATTATCATCGGTCGGAATGGCCATCCTGGCAATCTTCTAGATGAGCGCACTGGACTTGGGAGAATCAAGCCTCCATATCTTACCCAGGTCATTTGGTCCCTCTTGGTGCACATTCAATAGCAAGTTCTTGGCCGACCTCAAGGTGAATCTGCCACATTCCTCTGCATCCCAGATCAGCTTGTCCTCCATATCCGATATCCAAACATCAGCTTTCTTGATCAGATCCAAACCCCTGTCATCAACCACATGACTAAGAGAGCTCCAATCCCATCCATGATCAGTAGTCCAGAAATCCTTCACTAGGAAGGGGTGTCTTCTGTCGCTAGCATAAATAACATGATCTGCAAGTCTTTCCTCGCACCGCCAATCATCCCAAAAGGAAATGTTACCATTTCCAATCGCCCATTTGCATCGCTGATAAATCTTTGGGAAGGTGTCCCAAACCTTCTTCCAGAAAGGGGAAGGTGTGCTACTCAGCTTCAGATGTCCCGGATATGACCTCGATCTCCCAAGAGCATGGTTAGAGTACTTCTCCCTACAGAAAACCACCCATAGAGAATCCTTGGTGAGGACTTCCCAGCACGCTTTGGAAACGAAAGCCTCATTGATAACCTGTAGTTGTGGCAATCCAAGCCCACCTCTATTCAATGGCGTGGCCACGCGATGCCATCCAAGCCACACCTTCCTTTGACAATCATCTCTGCTAGCCCACAGAAAAGATGATAACTTTTTCTCAATCCGTAACACGATGCCAGCTGGTAAACCGACCGCTGCCGCCGCATGTATCGTGACAGAGGAGAGGACATGTGCAATCAATACTCGCCTCCCAGCAAATGAGAGAAGATTAGCCTTCCACGCTGCAACCTTGGAGTTGACCTTCTTGAAGAGAAACTCATAATCAGCTAGATTATATCTCCCATTGTAGATCGGTATGCCCAGATACAGGAAGGAGTCAGATGCATTATCAACCCCAAACATCGTTGCAATCTCAGATGCCCTAGAAAAATCTGACCCACCAACAATACACACCGATTTATTCCGGTTAATCATTTGCCCAGTAGCTCTCTCATATGAGCCTAGGGTGTTCACATTAGGGGCCTGCTGTCCTTGGTTAATACCGTGCATGATCTCCTTGGCTAAACGGATGTGGTGGGTGATGTCATTGCCCTTCAGGAAAGCGCCTTGAGATCTGGATATAAAAGACGGCATCAAAGGAGCCAATATGTTGTTCAGTGTTCTAGAAAGAATCTGCAGAGCCAAGTTCTCAACCGAGATTGGTCGGAAATCAGAAGAGAGCTGCTTAGGGTTGTCCTTCTTCGGGATCAAGAGGATACGACAGCAAAAGAGAGCTCTATGGCATGTCTGTCCTCTAAAAAACGCATCCGCCATCGCAAGAAAATTCACACCAATAATAGGCCAAGAAAATCCACCAGCATTAGTGATCCTTAAATCACTATAGGTTGTTAGATCAATAATATATTCATTAATCAACATCAAATATTAAGTTGATGTCATCATTGATTGATATCATCAGTACTGTACTTAATGATTGATCATTATAATTTTAATTGATCCAAAACCTGACCTAAGGGAGTGACCATGGGTTTTCACCATCATATGACACCTTTTATCACGACCATCAATTGTCATGAAGACAACACCATAAGGTTGTTGCAATGGTACCATCATCAGGTCATGGGTTTATAGAAAAAATCAACATTAAACCCTAAAATCGACCATTGCTTGATAGGTGCTTAGCACCATAGGTTGTCAAACCAACCTGATCCAAGTTATATTATACCTTAGGAATAATGTACAAATGATCACAGGTTCTTATAAAACTAAAATCAGAATAGGGAACATTATAAAAATCAAAATCCAAGTCAAGCATAACTTTTTAGTGCATGGATCATCATTTTCAAGCAATAACATGATCTAGAAAGCTTATGGTAAGCAATAAATGTTGAGCAAGTTATAAAACTTGCCTCTAATAAGAAGATAAAACCCCATACAGAAGAAATCTCGAGCAGGTAGGGTGGAAAGTCCAAGAATAAGCTATGAATTCGTCCATCTAGCACCTTTCTTCATCATTTCCTTGAAATCGTGCATCTGATAAATTTCTAAAAGATGTAATGCCTGGGTTTACACACAAACCATCCCATTATTGGTCATGTGCTATTGATTTCAACATTCAACCTGAGCAATTTAGGTTTTGATTAGCCATACAATTCCACTGGTCCAAACCACACTGATCAGATGATAAACTAAATCATATAAAAGCGTAAAGAAGCGATTTGTGAAATAAAAGTCGGGCGACAAAAATACTACACAGCGCCTGATAACTGCTGTTATTTGCAGAAAACACACATTTAACTGAAAATTTCCTAATATCGGAGTTAAAACATGCTAGGTGAGTGAAATTCTACTCACAGCAGTTTGGGATGTCCGAATTCGACTGGGAACACGTCCAGACATCTTTTTCTGGGCGTCACTGGGTCATCTTTAACCTCTGGATTTACTCTGTTAACAAACCAGTTGCAACAAGTTACTGCTAACACACACACCAGTTGGAAACAAACTACTTGGTTGGGTATCGATCGTTGTTGGGGCTGCAAAATTGTGCTTAGGCACCAAGGTTGAACTTAAGGATGACGTTTGGTGTTGCTACTCACAACCAATCGACCATTGACCGCTACTTCTTGCATAATCTACTACTGCTTGCTGGGGCGCTGCCCCTATGGCACATTTGGGCTGGTGAAGGAGAAGGGAAGGTAGAGGAAGGAGATACATAGCTGGGCACCACCAAAACGGCCTTCCCAAGGCCCTAGTCAGCCGTCGCCATTGTTGCTTGGTCGACACAGCGTTGCTGGGCACCGCACCTGCAACAAGTCGGACACCCTAGCAGGTGAGGCTGCTATTGAGCACCACTAGGGTGAGCTAGAGGAAGAAGAAAGAGAGGGCGCCTGCGAATCGAAGCTACTAAGCCCTAAATCGCCTGTGCAATGCCCCCCCCCCTCTGTTGCTGGTCTATCGGGTGTCGCTCTATTGTTCTGGGCGTCGCTCATTTTGGGGAAGAAAGGAGATAAGGAAGAAAGGAAAAAGAAAAGAATTATAAAGCCAAAAACTGGGAAATTTGCAAATTTGACCCTGGAAATTGAAAAAGTCATAACTTTCACCTCGTAGGTCCAAATCAACTGATTTCTTTTGCAACATTTCAAATGCAAGATCCACTAAAATCCCAAGGCATAAAAACATGATAATTAGACGGTAACTCTTGATCAAAGCACTAATTGTATCAGTGAGTACTTAATTCAACTTAATCAACTTAATGATGCACTAAGCATTAAATTATGGTAATTAAGCTTGTTCAACTCATTAAGCAAGTTTAGTGGCTTTACAACATCTCTGTCATGTACTAGTTGCAATACATTGGGCTTAACCCATGCTATATACATGGTTGTAGCATCCATATATTGTGGTGAATTTACCATATCTATACATGGCTATATACATGGTTGTAGCATCCATACATTGGGCTTAGACCTGAGTTTTGGAGTAAAGAATTTACCATATCTATAAGGCTTTGGATTTTACGTTCAACTATCCCATTAGATTGTGGTGAATACAGAGTAGTAACCTCATGAACTATACAATGTAATTGGAAAAATTCCAAAACCAAATTCGAGGTATACGCTCCTCCCCTATCAGACCTTAATCATTTAGGTACTTTTCCAGTTTGAGTTTTAGCTTATTTCTTATAAATTTTAAATTTATCCAATGCCTCATCTTTACTTCTAATAAAAAAGACATAACAGTATCTACTAGCATCATCAATAAAAGTTATAAAATAACATTTTTTATCCCTTGTAGCAATACCATTAAATTTGTAGATATATGTATGCACTAAATATAATATTTTCGAATTCCTATTCACATAATGAAAAGGTTTTCTAGGTAATTTAGCTTGCACATAGATTTCATATTTATTATAGCTAATATCAGATTTAGGGATTAAATTTAGATTCATCATGTGTTTCATTGAGCCAACATTCACATGTCTCAAACGTGCATCAGATGATAAAGATTCAAGCATAAAGAGTTATTGCCATTCAAATTTAAAATAGAATTTGAAACAGGTTCTTCAATAATCTTAAACAAGTTCTCCATATCACAAAGATACCCCTTGCCAAAAAATAAAAAATTTCGAAGGCGAGTAATAATAGTTATATTACATTTATAATCTATTCTAAAACCATCTCTAACTATAATTGTGCCACTAATGATATTGTGTCGTATTGATGGAACATGTTTAACTCTATTAAGCATCAGAACCTTTCCCGAAGGAAAGTTCAAGTCCACCCGTCCTTCGCCTTTGACTTCTACAACGCTGGAATCACCCAAAGTCACGGATCGACCTTTAGAGGCCTAATAAGACACAAATAGGGACTTCTCCAACACACATGCACATTAGCCCCAATGTCTATAATCCAATATAGTGGTTCAAAAATAGAAAAAAATTTATGTTTTATAGATACGTACCCATCATTGAGGTTCAAGGATGTAGTCATCATGTTGACCACATCCTCCTCAGTTGTGGATGTGGCAGCTTTCTTGGACTTCTTTGAAGAACAATCCTTATTCCAGTGGCCAACATATCCACAAGTCCAACAAGGTTTGTTCTTCAGTTTCTTCTGAATCTTGGCCTTAGGTTTAAGTGAATTATTAGATTTCTTATCCTTGTTCTTAGCAGTAGTAAAATTAACAGTTGCATTAACATCAGTTGGTACTTTGATAGTCTTCTCTTTTAGATGCTCTTCCTGAATGTTGATATCCATCATGAGATCAGTCATTGACATGCCTCCTTTACCTTGCTTAAGAGTCATGCCAAATGACTCCTAAGATTTTAGAAATTTCTCAATGATTGACATAGCAACAATTTTTCAGGAAGTGTCATGCCCGCATCAACAAGTTCTTGCACCAAGAGTTGAAAATTATGTATTTGATCAGAAATAGATTTACCCTTAGACATATGAAACTTAAGAAATTTCGAAACACAATATTTTTTAATTCCATGATTATCAGTATTATATTTATTTTCTAATGCTTTCCACATAACCTTAGATGTAGTAACAAGAAGCTTAGAGTATGAGTCATACAGTTTGTTGTTTAACACAAACAAAATCAACCCTTGGCACATCTTGTCACCCTTCTTCCAGGTTGTAATTATATTAGCATTATCAGGAATAGTTTCATCTATATTGGGTTCGTCTTCTTCTAAATATTGATCATACCCAACCATGCTAAGCCAGATTTGCATCCTACTTTGCCAATGAGAAAAATAAGTTCTAGTAAATTTTTTAGGTATACTAGATGTATCAATTTTCATACCAGAACCAACCATAGTTAACTAACGACAGATATTGATTTCTGTAAGATTGTTGTTAATTTTGAATTACATCGTTACATGCAACAACAACATGTGCAAATTAGGTTAACAGTTCAGGCCGATCCAGATAAGAAAACGTAGAAAAAAACCAATGCAGGAGAACACAAGTAAATAAATTTAGGATCAAATCAGGTCTTTCATTGAGAAACGAATGTGTTATACATAATGAAATCAGCGCCTTGCAACCCTTCTAGATAGGCGTCATTCTCTCAATCAGCCCGATACGAACTTGAAGAACAGATGTCATGCTCATGTTGACGACTAATGTTGCAGACGAAGCAGTGCGCCACCAGTGTAGCTCAACAACCGCAGGAACCACCGTCTAACAGGTTGCATCTTGCACTACAAAAAAATTGGCCTTTGTTGAAGAACATTTGGGAGGAACCAAAAATCGTGAATAATGATGTCTATTTGTGAGGGCTCATCCTTCAAATATGGGACCAAATCCCCCAATCGTGTTTTTGACATTCTTAGAACGTTTATGTGAACACTAATCCCTCACAAATACATTACTCACTAATCACCCCGTAAAAAATACCATGCCAAATGTTTCCCTCCATCTCATAACCCTTCCCTCCATTCTAAAACACAACATTTGTAAATCAAAATTAAAAATAAAACACAACATTTCAGCCATCTGTGCTTCCCCCTCTCGCACCGTGCACTTCCCCCTTGCACACTGTGCACTTCCCCCTCTTGCGCCGTGCTTCCCCCTCTCGCGTCGTGCACTTCCCCCTCTTGCGTCATGTGCGTCCGACCGGTCTCCCCTCTTCGCGCCGGTCCTCCCCTCTCCGCCCTCCATTGCTTCGCGCATAAACCCTCGACTGAAACTTTGACTCGCAAGCCCGATGCCCTCACAAGAACGGAAACCAATTTCCCGTCCGCTGTGCTCTCATGACGGAGTCCTTTGGACTGCGAAGACACCCTGAGCGACAGCAACGACCCCCGAGCTACTCCAGTCCAGCGGGATGCAGAAATGGCCTCGCAGAAGGCGCTGAATGCCGAATTCTTTCTCGAATCTTGCAGGAGGGCCCCTTCGTCGTTGGTTCGCTAAGTAGTATTGCCGACATTCGTCATCTTCCTCTTTCTCCGGCAGGCGGCGGTCGTTATATTTGAAAAAAGGTCTCCATTTCTTGTCGCCCCAGCCATCTCACCACTATTACTGTGCTTTGTTATTCTCATCCTTTTGTAGCGTTCCTCAATACTATCTATTATTTTCCTTTTATTTGTTGCATTTGTGTTTAGCGACATGTGTTATTGTGTTCCATCATCTAGGTGAATTTCATTCTCCAGTCTTGAACTAAGTATTCACTAAATACACTCATATTTTTGTAATAGAAACAAAAAAGAAATGTGCTTTTTATGATGTTAGTTGATATGTTCCATTCCCTAATTCGATCTCATTTGTTCAACAAATACTCTTAGTCTATTATTGTGACAAAACAATTTAATTAGTTACTTCAAAACAATGCACACAGGACATTCTGATATCATACGTATCTACTATTATAGAAAAACCTATCTCTGAGATTCAACATGTCGTTCTTAACAACCACTTGGGTATTTTATAATAAAATTGTATTAAAAAGAGTGACAATGATACCTGAGGGTTATAAATATTCTAGAAGATTGTGAAAAGAAATGAACACTTACCTAAGTATCCTACCTGGAAGTTGATATGGACATGCGGAGAAATTAGAAATTATTGATCCTATCTGGAAGAAGATTTGGAGATGGGGGTGACCTCAAAGAATTGAATCCTTCTTATGGGTTCTTAGACATAACATGATCTTATCTACTGTGGAAAGATGCAGAAGGGGGCTTACTATGTCTACTGAATGCTCCTGTGAGGCGAGGTAGCTGAGAAACACCCTATATAATTACCTTTATACTAATGAGTACAAGTCTAACCTCATTTGATGAGTAAATATATAATAGTTCAACTCATCTGCCATTTCTTTGTTTTATTGGATACAATGCCAAGATAAGGAATTTAATTGAGTTAAACAATTTCAATAAAATGACTCAATGAAAATGATGAGTGAAAAATAAGCACATGACCAGGGACTAGGGATATTGACTACAGTAACACTATAGTGCTACACTGAGAACTATATAGGGAGTGGAATTCTTCCATTCAACACAAAATTGACCTCATGAATCAATTGTTCCTCTTTTCAAGATCAAACCATAGCCCTTCCAGGAAATTATTTTCAAGGAACTAATAGTAGGTATCAACATTTAAATAATCAATAGATCTTCAAAATAAAGAACCTCTATGGTAGTAGTGAACGCTTGTGTGTAAGAGAGAATTTTCTTATCATTTACCATGGAATGCACAATTATAGCTTCTATGGTAGCTTCACTTTTCTAGATGCATTTACAATAATCAATTCCATTTCCATATTTGAGACTATCGTTGCATGTGAATCAAGATTAGCACTCCTCTTCCACATTATTTCCATGTTTGAGAATATATTCTTGGAATTCAGTAGTCAGGAAGTCAGTGCTTAACATGGAAAGAGGCTGGAGAATACCATCAAAAAAATGGGAAATGGATTGTTGCACCACATTATTAGCATATATATCCTAAACTATCCACTCAACTACTATTGTATGAAATTTGAGTACTCTCATCTTTATAATACACCTATGTACACAACCAAAAAACTCATCTAGGCCTTCCTCAACCTCAGTGGAATCTGGAGTGTGACACTTCAGCACCATTGACTGGTTTTCCATGTTTCCCTCTACAAGAAACTCTCATGATCCAGGCAATTGATTTTGCATCCCCAGAGCTATAGGAAAATTTCCTTCCCTAAAACTCTACATCCATGCCAAATTCGATATAAATAAGTAATATATTAAATTCTAGTTACATGATAAAATAGAATATTTAGCATCAGTTTGTTAGGTTCCTACATGTTTTCTACTATTGGCCATTTAATTAATAACAATAATCATTCTTTTCTTTTGATGGTAACAGAGGGAGAACCTGATTTCAGGGTCATAGACATGGTCACCCCAAAGTACACACCTAAATTAGATCCCATGTAGCATTTCATTTGTGCTTAATAAAACTGCAAAAGTGAAGCTAGTGAGACCTAATTCAAAACACATTGTAGTAGACCTATTATGTAAATGGTGGAGTTTACCAAGAACTGAATCAGAAGCATTCTTGGTACTACTTTTGAAGGGTCACTTGGTTGATGGAGAGAAGATAATAAGTTTAAGCTCTTAGAAAGAGCTAATAAATTGGGAGTAGCGGTCTGTCATATCATTATTATAGAAAATTGAAAAGACATGTGAATAATTAGATATCACTAGGGTAGACTTCTCATTTTAACATCAGCACACCTTATAGTAAAACTGAGTGCAAAATCTGATGGGCTCACTTAGAAGATGCAAGAAATTGCAATAGAAGTATTGTTTTGTTATAGCTAGAGCTATATCAAGTGCTACAATAGTATGATACAATATCAGCACTATAATATGAATTAAGACTTGTTTTGCTCACAACTTTTAAAATGTGATTAACATGTGAACGGTTTTGTTAAGATTAGATCCACCCCAAAGGAGATCCCTACGGTCTATCAATATCATTAGAAATAGATACAGGGAGGGGAAAAGAGGAAGCCCAATAAACGTTGAAAGAAGCCAAAGTAGAATATATCAATTCAACTCTCCCACCATAAGATAATTACCTGGACTTCCAACCTTCAAGCCGAGCTTTCTTTTTATCTAAGATAGGTGAACATAGACTCCTAGTCAGCTTCCCTTGAAACATAGGGATCCCTAGATACTTCATAGGGAGGTTAGCAACCTGAATGTTCAATGTGCTTTCCAAACAGATTTTATCAACACTATCAATGTAGAAGATAGCACTCTTACTAGAGCTAACATGCGTACCAGAGATCCCACTGAAGTCACAGATAAGCTGCTTAATACAACATAACAGAGTCATGATCCGCATTTGAGAAAAGGACAACATCATCAGAAAAAAAACATGAGACAGACAAAAATTATGAGAGGCCCGTACAGGCTTAAAGTAATTATGCTTTTCAGCATGAGCAATCAGACTAGAAAACCCTTCCATAGCAATGATGGAGAGAAAAGGAGCAAGGGGATCACCTTGCCTAATAGCTCTTTTAGGAAAAAAGATTCAGTGGGTATGCCATTGATAAGAATCTGAAGACTAGTAGTAGACAAAATTTCCTGGATCCAATGGATAAAACAAGAAGGGAAATTCATTTTAGATAGAATGCATAACATATACTACCAATTAACAACTTTCATCACATCTTCTCCAACTGTCTCCCAAGCTGATTTAAAAACCACATGAATAGGAACATGGATCATCACTATATCTTGACTAGGAACTTCTAGCACTTCTGCATTATCAATATCAACAAGATTTACAACCTTACCAATTTCAGTGTGAGGTTTCACCATTTTTTCAGCAAAGCAAACAGGGTCGTGCAACCAGAGAATTACCAACACTCTTTTATAAAGATAATTTGACCATCCAAGAGGCTTGGAGATCAAATTCAACCATTACCTCCTGGTTGGAATAAGATAAGCATCTTTTTTCAGCTACCTTATTGGAAGTATTTATCTGTTAGACATAATCTGGATGTGATGCACATAGAAAAGAATGTGTGCGAGAATATATTAAACACATTATTGGGTGATTCTAAGAAAAGTAATGACAACTTACAAGCTCGTCAAGATATGGACGTGGGCCTGCAAGTGAGCAAAGCCTACTTCCTAAGCAAGGGCAGCCACGTCACAAGGTCCAATGGGATTATGAAGGAAATGCTATTGGGGAGAATGGTGCCAAATTGAATCATTATTGTCATATGCTAGCAAGGAAACCACACATATGGCATCTAGACTTGAAGTGGAACGAGCAACCACAATACGATTTTACAGATAGAAAATCATTTATTGAGGTAATCTTTTTCATAAAAGACCAACAAATTGTATGATTGTTATATCTAAAGTAATATTTTCTATGTTTTTGTAGAAATACTTCGATTTAGGCCGTCACCCTAATGCATGGAATCACATTGATGAACACATTAGCAAAGGGATATCAGTGTGGAGGGCACGTGTAAAGAAAGATTACTATGAAAAGTACAAGATTGAACCAGAATTGATGATGAAGAAAGTTGAGAAAAATGCTTCCATAGATATGGACCAGTTTAAAAATCTTGTTAAAGAATAGGGAACCGAGAAGTCTAAGGTACAATGGTTTCATATAACTTGCATGTATACTGATGTGGTTTTTGAATGCACTAACAAATTCACCCGGGGCTGAAACCCCCGAGCTTTTACCAAAACCAAGTGCAACAATACCACCCGCAAGCGGACGAGTCTTATCACAATATAGTTGAGGATCGAACCCAAAGGACAATGTTTTTAAGAATCCTTGTCAGTTAGATCTAGCTCTAGTAAAACTAATATTTAGAACAATAGTTTGATTTGGGTTGTTTAAACTAAATGCAGGAAAGTAAAAGCTGAATTAAAAGATGGGTTTGGATCAATGATAAGGAATCGCTGGGATGGTACCGGGTTTGACCACCGCTACACACACAAACATACACAACACCAAGCATGTCGAAGAGTTTTGTAGGAGTTCAGAGATACCCGCAGAATCAACAAGTATGTATCCGATCTGACACTGGTGTAGTTCAGGATGGTGAGGCATGTATTGTGCCCTTAGGTAGAAAAAGGAGTGAAAGGTGGTATGGAAAGAAGAAGTAAATCTCTCCTCTATTCGACTCGAGATTTTTATATGTTTTGCAATTTCATTTATTGCATATTTTTTTTGTGTGCACTATGGCATCTTTTATTGTAGATCTCTCATCTATTTGACTCGAGATTGCATTTCTTTTTGTGTGCACTTTGGCATCTTTTATTGCAGATCTCTCCTCTATTCGACTCGAGATTGCATTTTTGGTGGTACGCCCCTATTTATTGGAAGGGGTATGGAAGAAGTGGAGACGGGGGAAGAGGTGTGCTACCCCGAACTTAGGGTTTGGCACAAATTTGGCTATTTTGGTGGTATTGATGGATGGAGGGATACAAAGATGATAGAAGAAGTGTTGAAGAGAGTTCAGATCAAAATGCAACTTGATTTACAATTAAAAACCGGGTTATTCTCTTTGTCATACTTTGCTCAAATAATGACTTGATACGGATCTGGTGGGGATTCTGAGCCATTTTTCCACTAGTCAGTTAGGAAGCACGACGTGTTTGATCCCTATCAGTTTGACAGATACTTATCATTTTGTAAAAAGTATTATGATGTTAGGAATCATAAGCTTCACAGGATGGTTTCAGACAAAAGGCAAGTTTCAAAAGTCAGTCCTCTTGAGGATTCACTTCGAATAAGGAGGATGTTATGATTGAAGATGCATAGCAAAAAGGTTAGTTACATATTATCAACAAGTGTTAAAAATTCATCAAATATATGTTCAAAAATTTTGAAAATTTTATGATAGAGACAGATTGAGTATGAAAAGATGGTGTGTATGTGGAAGTGGAGTACGTACCACCCACCCTCCACCCCGAACTTAGAAATTTTCTCGTCCTCGAGCAAACCCTAAATTCAAGATGGAGGGGAAAGGTAACACCAGGTATGACCGCCGAGAAAGATTTCGTTATGATCAGTGCCACTCCGATATTGTGTTCTGTAAGGAAAACTATCTCATAAGGCAAATTTTATTTAAGGACAATTTAACTATAAGGTAAGAAACAAAATTTGAAAAGGAGAAGTAAAACAGATTTATTGATCGGGTTGCCTCCCGACGAGCGCCTTTGTTTTACGTCGATGGCTCGACAAAGTCCTTTGTCTTCATGTGGGATCCTTTGGATCGGTGAGTTCTAGCACTGATTTGGTGTCTATGTCTGTTGTGGTGAAATATCTCTTCAGGCGGTGGCCATTGGTTATGAATTCTCCTGACTCTGCACTCCATAAAGAGAAAGTTCCATGAGGAGAGATGCTTTTGACAATGTACGGTCTGAACCAGCGTGAGCGAAGTTTTCCTGGGAATATCCTTAATCTCGAGTTAAAAACCAGCACTTGGTCTCCTACTTTTATGTCCTTTCATTTCAGATGTCCATCATGCCAAAGTTTTGTATGTTCCTTGTAGATTCGTGCATTTTCATAGGCTGTCATTCTTAGTTCATCCAGCTCGTTGAGTTGCAGAATCCTGGCTTGCCCTGCTTCTTTCATATTGAAGTTCAAATGTTTAATTCCCACCATGCCTTATGTTCTAATTCAACCGGCAGGTGACAAGCTTTTCCATATATCAATCGAAAAGGAGTTGTCCCAAGGGGAGTTTTATAAGCAGTACGATAAGCCCATAAGGCTTCGTTGATTTTTGTCGACCAATCTTTTCGATTACGTCCAACGATTTTCTCAAGGATAGTCTTTAGTTGTTGGTTAGAGACCTCTACCTGTCCACTAGTTTGTGGATGGTAAGGTGAAGCCACCTTGTGCGAGACTCCATATTTTCTCAGAAGAGCTTCAAAGCTTCTTTCAATGAAGTGGGATCCCCCGTCAGATATCATGGTTCGCGGTACTCCAAACCGTGGGAAGATGATATCTTTGAATAATTTGATGACGGGTTTTGAATTACTAGTAACTGTTGGTATGGCTTCAACCCATTTGGAAACGTAGTCCACCGCCACTAAGATGTAAGAGAATCCATTGGAAGAGGGGAATGGACCCATGTAGTCCACTCCCCAAACATCAAATATCTCCACTTCTTGCCATATGTTCAGTGGCATTTCATCTCTTTTGGTTATATTGCCGGCCCTTTGACAATTATCACAGGATTGGACAAAATCGTAGGAATCTTTGGATAAAGTCGGCCAGAAGAAACCACATTGCAAAACTTTTAAAGCTGTCTTTTTTGAGCTCATGTGGCCGCCTACAGGTCCTGAGTGGCATTGTTCTAAAATAGCATGGGCTTCTTCTTTGGCGACACAACGTCTATACAATCCATCTGGGCAGAGTTTAAAAAGATATGGTTCATCCCAATAGTAATGCTTCACATCATGTATAAATTTCTTAAGAGCGTTCCCGGTGTATTGGGGATGGATGACTCCGGCGATAAGATAGTTTACGAAGTCGGAATACCATGGTTCGAATCTTGAGACCCTCATAAGTTGATCATCTGGTAGGGAGTCGTTTATCAGAATCCCTTCAGCATCCAGAGTGTGGATGCGACTGAGGTGATCTGCCACGACATTCTCCGTCCCTTTTTTATCTCTTATTTCCAAGTCAAATTCTTGTAGAAGGAGTATCCATATGATCAGCCTTGGCTTAGCATCCTTCTTTGTCATAAGGTAACGGATGGCAGCATGGTCTGTGTAAACAATAACCTTCGAGCCAATAAGGTAGGATCTGAATTTATTGAAGGCATAGATGACTTCCAGAAGTTCTTTTTCAGTAGTAGCGTAATTCCTTTGAGCTTCGTCGAGGGTTTTTGATGCATAATAGATCACATAATGTTTCCTCTCTATGTATTGCCCTAAATCTGCACCTACTGCGTAATCGCTAGCATCACACATAATTTCAAAGGGGTGGTTCCAATCGGGAGCTCTAATGATGGGGGTAGTTGTAAGGGCTTTCTTCAGCGTATCAAAACTTTTGACGCATTCTTCATTGAAATTGAAATCAGCATCTTTTAGAAGTAGGTTGGTCATCGGCTTTGTTATCTTGGAAAAATCCCGTATAAACCTTCTATAGAATCCAGCGTGACCAAGGAAAGTGCGAACTTCTTTTACATTTGTGGGAATAGCCAATTTGGATATGACTTCTATCTTGTCTTTATCAACTTCAATTCCTCTGTTGCTAACCATATGACCGAGGACAATGCCTTCCTTTACCATAAAGTGGCATTTCTCCCAATTTAGCACCAGATGTGCTTCTTCACAACGTTTGAGAACAATGGAGAGATTCTTAAGACAGGAATCAAAGGAGTCCCCATATACAGAAAAATCATCCATGAAAACCTCCATGACAGTTTTAGTAAGCCCCTCAAAAATAGCAGCCATGCAACGTTGAAAGGTTGTGGGGGCATTACACGGACCAAACAACATCTTTTTAAAAGCATATGTCCCGAAGGGACAGGTGAAAGTCATTTTTTATTGATCATCTGGATGTATGGGAATCTGATAGAATCCAGAGTAACTGTCCAGGTAACAAAAATATTCTTGATGGGCCAATTTTTCTAAAACTTGATCGAGGAAGGGCATAGGAAAGTGATCATTTCGAGTGGCCTTGTTTAATTTTCTATAATCAATACACATCCGCCACCCAGTGACTGTTCGAGTGGGGATGAGCTCATTGTTTTCATTTCTTATAACAGTAGTCCCTCCTTTCTTAGGTACCACATGAATTGGGCTCACCCATGGTGAGTCCGATATCGGGTATATTATCCCGGCTGTAAGAAGTTTGATGATCTCGCGGCGGACCACTTCCTTCATATTCGGGTTCAATTTTCGTTGATGCTCGATGGTTGGCTTGTGGTCTTCCATCATGGGGATCCTGTGCATGCACAAGGCTTGACTGACCCCTGTGAGGTCACTCATCTTATAGCCTATGGCTTTCTTCCTCTCCCTTAATACCTCTAGAAGTTTCTCTTCTTGTTTGGTTGTTAGATCAGAGTTTATGATCACTGGGCAAGCTTTGAGATTGTTTAAAAACATATACTTTAGCCCTTCAGGTAGGGGCTTCATTTCAGGAGGTTCTGGTTTTTCACTATTTCCTTCTAAAGTTCTGGTAGTCTTTAATTCTTCGTAAGTAGCTTCAGCATTTTCTTTAGCAGAGTTGGGAGATTCGATGCAATCCTTAGCTTTTTGGTCAATAGGTTCTTCACTAAAAAGGTCGGATAGAGAAGTTTCTGAGGGATCACATGACTCGTTATATTCTTGAGTTAGTTGTGACATTTGCTCAACACAATCTATCAGATAGACTTCCTCCTGTATACTTGGTCTTCTCATACTTTCAAAAACTTTAAATTTGAGAGTCTCTTTGCCTAACCTTAGCAGTAAGGTTCCCGCTTTGACATCAATAAGGGCTCTTGCAGTTGAGAGGAAAGGACGACCGAAGATAACAGGGTATCTGGTGTCTTCTTTGATGTCCATGATGACAAAATCACATGGAACATATGCGTCCTTGCCTACCTTGACCGGGATGTCTTCAAGAATTCCTAACGGTCTTTTGATCGAATTGTCCGCAAGTTGAATGGTCATAGCTTTTGGAAGCAATTATGCGAACCCTAATCTCTTGCATAAGTTGAATGGCATAATAGAAATACTTGCGCCAAGATCTGCCAGTCCCTTTTTGCACGATGAGTCACCAATGTGACAAGAGATTCCAAAGGATCCTGGATCTTTCTGTTTCTTTGACATCTTGCTGAGTATGATATCTGATGTGGTCGTAGCCAGTTTTACAGTTTCATACTCTTCAGTGATGTACTTCTTAGTGAGAAGCGACTTTAGATACTTGGTCCAAGCTGGTATCTCAGCAAGAGCATCCAAGAACGGTATATAAACATGGAGTTTCTTCATAGCCTCGTTAAATTTGATGAATCTAGTATCAAGCTTGGTTTGCCTCAGATGGGATGGGAAAGGAATATGAGGCTTATATACAGGAATATTTGGCTCTGGCGTCTCAGTTCCTTCATCAGCAACTTTTTCAGAATTTTCCTCATCGGTATCGTTTTCCTCTGGTTGCAATTCTGGTGTTATCAATTTTTGGACCATCACAGGTTCACTCTCGTCAGGGATAACCACAGTCGTGTTCGTTGGGGGATCCGAATAACCTTTCCCTGATCTTGTGGTGACAACCTTCAGCTGCTCAAGATGTTTCGTATTGTTCTCAGGTTGTCCAGCAAAAACTCCAACTGGTGGCTTAATACTAGCAGCAAGTTGAGCCAGTTGAGTTTCAATAGCCTTCTTTTGGGCTTGTTGGTTGGCTATCATTGTTTGTTGTGATTGCAACAGCTTTTCAATGGTAGATAGCTTGTCATCAGAAGGGATGGATCCTGCATGTACTTGTTGTTGATTGAGGTTCTGATAATTATTGTAGTTTCTGTTCTGAAAGCTTCCCTTGAAGTTTCCTTGATTCCCAAAGTTTTGTTGTTGGTTAAACTGGTACCCTGATGGGCCTCTTGGTTGATTGTTTGGACTGAATTAATGTGAGTTCATATCTCCTGAAGGGTTTCCGTATTGGAAGCCTGGGTGATTCCTATTTTGAATAGGATTGTAATAGTTCTGCCCAGGGATGGTATTAATAACATTAAGATTTTCCATCTGGCAATTATCTCCTTGTCCACAAGCATTGCTTAAAGCAACATCGTAGAGAACATTGCATGACAGTGTGGAATGATCAGTGCCTTTGCATGCTTCACAAAACAAAGAAGTGTACTTGACTTGTTCTGGTTGCCTGGTAGGAGAATGTCCTCTTCCAATCGCAGTAAGGGATGATTCTATGTGATCTTGCTTTGCAACTAAGACCTTCAAAGTTTCAGTTATAGATTTGTATTCTGGGGAAGCTTCAGCCATGGCTACCTTTAAGACTCCTTTGCCAACAGATCTGCCCCAATTGGCTTGATTTTCTGCTCCCAAGGTGACGACTCTCCATGCGCTATCGTAACTTTTCCGCATGAAGTTCCCTCCAGATGAGGAGTCAAGGAACATCTTTACGTCATCTTCCACACCCCTATAGAATATCTCTATAAGCTGGTTCTTAGGAATTCCATGGTGTGGGCATTTACGTAGGAGCTCCTTGTACCTATCCCAAGCTTCGGCAAGGGTTTCTCCAGGGACATGAGTGAAATTTGTGATACGTCCCCTGATTTCATATGTAAGCGATGGGGGGTAGAACTTTTCCAGAAAAGCGTTTTGGAGCTGCTCCCAGGTAGTAATAGGTACTTCACTCTGCAGTGAATTGTACCAACTGATGGCCCTATGGGCAAGAGAATACTTGAAAATACGGAGTCGAATGGCATCATCAGTGACTCCATTTTGCTTCGTCATAGCACAAAGGTCAATGAATCTGAGAAGATGACCTTGGCTATCTTCAGCTTGTTTGCCGTAGAAGGGGTTGTTCTGAAGCAAAGTTATCCAATGTGATCTAATCTCAAAGTTGGAAGCTTCGATGGGAGGAGGCTGCACCGGATGATAGACATTTGTAGCTTTTGGGATAGAGAACTCTCTAAGGTCTTTCTGAAGTTCTGCTGCTTGCGCTGCTGCCTGTGCTGCTAAGATCTCTTGTTGAACCGCAGCTCTAGCTTCTTGCATGAGCCTCTCTCTTTGCGCATTGATGGCTTGAGCCACTCTGCGGGCTACTTCTTCTTCTTGCACCATTCTTGCCTGATTTTCCCTGATCTGACGGTGGAAGGTTCTATCTATTTCAGGATCGAAGCTCGTTGTGAGTCTGAGACTGTCTGATCGGTGCATGCACTATGCGTTGGAGAGCACCTGAAAATTAGGAGGATTTGAAAATGAGATCCACAAAGTAGAATAAAGATCAAGTAGATAAGCGATAGTTTCAAAAAGGAAAACAAAATCCTAGATTAGTCTTAAAAGAACTAGATTAGACTGACTGATTCCGTTGTCCCCGGCAACGGCGCCATAATTTGATGTGGTTTTTGAATGCACTAACAAATTCACCCGGGGCTGAAATCCCCGAGCTTTTACCAAAACCAAGTGCAACAATACCACCCGCAAGCGAACGATTCTTATCGCAGTATAGTTGAAGATCGAACCCAAAGGACAACGTTTTTAAGAATCCTTGTCAGTTAGATCTAGCTCTAGTAAAACTAATATTTAGAACAATAGTTTGATTTGGGTTGTTTAAACTAAATGTAGGAAAGTAAAAGCTGAATTAAAAGATGGGTTTGGATCAATGATAAGGAATCGCTGGGATGGTACCGGGTTTGACCACCGCTACACACACAAACATACTCCTCTGCAAACAATCCAGGCAAGAAACAACACTTCAAATAGAGCTGCTGCAGAACCCCCCATACGGGCGTCAGGTCCGCGTAAGCATCACCATAGGCATCAGATGTCTCGTCACCATCCGGATCACATGTCTTACGGCTCTGAAGATACAACATCCAACCAAGGCTGCGAACCCCCCATACGGGCGTTAGGCACACAGAAGCGTCACCGAAGGCTAGATGGCTCGTCCCCTCGCAGATCATACACTTACGACCTCAAGGAATCCCATCGGAAGTTCTCGTCAAGGAGTCAACCGCGTCAACCGTTAAGCAAATAAGCGATTATAATACGAGTAAACATCGACGAATAGCAAGAAGATACAAAATCCAACTAAGGCTGTGAACCCCCCATACGGGCGTCAGGCACACAGAAGCGTCACCGAAGGCTAGATGGCTCGTCCCCTTGCGGATCATACACTTACGACCTCAAGGAATCCCATCGGAAATCTCGTCAAGGAGTCTAACATGCTAAACGACGTTCATACCCATGCATTGAAGTTCTCGCAACATAGGGAGCACAAAGGTGGAAACCAGCACATAACCAACTTACAAGCTTAACGATAAACGACGAAATGAAGAGTTATATACATTGCCATGGAAAGTTTAACAAAAGAATAGGGTTTGCATGGGCAGCGGGGCTAGTCCCCGCACCCCAGCGAAGTGGGACTACTCGCTCATGATGCGAAATACAAGAAGGATAGGAGAGAAAGATAGATCCGCCATGAGCTCGGTGCAGAGGGTGGACGCATCCCGGTGAAGAAGATGCACTCTTTGCTCCATCTTCTTTCTCTTCTTGGCCTCCTTGGATGCAACACCAGCAGTAGATAGAGTGGAACTTGATCGGGGTGGTGCTCTGGCAGCCTCTCGGCGTCCGGATCCGATACCTCCAAATGGGGACCCTGGGGGTCTATTTATAGGTTCCGATCTGATCCCAAACGATTTGGAGACCGTTTGGGCGCTAAACGGTCTTGAGACCGTTTGGGCATCAAACGGTTTGGAGACCGTTTGGGCGCCAAACGGTCTTGAGGACCGTTTGGGCACCAAACGGTTTGCTTCGATCGGTCATGGCCTTGGCGTGGGCGTGCCACTTTAGTTCTTTAATCGATCCTTGCGCTTGCGTCAAACGATCTTGGGACCGCATGGGACCAAACGGTCTTGGGACCGCATGGGACCAAACGGTCTTGGGACCGCATGGGACAAAACGATCTTGAGACCGCATGGGACCAAACGGTCTTGAGACCGCATGGGACCAAACGATCTTGAGACCACATGGGACCAAACGGTCTTGAGACCGCATGGGACCAAACGGTCTTGAGACCACATGGCTTTCTTTGGTAGCCGGTTTCGTCATTTGTACTTTGTGTATTCCACCAAACGGTCTTGGGACCGTGTGGACCCAAACGGTCTTGAGGCCGCAAGGATCCAAATGGTCTTGGGACCGTATGCATGGAGTTTCTTGATTTTCCTGCATTAAATGAAAGATATTTAGTAATAACCTTGATTATTGAATCAGCCAAGTAGTTTTACACATTATGATTCATATTTGGTTAAAAGGGTGAAATGGAGTTGACTTTGTTCCAAAAAAAGCAGTTGAATTCCATGATGAGTATGCACTCATCATATACCTATCTACTTTTTCTAATGTTTCTTATGGTTTAGAAAATTTCCGAGATCAATAAGGCAAATAGAGCAAAAAAAATGATGGATCATACCACAGGATCAAAGCCATGGAGTTGTTATCGGGCAGAAATGGTATTAATAATGGACACTTGTCTTTCTTAGTAGGAGTTGAACATATAACATGGACAATTATTATGTTATCTATCATGTGTAGGTCAGTGAAGATCAACCTGTTGTGCCTCTTAACAAATTTTTGGAAAAAGTTTACGACAAAAGCCCACAAGTGGTTAAAAAATGGATATTTACTTTCCTATGATGTCTACAAAGATACATATGCTTAAATATCTCAATTTAAGCTTTCCTTTTATGATGCTTTCTAATTACATCTTGAAATCTCTGATATTGTGGAAAACCAAGTAGGAAACCAAGAAGAAATAGATCCTAGAAGTGTTGATAATCTAACACGTGATGCTTATTTGCAAGTTTTAAATCCTTCCAAAAAGGCTAGGATCCGAGGTGTTGGAATTGGGCACAAAGAGATAGGACATAGGGTAAAATCTGCCCATATAAGATATGAAATGCTTCTTGAGGAAATCAATGCAAAGGATGTATGTTGGATTATAACGAAACTTGAACTATTAGTTACAACTAGTCTATTAGATTGATGTTTGTAATTTGTTTTCTATTTCAGGATAAACTTAAGGAACTTGAAGAAACAGTAAATGGATTGAAGAACTCCGTCTCCCAAATAATGACTTGGTATAATCAATCATAGGTAACTCAGATTCAGTTGTCTATGTCAATGTAATATATAATTTTTTTTTGACATTGTTGATCTATTTGTTATAGGATGGCGGTATTAATGTTGATTGTGCAGCTGAATACCCCAATCAGAATACTACAAGTGTCTTACAAATGCAAAGTGGCACAAATAGGTCAGATGTGGGTTCTTTTCACATACAAGACAATACAAGTAATGGTGCAGATGTAGGCATGTTTCCCAGGCAAAATAATTCAAGCGGGGATGGCTTAGGAAGACTTTCTAGACAAAGCAATTCAAGAGAGACTGGAGTAGGCATGCTTTCCATACAAGGCAATTCAAGGGAGAATGGAGTAGGCAGGCTTTCCATACAAGGCAATGGACATCCACTAATCTTTCAGCCACAGGTACCTCATAACAACTATAGATTATTTTCAATATTCATACACATAAGAATATTAACATGTACACTTTATTAAAGGCTGGAGTTGAAAGTTGGTGCCCTACTTCTGGTAATAATTGACAAAGTCATCCTCAAATGCAGAACACACCAAGCACATCTTCATCGGTGTCTTTCACACAAAGAACTCAGCGTTTAAATCAGGTATTCAATACGTGCTTGATTAAACTTCTAGGGTATCCATCCATATATCTTGTACTTATACCAAATCATTATATATCATAAACTCATATATATATATTTATGTTCTCTCTTTTTTATAAACCAACTGCTTATATTTCTTCAATCTGTTGCCTAGAATGTTATATTTGAGATGGCACATTATGTTTAAGTGATTTATTATAAGGTGTAATAGTATGTCTAGTGAATCAAATGTTTACTATTTTCACTAACTTGATGGATTTGGTCCACAAGGTGTGACATTGTTACTTTAATTGATTAAGCTAAAGAAAAAATAATGTCAAAAGATCTGTTTCTTTGTCAGACTTTTCACTGGACACGTGTGGCCATTACTGCCCTGCAGCTGCCTTACTGTCACAAGTTGCCACGAGCACTTGCGGTTGCCTACCTTTTATGTTTTCTCAGTTCGCACATCCCATCTCAACCTTGCTAATGTAAGCGATGGTGTGGTTCAGATCCATGTTGTGAGGACTGTGGGAGGTCAATCACTCCATCAAGCAGGTGTATTGAAAAATAGCACTTGCTAATAATCAACGATTGGATCCTCATCTTTACAACAATACCCAGTCGATTAGAGCTGCATGATCTACAGTGTGACATGACCAATTTCATCCTCTTACCTAAGCATGTTGGTGATGCTAGCCTATGCCGTCATGGATTCCAACTAACCCATGCTGCTAAACTACTGCATCTTCCTTTGAGATTGCCTGTTCTGGTGTTTCAGATGCTGAAGCAGAATTATGGCCACATCGAACTGCTGGCTGTTATCCTTATCTATCATATGGCCACGCCCCTCTCCAGATACAACATAGCCAGAAACAGTGATCTTTCATGGATTTATAGTATCAACATCCCCAAGAGAACAAATAGCACTCTGAACAGGGAAGTCCATTTGTGGTCTCCTAGTAGACCAGTTAATATTATCCCAGTTAACAGATGGAGGAAACATTTTGTAATCTTTTTGCATAAAGAAACCCTGGCAATATATAGAACATTGTTGTATTTCTGTCGATATATAAAATACAACTAAATAATATTGTTACATCCGCTTACAGCTATATCTTACCACGACCATTGAAACTACAATATATAGAACACTTTTCTGTATCATCACCAGCCGCCACCTAGGTATATATAGGTGTGGGGGAAGCACTAGGTTAAGTAGGGGCAAAATGGGGAAAACCGTGGAAAAACTAGGTAGATTAGGTGAGTAGCACGACCGTGGTGGGTAGGGGTGAGCACGGTCGTGGTGGAAGAGAACGGCCGTGTTGGTTAAAATGGCTAAATGTCAGGTTGGTGGTAAAAAATGGACCAAAATGGCCATGGCCGTGGTGGTCACCACGGCCGTGGTGGGTAGAGGTGACCAGGGGCGTGGTGGAAGAGAACGACCGTGTTGGTTAAAATGGCTAAATGTCAGGTTGGTGGTAAAAAATGGGCCAAAATGGCCACGGCCGTGGTGGTCACCACGGCCGTGGTGACCGGTAGCACGGCCGTGCTGCGTAGCACGGCCGTAGTGGGAGTTGGTAGCACGGCCGTGCTGTGCAGCACGGCCGTGGTGGGATCTGGTAGCACGACCGTGGTAGAGTATGCTCTGCAGCTGCTTCAAAACTGAGATTTTTCATGTAATTTCTTCATTTGCAGCACGACCGTTCTGTGTTACCACGGCCGTGTTGGGGGCTTAGCTTGCACTTTGAGCTTCAAATTTCATTATCCATGGACTTCTTTACTTAAGCTTGACTCTTGGCCACTAGGGGTAGGTTGGGGGAGCTCTGGGGCCTTCTTTGGGTCGCTCCATCTCTCTCGTCCATCCAAGTGTGGTCCAAGTACCTGAAAAATATGCAAATAATGTCCATAAGTGCATTTTATACAAATAAGCATATTAGGGGGATGACATGCAATCTAACAGGTATAGATGTCATTGAAAAACAAAAAGACACAAGATTAAGCCCTAAAATAGGGCTAAATCAATCATCACCCGTCATGCAGCTTTTATACACATCCTTGTACTAAGTTCAATCATAATTTTAGTTTACGGGTTCATGTTGCTGTTATGTTGGTTCACTTATATTTATCTCTACTTCGCACTCACTCTGATTCCTTTTTGTATTTATATTGATAGGGTAGAATTACTTTTAATGATGGATTTTGACGGACAATGCACCTTGGAGTAGACCAAAATCGAAATACAAGGGTAAGTTGTTTGTTGTACTATGATTTATGTATTAACTTTAAATTCTATTAATATAATGATTTGTCATTTTTAGGAGAAGAATATTCAAGTACCTAACCGTATGAGGCCTGGCATTGATGAAGAGCACCACACCATTTGAAGGAATATGGAGACATTATAGATCTTAAGAGTTTCTAGCATGATATGTTGATTGTCATCAATCTCAAATTTTAGAACCATATGTACTCTTTATTTATATCAACGTTGAGCACGCAATGTATGGATAATATTTTTCTTCAATAACAAAAATTGGTTTGAGGCGATTTAATATTTTTATGTGTCATTTTGGTATTGAATCTTCTTATGATGTCATGTGAATTAGTATAAAAATATTGCTTGAGGTTATGTATACAAAGTTTTCATTTAAAATTTGATATTCACTATAGTAACAATTAATTAACATTTAATAAATCATTCAATAATCAATAACCAAATCATTTACGGTAGTCCCTCATAAATATATTGATGAAGGTCCAGATTGACCATCCAAATTGCATTGATGACGACCACATAGCCCCTCAAAAATAATATTAATGAAGGCATTATCCCTTCAAAAATATATTCTCCAGGACCATCAAGTCCCTCAAAAATGTATTTATAAGAACTAAACATGCCCTCAATAATGTTATTATGAAGGCTAAATAGTCCCTCAAAAATGTATTTATGAAGGCTAAATAGTCCCTCAAAAATATATTTATGAAGGCTAAATAGTCACTCAATATAACATTCTTGAGGGTCAGTTGGTCCGTGACAATTGTATCGTGAGGGCCACTGGTATTTGTCACGTGAGTTCTCTTCGCGGACCATTTGTGAGGGCCAGACTCACAACCGTCCCTATTTGTGAGGGTCTGTAGAGAGGGGTTTGTGACATGACTCACTCGTGAATAATGACCCAATTTTTACTAGTGTTGGAAGGAAAGGATGGACGAACTTACTACATCCAGGAGATGATCTCCATGTAGCACCACGGAAGCGATGGCGGAAGAGAGAGACTCTGGCTTCAGGATTTGCAAACACACACTCGAACGACTGACAGATGTGTGTTCGAAAGATGTTTTAACTCTAATGACCGGAGGCCTATTTATGGCCTTCCACGCCCCAATAATTCTATTTCTGTTAAGATGTGACCACTTAGTTGTTGTTGTACACAACTACGTAGTTGTATCCTAGTGCAAAAAGAAGACGGAAGACCTTCTCTACAATCCATGAGCTACCCGGCCCGACCAGGCCCCGGTCATGCGAGGTGTGACGTGTGCGTGTGTGTTGTGGTCACCATACCCACAAGGAGGTGAGCATACCCTCCTTCTAGGACCCTTAGACAATAGTGTTCCATGTGATCCTACATATAAAGACAACAAAAGTTCTAGGAGTGAGCAATATGGGATAAAACTTCTTTGTCATCTGCACTAGAGACAAAACTGTCTCTCTCTCATGTACTAGTTGCACTACATTGGGTTTAACCCATGCTATATACATGGTTGTAGCAGTCATATATCTAATAGAAACTTATAACAAGCGGTAAACAAAATTAGCGCTTTACCTAGAGCAATGCCTCTTCTTAGGGGCTAAGTTTCGAACAGGTGAGGATATCATGAACTGTTTGTGGTTTTCTAAGCATAACTTTGGGCATCTAACATAAGTCCAAAAGGAAAGAGGTCAAAGCTAGGACAACATTTTTCTTTTCTTTGGTTTAAATGCTCACCACCAGCTAACAGACAATCAAATGTGTCCGAAGAAATTAAGACAATATTATTAGTTCCATTCTGCTGAAGAACTAAATTTGTACTTGGCTTACCCGCATGGTGACTTGGCGATTTAGGAGGCACCAAAACAATGCTCTTCCTAGAAACCAGTTCACTAATGGCTGCGACAAGAGTTGTTAAGGACAATTAGGTAGTCCTTGTCACGACCATGGTACTATCAATTATTAGAGAGACAGAGACATAATAAAAGGTGATTTTTATATTTTTTGGTGCCATTTGACAAATAATTGTGAAGTAGTGGCCAACCGTTGATATAATAAAGGCAGAACTTTGATAGAAGAACCCACTAACTATTCGTTGTCCTCTAGGTTGTCGTTTCTGCCTTCAAAGCAAGAATTTCCTTTTTATTATACAATTGGAAATGGCATATCTGAAAGCACGGATTTTACAATACAAACATGTGAAGAAAATCATGGGAAGGAAACAGATTAGCCCAAAGGTCAGCCCACTCGAGATGGTCTTCGCAAATTCTATATGCGTATAGACAAAGTAAGATAGCGATGGAAGATTAAAAAAAACGATAAATTTAGAGAACACAAGCGTAGGAGTATGGGAAGTACATGGTAATAGGAATCGTGGACCAAAAATGTCAAAAACACACGAGCGTAAAGGTTATTTGGCTCGCAAGCTTGACACTAAGCTCAAGAGTGGTTGAATTGAGCTATTATAAAATTAAATAGATTATTGTTAGATCTCTGAAATTATTACAATACCATAAGTGAGGAGAAAGAAACCGAGAAATTGCATCAGAAACGCTTGTATTTATGATCGATCCGGCATGAAATGTCATAGATCCATTATGGCCTGCCCTACACTTTCCTTCTTCAAGGAAGAACATCAATCACTTTTTAGAAGAAAATACTCGGAGAGAAAATTGAGAACATTACTAGATAACAATTAGGACTAAACCTCTTAAAGTATATTACTAATCACTCAAATTGAATAATAAATAAGCTCCAATTGGAATTTAAGGACTTTTTGAGGAATTATCTCAACTCTATAACGTATGGATACTTTGGAAACATTTGAAAGTTCTCAGATTGCTCCTATTTCTAGTCAAGGCTGTCAGCTAAATACTAGAGTTTATTAAGACATATTTCAGCCATTTGTATAAGAGTAGGTGAGATTCCAATGGATGTATGTTACTTTTCAAAAATGACTAGACACATTCAAAAAGTAATCTCCAATAGGTTAGTCAACTGATTTTTTTTGTAAAACTCAGCCAATGACTATACTTCTGTTGTAAAACTCAACCAATGAGTATCTATTATTTGTTAGGATAAAATAGTGGTCTTGAATTTTTGTACATCTAATCAATGATGTATCCTCTCAGAAACTCTACATGTCATCATCTTCTTAGTGACATCAATTTTAGCTTTTGACCAGCAGACATGGTTAGCTAGGATTTTCTGAGAAAATCTAACTGTGGATGTCTCCCAATCATATAGTGAATCTTCATAATAAAAGATTACTAAGTCCATTGGAGTTTCATGAATGAAGCTCATCCAATAATAGTTTTTAGAACCATTTATTTTGACATCGCTATCTGATATTTATGTATGAAAATAAGTGACTAGTTCTAAAATTGCAGGTGCATCATCATCACAACCATCTCAATAACTACAATTTGATCTTAACATAAGCAATATAATTTCTTGAATGGGTCACAATGGAGATCTGAATAATTCTTCAGCATTGACAAAGACACTGATCTTGTTGCATGCCTTGTGGAATACTTCAAAAAGGATTATCCAAGTAGAGTCTACGCAATATGTACGAAAAATATAAACATATTCAATAGATACATTAGACACAATAACATGCACAATTTATATCATTATACAAATTAGGCAAAGTAACATTGGGGTCCATATCTTTCTCCTTTTTTAGGAGAAAAATAATTCCTAAGATGTAGTAGATATTATTAAGTTTATATTTAATACCTGGGATAATCATGTGGTTTTATTAGAAGAGAATTTGATAACAACCCCTAAGTTAACGGTATAGCTTTTATTTGCTGATTATTATAGGAAATGACACCATCCAGAATCTAAGTGTGACACTTCAATGCCACAACAACGAGATTACTTAAAACAAAATCCAAATTAAAGCTTGAAAACATCATCAAACACATAAGTCACATAGAGATCTCGAAGAAAAATATTTGCAACATCACCACTAATAGAATTATATGAAACATCTGATCCACACATGAGTTTTGTGGGACATATTACAATTTTCACCGTCTTCAAACCTATACTCAACAAAAGCTTCAAAGCCACACTCACAATATCTTTTCTTTTGGTAACCAAGCTCTTATATTACTATTTTTGTATTTTTGTATTCACGCAGTTGTTTCTAAAGGAAACTATACAGTAGGAGGAGAGGGATCCGATTTAAAAAAGAAACTCCTACATAAAAAAAAGGACAAAATCAAAGAGAAAGAACCACCAAGAAACAACAAACAACCAGCAACCAAGACTAAAACCTCATTCAACTACCTTCAAGGAGAGTAACATCCTACAAAATCATCTCCCAAACCTTCCTCAAGCTTCTTTCCCTCTGAAGATGAATTTTAGCATTCCTTTCACCCCAGATCCAATGCATGATACACATTACAAAAAGATGATTTTTTCTGTCACTATAGAGTACGAGTTCATGCACATTAGCTGGGGTAGTCGAAAGACCAATCTTGATCGCTTCCCTCCACATCTAGGTAGAGAAAGGATAGGTAAACATGCAATGGTTGTGGTCTTCTTTGTTTTCCTTGCAAAGAAAACAATATGATGGAGTACTAGAACCCATTCTTCTAGCATAATTGGTAGTCATCAATTTACCATGGCCTACTTTCCAAACATGGATGAGGAACCTGCTAGGAACCTTGAACTTCCAGATCCACTCAAAAAAAGGATTGGAATTTTCTCTCATACGAATCTCATTCCAAAAACTCTTCATATTAATAGCATCCATACATTTTAATAAAATTCTATCTTCCGTGTTGGTCGGCTTCTCAAGACTTTTCAACAAGCAGTTTAACTCTTTGTGGAGCCTCAAGTCATCTTAAAACCATTCTCCACTAGTGATCAAGTGACTCACTTTATAGTCATAGTGGATACCCATTTTGATGATGATTTGTTGACCCAAGACATCCACTACAAAGCAATTCCCTAGAAACCATGGCTCTCCCCAAAATGAAATATTCATGCCATTTCCAACTGAATACTTCATAACACCCAAATTTATACATTTATGATAAGCATTTATTTATGGTTTTGTGTCACTGTAGCCTTAATATAGCCAAAATAACCCATGTTTCTTATCTTTTAGTAATTTATGTCTTTTCTTAGATAAAATTGCTCAACTAGCCAATTTTGAGACTTGTAGGCACCGAACCTGAAAAGACATCTATTCTCCATGATTTCTCCCCAACACATGGTTTTTGCAGTAGCTAGACTCCCATTCGTCACAACCACGGTGGACTAAGCATCACACTATATGCCCATGAAACTTTTGATATCTTGGACCCTATTTTCGATGGCCGGTTCTTTATCAGGATGCATCATCACCAATAAAAAAGGCTCATTGACGCGGGCCCCTTGACCACCGATATTAGCCCCTCACCCCCGGGGGTGGGTTCATTCCATGATGTTGTGACCGTGGCCAAGCAGAAGTAACCTTGACCGCGGCTGAGGTACATCTTCCTAGACCGCAACCGCGACCAAGAAGAAGTAACCTCGACCGTGACCGAGGTACATCCTCCTAGACTGTGACTGTGGTATATACATCTTCCTCGACCGCGACCGCGACCTCGACTGCGACTGTGCCCGCGATCTCAACTGCGACCGTGACCTAGACCTCAACCTCGACCGCGACTGTGACTAAGAAAGACCACGGTCTGGATCAGTACCTCGACCATTTTGCCTATAAATACACACCCCCCGCAACCTGAAGAGGGGTTCCACATTTTGGGAGGTTCCGACGGTTGGTTCCAACTTAGTGAGGTTCCCAGAGCCTCATGGGAGAGTCTGGAGGTCTGACAAGGCCGAAGTGCTATTCTACACCCACTTCTTCAGTGTGTTTCCATCCTCTACCATCTCCACCGTCATTCACTCACCAACCTGCTATTCAGGGCCGAGATCTAGAGTGAAAGGAGGCTGAGGAGTCCAGAAGATCAAGGAAAATGACCCAAGGACTAGATCTAGCCTATACGGAGGCTAGGGAGTGAGAGCCTCCTCTCGTCTACAGTCTAAATCTCTTCTTCTCCTTTCTTCTACTGTTCTCCTTTGTTTCTGTATAAATGGTGTTTTTCCATATTTATTCGGTGTCGACTATGCTTGTCCATGGCTAGTTGAGCTCCTTCTTGGCTATCTAGCCCATTTTGGGCATATTTATGTACTTTTACCTTAAGCAAATAGTTTTAATCCAGATCTAGTACGTTTTCTATTCTATCTCCTCTTTCTGGTTATGATTGCTAGTTTGGTTGATTTCTTTCTTACTTGAACTACTATTTCTGCCTATATCGAGAGATTCGTTGTAGAAATATATGAGAGAAGATAGTTTGGATCTGAATCTGAAAAGAGGACAGTTCAAGTTCCACTGTTCCTAACATCCCAGAATATTCTACACTTGAGAGGGTATCTAGAATATTCTAGGATGTTGTTTTTTCATCCTCGAGAAAGGTTTCATACCATAGATGGGTTTTAGTCACACTACGCGAGAGGAGTGGGATGACCCCATGGGAACATATACCACGGTGCGTGCTATGTTTGAATGTAGGTTGCTTGTTGAGGTGTTCGAGGGTTGTCTATCCCCGAGAAAGGGTGCATAGACTGCCCAACTTGTGGTTACATAGCCAAGAACTCCTTCTCTCTGATTTGTAAAATCCTACAGACTATGTTTTATTTTCTTTTCTTGGTTTTGTTTTAATTTGTGACAACCTGCTAGACTGGTTCTAGCCCAACCTTTTCCTCGACTATCGTCTTGGCTTATCTGACATAAGAACAAAATCTCGGGCTTCCTAAACGTCACCACGTCCCTGTGTTTGACCTCATATATCTACTATGACCCCGTAATAAAGGTTGTGGGGGTCTTTGAAGGTTTCGAGTTATAAACTCAAAAGTTCGATTCCTTCTGAGTCTGCTCCCTTCCGAACGCGTGATTTGGGCCGATCAATACTTGATATGTTGTTTAAGTGTATCTATCTCCTTAACAATCCTATTAAAAATCCAAGAGATAGTATTGTTCTCGTTAGCCAACTAGAAGGAGGTTTTGTTGAAATATCTCTCATGTTTCACCCAGAGAGAATCAACCTTATTGGCAATGTTCCACGCTTAAAAAAACATGGCAGCTTGAATAACCTCCCGGATAGAATGAATACCCAATCCTCCTTCTTTCCTTGGTTTGGTAACAACATTCCACTTAACCAAGTAGACATTAGAATGACTTTCAGAGGCTCCCCAAATGAAATCTCTGATGACCTTCTCTATGTCATCAATAACAGAACAAGGTATAGGAAAATAGTTGGTCCAGTAAAGATGTATAGAAGATAAAGTTGAATGAGCCAGATCTGATCTACCAGCCATCGTTAACTGCTTGAACTTCCAGCCTTTGAGCTTAGATTTTATTTTATCAATCAATGGACTACAATGCTTCCTGGAAAGCTTCCCAATAAAAAGGGGAATACCCAGATAATTCTGATCAAGCTTCCCTTCAGCAATGCTAAGCACATTGTAGATGTGGTCTTTATCCGTACCAACCCCGAACAAGATGGAGCTCTTATCAACATTAATGTTCAAACTAGTAGCATCAGAAAAGTCCTTCAAAATGTTCTTCAAAGCCCGAGCATTGCTCTCATCTGCTTCAACTAAGACATAAGGTCATCTGTAAAGATTAAATGATATACCATCATGTTATCTGAAGCACATAAAGGTCTAATCTTCCCCTCATTAACTGATTGATCCATGAGAAGTAAGTAAACTTGCACAACCATCACTAAGAGGTAAGGTGCCAAAGGGTCACCTTGTCTGACATCATTGTTAGGTTTAGAGGAGCTCATAGGTTCACCATTCACCAAAATTTCCTAAGTTGTTGTAGAAAAAAAAACTCTTATAACCAGACATTCCAACAAGGAAGAAGCCCCGTAAGATAAACAACACAGAATAAAGCTTCCCAAGAAAATAAATCATATGCTTTTGAAATATCAAGCTTAATACACATCTTCTTCTTACCTCCTTTCCTTTTAAAATCATGAATAAGATCATTCAAAAGAAGAATCACATCTCTAATACTCCTCCCTTGGATGAAGGCGCATTGATTTCCACTAATGATAGTGGGCATAATCGACTGGAGACTATTACTCATGATCTTAGTGACAATCTTCAATAGTTTATTACATAAAGAAATCAACCACCAATTCTTGAGGAGGTGAGTATCTTTAGACTTTGGAATTAAGGAAAGAAAAGTTATGTTTGTCTCTCTTAGCATCCTCCTAGTGATGAAGAAATGACAGATTCCCTCTACTATATTAGTACTAATAAGACTCCAACACTCCTTTAGGAAAAGATCATTGAAGCCATCAGGCCCCAGGAACTTATCAATATTGAGATTCTTGACCACCTTCTGAATCTCAGAAATAGTACTCAATCTATCCAAAGATAGTCTATGAATATCATCCATCTTGTTGAATTTAAGACTATTCAAAAGGGGAATGTTAGCAACATGACCATTGTCAAAAATGTTCAAATAAAAATTCTGAATATAGATTTTAATCTCCTACTCATTAGTGCTTAGATTTCCATCAATATCAAGAGCTCTAATCTGATTGATGTGTCTTCTCACTTTTAAGGAAGAGTAGAAAAATTGTGTTGGAATCCCTCTCCTTAAGCCATTAGATTCTCGATTTCTGCCTCAAGAACAACTCTTCTAGCTTTAGGGAATCATGGGCTAACTCCCAACGTCTTACAACTTCATCCCTCAAATCCACATTGTGAGGGTTGGCATCTAACTTCACTTGATCCTCATAGGCCTGTAACTCAGCTGCTCGAGCATTATCAAGAAAATTCCCCACCTTTTCCTTATTCCATTTGATCAACCTGCCTCTCAGACTTCTCATCTTTGAATAAACTTTACATAAAGTAAACCCCTCTCTATCATTAACCCACCCCTCCTCAACAGTATTCATGAAATCCTCTTTCTTGGAACAAACGTTAACAAACTTGAAAGGAGAATTGATCTTTTTCATTTCACCAATCATCAGCTTCAACACTTTGTGAACAACGACAGTGTTGGTAATAAGAAACCCAGAAAAGTTAGGAAACCTTTGCATGAAGAGGTTGTTGTCAAGGATCCTATCAATTTTCAAAGTGACATACCTATCACCCCCTTGATGATCATCCCAAGAAAAGTCGAGATCACCTAGATTAAGGCAAAAAATACCCCAATTGAGAAGGCACTTATTCAAATCCTCCACTGATTTTTTAGTTGGAGGGTCCTTCCCAATCCTCTCAGTTTCTAGTTTGACATCATTAAAGTCATCCAGTAGCACCCATGGTAAGTTCACACATGGGAAAATGTCTTCAATCTTACCCCATAGTCTACTTATATCATTATCATCATTGTGGCCATAAACAACTGTAAGCAAAAAAGTATGATTCTCAGAATAAACTTGAACATGAATACACTGATCAGTCTCCTCAATCTTTGAAATAGAGTAGCACTCCTCTTTCTAAAGAATGATTACTCTTCCCAACAAATGGGAAATATGATTCAAAAGACATTTGAACTCAAGAAAGAATCTATTGAGAATTTTCTTAACTTTCCTCTCTCTAACTCTTGCCTCATTAAAAATTATTATGTGTGACCTAGCCTTATTTACTTCCTCCCGGACCTTAGGAGCCTTATTATTGAGGCCCCTAACATTCCAAGATACTATGCTTAGATTCAAGTTATCCATTAGAACAAGTTTCATCCAGTACTTCACTGGGCAAACTAGCATCCTCCACTACCACCTCTTCCTCTAAATTTCTAAATTTGTTATTAAAGGTACTTGGGCTAGGAGAGTCATACATGGGACTTGGATTTCTAACTTTTGACTTCTTATACTTCTTTGGCATATGAAACCCATCCGAGTCATGAACAAGGTTTGAACTATTAGTGGAATTGGGAGGGGTGATGATATCAACCAGCTGACCTATCTCACCTTTTACTCCATTGTTATATTCATCAAAACTATCATTCGTACCATGGAAAACCTCCTTGTTGGAATCCCCTTGGTTCTCTTCTTTAGTGCTTTTCACCTCATTGCTGGAAAACCTCCTTGTTGGAATCCCCTTGGTTCTCCTCTTTAGGGATTTTCATCTCATTGCTTAACAATTTATCAGTAACTTCACTAGAAGAAAAAACATTCACACTACCAGTGGAACTATAATTAGGTGCAGTCACAGTTTTGCTTCTAACAGGACTGGTGCTTCCATGAACTAGAGTAATGTTGTTCGGAATCTACATCCTCCTCTTTTGCTTCTGAGGATTATACCGAGGCCCAATCCCAAGACATTCATGACCGAAGAGCTTACATGTTGAACATGGTCTTGGCTTCCATTTATAAACAAATATGATTTTCTTTGGTTCACCATTTTTGCTTGAGACCTCCAAGATTTCTAGAATTCAGAATTTGCAGCTATTAGGACTTACAATCCGACATACTCCAGCCTCTTGAAGTCATAAGTGGTCTGATATGTTCTCTGAGGAACACCTAGGTATGACCCAATCCTCTCGATTTTTTTTTCTCCTAGATCTCCAAAGGCAGATCGTGCACTTGGACCTAGATAGGAACTTATGATAGCTTATACTTCATTAATTGCTAGCATGATTTCCAGTTCACAAGAATCAGAGGTTTATCCTTGACAAAACAAGTCGATCCTTCCAAAACCAACTCCAGATCTAAATGGTTAGATACTCTTATCAGGAAGAAGTGTCGTCCATGATTGAGTACTTCAATTGATCCATTGAGAACCCAAATCTGGATCAAATATCATTCCAAGGTGGGCAGTTGTAGCCTGAATCATATGACATAACCAACCAGGCATGAGTTCCATCATTCAACATTCCACACCGCCTCCTCACTCGGGTAGATCAATGGATGGCCCTTCAGTTCGATCTCGACCTTTTCCAAAGAAGTGACCCCATGGGATCTTCTTGAAAAAATCCTTCCATGCACTCGGTTGAGTTTGGCTCGAAAGCGCCTGCTACACGCCCTTTTCTCCACCGGAGGTAGGATTTCTCCCAGTCACCACAACCCCTAGACATGGCTCTTGTTGCTTGTTGAGGATACCCTAAAATTATCTAATCATGGGTCGTTAGATTTCTATCACATCAAAGTAACCATCATAAGCTTTAAATATGTGGCATTACTATATAACATGCACGTAAAAGATTACCATATTCATAATTCCAGATCTAGAGATTGTGCATGAATGTCAAAATTCAAGGCCGATAAAGAATACTAAAAAATATTCTCACCTTAACTTGAGTGTACTTGGACAACTAAGACTCTATCCTAATATGCTTTATCTCTGTAGTAGCTCATACAAATGTCACCTACCTCTAATATACCTTCACACAAACATCACACACCTCACAAATTAAGGTTGATTCCCTCTTTGTTGATGTTTTCCACCACATCTAGATTGTTGGGATGTTAACCTAAGAAGTATGGAAAACCACAAGGGTGATATCCCAAGTTCCAAGGATATGGTATAACATATGAAATGCCCATTACTTAATTACAAGATAAATTAATCAAGGGAAGTTGTTATAAAATTAAAATTGTGAACTATTTGTGCACTAGGAAGTGCATGCTTACATTCCATACTATTATAAGTTTTCCTTTATAGATATTAGAGAGTATACATTTTCAAATTATAAAGGAGGACAAGGGCGCAACCATGTATAATGCCAAATAAACCTAAGAAAATATACTACTCACCTAGGTGTATTTTAAATGATCTAGGTTGATTGAGATGTGCCACTCAATCAACTAGATATATGTTATAATGATATCCTAGTAATCCATACAAGATCTAAGGATTTATTCCCTAGATCTCCCCATAAAACCTCATGTCGAAGTGAGGTAAGAAGAAGCTTGGGTGCATTCTAGTTGGTTTATCATGGATATGTGCTTAAAAGTGGATACAACAAACTGAGACATGTCCAGGGTAAACAAGTCAAAACAAACATAGGGTATAACTATCCATAGCACATTTCATTTTATCATCTCATTTCTTATGTATTTCCATCGAACCATCATCCTTCATTAAATCCCAAATCTACTATCTTACTCTACTAAGAACGGTCATCATACTATTTGTATGCGTCTGTTCATTCCTTGTACCACTTGTCTTAAAAGCCTCATTGTACAACTCCTTCACGACGAATTTCACTACACACCCTCTTTTTCCCCAAAACACATCAAGCATAATTGTTCCACCAACTCACCGTCCTCTCTCTGCCAAATCTCCTGAATCCAATACCGCTCCATCGGTGCTACCTCCGCAGTCCCTCCGGCCACCACACCGCAGTCCGTCTGGCCGCTCCTCCATCGGTGTTACCTCCGTAGTCCCTCTGTCCACCGCGTCTGATTTAATCCCAACATTGTATATCTGAGGTAGAGTTCAATCAACTGCATCATTATAATGCCTTGGTGATGAGCGACTAGAGAAGCATCTACCGAATAGGAGGAAGTCATTGCAAAAAGGTAATTAGATTTGAGGAAATAACAGAATCAGGGATCGGAGACGGGCATTAGAAGAGGTCTTTAAAAGTTTTTGTACTGAATATTATCTTCCATTGAAGCCTGTCGTCTGCATCCCCTAATCTTTTTTCACCTTTTACCCTTTCGTATACATCTCTGAATCCACAATCTGTGTACTCCTCCTTCTCCTGTGTGGGAGTGAGTTGTGACGAGCAAACAAAACAATAGCTAGCCAACCCCAAAACAGCTCTGAGGACCACAACCAGGAGCATTACCGTCCATTGCCATGGAGGTTCCTGTTAGAACAAGATCCCAAGCAACAAGGTAATAAGAAGAATGGCTACCATTACCCCTCCCCCCTCATTCTGTCGCCCATACTAATGCTTGAGATTTTAGAAGTCAGATTGGGAAAACTATCAGGCTGAATACCAGCCGCACTCTGAAATTTTAAGTTGTAGATGTAGCCTGGTACAGTTTCAATCTAGGTAAATCATAAATTTTTGCTTTCTATATCACCGCTTCTTCATTGCGTTTAGGATACGATTTCTGGTTCTGTCGCCCATGCTAATGCTTGAAATTTCAGAAGTCAGATTGGGAAAACTACCAGGTTGAATACCAGCCGTAATCTGGAATTCTGAGTTGTAGATGCAGCTCGGTACAGTTTCAATCTAGGTAAATCATAAATTTCTGCTTTGTATATCACAACTTCTTCATTGCGTTTAGGATACGATGTCCTTTTGATTTGTGCTTAGTTTGTTTCCAATAATGTAAATGCTAACAAGATAATTGTTCACAGTAGTTGGGAAGTCTAAAATGAATTCTACAAAACACAACACAATCACACTAGGTACTGAATTTTTACATCAGTCTAACTCTTTTGTCAGTTCACAAACAAATTTGTGTTTTCAGTTTGCAAACAAATTTTGCCTGTACAAGTGAAATTGATGTGCTTGATATATATTAATGTAAACTGGATAGAAATTGATGGCAACTAGGATATTGTAAGCCTCTAATACGTGTGCTTCGTAGTACATGAAAATTCTTAGTCTGCCCAAAAAACTTTAAACTTTCTTGCGTACAAGAGGCTTATGCATGACCACATTAGCTTGGCCTCTTACTGCCCAACATGCTCCATGTTTGTCCAAGTTTTAATATCAATCTCAAAACATGAGACATTGAATTAGATTTGACTGGTTTTGTATGGTCAATTGTTGAGTGTTCTTTTAATATTTTCTCAAAGATATATATCGTTGAATGTGTTAGGTCTTGTAAAAGCATTCTGGATAATATAAAACATATTTTAGTATTCAACTTTGGTTCCATATGCTGTTGTATGCATCGTATGAGTCAAATCTTAAGTATCAATTATACATATTAGGAATACCCGTGTAAATGCTCTTAGTTTTTATATTTTGTATTTTTGTATAAACTCTAATTTAAGCTTTTCCAAATAAATAACTCATGTTGTCCTAATCTATACTTATAGACCGTATCCTTTAAAAACCAGTATAATTTTTTTCTCAAATATCATTGAAAGGACCAGATTCATGAATGTATCATAAATAGTTGGTTGCAGCCAGAGACTAGTAGTCACAAAAATATTGTTGAGATCAGACCCACACGTTTTCTACCTTACTACTAAAATTCTAATTATGTCTTAGTTGTTCTGCAATGTTTATTTAAATTTACTTGTTGCAATTTTTTCTTGGTCCAAGAAGAGGCCATGAAGTTGATTAATAACTTCGTATGTAAATCAGAGGATCTTGGTTTATATCTTAGTGTCAACCATATTTGAAATGTCATATTTTCTAATTACATTTAGCAATTTTTATTTATTTAGTTTCACCAATTTGTAGTATTGGATTATTATTTTTTAGGTTATATCCTTTTCAGATCCATATTTTTTAAATGTACACATAAAGTTACCTATGTTGACTATATATTTCTCTATTGTACCAACCTTCTTGAGACAAACGAATTTTAATTTTTTTATATACATGCATTTTTCTTATTTAGCAATGATAATATGTCATTCGAGAAACTTGCTTTTTATGTATTTTGTCATCCATTGACATTTTCTCGACCATAAATTCAATAACATTATGTGTTCAAGATGATACAAACTTATTTCAATATAGATAAGATATCCCAATAAATTTATTATAATATGCCATTCATTACTGGGAGCATCAGTTTACATAGGTGGGGTGGACCCAAAAGTAGATGATCTAAAACTTATAGAAATTATGTATTGTTTTAAAGTGAAGAACATTATTTTCTATGTGCATTTCATCGATATTTCCCATGATTTTCCTTTGGTATGAATTGTAAAAACACAGAGTTGGTTTTCAAAAAATATGGTATAAAATATCATAACTCAATTTATGTATGAAATAATATTAGATCTATGTTCATTTGCTATCAACTCACCATGATACATTGTTACTACATTATGATCCCATGAAAAATTAGAAACAATTGTAGACTAATTAAACATTTATATATAAAAAGACATACATACATATGTGTGTATATATATTTATGCATATACATAAAAGTATGTATGTGTCCATACTTATGTATATATAGGCTTTTTAATAGAAACTTTGCATGAGATGATGCCATATCTTTTGTGTATACATCACTTTTATTACATCATTGGTGAGTTTTTATCCCTCAAGAATTAGTAACAATAAAGTTTTTTCATGTTAAAAAGTATTAGTCATGAGTTATAACTTCTTGTGCTTTACCTTTAGTATTCATACATTGAAAGAATTTTCTTTTACAATTTGAAACTTCTATTTTAATATTTGATACATGATTGTCATGTTTTAACCTACTAATGGTTGCATCAATGACTACTTATGAGTAGTATATGATACATGAGAAAAAAAACTTCCCTTTTGGTGATGGTTTTAGATGAACAATGCCATAAATAATGTAAATTACATATAAAAATGGATATTTTGTATTGTCAATAGTACTAATTGGGGAAACAATATATATATCGAGGCATTAAATGATTTTTTTATTGTATATGCTTTTGTAAATCCATTCATTTATTCATGTAGCTTTATTTTATTTTTAAAACATGTGTGGAAATGCGGATCACTTTGTTAAGAACATTGTAATGGATGATCATTATTTTTTGTATTTACTTTAATTGATGTCTATTTTGTTCAAAGGAAACATAAGGTGCATGTCCTGAACACCTAAAATATAATTATTATTTTCTTCTTTTTTTCTTATCCCCTATTAATGTGACACAGTCAATCCTCTTTGATCAGTCTCTTCCATTCAATTGTTGTAGTTAAAGCTAACATAGAACATCGACAACACTACCATTTTAGAATATCAGATCCAATGGTACAAAAAGTTGAGTTTTTATGTTATTAGGTTTGGTAAACATTGAAATGAAAAATAAATTCACTGACCTTTTTGTTAACTTATGAACATCTTATTTAGATGAGAGTGGAAGAATGGACATAAAAATTCCTTAAAATAACACTAATATATATTTTGGATTGTATTTAAAACTCATTCACGAAAACACGACAAACACATGGAAAAATCATTGATTGATTTTTTGTACTCAAATTCCAACACATAGAAATCTAAGAAGGACATTTTCACAAGTGATGTAAATCCTTCCATGTTCAAGGTCAAAGAAAGTCATGTTTGAAATGCCCATGACAACATAATCCGTAGAAAGTTTGTCCTGAATGCATTAAGCTTTTGAAAAGGTAGTGGTCATAAATGTGGAATGAATACTATAAGTTGTTCTATAATAACATATAGTTAAATAGTGAGAGAATTTTATGTACATACTTCATGTGGGTATTTTTGTTTTTGTAGATAAATTTATGTCAAGTGGATAAAATAGCATAAGAAGATATGAACATTCACAATATTAATTTAAGTATGGTATAATTAATGATCTAAAAAAATTATTGTAGTTAATCTCTTTTTAAATTGTCTATTTTGAGACAGAGAAAAAATCAACATGAAATTTATTATAATAAATATATATGCTATAGTTTTGTTTCTGTTTCATGTTTGCGGTATAGGTCTCATGAACTATGATGGATTCTATTGTGTGCATCATTTATGTGGTTTATCTATTATTGTTTATGGATTTTTCTACTTGATATCAACAATGAATGTTTAGGAAATGGACAAGACACATGAAGAGGGAATTATTAAGTGTTATTAGATATATCATCTAATTTTAGTATATCATGGTTAATATGTTATTTATGTTATTTTTTTCTATAGAGGAATCACAAACGAAGACAGTGATATGATGATATGCCAACACCATTGAAGGAAATGTTGCTATCAAAGAAGAAAGAAGCGTATAAGAAAAATAAAAGAGACACTTGTCATCAAGGTAATTATATTAGTACAATGGTAGTAATTTTATTTGTAGTTATGTTTTATATTTTATTTGATATTAGGTCATCCTTGAACATATAATTAACTTATACATCAATATACTTCTGAATGGTTAGAAAAGAAACGTGAACGAGACAAACAACATTGGAATGTTTGAAAATCCAAGACATCAAGTGCCTCTAAAGAGAGTGACACATATAAAGTTTCTACTATGGCTGATTGTATGTACGACAATGCTAAGCTTTTCAAGTTTGAGCCACCAACTTTTTGTTGTCATAAGGGGAAAGTTGATATAAAAATCAATCCAACACATGATGCTCTCTTCACATTATATACATCGGATTCTGAGGAAGCTAAAGATTTTAGAGACCTCATACGTGGGTATAATAATGCATTTTCATTTACTTCTTTTGGCATTGGAAGTGTGGATAAAGAATTGGCTAATATGAAAGATGGGACATATACATTTTGAGTGTAAGGGAGAGAATACCATATGATACCGTCATTATTTCCATCTGATAACATTGCAAGATTTCTACAACTATATTTTTTTGACACAGATCATGAAGTAGAGAATAGACTTAAGCATATTTCTAAGTTAAATCCTAAAACAGTTGAAAAATTGATATCAATCTTGCATATAAATCCATATTCTAAGTTTCTTATAAGTCTGTGGAATTATGGCTCTTTGGAAAATCATAATATTCCAATTTTAAGAAAAAGTGGACTAGATTAGAGAGTATATAACGAGCCCACAACATCTCAAGTAGCAACAATATGGGTTGAGGGAAACAACTCAGATGGAAGATACTCATTGGATGTTGTTGTTCATGGTAATGGTGGAAGAACTTATAATGTTAAATCATATTTTCTTTGCTATGATCCTTTGCAATATCCACTAATATTTCCTCTAGGTGAAAGTGGTTGGCATCGAGATATACTGTGAGGGAAGAATGGAAAGTCAAATTCTCATAGCAATTTTGATTTACACAAGCAGACATTGACTAATGAAAATTTTGAGTAGATGTTAAATGAAGAGAGAGGTAAGTAAATAATTATATAGTTTCAACTAAAATTTAAAAATCAATAATAATTTATTTATATATCAATCATAATATGTATTTTGTATTTTCTTAATTGTTATGATTGTTTTTATTTTATAGGTTTTGAAAATAATAGGAAACTTTATGTGTCCACACGTGAATACTATTGATATATGTTTCAAATTCTTAAATCATTGAAGACGTCTTTGTTGTATAGTGGAAGATTGCTTCAACAATATGTGGTAGATATGTATATTAAAATCAAAACTACAAGGTTGGATTACTTCTATAAACATCAAGATGATATAAGGGGTGATTTATATGCTGGTATTGTTGATGCAGTACATAATGGTGAAACCAGAGCTTCTAAAGTTGGCCAGAAGATTATTTTACCAGCAACTTTCATTGGAGGACCACGTGATATGAGAAACAGATATCTAAATGCAATGGCTTTAGTACATAAATTTGGAAAACCAGACATATTCCTTACTATTATGTGTAACTCGGAATGGGATGAGATAAAATCTTTAATGAAACCATGGGAGCATTCATTCAATAGACCTAACTTAATTGTTCGTATATTTCGTGCTAAACTTGAAGATTTGAAAAATAAACTATTCAAGGAGAAAATATTTGGAAAAGTAGAAACTCATGCTCATGTAATAGAATTCCAAAAGAGAGGTTTGCCTCATGCCCCTTTTTTTATCATTCTGAACAAAGAAGACAAAATAGTTAGCCTTGATGCGTATGATGGCATTGTTTCTGCTGAGATTCCAAATAAGGAAGAAGATCCTATATTGTATGAATTGATTTTAAAACATACGATCCATGGTCCATTTAGAAGTCTAAGAAAGAACTCACCTTGCATGATAAACAATTCATGTAAATCACACAATCCAAAGTGTTATTATGAACATTCGATGGAAGGAATAAATTCATATCCCATATATAGGAGAAGAAACAATGGTGTGTCAGCACAAGTTAGAAAATGTATTATTGATAATCGGTGGGTTGTACCATACAATCCTTATCTTTTAAAGAGATATAATTGTCATATAAATGTGGATATTTGTTCATGTATAAAAGTAGTTAAATATTTATATAAATACATATACAAAGGACACGACCAAGTAACTATTCATTTACATCCTGAAGAAGTAGATGAAATAAAAAAATTTCAAGATGCAAGATCGGTTTCACCTCCTGAGGCAATGTGGAGGATATATCAGTTCAATCTCAATGAAATTTATCTGTATGTTATCCCTTTACAGGTTCATTTACCAAACAAACATTTTATATCTTTCTCATAATAAAAAACTTAAACCATGTTCTATCTGAAGGTCACGTTGCAAGGACAATGCTAACATTATTTTTTAGATCAAATGTTGATAATATTGGAGAAAAAAATATATTTACAGATAATTCCCTGAATACTTTGTGTGGAATAAATCTTCTTCAACTTGGACAAAGCAAAAAAATGTACAAGCAATTGGTTGTGTTAGTGTTTCTAATCCAGCTGAAGGGGAAAGATATTATTATGTAAGATTACTCTTGAACCATGTCCGTGGACCTACTTCTTTTATTGACCTATGCATGAATAAGGGTGTGACATATGCCACATTTAGAGAAGATGCTCAAAGTCGGGATCTTCTTGAATGTGATAATGCTTCATACTTGTATTTACAAGAGGTAGTGACATATGAGATGCCAAAAGCATTGCGGAGGTTGTTTGCTACTATTTTGGTTTTTTGTGAACCTGATGATGCCAAAATGTTATGGAACAAGTTTTTGAAATATATGATGGAGGATTTTTCTATAGACTCTCAATTAACAGTTGCAACACAAGTCCAAATGACAGTGGAAGATATTCATATTATGCTAGAAAGTATGGGGGAAAATATGAAAGATTTTGATTTGCCTATAACATCCTTTGAAAGAGATTTACATTATAGTACATCAAGAGAGATATTAGATGAGTTAGCAATACCAACTCATGTGGGTGATACTCATGTTGTAAGAAATATGAATGATGAACAGAAACATGATTTTGATAAAATTTTGCAAAGAATAGAGAAACTTGGAAATTGGGTTTTCTTTGTTGATGGTCCAGTAGGAATAGGAAAAACATTTCTCTATCGTGCAATTCTAGCTAAATTAAGAACTGATAATTCAATAGCGATTTCTATAACAACATGTGGTGTTGCAACATCCATACTACCAGGAAGCGTACTGCACACTTCAGATTCAAAATTCCACTTGATGTTAATAACACATCAACTTGTGATATTAAAAAGAAAAGTGGTCTAGTTGATTTAATTCGTCAAGTGAAAGTCATAATTTGGGATGAAGCTCTGATGGCAAAGAAACTTACAATTGAGGCTTTAGATCGTTCCATGAAAGATATATTATAAAATGATGAATTACCTTTCGGTGGTAAAATAATTGTATTTGGTGGAGATTTTAGGCAAGTACTACATGTGGTTCCTAAAGCTACTCGCTCGCAAAAAATTGAAGAATCTTTGCTTAAATCATATTTGTGGCCTCTAATGGAAAGAAGTATGTTTTAAAATCAATTCATACAATAGGAAATTATTAAGTGTATGTTTCTACTTGATATCAACAATGAATGTTTAGGAAATGGACAAGACACATGAAGAGGGAATTATTAAGTGTTATTAGATATATCATCTAATTTTAGTATATCATGGTTAATATGTTATTTATGTTATTTTTTTCTATAGAGGAATCACAAACGAAGACAGTGATATGATGATATGCCAACACCATTGAAGGAAATGTTGCTATCAAAGAAGAAAGAAGCGTATAAGAAAAATAAAAGAGACACTTGTCATCAAGGTAATTATATTAGTACAATGGTAGTAATTTTATTTGTAGTTATGTTTTATATTTTATTTGATATTAGGTCATCCTTGAACATATAATTAACTTATACATCAATATACTTCTGAATGGTTAGAAAAGAAACGTGAACGAGACAAACAACATTGGAATGTTTGAAAATCCAAGACATCAAGTGCCTCTAAAGAGAGTGACACATATAAAGTTTCTACTATGGCTGATTGTATGTACGACAATGCTAAGCTTTTCAAGTTTGAGCCACCAACTTTTTGTTGTCATAAGGGGAAAGTTGATATAAAAATCAATCCAACACATGATGCTCTCTTCACATTATATACATCGGATTCTGAGGAAGCTAAAGATTTTAGAGACCTCATACGTGGGTATAATAATGCATTTTCATTTACTTCTTTTGGCATTGGAAGTGTGGATAAAGAATTGGCTAATATGAAAGATGGGACATATACATTTTGAGTGCAAGGGAGAGAATACCATATGATACCGTCATTATTTCCATCTGATAACATTGCAAGATTTCTACAACTATATTTTTTTGACACAGATCATGAAGTAGAGAATAGACTTAAGCATATTTCTAAGTTAAATCCTAAAACAGTTGAAAAATTGATATCAATCTTGCATATAAATCCATATTCTAAGTTTCTTATAAGTCTGTGGAATTATGGCTCTTTGGAAAATCATAATATTCCAATTTTAAGAAAAAGTGGACTAGATTAGAGAGTATATAACGAGCCCACAACATCTCAAGTAGCAACAATATGGGTTGAGGGAAACAACTCAGATGGAAGATACTCATTGGATGTTGTTGTTCATGGTAATGGTGGAAGAACTTATAATGTTAAATCATATTTTCTTTGCTATGATCCTTTGCAATATCCACTAATATTTCCTCTAGGTGAAAGTGGTTGGCATCGAGATATACTGTGAGGGAAGAATGGAAAGTCAAATTCTCATAGCAATTTTGATTTACACAAGCAGACATTGACTAATGAAAATTTTGAGTAGATGTTAAATGAAGAGAGAGGTAAGTAAATAATTATATAGTTTCAACTAAAATTTAAAAATCAATAATAATTTATTTATATATCAATCATAATATGTATTTTGTATTTTCTTAATTGTTATGATTGTTTTTATTTTATAGGTTTTGAAAATAATAGGAAACTTTATGTGTCCACACGTGAATACTATTGATATATGTTTCAAATTCTTAAATCATTGAAGACGTCTTTGTTGTATAGTGGAAGATTGCTTCAACAATATGTGGTAGATATGTATATTAAAATCAAAACTACAAGGTTGGATTACTTCTATAAACATCAAGATGATATAAGGGGTGATTTATATGCTGGTATTGTTGATGCAGTACATAATGGTGAAACCAGAGCTTCTAAAGTTGGCCAGAAGATTATTTTACCAGCAACTTTCATTGGAGGACCACGTGATATGAGAAACAGATATCTAAATGCAATGGCTTTAGTACATAAATTTGGAAAACCAGACATATTCCTTACTATTATGTGTAACTCGGAATGGGATGAGATAAAATCTTTAATGAAACCATGGGAGCATTCATTCAATAGACCTAACTTAATTGTTCGTATATTTCGTGCTAAACTTGAAGATTTGAAAAATAAACTATTCAAGGAGAAAATATTTGGAAAAGTAGAAACTCATGCTCATGTAATAGAATTCCAAAAGAGAGGTTTGCCTCATGCCCCTTTTTTTATCATTCTGAACAAAGAAGACAAAATAGTTAGCCTTGATGCGTATGATGGCATTGTTTCTGCTGAGATTCCAAATAAGGAAGAAGATCCTATATTGTATGAATTGATTTTAAAACATACGATCCATGGTCCATTTAGAAGTCTAAGAAAGAACTCACCTTGCATGATAAACAATTCATGTAAATCACACAATCCAAAGTGTTATTATGAACATTCGATGGAAGGAATAAATTCATATCCCATATATAGGAGAAGAAACAATGGTGTGTCAGCACAAGTTAGAAAATGTATTATTGATAATCGGTGGGTTGTACCATACAATCCTTATCTTTTAAAGAGATATAATTGTCATATAAATGTGGATATTTGTTCATGTATAAAAGTAGTTAAATATTTATATAAATACATATACAAAGGACACGACCAAGTAACTATTCATTTACATCCTGAAGAAGTAGATGAAATAAAAAAATTTCAAGATGCAAGATCGGTTTCACCTCCTGAGGCAATGTGGAGGATATATCAGTTCAATCTCAATGAAATTTATCTGTATGTTATCCCTTTACAGGTTCATTTACCAAACAAACATTTTATATCTTACTCATAATAAAAAACTTAAACCATGTTCTATCTGAAGGTCACGTTGCAAGGACAATGCTAACATTATTTTTTAGATCAAATGTTGATAATATTGGAGAAAAAAATATATTTACAGATAATTCCCTGAATACTTTGTGTGGAATAAATCTTCTTCAACTTGGACAAAGCAAAAAAATGTACAAGCAATTGGTTGTGTTAGTGTTTCTAATCCAGCTGAAGGGGAAAGATATTATTATGTAAGATTACTCTTGAACCATGTCCGTGGACCTACTTCTTTTATTGAACTATGCATGAATAAGGGTGTGACATATGCCACATTTAGAGAAGATGCTCAAAGTCGGGATCTTCTTGAATGTGATAATGCTTCATACTTGTATTTACAAGAGGTAGTGACATATGAGATGCCAAAAGCATTGCGGAGGTTGTTTGCTACTATTTTGGTTTTTTGTGAACCTGATGATGCCAAAATGTTATGGAACAAGTTTTTGAAATATATGATGGAGGATTTTTCTATAGACTCTCAATTAACAGTTGCAACACAAGTCCAAATGACAGTGGAAGATATTCATATTATGCTAGAAAGTATGGGGGAAAATATGAAAGATTTTGATTTGCCTATAACATCCTTTGAAAGAGATTTACATTATAGTACATCAAGAGAGATATTAGATGAGTTAGCAATACCAACTCATGTGGGTGATACTCATGTTGTAAGAAATATGAATGATGAACAGAAACATGATTTTGATAAAATTTTGCAAAGAATAGAGAAACTTGGAAATTGGGTTTTCTTTGTTGATGGTCCAGTAGGAATAGGAAAAACATTTCTCTATCGTGCAATTCTAGCTAAATTAAGAACTGATAATTCAATAGCGATTTCTATAACAACATGTGGTGTTGCAACATCCATACTACCAGGAAGCGTACTGCACACTTCAGATTCAAAATTCCACTTGATGTTAATAACACATCAACTTGTGATATTAAAAAGAAAAGTGGTCTAGTTGATTTAATTCGTCAAGCGAAAGTCATAATTTGGGATGAAGCTCTGATGGCAAAGAAACTTACAATTGAGGCTTTAGATCGTTCCATGAAAGATATATTATAAAATGATGAATTACCTTTCGGTGGTAAAATAATTGTATTTGGTGGAGATTTTAGGCAAGTACTACATGTGGTTCCTAAAGCTACTCGCTCGCAAAAAATTGAAGAATCTTTGCTTAAATCATATTTGTGGCCTCTAATGGAAAATTTGCACTTGACTAAAAATATTAGGGCTAAGTCAGATCTTGAGTTTTCAGAATTATTAATGAAGATCGGGGAAGGGACTGAACCATACAAAGAAAAGGATAAGATTCAAATTCTAAAGGATATGATAATTGAATTTGATGGTGATGACCATACATCCAAATAGAGACTAATTGACTCTATTTTTCCTAATTTAATTGAAAAGAGTGGTTGTTCAAATTATATGACTGAGAGAGCTATATTGGCAACTAAGAATGAGTATGCGGATGATATAAATGACTTGATAATAAAGAAATTTTTAGGTGAGCAATATGTTTACCACAGTTTTGATACTGCAATGGATGAGACAAATCATAATTATCAAGTTGAGTTCTTAAATAGTGAAACTCCTCCCAGACTTCTACAATATAAGTTAATATTAAAATGAAATTGTCCAATCATGTTGTTAAGAAATCCAGATCCTGCCAATGGTCTATGCAATGGAACAAGACTCATATGTTTGGATTATCAACAAAATGTGATTTGGGCAAAGATAGTTGTTGGTCAGTATGTTGGAAGAGAAGCACTCTTACCAAGAATTCCTATGTTTCCAAAAGAGAATGTCAGATACCCTTTCTCATTCAAAAGAAAATAGTTTCATGTGTGTTTGTATTTTGCTATGACTATAAATAAAGCATAGGGCCAAACAATCCCCTGTGTTGGTATATATTTGCCAGAGCCCGTATTTTCTCATGGACAACTTTATGTTGCAATGTCAAGAGGAATTTCAAAATCCACGATAAAAATTTTGATTAGGCCATCAACTATAAACATCTACAAAGATTGCACCAAAAACATTGTATATACTAAGATATTTAATTATTAAATTACAAAAGGTATGGTTTATATCTATAATTGCTTGAATATTATTACTATTATTTTAAATTAATCTCTAGTTCTACTACTTTGGGTATTCAAGTGATTATTGACATGTTTCAAATTGTAGGTTGTTGAATATATAACTATTGCACATTAATTTCTGATCAAAGGAAGCAATTTGAAAAGTGGAGTGTCTCTTCAACGTTTACATGACCACAAATTTCATATGATTATCATACTATTTGTAATTCTTTAGATTGTAAACCTTCACAATACGAGCATGATGTTTTTAAGCCTTTTGTTTTTTTACTATATTACTCTTAACTAATTATACTTTTAGTAAATCTTCTTTAAAATTTGAGTTTTCTTTAGTGGGACATATTCTTGATATTCAATATGTTATTTGCATTTTTTACATCATAGCAATGCTAATAATTTCATCATATTTTAGTGGTGATATCATGTTCTAGCTATGATTATGAAAATTTCACCATACATAGGCATTACAAATGCATTGAATATTACAACCAACTATGTTGTGCATCATAAGAAACCATTGACAAACATTTTTCTCGTGTTGTTATTATTTATCTGTTGGTCCAATATTTACTGACTTCATACTTGGACAATTATGCATCATAGCTAATTGTTTGATGCTTTTATTCTAATGACAAATATATCGGTTGGAGGATGCTACAAACAATAATATACAAATATTCAAACAAGAATCATATATTTGAATCAAAATATATATTATTATTTGAAAAATATAATTTTATTAAAATAAGTAGTTACATTTTTGTTCATGGTATTTGTACTTGTATATCCACGATTTTGTTTTTTTGTTTTACAAATTAGAATGTAATTGAGAAATTTATTGATAAACTGCAAGAAAATAACGTGACTAGCATAAAAAGTTGGATACTATTGAAATATTGTTATGCTATAGCTAATAAGTGAGGGTGTTAGATCTACTCAACAAGATTCTACTCAGCACTCTGAGGGATGTATCCCATGAGATACATTATGCTTGTTTCTTTGTACAATGGGACTATACAGTTTGTATATACTCTAAATTACATTTTTCAAATTTTAGAACATTAATACACTCATTGTTGTACTACTTGTTTCTGTCCAACCCTACCGCACCATCTGATTATAACCAAAACTTGTACTACTTCTGAAATTTCATTTAGCAAACCCTACTCCGTCCAAACCCAGGGCCGCAATACAATGACACGGTGATGCAAGACCGTTCCTTTGCCTGGAGCCTCGTCTGACTTGCTGAGGCACATGGGTGGCACACAATGATGCCATTGTCAGGAATCTCATCTGACTTGCGGCGGAATTTCTACTTCTTTCATCCACCTCAATGCAGTATTTGGATGATGTAAGGTGATATTCAATATTGCATCAGTCGCTCTTACTCACGCCCCTTTCTTATAAGATAAGAAATATTTTAATTGAATGGTTGCCATGCAGGTGCCATGTTTGTTAGTGTTTCTTTCCTTGAATTGTTTTTTTTTAGGAATCGTGTGGAGGCTATGGCGCACAAGTGCCCGATGGTTCTACTTAGGTACTATGTGATTCTTCTAGCATGGCAGCACGAGCCAATTCGATGCTTCCTATGTTGTGAGCTTTTGCCCAGTGGATTTGAGGATCTTAATGAAGACACATGGGCAATGAATTGCTAGAAGTGAGTGCAGGATCATAGCTTTACGATTCTTGGTATGTCAAGTTGTTCTTCAGAAAGTTTCATACAAACCGATTGTTAGTTATACATATTTTGATATTATACCAAACCAATGATTTTTGTCGACAACCAATATTAGACACTTCTATACTGATAATGTAAAGTGTTTTATTTTATATTGTGCTAATTGCTATGCAGTAGAAAAAATATAGCTAATGATGCAGAAATTCAACCCACTATCTATGCAATATTTGAAACTAATTGTCTGGTCCCAAATACGTAGTCTAGGGATAGACAACTAACTTTATCAATTGTTCTTCTACATGTTACGATTTTCTAAGTTGAAGTTCCTATGTCAGATTCATACAACATATACAACAAGTTTTAATAAGTTTGAAATTCTATAACAACACAAACCACTACAGACTTTGTCTTCTGTGACTCCTTTATCTGGATGATAACATCTGCACGAATAGGTACTTATGGAACTTGAATACATTATTTTTTTGGGTTACTAAATTTGAATATATTAATCCATATGATCAAACTCAAATATTGAATGCATACAACTCTTTTGGGTTGCATTATCGGTACAAAATTTGTTCACTTCACTGCATATGAGAACACATTTGGAGCTTTTATCATTTGAATGTCTGAGTTCCTATATGTTTGGGATGTGGTTCCTGTTTATATATAATAATACTACAAATTGGATAGCATTCCTATTGACCCCATGTGCATTCCTAACTGGATTATTTTTTCCATGTCAGGAAGTACAAGGTGTTTTAGTTTAGCGACATGAGAGAGAACCAATGGTCCCTTGTCATGTGAGTCTAAAATCTCAAGTATAACTTCTTATATATGAGATGATAAACTTGCTTAATATAAATTAATCTTAATATGAACCATTTCATGCTACACATGGATGTTGAGCATGTAATTAATGTGTAGAGGACCAATGTACAACCCACCAACTGCAAGAATATCAAATTACTGAGTAAGATAGACATTCGCCAGGAGTCTTGTGATCGAAGTAGTTTTTAATTTTTTTTAGGGAAAAAGGGAAATTGTATTATGAGACTAGGTCCATACAATGGGGTGGAAAAAGCACCCTTGGAAAGCTATCAGTGAATACAAGTTCTGTATTGCTCCCCAAACCCAAGGCAACAATATTATGGACTGTGGTGTTCCCTTCTCTATAGATATGCACCAAGCGGAAAGTAGAAAACATTGGTATCAAACTCACAATCCCCTCGAAGATCTTCATGGCAGGGTTGCAACCTCTCTTCTTATCTTCCACCAGCTTAATGACCATAGCAGCGTCTGTTTCGACCTCCAAATGTTGGATGTTCATCTCACGTGTTGCGCGGCAGCCCATCAACACATCATAGCCCACCGCCGCGGTTGAAGGCCAGCAATAGGGGAGGGCCCTAGATACAACTTTGATCACTCGCCCTATATGGTTGCGGAACACGGCAGCCAAGCAGGTTCTGGCTTTGTCAATACAGATGTTGTCCGTTTTGACTTTGATAGTGCCTTCAACAAGGGGTGACCATATGCAGTTTCTTCTATTAAGTTTGGGACTAGAGGTGTGCTTACTGTATCTAACTTTGATTTCATGATGGTCTTTGGCCCACTGGAGCAGGTGTTTCTTCTTCACTGCAAGATTATCAATATTGTGGCTGTATATAAAATTATTGCGGTTGTTCCATACAACAACACATTTGGCGTTGAACTCAATCATTTCACTTAAAGAAAGTACACCCATGATCCATCTCCACGCTTCAGCCATGTAAGATCGGGGCGTAGCTAACAACTTAGCTTTGAAGGTGCAGTCAACCCAAGCTCCACTAACTACCTTACATTCGAAGAGGGCATGGAAGTCATCCTCGTCCAAGAGACCACAACGTAAACATGATTTAGAGGGTAAGATATGCCTCCTGTACAGTCTAGGCAGTAGCCATTTGATTGCAATAGATGCACCAGCTGAAGTGTTTGAATTTAGGGGGAATATCCAGTCTCCAAATATTTCTCCACAAATGTCAAGGGACAAACACCTGGGAGAGCACCTCACTGACCCCCAACCAGTAGGCCGTCTTGACAGTGAAAGAACCACTGGTAGATATTCTTATATTTTATTTGATACACTTTGATCTAATGAGTTTTCACCTCTTGAATCACGTCTAGACAGGCCGGGACTGTAATTTCTATGCTAAAATGCTCTTATGATTATCAAATCAGTAATGTATGTAGCAAGATAACATTTCCAACGTGTTTGTATGAATTCAAAAATGAATCATTTAAAGTGTGTGGCTACATTAGATTCTTCAAGCCTGATGCTAGATCTAGACATGTATGTGTGAAGATTGAATTTGAATGTATCCTATTGCCACACAATCTAATGGTTTGGTACCTTGATATTGGCACACACTTTGTGTGATATTCACACTTTTATATCCACTTGTTAGTTAATATTTTGTTTCTATATTGTATTCTTATCTGGACTTAATATTTAGAAGATTATAAGTTTATCAACGTTGTTTGACAGAAGTACGAGTTTATCTACACCAAGGAAGAATTATTTATAGATGAGAGTGAATGTTACACAACCAATTATTTGCTTCTATAATGTTACATGAAGGCTCATGTGCTCCCTAACGTTGTTATTCATCACGTGAAAGTTGTTTAGAATTTCAGCATGTACAATTTAATATCATGAGAATTGAATGTTACGTAAGTGTTGTATTGGTTTTCATGTACTATTATTTAAAGATATTAATACCATGTGTGCTAAAATGCAAACGATTTGTACAATTTGAGTATTCATCATATAATTATTTTCTATATGGATCTTTATTCATGGTTTTATTGAAAACATATTATCGTTGAATATATCAATCTAGGATAGAAACTCTAGACTGGTACGGACTCTTTGATTCACCAGAAATACGGTTTCCAACTAAGTAATTAGACAATCAAACGAACTCCAGACTGGGCCACAAACTCTTGATCGATGATTCTAAAATGGATACAGTTTAATATCATGAGAGTTGAATGTTACATAACTGTTGTATTGGATTTCATAATGTACTATTATTTCAAGATATAAATACCATGTGTGCTAAAATGCAAACGATTGTACATAATATTTGAGTATTCATCATATAATTATTTTCTATATGCATCTTTATTCATGGTATAGGAAGTTATTGAAATCATATTACATTGAATGTATCAATCTAGGATACAAACTCTAGACTGGTATGGATTCTTTGAGTCACCATAAACACGGTTTCCAACTAAGTAATTAGGAGACAAACTCTTGATCGATAATTCTAAACGGATTATACATATAAATTAGGACAGAAACTCTAATTTGGAACAAACGACGTCAACAAAAACAAGATTGCAACTGAATTCTTAGTTATACAAACGGAAAAGGACTTCTCACATGCCATAACTATATATATATATATATATATATATATATATATATATATATATATATATATATATATATATATATATATATATATATATATATATATATATATATATATACATGTTCCCACATATCATGTCCACCGCCTTCTTTCACCAAACTAAATCAAGTCATTGTTGTGATCATATCTTATAGCTTGCAAAACGGACGTGACGAAATACGAGCACAAATATATACATCATCATTCTACCTACGAGTTCGTCTGGCAAGTTCCATCAACAACCATGATGACAAAGTACAACCAAAAGAAGCAAACAAATAATCATGGTAATTATATTCGTTTATATAGAAAAATAGTATAAAACTATCATCCATTCCAACCACTATTGTTGACTGCAACCAGCCAATCATTGCAATTATTTGGCATTAGTCAAGAATATCATTTGTGTTAAGATAGCAAACATGTTCGTCTAATTTATTTTTGCATCATTTGCCTTAATCAAAGATTATTTTATTTGCGTTACATTCCTCATTTTCCTATTGGATAATGGGTGTCAACGATCTACTTCTATTTAGAAAAAGGTTATATGAAAATTGCTATATCAGTTTTTTTTTTTCAATGAGAATGTAGGTGAACGTGTGCAAAGGGAATCCATAACGATAAAATCTTTAATTCCTAGACTATCAAATTGGGAGCTAAATTGTAAGCTTGTGTATAAAGATGAAGTCAGAACTTATCAAAATACAACTATGTCAGGAACCTACTTAAAATTGAGGTTTATGGATATTGAGGTAAGTCCCATGTTTAAGATGATAAATTCTATGAGCAAATTGAAATTTTCATATCTATCAAATTTAGGGTCAATATATACGAGTAGTAATGTTCAACGATGTGATAGAAAAGTTTGGCTCAATTTTGCAACAACAATCTTTCTACAAAATATCAAATGCTTTCATTAAGGAAGTGAGGGAACAATACCAAATCAACAAAACCAAATTGGAGTATGAGATTACAATTGATACTTCAGCGGAATGGAGACAATTGATATTTCAAATTGGAAGATCCGTGATCTCAAGGATGAACGCACAAAAGATTTCTGATCAATTAAATCATTACTTGATAGCAAAGAAAATGACATATATGTTGGTATGAGTTTTTCTTCACCATATATTTTGCATTTATGGATTGTCAAAATAATCACAAATTTTATGTTTTGATATAGTCGGTATACTAATAAATGTTGATTCAAGAACACATGTGATCAAAAGGACTGACAAAACCCTTTTACCATGTCAACATTTCTTACTCGCAGATAACACGTAAGAATTTAATGCATTTTATATGATTTTTTCTAAATTGATTATAGATATTTATTAACTCATAACAAAATTCAAGGTCTTCACATATCTTATAAAATATCATGTAGGTGCTCGGTACCAATGATACTTACCTTATGGAATGGTTTTGCATCATATGATGATGTTACTATGAGGGAGATGATTGGAAACAAAGTTACAGTTGTAGCAAGCTGTGTTAAAACAAATACATACAGAGGTAATTGTGATTTATTTTCTAAATAAATATTATAACATCTCACTTTTTCAAAAATAATTTAATAGATATCTTTGGGCTAACAACTACAAGCGACACAATCATTGAGATTGGTTCTTCACCAAAGTGGCAGAAGATCTCAAAAGATGGTTATTTACTTGATCCAATTTGTATATAATTTTTTCATTACATATTATTTCTCCTTTTAATTAGATGTCTTGCAAAAATAATATAGGTTTTCTGATAAAGATGATCAACTCAATAAAACAAGAGACATGTTCCCATCATTTGTGTTCTCAAACTTGAAGGTAGACAAAACAAAGTTATGTTCATTGATTGAAATTGGCTAAGACAAAGTAAAATATGTTTTGCAGATGACACGTAAGAATTTAATGCATTTTATATGCTTTTGTTTTAAATTGGTTATAGATATTTATTAACTCATAACAAAATTCAATGTCTTCACATATCTTCTAAAATATCATGTAGGTGCTCAGAACCAATGATACTTACCTTATGGAATGGTTTTGCATCATACAATGATGTTATTGTGAGGGAGATGATTGAAAACAAAGTTACAGTTGTAGCAAGCTGTGTTAAAACAAATACATACAGAGGTAATTGTGATTTATTTTCTAAATAAATATTATAACATCTCACTTTTTTAAAAATAATTTAATAGATATCTTTGGGCTAACAACTACAAGCGACACAATCATTGAGATTGGTTCTTCACACAAAGTGGAAGAAGATCTCAAAAGATGGTTATTTACTTGATCCACTTTGTATATAATTTGTTCATTACATATTATTTCTCCTTTTAATTAGTTGTCTTGAAAAAATAATATAGGTTTGCTGATAAAGATGATGAACTCAATAAAAGAAGAGACATGTTCCCATCATTTGTGTTCTCAAACTTGAAGGTAGACAAAACAAAGTTATGGTCACTGATTGAAATTGTCTACGAAAAAGTAAAATATGTAAGTTAATACTTCATGTTATGTACAATCATGTATACATATATTATTTTTATAATATAATTTTTACATTTTACATAATAGTATTTATAAAATTAAATCAAGATTGAAAACAATGACAAATATTGCCCCAAGTGTGAACATTCAGTAGCTAATGTTGAGTTCAGATGAAATTATAATAATTTATTCAATCTATGGAAACTATTTGAGTTGATTTCTAATACAATATCTATATTTTATCATAGATATTGTCTACGAGCAAAGATGGCGGATGATATTGGGTCAATTTGGGTGACGTTCTTTGGAAAAGAAGTGGAGAAATTAGTCACTATTCCTACTGATGACCTACTAAAACAAAAGGTACTTCATATTTGTTTACCTTTTATGACATATTATGTCATTTCTAATGGTTATGTTCAATTACAGGATGCTAACTACTTTGTTTACGAGAGCACTCTAAATGACATTCTTGTAAAGAGAAGTACATGCACAATAAAAGTGAATGTTGTACCTGAAACAAATAAAAAAGATTATACATGCATTAGAGTAGAAAGTGTTGAAGGCACTATCAAAGAAGAATGTAGTGATCAAACAGACACCAAAGACACTCAAAGGAATAAAGAGAAGAAAATTACCTCAAAAGGGAGCCAAGCCCAAGTCAAATTGGATGATCAATATAAGAATAACGTGGCAAACATGAGAAGAAAATTACCAAGTTTGACTCTACAAAATAATGTTGAAAAGGAGATATTACAAGACACCAAGAAGACGAGGAAGAGGAGAAAACATACAACTAAATGATATAATCAAATATCATTGAAGTTTTTCATTTACTATTATGTAGTCATCATATATTAAGTTTGAACTATGTAGTAACTTTCTCTACATTTTTTTCTATTTATTAATACACTCATTGTTAGAAGCCACGTGCATCGCACGTGCATTTACTAGTATTTTCTTAAGATGATAGAATACAACAATCACAAGTGTCCCCATATATTTACCAATATATGACTCCAATCAATATTTACAAGTATCTTCTTAGGACTTCACAAGTATCTTCTTAGGACTTCATGTTGTACAAGATTTACTCATTGCACTACTCTTAACGACCCATGAGAATAGCTATATGGACTAAAGATGCTACAACTTTTGACTTTGATAGTTAGGTTCATTGCTCCAATACTACAGATATGACATATTGTGTCGGGTCTTTTTTCAAGGCCAACGATATTATCTATAGTGTCAATTCTATGTAGACAATTATTGCGGATTGACCAGCTGAGAAAACACGGGTTGCACTTTCTTTTTAGTGTCAGTCTCTTCTCAAAGCAACCAACACTATATATCACCTGCAAAAATGGATTGTGCAAAAGTTTTGGGAGCATTCATTTGCCTCTAAAAAATCAACATTGTCAATTTTTTTACAACAACATCGACAGGATAAATAGGTGCACACACCATCTTCCCCATTAGAATCAATTGGCATTTCTTATTGGTTCTTTCTAAATAGACTGACAAGAAAGATGTCTACATCTTGTATCCTGTGAAAAAAATTCACCCCCACTTGATGTTTAGCATCAATTTTGTTGAATACAACCAACAACATGCGTGTCATTGGGTCACGAGTTTAGGTGTCAGTTTATCTAGGATAAATGATGGAAAATATTTGGTTTGGCCGGGGGTTGTTTATGGACAACCGATGACCTAAACCCTAGATCGTAATTTTTTAAAATAATCAATGGTATAGTTATTACTTAACCCCATGAGAAACACTTTATCAACTCTTTCCCTTACCTACATTCTCTAGAACTAGGCACTTCAATGATTCTCACATGACCTCTGGTACTCCTCTGCTTTTGTGACATCCCCAGATTTTCTAAAGCTTAATCTAATGTGTGACGTTCAAATTGAAACCTCACCTCAGTGAGAATCCCAATTTTAAACACCCACATTAGGCTAAGGAGAAGAAACTTAGAGGAAGTTAGAAGGAAACAACAGTAGCACATGCACATGAACAATAAACAAACCACAACACACATTCACCATTCAACATATAATTACAAGATGACTTATTACAAATTGATATTACATATTGAAAAGTAACCTTTTACATGTACACATACTACCTTCTTAGCATGATCTTTAGACAATAGGTCCACCTGTACATCAGCTCGCCACACAACTCTCAACTATCTTGGTTCTTCAAGAGCATATGTCCACAATCTAAACAAATATTACATGTGGTACATGTCAGCACAATATTCAAGAATATTGTACTGAGTACACCTACGTGTCTTTTTATATACCTCTAATTACTAAGACTTGGAAACAAGATCAAACTAATACTTTGAAGCAATAAAACAATGTAAGAAAAGGCATATACTTGAACAGAGATGTTTATTAACAATGGAGAACACATATTTTGAGCACATTTTCCATTATATATCCATGCATTGACCACTAAAGGTTTTGATGCATTCTCATAACTCTCAACGAGCTCAAGATTAAGACCTTTATGATCGATTACGAAAGAGTTAGATCATATGTATAATGTGACCGACTACCATAGAGTTAAGTCAATTCTAAGCATTGTACTACCAAAAAGTTTAATGCTTTCATATAATGGAAAAGATATATTTGTTTCATGTGTTCATAGCCATAAGAATGAAAAATCAAGCAACATATCATTAAAGAGCAATAATTTCAACCAATACCATATGCCAAGTATTTGTGCACATATAACACAAGCATACTATATAATAAACCAAGTAAGAGGTAAGGACGTACCTTGATCACATATATACAAATCATCACATATTCATGAGGTCAACTATAAACTTGATCAACCCATGACATCAACTACATCCTCATCAAACTCTAATCAAGACAAGATCATACATCACAATTAGGTTCTCATCATCATAACCGTACTATGTCCATTTTAGGGTTTAGCTTAGTTCATGAGGATATTCTCATAATTACTTGTATTCTTGTCTTATCTTATTGAAATTAGGTCACTTTTCTTGGATTACATGCTAAGATATACAATTTGATTATTTGATTGTACATAATTATGTGAAAATATTAACCCTAGATTATTTGTATTATTCATATTAGGGTTTATATCACTTTAGGAGTCATCATCATCAGAATATGAATTACGAGCATAATTGATATGTTAGTTACAAATTGTGTTCCATATAGTGTTCCGAACATATCCTGAAGTGTCCCATATTTATTGAGCATCAACATATTTATTGTATTTCATGTAGGGTCATTAGCCCTAATTAGCCACATGAAGAATATTACATGATTTCATGCATCAACATTATAGTTATTGACATCAAATGGATTATAGGTCACATTTAAGAGTTACTAGAACATTCTCATAATTATAAATCTTTATTATTAATTAGACATAAAAAGACCATTCTAAATGCTACATGATAACCATGATATTTAAGCATTGAATCACTGATATTATGGTTCCATCTTGTTCTTCTACTCATTTTCTTGAGAATTTTGGTGTCTTACTTGTATTTTTATGATATCTAAGCTAATTTCTTTGAATTATTAAAGATCAACAATTTTCTGAGATTTTCTTACCTTAAGACTAGTTGGATGGCACCACGTAGCTTCTAAGGGTGCCTGATTCCTACGTTGGCTAGGGTGACCCAACGGTTCACACTGGAATTGACCGATTCAGGTTTGGTTTGGCTAGACTGCTCGCTCCCTCTTTTCTCAGTAATTGTGCTATTGGGATCTTGCACTCACGCTCCTCTATATCAGAACTGCCACCACGGCTACAAGTTCTGACGAGAAATTGAGAAACACATCCTCATCCTTTCCAACTTTTATGTCTTCTAAAATATTCGATTAACCTCCCTCCATTCTTCTGACCTCTCAGCTTGCTGATGGCGGGTCCTCCTCGTGATCTCCTGGTCATCTAGGCTTTCCTATTCCTACGGATTGGCTACCGTTGTGAGGCTAGTTTCCAGTGAGCAATAGACCTCTCTTAGCACACCTCACTATCTGTCTCTACTACCTTGAGATTCATGGTTACATCTTCAAAGAAGCTCTAAAAGAGTCAAATCACCCCTTTCCTAACAATTTGAAGAATAAAACATCCATCCCAAACATACTCAAAAGGTATATGAAAATGGGTGTAAAATTTTTAAATCCTTATATAATGGTATACAAAAGACCAAAGTGTATAGAAGAAAAATAAAAATCATAAAATCCCATATAGGGTTTACATATAAGATACATCAAAGGATCTAAGATAGAGGAGAGTCTAAACTACTTGAAGTCTTGTCTTTAAAGCAACATCTCCAAGAGCTAGGTCCATGCCAAAATGTATGTTCTCCTTGATCTTGTTCAACACCTTGTGCTTTATTTGGGTGGTTGGGAAGTCACCAATAAGAGAGAGAAATAAGGTATGTGTCAATAATATGAACAAGAAACAAAGATAAGAGAAACAATGAAACATAAGGATATAGATTCATCATAAGATGAGAGAGCCAAGAGAATGAGGCATATAACAAAAGATTCTTACCAAAACCAATAAATAATAATGAATTTGCATGAGTGATTAATATTGGTCTAAATTAACTAAGTAGGGTGAGGCACCTACCAGACCTCAACTTATAGATGAGGGGAGAGTAATCACGTTCCCAGTCACCTATAAAATATTTTAAATTGGGGAGAAATAACACATTCCCCAAGGGGAGAGTAAACACATTCCCCAGGGCAAAATAATACATGCCTAACTATGGGTGGTTGTACATAAGTACCACTACTATAGATAAATAATCAAATACACAATCATGCTCAAGAAATAGTAAAGTGGCAAGATAAATCATCATATAATAGCAACATAGAAGTGGGATTATAGGACACAATAAATAATATATCAAATTTGATTTTGAAGCAATTAGAATAAGAGAAATAATAATAAAGGAAATATGATTCAATTCATGCCTTATTATGGAAAATAGGGTTGGTTCATAAATATCCCAACTTAAGGGTAATATTTGTACATACATCTCGTAATGAATTCAATTACTCACTTTCACCACTTTAATTGAGTCCAAGATCCACTTTTCCAATTTTTAATGTATAATCATGTATTAGGGTTTGTCATATGTGTCGATGTAAAGAAAATCCTAGTTTTGAAATTTTTGCACAAAATTCCGATTTTAGACTTTGAAAAAATCACTAGTGATCTTATTAGGTTCTACTGATTAAGAAAACATATAATTTTGTCTATTTTGGAGTTATGATGATGAAAGTTGTGACTTTTAGGGTTATTATACATTAAATTCATTCTCTAAAAATTACCTTCACAAAATCTTAGAAATTAGGAGTTGAAACCATTTTCATATGAAATAAAACATTTTTATAATTCCAAAACATATTTTACTATAATTTTTGGACAACTAGAGCAAAATATATGAATTTTAAATTTCGACCAATTAGAAAATTTGTTTAATCCAAATAAGCGAGAAGGAGAATAAGAGAGGGTGAGAGTAAGGACCTACCCACAAACATGGCCCAATCAAGGGCATCCAAGTCACATGGTCAATGGCCCATTTGACTCACCCAAAATAAAGAAATGAGGGTGCAAAAAGATGAAAATGCCCTTTCTCGAGAAAACAAAGGAAAGGGGTCGCGAGAGGGTAGAACAGGGAACTCATGAGGGGGTTTCATCCCTTATGCATGCCCGATGCCATGAAAGCTACTCATGATAAGAAGATAGGCCCCAAATTGTGTGAATCATCAAACAATGATTATTTGCAAAACAAAAGACATAGAAGTAAAGAGGAGGAGAAGAACCTACAACAGTAAGGAATTGCTTAGAGATGGAAAGGAGAGGAAGAACACGCCACCGCAAGATCTAGACCGAATCACTATCTTCAGAAGTCAAACACACAAATTGATGAACAATTGAGCAAAGAGAAGAGTTGCAACGAGACTATAGAAGCTCGGTGTATGGGTATGTATAGGTGAGGGGGTGAGAAGTGTGGAGGAGGGATGTGGCCATGATAGCTTGTTGCCCACAAATTGGGGGTTTCCCATATTCTTGACCAAAATACGCAAGTAAGGAATCATTGTGTGTGGAATCTTCTCCCAAACTCATAGCACAAAAAGTCTCAAAGAATGATCAATTATGGAGCAAGAAATCAGGGTTTTAAAATCATCAAACCAAGGACTTTGTTTCCTATTCGGGCGGAAGTTAGAAGAAGCACAATAGTCGTTGGATCATTGATCCAACAAGTCAGATCACTACGCTCGAGATTAATGAGGCGTGACAAATATTTAAATCAAAATTGTTTCTAAATCAGAATCCAAATAAAGTGTAACATTAAATTATTTCTCTTTTTCTGTCTCCTTATTTGAGGGTGCAAATGATCCCCAAATTAAATGAAATTTGACATCCAACCTATTTTTGATATGAGGAATCTGAATATGTAATTAGATTTTCCTTTTGAGAACTTTTGATGTGTTAAATAAATAAAATACTATTATCTCTTTCTTCCTTCATTAATGGTCATAAGATTCTCCAAAACTAATGAAACTTCACCCATAAGTCACATTAAGTACCTTGGATACGAATTTGTCATCAATTTTACATATTTAAGTTGTTTGTACATTTATTTAATATTTTTAAGGTTCTACACACGTTCTCTCTCCTAATTTTACATGTATATTAAAGATTATTCATATTACATGAAAATTCACCCAAAGGCTATTTTTAATGCGTAGATTACAAATCTAAGACTATTTTCAACTGTTGGAGTCATTGTATTTTATTTCATATTTTGAGGAAAACTACCTTTTCTTTTCAAAATAAAAGAGAGATAGTTATTATCATTCCAAAATTATGAAACTTGTCCTCCAAGCCAAACCGAACCCAAGGAAAATGAATCTCAAGTTATCTTTAACCAATTAGTCTTCCTTTTATGAGTTTTATTTCATTATCCAATATTACCACTATTTTTTATATTAAATAATTCCTTATCACATTAACATTATTAAAGCATCATTATTCATTCCTTTTTTTTCTTCCTTGCTCCATAAGTCTAAGGAATGATCTAGAACGAATCTATTTTATTATTATCTCACATAAGTGGTAAACTTGCAAATTAGACCCTTATTAAGGCATTAACTGGGGTATTTGTGCACAATCCCATATGTTGGCATAATTGGTGATCAAATTCTTCCCAAACCACTTTGTTTCCACAAATTGAACATCAAAGCCAAAAAGGATAGAAAATAAAGGAAAAGCTTAGAAAGAGGGCTAAAAATATAATATGTCCAAGTTTTAGTATGTTACAACACTCCACCCCTTAAAGAGGATTTTGTACCCAAAATATCAAGAAAAGAGAGAAGGGTAAGTGTGAAACCCATTAAACTTTCCCCAAAACATTCACTAACTCAAGCTCCTTTAAGGTCAGGTTCTCAACTATCACTTAAGGTACCACTATTAAGACTTCTTTTATGAAATTTATTATGATTAACATTTTTGGCTCATTTACGTTATGATATTACATTATCATTATCATATTAATTGTATCCAATAATATTCTCTTTGTTTCCAAAATAATTATATTTCATTACTATGCAAGAAACCCTATGTATTTCTTATATATCTTATTACGAACTTTAAGCCAATTAGGGTTTATTGAATTATCTCGATATACTTCATAATTATTCTTAATAATTTGGATTTAGACTCCATTATCCTGATGTATCACCATATTAAATTAAATGAGGTTATTTAAATGAAAGAAGACATTTTATCCAATTGGTTATTAAGTCTATAATTAATCCAAATTATGTCATGCTAGTTACTTTTATATATATTACGCATTGTCACATTACCTTTCTTGCTCACATTAAGGTTCTCATTAATCATTCTTCTCATATTTGTTCACTTCTTATTATTGATTATGCATATTTATGTGAATCCAATTACTTCTTATCCATATTGAAGTCATTACATGTATTTTAGTGAACAAGATGGAATATATTATATATTAATGATTTGTTTCACATACCAAGTCATGATTAGGTGATTACTTAGGTGTGTTTAGAGAACAAGGTGATATGCATTTCATGTTGATGATTTATCTATGATTAGGTGATTATATATCATTATGTGTATCAAAGTATATTATCTGATTATAATACCTAATGTCATTAGTGTATCATGAATATCATTAAGGATGCATATATTAAGGTTAGATGATTATAACTTTGGGTTTAGATCAACATGTTCATTATATTTTACTTATACCTTCTTAGCATGCATTAAGACTAAGATTAGGATCAAATTATCTTGTTCATCATTTCATTATGTATTCATTAGGGCTCAAACAAATGAACTATTCATTAGATGACCATTATATGTTAATTAGTATATAAACAAGCATGTTAAATTATAACAATAACTTGTTTGGTCAAAACTAAGGTCTAAGGAAGCTAACATCCTAGTCACAAAGTTAGGGTTTCTAGAGTCATGTAGCTAGATCTCGAAAGAATAGGTACCCCCTTCTCTCTCTCCTAATCCCCCCTGTCATCCCCCTCTCCTTGATCCTTCTCCTACTAATTTTTCTCAATCACAATAAAAGTTGTGATGAATATTAGGGTTGATAAATAAGTACAACATTTGGTAAGAAAATTGTGATGAATCTTCATTTATTATCTATGTTAAATCCATTGTTTATGTTAGCAATTTAAATTTTAGTATGGATAAAAGAGTGCATTGTTTGATATGAATGTTTTGATGAAACTTCTTTTGTTATTTATGTTTGGTTCATTTTTTAATGTTAGTATGGATAGATAATAATACCTTGGAATTAATACACTGATGTTGAGATAAATTGCTCTAAATTAACTTGATTTACATAAAATTTGATATAGATTTACCTAATTAAACCTAAACCCTAATAATCTAAATAGTAAACCCAATTTTGTAAACCCTAATAGATATAGTATATTGGCCTAGAAACCCATCCAAGATTTACTCATTAGGAGTAAACCTTGGATAGTCTTTGATTTGGGATTATTATTGAGCACTTCACCTCACATAGGATGTAAGTGTATAATGTGTGTTTGATTTCAATAAGTTTTGACGACAACAATTTCCCTTTGTTCTATGGGTAGATATGTAGGTGGGTATTTTCCCATCTACATCAGTGTACCTGAAGAACTATAGGGAAATGTTGCTGAAATTTATTGAAATCAAACACACATTATACACTTACTAGTGAGATGAAGTGCTCAAGAATGGGATAGTTGGTACACATTCATGAATGTGAATTCTACTAGATGACTAGGACTCAATTATTCAAACATATTTTTTCCATAAAATTAACTTGCTAGAACATGATGATCTACCCGCCTCCCATCTGATCATATATAAATAGATCGATGATGGATACCCAAACCAAATGTCTACACTATAGAGTTTATTAATGGTCTCGATGAGTTTGTAAGATTTGCAGAGGAACATAGAAAATTACTTGGAGTTAGGTTTTATTTCCCCTATAGGAATTGTAGACGTTTCCTATGTGATCTGACCTTTTTTATGTGTTTACTTTTGATTTTATAGATTGCATCTGACCTGGAGCATAGTGATCATGAGAGTGGGTATGCTGAGCATCCTGACTGGGGTGCAGACGATGTTGATAAACCAAAATGTAAGGGAGTTAGAGGGATAAATGTGATGAAAGATGCTACAAATAGGCAAGGGAGGAAGGGCATCGTGGAATCCATTGTAGTAGGCACGCCACTTACTAAAGAGTTTGTTAGCTATTTTGGGGTCTTTGGTCAAAGAAAAATTCCTCTCGTTGTTGAGGATTGGATACAAGTGAGTACGGTCCATAAAAACCACATCACGAGGGAGTTCGAGGTGAGATAAATGAAGTTACATTTTTATAGTCTTTTTCCTATTCTTTCTTTTAAGATCTATAAATAGTATTGAATGTTGAACATGTTTAGGGCCAGTATGAACTTGATGAAATGTTGCATAACAAGTCTGTTATGCAGCTCGTCGAGAGAAGACATATAGATTGTCAGACAATCCTCACAAAAGACTATGTCTTTGAAGACAAGGAGGAACCCTAGGTTAAATGGAACAATATTGATAAAGATGGTTGGAAGGAGTTTGTTTAGTGGAGACAACAAATGTGTTTCAGGTATTGGACTATTTACATTTTATGATTTATTATTGTTACTTGACAATATCACTTATATGAATTAATCAGGACCTTCATGATAGTCAAAAAGACATATGCGAAAAGAATGTGCACAACCACTGGTTGGGTTCAGGTGGTTATTGAAAATGCTACCATATGAGAGAGCTATAGTGAGAGAAAGAGCAAGGGCAAGGGTAAGAGCAAGGGAAGAGAAAGGGCAAGGGAAAGACCAAGGGCCTTCTTTTTCTACTCCTTCTACTACCGAGTGTTGTAGTGCTTTTAGATGGTTGCCTCACTATATTGAGTAGATAGAGGTGAGAAAAAACAAAGTCAGAGAAATCCCCATACAAGAAACGTAGGAGGTGTCTTAAAAAATGTTAAATTTCTTGGTCTAGTGATAATGTCCTTGTTTTTTGTTCGCTGGATTGTTAAGTTTTACTGAATAGATAATTTTGGATGATAATTAGTTGGAGATGGTTGCCCAAGCAAAGGAGAGCAAGTTCACCCATCAGGTTACATATGATGAGTTGACCATTTCTCTAGGGATAGAAAAGCATCTGGGACGTGTTAGGGGCATTGGAGATGGGTATGGGATAAAATATTTTTTCGGCTCATCCCAGTAAAAGCTCAAACAAATAAAGAAAGGGGAAGTGGACTAGGAGTACATGTCGAGATTGGTAGATGCAACCTTGGAGAATATATTGATTCTCAGGCGACATAAAAACAAGCTTCTCCAACAATCATAGAACATGTTCATAACTCGCCCACAGAGTGCATTGGGAGTAGTCCTTCAGACCTACAGGGCACAACTGGCGTAAGATTCAATTCAAGTCAATTTATATTTACATTTTGAGAAAATAATCATTCAAGTCAATATTTATGTTTGTAAAATTACATTTTGTTGTTCATAAAAATATACGTGGCCAAAAATGTCATCTTGTCATCAATGTTCCAGTAGGCAACATTGTGGCAGATTTCGAGGCTTCTATCCCCAATGTGGTTCATGGTATTCCTCTTCCCATTGATCACTATCATGTGAGATTCATATGTATCATTCCAAGAATGAGTGACATACCTCTCCCATACAAGCATCAAAATGCCACCACAATCAGAGAGGTAGAAGGCGGCTTTACTGGGTGGCCCAAACAACTTGTTATATGTCTTCAGGTATGGCAATTGTACATTGAAACTTATATAAAATAATCAAAAGCTAATATTAGAATATATGCATGCACCCTACAACAACTAAGAAACCCCTAAGCTTTCGATGCCTTCGCCCCTTCATTTTATCCCACAGGTGTTGTTTGACTCCTTAGGCCCTAAATACAAGACGTTGACAAGATGGTTAGACAGTATAGACCAAACATATACCATTGTGATCAACCTTGGGGAGGAGATTGTAGGTATACCATGGGACAATGTTATATTGTTGACAAATGTTTTTGATGTATTTATGTATGATTGAATGAACACATCAGTGATAGAACTTTGGATATGGTGAGTGTGAATACCCCATCATATGTGAAAATTTGTTTAATTGTTTCCTACATACAAATTGAGTATTGGTTAGACATAAAATAATTGTATTAAATGACTCGTGACTTCAGAATAGAAAATGTGGGATTTCCAATGCCATCACTGATCAGTGATGTACTTAGAGATATGAGTGGCATCAAAGAATATGTGACTACTGCGATACAACTTTTTGGTGCTTCCAAGAATGTGATCTGAGCTTCCTTAAATGTTAGGTAAGTTTTTGTCTTGTTGTTTGTATGTCTAATCTATTAATCCAATTTTATTGGGAGATTTAATTTTTATTTTATTTGCCTTCTGTTCACTTAGAAATATGCACTATAAATTGTTAGTGGTTGTTCCCAAGACTTTTAGTGTGTGTTTCTTTGATCCTCTGGGAGAAAATTTTCCACCAAATGAGGGACACCCAATGAAATTGGCGATTCATGTGTAAGTATAGTTGTTTGGTGTCCAACATATTTCTTAATGTTTGCATCATATGACAATTTAATAATGAAACATATATGTTAATTTTAATTAGAGGGATGTGAAAGCATTCTGTACCAGTGGAGGGATGACAGATAAGAAAAAGAAATAAGTAATTTGGATGAGTGTTGATGTATAGTCTTCTCATTCCAATTGCATAATATATGACCAACTTTACTTAATTACATTTATTAATGTAATTCTTAAATCTACATGCCCCTATACAATACGATGGTTAGGCATGCACATTTTACATGGTAACGTATATGCAGGTGATTGTCAATCATGTGAAACAAATCAAATGTATAGAGAATGTAAGTTATTATTCATGGATCATATATTAATTAAGTAGTCACATTTGTTAATACAAACAAACAAATCTAATTAGAAGTCTCATTCTCTTTGCCATTTTTTTCCAAAGATTGAACCCTATACATTGGAGTAGCTAGATGACCTACGTGAACAGTATGCAAACTACTTCATCGGAAATGTGGACTAGAACAAAAACTTTGACAATTGAAAGATATTTTTTGGTAGTTCAAACTTTGATGTCAGATTTTTTTATATGTATTTGTGAGTGTGAATTGAATGTTGATATGTATTATTATACATTATGACTTAAAATCTAAATGGAAGTTGATATTGATATGTTTTTTGTCAGTGTGAATTGATTGTTAAGTGCATATGTGTTTGTGAATTTGAATGTGATGGAATGAGAAAGAGAATGATGTTTATTCATGCATATATGTATGAAATTAGAAATGAAACAATTGAGTTGTGAGTTCATGGATTTGTGTGCAATTTGAATTAAAAAAAAATTATAGAATGTGGCACGTTACTTTGTATAATATATCTTTTTCTTTCATGTGTGACAACCTGTTGTTAAGTTGTGATGCTTGTAGAGAGCCTATTGTTCTTCAGAACTTTCAGTTCTATAGAACAAGGCTCCAAACAAGCTAGCATGCGGGACTGTAGGTCTATGTGCCTACTATATAAAAGAAACTTACAAATTTATTGTAATTTATTTGGAAATAACAAACTTCATACCATTTTTCCATTGGTTATATACAAATAGATGATCATATATTCCTAAAATTTTCACTATTCAATCATTGATAAAACTGACATTTGGAAATTCAGCATTGGTTATTTATCATTACCCTTCTGACGTGGAAATAGTAGCAACATTAGTTACTTTTCTTACAACAGACGAGCAAACGTCAAAGAAGACCGCAAATACATCACCCACTATGTGTTATGTCATTGGTTCCACCCTAATAGAGAACAGACGATAAAAAATGTGTAGTCAGTTTTCCTAACTGACAAAGAATGGTTGAATTTTACCATCGCCCACTTCATTGTCAGTTTAAAATCAACGCATAATGCCTAAAATAACCAATGGCATATCCACATTTTGTATTAGTGCTAGATGATGACATCAACTAGATTATAAAATAACCTAGCAGGGGCAAACACGTATTTAGGCAGTTGAAACTTTAAAAGATATAAATTGGTTAACAATCATGATGAAACTTCTCAAGATGACACACACATACCATGCCTCTACACCTCTAAGGCGTCGCACATAAAATTTGTCCTCCAATAATATGAAGGGTAATAAGTCCCCTAAAACCATCAATTTTTGCACCATCATGTAGTCATATCCAGACATAACTAAATACATTAGCATCATCTTTTTTCCTCTAATGTAGCCTATTTATGACTTATTCAAACATCATATCAATAGTGAAACAACTAAAGGCATGTAATTGAGGTGTATATCAGGCATGAGCTACCTCTAAGAATCTTCTTATAAACATGCAAATCATAACAAAATATTAAAGAAGGAATCTTTATCTTCTAAAACAATTAAGAATTGTCTTAAAGTCCAAAAGTAGCAGATAATCAAATTGTTCATGAAAAAAGAAGTATTTTTGGTATGTATTTCTAATATGTAGGCCCAATACATGTCGATCTAGCATGCAAGAATATATAAGACAATAAACTAGTCAAATGTTATATCACTCACCTGATAAAGGTAGAAATAAGTTGGTGCACATGCAACAACTTTGAAGATTCAAGATTTACAACAAACTCTAATGCATGAGGAAGATTATCCAAAATTTGGTCTCCTTCCTTTCAATCACATTATATTGCGTCCTCTTCATTGCCCTAAAGAAACTATGTCAACGGAAAAGAGGTGGAAACAAAGCATAAGACTCTAAATCTAAAACTCTAGAGAAAAACCATTTAGAAAGTGTCCAACAAGGTAGGAAACTAAAAATGACTAAGGAATGCAAGATTAAGGTTCACATTACTTGGATATATACACAAAAACCACCATATTTCTTTCCATTCATCATAATAGAGGAGAACATGGGTTAGATAGTATCAGAAGTGAACACTGATGAAAGCAAAGATCTCATTGATTGTCATCAATCGATGGCTTCACACTATATAGAAGCACCTCAAGGCTCAATTGCACAAGTGAGATGAGAAGTTAAGACAAGGGGGGTGGTATTTATAAATACTAATATGTATGCCCAAAGATCCAATCTATAATGATTGTCATGGCATATCATGTAAACAATTTTATTAATAATAAAGGAAATCTTCCATTTATTCTATTTTGTTCAGTTATGAGATAATGATGCAACATAATAAATGTCAAAAGAATGATGTTACTAAATGACATATGTCTTCAGGTTGAGGACCTAAATAATGAGATCATATAGATGTTAAGAATATATACATTCTTATTATGTCCCAAGTCAGTTGTCATTGTAGAAGCTGATAGACAACAATAACACATAAGACTAGAGTGTGTGTTGGATGATGGAATAATCTCATTACTCATTATATGTGTATCAAACCAAACACGTAGGTACTTGTTAAGAGTAGTGTATTAGATTGACCTACCTTGAGAGTGATACATGGATACCAGGGAATGGTAGTATGAATCAACCCTCATAGTGACAGTGGTGATTGTGGTTCTTTGATGAGACATTTCTACACTCATCAGATGTCATTCAATGAACTTTGACATCATCCAACGTAAACTTGAATAAGGGATACATTAAAGGTTATACTCGGATCCATTGTGACACATGAGGAATGACTGTGACTGATAGAGATGGGATTTGTCCCTCCTACTAGAGTTTGATATCCCGACCACTTGATAAGAGAAATTGAAAAATGCATGGCCATGATCATGTGAGTCAATATGTGATATTAAGTTCACATATATCTCTGAAAGTATGCTCTAGTTCAAGGAACATGAGTTGAAAGATGAAGATTCCATGCTTTGAGTTCAATATGGTTATCAGAGACAAAGGAAGCATAGAATCACTATAACACTAATCATAGATTCTAGGTTGAATTCCAATTACTTGGATAGAAACGATGTCTTGCTAGACACTGCGCATTGCTTGTGATGTCATAAATCAGTTATGGACATTCACTTCAAATATAACTTGTGACCTATAGGGTCACACGCATAGGATACACCTTGAATAGGAGTTTAGTCATTAATTTGGTTTAAACTTGATAACTAAATTGTTAGGTATTCAAGTTAAACATGATTGACAATTCAAACTCTCATACAACCAGCTCAGTTAGTGAACCTATCAGTTCAGATGTATGAACTGACCAGTTCAGGTTGTGAACTGACTGTTTGATTGATTGATGAGATTGGATCAAGGATTGATTTTGACTCATGTTGTACATTAGTAGAATATTAAAAGAAAATTTTAATTTCAATAGGAAACATGGTGAACGATCATTTCAAGGGTTGAATTGATCAACTCACATGCTGCCACTAGTTCAGGTGTTAACTAATTGGTTCATGGTTTGCAAGTTTAGGAAAATTCATGAAATTTTGTCTCTTTGACTCTTAGTTGATCTAAAAATCCTAACCTTGACCCTCCTATATATAGGGCAGTCTAGGCTTTTATAAGACATAAGAATAAGCTCTGAGAAATATTGTCTTCTCAAAGTTGTGTTAATTGTGACACCCATTGCCTCACAAAGAGAGATTACTCAAAACCAAAAGCAGAAACTTACTAAACAAGGGGATTACCAAAAAACACTAAAAAATAAAACCGATTGTAGAAGGCATCCACATCAGAAAACTTGTGACATAAAGATCATAACCTGTCATCTTTATCATATAGCTCATAAAACATCATGCTTACAACATGTTCCATAGACATGCCTATCACACATGATATATGTTTCACTTGTATATACATGTAAAATTGTCAACTATATACAACAAAAGGGCACATAAGCCAAAAACTCATATCGAAAGCACAACCACAAAACAAACCACACTATCCCCAAGACATGAGTGTACAAGTACTACTCTAGGACTCTAACACCTAAAGATCAACAAGCAATGCACTCAACCTTGTCAATTACTAGTTTTGCTGCTACTCTTCTTCAATTGTACAATCTCTACCTCTTTGTGCACATCCACCTAAAAGATGTGGAAACCCATGGGGTGAGACCAAGTGTCCCAGCGAGAGATATAACTCTCTGCCAACGCTATTAAAGAACAGATAAAGTAACTAAAGAATAGAAGTAAAACTACATCTACGATAAGCAGATTCAAGTAGTTATAATAGAGTAGTAGACATTCTATAACTAAGGAGGAATATGAAGAACTTGTATAGTTTCTACCAACCAAGCTATACAAAAGCAAAGCAAGACCTCATTAGATATTTTTGTATTTGATCCTAAGCAAGCATGCTACATGGATGATCATGTATTTTAATTACTGCCCTGAGGATTTGATTCGTACCACCCAAACCCAACTGACCACTACTAAGTTGAAACTGGTTCCATACAAGTTCAATGGAAGAGTTAGAATCCAAAACCTCTCCCACACCTCCTAGTCAGCATGAGAGTAACACCGCATAGACATGTCACTCAACTACAAAAGTGACTTATAGTCAGTAGAAGGATCAACTCACGCATGGCCATCTACATATAACAACACCTATCCCACCTTGGTACAGGTAACATCACTAGAAGAATAGGCTCATGCATCATCATTCTAACAAGAAGTAGTGGCTCATGCATGGCCATTCTAACAAGAAGTAGTATCTCATGCATGGCCATCCATATCATAATGAGATTGGGTCACACATGGCCATCTCACACATCATGTAGTTAGGGATACAATACGACACCCGACTTGTACCCCGACTTATTCAAAAATATAAACCCCAAGTAAAACTCATTTCACCAATCTAGCAATTAAGGATGACATTGGAAACGATCTATGGCAGATTACGTTTCACTTGTTTAGTTATGTCGATTCAGTATCTTCAAGCATCAAGTTAAAAAGTACAAAACCATAGTGAGAACTACAAAGGTAAGGGCATGGTACACTTTCAAGGATATAAAACATAAAAGGGTGAACTTGTCACACTATCACTACATAACACCTATTTATTGCCATTCACAAGACCATCATCATTGTTTCACAACCACTTGAGGCTATCACTAATGTCACATCAATGTGGGATATCAATCCCCTAATCATAACACTAGTGGGTATATCATCACAATAGGCATCAAGACACCACCTGGTCATAGGACACATTCACATCATTCATGTATTGCAAGTATTTCAACATGCCTCATAATGGATCATTCAACTAGTGTCACATCATACTCATCATAACATGCACTAGCTATGATTTTTAGGATCATATCACGAGCATGGTTAGTAATTGATAAACAAGAAAGAGGAAACACCCTAAATCCATGTGCCACATCTTTATCTCCACATGCCTCAGTTATTCATAACCATCACCATAGCATAACAAGAAATGGCATGCATTCACCTGCAAGGTTAGTTGTTCAAAGACAAGAGAAATAATATCATAACATAATAGTCGTTTCAAGAAAGAGAAGCAAAAATGCCATATTACTCATCATTAGGATTAGGGTTTTCCTCCCATACCTGATTAGGGTTTACACGACTAGGTTCAACCATCAACCTATAACCATCACCCTCCATCATCATGGAGTGTATCAGGATTAGGAAACATCATTAAAGTTGATTAGATAACATTCTAAACAACATTATATATGGATTATGTATGATTTATGTATGAATATCATTAAGTGTTCACATGTGCTTCTCATCCACCTACCATCACTCTATACTGACCACATATCCACATAGGTCACGACCACCCATCATGGTCCATGTCACGACCAAAACTCACATTCTAACGACCCTGCCTCCCGGTAACCCCCAATTAAGGGAGACTAAAAGGTTAGAGTCGTTATCCCAAATTTTCCATATCAATGGTTCGACAAATAATCAATAATAATTACTAAATTCTACCAAGACTATACTGTAAAGCTAAAAAAAATAAAACTTTGCATACCTTTTCAAAATCATGGATTTCTAAACTTCTATCCATAACTGGAATCTATTCTAACTAATCCTCCTTGTGCCTTAATTCATGTATTCACAATGTACCACTTTAGTGTTTGTCTTTTTTAATTTTGTACCTAAATCGCCGACACACAAAACGTCAGTCAGTATAACGAATTATACTGGTATGTGGGGGAAACACAAATTATGCATTTAGTTTTAACAACATATCACAAAGCAATTATGATTTAACAAACAAACTTTACGCTTTAAACATAACTACTCAATCCATACATACCCTTGCCTTTGTGTTGTCCCTGCAGTGGAACTAGATACTTACTCTCATATGGTAGATCCCAATTAACCCCCATGATCCTACCTAATAGGTAGATCAATACCTAGGGTTGAAGAGTCTCATGGCACTACCCATAGGTAGCCCAATCCCTAACTCATAATATGCTAAATAGTCGCATGGCACTACCCTTAGATAGCCTAGTCACTGACTCATGACAATCTGATGGTCCTACCTAATAGGTAGACCATGTACTAGGTCATCCTTATTATTAGCAAAGCCACAGAGGAGGACCATGATCTGAGCTAGTCATGTACACTTATTTATAATGATAGTCATAGTCACTTTATAGTTGCATGAAATAAAAATCATCCAAGCAGTTATATTCAGGAAACTGATAAAACATCCGGGAATTGTCGTGAAACTAAAGTGATTTAATCATCAGCATAACCACATACATGTGATGCAGACTTTTGAGATAAAATCAATCAAGTAGAGAAATCCAACCAAGCAAGAAAGTATACACAAGAATCCTGAAATAAATATACAAATTCCTTTTATGAAGATTTATCCAAGCCCATCTTGCTTCTTAGGATTTCTATTCCCATTTAGGGTTTCTACCCCTTTTTATGGTTTCTCTTGCAATTAGGGTTATGCCTCCACTATTAGTATCATAAACGCTAATTTTAAAAAACTACATAAAAACCCTAAATTTCTCATCTTTTCTCCCCTAACAGGTTTAGGATCATTATTTAAAAACATATTTCCATAATTCAAATTAAACATGATTTTCTCTTCTTTTTTTCCTAAATTAGGGTTTCTAAATGTATCATCCTTCATACTTAGTTTAAAACCCTAAATCTTGCAATTACCCATCTAAATCAGATTAAGGCTTAAGATTATCATTCAATAGGTTAATATTACTCGAATTAACCTACTAAGCCTCATAAATTCATCCATTACACTCAATTAGGTTTCTAACCAAATTTTAATACATTTTTCATCAAATTAATATACATTAGCAAAATGAGATGGAATTAGGTTACCAAAACATTTTTATCTTGTTCCTCGTATTTTTCTAATCAACTTTCACATATAAAGTTTATTCATCTGAGTTTTCTAGCAATTTCTATGAATTTTGCAAGCAAAAGACTTTTTCTATAATTTGATTAGAGAGGAAGATTTACCAAAAAAACGAAGGGTGTTCGATCGGTAGTCCGGTGATCCGCTCTTTAAATCCAACGTCCCTCGTCACACGTGGCTAACTAAGTCGGTCCTTCCTTGGTTCGTTGGATCGACGCGTGGGACCATGATGGATCGCAATCCCATGGCTGCTGCTACTTGTCCTCCTCCTTTCTTTTGTGCGAACCTACGGTGGCCCCATAGTGGAGCACTCATCAGAGCGAGGGCAATTCGACGATAGAGAGGGGGTAGGGGCTCATGAGGCATCCATTTGAGGTCGTTGCGAGATGAGGAATCGAGAGGGGGTCCTTATATAGGATTAGGGAGGGTCTTCTTAGGGTTTCTCAACCCTGTAGCTTCCCTCACCTTCAGGTGTTTTGGGAGTTTCTTCTAGACGCCTGGAGAGCTTGACAAAGTAGGGTCGAGGGGGTTCGGGATTTCCTCCCAGACTCAACCAAACGATTTCCAAGCTGGAAAATGCCATGGATTGCAAGAAAATCAAAGAGAACGATTCCTCAGATCACGACCTGTGTCCGAGTTCCATTAGAACTGGATGGTGAGTGACTCCCATTAGATCAAGATCCAACGGTCCCTATTTCCAGCGCTCAACCAAAAAGGAAATTGAAATTCTATTTTCAGGATAATTCTTCATTATTTAGGATAACTTGGAAAAAATCATAACTCCTAATCCATGGCTCCATTTTATCCCAAAATTTGAGGAATTCTTATTAATGACTTAATCTATTGTCATGCCAAATTTGAACTTATTATATAAAGAAAACAGATCCTTTTCTTTTGTTGCAAGTTATCAGTCAATCATATATATATATATATATATATACATATATATATATATATATATCATATATTTCTATTTCCTTTTCCATTAAATTATCATCTTGGATTCTTGGACCTTAAGGAACCTTAATGGCTTGAAATCCCATCTTGGGAATATTCCTTAGCCTTTCCTTATCTTTTATCCCTTTTCTTATTTATTCCTTTATTCAAATAAATTCCTTTTTCTCTTCTTTTTCTTTTTCTTTTAATTGGACTTAATAGCTAATAAAGCCCACTAAGCAACCCAACAAGGCCATTGTAAACAAAATCCATCAAATACAGACAATTAAAATAACTTTGGTTTCATTTATCATTAAAAGGAGATTTACAAATCTCATTACATGTTTTATAAAAAAGAGGTTATAACATCCTCCCCTCCTTCTAGGAATTTTGCCTTCAAAATTCAACAATCAAACAAACAAATAAGGATATGCTTTTCCCATGTCCGTCTTCAGCTCCCATGTGGCTTCATCCTCTCCATGGTGCTTCCAAAGAACCTTTACAATCTCTATATTCTTATTTCTGAGCTCTTTCACCTTGATATCTAGAAGCCGCAAAGGTGACTCAGGATAAGTCAGCTTCCCTTGAAGCTCAATAGGCTCAATGCTCAACAAATGGCTCAGATCTTGCACATATCACTTTAGATTGGACACATGAAACACATCATGCTTCATACTATACTGAGGGGGCAATGCCAAATGATATGTTGCTTCACCAATCCGTTCTAACACCTCAAACAGACCCACGTATCGGGGACCCAACTTTCCTTTGTTCTTGGCTATAGCTCAGAGTGGTTGAATTTTAAAAAATACATGCTCTCCCACAGTGAAATGCACATCAGTCTGCTTTGCATCAGCATACGACTTCTGTCGATCTTGGGCTCTCTTTAGCCTCTGCTTGATCAAAGCAACTTTATCAACATACACTTGGAGCTCATATGACCTCAATAGGGTCCTCTCACTGACATCATCCCAGTGAAGCAGTGACTGACATGGTCTCCCATAAAGAGATTCATATAGAGGCATCCCGATACTGGCTTGGTAGCTGTTGTTGTAGGCAAAATCAACTAAAGCTAAGTATTGCTCCCATGATCCACCCAAATCGAGCACACAAGCTCTCAACAGATCCTCTAAGGTCAGGATTGTCCTTTTTGACTGTCCATCTGTCAGGGGGTGATAAGCGGTACTGAAATTCAACCTTATACCAAGTTCCTCTTGAACTTGCTTCCATAACTTGGAAGTAAACTTTGGGTCACTATCAGAGATGATGGAACTGGGTACACCATGCAAATGTACTATCTCTATGATATATAGCTCAGCTAGGTCTGACACCTTGGCAGTGGTCTTTAGGGAAAGGAAGTGTGTTGACTTGGTAAGGCGATCTACCACAACCCATATCGCATCATAACCCTTTTTAGTTCGGGGTAGACCTACCAAAAAATCCATGGTCATCTGCTCCCATTTCCACTCTAGAATATCTATAGACTGTAAAAGTCCATTGGGTCATTGGCGTTCAGCCTTCACCATTTGGCATGTAAGTCAGTTGGCCACATATGCTGTAATGTCTTTCTTCATTCCTGGCCACCAGAAAAACCTCTTCAGGTCCTTAAACATATTGGTAATTCCCAGGTGCACTGTGTACTTAGAACCATGAGCCTCTTATAGTATACATTCCTTTAATAGTGAATTTTTAGGAACCCATATATGATTCTCAAATCTAATCCCTCCATCTATTCCCACTGAGAGACGGGTCTGTGGACTCTTCATCAAGCCCTTCATCTTGTCAAGTTCCCCACTGGCCAACTGTGATGCAATTATTTCACTCAACAATTCTGACTGGATCTAGATGTTGGCCAATCGAACTCGATCCTCTAACGGTTGGGGAGTCCATTCTACTAGCTCCTCTAAACTCTTCCATTGATTGGACAAAACAACTGCACACCTGAGCTGTATCCAACATATAGCATCATCTATGACATTCACCTTTCCAGGATGATAGGCGATAGTGAAGTTGTAATCCTTTATGTACTCCATGCATCATCTCTTTCCTAGATTTAAGTCTCTCTGTGTCAGGAGGTACTTCAGGCTCTTATGGTCGGTGAGAATCTCAAAGGTAGCCCCATACACGTAATGCCACCAAATCTTCAACGCATAGATGATAGCAGCCAGTTCTAAGTCGTGCGTCAAGTAGTTCACCTCATTGGGCTTGAGTTGTCGAGAGGCATATGCAACCACATGTCGATTATGTTCCAACACACTTCCAAGTCCCATCTTTGATGTGTCATTGAATATCACAAAACCCTCATTACCAGAAGGTAGGTTCAACATTGGGGTAGTGGTCAGCTTCTCCTTCAGCTCCTGGAAACGAGCCTCACATACATCGGACCACACAAACTTCACATACTTCCTAGTCAACGTGATCAATGACAAGGCGGACTTTGAGTAATCCGTGATGAAGCACTGATAGTATCCTGCTAACCCCAAGAAGATGTGAATCTCAGAGGGGTTCTTCGGTGCAGGACAGTCTCGAACTGCTAACACTTTAACTGGATCTACATTGATCGTTCCTCCTGAGATGATGTGTCTGAGAAACATGACTCGGTCTATCCAAAACTCGCATTTGGATAATTTCCCATAAAACTTCTACTTTCTCAAGATATCAAGGACTCAACTGAGGTGGTCTCGGTGTTGTTCTAAGTCATCAGAATAGACCAGGATGTCGTCTATGAACACAATGACAAATGAGTCAAGGAAGGGTTGAAACACGTTGTTCATAAGGTTCAGGAAGACACTTGGTGCATTGGACAACCCAAAAGGCATAACCAAAAACTCGTAGTGGCCATAACGAGTTCTAAAAGTGGTTTTCAGAATGTCCTCATTCTTGACCCTCAACTGGTGGTATCCCGATCTCAAGTCAATATTGGAAAAGGCTCGAGCTGACCTCAACTGGTCAAACATGTCATCAATTCGGGGTAAAGGGTATTTATTCTTAATGGTAGCCTGGTTGATCATTCTGTAGTCTATGCACATTCTGAGCGAACTGTCCTTGTTCTTCACAAAGAGAACTGATGCTCCCCATGGTGATGTGCTAGGGTAGATAAAACCCTTGTGTAGCAATTCCTACATTTGTTTATTCAACTCAAGCAACTCAGTAGGGGCCATCCTATAAGGTGCTCGTGAAATAGGGCTTGTCCCGAGAGCTAGCTCTATTGAAAAATCTACTTCTCTCTCAGGAGGAATCCCAGGTATATCATTCGGGAAAACTTACGCATAGTCCCTGACTACTTCTATTTCCTCTAAGGGTTGCACCTTGGGCTCTGGCTTGGTAACTATTGCTAGGAAAGCTTGACAACCTTTAATCATCATCCACTCTACCTTCAAGGCTGACACATACAGGCTGGGGGTGACATCCTTCCTACCTTTAATGATGAAAGGTGGGTGAACTGGTTTCTTAATGATTACCTTTGTCTCACTACAGTCGATATTGGCCCTATAAGTATAAAGGCAATCCATACCAATGATCACATCAAAGTCATTCATGTCAAGAAGGATAAAGTATGTACGAAACTCATGATCTCGGTATTTAATATGTATCATCGAAGTTTTCAAAAGGGATGTAAAGATTCGACCACTCGGGGTTGTAACATATAAGACATACCCTAAATCCTTGATATCCAAACAAAGCATAGTTGCAAGATTCCTCGAAATGAAAGTATTAGTAGATCCTGAATCAAATAAAGCTTTTACATTGTGTCCCATGACTTCAAGCATGCCTACATTGTTTTTAACCATACATTAGACTATTACATGCTTATCTTAAAAGATAAAAGAAAACTCTAATGGTTATTACCCTCGATCAACCGATTAGCATTAGCTTGAGCTTCCTCATTGTCAATAGCAAACACTCGAGCTTGTCTTCTTTCTCTAGCAGGTGGGGCTGCTACTGGTCTTGGTCCTCTTTAATCTGGCAGAGGACAAGCAGCTTGGAGATGTCCCTCTTGTTGACAACAGTAGCATGTCTTCTTCTTGTAGCGACACTCACCTGTATGCCACTTTCCGCAGGTGCGACATTGAGGTCGGTTGTTCTCTTGACGGGGTTTTCCTTTTCCTCCATTTCTTCCCTTGGTATGGTTAAACCCTTGACCTTTCTTGTGATTGTTCTTCTAGCCTTGGGTTCCTTCAGTGAAACCCAAATATCCTTTGGGTGTATTTTGAGTAGGCATCACTGTCCTCTCCATGTCCAGGGCGGTGTTGTAAGCTTCGGTGAAAGTGTTTGGTTTACTTGCCATCACATGGGGCTGGATTGTAGGGTGAAGATGTCCAATGAAATGTTCCACCCTTCTTTCCTCATCCATCATATATCTGAAATGCTCTAGGATTCAAAACTTGCGCCCAAAGTCTGCCACAGATGAGTTTCCTTGGGTCATGTTGGTGAACTCCCTTTCCTTCTCTTTCTTAGTTGAGATTGGGATAAATATGGAGGCGAAGATAGTCTTGAAGTTGGCTCACGCCATCGGTTCTTCACTTAAATCTCATCCTATGATATGTGTTTCCCACCATATCTTGGCTGCTCCTTCCAAGAGGTGAGCAGCAAAGAGAACCTTCTTGTTTGGTTGTACCTCAAGAATGCAAAATCCATTTTCAACTGCAAGAAGCCAAGCCTCTGCCTTGTCGACCACTCCAGACTTATCCTCTCCCCAGAACTTCTCGATGTTCATCTTGACAAAGTCCAAGATGGTGGATGGTTCCTCCTTCGCTTCTCATAAGATCCCTTTCCCTTGCGGGAAGGTCCACCACCATTGGTGGCATCCGAGATAGCAACGGTCTTCACTTGATCCATAAGCATACAAACAGATCTTTAGTCTACATTTAAACTAATTATACTTATGTCGATGACATCTTGTTATGTATCTTTTATTAATTTGATGGAGGATTTTGTAATCCTTAACATAATTACCCATGCCTTAAGAGGGTGGGGGGAGAGAGAGAGAACCCTAAACCTTGATATCCTTAATTGAATTACGGTTGAGAAGGGACAAAAAAGATGAGAGAGTCCTAAATGTATCTTATTTCGAGTAAGAACCTAAGACATTGGCCAGGCAGTCACACTGCATCTGGGAGTCCTCGTGATCGACTAGTGGGGCAGAGAAAAATATTACCAGCTCCCAGACCATGATCCTTTTCTAGACACCTTTGTCTTTAGGAAAATCCTCTAATAACTCCCTCGGTTCTACAAAGTTTGTAAAATTTATTGATTATTAAGAATAAAATGAGGAACCAATGCTCTAATACCAAATGTAATGACCCCGCCTCCCAGTAACCTCCAATTAAGGGATACCAAATGATCATAGTCATTATCCCAATTTTTCCGGATCAACGGTTCGATAAATAATAAAAAATAATTACTAAATTCTACCAAGACTATACTGAAAAGCTGAAAAAAATAAAACTTTGCATACCTTTTTAAAATCTTGGATTTGTAAACTTTTATCCATAACTGGAATATATTCTAACTAATCCTCCTTGTATCTTAATTCATGTATTCACAATGTACCACTTTATTGTTTGTCTTTTTCAATTTTGTACCTAAATCGCTGACAAACAAAACGTCGGTCAGTATAACAAATTATATTGGTATGCGGGGGAACACAAATTATGCATTTAGTTTTAATAACATATCACAAAGAAATTATGATTTAACAAACAAACTTTACGCTTTAAACATAACTACTCAATCCATACATACCCTAGCCTCTGCGTCGTCCCTGTAGTGGACCTGGATACTACCTCTCATATGGTAGATCCCAATTAACCCCCATGATCCTACCTAATAGGTAGATCAATACCTAGGGTTGAAGAGTCGCATGGCACTACCCATAGGTTGCCCAATCCCTAGCTCATAATATGCTAAAGAGTCGCATGGCACTACCCATAGATAGCCCAGCCACTGACTCATGATAACCTGATGGTCCTACCTAACAGGCAGACCATGTACTAGGTCATCCTTATTATTAGCAAAGCCACTGAGGAGGACCAAGATATAAGCTAGTCATGTACACTTATTTATAGTGATAGTCGTAGTCACTTTATAGTTGCATGAAATAAAAGTCATCCAAGCAGTTATATTCAGGCAACCGATAAAACATCCGGGAATCGTCGTGAAACTAAAGTGATTTAATCATAAGTGTAACCACATACCGGTGATGCAGACTTTTGAGATAGAATCAATCAAGTAGAGAAATCCAACCAAGCATGCAAGTATACACAAGAATCCTGAAATAAATAAACAAACTCCTTTTATCAAGATTTATCCAAGCCCATCTTGCTTCTTAGGATTTCTATTCCCATTTAGGGTTTCTACCCCTTTTTAGGGTTTCTCTTGCAATTAGGGTTTTGCCTCCACTTCTAGTATCATAAACCATAATTAAAAAAACTACATAAAATCCCTAAATTTATCATCTTTTCTCTCCTAACAGGTTTAGGATCATTATTTAGTAGAATATTTCCATAATTTGAATTAAACATGGTTTTCTCTTCTTTTTTTCCTAAATTAGGGTTTATAAATGTATCATCCATAATACTTAGTTTAAAACCCTAAATCTTGCAATTACCCATCTAAATCATATTAAGGCTTAACATTATCATTCAACAAGTTAACATTACTCGAATTAACCTACTAAGCCTCATAAATTCATCCATTACACTCAATTAGGGTTTTTAACCAAATTTTAAATCATTTTCCATCAAATTAATATACTTTTTCAAAACGAGAGATAATTAGGTTACCAAACCATTTTTATCTTGTTCCTCGTATTTTTCTGATCAACTTTCATATATAAAGTTTATTCATCCAAGTTTCCTAGCAATTTCTATGAATTTTGCAAGGAAAAACCTTTTTCTAGAATTTTGATTAGAGAGGAAGACTTACCAAAAAAATGATAGTCATTCGATCGGTAGTCCGGTGATCCGCTCTTTAAATCCAACATCCCTTGTCACGTGTGGCTAACTTAGCCGGTCCTTCCTTGGTTCGTTGTATCGACATGCGGGACCACGATGGATCGCAATCCAATGGCTGCTGCTACTCGTCCTCCTTTCTTTTGCACGAACCTACGGGCGGCTTCACGGTGGAGCTTTCATCAGAGCAAGGGCAATTCGACGACAGAGAGGAGGTAGGGGCTCATGAGGCATCTGTTTGAGGTCGTTGTGAGATGAGGAATCAAGAGGGGGTCCTTATATAGGATTAGGGAGGGTCTTCTTAGGGTTTCTCAACCCTGCTACCGCCCTCACCTTTGGGTGTTTTGGGAGTTTCTTCTAGACGCCTCCAGAGCTCGACAAAGTAGGGTTGAGGAGGTTCGAGATTCCCTCTCAGACTCAACCAAGTGATTTCCAAATTGGCACATTCAATGGTTTGTGAGAAAATCGAAGGGAAAGATTCCTCAGATCGCGACCTGTGTCTGAGTTCCATTAGAACTGGACTATGAGCAGCTCTGGTTGGATCCGTTGGATCAAGATCCAACAACCCATATTTCCTGTGCTCAACCAAAAAGGAAATCAAAATTCTATTTTCAGGATAATTCCTCATTATTTAGGATAACTTGGAAAAAATCATAACTCCTAATCCATGGCTCCATTTTATCCCAAATTTTGAGGAATTCTTATTATTGACTTAATATATCATCATGCCAAATTTGGGATTATTATCTAAATAAAACGGGTCCTCTTCTTTAGTTTCAAGTTATTAGACAATCATATATATATATATATATATATATATATATATATATATATATCTCACATATTTTCTCTTTCCTTTTCCATTAAATTATCATCTTGGATTCTTCGACCTCAAGGAACCTTAATGGCTCGAAATCCCATCTTGGGAATATTCCTTAGCCTTTTCCTTATCTTTTATCCCTTTTCTTATTTATTCCTTTATTCAAATAAATTCCTTTTTCTCTTATTTTTCTTTTTCTTTTAATTGGGCTTAATAGCTAATAAAGCCCACTAAGAAACCCAACAAGGCTATTGTAAATGAAATCAGTCAAATACATACAATTAAAACAACCTTTGATTTCATTTATCGTTAAAAGGAGATTTACAAATCTCATTACATGTTTTAGAAAAACAAGGTTATAACACTTATGTATCTTTACCATCTACCAACATGTCATGACCTCCACCCTCTAGGTCATGTCGCACCCAAGTCACCTAGGGTTATGGTTCCAACCACTCAAAAAGCTATCACAACCCCAAGGAACATGGATGTCTAGACCTCAAACCAGAGCATGTTGCGACCTCCCTTCCAAGAACATGTCATGACCGAGAGAAGTGCAATATCTAAACTCAAAACTAGAGTAGCAACTTATCCAAAATAGGGGTCAACTTGGCCATCAACACCAGGTGTCGCAACCTACAAAAAAACTTGGTCCATCCCAACAAAAGGGAAGCATATAGACCAAGACCAATCATGGGTCGTGACCATCATGGGGATGGATGTCTCAAGCACCCAAAGGTGTGATATCTTGATCCCAAAACAGAATACAAGGCCCAAGAAAACCAGCATGAATATGGAGGCGAAAACTCAAGCAAAATAGTCACCATGAACCCTAGTTCATGTATCATGGATCCATTACGTAAGGATCTCATGTAAGATAGGTAAAACTATGTTTAAGGCACCCTAAATAGAACCTAAACTCCTCATAACATATTGATACTCAAACATCATGCATGTGAGAAACACCAAGGTAAAAAAAATATAGAGGAAGATCATTATAACACCACAATCACTAAAATCGGGTATATGAAATTAAGGTTTTAGATTTAATCCAAAGCAAGCAAGATAATCACTGCCAAACAAGTTCTACAGAATATCATCATCTACTAGCATGTTATAGGAATGTTTTAGAGAGAACAAATTATATTTCATGTATGAAAGAGTGCAAGTAATAGAGAGGGCAAAGAGTTATATAAACCACCTTAAGATGATCACCACCAAAAGCTCCAAACTCCAAGATCAAGAGCTCCATGTACAAGATCCAAGGGTTGAACAAGTTTCACCAAAAGCTCCACACTTAGTCACAAGAGAACCTCAAGAAGAAGAAGACACCAAGGTCAAAGCTATCCCAAGGAAAGAAGAAAAGAATCTCTTAGTCGAACCAAAAGAGAAAAGCAGAAAGAGAGGAGAAATCCTCTTCATGGTCTACCTTGTTAAAACATGGTCTATAACCATTGTGATGAGGATTTTCTCTCCCAAAACGACCACCATGGAAGAACCATGGTCTAGGTCCAAGGAAAGAGAAGGATATGGACGTAGGAGATCAAAAGGAGCATCAAATTAAAAGACAAACACTTACTAAGGATGAAAGATGAGCAGATCACCACCACCACCACATGTAAGAGGATATTGATCCTCCAAGATCCAAGGACGAGCCTCCTTGATCTACCAAGCTCCAAGAATAAGCAAAGAAGGAGGAAGATGATAGATGGCTGAAAAGGGTTGTAAGCAAGAAGAGATGAGGGGTTATATATATGGGATATGAGAGAGAGAGAGTAAGGGGTGAGGTGTCAACATACTAAGGGACCCAAGGGACACTTGTCCTCATAAAAGACCAACATGCACCCACATGCAACCACTTAAAAATGACATGAAAGACATGGTGATACACTCTAGGTAGTTTTTCAACCACCATATACTCCCACATGGTCGTGGTTGCAACCCTCTTAGGTTACACCATCCATGGTCATGACACCACCTATCACCATCTCCTCTTTGTCGAGATAAAACACCTCCACAAACCCTAGGTCGAGACAACCAAATCTAGGACAACCATCTCGACCCAAGACCACCCTAGACTACCTAGTTCATGACCCAAACATCTGGAGGAGGTATCTCAACCGCAACACCCTACAAAACCTACCTTGGTCACAACCCAAGGTCGAGACAACACAACCAACTGACAAGGTCATGGCACTCAACACTAACATCAACCCTATTCACCATCCGAGGTGATACTACTCAACCAAGTCTCAAATAAGGCACCCTCTTCTTTATATATCCTCTAGATGATACCAAGAAAGAGAGGGGACACTCTAGAGGTGCAAAATTCCTCATCAACCACCTACATTGGGTAAATTAAAATTTTCACCAAAACTAGCACAAAAAGCACAAACTTTATGCAAACAAGATCAAATTTGAAACATAAGCTCTCCACAAGCCCTAATTACATATAAAAAGATTATATAAAGGTTCTAAGTACATCATTAAGGCAAAGAAAACAAGGTTACCCAAAAACTAAGGTCAGGGGTCTTATAAAAAATATATCAGTATGTATGAGTCCTAATAGATCATTATCCCTCCTACCGTTACCAGAAAAGGGAGTCTTTTTAATCTTTCCCAACAAAAAATACTCACATGTCTCCATTGATTCAAAATCAAAACAATCAATACATCCATCTTATGGAGTCTAGAAATGCATTTCACATTGATGTGCCCTAAACAACAATGCCACATATATGTTTACTATGATTTGACATGAGTTTTGGGGTAAACCTATTTTATTTGGCTTAATAATGTGATTATAACCTTTCTATAATCTTTTGAGATGTAATTAGGGCTTATGGATAGCTTAAGTTTAAAGTTTAAGCTTGTTTGGATGAAGTTTATGCTTTCTATGCTAATTTTGGTGAAAATTGCAATTTACCCAATGTAAGGGGTTGATGTGCAATTTGACACCTTTAGAGTGTCCCCTATATCTCTTGGAATCATCTAGAGCAAAAATAAATAGGAGGAATCCTTATTTGTGCCTTGGTTGAGGAGTATCACCCTGGGTGGTGATTAGGGTTGATGTGAGTGTTGAGTGCCTTGACCATGTGAGTTGGTTGTGTTGTCTCGACCTTGGGTCGCAAACAAGGTAGGTTTTGGATGGTTTCACAGTCGATACACCTCCTACAAGTGTTTGGGTCATGACCTAGATAGTCTAGGGTTGTCTTGGGTCGAGATCATTATCCTATCTTGGGTTGTCTCGACCTAGGGTTTGTGGAGGTGCTTTGTCTCGACCAAGACGAGATGGTGATAGGTGGTGTCACGACCATGGATGCTCCAACTTAGGAGGATCACGGCTGTGACCATGTGGGACTCCATGGTGGTCAAGACACTACCTAGAGTGTATCACCATGTCTTGCATGTCATGTTTAAGTGGTAGCATGTTGGTATTTTTTGAGGACAAGTGTCCCTTGGGTTCCCTAGTATGTTGACACCTCACCCCTTGCTCTCTCTCTCTCATATCCCATCTATGTAACCCCTCATCTCTTCTTGCTTGCAACCCTTTTCGGCCATCTATCTACTTCCTCCTTTTCATATTATTAGAGCTTGGTAGAGCAAGGAGGTTCATCCTTGGAGCTTGGGGGATCTGTCTCCTCTTTCATGTGGTGGTGGTGGTGATTTGAGCTCATCTTCCATCCTTGATAAGTGTTTGTCTTCTAAGTTGATGTTTCTTTTTATCTCCTACCTCCATATCCTTCTCTTTCCTCGGCCCTAGACCATGGTTCTTCCATGGTGGTCATTTTGGGCATGGTCAATGTCCTCCCCATGTAATTGACATTTAATACTAAATGAATTCCCATTTTTATCAATGCTTGTCGTATTCATGAGGAAGTCAAATAATATGGTTATCATGTATGTAATGATTTTTTTGTTTCAAACAAAAGAAAAGTTTAACAATTGTATATCTTAGAAATACCATCAATGTTAAGTATCTAGGATTCAGCTCCTAATAGCACCAAACAACATTGAACTAGTAGTATCAATCAACTTGTGTCTATATCTTATCGTGTCAGTAGACTTCCCTATGTTGGTGGTTATAATATCTATACCTAAATATTTTAAAATGTTGGTCTATAGGTCACAAGTTGGCTATATTTGGTGACAATAGTACCTATTTTGAATACCATGAAACTTATTCCAACACCTCATAGTAACGTCTTAGAGTGACTAACATCTCATCGGAGCTAATCTTTCAGAGTTGTTCCAGCAACAAAAAGTGTTGACATACCCTAAAAAAATGTTGGTAGAGGTATATGCTGTCATCACTTTAGACAACATTCATCAGATGTCAGTATAACCTATATCAACATTAATTGACTTGTACCACCATTTTTTAGATCACTGGTATAGGCATGTATTGTTGTATGAATGCTAGAGGTGGTTATTAGTACTTTATTACCTTCATGGATGATTTCAATAGGTATGGTTATGTTTACTTGATGAAACATAAGTTAGAAACCATTGAAAAGTTCAAGGATTTCATGAGTGAAATACAGAACCAACTAGGTAAAATATTAAGGCACTTCATTTTTATCGAAATGGAGAATACTTAAGATAAGAGTTTGAGGACCTTCTTTGAGACCATGGTATCATATCTTAATGGACTCCAGTGTGAACACCACAACATAACGATGTACCAAAAAGAAGTAATCATACATTAATAGATATGGTATGATCAATGATGATATTTGTCGATCTTCTGACTTCCTTCTAAGGCTATGGTCTAGAAACTACGACATTTTACACTATACTGTGAACCATCTAAATCGGTTCAAAAGACATCATACAAGATAATGTATGGGAAGCATCCCAATGTGTCTTTTATGAAGATTTGGTGATGTGAAGCTTATGTGAGAAAGTAGTTTTTCAAAATGCTTGGACCCAAATAGGATAAATGTTATTTTTGTTGGATATAATAGGGAGACAAAAGGATACTACTTTATACTCCATCTGACAACAATGGTTTTGTTTACAACAATATTGTATTCCTAGAAATGGAATACATTTCCAAAGGAATCAGTGGGATGAAAGTTGAACTCAAAGAGGTTTGAGACAAATAAGAAAATATTGCCCCTATAGAGGTACAAGAGCAACATAGAGAGTCACAAACCATTGTGGAATCTCAAGTTCCTCATGTAACACAAGCACCTCAAAGATCTAGTAGGACAAGCCTTGAGCCAGAAAGATTTGGTTATCTTGTGACCTAAGAAGGCAATGATTTGGTCAATGATGATGAGCCAACTAGCTACCTAGAAGTTTTTAAGGGACCGGAATTTGAGAAATCATTTGAGGCCATGCAATTTGAGATTGATTCCATGTTTATCAACAATGTATGGACCTCGATAGATCCACTTGAAGGGGTAAAACCCATAGGATGCAAGTGGGTCTTCAAGAAGAACACTGGCATTGATGGTAATGTACAAAATTACAAAGGTCGATTGGTTGCAAAGGGTTTCAAACAAGTTCATGGTGTTAACTATGATGAAACCTTTTCTCCAATTTCCATAGTAAGTTCATCAGGATCATGCTTGCCATTGCAACTTATCATGACTATGAGATTTGACATATGGATGTTAAAATAACATTCCTTAATGAGAATCATCGTGAGGATGTGTACATGATAAAACCTATGAGTTTTATAAATCTAAAGGATGCAAATAAAGTTTTTAAACTACAAAGGTCAATCTATAGATTGAATTAAGAACCTTGAAGTTGGAATTGTCAATTTGACAAAATATCCAAAGAGTTTGTCTTTAGTCAAAATGAAGATGAACCATGTATTTACCAGAAGGATAGTGGGAGCGTGATTATATTCCTCATACTGTATGTGGATGACATGCTATTGATGGGGAATGACATCCCTACTTTTCATATGGTAAAGACCTATCTAGGAAATACATTATCTATTAAGGACTTAGTTGAAGTGTCATATATCTTAGGAATCAAGATTTGTAGAGATAGATCTAGAAGGCTTCTTGTCCTATGCCAGAGCACATACATTGACAAAGTACTAAAAAGGTTCAACATGTAGAAATCAATGAGAGGAAAATTACCCATGTCTTATGTCTTTAATGTTCTCGAACTCAATTTCCTGGTTCTTGTGAAAAATGGGAGAGTATGAGCAAGATTCCATATGCATCTTCAATTGGATCTATCATGTATGCATTGTTTTGTACTCATCTTGATGTCTCATATGCCTTTATTATGACTAGTAGGTATAATCCAAATCTTAGTGAATGTCACTGGAGTTCTATTAAAAACATCCTTCAGTACTTGAGAATAACGAAGGGTCAGTTCCTTATCTACATGGTGAGGATGGGTTGGTAGTAAAAGATTACACGAATGCAAGCTTCCTAACTAATAAAGATGACTATAGATCGCAATCTGGATTTGTGATATTCCTAAATAATAGAGCTATAAGTTCAAAGAGTTCCAAGAAAGAGACAGTTGTGGATATTAAAACAAAGGCTGACTATATTGATGCATCCAATGCAACAATGAAGGTTGTTTGGTACAAGAATTGGTTCTAAGAATCTGCAATGCAATAGAGCTATATTGTTACATCAATGGGGATATTGCATAAGCTAAGGAATTCAGATCATGTAAGAGTACCAAGCACATACAATAGTGGTTCTATCTCATATGAGAGATTGTAACAACGAGGTGATGTGAAGATGTGTAGAGTACCAACTGAAAGCAATGTAGCTGACCCCTTGAGAAAAGCACTTTCATAGCCGAAGCATGATGGTCATGTTAGATCACATGGGATTAAGTTCATGGGTGATTTCCTCTAAGTGTAAGTTGGAGCCTATTGGTATGTATGCTTAGAGTGTCAACCATATGATGATTGTAATATCATATCATGTAAATGATTTGATTATTAATAAAGGCAATCCTACATTTATTCTATTCTATTCAGTTATGTGGTAATTATGTAACATAATAAGTTTATAAATAATGATGTTACTTAATGATGTATGTCCTCAGGTTGAGGAACTGAACAATGAGGTCTTACATATTTAAGAGCATATACATTCTTGTTATGTCCCTAGTTGATTACTATTGTTGATGTTGATAGACAACAATAACACATTAGACTAAAGTGTGAGTTGGTTGAGAACAAAATCTCATTAGTCATGATATGTGATATCAAACCAAACACATATGTACATGTTAGAGAATAGTGTATCAGATAGACCCACCTTGAGAGTGATACATGGAGACCATGGAATGGTTATCAGAATCAACTTGCATAGTGATGGTGGTGTTTGTGGTTCTTTGACCTAAAATCACTACACTCGTCACATGTTGTTCGGTGTACTTTAACATTCTCTGATGTGACCTTGAATAAGTGCTATCGTAAACGTAATGCTCAATACATTATGACATGTGGGGAATGATTGTGAGTGATGTAGATGGGATTTCTCCCTTCTATAGAGTTTGATACCCAACCACTTGATGAGTGAGATTGAGAAATGCATGGCCATGCTCATGTGAGTCGATATGTGATATTTAGTTCACGTCTCAGACAATCTATTCTAGTTCAAGGAACATTAGTTAAACATTGAAGAGGATGATGATTTCATGCCTTGAGTTCAATTTAGATATCAGAGACAAATGAACCATATGATCACTATAACACAAATCACAAATTGTAGGTTGAAGTTGTTCTCTAACTTTTATCTTGCTTGATACCACTCATTTCTTATGATGTAAATCTATTATAGACATTCACTACCATTGTAACTTGGGACCTATTAGGTCACACACATAGGATACACCTAGAATAGGAGTTTACTCATGAATGTGATTTAAACTTGATTGCTAAAGTGTGAGGTATTCAATTTAAATAAGATTGACAATCAGAACTTTGAAATGATCAGTTTAGTTAGTGAACCGATCAGTTTTAGATGTATGAAAGGACCAATTCTGGTTATAAACTAAGCATTTGGTTGATCAATGAGAATAGATCAAGGATTGATGTTGATGTCATGTTGTGCATTGATCGAATATTGAAAGCCAACTTGAATGTGAATAGGAAACATGGTGAACTGATCATTTCAAGGGTTGAACCAATCGATTCACATGTGAACCAACCAGTTTAGGTGTGAACTGACTGGTTCATGCTTTGCAGGTTCTAGAAAATTTATGAATTTCATCTCTTCGACTCCTAGTTGATCAGGAAATACTGACCCCGACCCACCTATAAATAGAGGGGTAGTCGAGCTTTCAGAAGACATAATAATAAGCTCTAACAATTTTTGTCTTGTTATAGTTATGGGAACATGAGAGACCAAGAAAGTCTTACCTGTAAGAGGGAGAGACAATAAGGGCGAGCAAGTCGATTCTAGCATGTTGACTAGAAGGGACAACTCCTTGTCTATTCCAAAAGAATGACAGGAGGTCTCGGTGTCTGTGTGGACTACTTAGAGTCGAGTAGGCCTTTACCACTCGCTAAGGAGGACGCCATCAACTGTTGTCAGTGGTGATCAACAGGGAGGCCTCCACTGATAGCCTCCCATGTTAAACTTGAGAAATAAGCAAGGTTTTGCAAGGATAGTCATTGGACTTTCTCCAAGATCAGGTATATGCCTTGCAACCTTTCCTTCCCAAACCATAGTTGTTGATGTGACCTACTATTTAAGGGGAATATGGAAGCAATTTATTTTTGTTTCTAGTGTCATATTTGATGCCATATTTCCCAACAGTAACCCCATAGGAAAGTGAAAAGCTAACAAATTGTCACATTTTCGGCCAATCATCTCATGGGTAGATGAACCCTAACATTTCATTGGTATGAAACTTTCCAGTTGTCATAAATTCAAGCCACTTAGAGAACTATCAGAAGACATGCCTTAAAGAATCATCTCTAGAACATACATATTGAAACATCACATATGAGGTGTGCTTTTTCAATTAATACTCAATCAATGGAAACCTACCTCCCAACCAATTGGTTGTTTCATAAGTAGACATAAATATATAAGTCCACACAAACATCTGATTCCACCAATCCTCTATCGATGGAAGTACAAAGAAGTATCAATAGACAAAAAATCTAGACGCACACACTATACTACAAAAGAGTAGGAAAACCTCATCAATTATTAACTGATGAGAAGACAAGAACAATTGCATTGATCCTCAACCAACAAAAGGTTAGAACAATTCCATCAGTTCTCAAGTGATGGAAGAGAACCAAGGCCAGACAAGACCACTCAAGTGTATACACCTAGGGAAGGCTAAGGAGAGAAGAAAATGAACATCATTTTGTCTACAAATTGTAAGGGAATGTTCAACCTAGGTTTCTTTTCACATAAGCCCACACGCACATCATGCACCCCACAAGCATTTAAATGGTTAGTAAGGGAAACAAAAGATGACTACGTGATTAAGTTAGGTTTTGGGTCTTATAGAAATAAAGCCTTGGACCGAGCCTTCAAAATCCTAGGATAAAAGTGATGGATACTTCTTATGAATCTCCTCCTTTAACACCCAAGTAGGCTCATAAACCTGACTATGATGCCAAAACACATTTACCAATACTATATCTTTCTTTCTCAATTTCTGCACCAGCTTGTCCAAGATCAACATTAGACCATCCATATGTGATATGTCATCACTAAGATGCACCTTCATTGTTTGAATTGTTTCTTCAATTCATAGATGGCATATCCTCGACGTGGACACATAAAATACGCAACCTTTCAAGTTTAGGTGATAGTTCCACATTATAGGCCAACTTCCCACATCGCACAACATTAGGATAAGGCCTTATAAATATGGAAGGCATCTTACCTCATTTACAAAATATTACAACCCACTTCCATGGTAATACATTGAGATAAAACATACCTCCCACTAGAAGATTTGCATATGACTGATGTCATCATGTGCCACTATTAACTACTGAATGATCACTATTATCTTATATGTTTCTATTGTACCAACTCATGCCTAACATTTGATATTCACCTGCTTCATATGAGCAAAGGGAAGATTACAACACCTTCCATATAAAGCCCCTTATGGTTCATGTCTAGACTCATGTTATAATTGTTGTTGCAAGTGAAATCTATTAAGATAAGATGATCATCACAACTCTGGTAGAACTATACAATAGAACACCTCTTTTGGTTATATGCCTTGAAAGCTAATCATATAATAATTGCAATGACACATCTTAAAGGCAATTGTAATTATTAGGTTTTCTTCAATATGAGATAATAAATACATATAACAATGCCTTAAGAATGTATGACTCAATGACATGTGATTTTAGGTTGAGGACCTGGATATGAGATCTTTTTTGCTCTACTAGCGTGGGTCCCTTTTATTGATTTTGGTAAAAGAAGATACATATGTCCAAGAGAAAGAACAAAAGAACAAAAGACTAGCTATAGAACCAAAGGAAAAAAAGAGAATAGAATCCATGGTCATCAAGACCTATCTAAAGGATCATATCCCAGCATTTAAGAGCATCTTTGGAAATTCCCATGAATAATCTTTTCTTCCTTTGCTGCAACACATGGTAAAGGATAGTGAGGCAAGAAATTATGGATCTTTCAGCCTCTAGTAGGATCCCACAATCCTCTTTATTTGTAGGTTTGCAAGAAATCCATCTATTTTGTACAACAAATTCTTATATATCAACAATATATTTTCATAAGAGAAAAAGGTGGCCAGAATCTTCATAAGCTTCTTTACCTAGATAGCATCTTGAGACAATGCAATAACCAATGTTCCTAATCAAGTCCTGAGTTGCTACTTTATTGTGAAAGAACTTCCAACCCAACAGACCAAGGGAACAAGAAATAGAATCTTTCCATATATACTTAGCCTAGATAGGTACATCTTCTTTTATTTCTGACTAAGTTCCACCACACTTTAATAACCAGATATTTTAGTCAATTAAAAAGGATTACCTCTACAATGTCAAAAGTGCACTTTTGAGAACAAGCAAACTTTTTAAACTCTAAAAAACATCTTTTATTAGGTATTTTTTAGCTTCAAGTATTCAAAAATTTACCATGATTACCATATAAATGACTACCCAAGCGAAGAACTTTATTAGGATTGATAAATTCCTTTAAGAACCTTCCTTCATCTACCCAGAGGTCTCTTCAAACTTTGATAAAATTGCCCTTACCAATAATAAAAGAAATGTGAGGTAGAATATGATGTCTATATCTCAACATCTGTCCCCACATTCACGATCCATTCAGATCATAGCTAATATACTAGATGGAATCCTCTTTCAGATATTTTCCATTTATCCATTTCACCCACATAGAGTCCTTTTTATTGGAGAGATTCTATATATTCTGAAGAATGCCAACAATGTTCATATCCCTTACTCGTCTAAGTCCCAGACCACCTTCAAGTTTAGGGCAAAAAACTTTAGACCACTTGACATAGTGAATTTTACTCTCCATATCAACACCACCCCAAATGAATTTCTTATAGATTTTTTCAATTTCCTCCATGACAGCAAAAGAAAGGGGAAATGTAGATGACCATAAGAGGTGAAGAGACAATAAAGTTGAGTGCGTGAGTTCCACTCTTCCATTGAATGAAAGAGATTTTGTCTTCCAACCATCTAGTTTAGCTTTTATCTTATCAATCAGTGAAGCACAATGACTTTTGTTGAGTTTTCCACTAAACAATAGATGTCCCTGATACCTCACAGGAAAGTTTCCCACAAGGATATTAAGCATCTCAGATATCTTGTTCTTGTCTGTAGAACAAATATAGAAAACATTACTTTTAGATGAGTGATTCACAGACCAGAAAGCCTTCCAAAATCATGAAAGATGTTATTAATAGCCAGAGCATTAACGTCATTGTATTCTAGAAAAATCAACGCATCATCAACAAATAATAGATATGAGACATGCATAGAAAGGCATCTAATAGGAGAAACTATATTGTTTTTTACAACATGATTCATGATTGTAGTGAAACCTTCCATTGAAAGAACGAAGAGATAAGGGGCTATGGGATCTCCTTGGTGAATGCCATTGGCAGGATAGATTGCAGAAGAAGAAACTCCATCAATCAACACATGATCATCGCTAGTGTTCATAATGACTCACAACCAATTTATCCAGTGAAAGGGGAAGTACATACGTCTAAAAACATAAAAAAGAAAATCCCATCTAATTGCATCATAAGCCTTTACCAAATCTCTCTGAATGCACATGTTTGGCTGATATTTCTTCTTATTAAAGTCAATAATAAGCTCATTAGTAAGTAGAAGAGCATCAAAAATCTTTCTCCCTTTGATGAAATCCCCTGGTTTCTACTAATAAGCTCATTAAGAATAGGTTGAATGTTATTTGCATGGAATTTAGTCATGATTTTATATGGAAAGTTACAAAATGCAATCGGCCTCCAGTCTTTAATATGAAAAGCACCTTTGACCTTGGGAATAACAATGATGTAAGATTTGTTGAGTTCCTTTAAAATATTTCCACTTCTGAAGAAATTCTAAACAACAACAATAACATCATCACTGACGATATTCCAGGTTGTCTTAAAAAAATGTCCATTGAACCTATTTGGGCCAAGGTCTTTATCCCCATCAGATTCATTGATTACTCTCTCCTCTCTGGTCTCTAAAACAAATATCTTATCAACTTGTTCATTATTCAATGAAGGAAGAGTCCAATCAGGGTTCCACACAGGAAAATTATAATCATTTTTGTGTTGGTGGAAGAGATTATCATAGTATGAGAAAACATGATTTTTAATCACATCCTCATTATACTCCACATTATCATTTTTCATAAGAGCTATCAAAGTATTGCTATTAGCTCTAACCTTCACAATATTGTAGAAAAAAATAGTATTTTTGTCCCCCAACCTAAGGCAGTAAACCCTCAAAATTTGTTTGGCATAATCTTCCTCTTCCTCAACATCAATCATAGCAATGCATCTTTTTTCATGAGATCTCTCTCTTTCTCTGCATTTAGGATCCTTAGGAATGCTATTCATAGTTTTTTGAGCTTCAATGGCTTCACGCTCATATTTTTGCATTATCACTGATATCTCCCACTTTCTCCTTATTCCAGGCAATTAACCTATTTTTAACATTTTTGAGCTTTGAGATCAGCTTGAATATAGCATTTCCTTTGACTTCAATATTCCAAGAATTCTCAACAACATTGAGGAAATCTTCTGTCTTGGCCCAGGCATTAATAAACTTGAAAAAGCCTTATTTATTCTTGATAACATCACTAAATCTAACCATAAATTGCCTATGATCACTCACGATGGTGTTCAGAACTTCACCCCTTACTTCTGTATAGAAGGAAAAGTTCTCCATATTTTAAAAACATCTATCAATCATAGAAAGAATAAGATAATTCCCTTTCTGTCTATTGTCCCAAGTGAACTAGGGACCCTTCTTATCTAATTGCATCAGATTCATCTCAGAAATTGCATTGTTAAAATCCCTCATAGCAGTAAAAGAATAGTAGTCTTTGCATTTCCTTTCATCAGAGCAACAAATACCACTGAAATCTCTAAGTAAAATCTAGGGTTCACTATTTTTGGGGATAATTCTTAACAAATCATCCCCTAAAATATGAACTTGTTCTTTCACCATTATGTCCATATATAACAATGACCAGAAAAGAAGCTTCCTCACAGAAAACACGACAATGGATAAATTGATCACTTTCTTCAATTTTTGTTATACACACAATACTTTGATCCTAGAGAATTATAATCCTACCAAGAGGATGAGAAGCATGATTAAAAATTCAACATATTATCTTTCTAGATTCTTTGCATAGTCTTATGCAATTTTTATATCTAATTTTAGATTCTAGCAACACATTTATTGGGCATCTTGCTTCCACAAGATCCGCCCTGACTTTCTACTAGTACCCCAGCCTATTCAGGCCTAAGACATTCCAGGAGAAGATACTAATATTGTTAGACATTAGGCATATTAATGACTTGAACCCTTTCAGTCTTAGTGGAATAACCATCTCCATCACCTAGCTCTCCCAATTTCTCAGTCATATTTGTAGCCATGCTATTTAACTCAGATGCATCCCTTTTAGTATAAACATTGTTTCTAGAGTGCAACTTGGGTGGATATGTACAATTTATATATCTCACACCCCAAAAGCCATAATCACTAGTAGGGGAAACCACCTTTCTCTTATCATCTAGAATGGGTTGCATATGAAGCGAGATATTCTAGTTGCTTGCAGTCATAATCGAATATATTTTTTCTAAGACCTTATTCATAGTCAGAGTTGAGGCACTATATCTATGTCCAATCAGAGCAGACCTAGAATCGGAGCATACACCTTTCTAAGTTCCTTGAGTAGCAGAAACTAATGATGACTGGTTACTGAGAGAATGAGAAGGGGTGGAAGCAATAATAGACGTCAAGCTTTTATTAGATTGAGAAGCCAGGATATTGACAGAGTGGGAAGGAATGGAAGCAATAGTAGACATCAAACTTTTATCAGGTTGAGAAGATTGAAAAGCACTTAGAAAAAAAGATTTAGTAAAGACATCCTCATTAATCTCAAAAGACCTCTTATCAATAGGAATCCATATCTTTTTGTTTTTCGCAATCTCCTTGACAATTTTACAGATATCTGATTCATGGCCAAAGAAGCTGCAAGTTTTACATACCTCAGGGATACACTCATATTGGACCTGAATAACATCCCTATCTCCACAATCACTCCTCATAACAATCTCTCTCATAAGCAAAGAATTCACAGATATCAAAACATGTATATGGGTATAATCCATTTTCTTCATAGCTTTTGTAGCAAAGTCGAATTTAATAGATTTGCCAATATAGCTCCCCAAGATTCCTAGGATCTCACTGTCCCAAAATTCCAAAGGAAGTCCTAGAAACCTAATCCATATTTGGATGTTAGTGTGTGGTCCTTCTCAAGTGGCTCCTCTAGCTCCCATTTCTTGATTATAAGAGGTTTTCGTCCAACAAACCAAGGGCCCCCTTCTACCACCATTTTCAAATCTTCAAGATTATAAAACTTAACGAAAAAGAAACTCTTGTTATGTGGAATGATTTCAAAGGTGATTTTAGGTTTCTAGACTACCTCAAAGTGTCGAACCAGCGTCATCCAGTAAGGCTTCATCCCTAAGACATATCTAGACACCGTATTCTCCCACTTTTTTGCTATCTCCATAGCTTTGGCTCACTTGTATAGAAATTCACCATCAACGACCTTTAGCAGTGAGAAATTGATTTTTGTGTATTTCTCATTCCACTCCATGCTGAATAGATCCATCCATCTTCTCATGTCAGGAGAAGCAACCACATCCACTTCCTACTTACCATGATCTGAGAGGTTCTAAGAAGATCGAGTAGGAGGAAAAAATGATATGGGTTGCCAGTTCCCTCTGCCATGAATTATTCCTCCCTTTGCCACCCCAATCGGTCCTCAACATTTCAAACCTCCTACCATTGCCTGGTTTTTTGTTTTTATGTGTATGTTGAAAGTATTCATTCATATCTAACTCCTTGGTCAAACATAATTGTGGAAACTAAGGCAATGATAATATATTAAGACTAGTATGTGTGTTAATTGTTGACTACATCTCCTTATTCATGATTTTAGATATCAAATCAAACATATTGGTACTTGTTATGAACAAGTGTGCCACCAAGACCCACTTTGAGTGCCATACATTGAAGCCAATGATAATGGTAAAAAGCATGCCTTAATGTGATAGTGGTGACTATGGTCCTTAGACCTTTAGTCACTACAGTGAACACATGTTGTTTACTGTAGTTTAAAACTACTCAACGGGACCTTGAATAAGGGTTTCTATACACTTTGGCTTCGACACATTGTGACACATGTGAATTACTATGAGTGATGTAGATGGGACTTGTCCCTCCCATTGGACTGATATCCTAGCCACTTGATGAGTGACACTATGAGATGTACGAACATACTCAGGTAAGTCAATATATTATATTGAGCTCATGTGTAAATTAAATAGTCTACTATAGATAAAGGAACAAAGGATGATTATTAAGAGGATGATATTTCCACGTTGTAGATTCCATCCGACAAAGGGAGTATACAATCATTGTAACACTGGTCATAACACTAGGTTAAAGTAGTTATCAAACTTGTATAGTTACATGTGTGTCAATAAAGTCTTTCTAAATACCAAACATTACTTGTGAAGTCATAATTTGGTTATCATCGTCACTACCAGCATAATTCAGATGGTATAGTGTCACACTAAGAGGATGCATTGGAATAGGAGTGTAAATGTAGACATGATTGCAAACATTCCAAGTCAAATTGATTACTAAAATGTTTTGGTAACAAACCAAAATAATAATGGACTAAAATCCTAGACATCGGCTAAAAGGTATTAGATTATTGGTCAGATTTAAAATTATCAAGTGATATGTTAAGTTGACCATCAGCCTTGAGAAATCGGTTGACGTAATCATTTCAATGCATAGAAATTAGTTAATTGGCTTATTTGATTAATTATTAACATCATGATTACATATTGTCTTAGCCAGGTAACCATTGACGAGTGGGCCACTTAAAACTTGGTCGTTGTCTTTTTGTTTCCTATGGTTTTTAAAAATCCTACTTCTTTTCTTGTCCTATTTAATGGGGCATGATGGTCGAGTCACATATACACACTTTTCTACATTAAACCATATCCATAATTGTACTTGAGAAAGAGAAGGATAATGACCATTGACACTTGCACGTCACCAAGTGAGAGGTTGATCCTTCCCACCAGATCAAGAAATGTGAACTAGAAATCCTATCAATTGTGTGGAATATGAAGAGATGCAGACGCCATGCAGTTGTTGTTCGGATGACATATGCAAATATTGTCCATGCACCACCATGAGAAACACACACCACCACATGATGATGTCGTTGGACTTGATTCATTATAATGTATATCACATACACCTTTTTTTAGACACACCATTCGTGATAAGATTTTCTTGTAGGAAACGTGGAGATATTTTAGTTGTCATTTACACTTTGTTTGTGATGAATGTGTATTCATCATGTTTTAGTTTGCATTTTAGATTTAATTTTCATATTTTTTTGATATTATACATCATATTTCATTAATTATATGTCTTTCGTGGTTCATAAAATTTGTTTGGTATTTGATATATATTTTTTGTTTTATTTATAATTTGATGCAAGAAGAAGAGAAGCAATTATTCCTTCATAATGCCCAAGAGAGTTATCAAAATTTCTTATCCTCACTCCCCACTCTATCAATTGGAGTGAAGGTCAGTTTACCATAGATGGTCACTCAAATTCCATAACTTTTGTATACAAACTCATAATTGGATGATTTAATTCATTGGATCCACAAAACATATATGTTTATTACAAACTGATTGGATAAACAAAAAAGAGGATTGACTGATCATAAGGTTGAGAAAAAATTATAGTAACTTTGTAGAAAGCATACCCTGGAAGGAAATAAAATGGCTTTAACTTTCACATCCAATTTCAGAACTGGGTGATTTAAATTTATTTAGAAATATAATCATATTATCTATTTCATGAATATGTTTTTTGACTACTTTAGGTTGAATGACCAGCCAATAAGTCACTACAAACACCTATGATGGAAATATTGAAATGATAGTTGTTGGATTATTTTGGATATGTATAATATTTTAGGGGAGGATACAAAAACACTTGAGGGATGTCCAGAGAAAGGGTTTGAACCTTTTCTTTCCTATACTCAACCTCTCTCACTAAGGAAGGCTAGAGACTAAAGTTGTTGATTTGATGTAGAGACATGCTCAGCTGTAGATCTGGACTGGAGACTGAAGTGTTCATTTGGGATTTGTTCCATGACCACCACTCTTCTCCTCTACACTACTACTTTATCCCTAACTTTCTTCTTCTTTTTCTCTTTTTATAACATGAACATCAGTAGAGAGTAGATCCTTATATAGACATGGGGATTAGCTTGCTACTTGTATTCTATCTCTACATTATTAGTTGTTATTTCTATGAATATTTGGATTGATAATCATTTATTTAATGCTTTCATTATACCATGATCATCTATCTTGTGTGATTTAAAAGTCATGGGTGTATAGATTTTGAAATCTAGTATTAGAATGCAAAAAGATATCATTGAACCCTAGATGAGATCACTAAAGGTTGTTCTCGATAGATGAGGAATCCATAGGTAATGAGATCTTGAGCCTAATGGGGATCAGTCCACATGGATTTCATAATCTGAAAGGATATAAAATTAGGTAGCCCTATTCAATATTTATTGGAACGAATGATATAATGTTGAGAAAATTTATTCAATAGTGGTGGTGAACCGCGTCATACTAGTAGTTTTATCCTAGTGTTCCATGGTTATATTTCATTTTTTGCATTTTTATTTAGTTAATCAATCAAACCATCAACTTTATATATCATTATTTAATACTTTTTCTTAGTTAGATTAAATTCCAATTAATTCTTAAAAAAATTATTCTTTGGGTTTTATCCATAGCTATACGATGACAAGACACACCTGCTTGTGGGTTTTCATTATTGTGTGTAGTTTAAATAAAAATATAGGGACTTTTCCACATGTGAATATCTTGTGTTATAATCTACCACATCAAATTTTAGCATCCTTGTTAGGAATAACAAGATTTTTCGATTTTTAGTCTATTACCATGATTTTAGGATTTTTTTCTAATTTGTTTTTAAAAATATAGTTTTGTTATGGATATAGAGTGGAGTCAGGGTAGGGGTGAGGGAGAGGGAAAAACCCTATAGGTTGAGGAGGTGTTAGGGAAAATGTGGCAGCCACTGAATCATCTAGTTTGATTCCTCTAGTTTGATCATGTGAGGTGATTGGAGAGGAGACCCTCTTGATGTTTCTCAAGGTTTCTCTGTGTTAGAGGTACGTCGTCTGCTTCACATTAGAGGTTGGAGTTGGGGCAAGGTAATATAGCAGAGAAGCAATGATCCCCCGATCCCCGCTCACTTGCTTGTACCTCCTCTAAAAGATAATTTGTCGACAATTAATTCAAATTCCCCTACGCAAGCAGATTGGCACAAAGATAGACAGTTCGTTCATACAGAAGGTAATGTGGTAGTGACAGAGTTTGTTGTTCCATTGATTCAGGACAGAGTCATCTATGCCAAGCTATCAAAAATCCAAGTCATTATTTCATATTAAAATGTATACCTTTTTGTTAGGTTCACATGGAAGAAAACCTTTCCAAGGTTAGTTGGCTGGACGGATTAGACAAAATTGGAGACCTAGTTGCAATTTTGAGGTTGTTGTAGAGGAGGAAAATGGATTCATAGTCAAGATGACTTCCTCCAAGTAGAGAGAGAAAGTTATGGAGGAGGCACCCTGGGATATGGATGATATTTTGATTGTTGGTCAAGCCTGGGAACCAGGAACTACTCTTCCTCCCCTCTCATTCTCAATAATCAATGCATTGGTGAAGATTGAAAACCCTGGTCTCCCCTGGTCTCTAGATTGTCTTTCCAGTATAGCTAGTACATTAGGGAGGCCGTTGGACTATGAAGACATTGCTCTCACTACAGGCTGTCTCGGAGCAAGGAAGGTCTATGTGGAAATCAGTTCCATGTTGATTCCTCCCAAATATGCAATGGTAGAGATTGATGAAGAACATCTTCCTTTAAAAATCAAATTCATAGATAAGCAAATGGTTTCTTCATGTTGTTCTATATTTGGACATAGTATATACTCATGTACAAAGGTACTAAGGAAGGCTACTCCTAGTAGTGACCTTTCATTTCATTTTAGTAAACGAACAAGATGTGTTTGAGGAAATAACTCCGAGGATATGAAGTAGAATCCTTTAGTTATTATGAGTCAGAAATTATCTAAAATAGTCATTGGGGGTTCAAGTGTATTTTCACAGACTGAAAGTAAACTGAGAAGCTCATTTGCACCTCTTCTTCAAGGGGGAGAGGTGCCTTACGGGAAAGATGGTGCCATAGGAACAACTAACAAGGAATGTTTTAGTGGTGTGGGAGATTCTATCCAAAACCATATAAATTGTCTAGAAAAATAGGTAGAGGAAGTCCATAGAAAAGCACCTATCTCCTCCCCTATGTTGGATCTAGATATGTTTTGCATCTGACCACTAATGATGGAGGAGGGACTGAACCTTGAATGGGAGCTATCTCTTTCCTTTTACAAGATCACCCCAAGGTGTGTGAGACAATTAATACAAATCTTGGGGTTATCTCTTGAGTACCAACAAGCTAGTGTTCATGCTTCTGATGATGAGAGTTATGTTAGCTCTATGATCCTGAACAAAAGAAAAAGAATAAGAAACCTAGGAAGAATAGAACTAATGAGATCTCCATGATGTTGTTTGATGGATTCATCAACTCAATCTTAATTCTCTGGTGTCTCTTCTACTCTTGTGCAAAGTTTGGTCTTTGAGATTTTTTTGTGTTGTGTGTTTTCTCTTCTCTTGAAATTGGGAGATGAAAGGATAATTATGATCTCTTTATTACTATTTTTCTATCTTTGAAATTGGTTCTTTCTTAGAGAGATACTCCCTACATGTAGTTCCTTTTCTCTTAAGGATGGGAGTGATTTAGAACCCTGGGAATGCTTGGATCCCTTATGTTTTTCTTTTGTTCTTCATATGGTTTAGGGAGAACAAGTGTGAATGTACCAATGTTTTGGCATCAGTGAAAAAAGATTTTAGCGGACCAAAAAACAATTAGTAAGGTTTTGTAATTTGGTAGTTGTTGTTTACCATTTATAATATTGTTAACTGTTTAGTTTGTTTTTGTAAATTTTGGTTTTTTTAGAACTCTTAGTTTGGTTCTCTAATTTTTTATGTCTTATATTTGTAGTTGTTTTCCTCTTCTACATTTAAAAATTTAATTTTTTCCTATCCTTTAGAAAAAAAAGTCATTCATTGGACTATCTTTTTCCTCAAGTAAGCATGATAATTGCATTTGTATCTTCAGACACCCCAATCATATGGAGTGGTTGGCACTAAAAATCGAGCAACATCAAGTGGTGTTTATTATATCCATATGTCTATAAACTGTCTCGATGTTCATCCAGAGTTTAATTGAGCATTAAAAAAAATTATCACCGAGAAAAATTGTATGTATTATTGGGTAAATATGTTTCCAATTTCAATCCACTATGTTTAGGATTATACTATGAGGAACCATGCCATGTAAATGATTTTCAAAAAGAGGAAGGCTACAATCAATAATGTTTTGGGGTCTATAATGAAGAGCCTTATCATGAAGATCAATATTCACCTGATAGAGATCATTAGATGGATGCATTCTAAAAATGCTAGCAGATCAACAATCAATGCTAGATGATCAAAAAGAAATGCTAGCGACAAAAAAGTAGAAGCCAAAAGATTGGATGTGTAACTGGACCATATGATAGCTCAAATATCTCAGCCAGTCACGTAAGTTGAAGTCCAATCAAAGTGATCCCAAGGAAAAATGGAGCATCCCATGTCCATGATCAATCAGGAGGATGATATTTATCTCATTATGGAGACAATGATGCATGATACATTGACAATGACAAATAATGAGGAGTCGGATCCACAAATTTCTATAGTGAATCTTTCACTCCCTCTATTAATTTTGATTTTGATTGTACAAAGGACAAGGAGAATGTACAGTTGCATAAACATATTTTCCAAACTAGTTTTATAGATGAGGAGGTTCCTTTAATGCCATCATTACCTTTTTATACGAAAATTAAGGTGATGAGATGAAGATAAAGCTAGATCCTCCTCTTGACTTAGCATAGTTGTAAACATCGGTTACATATTTTCTACATACTACATTTGCAACACGAGAAGGTTGTCTGCCTCTAGTTTTCACATATGTGCAAATCTTGAGGCCAAAAAAGAGGTACCACTCCTAATTTGTGCCACATCTTGCAGATTCACACACTACTATTTCATTACCTCTACTAATGGAGGAGTATCGGTGGATCCTATTGGTTGAATTGTGGGGTGAATTAAAATACTACTTTAGGAATCTTAACAACACCTTTGGGTTACAATGACCACCTGGTCATATATATCACCATGGAGCTCACATGTGAAAGGTGCTATCCCTTGTCCATATTCCCTCAGCTGGACCTTCTTCAATTTTCCAAGACCTCTTAGATGAGCATTGATGATTCCTTCTCCTCCATCTTGAGTTTAATTTTTTTCTCAGAGATAATTAAGTTTCTAAGATCAGGGAGGAGGGTGTGTGGTATGTAATCCTTTCGTCCCACAGTTATATCTTTTATTTTATTTTTTTAGCTTGTTTTGTTTCTTTACATGCATCCACAACATTTAGTTGTATTGTATGTAGATTTAAATTGATTTCATTTTAGTTCATAGTTATTACAACGTTTGTTGTAGCCATTATCTAGTACTCTTTGTTTCCATTCATGTCAGATTGCATATAGAATTTTTGATACAACCCTTTCTTTGAAGTAAGTTCTTGGTATCAGCTAAATATTGAAAACATACCATTGATTAGAATTCACCATTTGTAGACAATGAATATAAGCATCATGTTCCCTATAAATGATGGCAAGTCGTATGGGATTGAGTGGAATCAAATTTAAGATGTCTCTTTATTGATTAGCATATCATTCTTTTAGGAATGTCTTAATGCTACATGATGTGATTCATTTTTGTGTAAGATTCTCACTATGCTCTTCATTTCAATATATTAGATGCACATGTATAGACCTCTACTACATTTCTTCTACCACAAACTTATTCCAACATTCTTTAAATAATCAAAGAGCCATATAGTGTGCCAAACTCAATGCATGGGGTGGTATACCCTCCTTCTCCCTCTACAATCATTTCATCAATACCCCTCTCTATGTGATAGGGGTGATCACCCAAAGTAAAGAAAATATCCCAATGTGATCACAAGAAAATGCAATGAATGTAATTGCTGCAAAAATAAGATAATCTCAAGTCAAATAGAGGATAGATTCACAATTGTTATTTTGTACCTCCATTCACTTTAGTTTTCACCAAGGGGAAACAAAATACCTTCAAAATAACCTTTCACAATTGAACGTTGTTCTTGTGTACAAATCCTAAAGATACATACGAGATTTTCTGAACGGTGAGAATATTGCACATTGTTTACTATAGGTTTTTGGCATGGAAACAAGTGTGTGATGCAAAATAAAAATAGATAATATGGGAAGTTGTTATAAGTGATTTTAGGAAAATAGGGATGCTTAGACATTCTTGGGGGAACTAACTCTAATATTTTGCAAATACAAGGCATGTACATTTGTTGAAAGTATTTATTTGGACAGTGATTTGGATTTTGTGTTACTCGAGGACCAAAACCATTCAATCTCAGGGTTGGGATATCTCAAAGATTCCTAATAACATCATCAAGTCTTACAGGGTTTTGCATCTACCTGTGAATAGAAAGATGTGCTAAACTATACTTTTGTACCGAAGGCTCTATGCAAATGGTCCCAAAACCTACTAGTGAAAATTGGTCCCCTTATGATATTGTAAACAACGCAAGAAAAGGAACAAAACATGTATGATTAGGAATCTTGATATTATGAGCTCTCCCATTTCTCTCCAACAACTCTCATATATAGTGAGGGAACTAATAATTCTAGCCTTTTGATTCTTCATTCATGCTAGATCACCCCAATTACTTGGAACATCATTGATAAGTTTTTCTTGCTATGCAATTTTCCATAGATCATAGACATAGTTACATTTGAAGCAAATATGAACTGTGTCTTCATAGGCATTCATGCACAAAAAGTAGATCAAGACAACAACTCAAACTCTTCCCTTGGAGTAGTCAGACATGCATAGTTTATTATGCCTCACGTTACATAGATCAATTAGGCTAGTCATATGCATTTTACATCCCCAAATGTAGGAAAAATCTTTAACTTAATGTCTTTGACGCTGATGTTTTACCAAATAAGTTTAATACTTGTTGATTTACTTCCATGGAAAGTAATGTGATCATTATCAATCAAGCTAGGACTAAGTTAGTTCAGAGTTCTCATGATAGTGTGTGAACATCTTGATGAAGGGATATTTTAGTTTCTACCAGTAATAATGAACTTCAGAAGAAAATCATAAGGAATTCTATCTCTAATAAGCATCTCTATACCAGCAACATCCACCATGAACTTTAAGAAGTACCGAGGATCCTTCCAATTCAAGAACACATCACCTATACCAATCTTGAATTAAATATGAGGGTAGCAGTGATTCCTTAACTCTTAAAACATTATTAAATAAACATGAGAAATTACAAGATTCAGAGATAACTCAAAAAGTGTTTTTTCTAGATATTTTTCACTGATCCACTTCATCCACAGGGAATCATTCTTGTTTGAGATGTCCCATGCATTAAGAATAAGGCATTCCTTGGCCATTTCCTTACTCTTTCTCACCCTGAGATCATCTTCCTTTTTAGTTGGAGTGATTTTATCCCATTTGATCATATGAAGGTTCCTTTCCTTTTCTATCTGACCCCATAAAAAAAACTCTACACAACTTATTATTTCATCTAGAGTTGAGTGAGGAATGAAAAAAGAGAAGACCCAATAGATATGCATTGTTGATAGGGTGAATTTTATCAGTTCAACTCTCCCTACAAACAACAACAACCTTGCTTTCCAACTCTCTAGTCTTATTTTGATTGTGTCACTAAGGGAAGCACAATGTTTCTTGTTCAGTTTGCCTATAACAAAGGTAGACCTAGGTACAGAGAGTTGCTAAGAACCCTTTCATTCATGTATAAAATGCTATTCAGACCCTGATTATCAACACTTTCTTAGAATGATTGAGCTTTTGGAGTGATTAACATGAAAGCCCAATACATCACTAAACCTATCGAGAAGCAATTTTATGTTCTTAACACTAAATTTATATTCTTTAGAGAACATCACAAGGTCATAAAAAAACCAAATGATAACAGCTAAGGTTCTTCAAAGCTTGAATATGAAAAATGCCTTTATCTCTGATATTCATTTTCATAAGTTCTATAAATCTCTGCATCACAACAACAAATAGATTTGGGACAATGGGTTCTTCTTGTCTATCCCTATTAGTTGGGAAAATAGGCTCAATGGGTTCCCTATTTAGAAGAACCTAGCAAGAAGTAGATTGGAAGATAACTTCCATCCATGTGATTCATTTTGAAGAAAAGCCCATCTTGTACAGAATAGTAAACAATAATTTTGAGTTTATAGAATTGTATCCATCGACACATCAGCTTGAATACATAGATTAGCTCCAGAATTCTTCTTGAAATCACTAAAAATCTCATTTTTTACAAGTATAGAATCTTTAGTACTTCTTCCATTTATGAATGCACATTGGTTTGCATCAATAATAGGAGGTAGCACTAGTTGAAATCTATTATCTAGTATTTCAGAAAGAATCAAATAAAAGGTGTTACACAGGGAAATAGGTCTCCAATAGATATGATTGAGGAATCCATACCTTTAGGAATAAGGGTGATAACGTTTTTTTTAGCTTCTTATAAATTAGAGAAAAAATTATTTAATAACATCCAAGACATCATCTCTAGTCACATCCTAGGACTTTTTATAAAAATACCCATTGAGCCCATCTAGTCCAGGGGCTTTATCTTCATTTCGATCTTTAAAAACTTCATCAACTTCCTTCCTCATGACCTGATGAATGAGAATAAGGTTCTTTTGTTTTGAAATAATCAAACCTAGCCATTTATCTTTCCAAACCCCACTAGAATTAGCTTCCCTATAAGAGATCAATATAGAACTTTGAAACAACACTTTTGATGGCATTTATGTTATGTATTTCTCTCCACCAATCAAAAGGATTTTGATATAATTCCTAGATTGATGTGTTTCTATTGATGAGTAAAATAATTTGGCATTTAATTATCTATTTTCAACCACTACACCCTCGATTTATGTCTGATAAAGGACTATTCAATATTAGTTGATGCCTTTTCTTCCTTCCTTTAGCATCAGTTGTAGCAATCCCATACACTACATTTAAATCCGCATGTTTTTGGGCAAAAACTTTCTCTTTTACTAGTGCAACATTTAAAAAAATCATCAATAGTTTTATGTTCCATTCCATAAGTTTTTTTTCTTAGATTTCCCAACTTTATGTATACAGTGAAGATACCAAACCCTTCCATCTTCATATCCCATGCTTTCATAATAACATGAGAGAAATCCTCATCGCTTGTCTTGACATTCATGAATTTAAAAGGAGTTTTATTTTTTCTAGGATTTCCAATAGTAAGTCATATTCTTCTATGATCACTCACTGTATTTGAAATGCATTCTCCATGGATTTCTCAAAACTAGACAAAAAAATTTGAATTGTACATGATCTTGTCTATTTTGGATGTAATGTAATCATCACCATCATGATGGTTGTCCTAAGTAAAGAAAGGACCACTCAAGTCAAACTCAAATAGTCCACAACCAAGAACACAGTCGTTGAACTCGTCCATAGCTTTTCTTATGGTGAATGTTTTCCTATATTCTCCCCATATTTCCTCACAACATTAAAGTCCCCCGTGATCACCCACAAATCACTTACTTTTCCATTTAACTTCTAAATATCTTTTCATGAACTAGTCCTATTAAATCAACATTATGCTCATAAACAAAAGTGAGAATAAAACACTCTTCCTCACACTATACTTTAACATAAATATCTTGATCACATTTAGATAGCTTAAGAATATCACAATTCTCATGTTTCCACAGAATAATAACGTTTCCTAGGGCATGAGAGTCCATATTCAAAGTCCACTGATACTCAAAGAAATACGTATTCATCATATTTAGAATTTTGCTACATCTATGTTTTAACTCATTAATAATAACAATGTTGCACCTTGACCTATTTGTTTCCTTTTGGACACACGTGACCTTATTACTTATACCACTAACATTCCAAAATGTGATATTCAGTGAAGTATTCATTTAATCCATTGTGTTGTTGAGCTGTCAGCGTCAGTGTCTTTGTTGATTATCTCTGATACACTGAATTTATTACTCATAGGAAAGAACATAGAGTTAAATGCCATGTGAAATATGCCCGCACTGGGTATAGCTTGACATTTGGAAGGGGTTTTCTTTCTCTTCCCAATTTCCTTGAATTCAGTGTTAGTTGATGTTGAGAACTACTATTCTTACTAGGAGAATTGTTTGAGAATATAGAAATTGGAGTAGAATGGATTGATCTTCCAACTTCACTAGCTTTCACCATGAACTACTTAACAAGATCCTCTTTATGTTTTTGCTACCTTCATTCAGAATAATGTGTTCAATGACATTAGCTTTCTATTCATTGAGTACAACTCAGTGTTATGATACTCATATTTCTTCCCCCCATACTTCTTGTTTTTGTAATACCAATATGAATTGTTTAAACACAATCATGGAGTCTCGATAATCCATGATAAGCGCACACATATGGAAAAAAACAAATTTATGATCATCACCTTCACTACTTGATAACACAATGGATTTTGGGAGCTCTACCACTAATGACATTAGCACTTTGAAACTAGCATATTTTATCTGCAACCATTACTTTGTTTTCTCTTCCATGTATAAAGGTTTCCCTAACATAGAAACAATTCTATCAAAAAGTTCCAGAGGAAGATGTTTATACACACCCAGATCAAAACATCCTTCAACCTTTCCTTGACAAGAATATTACCCTACTTACATTTCTTGAGTACCATTGGTCTATTATTAACATACCAATCACCTGATAGAGCAAGTTTTAGATCCTCTACATTTAAGAATAGAATAATGAAGCAACATTCACCATTGTTGAATATTTCAATGGTTCTGCTCGTATTCCACATCCAAAATAGATAACTTTTGAGAGTAGGCAAGTGAGGTTTGAAATCAAGGATGTATGCTAGTAGTCATTCGCTCCATTTTCTTGCATTCTCCCTAGCCTCCTCCTTTAGATACAAAAGTTTCCCATCTACAAACAAAATATACTTCTAGATCAAATACAGTGGGTTGTCTTCTACCTTGTGAAATGCCTCCTAAACTATTAGATCATGGGAAAGAAATGGGGCAGAGCCGTATTTACATATTGAGGCTTTTTTTCTTCTCCCTTCTTCTTCCATTTCCTGATAGAATCTCAGTGAGGTTGCGGTGGCACAAAATCATCCTTCTAGTCGCCAACCCAGTCTCCCTTCCGCACTTGGCTTTCAATTTTTTACTTTTAAGAGGAGACCTTTTGCTGCCATAACACTCTTTTAAAATAAATAAATCAATAGAAGGTACCAAAACTAGAAACCAATGCTAATTTTAATTTTCTTATGAATTAATTAGTCTACTTGACAAGTTACACTTCAATTCGACAATATTAGTTCCCATCAATAAATTATGAAAAGGGGAGATAATAAGATAATGCTCAAAGAGATGAAATAAATTAAATTAATTGTTAAACTCTCTTAAAAGTGAAAAATAAATTTGTATTCGTATTCTACATGCTAAAATTAGCTTTGTTTCAAAATTTCCTATTAATTGGACAACCGTAGTTATTCCAATTTAATTGGAAAGTACAACCCTTAAATACACATTCCTATTATTAATCACAATGTGATTTATTTGTTTAAATCCCATAATTTTCACTTTTGGGTGAAAGTATTTGTTGTCTTGACTCCCCTCAACTTTTCATATGTGGACCCTCTCTCTTTTCTTTGAATTATGATGGTGCACAGGTCGTATATCCTTCTACCTTGGTCCAAAGATAAAAACTAGGCATATAATGCCTCACTCTTTCCTAGTGATTTCTCTCCCTCTCTGATAGTTCCCTCTTTTTGCTTCCAATCAAAATAGAATTGTAGTGCAATATTGAGTGTCTTGATGCCCTATTCATCATGGCTTCATGGTCTGTATAAATGTAACCAACCTTGCCTCCTCTCCTATATTCTTTTATTCATCTTTGACATATAGGCTATATAACCATCCTCCTCCAGCCTTCTTACAAGATCCTAGTAATCTCTACTCCTCCTTAGTATCCTAGAACCACCCTTCTGACATCCATTTTTAAATAAAGAGGACTTGGGTTAGAGAAAGGGTTATCTTTAACCTTGGACCGGGTTGTTTGAGGGTAAGCCCCTGAGATCACATTCTTCCAATTACTTTTTTACACCATTTTAGCACCTATTATAGTCATTCCACCATGATTTCCATGCTAGTTTTTCTCTCGTTCCCCCTCCGAACATAGTTTCTCAGCTTGTGAAGAATTGTGGAGGGAGAGTTGTGATGCTCGACCCGAATAATTTATAGCTTGCATGTTCTTAGAATCTTCTACTAAAGGTGTTTGACACACCATATCGAGTCTTTTTCATGTGTTCCTTTGCTTTCATGTCTTACCTCTCCTAATGTCTCCTTTAATGGTAGAAACCAATTATGTGGTGCACTACTTCTTGCTACCCTTGTCAGGGGTGTCTGTATCACGCTGAGATGGAGAGGTTAGTGGATGTATCCTAGGAGCCTGAGGAACTCTGGAGCTAGAGAATTGATTTCCCTGATGCAAGATTTGGGTTCATATATCGTCATGTGCAAAGGGAACAATGTGTAGGAAGAATACCCCTTGAGTTCTTGAAGTCACCCCCTTTGTGCCCAGGGAGATTTCTACAATCTTCATAAGGGAAAAATCATACTTTGTCACCACATTTTCATTAAGCCGCCTGGATTCATGAGAAATGCATTGACTAAATTTCCTTTGTCACACGCTATGGTTGAAAAACCACATGCAAATGTGGAATGACCCATTGAACTTATTTTTCAATTTTAATTTCAAAAAATTGTATCATCTACAAAATTTGTTAGAAATTAATTTAAAACTCAGAAACATACATCAAATATGTTTTGAAATTCTTCATCTGATGGTATAGATTTTGTCACATAATTCTAGTATATTAAATATGTGATTTTCAAGGATTTTCTAATTGGGTATAATTCTAAAATGCATATCCAATAATTTATAAGTCAGGAAAAATAAAATAAAATATGATGCGAACTTAAAAAAATGTATGTACAATATGGTCTCATTTGGATAACCTAAATCAATAAAAAATAAAAAGACAAATTTATTAGTTTATGGATTTAGTAAGAAATTAACTCTAATTTCATATATGGATTAATAGTTATCTTGAGCGCTCTGACTTGGTCCCAGGGTTGGCCTTGGACATACACAAACTTGATATGAGGTATGTTGCATGCCCTTATCACATTGAGCAAACAATATATTTGTCTCTCTCTTGATGTATGTTACATCTCTTAATCATCATATTGATCAATCACATACATTTCTCTTTCTTTTGGTCCTTGGGGACATGTTATCCTATACACTTATGTCTCTTTTGAGATGTTGACTCATATGATTGATTGTATAATTATGTTGATCTTTTTATCTTCATATTTTGCTGGTTATACTCATTGAAAATCCTAATTTGAGTACTTGAACTAGTTGATACATAACTTCCATTTTGTGGAGTTTCACAATCTCATGTTGCACCTTATTTGTGTCTATATTTGGATATTTATTATTGGATCCTATGAATCCACTTTCTATCCATTTTTATGTTCACATCCCTTTATTGAGCTTGACTAAACTTATTCTTTCCTTACAATATGTGCATGTACAATAGACTAAGGTTGTTTATAGTAGTACATACCTATGTACCATCATAACATTTGTACATGTGTACTCCGTGTCGAGTGTGTGCGTTCCACTTGTATATTTATAAGAGGAATGCATATTTGGCCCAGGGGTGTGTGTTTTGCACTCAATACCTTTAGATTTTAGATTTTATGGGTCTCGTCCCTACTTAAATAGAGTTAGTCTGATTGTTTGACATGCACTATTGATAACTCCTAAAGGTTGTGATATTTTATTATGAGATAGTTAAAGGAAAGAAAATGTTTTAATAGTCTTCACAATGTTTCTTTTATATCCATTTGGATGTGCTTTATCCCTCATGACTTGGGAAGCCTTGAATAAATTTATTGATGTCCTTTTCCCTAATATTGCTCAATCAATATTTTCATGCATAAATCAGCATTATTATACAGACAACATAAATTTTTGTCTTTTCTTGTGGGATATGTGTAACAACTGGGCCCACTGCCCAAGGATCTAGTAGCATTTCCAGAATGACGACTGGCCCCAAAGATCACCACTAGCCTTAACTGCACATTTTGTCCACTCACACACAAGCCGGGGTCAACTTTCCGAATGGTCACCCATCCTAGTACTACTCCAAGCTGAGCACACTTAACTATGGAGTTCTTTAGTGATGGGCTCCGGGAAAAGGAGGTGCACCTTGGTGATATGGGTAGTCCATTCATTCCTTTTAAGACCATCTTATCTGAGGCCTCAAAGTCCTGGGACGTTACAATCTCCCCCACTTAGACTCTTGACGTCCTCGTCAAGGCTCAACTATAAGGCCTCATAATCATTCCCTATTTTGGTGTAGACCCATAATGTCCCATGGACACCCAGCTCCCGATAGCAGAATACCAGCGCAAGGGTGGCTACATCAACCATGGACAACCCTTTCCAACATGCCTGGACCGTACAAATCAAGATTGGCATGCCACATGTCCATGTGGGCCCACCTACTGGAGGGGTTTTGGCTCTGATACCATTTGTAACAATCGGGCCCACTGCCCAAGGCTCTAGTAGCATTTCAGGAATGATGACTGGCCCCACAGATCACCACTAGCCTTAACTACATATTTTGTCCACTCACGCATAAGTCAGGGTCAACTTCCTAACTGGTCACCCATCCTAGTACTACTCCAAGATGAGCACACTTAACTATGCAGTTCTTTAATGATGGGCTCCCGGAAAAGGAGGTGCACCTTGGTGATATGGGTAGTTCAATCATTCGTTTTAAGATCATCTTATCCGAGGCCTCAGAGTCCTGGGACGTTACAATATGTTTCAAACCCCTTAGGTGAAGGACTTGGTGGACCTGAGATGATGACATGGACTCGATTAGTGAATGCTAACTCTTGGGAGATAGACTTGAGATAGTTTGGACTTACCTCTTCTTAGATTTGGGAGTTCTTTCTTTAGTGTGAGTCATTTAATGGGATATTTTATGTATCTCTTAATGTTAAAAATAGTCATTACCTTTACTTATGCTGCTTTACTTTGTTCTTGAATACTATTATTTTGAGAAATGAAAAATAAACATATTCTAACATACTTATTAGTGTGCTTGGATTAGATGGATTTATTCCTGATATTAAGTAGGGAGTGGATCCCCTATTGGGTATCACTCCTTACAAGATGGCATCAGAGCCATGGTGGTCAAATTTTGACAATTTCAATTTTATCTCCCCCGTTAGAACCCTTACCTAAGTGAAACCCATGACTAGGTGTTTTACCCTAGAAATATCTATGTCAATCATGTGATAATGAGAGAAAGATCTGGAATCTTATGAGGTGTAGATAAGGATTACTTTGAATAAACCTTAAGGTGATGAAACTCATAAGCTCATACCCAATAATTTAGGATTCATTCTGATATATCTCCTTGGAATCTATGAGGAATCACATTAGGGTATAATTAAGGGTTGAGGATGATGAGCAGTGTAGTATGGTGAGGTCGTTAGTGGGAAACAAATTGACTTGGTTTTAACATTTATTTTAAACCCTATCTTGAGTTTTATATCATGATGTTTTGCCATCAAATTTTTTTTTACAATACTATTTGTTAAAAAATGTATTGTGGATTTTATCGATGGTTTTTGAGCTAAAGCATAAATACAAAATACACACAGTTTGGACTAGAAACCCTAGAATAAGTTGGGAGTAGAAAACTCAATCCCTAGTTATGAATAGGAAGTATTTACTAGGATGATATGGCTTGTGCTAAAGGTTTAGTGGACATACCCTCTTTACTCTGTTAGTTTGTGGTTAGTGGTATGCAGTCGATTTTAGATGCTACAGAAAACATTAGGGTTGCTAGGTTAGAACCCCAAGGACATAAAACTCATCTTAAAGTTTTTATGACATTTTTCTTTAAGGTATGACTTATGTATATCATAAGTACACACTTATATTAATCTATAACCCTTATACCTTTAAGAGTTGATAGTTTGACTTATTTGGTCAAACTTTTAAGGGGTTGCTTCATGTAACCTATAGACTATAGATTAGTAGTTCATCTTTAAAGATTGTTTGAATGGATACATTTAGTTTCTCTTTAGTAATTTCATGTACTATGTCAGACAGATATAAACTACCACAAACTCTACTATGTTGATCCCATTCCTACTAAATGACTAAATAAAGTATTATGTATTAATTTTCACTTATAAAATTATTAAAGGATCCATTTTGTTTGCACCTTTTACAAGGTTCCTATAAAATTAATAAACCCATGTTAAGTACTAAAGGATGTGAAACTAGATGAATGTGTAACCTTAATCCACATGGTCATAATAGTTTGAAGTGAAAGGGAATTAGGTATACGCTAAAATCCTCATATGTGTATGATTTTTTTGGTTATATAATTCAATGGGTTGCATAAAATACACTATGATGGTCAAATATGATCCCTGAAATGGGCTTCTTAACTAACTGCTAATTTCATGTCTTAACCGTAATATGCTAACAAATATTCTAACGACATAGTTATGAGACATAAAATAATAGATTTAACTTGATAATTTTTTTTCCTTTACTCAAGTTAAGTGGTAATCCTAAATAAATGAATAATATATATATATTATTAATGACATATTTTGATGTGCCAACACACTTAATCTAAAAGAAATGATGAAACAACAATGATGATGAATTAAGCATCACAAAATATGAAACCCAAATAAGTAAGAACATGTTGAGAGAACCCTAGAATTTGGTTTTACTCTTTTAGTTAACTTTTAGTGAGAAGAAATTATTGGATAAAACATGATGGGACTAACATAGTTACAAACGTGTCAATGAGTATCTTTACATGCAAAGGTTAGGTTCGTTAGATTTTGGAGACAAAATAATATTTAAGGGATGGAGTGTTGTAACATACTAAAACTTAAGAATAATTCTTAATCTTGACTTTGTTATACCTTTTAATTTCAGTATTAATTCTAATCATTTTATCCTTGAATTTTATGGTAAACGGGTACATTGGTGCTTATAGACATAATGTTTATGCTACATGCTCTTTCCTAGGTGGATTTTGTGTAATTGGATCATTCAGGATTTTATTCAGGGGTTATAATGCTAATTAACATTTAATATATTCCACTTTTAAATAAGGACTCTATAACCTTCCTAGATTTATATGAAAATAAAAATTAATGGAAATATAACCCAAATTCTTAAACAAATAATAGTAATATTAATTATACAATTGAGGCACAAATAGTAAATGTAATTGATTATGCGATATCAAAAGTGGGTAGTAGAAAGAGAATTTCATTTTCCTCCTTAGAATATACCTATAAAGGATGGTATTCACAAATTGTAAGCAATTAGCATAATCTGGAAAATTATGTTATTTTTATCTTAAGGAAAATGAGAATAAATAGATTTAAGGATAACTGGAGTAAGAGTGAGGAATTTAAGGAAACATAAGACAATATATACTACTATGAGTGGATAATCTCTAGATAATCCTATATACCAAATATAAAACTCAATATGTATTATAAACACTTCTAGTCAAACAATGCCAAAATATTGTTTTGTAACATATAAATCACCAAAATGCCTCAAAACCAAACACGAATGCTAATTTCATGTTTCTTTTGAATTAATTTATCTAGCTGAAAATTTATGCTTGAATCGTCCAATATTAGTTTCCACGAACAAATTATCAACAGGGAGATAATAAGATAATTCTAAAAGGGATCAAATAAATAAATGACTTGTTAACTTCCTTAAAAGTGAAAACAAAGGTCATATTCAGATTCTACAAGCTGAAATCAACTTAATTGTAGAATTTCCTATTATGAATAACCTAGTTATCCCAATTTAACTAGAGAGTAATACCCTTGAATATACATTTCTATTATTAATCATAATGTGATCCATTTATTCAGATCTAATAATTTATGATTTTGGGAGAAGTCTCAGAAAGATAATATAAATTATGGTTTGCAATCCATGTTTTATTTTCCATCTGATGATATAGCTTTCATCACATAATTCTAATATATTAAATATGTGATTTTTTAGGATTTATATAATTGGATACAATTCTAAACCTCATTCCAATAATTTATAAGTCAAAAAAAATTAATTAAAATATGATGGGAACTCAAAAAAATGTATCTACAAGATGGTGTGGTTTTGATAACCTAAATCAATAAAATTAAAAAGACAATTTTTTTTGTCGTCAAAAATTGTCTTGCTTTTTTGTAATTTTCTTTTGAAAGGGGTTACAAAACTTGGTAAAAAATATTTACAAGAAAAACTCTTTCTCTATCTATACAAGAGTTCTCTACCTATAGAGCTTGAACCCAAAAACAAATATTTCCTCTTTCTATATAGGAGATCATAAGCCTAATTAGGAACAAAAACAAACTCCCACTTCAGAACAGAAAGGATCGATAAAACTATACACTCGGATACCCTTCATAAGAAAAAAAACATACCCAACAAGAGTCACTTCAAATGCAGAAGATATAGATTCACCAGAATAGGCCAAAAATTAAAATAAAAGAACTCAAGCCTTTCTTTAACAAAGAACACAAATCCATCTCAACATCTTTAGAGAATGTAGAAAACCAGAATAGAACTGCATCTTCAGGTCAGAATGCACATTAACTTCCTCAACCAATAAAACTTAATAAATCTATAGAATACACAAAAACAAGATAACTACAAGTCCCTTCCATCTATAGGAAACCAATAAGATAACCAACCAAGAAATCTTCATATCAAGAGGAATAAATATTATAATCAAGGAAGATAAGCTTCCAAATGACATCCACATTCTTACTTAGATTATGATGCACTATTTTGTTCCTCTCAAGACGACCATGATACAATATCAGAGGATAGGTAATCCCAACATTTGAACCTTTAAAAATAAAAATATTACTCCAAATAGTGGGGTTCATGGATTTAATAAAAAGTTAACTCTAGTTTCAATATAAGTACATAATAGGTGCTTTGAAGACCCTGCTTGGACCTAGGGTTGACCTTGGACATGTTGGGTTTTAGGGAAGGCAGAGAAGGCAGCGGAAACAAAAATGTTCTCCTCCCAAACCCAGAACAAGGAAACATGTCAATGTCTATACAATAGGAAAGGGATGGTTTGTGGAATCATACCTTGTCCCAAGGCTTGCTCGGCGACAATACCTCACAGCTTGCGCGGTCTTCACCTCTGGTCTTGGATGGTGTCTGTGCAGCTCCTGGTCGCACCGGGACTGACAACTCCTGGTCTCACTGGGACTGTCAGAATTGACAGCTGTCCTCCGAGTGGCAGAAATCTCCCGCTTCTAAAGTAGTCCACATGGACCACCTGGAACTCCAATCTCCTTGTCTCACAAGGAATTGGAAGGAGTCGTACCCTCCTGTTAGCGTACTAGTCACTGACACACTCTCCTTCCACCAATTGCTTTCTACAATTGTCTTTCCCTTGTTGTGCCTCCCTTATCGGGTAGCACTTGCTCGGGCTCTCTCAGTTATCAAAACCAGAGAGAACGACAACTTTACAGAGCAACTGGTTGCACTGTGGTGTTCTTTGAGAATCCCCCAATACCCCTATATATAGGAGGGTCATGGGACAGGGTTCTCTATCCCGGGCAATGCGGGACTAAAGAAGGAGTAGAAGGGTTCGAGATTTTCCACAAAAACAACCAACTACGCAACCTGAATTGATTGTTTCATTTTTGAAATGGTCGGTTGGGGACCTGAGCCGGTCAGTTGACACCTCAACCGATTGGTTGGGACCCATGAAATGGTCGGTTCACTTCTGAATCGGTCGGTTCGTGGTCCTGATCAGTTTCCGATTGACTTTTCTTTTTTTGTTTCTAATTGGTACCAAATACCAATCCTTGTTCCAATCAAATTGGGCAAGTGAAACAAAAGGAAATTTCTCACCAATCCTACTTTCCCAACTTGCTCGGTTGCATCATTTGAACCGATCATTTCAACACTTGAAGCAATCATTTCAACCTTTCCATGAGTCGATCGACTCACCACCTGAGCCGATCGGTTCACCAAGCTCCGCCGATCAGTTCATCACATGAGCCGATCGGTTGGGAGTGAAGATTGTGTAGAAATAATCAATTGCAGTTTCAATCAATCTGATACTCTAATCAATCAGTCCAACACCTTAAACATTATGATACTAAGCTATCAATTGATTGAGCGTTTAATTCAACTACTAAACTCCTTTAGTAATCAATATAAACATTGTTTGTGGACAAAACTCCTCTTCCAGATTAAATCCTATGTGTGTGACCCTACAGGTCCATTTCGTGTTGGCAGTGAAAGTCCATAACACTTATGACTTCACAAGCAAAGAGTGGTGCCTAGTCACACATCAGTGCTACCGAAGTGAAATAGAAAGTTGGAGAACAACTTTCAATCCTACAATCCGTGAATGGTGTTATAGTGAATGTATAATTCCTTTGTCACTGATATCCTGAATGAACTCGTGGCATGGAACAGTCATCCTGTCAACATTCATTCACTTTCTTGATCTCAGAGTAGATTGGAATAGATATGTATGACATCAATATCACATCCTGATTCACACATGCTTGCACACCTTTCTCAATCCTACTCATAAAGTGGCCATGGATATCAAACTCCCTCAGGAGGGACAAACCCCATATCTATCACTCACCCCTCGAAAGCCCCATGTGTCAAAGACACCCAATCATCACCTTTATAACAACCCATGTTTCAGGACTGCGCTTGATGATGTCAAAGTGTGCCCAATGACATGTGTTGAGTGTAGTGATTTCAGGTCAAAGAATCACACTCACCACCATCACTATGAGTACTGACTGTGACTACCATGTCATGGTTCCATGTGTCAAACTCATGGTGGGTCTGTCCGGTACACTTGTTCTCTAACAAGTACCTATGTGTTTGGTTTGATATCTCTATATCATGACTAATGAGACTCTGTCATCAACCAACACCACAATCTAGTCTTGTGTGTCATTGCTGTCTATCTACCTTCCACATTGACATCTGACTAGGGACATAATGAGAATGTACAAACTCTTAGCATCCGTATGATCTCATCGTTCAGGTCCCGAACCTGAAGGCATACATCATTGAGTACTGTCATTCTCTAGACATTCAATCTGTTCTATCACTATCTCATATGATTGAACCAGAAAGAATTGGAAGCTTTCCTTTGATGTTTATCAAATCAATCTTAATGTATCCCACCAATCATCCCATGATTGGCTCTCAGGGCATACATACCAACAGACTCCCACTTGCACTGTGAGCCAATCACCCTTGATTCATATTCATAGTGATCTTCAAACATGTCCCACATGTTACTCTGCTCTAGTGCGATCATAGTGAGTAATGGCAACACCTTACCAAAGTCAGTATAAATTGCATGTCTCTCATCTCTTCGTTGTACGTCACACGTATGAGATGGAGTTTCCATAATATGTGATCTAGTATTCCTTTGCTAACCTTTAGCCACATTGCATGATCAAGGATTCCATACTTGTCATCAATGAGCGGAATATCTATAAGTTCATCTCATGAACTTCCAGATCCATATAGTATCCACTGTTGTTCTCTAACACATAGATACTCGGCATTACCTTTTAAATGGTTTTATTGGAACATTTCCAATTATCAACAAACTTTCACTTTTATATATCATATATATAATTTGCGATTAATTTTTGGTCCCTTTTCCGGAAGTTCGCATCGATGTAATTCTTTACATCGAACTCTTCCTTATCTCCATAGAACTAGTACTTATCAAGTTCTCATGGTACTCCAGTAACTCTTACTGGAAGTAGACGGATATCCACTCGTCATGTCTCACATACGAGTTATCAGGATGAGCACATCATATTGCATGTCCTACATACAAGATGATGGATGCATTTTGTTCTTGCCATGCAAGATAATGGGATGATTACATACATGATAGATCCACATCTATTCTGAGTGTTCCCATTCTTCATAGGATTTGGACACTTGGCATTGGGATATTAACTCCATGTAACATGGACAAGTTTTCTCCCACTGAATTTGTGCATATTGAACACTTCAGTACAGATTACCAATGTATGTTTTCTCCTTTCAGGTCAAGAGGTTTTTGAGAACTATCTCTATAGATCTCTATTCCTATAACATAGGAAACATCTCTATCTTCCTTAAAGATAATTTCCACTTTTGGATTTCCATTCTAGAACATTTCCATTTCACATCAACATGTGGAATGTGAACACGCTCCTACTAAATCACTAATCCCTTATTTATCTTTGACATATCAGTCAAATCCTTTGACTATATCATCAAAGTAAAGATCCAATTCTAAGTTGCTTGTACTCAATCAATCACATTGATTAGTCCATTGTAACTTATAGACTTCATTTGCATTAGTGGATTCATAAACCTGATAGGTTGTGTCATGTACACATCCTTGTTTTATTCCTCATAGGAATGCAGTTTTAGTATCCATATGCCAAATGTCTTAGTCATTAAGTTGCAATCAACAAGCATCATCCTTCTCAAAATTTTATCCATGTGTCTTAACACTTAAGATTCATTTGCACTTATGGATTTCATCCAATGGGTACTACCATCAAGGTCATACCTTATGGTTCACATGTATGTCATTTAGGATGAAATGGTCATAAACCGTAACTCAAAATTCGGTTCCTCATATTCATCTAGATAGTAGACGCATCACATGAACAACTCATCACATAGATGATTGAGGTGTAAGGATATAAGAATTCACAACCCTTGTGATTCTTAATTTCTTTTATTAGTGAGGGGTATTCTTTTATTAAGAAGAATTCAGTTATTTGATAATCATTCTCTAACTCCTTAGAGTATGATTCCTTCTTGATTTAGACATCACCATGCCTTAATCATGAGTTCACTATGATATACTATCATAATCACTCATAAGGATCTCAAACATTTGGTCCAAGTATTTCATTCATTGATCTCATAAAGAAAATAACACTCTACCAAATTTGTACTTCATCTATGATATTCTTGAACACTTCAAGATACTCATATTGGTATTTCTCTAAACACCATTTGAAGTATTAGCACTCATTCCAATAGGTATGTAAATACATCACATGTATTATACCAAATAGGATAATCATTCTCTCACTACCATTAGTGAAGATTGATTAATCATGTCCAAGATATTCATGTCTCTTACTAGTTCTCTAACCAAAAGAGTCTAGATTTATCCATCACTGGGCACTAGAAATGAATTTCTCATGATTGATGCTAATTTGATTGTTTGAGTTATGTATAACTTTTAGGTATCATTTTATCTTATGCATATAAAATACCATAAGATAAATAAGGCATTGCCACAAAGATCATATCTTTATAAATTGAAACATCTCTTTATTGATTGCCATCATTGTCATACAATATGCAAAAAATAAAGTGTTTCTATCTATTAGCAAATATGAAATAGCAGTTCTCAACTCTATTTCATGCCCTTTAGGCTGAAATAAACTGAAAGGTACTCCTATCTATGGCAGCAACACTTGCTCCAATGATGGGTACTCCTTTATTGGTCCTTTCACAAAGGCCATCACTTCTTTGTGGATATTGCATATCATATATGACATATCCATATCTTGGTATCATATTCCTCAGATCAAGAAGCGGTTCATTTCATGATATCTTAGGTGGAGATCTCCATACCCTCCTTGATCTTCTTTTTTTCTTCCAGTTATAGAAGGCAATTCCCTCATACACCCTTTCCCCATGTGCCTTGAGGTTGAAGACGGCTTGGGCTGCTGGATAGCATCAGAACACTTCTTTGCTTTGCCCTTGCCCTTGCCCTTAAGACTTACCTTTCATTGATCTCATCAAAGATTAGGGTTAGTCTTTCTTCATATTTGCCTCAATATGTCCAACAACTTTGTCAACCTTGTCAAAGTTGTTCATGTTGTAGTTTATCATGAACTGTATGATTCTCACAACATTTGCAGTATCATACCAATAGCCAACTCTTGGCTCAGAGGGAATCCTTCTTAGTCAGGTCTTTCCTCATACCCAATCATATTGAGTGTGTGAATACCTTACTGGATCTCCTTCTGCCATGACATACTAGGACAATGTCTTGGAGACATCATATGTCTCATGTTGTCTCTGCAACTCATAGTTCAGAGAACACAACATCAGGCACTCCTCATCAATGTCTTCCTCGGTAAGCTTCCATAAGCATACTTTCAGCCATTGGTGTGGTGGGATCGAGTTCGTCTGGTTCTGGTATAACTAGGACTTAGAGCTTTCGCTCTTTGATTGAGAACACTTCTCGTCGTCCTAACCAATCGTGGAATTATTCCCATTTAATATGTTGGTCTCAAGGACTGATCGCAAATAAAATGATTATTGTTGATTAACCATTTATTATACAAAAGGAAATATATGCAATTTTAGTCCAAAAACTCATTTCTGACTTATTTTATTGATTTGAAAAGATGATGATATATTTAGGCCTTTAATTAATTATCGCTCCCACTATTTTAGTTCAAATTGATAGCCCTCACCATCAATTTGGAATATTGCAGTGTACAACCTTCTAGTGGGCAAGATCCCACAAGCTAGGGTTGTCACCCACAACTTAGATCTCTCAGGTAGGCAACTTTTTCCAATGGCATCATATGTAACTATTGATAAGATGTCATATGCAACTCCTTGACATGATCATCTCCATGCCTCAAGGTGCTAGATCCCATATAGGTCACCTTGTCAAGTTCGACCCAAAGCAAACACGATGAATATGCACCCTGCTAGGGCAGACCCACATATCCATCCTTCATGCTTCCATGAGGTAGACGGTGCACCACGCTAAGGCATGCCCACACTTGGTCGATCAAGCTTTTCACGTGTGTCGCATTTGGAAGGCAACTAAAACTTAATATTTAATTAGGTATTTGGTTTTATATACATATACATATCCAATCACCACAATATATAGTACATATCATATACATGCTATATCCCACGGAAAACATGTGAAATGATAAAAGCGATGATTATGGCCATCCTAATTTGATTCCTCGAGCCAAGAGGAATCACAGTCATCTAGGTCTACATCACATGCAACTTGTACGAGATGAACTCTGTGCTTTGCCTTTCTGGGTTTGATTAACTCATCACATGACTGATCGGCTTGCCATCAGGCCGGTTGGCTGGGTGCCACCATCCGATCGGTTGGCTCCTCCAACCGATCGGTTCGCCTGGTCATTGTGTATCATGGTCGCCACCTGCTCGTCTCTCTCCTCAAACTGGTCATCAACTGATCGGCTCACTCCTTGAATCAATCGTTTCGAACGTCAACCGATCGGTTCACGCCTTGAACCGATCGTCTCAGCTGTCGTCAGGATGTCCTCCGTTCTTTGACATAACATGAAATAAAATTCTATCCTATTTTACATTGTAAAAAGAGAAACCTTGAGTTATTCGAGGGGAGAAAAGGTAGGAAAGAAATCTCGAATTATTTCGAGTTACATCGGGAATAGGAGAAGGACGATCGATGCGCAAACTGAGATGCAAGCAACCACATACAACCATACACAGATAGGGTTTATTGGCCATAACCACGCTATACATCCACCACAAAACTCATTGAAGGGTGACGCGTATCGAGTGCATTCATAATACATATCATATATATGTAAATTGGGATTTTCGGATTTAGGATTGGACATGCCTAAAGCCAATTTTATTCGCATCGTATGTAATAATAAAGGCGACAAACCAAAATTGATCATATCGATAATCCTAAAGTATAGAGCAGTTGATGTGGCTCTGATACCACTGTTGTTTGTTGTCATTTATGATTTGCAATCCATGTTTTATTTTCCATCTGATGATATAGCTTTCATCACATAATTCTAATATATGAAATATGTGATTTTTTAAGATTTATATAATTGGATACAATTCTAAAACTCATTCCAATAATTTATAAGTCAAAAACATTAATTAAAATATGATGGGAACTCAGAAAAATGTATCTACAAGATGGTGTGGTTTTGATAACCTAAATCAATAAAATTAAAAAGACAATTTTTTTTGTCGTCAAAAATTGTCTTTCTTTTTTGTAATTTTCTTTTGAAAGGGGTTACAAAACTTGGTAAAAAATATTTACAAGAAAAACTCTTTCTCTATCTATACAAGAGTTCTCTGCCTATAGAGCTTGAACCCAAAAACAAATATTTCCTCTTTCTATATAGGAGATCATAAGCCTAATTAGGAACAAAAACAAACTCCCACTTCAGAGCAGAATGGATCGATAAAACTATACACTCGGATACCCTTCAGAAGAAAAACAACATACCCAACAAGAGTCACTTCAAATGCAGAACAGTTAGATTCACCAGAATAGGCCAAAAATTAAAATAAAAGAACTCAAGCCTTTCATTAACAAAGAACACAAATCCATCTCAACAACTTTAGAGAATGTAGAAAACCATAACATAACTGCATCTTCAGGTCAGAATACACATTACCTTTCTCAACCAACAAAACTTGATAAATCTATAGAATACACAAAAACAAGATAACTACAAGTCCCTTCCATCTATAGGAAACCAATAAGATAACCCACCAAGAAATCTTCATATCAAGAGGAACAAATATTATAATCAAAGCAGATAAGCTTCCAAATGACATCCACGTTCTTACTTAGATTATGATGCACTATTTTGTTCCTCTCAAGATGACCATGACACAATATCAGAGGATAGGTAATCCCAACATTTAAACCTTTAAAAATAAAACTATTACTCCAATCAGTGGGGTTCATGGATTTAATAAAAAGTTAACTCTAGTTTCATATAAGTAGGTAATAGGTTCTTTAAAGACCCTGCTTGGACCTAGGGTTGACCTTGGACATGCATAGACTTGATATGTGGTAAGTTGCATGTCATAATTCTCGTTGAGAAATTAATCTAAATTTTCTCTCTCTTGATGTATGTTGCATCTCTTACTCATTATATTGTGAAATCACCTACATTTCTTTCTCTTGGTCATTTGGACATGTTATCCTATACACCTATCTCTACTTTGAGATGTAGACTCATATGAGTCATTGTATACCTATGTTGATCTTTTGATCTTATTATTTTGCTGGATATACTCATTGGAACCCTAATTTGAGTACTTAAACTAAATGATACATAACTTTAATGTGTTGTACTTTTATGACCTCATATTGCACCTTACTTATGGATATAGTTGGATATTTATTATTGAGTCCTCTGAACACATTTGGTATCAGTTGGATGTTCACATCCCTTTATTGATATTGACTAAACTTATTGTTACCTCTAAATTACTTGCATGTACAATAGACTAAGCTTATTTATATTAGCGGGTAGCTATGTACCACCATAACATTTACACATGTGTATTATATTCTGAGTGTGTGTATCCACTTATATATATATATATATTTATTTATTTATTTATATATACATATATATATAATACATATATATGGGAGTTTATTCATTGCCCATGTGGGTATCTCAATTCTATTACCCGTGCTTTGAGAACACGGTGACATTAGTTGTAATTAATGCAATATCAGTAGTGGGTCACCGTCTCTTGTGTCTGCACTTCCATAGTACCGGTTCATCCAATCTCCCAAATCTCCTTCTTGATAGACAACCGGCCATCTCCTACTTTATCTAGTAACAGTCCACTACCGAATTTCCATCCCCACGAGTTTTGATTCTTCAACTCCAGCCTTTCCCAAAATTAGCATACATGGTGTGGCCATACCCGTCGCTATCTCCATACTCCTAATGAAGGCATTTGCTTGCCGCCGACTACGCAAGCCAGATCAATGTCACTACCAATGAGTTTTGGGCAGACACCAAGATCCAGATTTTACAGGCCACTACCATGGCAAACTTTTAATTGTCATGTTCATCAATTTTGGCCAGAGTCTGGTAGAGCATGCCAATTTTTCTCCCAGTGATTGACACCTCCCAGATTCCAGCATGCTCCCTTATCATTCGATCAAGGAGAACATATTCATATCCCAAGTGGCGTATGCTTCCACTGACACCATGGATGGTGGCACTATCTCCCTCATCTGTTTCCTCTTGTTTGGCATCTCTGTCGGCATCCACCCACTAACGACCTTGGAAAAAAACATTATCTCATCCTACTCTCTCATTCCTCTCTCTACAGTCCCTCCTAACCATCAATGCCTCATCATTGACTGGCAATGGGGGGTTGGCACTATCCGATGGTATTGGGACTGGAGTGTCTATTGGCTGAAGTCTTAAAAGTTGTAGTTTGTTTGTAAGGAAGATGGACATGGACAATGAGGCAGTGCATCAATGAGGTATGAACATAAGGGAGATGGAAATATTTCAGGACTGTCAATGGCGTAAGGCCAAGGAAATGAGGTGGAATAGCCAAAAAAATCAAAGAGGTGTAGGCAAGGGAAATAGAGTCGGTGTTAGAGGACTGGAAATGGTGTGTGAGATTGGCAAGAGCTAGATCATGTGTTTTAATGGCTCGATTGGAGCATTAAATAATTACATTTCATGCCTTCTCTTCATTTTTATTCTTTGAATGATCAATGGCAGTATCTACATATAGTTTGGAGGTTCAATGCTTGTCATAGTTGTTTATGTTTCAGTACTTGTTCGACGCTCCTCCACCATGTATTCTAGCATTCTACCTTATTTCTAGTTAAACTCATATTAGGTGTTTGTTAGTATGTCGAAGAGAACTTCTTTCTTATAGTTTCCATTCTGCATTGATTTGTTTACCTGCAATTTAGTGTATGTCAATGGTGTGTCTCTTTGAACTTGTGTCTGCTTTTTCTACTGACGTAGTAGTAGTCAGTGTGGGGAATAGTGAGTGAATGATGCCAACTATTGCTTCTTCGTGAACGGTGAGGGAGGTGTGCGTCGACTCCTTTCAATCAGTGCTAGAGCCAAGAGGGACTGTATAGTGAGGAGTCTCCAGGTTAATGTCGTGGGCTCCTTATAGTGTAATGTTAAATTTTCAACCAATTTATGTGTAATGATGGTTTTAAACAAAAAATTTTTGTTTACCTTTTTAAGATATTGTTTATGTGGGCATATTAACATATTTAGTGTCCGATAGTAACTTTTTGTGTCTCAATGTTACTTTTCGTGTCAAATAGTTACTTTTTTTACAATATAGTTACTTTTTGTGTCCTGATATTACTTTCAGTGTCAGATAATTACTTATTATATCATAATGTTACTTTTAATTTTGGATAGTTACTTTCCACATGATATAATTACTTTTTGTGTCTTAGTGTTACTTTTAGCATCAGATAGTTACTTTTTGTGTCTTAGCGTTACTTTCAGTGTCGGATAGTTGCTTTTTATTACTTTTAATTATTTCTTTTACTTTGACGATTCAATGTTACTTTTTGTTTCAAATGTTTGCTTTTCATACAGTATATTTACTTTATGTGTCACATAGTTACTTTTTGGTAAAGTTTGACTATTAAAAAAATTTAACTGTATTCATTCAAAAAATCCAACCATACTACAACATGGAGAACACAATTGTGGTGAAGGAAAATAAGAATACGGTATTAACAATTGTACATCAATGAATGCACTGACTGAGAAGTAGTAAATTAGTCATGTGTTTCATAGAAAAGTTACACAATGTGTTATTCGCACATGATCAACCAATGGACAATTTAAGTGAATGGTTACAGTACTATCCAAATTCATCTAAAGATCAGAAATGGAAACAATTATGAGCCCTCCACCTATCGACCATCAAGTAAGAATCTTTACTTATCAATAATGCATAACACTATCAAACAACCAACATAAGACCTTCAAGGATAGCTTGATGAGTGAATAACAATTTCCAATCATGAAGTAGATGCAGTAGGGGCACATAAAACTCAGTAGTGTCCTCTAAATAGAAAGTACATATGACATCTTGTTCAAAAATATAAAACTAGCCAAATATAAAACCCTATTCAAATACAAAAACCACAAGTGAAAAACTCAACAACATCTGCTCAAGATCTTGATATGGACAGTTGATTATCTCCCAGATGCTCTATCTGAGTAGTGTGGAATAGAAGGGCCAAGCGTTGAGAAAGATCAATCATAGTATGGATGGCCAGAGGATGTTGTGACCGGCCTGGGACCACACGAGGGGGCAACATTTGTTGGTTGGTGATTGTGAAATAGAAGGTACAATAGTTGAGGAAGGTCCAAGACCTGTATATGGGAGGGGCGCCGATAGACATGTACATGATGAAGTATATGAGGTATAGCACCATGGAGAGGGTTCTGAAACACTATAACTGGTAACTGGGAACTCAGATGAAGAATAGGCGGTGATCATCAGGCACCAATAGGAAAGATCCTATTGTGACATCTGGTCAAACACATAATAGGCATCTAAGGCACACCCGAGCTAGTGTTCCTTAGCAGATCATTGATGAGTTGGATTAGGACTGGTAGAATACCCAATCCAACTCTCTGCCAGTGTCCCTGTACCAAGCAAACACCAATGACTTTTGTTGTTTCTTGTTGTAGTCTACAACCTCTAGCACTCCATGCGTTCCATTGCTTCTGTATCCAGTTCCATGTGCAGAAGTGGGTAAAGGAGTAATCTAGATGTAGTAGCAGCTCATGCAGGCTGCAATCAGGAAGAAGGCAGATGGCCATCTCATCCCTTTGTCGTCGTCATCCATCGACTCCTAGTGCCGTGAAAACATCTCGACCTTCTCCTCTAGGGCCGACTAGGTCACTTTCCTCTATTCCCTATGGGACCTACGTCCCTCATTTGAGGCTATCCTCCAAGATCTCCGCCTGAATGTCGTCATAGCCGATAGATTGTTTCTCTAGGCTAACGCTCTTTGTTCTCAATTCGAGATCCCCTGTCTGGTGTTCCATGGAACAAGCACCTTCGCAAGTTGTTCCCTGGCGAGCATATTTCATGGGAAATTCCATGAAGAATCTCTTGATGGCTTTCGGTCGACGCTGCCTGACATCACCAGAAGCGGAGGCAGAGAAATCAATCTGACATGGAGGATTTATAATTTTGCCACCGTACGATCTGAATGGATAGCATTGTTGAAGTACTCGAGTGGGTATTAAAAACATACCCTATATGTGTGTGTGCGTTTGTGTGTGTATATAAAGGGTATGTGTATTATGCCCACGGTGTGCATTTTCCATCCAATACTTTTAAGCTTGAGATCTTATGGATCTCATTCCTACTTAAATATACTTAGTATTATTTTTTACAAGCACTGTTGATAATTGTTTATGATTATGATATTTCACTATGAGGTTGTTAAAGTTATAAAACTATTTCATTAAATATATTCTTCATAATGTTCTCTTTGACATCCATTGGATGGTTTTTATCCCCCTTGACTTGGGAAGCCTTGAACAACTTTATTGATGCCCTTTTCCCTAATATTTGCTAAATCCATGTTTTATGCACATACCTTGATTGTTATGTTGACACATCCATTTTTGTATATCTTGCGGGATATGCTTCAAACACCTTAGGTAAAGGATATTGCAGACTTGACATGACAATTTGGAGGGGATTAGTGAAGGTGACTATTAGGAAATAGAATTGAGATAATTTGCACTTCCTTATGCTTATAATCTTGGATTTTTGGCTTTCATATGAGCCTCTTAACATGAGATTTTTATGTATCTCATAAAATTAAAAATAGTCATTATTTTACTTCCCCCACTATATTGTGGTCTTGAATACCATTATTTTAAGAAATGAAAATACATATATTCCAACATACTTATTAGTGTGCTTAGATTAGATGGGTTTATTCATAAAATTAAGTAGGGAGTTCATCCCCTCTTAGGTGTCACTCCTTACAAGATGGTATGAGAGAAATGGCAGTCAAATTTTGAGTACTTCAATATTATCTCCCTAGTTAGAACTCTTACCCTAAGTGGAAACCTAGATGAGGTGTTTACCCAAAAATGTATCTATGCCAATCATGTGATAATGTGAAAAAGACATGAAACCTTAGAGGAGCATATAAGGATTGTGTCGAGTTAGCCCTAAGGTGATGAAACTTGTTAGTTCATACCCAAAAATTTAGGACTAGTTGTGATATATCTCCTTGAATATATGACGAAATACTTTACGGTATAAATACGGATTGGGAATGATTGAGTAGTGGAGTATGGTGATTTCATTATGGTAAAAAAATTGTGACTTCGTTTGGTTATTGATTTTGGGACCTATCTTAAGTTTTATATTGTGAAATTGTTTAATCAAATTATCTTCCTTTCTGACACTATATGTAAAAAAATGGTTTCATGATTTTATTGATGGTTTTTTAGTTAACTCACAGAGAAGGAATACATGAAGTTTGGACAAGAAACCCTAGAACAAGTTGGAGTTCCAAACTCACACCCTAGTTATGAAAGGAAAGAATGACTAGGAAGATGTGTCTTGTGTTAAAGGTTTAGTACAATGACTAGGCAGATGCGTCATGTGTTAAAGATTTAGCGGACCTACTATCTTTACTTTGTTAGTTATGGTTAGTTCTTCCTAGTAGCTTTTAGATACGATTGAAAACATTAGGGTTGCTAGGTTAGAAGACATAAAACTCAACCATAAGTTGTACTGACCTTTTTCTTTGAGATATGACCTAAGTATATCATAAATACACACTTATGTTTTATCTATAACCCGTATACCTTCTAGAGTAGTTAGTTTGACTTAATAGGTCAAACCTTTAAGGGTTGGAGTCATGTATCCTATTAACTTTAGATTTTTAGTGCAACTTTAAAGGATTGTTTGAATAGATAGATTAATTAACTCTTTAGTACTCCGCCTACTATGTCATAGGATTATAAACTACCACCTGACCAAGAAAATGAATGAACTCTTCTATGTTGAGCCCATGCCTACTAACAGACTATTTAAAGTTTTCCATAAAAATTTTCACATATAAAAATATAGTGACCTTAAATAATGTGAAATAGTAATTAGAGTTGGGAAGTATTAAATGATCCATTTTGTTTCCAATTTTTACCAGATTTCTACAAAATGAATAAACCCATGTTAAATACAAAAAGATGTGAAACTTGATGAATGTGTAACATTTACCCACATGGTCCTAAGAAATCGAAATGCAAAGGATTTGGGTATACATATTATCCTCGTATGTGTGGCTAATGTGTACACCAAAACTCTTGGTAAATCATTCAATGGGTTACATATAGTACACTATGATGATAAAATATGATCACTAAAATGTGCTTGTTAACTAAATTCTAATTTGACATCTTAAACCTAACATTAAAAAAATTAGTATAACGACATAGCTGTGAGATACAAGATAACAGATTCCCCTTGATAAAATGTGTTCTTTTACTCAACTTAAATGATAATCCTATATATATATATATATATATATATATATATATATATATATATATACACCCTTGATGTTCCCACATATTAATCTAAAAATGAAAAAAATTGATGAAAAGACAATGGAGATGAATTTACCATCACATAATATGAAAAACTAATAAGTAGAACATGTAAAGAGAACCTTAGAATTTGGTTTAACTCTTTTAATCAACTTCTAATGAGAAGAAACTAGTAGAGACAAGATGCTTGTACTGACATAATGACTACTTGGTCAATAAGTTTCTTTGCACACTAAGTTTAGGTTGCTTAGATTTTGGTGATGAAATCCTCTTTACAGAACAGAGTGTTGTATTATACCAAAACCTAAGAATGAACCTTAACACAACCCTTCTAATAAGTTTTTTTTACGGATTGACTCTAATCCTTTTATCCATGTCTTGGATGGTAAAAGGGTACATCAGGTGCTTAAGACATAATTTTCATGCTAAATGTTCTTTTCTAAGTGGTCTTTATGTAATTTGATCATTTAGAATTTTAGTTATGGGTTAGGATGCAAAATAGTATATAATATATTCCACTTTTAAATAAGGACTCTATAACCTTGCTAGATTTAAAAGAGAACAAAAAAGAATGCAAACTATAACTAAAATTCATAAACATAAAATAGTTATATGAATCACAAACTTGATGCACAAGTTGTAAAAATATATGTTAGGAGATATAAAAAATGGGTAGTATAGAGATAATTTGAATTTCCTCCTCAGGGTATACCCATAAAGGACGATATTAATAAAGTTTAAGAAATTGATATAATTTGAAAATTGAGTTGTTTTAATCTTGAGGAATTGGGAATAAGTAGATTTAAGGATAATTGGAGTAAGAGTGAGGAATTCAAGGAACATATGATAGTATATACTTCTCTCATGAGTGGATATTTTCTAGATAATTCTATATACAGGATATATCAAACTTAATATGCTTTATAAAAACTTCTAGTCAAATAATGTCAAAATACTCTTTTATAATTCTTAAATCACTAAAAGTTCACAAAACAAAAACAAATGCTAATTTCGTATTTTTTATGAATCAATTAGTTTACCTGAAAAGTTAATCTTCAATTGGAAAATATTAGTTTCCATGAATAAATTATGAAAGTGATATATAATAAGATAATGCTAAAAGGGATCATATAAATTAAATGACCTATTAAAATTTCTTAAAAATGAAAACTAAGGTCATATCCAGATTCTACCAAAATTTCCTATTAATTGATTAACCCTAGTTATCTCAATTTAATTGGAGAGTGTAGCCTTTAAATATACATTCCTATTATTAAGTACAATGTGTTTATTTGTATATATCCCATAATTTCTTCTTTTTGGTAAAATTATTCACTATCATGCCTCCCCATAACTTTACCCTTTGAGGACACTCTCTGTCTTCCATTGAATTACAATTGTGATGAGGAACAATATCCTTCTACCTTGGTCAGAAGATGGAAACCATGTGGACAATGTCTCACTTTTTCTTAATGACTTCTCTCCCACTCTGTCTGTTCTATGTTTTTTCTTTCTGCCATAATAGAATCACAGTGTGATTGTAAGCATCTTGATGCATGGATCGTCATGTGTTCATGGTCTATATAAGCCTAATCAACCTTGCCTATTTCTCCAGTAAATCTATTCTTTGTCCTTGCCACACAAGTTGTAGAACTATCCTCCTCCAACCATCTCATAAGATCCCAAACATCCATATTCCTTTATTGTATCTAAGAACCAACCTTTTGACATCTAGTTTTGATAATAGAGGCTTGGGTAAGAGCCAATGTTATCTTCAACCTTGGATGGGTTGTTTGAGGGTAACTCTTCTTGAAATTCCTTCTATTTATACCATCATGTCACCTATTATACTCATCTATGACATTCCATGCCCCTTTTTCCATGGTTCCTCCCCCAAACTAAGTTTCTCTATGGACTTCTGAATAGTTGTGGAGGGAGATCTCTCATGCTCAACTCACCTGATTTAGAGATTGGTTTTCTTGGTATCTTTTACCTAAGGTGTTAGACACAGCAGATCGAGGCTTTTTTATATGCTTCTCCAATTTCGTGTTTTACTTCCACTCCTCTTGCCTCTAATGAATATAACACTTTCTTAGGTGCACTATTTCTTTCAATCCTTGTCAGATTTGTCTTCATCACAATGATCTAGCAAGGCCAGTGGATGTATCCGTAGGGGTCAATGAAATCCAGAGCTAGAGAGTTGCTTCCTCCATCATCAAGATTTGGGTACCTACATCTTTGTGAGAGAAGGGAACAATGTGAAGGAAGAATCCTCCTCAAGTTCCCAAACTCACCCCCTTCACACCCAGGGACATTTCTAAGTTCCTCATAAGGGCAACAACATACTTATTCATTGCATTTTGTTTAAGTCGACTGGATTAAGGCACACAATATTGACTAAATTTCCTTTGTCATGCGCTATGGTTGAAAAACCACATGTGATTATCTTTAGAAATTAGAAAAAAAATATTAGTATAAAATTTAGAAAAAAAATAAAATATTCTTTGAAATCAGGGTTTTGTTCTCCATCTAATAGCATTGATTTTATTACATAATTCCATATTAAATATGTGATTTTTAAGGACTTTTCTAATGAAATATAATTAAGTAATTCATATTTAATCATTTATAAGTTAGAAAAGTAAAGTAACATATGATGTGAAATAAGAAAGATTTATTGTACAAGATGGTGTGGTTTTGATAACCTAATTCAATAAAAACAAAAAGACAATTTTTAAGATTTATGTATTTAATAAGAAGTTGAGTCTGAGTTCATATATGTATCTAATTGGTGTTTTGAAGACCCGGTCTTAGACCTAGGATTGACCTTAGGCATACATAGACTTGATATCTGGTATTTTGCAAGCCCTTAATCACATTTAACAATTAAAATAAATTTTCTCTCTCTTGATGTATGTTGCATCTCTTACTCATATTATTCAACAATCACCTACATGTCTCTTTCTCTTGATCCTTTGGGACATGTTATCCTATACACTGATCTTACTTTTGAGATGTGGACTCATATAAGTGATTGTCTACTTTTGTTGATCTTTTGATCTTATTATTTTCCCATGTATGCTCATTGGAAACCCTTATTTTAGTACTTGAATTGAATGATACATAAGTTCATGTGGTGAACTTTCTTGATCTCATGTTGCCCTTACTTGTGATATTGTTGGATATTTATGATTGGGTCCTTAAACCCCATTTGGTATCATCTTGATGTTCACATCCCTTTATTTAGATTAACTGAACTTATTCATGCCTCTACATTATGTGCATGTATAATAGACTAAGCTTATTTATACTAGTAGGTACCTCTTTACCACTGTAACATTTGAACATGTTTATTTTGTTCTAAGTGGCATTTTTCACTTGGATATATATAAAGTGCACGTGTATTTTTCCCAGGGTGTACATTTTCCACTGAATACTTGTATGCTTGAGATTTTATAGGTCTCAAACCTAGTCAAATAAATTTAGTTTGATTGTTTGACAAGTGTTATTGATAACTTGTTATCATTATGATATTTTATTATAAGATTGTTCAAGACAAGAAACCCTTTTGTTGAATATATTCTTCATAATATTCTCTTTGATATCCATTTGGATGTTCTTTTTCCCTCTTGACTTGGGAAGCCCTAAATTATTTTATTGATGTACTTTTCCTTGATATTGCTCAATCCATATTTTTATACACATATCAACATTGTTATGCTGACAAGATCCATTTATGTCTTCTCTTATGGGGTATGTTTTCAAGCACTTAGGTGAAGGACATGGTGGACCTTCTTTGATGACCTAGACTGGATTAGTGAAGCAGACTTTTGTGAGATAGACTTGAGATGATTTAGACCTCCCTCTATAGAGATCTTGGAGTTATTGCTTTCATGTTAGCCTCTTAATGGAAGATTTTTATATGTCTTTTAAAATTGAAAATGGTCATTACTTTTACTTCCAATGCTATACTTTGATCTTCAATATCATTATTTTTAGAAATGAAAAAATATACCAATTCTTCTATACTTATTAGTAATTTTAGATTAGAAGGTTTGATTCCTCAAGTTAAGTAGGAAGTGGATCCCCTGTCGAGTCTCACTCCTTATAGTAAGACTCTGGAAAAGTAAAATTTCCATGAAATTGAGGATTGAGGTGTGATTTATCCAATATGATATATATCAAAGAGTGAAACATCTATGATTTCTATCTGCCATTGTTGTAGAGAATACATATTACTTAAAATTGAATAATTCAATGTCAAATGTTGAGCGGCACCTGAATCCATGATCTAGTTTTTAGTGGATAATATTTAGTTGAAGAAGATGTATATGAAGTTGTTCCTATAATTAATGAAGATATGGAGGTGTAAACACTCACCATCTTCATGATTTGGTACAATATGGTTGTAATATTCGTAGATTTTCTTTGACACTCCCACTAGGTATTACAATGATGTTTGTTGTAGATGACACCATAAGACACTTGGTTCTTCACTTGTAGTCATGATAAATCTTTAGGTGAAACTTGAAGCATCCTATTACCAAATGGCCCATTTTGTTACAACATGTACAAAAAAACTGGTCATGAGATTTTGGCCTTGCAGTAAAAAATGTTGCAAGAGCGATGTCAGCACTAGATGTGACTACAGTTAGGTTGTGCATTGATGTTGTAGTCTTGACATGCAAAACACATGTCTCATCTGGCATATGTTCATGGATAATGGAAAGCTGATTAGGTGCGACAGACTATTATATGGTTTTGTTCATACATGACTAAATTTCAAGGAGTTTTATAGGTTTTTGTACATCAAGAACTTCTCATTGTGTGAAGTATATGTAGAGAAGACACGTTTATTAATGTTCCCTAGATGCAAAATGACACATATGTTAGAAAATTGTTCAAGAATGGATAGATGACCTTTTGTCTCCCATATCTCCTCCATCATAATATAGATTGTGAGCACCATTTTTGGTGAACTGGTTCACAAGGATGGCCCATATAGGTGGTGATGCACTCTTCAATGATTCTTCCGTGGAGGTTAATGTGAACATAGATGATGATGTAGGTAATTTTACATTTGTTATGGCTCTTTCACCCTATAGAACTAGTATTAATGACATCATCTTCTTTTTTTATAACCTCCTTTATCAGATAGAAGGTGTAGTGAAGGAGTTTTAGATAGATATAGGTGAAAGAAATTGTGATGACCGTGGATGTCATTGTGAATATTTTCTTGCCATGGTGGTATTAAGAAGATTCACAACTCATTATGTAGAGGAAGTTTCTTTTGAGTTGTTGGTCTCATTGTAAGACAATTGCACACAGAAGATTAATGGTGTCTAATGTGAGGAGAAGTGGGTTTTTCTGGCAGAAAAATAACGGTAACATGAAAAGTGGTGAAGGTTGAACAGTAGTAGAGGCAAAAGTAGAGGAACCAATGGGATGTTTGTGACGACCCAATTACAAATCAAGTCATCACCAGTAAAAACACAGAATTATCATAAACAACAGATTTAACAAAAACCACTAAAAATTTAAAACCATTTTTTTTGCACATAGGTCCATCTTCCAGAAAACTTTCACACAAAGAACCAAGGCCTCATATACACATGGTTCACATTATCCATTCATTATTTTGTCTCTTCTTGAAGATAACAAGTACTTGTTGCTTTACTTTAATACACACAACATCAACATAAAAACCTCAAGATAAGCAAACCAAAATCTCAAGTCATTTATGAAAACCACTAAGACTATCTCCCAAGGACTTGAGAGTATAGAGACGACAAATAGACTTCTATCTACATAACCCTGACAGACAACATACTCAACCTAAAATACAACTGTTGTCATTGCTGATATGATCCTTCTGCTACAGTCTGGTTCTTAGTCCCTTGTCCGCGTCCACCTAAAAATTGTGGATCCCACAGGTGAGACTATTGTCCCAGAGAGAGATATGACTCTCTACCAATAATATTATTATCACAAAATATAATATAAAACTGAACTATAGGTGTTCCATTGATTAACAGTTATATCTTTAAGCACATGTCATAGATATTGATAACAAATCTATAAATCAACTTTTGCTTGAAAATGAATATGAAGAACATGTATAACATCTATCTACTTAGATGTATAAAAGTAATAAGGCATCAACTAATGTTTCCATATTTGAACCTTAAACAAATATGCTACACGGTTGATTACGTGTTCACATTCACAATTATGCCAAGAGGAGATGAGATATACCGCTCATACTCCAACTGGCCACTAGTAAGTCAAAATCGGTACCATACAAGTTCAGTGGAAGAGCTGGTTGTCAAGACCTCTCCTTTCTCAGTTAGTACGAGAACACTTAGGTGACACTAAGGTTTAGCATGACATCTTATGTCTGGTATAAGTAGCTATGCCGGGGTATAGTGAAATCTTCTCTATTGAGTTACTATTGTAGCATGTACTCTCTTTGGGATAAGACTACTTAGCTTTCCCAGATTATTAGGATGACCACTGAGCGATCCTATTTTAATTTTATCAAGAAGTTCACTGAGCAACCTGATGTATTTGGGGAGTCCACTGAGCACCCTTATTTAGTTTGGGAGTCCACTTAGCACCCTTATTTAGTTTGAAAGTCCATTGAGCACCCTTATATTATCACATATTCAAAAATATGCGTTCTGAGTAAAAACTCGTTTCACCATTCAGCAAATGCTGACACTGAATGGATCTATGGTCTGGGCAACTACATGATAATATTCATCTTGATTAATTAGGTATATTACTATATCTTTTAACATCAACCAAGTTACAAGAAAGAATTATATCAAATGCTACAAAGAAAAGCATAATTGCATTTATCATATACTTTCATGTTCACTAAAACACATAGATCACTTAGATTCTCAATCTCTTGTCATCATCATACTTGGGTATTCAAACCCTTCATTCATCGCTGAGTATTGTCATCACTTAGCAGATGACCATTACCTCTAGGTCATCAGACCCAGATATTTGTTCACAAAGTCCACATAGCTCATTGAATCTGTATTACATAGCCACATAGCTTATTGACTTTGTATCACATAGCCACATAGCTTATTGACTTTGTATCACATAGCCGCATAGCTCTTACATGGCCATGCTCATTACTTTAAAATACTTGCATGATTGTCATATCATGTTATCAACAATTTCAACATATGTTTTTAACCATGAAGTACTAAGGAACACATCCTCCTAATGAATTAGGGTTATAATCAACCAATTAGGGTTTCAAGATTGCATTAGCAAGGGTTAATCCCTAACTCATACTCCACTCATCTCAGGAGTATTATTGTATGCTAATTACATACTACTCTTTTCAATCATATTTTCTCTCTCATCCCTACAAAGGTGTAAATTACTTGATTCTCATTTTTAAGGTTTACTACCTCTTCATTATCAAATTGAATTACACTGATTTTGTCCCAATATTGCATTATTCATATTCATCACTTAGACAAGCTTAATAATTACGGACATGCCTACCATATCAAGTAGCATGATTGATAATGTCATTTTATTGTATTTAGAGATGCATATATCATCTTAACAAGTATTCAATTTGATCATGTGGTGAAACCACATCCTTATATCGGGTATAGGGCATATCCCTTAACATCATATTGTGCAACCATGTAGTTAGGTATGACTTTATCTTTTCTCATCTCAAGTCAATCTCATATCATGTATGGGTTAAATCATTATTCCCATATTGGGTATGAGAGTGTATTGGGTCCTCATATCATGTACTAGACTACACCATATCGAGTATACCATTATGGTTATACCATATCTCATACAACAATATTATTTTTGTTCTTCACTTTGGTTGGTCACATTCATTGTTAAACTTCCATATAGGTCTCTCATCATATCGGGTAGCCTCTTGGATTTCCATATCAGGCTCCATCTTGGGTTATCATATCTTCCACCCTCATTGAATGTCATCCTATATTAAGTGGTATCATGATTGCCATATTGTATTTCTATGCTATCCATTATATTGATTTACCTACCTTAGATATCATGTCGGGTTATATACATATTGGGCACCATATCGGTCATGTGTATTGGGCATCATATCAGTCATGTATATTGGGCATCATATCGGTCATGTATATTGGGCATCATATCAGTTTGCCTCTTGGATTCACCATATCGGGTACCCATATAAAGTGGTATCTGATTACCATATCGTATGTCCATTAATGATAAAAAACCTTGAACTCAAAACAAGATAAGATGGATACCAAGTTGTTCTTTAACTCGACACAAGGTAAAGAGAGAGTATCAAGTTTCAAAGGATAAAGGCATATCAGGTTCCTAGGGTTTTACTCATATCGGGAAAAGGTAATGCTTTAACCTAGTGTCGTATTCAAGATAATACATAGGAGTCTTCCATATCCTTCATAGGGCTTGTCTTACAAGGTATGACCTACTTTCATATCGGGTTCCATATCGGTTTGCAAGATCTTCAACCCATATCGGGTTCCAAGAGTCCTCAGTCCATGATGATGTCATAATAACCATCCTTAAGATCATTAATTAATTCAAACCTATGGATAATAGTCCTAATTACATATTGGAACTCCAGTTTATATCAATTGATCAAAGGAAATCTGAATTTTGTATTTAATCAACAAATTGAAGAACATTGAAGAAGGATAATAATATTGAAGGGTTTAATTTATATAACCTGCCTCTCAAAGAGCTTCCAAGATTCAAGCTTCAACTCCACACGTTCCAAGGTTGAAGATGAGCCTTCTCCAAGCTCCAAGACTTGAGCTCCAAGCTCTTGCACGGTATCTCCAATCACCTTGGGCGATATCACCTCACTTGGTTGCTTCAACCTACTTTGGCCGATATCTCTCCTTCTTGGCCCATATAAAGCCTCACCTTTCCACTCTCTTCACTATGGGTGACACAAGGAAAGGTGTTGCACAATACAAGAGGAAAGGCACTTGCTAGATCTAAAAATCTTGCCAAAAAATAAAGGTCAATATATTTATACTTGAGGTTTATAGAAAAGAGAGTCATAGGTGTCATTAACTTAAGGTACTTCATGCCACCTAGACATGCAAGGTCAACACATACTCTTGCATGCATGCCAATACTATCTTACCATGTAAAAATAAAAGTCCATGGATAATGTAGGGAATAAGGGGCGGCTCTTTGTCTTCTAGTGCAAGTATCCTTCCACTAACTTTTTATTATATTCAACTCCATCATTTCCAAGACAAAAGCAAATCGATGCTTTATCATTTCCTTGAAGTGCCTTGCCCATCATGGACAAACCAAAGCTTCCACAAACTGATAGAATGCTCTCTGTATGGCTCTATGGCCGATAGGGACTTCCTTCTAAGTCCACAACTCGACATGGCGCATGTACATAGCTTAAACTTATGTATTTTCTTGGTTTCTTCATTTATTAAGAGTACTAACACTTCAAGATGTTTCAAACATATTGTCTCCTCCTTTCTCTTTCCTCTAGATAATACTAGGTAAGAATAAAAACAATCTAGAGATGGTAATTTTCAGATTAACCCTACATTATGCATATATCAATATTGGATATGTATATGTATATAAAACCAAATCCCTCATTTAAATATTAAGTCTTATATGCCTTCCATTAGCAGCACACATGAAAAACTCAATCGACCAAGCGTAGGTTACGCCAAAGCATGGTGTGTCGTCTATCTTGTGGAAGCAGGGTGCATGTTTACCATGTCGGCTTTTGGGTTAGACTTAACTGGTGATTATTAGAGCGTCTAAGCCTAGAGGCAAGGAATGTTCATGGCAAGGTGTTGTGCATGTTCATTCATCAAGAGTTGCATATGATGCAATTGGCATGATGACCTACCTAAATAGTCAAGATTGTGAGCGATCAGCCAAAGCTGACTCATGACTTGATGAAACATGGATCTTGCCCACTAGAAGGTTGTACGCTGCAATCTTCTGAATTGATGGTGAGGGCTATCAATTTGAATTAAAATAGTGGGAGCGATAATTAATTAAAGGCCTAATTATATCGTCAATTTTTCAAATCAATCAAATAAGTCAAAAATGAGTTTTTGGACTAAAATTGCATATTTTTCTTTTGTAGTACAAATGGCAACAAACAACAATCACGTTTCTTTGTGATCCATCCTTGAAAAGGACAAGCTAAATGGGACAAACTTCCACGACTGGTATCGGACATTGAGAATTTTTCTCACTCAAGAGCGTAAGCTCTATGTCCTGGATACTCCAATTCCAGAGGAACCCACTCCTAATGCACCAAAGACAGAAAGTGATGCTTACAAGAAGCATTCTGATGATGCCATTGATGCAAAGTGCTTGATGTTGTGTTCTATGAACCATGAGTTGTAGAGACAACATGAGAACATGGGTTTCATTGAGATGATTTAGCATCTCAGGAACATGTATGAAGATTAGGCACGGCAAGAGAGATACAATGTCTTAAGGGCACTGATCAAGTGCGTCATGACAGAAAGAGATCCAATTGGTCCTCACACACTCAAGATGATTGGGTATGTGGAGAACCTGCAAAGACTGGGATTTCCACTGAGCCAAGAGTTGGCTACTGACGTGATACTGCAATCGTTTCCAGAATCCTACAGTCAGTTTGTGATGAACTACAACATGAAAAACTTTGATGGGCCACTGTCAGAGTTGTTGGGCATGTTGAGGACAGTCGAGATACAGATGAAGAAGGACAAGCCTAAGTCTGTGATGGTGATCACGGGCAAGAAAGTCAAGTCCAAACGCAAGGGCAAGGGCAAAGCTAAGAAAGGTTCTGATGCTAGACAGGAGCCCAAGATGTCTTTAGCTCTCAAGGCCAAAGGAGGCATGACCAAGAAAGGAAATTGCCACCATTGTCAAAAGCTAGGACATTGGAAAAGGAATTGTCCTCTCTATCTGAAAGAACAAAAGAAGAAGGAGACGACTGATGTCTCTACTTAAAGGTGTCATGAAAATAAACTTATAACACTTTTGAGGTATATGATACCAAGATGTAAAGTGTAAAGCACTCATAATTGGGGAAAGTGTTGCCACCATAGATAGGATTACTTTAGTTTATTTTCATCCTAAAAGGCATGTAATACAATTATGAACTGCTATTTCATATTTGCCAATAGATAGAAACACTTTATTTTTGCATATTGTATGACAATGATGGCAATCAATAAAGAGATGTTTCAATTTGTAAAGATATGATCTTTGTGGCAATGCCTTATTTATCTTGTGGTATTTGATATGCATAAGATAAAATGATACCTAAAAGTTATAGATAACTCAAACAATCAAATTAGCATAAATCATGAGGAATTCATTTCTAGTTTCCATGTGATGGATAAATCTAGACTCTTTTGGTTAGAAAACTAGTAAGAGACATGAATCTCTTGTACATGATTAATCAATCTTCACTAAAGGTAGTGGGAGAATGATTATCCTATTAGGTATGATACATGTGATGTATTTACATACCTATTGGAACAAATGCTAATACTTAAAATGGTGTTTAGAGAAATACCAATATGAATATCTTGAAGTGTTCAAGATTATCATAGATGAAGTGCAAATTTGGTAAAGTGTTAATTCTTGATGAGATCAATGAATGAAATACTTGGACCAAATGTTTGAGATCCTTATGAGTGTTTATGATAGTGTATCATAGTGAACTCATGATTAAGGCATGGTGATGTCTAAATCAAGAAGGAATCATACTCTAAGGAGTTAGAGAATGATTATCAAATAACTGAATTCTTCTTAATAAAAGAATACCCCTCACTAATAAAAGAAATTAAGAATCACAAGGGTTGTGAGTTCTTATATTTTTAACAGATACACCGCAATTATCTATGTGATAAGTTGTTCACGTGATGAGTCAACTATCTAGATGAATATGAGGAATTGAATTCTGAATTATGGTTTATAACCATTACATCCTTAATGATAACCATGTGAACCATAAGGTATGACCTTGATGGTAGCACTCATTGGATCAAATCCATAAGTGCAAATGAGTATTAAGTGTTAAGACACATGGATAACATTTAGAGAAGGATTATGCTTGTTGATTGCAACTTAATGACTAAGACATTTGGCATATGGATACTAAAACTGCATTCCTATGAGGAATAAAACAAGGATGTGTATGTGATACAACCTATAAGGTATATGAATCCACTAATGCAAATGAAGTCTACAAGTTACAATGGACTAATTAATGTGATTGATTGAGTACAAGAAACTCAAAATTGGATATTTACTTTGATGATATAGTCAAAGGGTTTGATTGATATGTCAAAGATAAAGAAGAGATCTGTGATTTAGTGGGAGCGTATTCACATTCCACATGTTGATGTGAAATGGAAATGTTCTAAAATGGAAATCCAAAAGTGGAAATTATCTTTAAGGAAGATAGATATGTTTCCTATGTGATAGGAATAGAGATCTATAGAGATAGCTCTCAAAGACTTCTTGACCTGAAAAGAGAAAGCATACATTGGCAATATGTACTAAAGTGTTCAGTATGCATAGATTCAGTGGGAGAAAACTTGTCCATGTTACATGGAGTTAGTATCCCAAGGCCAAGTGTCCAATTCTTATGAAGAATGGGAACACTAAGAATAGATATGGATCTATCATGAATGTATTCATCCCATTATCTTGCATGTATGGACATGGCAAGAATAAAATGCATTCATCATCTTGTATGTAGGACATGACAATATGATGTGCTCATCCTATTAACTCGTATGTGGGACATGACGAGTGGATGTCTGTCTGCTTCCAGTAAGGGTTACTGGAATACCATGAGAACTTGATAAGTACTTGAGAAGTACTAGTTCTATGGAGATAAGGAAGAGTTCAATGTAAAGAGTTACATTGATGCGAACTTCTGAAAGGATAGAAAATTAATCGCAAAAACATATATATAGGATATATAAAAGTGAAAGTTTGTTGATGATTGGAAATGTTCCAATAAAACCATTTAAAAGGAAATGCCGAGTATCTATGCGTTAGAGAACAGCAGTAGATACTATATGGATCTGGAAGTTCATGAGATGAACTTATATATATTCCTCTCATTGATGATAAGTATGGAATCCTTGATCATGCAATGTGGCTAAAGGTTAGCAAAGGAATACTAGATCACATATTACGGGAACTCCATCTCATATGTGTGACGTACAACGAAGAGATGAGAGACATGCAATTTATACTGACTTTGGCAAGGTGTTGCCATTACTCACTATGTTGGCACTAGAGCACAGTAACATGTGGGACATGTTTTAAGATCACTATGAATATGATTCAAGGGTGATTGGCTCTCAGTGCAAGTGGGAGTCTGTTGGTATCTATGCCCTGAGAGCCAATCATGGGATGATTGGTGGGATACATTAATATTGATTTGATAAACATCAAAGGCAAACTTCCAATTCTGTCTAGTTCAGTCATATGAGATATTGATAGAATATATTAAATGTCTAGAGAATGACAGTACTCAATGACGTATGCTTTCAGGTTAAGGACCTGAACGATGAGATCATACAGATGCTAAGAGTTTGTACATTCTTGTTATTTCCCTAGTCAGATGTCATTGTGGAAGGTAGATAGACAGCAATGACACACAAGACTAGATTGTGGTGTTGGTTGATGACAGAATCTCATTAGTCATGATATAGTGATATCAAACCAAACACATAGGTACTTGTTAGAGAATAAGTGTACCGGACATACCCACTTTGAGTTTGACACATGGAACCATGACATGGTAGTCACAGTCAGTACTCATAGTGATGGTGGTGAGTGTGATTCTTTGACCTGAAATCACTACACTCAACACTTGTCATTGGGCACACTTTGACATCATCAAACGCAATCCTGAAACATGGGTTGTTATAAAGGTGATGATTGGGTGGCTTTGACACATGGGGCTTTTGAGGGGTGAGTGATAGATATGGGATTTGTCCCTCCTGAGGGAGTTTGATATCCAAGGCCACTTGATGCGTAGGATTGAGATAGGCGTGCACACGCATATGTGAATCAGTATGTGATATTGATGTCATACATATCTCGTTCAATCTACTCTGAGATCAAGAAAGTGAATGAACGTTGACAGGATGACTGTTCCATGCCTCGAGTTCATTCGGGATATCAGTGACAAAGGAATTATACATTCGTTGTAACACCATTCACGGATTGTAGGATTGAAAGTTGTTCTCCAACTTTCTACTTTCACTTGGGTAGCACTGATGTGTGACTAGGCACTGCTCTTTGCTTGTGAAGTCATAAATGTTATGGACTTTCACTGCCAACGTGAAATGGACCTACAGGGTCACACACATAGGATTTAACCTGGAAGAGGAGTTTTGTCCACAAACAATGTTTAGATTTATTACTAAAGGAGTTTGGTAGTTCAATTAAACACTCAATCAATTGATAGCTCAATGTCATAATGTTCAAGGTATTGGACACATTGATTGGAGTATCAGATTGATTGAAATCGCAATTGACTGATTATGCACAACCTGCACTCCCAACTGATCGGTTCATGTGATGAACCGGTCGGTTGAGTTTGGTGAACCGGTCGGCTCAAGTGTTGAGTCGATCGGCTCATGATCAGGGTGAAACGATTGCTTCAAGTGTTGAAATGATCGATTCAACTGGTGTAATCGAGCAAGTTGGGAAAGTTTGGAGAGAATTTTCCTTGCGTTTCACTTGCCCAATTTGATTGGAAATAGGATTGGTATTCGATACCAATTAGAAGCAAAAGAAGGAAAGTCAATCAGGAACTGACTGGGACCACCAACCGACCGGTTCACTTGTGAACCGACCGGTTGAGGTGTTCCAACTGACCAGTTCACTTGTGAACCGATCGGTTCAGGTCCCCAACTAACTGTTTCAATTGTGAAACAATTGGTTCAGGTTGCGAGTTGGTTGTTTTTGTGGAAAATCTCGAACCCTTCTACTCCTGCTTTTAGTCTCGTATTGCCCGGGATGGAGAACCCTGTCCCATGACCCTCATATATATATAGGGGTATTGGGGGCTTCTCAAAGTACAACTTAGTGCAACTAGTTGCTCTACAAAGTTGTCCTTCTCTCTGGTTTTGGTAACTGAGAGAGAGCCCGAGCAAGTGCTACCCGCAAAGGGAGGTGCAGTAAGGGATAGACAACTGCAGTTGCAACTGGAGGCAGGAGAGTGTGTTAGTGACTAGTACGTCAACAGGAGGGTGTGACTCCTTCCAACTCCTTGTGGGACAAGGAGTGTGGAGTTCCAGGTGGTCCGTGTGGACTACTTCAGAGGCGGGAGGTTTCTGCTACTCAGGAGGACAACTGTCAATCCCGACAGTCCGGTGAGATCAGGAGTCGTCAGTCCCGGTGCGACCAGGAGCTGCACAGACACCGTCTAAGACCGGCTTTGAAGACCGCGCATTGCGCGAGGTATTGTCGCCTATCAAGCCTTGGGACAAGGTATGATTCCACAAACCATCCTTTCCTATTGTATAGACGTTGATGTGTTTCCTTGTTCCGGGTTTGGGGAGAAAATCCAACCTATAAGCTACTTTCCCGATCCACACTATCACTGGGTAAGGTCCCATAAATCTAGGGGCTAACTTACCTTTCTTCCCAAAAATGACTTGCAAACTGGGGACCTCTATTAGACAGGATTGTAGCTGGAACTCTATGTAACCACACTATCTCATCTATATAGATCTGTACAAGCTTCTCAACTGTGTAGGTCATCTTAACATGAAGAAAATGTGTTGTCTTAGTCAATCTATCAACTATCACCCAGATAGAACCATGACTTTCAGTTGTCCTAGGTAGACCAACCACAAAGTCCATTGTCACGTTATCCCATTTCCACTGAGGTACAGGTAGGGGTTGTAACATTCCTGCAGGCTTCTGGTGTTCTACTTTAACTTGCTGACACACCAGATACTACATAACAAACTCAGCTACATCTTTTTTTAAAACTGGGCCATCTATACATATCTTTTGTGTTATGATACATTTTAGTGCTCCATGGATGCATTGCATAAAAGGATGAGTGAGATTCCTCCATAACTAACTTCCTCAAGTTATTACTATCAGCAACTACCATCCTACCATGGTAACAAACTAAGTCATCCTCAGACTCATGGAAACCATCTCGTTTCTCACTGCCCAACTCTGACCTGATCTATTAAATCACAGTATCAGCCTGTTGTGCCTCTTTGATCTGTTCCTTCAGAGTGGGTTTCACATGCATCTCAGCTAACAACCTTGCTAACAAAGATACTTCTAACTTCACATTCATCTGTCTCAAAGAGACAAGCATGTCCCGTTTATAGCATACTAAGGAATTCAATTGTGCATTATTTGAGGGTGAAGACAAGGATTTCCTACTGAGTGCATCAACCACTACATTAACTTTTCCTGGAAGATAATCAATAGTACAATCATTGTCCTTGATTAACTCCATCCAGTGACATTGTCTCATATTCATCTCATGCTAAAAAAAGATGTATTTTAAGTTTTTATGATTTGTAAAGATCTGGCTCGTCTCTCCATAGAGATAATGCCTCCAAATCTTTAACGCATGAACCACGACATCTAGTTCTAGATCACGTGTCAGATAATTTTCCTCATCTTTCTTGAGCTGTCGAGAAGCAAAAGAAACTACATGATCATTCTGCATCAACACACAACCTATACCATTCTTAGAAGCGTCACAGAAAACAATATATCCCTTTCCTTGCTTGGGTAGAACTAATACATGTGCACTAGTCAACTTTTCTTTCAATAACTGGAAAGAATGCTCACACTTGTCATTCCAAACAAAAGGAACTTCTTTCCTGGTCAACCTGATTAAGGGTAATTCTATAGAACTAAAGTCTTTGATAAACCTTCTGTAGTATCCTGCCAAACCTAGGAAACTGTGAACCTCAGTCAGTGTCTTAGGTTGTTCCCACTCCACAATAGATTCTACTCTCTTAGGATCAACACAAATACCTGAACCAGATATGACATGTCCAAGAAAAGATACTTCTGATAACCAAAACTCGCACATGCTAAACTTGGTATATAACTTCTGTTGTCTTAACAAGGTCAAAGCTTGATGAAGATGCTGTTCATGTTGTCAGTTGTCTCTATTGTATATAAAGATGTCATCTATAAAAAATTAGTACAAACTGATCAAGGAAATGCTGAAAGATTTTATTCATCAACTCCATGAATGCAGTTGGTGCATTAGTTAGTCCAAATGACATAACTACGAACTCATAGTGACCATACCTCATTCTAGAGGCCAATTTAGGTATGTCACTCTCCTTGATATGTAACTGATGATACCCTGATCTTAGATCAATCTCATAGAACACCATTGCACCACACAACTGGTCGAACAAATCATCAATCCTTGGTAAAGGGTATTTGTTCTTAATAGTTACCTTATTAAGTTGTCTGTAATCTATGCATATTCTCATAGACACATCTTTCTTCTTAACGAAAAAAACTGGAGCACCCCACTGTGAAGTACTCGATCGTATGAAACCTTTGTCAAGCAACTCTTGTAACTGTTTCTTAAGTTCTTCCATCTCATTCGCTGCCATCCTATAAGGGGTTTGGGCTATAGGTTGTGTATCTGGAATAAGATTAATCTCAAAATCAATCTCTTGAGGTGGAGGAACACCTAGAAGTTCCTTAGGAAACATATCCTCAAATTCCTTGACAACCAGAACATCAGAGAGGCTAGGGTTCTTTAAACCGGTATCTACCACATGCGCCAAGAATGTGAAGCATCCTTGTCTCATCAACTTCTCTACTACCATAGATGGCACTAGATAGCTTGGAAGAATTTTTCTCTCCCCCTGAAAAACCCATGTCTTATCACCGCATGTGAACATAGCCTGCTTGGAACCACAATCCAAGACAACTTTATACTTTTCTAAGGTGTCCATCTCAAGAATTACATCAAACCCATGCATTTCAAGTGGTATAAGATCCACTTGAATGTTGTGTTCTGAGAAAGAAAGAACATAGGGAGAACATACCTCCCGCAACATCGCAGATCCGACTAACAGAGTTTCTAACAATAGATCATCCTTTCTAGGATTAACAATAATATTACAGTCATGAATCACTTCTCGAGTGATGAAGGAGTGTGTAGCATCCAGATCAATAAAAAAGATATGAAACAGGATGAAGACATATCAGAATGAAATAATTCCATCTGACCTATCATAACTCGTGGGTTAACCATTGCCTCGGGCTGATTCATAGCATAGAATCTTACAGTCGCCTATTGTCCACCTTGTCCTCTATTGGCTGGTGCAGATGATCCTGCCTGAGACGCTTGCCCATGTCCTCAAGAACCACTATTGAACTGCTGTCTCTGAGAGCCCTGCTATCTCTACCCCATTGGTTGGGTTACTTCCATGTCCCTAATTGTATAGTCCTTTATCACATGCCCTGTCTTCCTATACCTGTAAGAAGGTATACAACATATTTAACCTTATCAACTTCTAGGATATCAAGGATCCTAAAGGCTTTCTCTATCTCAGAAAGCCATAAATCTATATTTGTTGGGTCAGTTGTGCCAACATATTCAACGAATCCTACCCGATGCAACAGTTCAAAAGTCTTTCCAGCTCCATGTATCTCACTAGACCCTGATGTCCTAGGGGCTGGTGCTGGTATCCGATCAACCATATGTGTCACCATATTCATGATCTGCCCGAAAAGAGCGTGAAAAGTTGGGAATTCTAATAGAGATTGGTCAGGCAAGGGATTCTCAGGCACTGTTTCATCTCTAGCCTAATCCCTTAATCCACCTCCTAGTGCAGCAACACTACTCTCAACAACGTGTTCTTCGTGCACTCCAGACATCTTTGGTTTCTACTTCTTCTCTTGTACGAGGAGAATTTACTATAAGATATACTAGAGGACACTAGAACAAACTCTACAAACTTAATCCTATGTCTCTATAGACTCAGTGAACCTTAGTCTCTGATAACAAAACTTTGTGATGACCTGATTACAAATCAAGTCATCACAGTAAAAATGCGAAATTATCATAAATAACAGAATTAACAAAAAACACTAAAAATTTAAAACCATTTCTTGCACATAGGTCCATCTTCCAGAAAACTTTCATACAAACAACCAAGGTCGCATGTACACATGGTTCACATTATACATTTAGTATTCTGTCTCTTCTCGAAGATAACAAGTACTTGTTGCTTTACTTTAATACACACAACAACAACATAAAAACCTCGAGATAAGCAAAACAAAATCTCAAGTCGTTCGTGAAAACCACTAAGACTATCTCCCAAGGACCTGAGAGTACAGAGGCGATATATAGACTTCTATATACATAACCCTGATAGACAGCGTACTCAACTTGAAATACTACTACTATCCTTGCTGATACGATCCTTCTTATGTAGTCTGATTCCTAGTCCCTCTTCCACGTCCACCTAAACATTATGGATCCCATGGGGTGAGACTATTGTCACAGCGAGAGATATAACTCTGCCAACAATATTATTATCACAAAATATAATATAAAACTAAACTATAGGTGTTCCATTGATTCACAGATATATCTTTAAGGACAAGGCATAGATATTGAAAATAAATCTATAAATCATCTTTTGCTTGAAAAGGAATATGAAGAACATGTATAACATCTATCTACTCAGATGTATAAAAGTAATAAGGCATAAACCAAAGTTTCCATATTTGATCCTTAAAAAATATGCCACACTGCTGATTACGTGTTCACATTCACAATTATGCCCAGAGGAGATGAGATATACCGCTCATACCCCAACTGACCACTAGTAAATTGAAATCAGTACCATACAAGGTCAATGGCAGAGCCGACTGTCAAGACCTATCCTTTATCGGTTAGTACGAGAACACTTAGGTTTAGAAAGACATCTTGTGTCTTCTATAAGTAGCTATGCGGGGATATAGCAACATCTTCACTATAGAGTTACTATCGTAGCATGTACTCTCTTTGAGACAAGACCACTTAGCTTTTCTGGATTATCAGGATGACCACTGAGCGATCCTATTTTAATTTTATCAGGATGTTCACTGAGCAACATTATGTATTTGGGGAGTCCACTGAGCACCCTTATTTAGTTTTGGAGTCCACTTAGAACCCTTATTTAGTTTGGTAGTCCACTAAGCACCCTTATATTATCACATACTCAAAAATATGCATTCTGAGTAAAAACTCGTTTCACCATTCAACAAATGTTGACACTGAATGGATCTGTGGTCTGGGAAACTACATGATAATATTCATCTTGCTTAGTTAGGTATATTACTGTATATTTTAACATCAACCAAGTTACAAGCAAGAATTATATCAAATGCTACAAAGAAAAGCATAATTGCATTTATCAGATACTTTCATATTCACTAAAACACATAGATCATTTAGATTCTCAATCTCTTGTCATGATCATACTTGGGTATTCAAACCTTTCATTCATCACTGAGTATTGTCATCACTTAGCAGATGATCATTACCTCTAGGTCATCAGACCCAGATATTTGTTCACATAGTCCACATAGCTCATTGAATCTGTATTACATAGTCACTTAGCTTATTGACATTGTATCACATAGCCACATAGCTTATTGACTTTGTATCACATAGACACATAGCTCTTACTTAGCGATGCTCATTACGTTAAAATACTTGCATGATTGTCATATCATGTTATCAACAATTTCAACATATGTCTTTAACCATGAAGTACTAAGGAACACATCCTCCTAATGAATTAGGATTATAATCAACCGATTAGGGATTCAAGTTTACATTAGCAAGGGTTAAGCCCTAACTCGTACTATAGTCATCTTAAGAGTACTAGACTATGCTAATGACATACTAGTCTTTTCAATCATAGTTTCTCTCTCATCCCTAAAAAGGTGTAAATTACTTGATTCTCATTTTTAAGGTTTATTAGCTCATCATTATCAAATTGAATTATGCTCATTGTGTCTCAATATTGCATTATTCATATTCACCACTTAGATTAGCTTAATAATTAAGGGCATGCCTACCATATAAATAGCATGATTTATAATGTCATTCTATTGTATTTAGAGATGCATATATCATCTTAACAAGTATTCAATTTGATCATGTGGTGAAACCACATCCTTATATCAGGTATAGGGCATATCCCTTAACATCATATTGTGTCACCATATAGTTAGGTATCTCTTTATCTTTTCTCATCTCAAGTCAATCTCATATCTTGTATGGGTTAAATCATTATTTCCATATTGGGTATGAGAGTGTATTGGGTCCTCATATCGTGTACTAGACTATACCATATCGAGTATACCAGTATGGTTATACCATATCTCATACAACAATATTATTTTTTTTCTTCACTTTGGTTGGTCACATTCATTCTTAAACTTCCATATAGGTCTCTCATCATATCGGGTAGCCTCTTGGATTTCCATATCGGGTTCCATCTTGGGTTATCATATCGTGCACCCTTATTGAATGTCATCCTATATTTAGTGGTATCATGATTGCCATATTGTGTTTCTATGATATCCATCATATCGATTTACCTACCTTAGATATCATGTCGGGTTATATATATGTTGGGCACCATATCGGTCATGTGTATTGGGCATCATATTGGTCATCTATATTGGGCATCATATCGGTCATGTATATTGGGCATCATATCGGTTTTCCTCTTAGATTCACCATATCGGGTACCCATATAAAGTGGTATCTGATTACCATATCGTGTGGTGATTAATGATAAAAAAACCTTGAACTTAAAACAAGACAATATGGATACCAAGTTGTTCTTTAACTCGACACAAGGTAAAGAGAGAGTATCAAGTTTCAAAGGATAAAGGCATATCGGGTTCCTAGGGTTTTACTCATATCGGGCAAAGGTAATGCTTGACCCTAGTGTCATATTCAAGATAATACATAGGGGTCTTCCATATTGTTCATAAGGCTTGTCTTACAACATATGACCTACCTTCATATTGAGTAGACCTCATATCGGGTTCCATATTGTTCATAAGGCTTGTCTTACAACATATGACCTACCTTCATATTGAGTAGACCTCATATCGGGTTCCATATCGGTTTGTAAGATCTTTAACCTATATCGGGTAGCAAGAGTCCTCAACCCATATCAAGTTGTCCATGATGATGTCATCATCACCATCCTCAAGATCATTAATTAATTCAAACCTATGGATAACAGTCCTAATTACATATTGGAACTCATGTTTATATCAATTGAGCAAAGGAAATCTGAATTTTGTATTTAATCAACAAATTGAACAACATTGAAGAAGGATAATAATATTGAAGGGTTTAAGTTATATAACCTTCCTCTCAAAGAGCTTCCAAGCTTCAGGCTTCAACTCCACATATTCCAAGGTTGAAGATGAGCCTTCTCCAAGCTCCAGGACTTGAGCTCCAAGCTCTTGCACGATATCTCCAATCACCTTGGGTGATATCAACTCACTTGGTTGCTTTAACCTAGTTTGGCCGATATCTCTCCTTCTTGTCTGATACCAAGCCTCACCTTTCCACTCTCTTCACTATGGGCGACACAAGGAAAGGTTTTGCATGAAACAAGAGGAAAGGCACTTGCTAGATCCGAAAATCTTGCCAACAAATGAAGGTCAAGGTATTTATACTTGAGGTTTATAGAAAAGAGTGTCATAGGTGTCATTAACTTAAGGTACTTCATGCCACCTAGCCATGCAAGGTCGACACAATACATGCATGCCACTTCTAGAGTAAGTCTCCTTCCACTAACTTATTATTATATTCAACTCTATGATTTCCAAGACAAATGCAAATTCATGCTTTATCATTTCCTTGAAGTGCCTTGCCCATCATGGCCAAACCAAAGCTTCCACAAACTGATATGATGCTCTCCCTATGGCTCTATGGACGATAGGGACTTCCTTCTAAGTCCACAACTCGACATGGCTCATGTACATAGCTTCAACTTATGTATTTTCTTAGTTTCTTCATTTATTAAGAGTACTAACACTTCAAGATGTTTCAAACATATTGTCTCCTCCTTTGTCTTTCCTCTAGATAATACTAGGTAAGAGTAAAAACAACATAGAGGTGGTAATTTGCACATTAACCCTACGTTATGCATATATCACAATTGATTCATCAAGCACTTCACATTGTTTACACAAGTTCCTACTTAGACTTAGGCTTTGCACAAGCCATCACTTAGTATCATGTTCTCCTTCATGACAATCAAAACACTTAGAATACATTCATCATGTAACATTTGCAACATAACCCCTCATCTTGGATAAATTACACTTTTCTTTTATATTATCATATAATGCACACATAGTTTGCATATAAGCTCAAATTTTGAAAATAATGCATCACAAAGGCCTTCATTACTTTTGAAAAGATAAAAAAATAAGTTGTAAGTAACTTACTTAAGCAAAACATCTAGGGTTAGGTCATAACCCATGTCAGGGGCGTTACAATGTTTTTTAAGAGATGCAATATCAAATATCGTGTGAGTTGCTACCGAGTCAAAGGAGGACAAGTGGGAGTTGTAGCGGTCGTCTCGGAGGAAATCCCAGAGGCAGCTTGTGACAAAGATATGATGGGAGAGAAAAGGGTAGTCATGACCCTAATGAGGCTTTCATTCAATATTATTTGTGAGATTATAATGGATAAACTATTAATAGAATGCCTTTAAAAATGAATATGAGATCAAAAGATGCAAGTGGATATAAGGAAATACCCGTCTAAGGCTTCGTTTGTTACACAACAAATGAACACGTGCAGTTCAATTTCACCGTATTTTCCAACTATTTGCGTTTGATTTTAAGTATATTTAACCGACAGTGTGAAAACTATCTTCGCAGGTGTGGTTGGTTATATAGAAAAATTAGAAAACGGACTACGCCTGAAATGGGTGCAGTTCCATTTCACTGGTTGGGGCTAATGCATGCAGCTCGGATGAATAGATACTTTTGGTTACCGATAATGCATTGCAGCGAATAGAAGACATGTTGTACATATCTGGAAATAGGCTATCAACAATTAACTACTGCTATAAACCCCATCCAACCAAACTCGTTACGTATCAAATTGGTACACTGGATGTTCATCAAACCAAACTAATAAAATGTGGTTCCAGTTCACCGTTTTCAGTTTCCTATTTTGAAAATCATAGTGTGTGTTGATATTACTCACAACCAAATGAGCCCTAAGATGAACACACGTAAGGAACAAAGAGAATGCACATAAAGAAGGTGAGAGAAGTTAAACAAATGGATATTGACCAATATTAACATATATCAAGATAGTCCATTCTCGGTTGCGCATGAACCATTTTAATAAGAATACATCTGATGGCATTCTTGTAAAAAATGGTTTATTACACATGTTCCGAATGACTGATTAGTACATGAGTTTAGCATGTTTAGGCCCTATTTGGTTGGATTGGAAATGAACACAGGGGTTGCAACTCATCGTGTTTTCCAACTTTATTCGTTTGGTTCCATGGAACTCCAACTAGAACTGAGAAAAGCAACTGCATGACGATACCTGAACCTGTACAAAATTCTGGGAAAAGGACCGCGCCCATTTTAGGCGCAGTTCGTTCCCTCGTTTCCAATAGCAGCAATGGTAGGTTGCAACCATAGCTGGAATTGTGGCTGGGAGAGAACGAGCGAAGAAGCGGTACGCACACCAATAGGTTACCACACCTAAAACTACTTCAAACCAAACGTAAACAAGCAAAATAGTTTAGTCGAAGCCACATCCAACCAAACAATGTAGATGTAGATCAAAAACGTGTTTTAAAATTCCTGTTCCTGGAATCATGGACTGTGCTGCAACTCGAAGCAACCAAACCAGCCCTAATAGGTTATTATAAAAACAAGAAGCGGGTAGTCGGCTGCTATATTTGCGCTTTAATCCTAACTTCCCCCGACGAGGTTGCTTGGTTGTACAGTTCCATGCAACTGTGGGTTGCACCTTTTAGGCCCTATTTGGTAGGATGTAAGACTAAAAGAATGAGTCCAAATGTCAGGAAAATGGGTACCATTTTTGTTTGGTTACGGAAGTGGAAGAAAAACTCATGGTTTTGTAACCCGCCGCTGGCACTACTTTTGCCCTAAATTCATGGAATTGGTACCGCGCTATGGAAGGGCACGGTACACTACTGGAAACAGCAGAACACCTCCTGAACGGACTGATGGTGTGTGAAAAAGTTGATACCATCTGCACCTAACCAAATAATAGAAAACAAAATCGTCACATGGACCCTGCATCTAGGGCCTGTTTGGTAGGATGTAGTCGGAGTGAGTTCTGTGAATTAAAAAACACAAGTTCCAAAAACACATAATTTGAACTACCAACATTTTGTTTGGTAGGGTGTACTCAAAATGTCACTTTTTTATTTTCCTGTGTTTGGTTCACACCACGAAACATTATAGAAATTAACTTTTCTTGTTAGAAATATAACCGTTTGCTTTTTCCATGAAACTTATATACACCTTTTGGTGAAATACCCATACACTTTAACAAATCTGCACATACTTTATATATCAACAGAATAATTTCACAAACGTCTGAAGATACTTTGGTTGAAACAACAAAATACACCACAAAATGTCTACAATTTGTCAAGTCTTTCACAACCAGAAATTGTAGCAGATATATATGACATGTATAACATACAAAACGATGCCTAAACATCCAACAATATAGCTACCTAGCTACCTAATTGATAATGACACCTTCCACATAAGTGAACCAACAACACGTATGAGATTGCTCATAATAACATAACAGCTATAATCGAGTGATCTCCTCCAGTCTCTTTTAGAACTCAGCAACATAACGGTCTTGGTTAGCCACCATGGTTCAGCAATTATGATCCAAAAATCAAAAAGTGTTGGACAGCAATGCAGTTCTTCATCTGCAACACAATGCACATACTCAGTATATTCAAAACAATACAATATCCAACAATTTTACCAACAAGTAACCAAACCAACAAACTGAATAACTGGAGAGTGCAAAATGTAAAATAAACTTCAGCTACAGACTGCCCTAGAGTTGTACTTATGAACAAAATTTAAAATCATATTGACATGTATTTGCTAGTGAAGTCGACAGTGGGAGAGAACCATTTATCCCCATGAGACCGCCCCTTCTCCACCCAACCATGACAATGTCCCTACGTAGAACACCAACTAGGTGCATTTCTATTCCCTTCTCTTCTTTTAACCAGCCCTTCTTCCTAGTTCTGATCACTCCACAGTGTTTAAACTCCATGTAATTTTACAGATGGCCGTGTAACAACCATCAGCTCATTACAGTCATCAAGGAATTACAACCATGACTTGTGAAAGAAGATATATGCAATGATGTACTATCCTTGCTAATGACATTACTGATACCTTGGGTAATAAGTTACTATCTAAGATGAAGCTAGCTATAAAAACAAACAGACAGGTTGAACAACATCACAAGAAGAAAAATCGTACTAAAAATTAAGTTACCTCTATGTAGAATTTCCTCCGCTAAGAAACCACTGCAACCACTCCATCTTCATGTCATCACCTAAGGCCAAGAATATCTTTCCTAACTCAATATTTGTGGTCAACTTCATCGTCCATTCAAATAGCGCAGACCTCTCTATTCCTTTATTTCCACCCCATCGCATCAACTCTCCAATGATCTTTTTGTTGATCTCAACTTCTCCCATCAGCCCAACAGATGCTGAGTTTTTGTTTGCAGCTTCTATAAGCTTAGCCAACTGACTGGAAACTTCATTTTTAGTAGGTTTTGGATCTTTACGACGCTTTCTAGGCTTTTTCTTTGAAGATGACGATTCTCCACCTAATGGATCGTCATCAATGAATGTTTCATCAGATTCAGTAGTGATATTTATCTTTGAGGAACAAGAGTCTCTGCCCAATGGAAATTGCTTGTCAGTGGACCTCATTCTGAATTCTCCAGTTGCTTTAGCATTAGAAAAAATGATCATCATATCTTGAAAGTTGTCAATGTACTTGTTTACATACGGTTCAGCTTTAGGGTGAGCCTGAAAAAGCAACAAGCAAAGAATTAAGGATCCCCTTAGACATGTTGATGGAAAATTCCATGGAAACTACCAAGACGAAAAATATACTATGAAAACATTTGCATTTAAATAGTTGGACTTACCTTAATATATTCATCAGCCGTTGCCTCATCCATTTCTATAAGTCCTTTGTCAAAGTCAACATTCAAGCCACTAGAATTTTTGATGATGTCATTTACAATAGTCCACTTCTCCTTTAAGGTTCTGAGCCTATTTTTGACATTTGCTACCTCTACATGATCTCCAAATTGTTCTCGTACAGCTTTTGTAGCTTGTCGTAGGCAGGTAGGCTTGAATGTCTTATCAGCTTTCATCCCACCATCTCTTAACTGTTGCACCAAAAATTTACACAAAAATTTTGTTTGCCCACTATCCCATCTCATAGTCTCTTTCTTCACCTAATATGGGCAAATGGTATATTGAAAATAAGAATTAAAAAGCATAAGTACTAAAATACAGAGATTAGAAAAACAAATTTAGTTCTTAGACATCTTGTTTGATAATCAACCCACATAAGTACAAAATTATAAAGACAACAGAAACAAATTTAGTTCTTAGACATCTTGTTTTGATATTCGACCCACATAAGTGTAGCCATTTCATCTCTCTTGGCAACCCATGGTGCATTCCTATGTTTACGCTGCCTAGCACTAGTACTGGTACATATTCTTCATAAACAATATCATCTTCAACTACTAGACCATTACATCCAACCTCATCAAAACCACTAGGATGATAAAAAACGTCACCAAATGGATTGAAATCCATTATAATATTGTGCAAAACACAACATGCCATAACAGCAACGGCTTGTGTTTGTGTTGGATAAGAAGACCTTGCTGTCAACATTCTCCATCTCATCTTCAGAATCCCAAAAGCCCTTTCAACTCAATTTCGAAGTTGAGCATGTCGTAAATTGAATAGTTCCTTTTCATTTCTTAGCCCATTTGTATGACTGAAATCTTTTAGATGATATCTAACTCCACGATATGGACTAATAAAACCAGGCATTGTTGTATATCCAGCATCAGCTAAATAGTATTTTCCTACAATGTCAAAAATCCATGCTAAACACTTTGAGGTGGTGAATTAATATTGATGTAAAATGTAGTATTGCTACCTTTTGGTACCCTAAATCCATCTTCATTTGTGAGTGAGTCTTTCAATATTGCCATATCATTAGAAGATCCCTCCCAACCAGAACAAACATAGACAAATCTCAAGTCAAAATCAACTGCAGCCAAGATATTTTGTGTAGGAATTTTATACCTCCCACGAAATTTTTCAACAATTTTTTGATCAGCAGTTACCATGACATGGGTCCCGTTAATGAATCCTATGCAATCCTATGAAAAATAAAGAAACCTATTAGTTAATACTTACGCATATGATTGAACCTAGAATCTAGTGAAATTTATCCTAAAAATTACCTTGAACCATGGATAATATTTGTTGTTGTTTAAAATTTGATGAGGGGTCCTTTTTTAAGGTAGTTTGATATATACGTTGCTCAAACTACATATTGATTTTAGAAAGTTGTTGAAGTGCCTAGAGATCGACTCAGATGACCTTTCAAAGGCAGCCACAAGGCTTACAATCCTTGTGTGGTGACCAAGAATGTATAAACCCATTGCTACTTGCTCCTCTACAGATATATTTATTGTATCCTTAAGTAAGTTCCTCTCATGTAGCATCATACAAAACTTAAAAAAAGTTTCTTTTCCCATCCGTGTGATCTTATAACACATCTTGTTAGAGCCATGAATAACATCATTAAGAAACCAATCATGCCTTACTCGATATGGGGCTCTCAGGATGTGAGATGACCTAACTCTATAGTATCTTAAGAGAATGAGTAAGGCAGTCGTGATGACAACTTGATTGAGTTGCATAACTTGAATAGCTTCCCTTTCATGCCTCTAGATACACACAATAAAGTGTATAAGATTTTATAACTATATTTCTAAGGGCATAAGAAATATAATGTCAAAAACAAAATAACTCGAATGATATATATAATGTACGTAGAAACATAGTTAATGTACAAAATATTAACCTGGGTGACCATTTTTTCTTTTCCATGCTTCCCTCCCATGATATCAAGTGAGTGACTTCCCTACAATAGAATACATACACGATCAACATCAATGACATAACAATGTATAAGAAATCAACACAAATTTATCAATGTAAACCTGAATAGTAGGCTTCTCTGTGCCACAAGTACCCTCTCGGATATTAAGTGATTGATTTCCCTAGAAAATACATACACAATATTGCTAAGAACACAAAAATGTATATGTACATAAGTACATATTTATACCTGGATGGATGGATTTTCTTTCCTGTGAGACCCCTCTAGTAAGTCAATTGATTTGCTTCTCTAAAGTGGCAAAAAATATATTTTAAGTAGACATATATATAATAATAAATATGCAAATGTATAAACGTAAATACCTGGATAGGAAGTTTTCCTTTTCCATATGACCGTTCCAAGACATCATTTGATTGAATTTCCTATAGAATTAGACATCTTGTTAAAGACATTCTAGTTAAACATACTAATATACTATAATGTAAAACATGTGGTCAACTTGTATCTACCAATCGACCTCCCCATTTTACATATAGTTAAATTCTAATTTAATAAGTCAATATGTTCTATTAGACACCAACTATGAATAAGTACCTGGTTAATAGCTTTTCTTTTCCCGGTTGGCCATTCACTGCCATCAATGTTCCTTTCCAAGGCATTCGACCTCTCCTCCAGATCAACAAGGTGATCATCATCATAAAAAACAAGACATCGTCGAGTAGTTCCATCTTCCATTTGAATGTTAATAAATTCTCCATGCTGGAATATATCAAATAAGTATGGTTAATCCTCGTATCAGCAAAAAGGAGCAGTAAAATCCAAAAATGGATGCACACCCAACCAAACGAGCCCCAAGCATAAAATCAAGAAAGAATGGATGCACACCCACAGCCAAACCCCCAACTTCCTTTTAAAGAGAGAAATAAGCACGCAACCGCACAGACCAAAAAAACTCAATAGTAAGCGGGCAACAATAAAGTGAAGCTGCAACAATCAGCAATGGCTGAACTCAGAAACCATGCCCATAAACTAGCCTCATGAAAGCAAAAGATTTCATCTGACCAATATTTACCCCACCATCACCTCAAAGCATCAAATTTAAAATTTAAAATTTGATAATGCATTCAAACATATACCATCAGATGAAATAACAGAAAACCCAGCTAATGTGGTCAAATCAAGTCCAAACATACAAAAACAAGTTAAATACTGGATTTTTCACCAGATAAAGAACAATGCAAACATTTCAAGATATGTACTTCAGCAACTCCAGACTATACCTGCAATTTAGGCACCCAATTCCTCTCAGAACATAAAACAGTAAAGCTGCATGCATCTTCCCTACGGACCAGGGACCGTCAGTGCAGCTACTAGTTCTCACACACCCACTTGTCAGACTGGAAACTGACATGAGCATGCAAGGAGGAACAGTTCCACTCTTCCTACACCCTTTGCCCAGGGTGGTCAGTGGGAAGAATAGAAAAGGGCAGTTGCAACAACTAGTACTGGAATATATATGATAATAATCTACTTGGGCATGTGTAGAATCCTTGTATCAGCAAAAACGCAGCAGCAAAATCCAAAATCTGAGCATGGGTATGAGTAGAAAAATCCAAAATCTGAACAAGGGTATGAGTAGCAAACCAGATACGTAGACGGATAAGTACTCCGGTATAGGAACAGAGTAGTAGAAACGGTACTGGTGAATCATACGAGAGATTACCAAGGTACTTACCTCTCTCTGACGGTCCATGACAAACTCATCTCTCCAACGGTCCATAGCAGACTCCTTCACGGCTATGCAATTGGTAATGGAACGGCGCGACGGATGGAAATAGCTTTGACCGGATGGAGAGATCTTCTGCCGTAAGAAAACCTGCTGACCGAGGAGGGGAATGGTAGTCGGAGAGGGAGCAGTGAGGAAAGGAAGATGAGGAGGAGGCAGAGCGGGAGCAGCAGGGAACCGAAGGTGAGGAGAAGGCGGCCGCTAGGGGAGGATGTGAGAGTCACGTAGGGTTTCAATATGAATAGAATGGAGCAACTACACCCGACCGCACCCGTTTACGGGGTGGTCCAAATTCTCGGAATTGGACCATGGGTGCAGATGTTTCGGGAATTACAACTCACGGAACCGCACCCGATTACTCCCAACCAAACAATTGTTTTTGTGCAGATCTAAACATTTGAACCCATGAATTGGAGTCGACTGTCCAGACCTATCCTTTATCGGTTAGTATGAGAACACTTAGGTTTAGAAAGACATCTTGTGTCTGCTATAAGTAGCTATGTCGGGATATAGAAACATCTTCACTATAGAGTTACTATCGTAGCATGTACTCTCTTTGAGATAAGACCACTTAGCTTTTCTGGATTATCAGGATGACCACTGAGCGATCCTATTTTAATTTTATCAGGATGTTCACTGAGCAACCTGATGTATTTGGGGAGTCCACTGAGCACCCTTATTTAGTTTTGGAGTCCACTTAGAACCCTTATTTAGTTTGGTAGTCCACTAAGCACCCTTATATTATCACATACTAAAAAATATGCATTCTAAGTAAAAACTCCTTTCACCATTCAGCAAATGTTGACACTGAATGGATCTACGGTCTGGGAAACTACATGATAATATTCATCTTGCTTAATTGGGTATATTACTATATATTTTAACATCAACCAAGTTACAAGCAAGAATTATATCAAATGCTACAAAGAAAAGCATAATTGCATTTATCAGATACTTTCATATTCACTAAAACACATAGATCATTTAGATTCTCAATCTCTTGTCATGATCATACTTGGGTATTCAAACCTTTCATTCATCACTGAGTATTGTCATCACTTAGTAGATGATCATTACCTCTAGGTCATCAGACCCAGATATTTGTTCACATAGTCCACATAGCTCATTGAATCTGTATTACATAGTCACTTAGCTTATTGACTTTGTATCACATAGCCACATAGCTTATTGACTTTGTATCACATAGCCACATAGCTCTTACTTAGCCATGCTCATTACTTTAAAATACTTGCATGATTGTCATATCATGTTATCAACAATTTCAACATATGTCTTTAACCATGAAGTACTAAGGAACACATCCTCCTAATGAATTAGGGTTATAATCAACCGATTAGGGTTTCAAGTTTACATTAGCAAGGGTTAAGCCCTAACTCGTACTCTAGTCATCTCAAGAGTACTAGACTATGCTAATGACATACTACTCTTTTCAATCATAGTTTCTCTCTCATCCCTAAAAAGGTGTAAGTTACTTGATTCTCATTTTTAAGGTTTACTAGCTCATCATTATCAAATTGAATTATACTAATTGTGTCTCAATATTGCATTATTCATATTCACCACTTAGATAAGCTTAATAATTAAGGGCATGTCTACCATATAAATAGCATGATTGATAATGTCATTTTATTGTATTTAGAGATGCATATATCATCTTAACAAGTATTCAATTTGATCATGTGGTGAAACCACATCCTTATATCGGGTATAGGGCATATCCCTTAACATCATATCGTGTAACCATATAGTTAGGTATCTCTTTATCTTTTCTCATCTCAAGTCAATCTCATATCTTGTATGGGTTAAATCATTATTCCCATATTGGGTATGAGAGTGTATTGGGTCCTCATATCGTGTACTAGACTATACCATATCGAGTATACCAGTATGGTTATACCATATCTCATACAACAATATTATTTTTTTTCTTCACTTTGGTTGGTCACATTCATTCTTAAACTTCCATATAGGTCTCTCATCATATCAGGTAGCCTCTTGGATTTCCATATCGGGCTCCATCTTGGGTTATCATATCGTGCACCCTTATTGAATGTCATCCTATATTAAGTGGTATCATGATTTCCATATTGTGTTTCTATGCTATCCATCATATCGATTTACCTACCTTAGATATCATGTCGGGTTATATATATGTTGGGCACCATATCGGTCATGTGTATTGGGCATCATATCGGTCATGTATATTGGGCATCATATCGGTCATGTATATTGGGCATCATATTGGTTTGCCTCTTAGATTCACCATATCGGGTACCCATATAAAGTGGTATCTGATTACCATTATCGTGTGGTGATTAATGATAAAAAAAACCTTGAACTCAAAACAAGACAAGATGGATACCAAGTTGTTCTTTAACTCGACACAAGGTAAAGAGAGAGTATCAAGTTTCAAAGGATAAAGGCATATCAGGTTCCTAGGGTTTTACTCATATCGGGAAAAGGTAATGCTTGACCCTAGTGTCATATTCAAGATAATACATAGGGGTCTTCCATATTGTTCTTAAGGCTTGTCTTACAACGTATGACCTACCTTCATATTGGGTAGACCTCATATCGGGTTCCATATCGGTTTGTAAGATCTTTAACCTATATCGGGTAGCAAGAGTCCTCAACCCATATCAAGTTGTCCATGATGATGTCATCATCACCATCCTCAAGATCATTAATTAATTCAAACCTATGGATAACAGTCCTAATTACATATTGGAACTCATGTTTATATCAATTGAGCAAAGGAAATCCGAATTTTGTATTTAATCAACAAATTGAACAACATTGAAGAAGGATAATAATATTGAAGGGTTTAAGTTATATAACCTTCCTCTCAAAGAGCTTCCAAGCTTCAGCTTCAACTCCACATGTTCCAAGGTTGAAGATGAGCCTTCTCCAAGCTCTAGGACTTGATCTCCAAGCTCTTGCACGATATCTCCAATCACCTTGAGTGATATCAACTCACTTGGTTACTTTAACCTAGTTTGGCCGATATCTCTCCTTCTTGTCTGATACCAAGCCTCACCTTTCCACTCTCTTCACTATGGGCGACACAAGGAAAGGTTTTGCATGAAACAAGAGGAAAGGCACTTGCTAGATCCGAAAATCTTGCCAACAAATGAAGGTCAAGGTATTTATACTTGAGGTTTATAGAAAAGAGTGTCATAGGTGTCATTAACTTAAGGTACTTCGCGCCACCTAGCCATGCAAGGTCGACACATACACATACATGCATGCCACTTCTAGAGTAAGTCTCCTTCCACTAACTTATTATTATATCCAACTCTATGATTTCCAAGACAAATGCAAATCGATGCTTTATCATTTCCTTGAAGTGCCTTGCCCATCATGGCCAGACCAAAGCTTCCACAAACTGATAGGATGCTCTCCCTATGGCTCTATGGACGATAGGGACTTCCTTCTAAGTCCACAACTCGAAATGGCTCATGTACATAGCTTCAACTTATGTATTTTCTTAGTTTCTTCATTTATTAAGAGTACTAACACTTCAAGATGTTTCAAACATATTGTCTCCTCCTTTGTCTTTCCTCTAGATAATACTAGGTAAGAGTAAAAACAATCTAGAGGTGGTAATTTGCACATTAACCCTACATTATGCATATATCACAATTGATTCATCAAGCACTTCACATTGTTTACACAAGTTCCTACTTAGACTTAGGCTTTGCACAAGCCATCACTTAGTATCATGTTCTCCTTCATGACATTCAAAACACTTAGAATACATTCATCATGTAACATTTGTAACATAACCCCTCATCTTGGATAAATTACAATTTTCTTTTATATTATCATATAATGCACACATAGTTTGCATATAAGCTCAAATTTTGAAAATAATGCATCACAAAGGCCTTTATTATTTTTTAAAAGATAAAAAAATAAGTTGTAAATAACTTACTTAAGCAAAATATCTAGGGTTAGGTCATAACCCAGGTCAGGGGCGTTACAATGTTTTGTAAGTGATGCAATATCAAATATCGTGTGAGTTGCTACTGAGTCAAAGGAGGACAAGTGGGAGTTGTAGCGGTCGTCTCGGAGGAAATCCCAGAGGCGGCTTGTGACAAAGATATGATGGGAGAGAAAAGGGTAGTCATGACCCTAATGAGGCTTTCATTTAATATTATTTGTGAGATTATAATTGATAAACTATTAATAGAATGCCTTTAAAAATTAATATGAGATCAAATGATGCAAGTGGATATAAGGAAATACCCGTCTAAGGCTTCGTTTGTTACACAACAAATGAACACGTGCAATTCAATTTCACCGTGTTTTCCAACTATTTGCGTTTGATTTTAAGTATATTTAACCGACAGTGTGAAAACTATCTTCGCAGGTGTGGTTGGTTATATAGAAAAATTGGAAAACGGACTACGCCTGAAATGGGTGCAGTTCCATTTCACTGGTTGGGGCTAATGCATGCAGCTCGGATGAATAGATACTTTTGGTTACCGATAATGCATTGCAACGAATAGAAAACATGTTGTACATATCTGGAAACAGGCTATCAATAATTAAGTACTGTTGTAAACCCCATCCAACCAAACTCGTTACGTATCAAATTGTTACACTGGATGTTCGTCAGACCAAACTAATAAAATGCGGTTCCAGTTCACCGTTTTCAGTTTCCTATTTTGAAAATCATAGTGTGTGTTGATATTACTCACAACCAAATGAGCCCTAAGATGAACACACATAAGGAACAAAGAGAATGCACATAAAGAAGGTGAGAGAAGTTAAACAAATGGATATTGACCAATATTAACATATATCAAGATAGTCCATTCTCGGTTGCGCATGAACCATTTTAATAAGAATACATCTGATGGCATTCTTGTAAAAAATGGTTTATTACACATGTTCCGAATGACTGATTGGTACATGAGTTAGCCTGTTTAGGCCCTATTTGGTTGGACTGAAAATGAACACAGGGGTTGCAACTCATCGTGTTTTCCAACTTTATTAGTTTGGTTCCATGGAACTCCAACTAGAACTGAGAAAAGCAACTGCATGACCATACGTGAACCTGTACAAAATTCTGGGAAAAGGACCGCGCCCAATTTAGGCGCAGTTCGTTCCCTCGTTTCCAATAGCAGCAATGGTAGGTTGCAACCATAGCTGGAATTGTGGCTGGGAGAGAACGAGCGAACAAGCGGTACGCACACCAATAGGTTACCACACCTGAAACTACTTCAAACCAAACGTAAACAAGCAAAATAGTTCAGTCGAAGCCACATCCAACCAAACAATGTATATGTAGATCAAAAACGTGTTTTAAAATTCCTGTTCCTGGAATCATGGACTGTGCTGCAACTCGAAGCAACCAAACCAGCCCTAATAGGTTATTATAAAAACAAGAAGCGGGTAGTCGGCTGCTATATTTGCGCTTTAATCCTAACTTCCCCCGACGAGGTTCCTTGGTTGTACAGTTCCACGCAACTGTGGGTTGCACCTTTTAAGCAGCAACAGTGGATTCTTTTCGAGTATTTCACCAGAGCACCAGTTGCAGTCCAGTTTTAACCATGCACGTCACGACGACAGTACCCACCTAGCTAGGGTTTCTTTTGAAGCACCACAATGCAGATCGAGCTCATTTTCGACCATCTCCACCGGCATTGCCCACTTGAAAGAAAGCTTTGGGTAGCCAACTGTTCCCCACAGCATCCCCCATGGCTCTCGCATTAGGGGGACTTTTACTTTAACCTCTCCTGCACCCCTTTCTCGGTTGCTGCAGTGCCCGTGACCATGGGCAGCCTTTCCCTTTTCCTCCAGCCGCTTCCGCTAGCTTTTCTTTCTTAGGGCACGTTTGTTTATCTGGATATAGCTGTATTGTATTGTATTTGATGCTCCAGCAATAAAAAAATTACGTTTGTTCTGATGTAATGGAGATCTGGAAATAAGCCTGCAGTTTTTGGTAAGTAATAAATGTAGGACATGCCTCTCCTGCGCAGTACAAAAAAAGATGCCCAGTGTCCGAGCTTACAGCACAGCCACGCCAATACACCAAACATAAAGTTCGTTGCCGCAGGGAATTCTTAAACCGGAAAAGTCAGCTACTGGGACTATCCTTGTAAATCCATTTGGTTACAGCAAAATAAACGTGCCCTTAACCTACCAGACGCTGCTTTTCTTAGTGCTCACTCTTTTCTTCCCATGGAATGCGATAGCTGACCACCCGATTGGCCTCAGCTGTAGAATGGATTCTCGTCCCCTATAAATAACCGAACAACACATGAGACACTCTTTCAGAACAGAGGCGTTTTGAACAGAAAACGTATGCAATCTTATATAATCCCTCGCCCATAATTTCCATTTTGAGCGTTACCAAACATCACAACCTCAATCATCATCCGCTCATGCATCCGACTTCCGATCCTCTTGCTCGCGTGCTTCACTTCTGACGTCGCCTCGGCAACATTAGCAGGAATGAAGGTTCGGGCGTCGGCGTTCATCAAGCAGGTCATGTCGGCCATCATAGCGCTGGCCAAGGCCAAGTCCGCCTCGCTGAAGAGCAAGACCTGCGTCATAAAGACCCGTTTCCTGGTCTTTACGCTGCTGCGCAACAAGAAGCTGCTCATGAACACCGTGGCGCACAAGGTACAGGCACTTACTCACCGCAAAGACGCCAGCACCAGGGCCCATTCCTCCTCTGAAGACGGCGCAGACGGCAGCAGACCCATCGTGCTCTACAACGGCACTAGCACCCCAGCCTCTCCTTTTGGAAGCGCTGCCGAGCCGTACTCCATGGAATATGGTTACGACGATGACTACAGCAGCGATGATGAGGACGAGTATCCGGACCTTAGGCACTCCCTGTTTGACTTGGAATTAGATGAGGAGGAAGACGAGCTGCCCGGCCTATCTGTAATCGAGATGGCCAAGAACTCAAAGGAGGAAAGAGGTGAGAACTTCAGCCTAGAAGACCAGATTGACCATGTCGCCGACATGTTCATCCAGAGGTTCCACAAACACATTAGAATAGAACGGAAGAAGAGATACAAAGAAATGCTTCAGAGAGGCATTTAGCTAGACTGATAGACCAAACATTTTTACCTTCTACATAACACCACTCAAAGTCGGTCTCCTCCACTCCATTCCACAGCTGCTAGCTGTTGCTGCGCCACCGGCACTGGCCATTGGCCATGGTAGGCCAATGTTTTTGTAACGAACTAAAAGTTCGGAAGAGGGTGTATATTGATCCAAGACGAACCGGACGCGATCTGTATCTAACCAATGATCCCCGCAGGCAGCAAGCCCTTGGCTAAAGTAGGACCATGTTACCTGTCAAGCCGGCTGTTGGATCCCATTACATCTACGTGATATGTGACTTTAATCTGATAGGGGTTTAGCCTACTTTGTATTTGCATGGGACTAGTAAATCCTAAAACCTCAAGTTGAAGAAGAAAATGAAATTGATCTCATTGTAGTTGACCTTTGTTAACAAATTATTTCATGGAAACTCCTGGATTTAGAAGAAATCCATGAAATCCCTTGAGTTTTCACAAATCTTTAAGAACCCATTCTATTAAAGCGCACCTTTATCCAGCTGTCAAATTTGACAGCCTGCTGCTTATTTTCTTTGTTTAATATCTTAACTACATCGCATGATTAATTTATTTAGTTGTTATCTAATTTATAGCTTTAGTTTAAAGAGTTTATTTGCAATTCTACGAAAGGATTGTTATAGACAACAAAAATTAAGTCCTTTCGGATCTGAGAAGTATTTCAGTGTATGTAAGGCTGTCCAACCGGGGCCTATTTGGACCTTCATAGTTTGTAAAAAAGATAAACCGCACTAACCCTTTTCGATATTCTGTTACAGTATTAACACATACAAATTTAAATTTTAGCTATTTTGGGTTAAAGAACTGTCTACATTTGTATATGACAATCTAACTTTGTACTGACTTGGACTCAAATTGTTTGTAAAATTTTAAACTCATATCAAGACCCTTTAACTTTACATTTTTATGTAAAGTAATAATGTTGGAGAATATCAAAATGGGTCTCAAAATTAGTTGAATTTTTTTGAACGATTTGAGTCCAAGTCGAATGAGTATAACTACCTTAACAAGCCTAAATATTTCTCTAAACGTATCCATCCAAAATTGAAATTCTTGTATATGTTAATAGTGCAAGATTATATCAAAAGTGGCTAGTATTGGTTCAAAACTTACAAACAATCAACTTCCTAATAGGTATAGATCAGACTGCCGTACGCAAACCCGTATACTTCTCAAGACCTTGACGGACTGATTATTTTATCTATAATAATTGTGAAGTATAATAAAATTAATAAATAAATCACGCAATTTAGACAAGATATTAGAGAAAAAATAAAATTGAACAACAAGCCATGAAGATTGACGGCTATATTACGGTGGACTCAAACTGAACTTACCGCATTTACTGGATATCTCTTAGTTATATACCAGTTATAGTTTGTGTTGTGTAGCAACTTTATGTAGTATAAGATGGCTAGGATAAGATGTCCTGGTCCATATCAGACATGAAATATGCATATATGCTGAGAACATGTAAAGAAAGAGAGACTTGCGTATTTATAGTTTGCTTTAGTAGTAATAAAAATAAAGATAGCACTTTTTTTTACAAATATATGTTGATGTTGGGAAAATAAAAATATTGAATATTGTTGATTAAATGCATTAATGAAGGCATAAATTGCTCTAGATTATTGATTTTTAGCTTGTCTCTACACAATGAGAAAGAACAATTTTAACATGGATAATAAAGTTATATAGTATGAAGATGATATTTGTATATTTAGTATACAATAGTTAATTTGTGTAATAATAAACATCGGTATATAGTTTCCTATGTGTGTAGTGTGGTTGTCCTAATGATATAAGTTGGTTTCATTCTCTATTAATGATGTAATTCATGCTTGGAGGAGTGAAAATTCGTATATAATTACAATTACTTAAAAGTGCATGTTGTTAGGATTATATTTGTTAAAATAATTGATCAAACATGTATACTTTTGTATTGTTACACCCATCATGAAATATGAGTTCTACAATACTATCATTCATCTCTATAATGAAATCATCTAGTACTTAGTCTTAGTATTAACATTAGGGCACTTCAAATAGTAGAATTGACATCAACAAAACATATTGTAAAGTGAAAACATCCAACGGCAACGAAAGTTGACCAAGAATAACTATTTCAGATTCTTCATAAGGTCACATTTATGTACACATTAGAAAAATTCTTCCCTACATGGCAACACATTTTTAAAGCCTACCAAGTATAGTGCTTAAGATATAATATAACCAAACTTTGATAAAAATACTAAATTAATTTCTCAAATAACACTAAATTAATTTCTAAAATAGTTACATATAATAAAAGATATCCAAATCAATATTTTGTTTAAATTAATTTTTTAGAGTTAATATCTAGTTTCTAAAATCAGTTTATTGATTTAAAAAGAATAAAGTATAATTTGATGAGTGTAAACAATAAGGATTCCATTTTAAATATTTTTTAGATCAGGAAACATACATAAAATTATGCTAAAATGAATTATGTGTAAGTTTCTAAATTAATACTAATATTATATATTTTGTTAAAAATCATTACATAGTGCATTTATAAATTTTACTTTTTGAATGTTCCTAAAGTTTGTTATTTATTTTCATATTTCAGAAGAAGAAAAAAAACCACAATTTTTTTTTGAGTTAGAAGAGTCAATAGTCTCCCCCTCCCTCAAAGAGCATGCCAGAGCCTGAATGACTGCAAGGGTGGTAAATATTGTGCGCAACGGGAGGTTTGAACTCGGGTCCCCAGGGAGGACCTACCGTGCTCAACCATCCGCGCTACACATGCCGGGTAAAAAATTCCAATTTCATCATTTGTATTACACAATGAATTGCAGACAACTACAATATTTTACAACATCAGATACAACATGTCTTGCTAGAAACACGATATTGCAAAACTACATTGACACTTTGTTGAAGATTGATAGAAATGGACCACGGTGGCTTGTTCTTTGAAGGAAAACATCGTTGAACACCCCCAAATTTGTAGGAAGAAAATATGGTTGCAAAAATAGTAAGTTTGAGGATATTCATAGGTGGCCATTAAGGACACAAAACAAATCGTCAAAGGTGGTAGCGAGTTGGAGATGGTGATCTAGGTTTGGATCTAACTTACTAGGCTTAGACAAAAATGATTGGCACAAGGAATTTATTATGGGGGCGCATATGTATATAGATAGGAACCTTAAAAGGAAACATCAAGGTGAAGCAAGATAGTAGAACAAGGGAAGGGATACATAATTATTTCTATGTCTCACCAAGTTGTTAGAAGGGTAGACGATTTGGTTATGAAACCTAGGGGACAATTAATGCCTATTTTTGCAGAGAAACAAGTGGGAATGGGTTCATCATTTTTCTCCTTGAAACAATATCACAAAGGGAAAATAAAATATTGAAGGAGTTAACTCCCTTCACCAATATAAATATTGGATCATAAATTGATGGCTCACAGTACCCAAAATGAATGAAACTAGAAACTTTCTTCAAAGCATCTCAAAACCAAATAGTACTTGCAATTTGGACAATTGTTAATCATGTCGTCTGATACTTTAACATTCATGATAAACATGAGGGTTGACATACTGATACTCCACTATATACAAATTTTCTTTAACTTAATTTTTAGATATCTAACAAATATAAGTGGTATTTGTTTTCCATTCATATGCCACAAGTTCAAGAATGATGTCTACTATTGGTTGTGGGGTTAGATCAAGTATTTACTAGAAAAACAATTATTTTCAAGAAATGAAATACAACACAATAATATGAATGTAATAATATCTAATTGAGTAAGTCCTACAATATTGAAATGAGTTAAATAAATAGGAATAAGAGGTTCCCCTTTGCTAATAAATTTTCAAGTAAAAAATAAGAATCAAATTGGATCTATATATTTGGTACTCAAATTTGAGTATGTTACAACTCCACAACTCTTAGAACGTACTCAAATTGAATTCCTTAATCCCACTATTCAAAGTAATAAGAAGACATTATACATGAAATCACTAAATATCTTAAGGTAATGTCAAATTAAACCATTTTCAGTGTGCTCTGAGATTTCTATCATGATTGAAAATGGAAGTTCCTACACGTGATATTAAAGATAGAAACATATATACAAACTAAGTGTAGTATATGGATGTTTCTAAAATTTCCAATGAAAATCTACTTTATATCTAACTAGGGAGAGTCTATAATGATCTACCTAGTTATTTTACCATCAATGGTATTTGGGGTATCGTGAGTACCCATCCCATTAATCAAACTCATAGGAGAACTACTAAAAAAAACCAACTGAAATCTCACAACAAAAAACACCAAATAAAAAATTCTAAATTAAATTAACTACATAAGGATCAAACTATAGACAATCAAATCCATTATGGAATAAGATAGGTTACCCAAAGTTATCAATCTCATACCAAATTGTAAAGCCAGATAGAAAAATGAGAAAACCTCATTATTAATGTCATGATAAGGGACTACGTAAAGATCCACCTTCATAAAGATACAACATGTAACTAAATTTTCATCCAATTCACAATTTATAATCATATAGAAACACTAAGGGATGCAAGATACAACATGTATTAAAACTACCTGCCCAACACTCAAGAATGTGAGAGAACATGGATACTATAGATGCTACAATATTATCACTTGTTATATCTTGATTACCATGTCCTTCACACTATGCCAACATACATAAAACGTCATGAAAAAATCATGTGAGACTCATGGAGTGTCCTAGCGAGAGGATTACTCCCAGAATATTATGAATATGTATAAACAAACTATTCAAATGATTATTGAAAGCAAGAGAGATACTTATTATTCAGTTCAATATTCAATATTCCCATACTTCTGGACAAGATATCTTTGATACAAGGTATAACACATTTCAAGCTACTATAAAATTATTCAAAAATCTCAATCATCTTATATATAAGAAATATCATCTCTTACATGTTCTAGATGAACAACATTAACATCTTGAAAATATAACATTAGCATTATCATTTATAACCTACTCTTTCATATATTATATTATAATCTTTTCCTCATTAATTTGGATTTTTACCTTCTAAATTACAAGTTTATGACAATGTAGTCCTAGATCGAGTGTAAAGGATCCTCATATTACTAGTCATGATAGGATCTCTACCCCTGAGTCAAAGTGAGTAACAAATAGTAGTGGCACATCGACCCAACTTACTAGTACATACATCACATAGACAACCTCAAAAGCTAGGCCCTTCTTGTGTGCTCAAGTCAAAACACCTAACACCTTGGTATTAGAACCATATCTCGAGATACAACCTCAATCACTCTCATATCATAGAAAATCTGACTAACAGTCTCAAATTCTCTCCTTCACATAACCATATTGTATACTGAAGAAAACAACCTCCAGAAACCTGCATATACTCAATAAATTACATTTTTGAGTACCATCTCATAACCCTCGCAAGATCTGCTGGTCCGTGTATAAAATAGGACTACGCTACTCCTTCATTCGTAGTGTAACACGTGGTCATTAAAAAATATTCTGCTTAAAGTTCCATTACCACGTGCTTCCGTCCAGAAACGGCTTTATATTATCGAGCCGAATTGGTTCTCGTGTTGAATCGGTTCTGCTGTTTTTTCTGGCTCGTCAGTTGCAGAATCGAATGTTCATCAACTTTTGTATTTAATAATAAATAGTTTTTTAGACCAATATTATTGTGCTTTCGTGCTAGATTTTTCCATTACGTACAATCGAGTGGTGTCAAATAAATAGATAGGCGTCAGATCCGTGTTGTTCAAAAAATACATAACCAACAATTGTGTCATTAAGCCGGTCAATTTTGATTTGGGTAGTTACAAAAATATCTTCCTAAATCCGTTGTATATCTAGATGTAATTTTCAAACTTTATTTGTTGTCTAAATTCTGATTTTTATCTAGGACTTTCAAAATGTTGGGTCTGGATCTATTCTAGGTCAGTTGAAGAGACACTCCCTGCAACTAAAAATCAAACCCAACTATCAAATTTATGATCCAACCTGACACAACTTGGATTTTTTATATTAGCTATTAAACTTAAAATTGAATCTGGTTCTATCTAACTTCGTATTTTTGCTAGTCATACTAAGAACCCAAGATTTGAATTCATTCGGACTAGGGACCGACTCAGATGTTAATGTCAAAATTCAAAACCGACAAGGACCAAAATTTGTTCAATTTTTGAAATCTTAAACCAACAAAAATTCAAATCCAGGAAAAACAATTTAACAAGGTCAGACAATGTCAAATCCCTACATACATCCATGACAATTAATAACACTCTAATGTATTGACTATTTTTCAACAATGTGGATGCATGCCCCGTTTCAAATTATTTGACACCCCTTGGTTGTATGTAATATAAGATTTTAAAAACAAAGCACACAATATCGATAGTAATAAAAGATATTTATTTTATATTATTAAAGATAAATTATAAAATAATTCATTTCATAACACGAAATCAAGACATTGCCTATCTTTAAGCATAATAGGCGTTGGTCTCTAGGCACTCCCGATTATAAAATAAAGAAAATCATTGAATATTACACAAGATAATACAACTCAGATGGTAGCATTACTGTAGATTCGGAGAGAACCGAACTAACACCTCAAACCTGTTCGGCTTGATAATAAACTAGGCCATATTTGAACAGACGGAGCATCACTCTTGACGGAGGCTTCTACAAAATATTTATTATTGGACACGTGTTGTGCTGCGAACAAAGGAGTAGGGTAGTCCGGGTCTGCACCAGGACCAGCAAATCCGCACTCTAAGTTTATACATGGAAACCTATTTCACTAGCCAACCTCTTTGAAATTGGTATAGATCTATGGTACGAGTACATGCACTACATGATTAATATTACTAAGTCCAATTACTCGTGTTTCATATGCACTTCATTCAATATAAATTATTTTTCTTAGTCCAAACAATCTAGAGAGTTTATCTTATTACCATACAATAGCAAATTTGGGAATAGTAAAGACCAAAAAGTATGTAATAATAAGATTAAATGAAAAAAAGTTATATTGAAATTAACAAGCAATATATGACATTTAATCATATTCCCTTTCATATAAAATTCCTTAAATCATCATTATGATCTGTAGGAGCTTCTAAGTGGGCTCATCATCTTGAGTTGGCACCCTTAATGGTATATATGTTCCAACACAAGTATTAAACAAGGTATACACATAAGGTATTATCTTTCCATTGTGATATTCCAATCACATACAAAGACTACACTACAAAGATCCTTATCTTAAATTTATAAATTACGCACAACCTTCGCTTAGAATAAGGAATGAGTATGTAACAATTTAAATCATCACTTTTAGAATAATGATTTTCATGAAAACCGTTTAGTTGTCTTCCCTTTCTATGAATCATACAATTCCAGTTTAATTGTAATCATTATGTTTCATTTTAAATGGATACATTATTATTAGAAGGTGTAGGGTATCATTTTAGGGTAATGTGTGAACACATAGAACAACATAAGGTACTAGATTAAGCATTTTCCAACCTAATCCATCATATTTTACTATATATCCCTACACGTGAATTAACTCCTTTGTTATTGTCCATTTCCATCATCAAAATGATGGTCGCCAGATATCATTTCCCTGAAGGATTCAACCTTTAGGAATAAATACTACAAGTATGTTTATATCGACCAATATGTATCTTATAATTTCATTGTCTTATATAAAAATCATAAAATTTCACAAAAATATGGAAGTGGGGTGATAAAAAAATCATAGACCATAATTTGAGTAGGAGTTCTTCATTATGTGTATTATTTCTTGTAAGGTTCATAATCAATTCTAGAGGTCTAGATTTTGGTTAAGGCTCACCTCTAGTTCCCATCATACTTACTTTCATACTTGGACCTTGTCATAAGTTTCATATTCATGTAGTTTACATGTCAATCAAAATTTTATATTATAATTAATTATTAATTCTAAGTTGAGTGTACTATACTTTAGAAGATATAATACATCTCATACTCTATTTAAAGGTACTCGTACAGGGTACAACTTATAATTTTAGGCCATCACAAGACATCTCCAATAGGGATTTCACATTCACTTCCAATTAAGTAAGAAAGTATAAGGATGTGCCATATTGAAATACAAATTTAAGTAATCATAGAAACAGAAGGAGGTGAATAATATCTTACAAAGGGATCATACACAATACAAATTGTCATTTCTAACCATAAAGAGGCAATATATTAAAAAAACCTCAAACTTTATATCTAAAGTTACATACCTCTCCTTATGATATTCCTATAACTCTATGTGAAATTTCTTAGTTATACTCCAAAGTATGTGGGATATATTTCCAAATCTAGTTTGTGCATAAAAAGGTCATTTTTAGGTATACACGAGCTACCTTTAAGTATATGATATAGGTCCAACAAAACATTAGAAGAATAAATTAAATAAAACCATGTCATTTACACCCAAGTTGAACATTCAATCAATGATTAAGATTACAGATTTTGTTTTCCATCAACATGAATCTGAAAGGTCGTAAAGGAGTCATTTATAGGGTAGATATTGTACTTAATTCAAAATTTAGCCTTGAGTCACTAATTGTGCATATCATCATAACCAATAATCAACATAAAATTATAGGAGAATGCATAAAAATCCAAACTTATGTCATAGATGTAGAAAAGTTTACAAGAATCACACTTTTAGATATATAGAAAAAATCTAGGCAATTAGGGTAGAATTGTTTATACAGTTTAGCTTTTATGTAGTTTGGGAGCTCCATGTGATGAAATGAAACTAGAGGGATGGGAAATAAGGAAATAAACATCAAGGTGATATAATGGATGGGTGATGTGATGATTTCTTGTCAATGAACTACTATATAATATTATGTTTCACTTTAGTGAAACTATTATAAATATTAGACATAGTGTGACTGAAGAAAATAGTTAGAAGATATGTTTTAAAAATAGCTTCCTTAATGGTGATATTTGACCTAATTTTTGGTTTGCTATCACCAATACTTTATTTCATGAACTAGTCTATTTTATTTTAATATTAAATATTTAGAGATCAAGGAGGTATTATATATGATTCCAAAGTCAAGATTAAAGTCATGGTCACATATACCATTTAATATAATGTACAACCTCTTCCCCACACACTTAAAATCCTTAAGTCATTCCTAATATTTTCCTGTTCAAAGGAAGTGCATTGAATACATCCTTGGAATTTTGACTTTGGTTTCACCATAGCATTTTATTTCTTTAATAAGGATGGAAACAACATGAGTGTTCATTTTTCATCAAGAATATTGTTTTATTAAATTCATCTCTAATAACACAATATTTGAGGCTATAATTGTTCTATGTAGGATTTGATGTTACTATGCTTTTCTTCAAATTTAGATACCTCAATTGAGGTAGAAGCCAGAAAGAATACCACATATTTTATGAAGACAAATGTGCATTGTTTCCAACTAAAAGTAAAAATAATATATAATTGAGAAGAAAAATGTTTTAGATAAATCTATATTTTACTAATCAGAACCATTAATATTATGCCAGTTTATATTCTACTTTGTCACTTTGATGTTACTGAGGGATCTTCAAGAATGTCATCTCTGAAAATTATATTTTCATGAAAGATTTTGGAGTAACCAAAACTATAATTATTTTTAGAAACTTATTTAAGAAAAATTACAAAAAAGTAACATCAACATAGAAAATGAAAATGATATCATTTTCAGTTAACGAATCAACTATTCAACATTGAACTAGTTCCTCACACCTGACAAAATCTCAACGAGGAGAATGTTTTTAATGAAAAAATATGAACATAATGGAAGCATTCACATATATAAGACACCATTTAGAGAACTACATACATATGCATATATATAATATATATGGGAATGGATCACCATGTAACCAACCTAGATTATAATCACGTAATAGTCGAATTATAGTGCCCCTCTCCATGGCAAGGAAATTTCTATTTCATGAAAAAAAATAAAAATAAAAAATGTTAAAAAGATCATTCATATAAAACAAAATCTGCACCAACTTAGTAAAAAGTCAAAAAAATCATATCGAATTTAACTAAATGATATGATTTTTATTCAACATTATATAATTAATGCAACCAACATTTTCCATTTAAAGCAAGTATATCTACAATGTCATATATATATGTAATATATAAAAATAATTAATACATTTATCAATATTGAGAATATCTAATAAATCCTACAATTATCATGTACATCTGAAAAAATGAAGAAACTCATTTATGCTTGGAAAATGGCTTACATAGCCAATTTTACAATTTTTTTGTTTGATAATCACTTTTCGTAATTTATGAATATAGATGCATTGAGCTTGTTTGTAAATGTTATATATGGTTTGGTTAAAGTAGGTTACTAGATAGCGACCCAAAAACTAATATTAAATCACTTTTGGTTATTAAAATCGTATAGCTTTTAAATATTCTAAAATGTTTGTAGTCAATGAATACATTTATACTTTTTATAATGAATAATACTTGAACCTTAACGTGGACTGGTTTGAAATAGAGGTGACTTGTTCAAGGTTTGTGGATCATGTCTTGAACAACGGTCAAATTGGAAAAAGGTTAATTGTGGGCAAGTTTCAAAACACATAAATATACCTAAGTAATGTATGTGAGAAAATGAGAATGTGATAATGTGATTACATTGCTATCTATGAAACAAAAATATGCGAAGGAAGATTTGTTTTCATGGTAACTTGAAGGATTCAACTGATTCAAGCTTGTTCTTTTTTTGATTCAGGATAATTCATTATAGGCCCAAATTCTAAGTTGTATATATCTTAGTTTAGGTATGATAAAAATACAAGATAATACCTAATTCTTCCGTCTGACCTGATATCTTCTTTTGTACCTATGTTTAGATGAGAATTAGGGTTTTGTTGTAGAAATGAAATGTAAAGTACAATAGTATTCTATTTTTATCTAGGATTGTATTCCAAATGGATGTTCATTAGGTGAATGGTTAATCATATTTTAGTTATCTAGTGATGTTTTAATCTCATTTAATATGTATTCATATAATGAATCACAATGGAGAAAATTTGAGGATTTTTATCATTTTGGTGAAATGTTATATGGAAACATTTTCTAATAACTATATCTTGAGAGAATAATAGTTGACCTATATGATGCCCATTTTTTATATGAATGAGCCTTTTGTCTTAAAATGGGTTGCCTAACACTAATGAGAGAAAACTTGGTAACTTTGGGGATAACTATGAATTGTTTGTAAAACTAAAAAGATAACATTTTAATATCAAAATATAACAATTAGTAAACCTATTTGAATTCAATTCTAATATATATATATATATATATATATATATATATATACATGTATATATACATATATATGTCTCAGTGTGTGTATTTATATATGTATGAGATTAGAAAAGAAAGATTCCCCTCTCTCCTACAAATTTTAACATAGGTTGGATGCCCAAGGGATATTAAATTAAGAAATGTTTGTCTGGTGGTTTGAACCCAGGTCCTGTCATTCAGATAGACTTGAATTTTCCCTTTTTGACGTATATGTATATATATGTTTGAGATTAAGAGAGGCATTCTCTCTCACTACCCATGCATGTGGCAGAGGCTGAATACCCGAGAGGGTGGTAAATCAAGGTGTCAATTGGGATTCGAACATGTGTCTCTTTCTTAGGGGACATCGTGCGTAACCACTTAAGCCACTCCTTGTCGATGTATATATGTATGGGATAAAAAGAGACTTTCTCTCCCCCTCTCCCATGCCCGTGATGGAGGATGAACGTCTAGGAGGGTGGTAAACTAAGGAGACAATTGGGATTCGAACTAGGGTTCCTTCATGAGGAGACATCGTGCTTGACTACTTGAGCCACCCCTTATCGAGATATGTATGTATGCATATAAATTTGGGTGTGCATATATATATATATATATAATCTACATTAGCTTTTTCTTAGATTAGATTTTACTACTTTTCTATTCTTAGGTGTCTATCTCCGAGATCTTTACCAACCACAATTGATTTTTTACATAGTTCTATCTTGATTACTTTCTATTGATATCCTTAACTCGTATAAAATTTGTAGAATAAAACAAAGTATGATATATATCTGACATAATTACCTACTAATTTTTAATTATAGGAATGCATTAACAGAAGCATGGGCAAAAAATTGGGTTGTCAATCCTTGCTGAATGGTGAAACCTATGGATCTGAAAACAAAGTTATTGGACTTAGATGAAGAAACCATAAGATTATATTTATAATATTTTGAAGGCATCGAAAAAGGGAAATTGGATCATCAACAAGAACCCCAAAAATATCAAAAGTGAAAGGCAAAAATTGATGATGATTTTCTTCACAAGATGCTCCGTGCTTGTGAACATTTTGCACCATATCATTAGAGGCTTATCTAACAAGTTAGAACTATCTTGGGTTGTATTTTAGGTCCTCATATCTCTAACCTATCAACCCTAAGATCTAAAAAGTCATAGGGTACAAAGGGTAGGTACACTACACCTTTATATAATTTCACATATTCTTAATCACTTTTTCATAGCCAAAACTATGGTTAAGATCCTATTCTAACTAATTTTAGGGTTTCACCATCCATACATCAGAAAAATCCTCATTGTGACTTAGTTCAAGAAAACTTAGATAAAATCCGGTAAATTTTGTACATATAATAGTATAATTGAAAATAATTTTTGGTGATGAAAACTATTTGAGATGAAACAAAATATGGATCCAAAACCAATTGTGGAAACCAAGTCATAATTTCCATAATAAGATCTCTTCATCCCACTAGTACCTCATCCTCAAAACATGACTCCTTCCTCACAAAAACACCTCTTTAACTTTATCGATGTCATCATTAATCTTTATTTTAGGGTAAGACCATCTCATGAAAAACTTAGGCAAAATCTAGGGAAAACATCTCATCTATAGGGCACTATCCAAGTCAAGGTTTCTAATAAGGGAGACAAAATTGAAATAGTCAGATTTGGACTATCATGGGGTCTGATACCATGTTGTAAGGAGTGGGATCCCGAAGGAGAACCACTCCCTACTAGAAATAAAAAGGCAACTTTCCAATCCAAATACCAACATAAAAGTTTTCTTGAAAGGGATGAAACAAATTTATTCAACATGAATGTATCATAAAACCAAAGTTTAGTAGAAGAATAAAACATTGACTATATTCAATTTATCATAAGATTACAAAAATACCTCCACATCATCTCCCATAATGGTTTACATAAAGGGTACATCATAAGGATCCATGTAGAGAGAAATGTAAACCATATCAAGTTTGTCTCCAAGCCTTAACTCCTTAAGATAAGCCCAAGACTTCATGCCATATCATCCAAATCATTCACCTGTGGTTGGAAGCATACCCCAGCAATAAGAGAAACATAGAAGACATCAACAAAGGCTGGTATGTGCATACTAAATAGGATATTGAGAAATATTATGAAATTAAGGACAACAAATATAAAGGATTCCTATAAAAAAAAGTAAAGTACTACCCAAAGGGGCATAAAAGAAATGAATTTCAAATAAAGAGACAATTAAGAGAAAAGTATAACAATAAATCATCTATGTGTTTCACAAGTGACAATACTAGACAATATAAACATGTAGGTAGGAAATAACACATCTACCAAAAATATGAGGTGAGCGTGAACTGTACACATATGCTCTAAGTATGGAGTGGGTAGGAACTATATACATCCACCCAAGCAGGCCAGGATACACATCTGCTCAAATATATATATATTCATATGTAGGAATTATCACCTCTGCACTCATATGTGGGAATGTTCACATCCATATAAAATAACTTGTAAAATTATACTAGCAGTCACCACATGATGCATAAAAATAGAATAAGCAAGAATACAAGAGATTAAGTTCATAAGAGAACAAGAAGGATGAGAACATCCATCTAAATACCATCACATAATGTGCAATATACACATCCACTACCATGGTGGGAAAATAAGCACATCATAAAAAAAGTCCAACATGCACAAAACATAAGAGAGAGTCCAAAAGAATATCCATGATCACAAGATCAATATCAAATAAGGTAGTTCACATGAACCATGATTTTCAAAAGAAAAGACATTGTGAATAGGCTAATATCCATAGGACCAAGAGAAAGAAGAAAGTAGGATAATTGCTCAATAAGAATAATTTGGAATGCAAACATACCTATCTTTAGAGTCTAAACAAGTCCAAGTCACTTCTAGATCCAAGTTTAGGCTTCCAAAGATCCAATTAAGCATATATGTAGATTTCAGGTCAATTTCACATTAATTATTCAAACCCTAAAAATTACCTTTTTCTTTACATGCAAATTAGGTTATCAAAACTATGCCATATTTTAGGTTAGCATTTACTGAGTCCAAAACATATTTTACTATATTTTTTTGACATACATATATTTATTTATGGATTTTACAAATTATTATCTATTGAAGTGAATTTATTAAAATCACATATTTTCATGATTGGATTTAGGTGACAAAACCAACACCATAAGTTATCTCTTATTTTTTGAATCCAATGAATTTTTATTTGTAATTTTTGGAAGAGTAGATATTTAATTATGAATTTTAAAGCTCGACCAATCAGAAAAATCAAAAATCCATATAGGCAAGAAAATCGTGAGAGAGAGAGAGGAAGAGAGAGATCGGGCCCAACTGACATGGTCTAATCATGAATAACCAAGTCAATGGGTCAATGGTATGTTTGACTCACCCCAAAGCAAAGAAAAACAAAGTGCCAATTACCAAACTGCCATAGTTAAAAAAATAAAACAAAAGAATAAAATAGGGGTTAGACTGGGAAACAACAAGGGATGTCACCCCCTTCCTCGATCAGTCATCATTGCTACAAGTCGCAATACAGCTAGCTTGGGGAAGAAAGAGGGAAAACACAAGCCAATACCCAAATCATGATCTGAGAGCACGAAAATGAAGAACAAGCCCCCACAAACTCGTCTCTCGACTTGATTGAAGACCGAAGAAAGCACTGCTTCAGGAGAGGCTCTGCAAATAGAAGATGAAAAATAGATCGGGCATGGTTGAGAAGGTGATGTGCAAGGAAATTGGCAGTGGAGATAACTGTGGCCGGGTGAGGGGGCCACAAACAACCAAACATTCATATATATACCTGTGTTCTAGGGCTTCTTCAAGTTGGTAGTGAGAAAACTCTAAGCCCAGCTTTGGGCATTTCTTGGATATGAAGAATTAGAATTCATGTGTGGGATCATTGTGTGTGGAACTTTCCCACAAATCCATTGCAAGAAAAATCTTGAGAAAAGATAAATAATCGGCCAAGAAAATCACAGAAAATTAGAGCAATCCTACTATTCACAGCACACCTCTCCTACCCGAGGTAGGAGATGGGTTCCAAGCCATCAGATCAATGATCGGATGGTCCTGATTGCATGCAAAATAAAAAATAAGAAAAAGAGTCGTGTGACACATGATTCCTTACTAAATATGATTCAAACTAAAGTGTGGCATTTAATATTTAAGTATTTTTGTCTTTCCTCAAATGAGGGTACAAACGAGCCCCAAATTTAATGAACACCCAACCTATTTTTGATACGAGAAATCTGAATATGCAATTATATTTTCCTTTTGAGAACTTTTAATGTGTTAAATAAATAAAATCTTATTTTCTCTTTGTTCCTTCATTAATGACTTTGAGATTCTCCAAATTTGATGAAACTTCACCCACAAGTCAAATTTAATGGGATGGATACGAATTTTTCATCAATTTTACATGTTGGAGAGGTTTGTACATTTATTTAATATTTTGAATGTTCTACACACCTTTTATCTCCTGATTTTATCTTTTAACCAAGCATCTTCCAACTTAGATGAAAATTCATCCAAAGGCTATATTTATTATGTAGATTATGAATCCAAGAATATTCTCCTTTTTTGGAGTCATTTATTATTGTATTTGATATTTTGGGGAAAACACATATCTTCTCTATCCAAAATAAATTAAATTAATTATCATTATGTGAATAATGTGAAACTTGACTCCCATGAAAATTGGGACCCAAGGAACATGATTCTTAACTTAGAATCCACTTTTGAGATTTCTATTAATGAGTTATGTCATAATTAATTTTTATGGCCATTACTATCACATTATTTCATTATTTTCACCATTGCTCATTCTATTTATGTTCTATAGATTAATATTATCACCCAAAAGAGTTATGATTGATTATTTGCACGAATTTCATATTATTCATTATTCCTCATGTGACATATTTAATGTGTCTATTATTGGCTTAAGATTGATGTGACAACATTAGGTAACATGAAGGTCATTATACATGCATTAGATCATTAAGATTATACTAAAGCTCACCTAGATCTATCCTCAACCTCATTTGGATAAGTCCAAAAAGATCGAACTTATAGGATAGGGTCCAAAATCTGGTATGTTACACATGTTGTTTATTGGTCGAGTTAAAAATCGACCGATACAGTGATGGATTTTCAAAAGAGACCAATTGGTCGAGTTGCACTCTCATAGAAATCGACCGATCGACTCACTGAGTAAAGTGGGTAACTCCTTGGTAAGGTTGAAGACTCTTTGTATTGATTAGGTAAGTCCTTTGGTGGGTCTTGTGTTGTAACTCCTATTGGTGAATATATAGAGGGAAGAACTTGCAAAGACCTACAGGTTGACCTGTCTAGGTAGTGGATTGACTCTCTCCTAGTTTGGAGAGTGGAACCACTCGAAACAACCTTGTCCAAGTTCTTATTTCATTTTCTCTCATCCATGCTATACTCGTTAGTTAGGACTTCAAATTGCACTTAAGATATTGGTTTTGATTGATATAATTTGAAGGTATAATCTATCTTGTGAGAATTTTTGAAGCTCTATCCACCCGCCCCCCTCTAGAGCCCTAGATCCAATAAGTGGTATCAGAGACAAGGATTTTCTCCAAAAATATCCCATGAGATGAGACGAGAAGATGGGCGACAACCTACTTAGTTCTCTCAACCTAGAGGAAGGCTTCTCCATGCGTCCTCCAATCTTCGACGGTACCAACTTCCTCTATTGGAAGAGTCACATGCAATTCTACATTCAAGGCATGAACTTTGATATGTGGAAGGTGATGGTCGCACCATACAAGGAGCCAACTAGAGTTTTCATTACATGGAGTGAAGCTACACTTAAAGTTGCCCAGCTCAATGCTAAAGCCATAAGAATCTTTTGTACAACCCTTACTCCAACGGCGTTCAACCACATCTCATCTTGGCACACCACCTATAAGATTTGGGACAAATTGTGCATCACTTATGAGGTCACAAAGCAAGTCAAGGAGGCCAATATCTACATGTTGAACAACCTTCTAGAAAACTTCAAGATGGGTAAGAAATAAGGGATTACGGAGAAGTACTCAAGACTCAATGTCATCATCAATGGGTTGGCTGCTTTGGGCAACACTTTGGATAGAGGTGTAATCAACTCCAAGATCTTGAGGAATCTACCAAAGAGATGGGAGTCAAAGGTGACCTCTACGGAAGAAGTGAGGAGCCTTGGTGACATCCCAACCTAAGAACTCATTGGCAACCTCCGAGCTCATCAACTAAGGCTTGATAAGCAAGAAGAAGAAGCCAAGCAATAAGAGGAGGAAGCCAAGAAGATCAAAGATAGTGCTTTTAAAGAACAAGTGGAGGTGGTCATCCTTCAACAAAAACTTTCTTTCCGGACTTCTATTTCCTCCTCTAGTGAAGATGATGGCCCAAGTGAGCATGAAGCCAACTACATCAAGGGAAAGCACTTCAAGAGAAAGCAAGCATCCTCCTCTACTCCTAGATACTACAAGTGTGGGAAAAAATGACACTACAAGAGTGAATGTCCCAAGTCAAGAAAGTTACACCCACAAGGACATCTCAAAGAAGGAGTAAGAGTAAAAAAAGGAGATAAAGTAAAAGAGGAAGGACAAAAAGGAGAAAATGATACAAGATTGCAACTCATGCAGCTTGGGAATCTTCATCCTCAAGTATCTCAAGCTCCGAAGAAGATGGAGAGTGCCACCTTGCACCCATGGCCTTTACTAGTAAAGAAATTGGTGATGTAAGTGAGGTAAGTGAGGTAAGCTTGCATGACTTATCTAAGGAAGCTATTATTGATATGTTTGTTTCTACCCATTCTTCTTTTGCTAAGTGTAAATCTAAAAGAAAATGGTAAGGAAAAACTATTGATGATTTGTATGTTGAACTTGAAATTCTTGAGCTTAATTAGAAAACTCATCTTGAGAGCATTTATAACTTGCAAGGCCAATATCTTGATGTTGATTTCAAATACAATGGAGTTGAGGTAGAGAATGGTTTCTATCTTAAGAACATTGAAACCCTTAAGGAAGATAATCAAAAGTGCCTAAAGGAGCTTGAAACTCTTAAAACTAAAAATACTGAATTTAAGATTCTTGTTGATGCTTGTAAGGATGAAAGAGATGTTTATATTAAGGAAATTCAAGTGATTAAATCTACAAATGCTAGGTTGCTTGGTCAAGTTAATGATTTATCTTCTAGACCTATCTTGCCTAGTAATGATATTGCTTCAATTTCTCTTGAGAAAGATTCTTATTGGACTACATCCCTCCCTCTATCTAGAATCCTACCTTGTTCGTGCTAGAGATGATATAGTTAATTTGTCTTCTACTATCATATCTCAAATGATGATAACCACATACTTTGGCCTCTCTATAGAAGCTTCTCAAAGGGAAAAATCCCTACATGAAATCCTTGGCCATTCTACCAAACAAAGTGGTACTAGTAGTTTGGGATTTGTAGAGGGAGAACCAAAGGGAAAGAACAAAACCAAAGGTAAGAAAAAGAGGAAGGAGACCTCTTTTTTTTTTGGAGAGTCTTCTGACACTAAGAATCCTATAGTTTTTTCTCATTGTAAGTGTGTTGATCATTACTCTACTTATTGTCCTTACAAGCCTAAGGGGACCAACCCAAAGATGAAGTGGGTCCCCAAGCTAACTCTGAATCCCAAAGTTAGAGTTGAGATCTGACACTCTCCTTTCTTGTAGGAAAAAGGAAGATGGATTGTTGATAATGGCTACACTAAGCATATGACAGGTGATATAAGCCATTTCAACAACTTCACCAAAAAGAAAGGAGGTTCAGTTACATTTGGGGACAACAAGAAAGGTAAAGTCAAAGGTGAGGGTGATGTAGGTGATTCTTGTATATCAAGAATGTTCTTTTTGTGGATGGACTAAATCACAATTTAATTAGTGTTAGTCAATTATGTGACAATGGTTACCTTGTGTTATTTACTTCTTTTGAATGCTTGATTCTAGATTCTCTCACCTATCAAGTTATATAAGGGAACTAGAAATGGTAATCTTTATGTCATTATTCTTGACTCTATTAAGCCTATTGTTGGTAGATGCCTAGTAGTCAATTTGAATGAAATTTTCCTTTGGAATCATTGGCTTGGTTATGTAAATATGCTTTAGTTGAAGAAGTTGAGAAAAAAAGACTTGGTCAAGGGACTTCTCAAATTGGATTTTGAAAAGGATGAGGAATGCCAACCTTGTACCCAATGAAAGAAAACCAAGTCCTCCTTCAAATCCAAAGGAGTCATTATTACCAAGAGAGCTCTTGAACTTCATCACATTAATCTATTTGGACCAATGAGAACACAATTGCTTCGTGGTTCCAAGTATTGCCTTGTTATTTTTGATGACTTCTCTAGATATACTTGGACCTTCTTTCTCATTTTCAAGAGTGATACACTTGATGTTTTCTTGAGATTTTGTAAACAAGTTGAAAATGAAGCCTCTTATTGCATCGTTTCCATCTATAGTTATCATGGGGGAGAATTTGAAAATTATCTTTTTGAATGTTTTTGTCATGAATCTGGTTATGCACATAACTTTTCTTCACCTCAAACACCTCAAAAAAATGGGGTTGTAGAGAGGAAGAATAGGTCTTTACAAGAGATAGCTAGGACCATGATTTTAGAGTATGACACTCCAAAGAAGTTTTGGGCTAAAGCCGTTAGTGCCTCATGTTTTGTGAAAAACTAAGTTTTTACACATCCTTCATTGAAGAAAACCCCCTACGAGCTATGGCATGGTAGGAAGCTGTAACATTCTAGGATTTAAGGCCTCAGATAACATGATCTTAAAAGGAATGATTGGACTACCCATATCACCAAGGTGCACCTCCTTTTCAGGAAGCCCATCACTAAAGAACTCCATAGTTAAGCGTGCTCAGCTTGGAGTAGTACTAGGATGGGTGACCAGTCGGAAAGTTGATCCTGGCTTACGCGTCAGTGTGGACAATGTGCGCAGTTAAGGCTAGTGGTGGTTTGTGGGGCCAGTCCTCATTCCTAAAACTCTACTAGAGCCTTAGGTAGTGGGCTCGGGCGTTGCAAATGGTATCATAGCCAAAACCCCTCCAGTAGGTGGGGCCCAGATGGGCATGGCATGCTAGTCTTGAGCCGTGCGGTCTAGGCATGTAGGAAATGGTTATCCATGGTTGATGTAGCCACCCTTGTGCTGGTATTCCGTGATCGGGAGTTGGGTGTCCATGGGCCATTATGGGTCTATACTAAAATGGGGTTAGATTATGAGGCCATATAGTTGAGACTTGATGAGGACGTCAAGAGTCTAAGTGGGGGAGATTGTAACATCCCAGGATTTGAGGCCTCAGATAACATGATCTTAAAAGGAATGATTGGACTACCCATATCACCAAGGTGCGCCTCCTTTTCAGGTAGCCCATCACTAAAGAACTCCATAGTTAAGTGTACTCAGCTTGGAGTAGTACTAGGATGGGTGACCAGTCGGGAAGTTGATCCTAGCTTGCACGTCAGTGTGGACAAAGTGCGCAGTTAAGGCTAGTGGTGGTTTGTGATGGGCGAGTCATCATTCCTGAAACTCTACTAGAGCCTTGGGTAGTGGGATCGGGCGTTACAGAAGCATTCTATTGAGTATTTCTATGTTTTTAGATGTCCTTGTTTTGTTTTGAATATGATAGATTCTCTCAACAAGTTTGATTTGAAATCTTACAAGGCTTTCTTTCTTATCTATAGAACTACTAGCTAGGCTTATAGAGTGTTTAATATTGGTCTTTCTAAAGTAGAAAGAATCTATAAATGTTAAGTTTATTGAGATTAAGCCCTCTATTCCCAAAGATATTGTTCCCAATGATGATGTTGTAGGTGAAGTAATTCCTATTATAAAAGAGCTCAACATAACCCAAAAGAGAAAAGAGGTGGTCACTCAAGAAAAAGAGAAAGATGAAGAGAAGAAGGATCCAACTCCCTGATTTTCAAAGAATCATCCAAAAGAGCTAATTTTAGGTGATCTATTTGAAAGAGTAAAGATGTGGGTTGCATTCAACAAAGAACAAGCCAACAATGCCTTCATCTCACAACTCAAGCCAAAGAACGTCAAGGAAGCTCTTAAGGATAATGAGTGGATCCTAGTTGTCCAATAAGAGTTGGAGCAATTTGAAAAGAATAAAATATGGACCCTAGTGCCAAGACCAAGTGATAGAAATATCATTGGCACCAAGTGGTCTACTACAACAAGTTGGATGAAAGAGGCAAAGTGGTAAGGAACAAAGCAAGGTTATTGGGTCAAGGCTACAATCAGTAGGAAGGTATAGATTTTGATGAAACATATGCACATGTAGCTAGAATTGAGTCAATTTGTATGGTACTTGCCTTTGCTATTTATAAAAACTTTCTTTTTTATCATATGTATGTTGAAAGTGCATTTTTGAATGGTACAATTGAGGAGGAAGTGTATGTTGCACAACCTCCTAGCTTTGAACATAATAGTTTACCTAACCATGTTTGTTTGTTGCAAAAAGCTCTCTATGGACTCAAACAAGCACCTTGAGCTCGGTATGAGAAATTAAAGAAGTTTTTGTTAGATCATGGGTATATCATGGGTAAAGTAAACTCTACCTTATTTTGTAAAGTACACTTCTAACATTTTTCTTATCATTAAAATATATGTTGATGATATCATTTTTGGCAGAACTAACCTTGATCTTTGCAAAGAATTTAGTGATCTCATGTAGAGTGAATTTGAAATGAGTATGATGGGTGAGTTCACGTTCTTCCTCATATTTCAAATCAAGCAAACTAAATATGGGAACTTCATCAACCAAGGCAAGTACACAAGTGAGCTACTTAAGCACTTTGGGATGGAGAACACCATGTCGATGGACACACCCATGTTAAACACCACCAAACTTGACTAAGATGAAGAAGGTGAGAAGGTAGATGAGAAACTCTATAGAGGTATGATCAAAAGTAAACTTTACTTAACTGCCTCTAGACCTGATATAATGTTTAGTATTGGCTTGTGTGCTTGCTTTTAATCAAATCCTAAGAAATCACATCTTATCGTTGTTAAGAGGATTTTAAGGTACTTAGACAAAACCCCAAAATTTTGTACTATGGTATCCCAATTCAAGGGACTTTACTCGTACTGCTTATGGTGATGTGGATTATGCAGAGTGCTTGATTGATAGAAAGTGCAAAAGTGGAACTTGCATTCTCCTAGGACCATGATTGGTGTCTTGGTTCTCCAAGAAAGAGAGCACAGTGGCATTATCAACCACTGAGGCTGAATACATTGTAGTCGAGATTTGTCATACCCAGGTCCTATGGATGAAGCAAATGTTCCAAGACTTTAACATTCATTTTGATGATTCTCCTATCTATTGTGATAATACTAATGCAATCAACCTGTCATATAATCCTATCTTTCATAGTATATCTAAGCATATAGAGGTTTGTCACAATTTTATTTGTGATCACATAGCCAAAAAGGGTATTTATACAACACATCTGGACACAGAAAATTAGTTGGCAGACATTTTCACTAAACCTCTAGCTAGAGAGCAATTTAACTTTATTCGATCTAAACTGCTCATCACTGATCTGAATGAATCCTATATGCCTTGTAGCTAGTTTTCATCTATCCTATATGTCCTACTTATGTTTTGACCACCATTGCTTGCTAATATGCTAAAAATAGATTTCCATGTTCTTTTTGCCTTGTTTTTCTCTTTTTTGGGGTATTTTTCACAAACGCTTATTTTATCACAAAAAACTATCCAGTGACGAGTAATATGTGCCTAAGTATGTTCAAAATTCAAAATGGACTTGAAAAAAAAATTAGTTAGCACTCTAATGACTAGAAATTAGAATTTCTAAAGTTGGTTCAGGTTGACCATCGGTCGAGTTGCCAACTCAACCGATCAGTGACCGAGAGTTTTTTTTAATAGCATATCTGTCGAGTTTCTGAGTCAGAGAACTCGATTGATGGTTGGGCATGAGCAAACTTAAGATAGGTTCGTCTGACTTTTCTCCCTCTCAACTAGAGAAAAGTAGACCAATCCAACCTCTAGGTCCCTCAAGCTATCAACCCTATCCCCGACCCTCCTCTCCCAAGCCCTAGTTCAACCTAGATCAACCTTCCTTGAACTGTTTCCTATCAACCCTAGGTATGTGGACAAGTTTTGGTGGTGTTTCTCTAGATTTTTCTCTCTCCATCCTCTCCATTTCGTCTCCATGGCATTCAATAGGAGAAAGAGGGCCACCCCAGCTATTGCACCGTCATCTTCTTCCAACTCTCGATTGATTCCCTTTGATGATACTTTCTTTATCTCAAATAAGGCTCTCAATAGGTACAAAGAGCTCCTTCCTAGGAACCCCTTTACATTTCCTTCCCTTTTTGATCCACGCCCACATAGACAAGAGGTCATAGATCAAGTAGCGGAGTTGTTATATGACCACCATCTCTCAGCCTTGGGTGTTGAACACGTGAGCTATAACAATTCCATCACAAGCACCAAAGTCATTCACAAATTCTATGCAAATTTACACCAGAATTATGACACCCTTGTATGCCCATCTAATACTCTAGTAGTCCTCACTTCTATGATCGTCGGGAAGAAATTCCAAGTCACCTAGTATACCCTGAACATCTTCTTTTTGGGTACTTAAGAGATTGACACCTGGCGTAAGGACTATCCATAGTATTTTGACCTAGTCAAGCCTGAGGCCTTCTATAAGCAATATGCTCTTACTCTTGCTGATATTCATAAGTTCTTGAAGAAGCATCAATTACCATATAGGAAGAAGTGCACCCTTCCCTCCTATTCCTTAGACCTCAAGAGATGCATACTTTCCTTAGTTGTTAACTATGATATTCATCCAAAGAAAAAATAGACTGAAATTGTAGAAAACACTACGGTCATTATGCATTGTCTCTTGAAGAACATAGGACTCAAGTGGGCGAGATATGTTCTCCATCATATGACCTACTTTGATTTAGGAAAGAACATCTGTGGCACCCACCCACCCTACCCAGCCCTAATTTGTGGTCTATTCCAGCTTGCCATTAGCAAATATCGTTTCCATGACCTGCACTACAAACCTACCTGGAAAGGTGTTTGCATCAGTGAGACCACACTTTAGAAGTTTGTGCCTATACTATCCTCTACCACACCTAGTGCCTCTACCTCTACCTCTACCCAAACACCTCCACCACCTCAACCTACCTAACCTGCCCGTACCTCATTCTATGTATCAAATGAAACCCTTATGGGCTACCTGATGCATCAATAGGCATACAACCTTCAGGTTTAGGAGAACCTACATCAAGACCTTTGTTCCATCATGTCCAACATGAACATGTCCTATACACACCCTTACCTTGCCTACCAACCCTACCCAAGAGGTGACTATGCATCCTTTGCATATGATCACTTTAACCTTGCCCCTCCACCTGTTGCTTCTACTGCCACACCCTCTACTGTTGGTGGATCTACCCCTAGAGTGTTGCCTTTGCCTTCTGACCCCTTGGCCACCCTGCTTTCCAGTCTTGGTACTTTGACACCTTCCTTCCCACAGGATAATGAGCTCCATGCTCTTGGCATGTCTTGGACTGAGCAAAATGCCTATTGGCCTAGTAGTGGTTTTGGCCCCTCTACTGATGAAACGATATCGGACCAGACTGATGAGGAGGGTATTATTGATAAAGAGGATGATGAGGATGATGGTGATGCCACTGATGATGGCTCTAATTGTGATGACCCAGACCTTAGGGTTCATATATTGAGGATAGTTTTGAGGACCATTATCGCTCCATAGACAGTTGAACACAAATTGAGAAATTGTGGATCATTGCAGGCATTAAGGTGTGATTAAAGGTGCAAATAAGCCTAACCCCGTTCAATTAGGATTTATGTCTTCATTAATCAATTGAGTGTTCATTAGATACAATGCGCATTTGATGGTACATATTAATTTGAAAGGTTGTATGTGACACTTGGGAGATATATTGACCATGATAATCACATTAAACTTGTTTGATGAAGATTTCATGATTGATGGAAGCATATTTGATTAATATGAGCCTTTCCACCATACTATTAACCAACTCGTGGATACTTGCAACCATGAGATACAGCTAGACATCTGTTGGATTTATTTTGCGTGGACATGCTATGACAATGAGAAACTAGGAAGAACCCTTCTGACCTGGTCTACCTCCTCCGTAAAGAAGGGAGTGTTTAGACTGACACCACAAGGAAATATCTGCAACAAAACACACACATATCTCGGATCAAGAAGATAATTATGGGGGTATCATACTAATCATCATCTCTCAACGCTCTCCAACCTAGACGAGCAGTCACACCATTAACATCATTGCAACTCGCAGGTGATGGATGGAGGTCGAGCTCCTTTGCTCACACCTTGGAAGATGGAGAACCATGCTTTAAATTTGGTCATCAATCAAGTTTCCAAGGTTCTAGACACCCAACGACCCAACAAATCAGGGGTGCGACGACCTATTTTTTCACTTCTATCTGCCGTTTTTCCCTATCATCTCCACTGATAAGGCTTAGGAAGGCCCCACTTCCCACTTCTCGGTTCCTACGACCGCAATAGGAAAGTACCTAAGGCCCCTGTAGTGTCGTTCGCTTTTAGCCTTTCTTGAGGTGTGTCGTCGATTAGGAGGAAAGAAGGCCCACCTCGACTCATTTCTCACCGGAGAAAAGGAATATCAACCCACACACCCCTTCACAACTCCTCGTGAGGCTGCTCCTGGAGCAGGAGATCTTGCCGGCAACACTGTGATAGAGTTTCAAGAAGGCGGTCATGCAGAGAGTGGTAGTGAGCAGGAAGGAACTAAGAAGGATGAACAGCCCCCGTTGGTGATGGATTCATGATTCGGCTCATCTGCAATCACTGAGATCCGAGGCAGCATCGTCTCCTTTGCTGTATCCTTTCTGTCCCCCCCCCCAATTGGATAGCATGTAACTCCACCGTCTCTCCTCTCCGTGATGAAGATGGGGTGACCGAAGGCGAGTGCTGGCGAGAAATCCCCCAACCTTCCCACTACAGTTTGCCGCCACCAGGAAGACGAACCAGGCTGAAGGGAACTGCAAGGCGACTTCTGGCCGGCTAGACTCTAGTAGCACCACGGTGCTGGTAGTGGCAGCATGATCAGACGGCGTGGACCTTCAACTCCATTGGATTTAATGTCGGCGCCCTTTCATCACGGTGGCACACACAGGAGCTGGACGATGGAGCCGCACGACTGTGTCCAGGCGATCGGGACTTGCGATTCATGAGGAGTAGAAGAAAAGGGTGGCAGACATCCAGATCCACCTACTAGTATATCCCTCGTAGGACCCGGTGAGCGTCCCAAGTGAATAGACATGTGGCGCACATCTACGAGCCTGAAGGGAAAATCTGATGGCCCGTATAATTCCCATCCAGGTAAAGCAATGCTCTCATTCTAGAAATAGATTTCATACTTAGAAAATCCATCAAAAATAGCTTCAGTAGCCTATAAATGCCCCAAAAATATCCATAGACTCAGAATAATGCCTACTTTATTATAGGACCCTTAGATCAGCCCTTTGAAGCAGTAATGTTCATGGTTTTTGAACTAGTAGATGATGCTTCTTTTTGTAGGGTTAGTTTACTAGAATAATTAGCATATCATGGAAATTAAATCTGAGAAAAATATTATTGAAACCCATATTTGAACTCTAAATGGAATAATATTCATAATAATAGGTCTTTTTCTAGCAAAGACTAGTTATATTCCTTTTAACTCATTTTAATTCTAGAAAATAGACCAGTCATCAGAAAATTACAAAAATTAGACCAGACCTCTAAAATGACACCCTAGTCAGTAGAAAAACATCAAACACAAGTATAGATAAGTTTGAACCAAGGTTTGGCCTAAACCCTAATATGAACCTAAAATACCAAGAATATGGTGTACCTATATTAATGATGATTAATTTCTTTAATCAGGTCTTGGATAAAGTTCTAGATGATCCAGGATTATTAGGAATCTCTGAACTCAGGTACGTGGGATTTATTAAGTATAAGACTAGTTTTCTGGTTTCCTATGATATGTAATATCTTGAATGCTCGTATTTGGATATGATTTCTTGGTTGAACTAGTATGAGTTATACTTCACCAAATCTAATAGAACATAAATGAGTATGATGGGTTGTAGCTACTAGAGCACATAGCCTGGTGTGGATGTATGTTGCCTAACATGGATGTATGATTCATTGGCCCATGTTAGATGTATGATGATACTATATTGCCCACACTAGATGTAAGTCAAGTTCAAGTATGTGTAGTACAACCGCATCAAAGTGAAAGCAATAAAAGGAATGTTTACCTGATTATCGCTTTAAATAATGTTTTCTTTTACTCTTTCTTTCTCATGTTATTTCAATTATACAAACATATTAGTATGTATCTTTCTACCCACGTGTACAACACCTTGTGTGTTGATTCATTTTTTCACGTATGTTTTAGGTTCAGAGATAGCGTGGGAGGAAAAAGATGGGAGTGAGCAGTTGTTCAGGTTTACCTATTGTGTTAAGATCCTATTAGCATACATGTTCATAAACTTGTAAATCTTCTTTTAATATGTAAATGTAATTCATGTTGTAATAAGTCAACTTGTATTAATATACATGTTAATTGTTGAGAAATGTTATGGTGTATGCCTATGGTTGTATGTTCATGCATGTGTAGTATGCTTCCGCATCACTCTCTGAAACGATTGTCTAACGTTTTCAAATTTTGTCTTCTCATCTCCATGGGGTTTTGAGAAGGTGAAAATCTGGGGACATTACAGTTGGTATCAGAGTACGATGAATAGCTACACCTAACAATTGCTCACCATGAAACATTAAACCTAAATCTCACCCTTCACTTTAAATCTTAGAAACTTAGTAAGTTGTTCTATAGGAATAAGGTTTGACTTTGCCTCTAAGTTAGAACCTAGATGTTTGAGAACTAGGTTTAGACAAGTGTGAGAAACCCTTTCCATATAGAGCTCATATGTATTGGGTAGCTACACTAGTCTACATCTTGTTCTCACCATTTCACTGGGTGACATGACACTAGACTATCTACTATGTGTGGGACACTCATTTTGCTGATTTGGTTTTGTTTTCCAATTGGCTCGAGCCTCGATAGTTTTCTCTGACGTCTGCCTTCTCGGAGAAAAACTATATAATATTTTATTACCTATATGTAAATATGAAAATGTATCCCTCACACTAAAGAGTAGTTAGTGTTCATGTAACCTAAGTGAAAGGGAGTGACATCAGTCTAGAAGAGAGAGTAGTCTATATTAGATGTCTAGATCCTTATCAAGATATGTGATACATGGAGTGGATGATAGAGTGATAGTTGAAATAAGCATGTGCAATCTTATCTAAGTTTGATCTCTGATAGTATAAGTTTCCTTATAAAGGTTTAAATTGTGTACTTGTTGAATCCAATTTTGGAGAATTTAAGCAAAATCTTGATGATGAAAGTACATTCCCTTTTCCTACTTAAGATAAGCTAGGTTAAGACAGAGACGAGGGTGCATGAGCCTCAAGCTCTTATACAAGGAGTATGTCTAGTGGGAGGATGAGATATGTGGTGAACTCTAGAGAGAGTAAGACCCACAGGGAGAAGGTCATAGGACCTAGCCTCCAATATATGATATATGTGTTAAAAAATGTCCTACACTAGATTACTCTTGAGTGTTGAGTTGAGTCCTTATGCATGATTCAAATCTATATGTGAGAATTGGGTAGATGAACCATATGATAAAGTCAATCCTTTGGCTGAGTTAGGTCCTAGCTTGAGTGACATATTTTGTGAATCTCATCATTAGTTGCAAGTGAGGTAATATATGAACTCTAGTTATGAGAGTATGATGCTTTGTGTAAAAGATACTCAAAATACATGTTCTCCCTTCTTCTTCTCTTTCTTAATATACGATGATAGAAACCTCACTTAAGCTATATAGATGATTTATATATATGAGGAGTCACTCGTATAAGCTTGACCTATTCTATATTTCCCCCCCTATATCATAGATGTAGTACCCAAGATTGAAATCATGATAAGTTTGACTTTAAAATATTCTCTTCTCCTTTATATGAAACATGAAAGATATGATGCTGCGATCATGGGATAAACTTAGTACATTCTCTTTTTCCCTTCACATAATACATGTAATGCATTAAAAAAAATTGAACTCATGAACTTGATATAAAGATATTTTTGGATCATAAGATATATGATCAGAAATATAGTTCATAACTTTGATCCTTCTCAATATATGCTTCTAAGTTGAGTATGAATATCACACCATGGGGTGAAACCCTAATGGTCAAATGTGTTGCGTAATCCCTTCTTAAGTAGAAAAATTCTAATGTAAAGGATGAAGATAAATCTCCTTTAATGCTGAAATCATTGTAACATGTTAATGATGTTAGATTTGAACGATCTGAATATCATGGCATATAAACGAATTCCTCCTGAACTTTAAAAGTAAGAACAAAACCTGTACCCTTAGGGGTGATGTAATCCTAAGATATCATAATGTCATGTGATGACTAAGATACTAAGTTATGCTACAATATGTAAAAAAAATGATGCTTCAACCTATATAAGATGGGATGGGCACACCCTACACGCTTAAATATCCTAAGAAGACAACTTAGGATGAATCTACAATAATGATACTCTTGGAACTTAGAAGTGGTGGCCTAGAGGCATAAAACTTCTTTATATCATCTTAAGAATGAGACTAGTTGAATTTCGAGGACGAAATTCCATATTAGGTGGGGTGAATGTGATGACCCCGACCTTAGGGTTCATATATTGAGGATAGTTTTGAGGACCATTATCGCTCCACAGACAGTTGAACACAAATTGAGAAATTGTGGATCATTGCAGTCATTAAGGTGTGATTAAAGGTGCAAATAAGCCTAACCCAGTTCAATTAGGATTTATGTCTTCATTAATCAATTGAGTGTTCATTAGATAAAATGCCCATTTGATGGTACATATTAATTTGAAAGGTTGTATGTGACACTTGGGAGATATATTGACCATGATAATCACATTAAACTTGTTTGATGAAGATTTCATGATTGATGGAAGCACAGTTGATTAATATGAGCCTTTCTACCATACTACAAACCAACTCGTGGATACTTGCAACCATGACATACAGCTAGACATCTGTTGGATTTATTTTGTGTGGACATGCTATGACAATGAGAGACTAGGAGGAACCCTTCTGACCTAGTCTACCTCCTCCGTAAAGAAGGGAGTGTTTAGACTGAATCCACAAGGAAATATCTGCAATAAAACACACACATATATCGGATCAAGGAGATAATTATGGGGGTATCATACTGATCATCATCTCTCAGCACTCTCCAACCTAGACGAGCAGTCACACCATTAACATCATTGCAACTCACAGGTGATGGATGGAGGTCGAGCTCCTTTGCTCACACCTTGGAAGATGGAGAACCAGGCTTTAAATTTGGTCATCAACAGAGTTTCCAAGGTCCCAGACACCCAATGACCCAACAAATCAGGGGTGCAACGACCTGTTTTTCCACTTCTATCTACCATTTTTCCCTATCATCTCCACTGATAAGGCTTAGGAAGGCCTCGCTTCCCACTTCCTGGTTCCTACGGCCGTAATAGGAAAGTACCTAAAGCCCCTGTAGTGTCGTTTGCTTTTAGCCTTTCTTGAGGTGTGTCGTTGATAAGGAGGAAAGAAGACCCACCTCGACTCATTGCTCGTCGGAGAAAAGGAAGATCAACCCACACACCCCTTCACAACTCCTCACGAGGCTGCTCCTGGAGCAGGAGATCTTACCGACAACACTGTGACAGAGTTTCAAGCAGGCGGTCATGCAGAGAGTGGTAGTGAGTAGGAAGGAACTAAGAAGGATGAACAACCCCCGTTGGTGATGGATTCATGATTCGGCTTATCTACAATCACTGAGATCCAGGGCAACATCATCTCCTTCGTTGCGTCCTTTCTGTGCGGCGCCCTCCCCAATTGGATAGCATGTAACTCCACCATCTCTCCTCTCCCTGATGAAGATGGGGTGACCGAAGGCGAGTGCTGGCGAGGAAACCCCCAACCTTCCCACTACTGTTTGCCGCCACTAGGAAGACGAACCAGGATGAAGGGAACTGCAAGGCGACTTCTGGCCGGCTCGACTCTAGAAGCACCACGGTGGTGGTAGTGGTAGCATGATCAGATGGCATGGACCTCCAGCTCCATTGGATTTAATGTCGGTGCCCTTTCATCACAGTGGCACACGCAGGAGCGGGACGATGGAGCCGCACGAATGTGTCCAGGCGATCGGGACTTCCGATTCGCGAGGAGTAGAAGAAAAGGGTGGCGGACATCCAGATCAACCTACCAGTATATCCCTTGCAGGACCCGATGAGCGTCCCAAGTGAATAGACATGTGGCGCACATCTGCGAGCCTGATGGGGAAATCTGATGGCCCGTATAATTCCCATCCAGGTAAAGCAATGCCCTCATTCTAGAAATAGATTTCATACTTAGAAAATCCTTCAAAAATAGCTTCAGTGGCCTATAAATGCCCCAAAAATATCCATAGACTCAGAATAATGCCTACTTTATTATAGGACCCTTAGATCATCCCTTTGAAGCAGTAATGTTCATGGTTTTTGAACTAGTAGATGATGCTTCTTTTTGTAGGGTTAGTTTACTAGAATAATTAGCATATCATGGAAATTAAATCTGAGAAAAATATTATTGAAACCCATATTTGAACTCTAAATGGAATAATATTCATAATAATAGGTCTTTTTCTAGCAAAGACTAGTTATATGCCTTTTAACTCATTTTAATTCTAGAAAATAGATCAGTCATCAGAAAATTACAAAAATTAGACCAGACCTCTAAAATGACACCCTAGTCAGTAGAAAAATATCAAACACAAGTATAGATCAGTTTGAACCAAGGTTTGGCCTTAACCCTAATATGGACCTAAAATACCAAGAATATGGTGTACCTATATTAATGATGATTAATTTCTTTAATCAGGTCTTGGACAAAGTTCTAGATGATCCAGAATTATTAGGAATCTCTGAACTCAGGTACGTGGGATTTATTAAGTATAAGACTAGTTTTTCTGGTTGCCTATGATATGTAATATCTTGAATGCTTGTATTTGGATATGATTACTTGGTTGAACTAGTATGAGTTATACTTCGCCAAATCTAATAGAACATAAATGAGTATGATGGGTTGTAGCTACTAGAGAACATAGCCTGGTGTGGATGTATGTTGCCTAACATGGATGTATGATTCATTGGCCCATGTTAGATGTATGATGATACTATATTTCCCACACTAGATGTAAGTCAAGTGCAAGTATGTGTAGTACAACCGCATCAAAGTGAAAGCAAAAAAAGGAATGTTTACCTGATTATCGCTTTAAATAATGTTTTCTTTTACTCTTTCTTTCTCAAGTTATTTCAATTATGCAAACATATTAGTATGTATCTTTCAACCCACGTGCACAACACCTTGTGTGTTGATTCGTTGTTTCATGTATGTTTTAGGTTCAGAGATAGCGTGGGAGGAAAAAGATGGGAGTGAGCAGTTGTTCAGGTTTACCTATTGTGTTAAGATCCTATTAGCATACATGTTCATAAACTTGTAAATCTTCTTTTAATATGTAAATGTAATTCATGTTGTAATAAGTCAACTTGTATTAATATACATGTTAATTGTTGAGAAATGTTATGGTGTATGCCTATGGTTGTATGTTCATGCATGTGTATTATGCTTCCGCATCGCTCTTTGAAACGATTGTCTAACGTTTTCATATTTTGTCTTCTCATCTCCATGGGGTTTTGAGAAGGTGAAAATCTGGGGACGTTTAAGTAATGGCTTTGCTGGTGACTCTGGTGATGAAGGTGATGTTTTTGCACCTTCAGACAAAGATGATGACTATGAGCCCAAAGCTTATGATGTTGATGATGTTGTCGATGATGTAGACATAGATGACCTAGATGTTTAGTTGTTCTAGTTTTCAGTCTAGATGTTGATCATATATATCTTTCTAGGATATTTTGTATTAAAAACATGTGGGTACATTTCCTGAGTTGTACTATTTTATCATATAGTTTTCATCATTTTAGCTTGTAGTTGTTTTGGAGAACATGCTTTTTGGATTGTAATCTTAATCATGTGTACACTTACTCTTTGATTTTCTTTGTTTCATGAGTTGGTTCCATGTTTACCATATTTTGATTATGACTTAGATTTTTTGTTTCTCTCATCTCTATTTGGTGTATGCTTTGGGATTGCATGTTGTGAATGTATGCTTTGTTGTACTTGGAGAAGACCTATTTTTGTACTCTTCTACCCCCATTCCTTTTTTATAATGTCAAAAGGGGGAGAGATGTTCAATGTTTTGAAGCTCAACCATATTGCTTTTATTGCCTATGTGATTCTTTTCTTGTTCTTTTTATGCTTTATCATATGACTTGCTGAAGGACCATATAGTATATATATGTCATGTTGCTTTGTGTAGATAGATTAACTATCTAGGAAAGAGTAAGCATAGATTGAGGGGGAGAAATTCACATTGTTCAAATATTGAATCCCCTTGCAATTCACAAGGCAATGATATAACTTCACATATCCTTTTCAATATGATTGAGGAATGGTTTGTCATTGTCAAAAAGGGGGAGAATGTTGATTTGAGATTTATACATTGCGCATATTTTGATAATGACTTAACCATTCCATTCCTATGTATCTAATATGTTTATACAAGATGGATTTCAGTCTTAGGTACATGAAAATGATTAAATTATACAAGCCCTAGCTTGTTCAAGTTCAAGTCAAAACAATGCAAGTGCGCGTTTTGGGGAATCACTCTAAATGGCCTTAGATGATTTTTGTAATCACTTGTATTGATGATATGACTTGTAACTAAGATAATAAAAAATCAAGGACACTTAATTCCAATATTTAATCACTTAATTGCAATTTAGAAAAACTTTCACAGGCTGTTTATTGGTCAAGTTAGAAACTTGATCGATTTAGTGATGGATTTTCTGAAGAGACCAATCAGTCAAGTTGCACACTCACAGAACTCAACCGATCGACTCACTAAGAAAAACTAATTTTAGCTCATCAATCGAGTTTTCCAGAACAAAATCGACTGATAGTTTGAAAATTGTCTTTGCCATTTAGTGGATCGGTTGAGTTACCTTTATTAGAACTCGACCAAATGTACTGTACGGAAAATGCAAAAAAACTGACTATAACCGTTGGTGAGTTGTTTTGAGCAATAATAGATCCGCTGCAACTTGGAAAATGCCTATATTTCACCCTTAAGTGATCCCACACTCAAGGGAACACCCGCAACTATAAATCTGACCCCTTGGAGTTCATTCCAAGTTTACTCATTCATTTTATTCTAAGTCCTTACCATAGTTGAGTGTGTTACAACTCGTTGAGCCCCTTTCTCTCTCTCATTTACATAGCATTTCATGATTATGAGTCAGTTAGGCCAGTTGTAAGAGCGCTACTTCCTTGTGCTTATAAAACTCTCATTCCATTCCATCTTCCCTACCCCTTCCCCCAAAGAAGTAAAGGTGAAGCAAGCTACTCTGAGTGAAGGGGGAGTCGTTGATGTTCTTCTTCATGGTTGAAGAAGAGGTGAAGATCTTCTCCACGTGAAGGAGAAGGCAAAGGTTGAATATCCAAGAAGAGTGGATAATCCCTTGAATGCTGAAGACTTGTGTAAAAGTGGGTAAGTCCTTAGAAGAAGGTGGAAGACTCCAGCAAAGTGGGTAAGTCCATGGTAAGGTTTAAGATTCTTTGTATTGGACAGTTAAGTCCTTTGGTGGGTCTTGTGTTCTAACTCTTATTTGTGAATATATAGAGGGAAGCACTTGCAAAGTCTTTAGAGGTTGACCTCTCTAGGTAGTGGATTGACTCTCTCCTAGTTTGGAGAGTGGAACCAATCTAAACGACCATGTTCAAGTACTTATTTCATTTTCTCTCATACTTGCAATTCTTGTTAGTTAGGACTTCAAATTGCACTTAATATGTTGATTTTGATTGATATAATTTGAAGGTCTAATCTATATTATGAGAATTTTTGAATCTCTATTCACACCCCAGAGCCCTAGATTCAACAGTTGTAATTTGACGCTCATTATTTTTAGAAAACAATGGTTCCTATGCAATTAAAATAGGAAATGTCATGGGTGGATTGGATACAAATTCATTAAACCTCCATTGGGTAAACAAATCCTGATTTTTGGACACTTAAAAATGTTCTCGTGGATAATGAAGCTTGTACTCTAGTACGATTTTTAATTTTGAAGGATAGAGACACTGATATTTTTCGACTGCATCTTTAATGGTCGAATTTTCAAGACAATATTTCTTCAAGGATGACATATTATTTTTTCTTCACTATTACCACTCACATTTCTATATATACATATATATATACATATATATATATATTCTATATGCACATCTAATTAATCATCTTTGTAACTGAAACTCATTAAATTTAAGAGTATGAAACTAAATTGACTCCAAACATGTATTATGTTATGAATTGGTGTGAAGCAAGGGTACAAACTAGTGTCATCTTATACCGTAGTATTTTGAAGTGGTGGCTACATATTTGGTCTCTATAGGTGCTTCACTTTTTAGCTGAAGCAAGGATTGGCTAAAAACAATGGTAGCATTTGGTTGTATAATGAGTAAGGGGGAAACAAAGGTAAAGTAATTTTTTATGAGATTAAATTAATCTTTATTGACCATAATGTTTGTATATTACATCTATGTTTCTTACTCAGGTATATACAAAACAAAATGCAATTGGTCATGCCAAAATAAGACACACTTTCACATTAGGGACCAAGTCAATACAGAGAAAACAATTTGAGTTGGTAAGCATTTTAATTGAACATAATGTTTTCAAATACTTTATATCATGCTTATTGTGATTCCATTAGATGGTAGATGGCCCTAAAGCATCTAAAAATCATACACACATCATTGATCATAAAAATAAGAAGGAAGAATTTCCAAATGAAAATACTAAGACAATGATGGTGAGTTACTGTAACATCCCAGGATTTGAGGCCTCGGATAACATGATCTTAAAAGGAATGATTGGACTACCCATATCACCAAGGTGCACCTCCTTTTCCGAGAGCCCATAACTAAGAACTACATAGTTAAACATGCTCAGCTTGGAGTAGTACTGGGATGGGTGACCTGTCGGAAAGTTGATCCTGGCATGCGCGTGAGTGGAAAAAAAGCGTGCAGTTAAGGCTAGTGGTGGTTTGTGGGGCCAGTCGTCATTCCTGAAACTCTACTAGAGCTTTGGGCAGTGGGCCCAGGCGTTACAGTTACATCCATTATTTTATAGGCCAAATAATAATCCATCTATTTCTCACTAAGTTATACAAAATTGTACTTGTTGTATGAAGAGTGTGAAGTTGAACCACAAAGAAGAAATGTGCAAGATAGTTATATCCCCCTTGAATTTTTGCCAGTAAAGGATCATGTACACAGAGATCCTCATGGTGTCTATCAAAGGGGTTATGGTCATGGTGTGACAAGAATACTATTGAAAGAGGCTCCTATGATGGATCTAGCTCGAAAAACCTATCAAGAGATTGAAAAGGAAGCTGCATTTCTTGCTCAAACATTTTCCAATGCAAAACATAGGATGGTGCATGTGTTGGGGCAGATTGACATCCTAAATTAGTGATATTTTTCTCTTATCCCTTATGCATTATATATTGGGTTGAAGTGAACTTTGTCAACTCTCATATAGTCAAACATAATCTTGCATCTATTATTAAAATTAAATAAAGATGAAACAAAAATCAGATATATCAGCATTCTTTATGCATCATAATGATTTCATTTAAATGTCAATATCTACATACAATGTGTTTTGTAATACTCGAATAATCCTTCTTCTTATGGGATATTTTATAAGAATCTTTATGCATAAATTACGAGTTGGGAAATTTCTTCTCATGCTCAAGGATCTAATAGTGATGATGAAGGTCCAAGTTCTCAGGTCAAACATTCAAATAACATTGTGATGGGTTCTCACATTCAAATAACATTGTGTTGTACAAACTTGCATGTTATGCTTAACTTTTTGTAGAACTCTAGATGAGACATGTATAAGTCAAATTAGTGAAATGTGACATTTTGTACATCATTCACAACTATAATACATGTGTATTTTAAGGAGGTGCTAAGATTAAATTTAGAAATATATCATTTGAAACAACACATTAGTATTATGTTATTTATATGCATTTTTAAATATATTAATTATTGATTATTGTATATGATATATATTAATAGGGTGAGCAACACACAAAATTATCAGTAATGCTTTCCTTTCTTTTTTTGTTCTAATAATTGATCGCTTGTATCTTTCTGACAATTCTAACATGTTTAATATTAGGGAAGGACCAAGAGGGAGAAGCCTAAGGGAATGAAGATATAGAGTAAGAATGGAGGGTTTGGAAACTCAATAACTTTATTTGTATGTGTGGTTTTTCTTTTATTATTTCTTATTGTAATCGATTACTTATATATCTTGTTGTCAATTTCATCATTTTTCCGCCTAGCTTGTTGTACTTGGTTACTACTTCTAATAACCTAATGGATTGTTCACAGTCCATATTTCAAGTACTCTACCTCTTTGTCTTGTGTGCTATTTTTTATGGTAGATGAACCAAAGGAGGATTGAGAGGGAGAAACTAGGGGGAATGCAGATGAAGAGTATGAATGGAAGATCGTCGGGCTCAATACCTTATTTATAGGTGTGGCTTTTATTTTACTTGTTAATTTCTTATTTATGGTTCTAGATATGATTATCTATTGGAACCTATTGTGGTTAGATCCCCTAGCATATATAATTTCGATGGGTACCTCCTAGATACTCAACATTGAATTAATTATTTTTAGTGTTTCTTTAGGAAACTAGTAAAATTGAATTTAGGTTTTTAGGGTGTTTAGAGGATATGAGATTACTTAGATTTTATTGATACTTTATCATGTTTGAGAAATGACATGGACGGGAATGTTTTTATAGCTTGTGACTCAAATTCTCTTAGGGATATAGGGGGTCTTTTAGTCATAGAAATTATTTTGGGGTGTTGATTAAAACTCATATCTCTTTTAACATGGGCCTATTTCTAATAATAGGTTTACATATGTTTGCACGTGCCAAGTGAACATATTGAAGTAATAAAGGCCCTCTTGAGACCCGAGTCGAACACATGGAAATATTCTTCAGAAGACTACTACTAACTATGGTCTAATCAACATGGCCAGTGTAATTGAATGGGTTTGATTGAATAGAAGAAAAATAGGATGAAACAAACTTAACACTTAAATTACTCAGATTTAGGGAATCCTTAGGATTTTGGTTTCTCCACAGATAACATTACAATTCATTCCATACACCAATATCTATTATCCATATCCCTAGATAAAGATCTTGTAGTCAGAACTATCCACTCCCGCAGCGTAGTTCACTACGTATTCTAATGCCAACCCCATTCTTATAACAATTGGTTGATTAGTTAGGTACTTTATGATTGAACTCTGGGTTTCTCCTCCTGTTTATTCTCCGTCTTTCCCAAGGGGCACAATAAATAGGCAAATCTAGACTTTCCAACCCTCAACCTCTTTCCTGAAATAATTAAGAGTATATTACTCTATCTACGTTGATCAGGTATAAATAAAACAATGTATCTCCATAGATTTATATCCATAAAATAAGGATAAAGATGATATTAATGAATAAAAATCAGTTACAATGCATATCTGGGCTACTCCTGGGTCCTAAGGAATCAAGGGGTTTAGCACCGAATAGTTTTCATTGACAAATATGTGGTAGAGAAGGAGAAAAATGCGAGAAACATTAGAGAAACTAAGTAACCCCTGGTGAATAGTTGATTCGGATGATCCCCTATGCCGTGTGTGCAATCGACTATCTTCCAGCTACAGATTCACCTTCCCGAGATGTTCAGATCATCCTGGATGAAGCCTTCGATTCCTTTCTCTTCTTCTCTCTCTCGTGTCCTATAATGGAATATGGTTGCTCTCTTTCGTCTGGCTGAACTCTCCTTAGGTCATAGGAGTCACTTACGATATGAAATAATGTCCATCATTAGATTAGATTGTCGTCTTTAGATTTGTCAAATCAGGCATACTCGGTAGTACCAACTAGGTAGTCGGTAGTACCGAGATCTTAGGGTAGACATGACTCTTGACAATGTCAGTTGTCTCGATAGCACCGAGTCTTCTAGTCACCCGAGTATTTCTTCCTAAAGACATTTTAGTAGTACCGAGTTTGTGAACTCGATAAACTGACTTTTCACGATTCATCATTGTTCTTTACTGACGTGATTTTGGTACTATCGACTTGGAGTGTTGGTAGTATTGAGTCTGTGTGAGTCTTTTCTAAATAGGTACTAATGTGAAGTCGGCACCACCGACTATTGGTGTCGGTAATATCGACTCTATGAAGTTCCATTGTACATGAAAATATACAAAAATGTGGATAAATACTCAGGATAAATATTAAATCATCTTAAACAGTAAAAATCAGATAATTTGATGTATTTAAATATCACATCATTAATAGCATGTCATCCATTGTTAATCAGATAAATGACAAAATAACACATAAAATCAAGGAAAGTATGCTTGTTAAAATGATTAAAAACCCATGCATCAGTTAACCACTCTTAGAGTATACATGCATGACCAGTCCTTGATTCCTCTTTATTGCACTGGATTACATTATCTCAATTTGGTTCAACTGTCAATTTCTTTATGTGAAGCCGCACCAACATTCGCATGCTCAATAGGACAACATATCTCTTGGTTGTATAAGAAAATCATTTCCCTCTCAAAGTGTTTGTGGTCATAGTTGTCACTGTCCCTTTGCATTTTTTTAGAACCATGCTACAACAGGTGTTATTCATGTTAACATTTATGGCATCTCTGTTTACTTTGGTTACTCCTTGGGGTGGAAGACTTAATATGAATTATCATTTGATACATCTTGTAGAGACTCTAAACATTGTTAGTTTACTTCCAATGGTGTTTGCGTGTTCAAAATGGAGGGAATACCATCTCTTCATACCGGAAAGGGTGACCAAGGAATTTGACTCATTTTTTTTATTAGTAACTTCATTTCATTTCTGCATTTCCATATAATTATGTAGGTGACTAAGAAATATGGAAATGACACCTCCTCCATTTGTTGAGCAACCACATGAAAATGTTATCAATTTTTTTAGAAGACAAGTTTTGAATCAAATTTGTGTCGACTGTTCCCCTATAGTTCATTTGCAAGCTTGCATTCAAAGTAGGTGAGTATATGGGTCTCGTTCTTCAGGGTGCATAAGAACAACTTATTGAAGGGGCTGATCTTTTATATAATAACACAAACATTGTTGGAAGAAAATCAGATATAAATCACTAGAGGAAGTTTAGAAGCTTTGTGGGGGGGTTGCTAAGCAAAGGAGTTGGCTTCCCATTTGTACCTAGCCAATAGGTCGTATTGACACTAGACTCGCCATTTTTTTAGGTGAAGCTAGGAAACTATTTTATTCAACCCGCCTTCCTCGTGCAGGGATCAAAAATGGATTACAGACATTGTTTCTAGGCAAAGAAAACATGGTAGGACTCCTACCATTACACGAAGAAAAGGAAAGGGGTTGACCCATAGGGTCGAGAGGAGGGTTCACATAGGCATAACCCTCGTTGTAGTTTTTGAGATGATTCTTAGCCAGAGCATCGACAATCATAGTGTGCTTCCTGGGTAGGTTCACAATCGTTACATCCTCCCAGTCTTGAATGACACTGTTGATCTCCTGCAACCATGGCTGATAAGATGGATAATCTGCTGAGTTTCCGTTTATGGCTTTAGTAGCTTTGTTGCTATCTGTAACAATCATCAGGGGATCGTTAATGTTTCTGGCATGTGCCTGCAGTGCTAGATGGATCGCTTTAATCTTAGCTTCCGTAACTAAGAGAGTGAAGTTAGTATTTGCCTCTCCCCTAGTCCATTGGCCTTCTTTGTCGAAAGTAACAGGTGCCACAGCTTCCTTGTTACCCTTTACTGCTACATCCACGAATGTGGTTTTGGTTGATAAAGTTTCAAACCACTGGTAGGTAGCTTCATCATCGCAGTTGGTTGTAAGAGATGCCCTCTTCATTTTCCCAATATTCATAGCTTTACATGTACTCCCAATTTGGCTGAGTTGTCTATTTGTATCTATGGTGGTCTGTTCAAACACCAAAGTGTTCCTGGCCCTCCATATCATCCAGCACATGACAGCAAACATCGTCTTTTCTTCCTATTTGCCCTCCAGCTGCTTGGACAACCATTCTTGGATAGATTGCTGGTACTGGTTCATGGTCGTTTGCATATTCAACCGCAGCCAAACTTCACTAGCTGAAGGACAAGTCCATAGGGCATGTATAGTGTCCTCATTTTCTGCCCCGTAACGTGGGTAAGTGGAGCAATTTGTAAAATGTCTTTCCTTACGGCGGGCGTTGGTCATGATGGCTTCATGGCTATCTAGCCAAATAAAAGTTTTGATCTTGCTAGGAACATGCATGTTCCATATAGTATGCCAAATTCTATTGGTAGGGAGCACTCGATTACCATGTATGATATCATATGCTGGGCTTATTGTATAACAGCCAGTGTTGTCATGTTTCCATTTCCACATGTCACCAGCTCTGGCTGCGTCTGGGGGAGGAAGCTTATGTATTTGTTGAACATAGTTGGTCGGTAGATATCTAATGAGGAAATCTGTATCCCATCCCCCTTGGAGATTTCTTACACTAGTTGTCTATCTTCGGGCACCTATGTCTTGTTGATGGTTGAGAGATTTCCATAGTTAGGAACCCAGTTGTCTATCCAGAAAGCAGTAGTAAAACCATTGTTGACTACCTTTGAGCAATTTTCTTTTACAAAGTCAAAACTTGAGGCCAGTGACTTCCAGAAAGGTGTAGCTTGACCCTTCCTATTCTTGTTCAAATTTTTGTATTTGTGCTTAAGGCCTATCTTCCAAAGGGAGTGATGAGAACTCAGGTATTTCCAGGAGTTTTTCCATAGCAAAGCTTTGTTCTAGTTTGACATGGACTTTATGCCTAGGCCTCCATTGTCGATATGGGTATTGATCACCTTCCAGGATACAAGAGAAATAGGATTTGGATTGTGTCCTCCTCCTCAAATGAATTTACGTACTGTCCTATCGAGTTTAGCACAAACTGACATAGGTACTTTAGCTATTTGCATGACATAGGTAGGAAGCACAATGAGTATTGACTTTGCAAGACATATACGTCCTGCAAGGGATAAATACTTAGCAGCTCAACCATTTATTCTTGTCTCCATGTTATTCACCAGGTAGGAATATGTGTCTTTCTTCACTCTTTTATGCAATAGGGGGACACCCAAATATTTGCCAAGATCACCCGTTTCTTGGATGCCACTCAACTGGCAGATTGTTTTTTGGGTGTCTCGGTCCACAGAAGTAGCAAAGAAGATTCTAGACTTTTCAATCGATATTTGTTTCCCAGAAGCATCCCCAAACATCTTGAAGCATTCTTTGATGGTCACCAACTGCTCCACGGTTGCTCGTGCAAAGAGCACTATGTCATCAGCAAAGCAGATATGAGAGATTGCAGGTGCTTTTTGGGAGAACTTTACTGGTCGCCATTGTTTATCGTCAACACTATGGTGGATAAGTTGAGTAAGACGCTCCATGCATAGAACAAAAAGATATGGGGATAAGGGGTCACCCTTTCGTAGCCCCCTAGAAGTCTTGAAAGGAGGAAGAGCCTCCCCGTTGAAGATTATACTTGTTTGACCAGCTAAAATGGAGTTCAAGATATACCTCTTGATATTATCAGGCCAGGACATTTTACTCAGTGTGTTTTCGATGAAAGCCCAGGACATACGATCATACGCTTTAGATAGATCAATCTTACTGGCCATGTAAGGTGCACTGGAATGCTTCATGAAATTGTGAATCACCTCTTCGACAAGGATGATGTTATCAGATATGCATCTACTAGGAATGAAGCTAGTTTGTTCTGCTGAAATCTAGAAGGGAATGTGCCTCTTAACACATTCAAGAATGACTTTGGAAGCCAGTTTGAGGCAAACGTTGTTAAGCGAAATGGGGTACAACTGGTTGCAGCTAGTTGGGCATTTTATCTTCGGAATGAGAACAATGCTCAAATCCCCAAGTGCTTCAGGTATTGGAGAACCATTGAGGATACTTCAGATAGTAAGAAGAATGGAGTTTCTGGTAATTTTCCAGTTTGATTTTATGGAATACATATCAGTGCCATCAGAACCTGCAGCTTTAAAAGGGTTAGCATCTTTAACAATTCTCCATACCTCATACTCAGTGATAGTAGCACCCAGAGTGTGAAGTTGATGTTCCTTCAGTGGTTCAAAAACACCTGGAAGTTGATCCATGGTGGAAGCAGTAGGCGTTGAGACGGCTGTGAATAGGTTTTTGAAATGACTGGCTACTAGTTGCTTTAATTCATTGGGCTATGTAACCCATCTGCCGCTATCATCTTTGAGGCTACGGATGCTATTAGATCTTCGTCTACTGTTGACATATGCATGATAAAACATAGAGTTGTTATCTCCTTCTGTTAACCAAGTGATGTGGCTCTGTTGGCACCAGTCTTCCTCGTCCTTAAAGAGAAAGGATTCGAGGTCCAGCTCTAGTTGTTGACATTTGTGGTCATATTCTTCATCATATGAGGATTCTAGTTGCTTTTGGAGTCTGGTGATGCGAGATAAGATTTTGTTCTTCGTCTTCCAATGATTCTATCGAGTGAGCTTGTCCCATTCTATAATAAAAACTGCAACTCTGCCTAGAGCAGAATGAAAGGAAGACAAACCATCCCAAACTCTCCTAAGCATGTTTTGGAAATTTGGTTGGTGCTTCCAGGAAGATTTTGTTTTAAATCTCTTGTCTATTTTGGGAGTAGGTGACTTGAGAATACCAATTAGGTTATGATCGGATCCAACTCTCAGAAGGTTTTCACAGATAAACATGGGATACTACTGAATCCATTTGTCATTAGCAAAGGCTCTATCTAAGCGCTCATGCAGGAGCCCCTTTTTGTATGTGAACACATAACCTGTACTGCCTATGTCTGCCAAACCTGCTTGAATCATGGCGTTATTGAACCTGTTGGCCTCAGAAAGGTTAAACCTATTGCTCCCTATTTTCTCTGATGGGCTCAACATGCAGTTGAAATCCCCTAATGCAATCCACGGGAGGTTAATAGACTGACTAATAGTGATTGAATGCTCCCACAAAATCGGTCTTCTGTTAGAGTTCGGTGACGCATAGATAAAAGTGATGAAGCAGCTGTCATTTACCCGACAGTGTATGTAGAAATGCTTTGAATAATTTGGATGTTGCAATCAGTTTCATTCCATAACACCCAGATCCCACTTGAAAATCCTAATGCTTCTACTCTGTGAGAACTAGAGAAACCAAGGTCCTTGATCACTCACAGAGCATTATTTCCAGAGATGTGAGGTTCCAGAATGCAAGAAATTTTGATATGATGTTTGAGAATGAGGTGTTTGAAATAGTGCCTAGCTTTCTTCTTGCTAGCACCTCTTATATTCCACGAAATTGTATTTAACATCCAGAACAGGTGGGTGATTTATCTGCCCTGAGAGGTCATGCTCCCCTCACTGCCCTCGGCTACTCGCTTTGTCTTGCTTCGTATGCTATACTGATGGGTCTTTGCTGGACTCGTTTGGCCCGAACCAACATCATTTTCCTTTTCTTTCCTACCCAAAAGGGGATGCTTTTTACCTGTATCTCCAGGTGTTGCAGTGCCGTCATGGTCTTATACAACCACTGATTCTCCTTCAACCTCCATGGCTTGATTCTTGTCACTATCAGTAGGTTCATCTGCGTTTCTGCCTCTAATCACCTCATCACCTACCGGCACAACAGTCGTATGGGAGGCTTCTATGGTTTCAGTTACATTCCGTATTAATGGTTCAGTGGTGTCCATCACAAGTGAGTGATGCTTCTTGGTCGATACATCAGCATCGTCATTCTGACGTTGCTTCTTCCGCCAAACTTTGGGACCAGGATTTTTTGCAGTTGCTGTCGTCGGGCTGTTGATGTTACCTTCAATAGTAGTGACTTCCTCCTCTTGTTCCTCGTCGAGGACTTGATACTTTTTGTTCATCGTCATGCTTTTGCCTGCGCATTTCTTAGTTGAGTCTTTGCTTCATTGTGGTCAGCGAGTTAAAACATTTTTTCCATAATAAACTTGCCACTTCTCCTCGTCTTCCATCCAGTGAACACCTGCTTCGTCTTCTTTGTTTTCAGTGGTAGTGATGGTTGGTGTTTTTTCTGGTCCATTGCATTCCTCTATAATATGGCCTATTTTCCCACACTTTAGGCACATATTAGGCAGTGATTCGTATTCCAGCTTATACTCCCATCCATTGATTAAGATAGCAGGTTGAATGGGTTTAGTAGTGGAGATCTCTACTGCGAGTCAAGCAAAGCGACTTCTGGTCCATTTTGTAGAATGATCGTCTGCCCTAATCAGACGGCCGACAGCTTGCCCGATCATGTAGAACATCTCGTTGTTGTAGTAATGGATGGGGAGTCATATGACTCTGATCAGGTAACAATGTGTGTCGGCAGTCCCTTGGAGGGTTCAAAATAGCCATCCCATGGCCACACCATCAGACAACTTCCAAATATCGCCCACGACCCTCTGGTAAGAGTTGCTTCTGGATCCACCTTGCTATAGAATTGAACTACATAGTATTGTTCGGCAAGTTCATAGAGCTCGAATCGACCTTTCGGTTGCCATAGCAGTTTGAGCCATTCTCCCATCGTGAGAAACCCTATGTGCCTGTCAATCAGTTTAACGATGACGGCGTACTTGAAGGGTCTTCTCATGATTTCCTCCGCTTTCGGAGCAACGTAGATCGCAGGAAAACCTTTTTCATTAATCAACTCAATGTCTTTCGGATTGATAAGCTCCTCCAGTTCGTCGTCGATGAAATAAGGGTCTACTGCATCTCCGCCCCCTGGCAGTGATGGCTTCCTTGAAAGACTTTGTTCTATGTATAGGGGCTTCCTCCGCCCGGAGAGGTTTTCCATATTCCACAGTATGATTGCGATCATTATGAGGATTATAGTTAGTCTCCATATTGGATTCCTGGTTCATTGTGTCACTAGCCGTGTTTCCTCGCATACCCTTATAGGTTAGATTAATACCTACTTTGCGTAGGTTGGCGCAATCCGCAGTTCGTGCTATCGTTTTAATGGATCCAGAAGCCTTACACTTACCGCTTGTTCCGCCTCCGTCATCCTCTAGGGTTTTCCTAAAATCGCCTTGTTCGCCGCCACCAGCCCCCTCGTTCCCCCTCATTCTCGATCCCTAATGAGGCCTTTATGAAATCCTGACACTAGACTCTCCATTAATTGTAGGCAATCTGTAAATTTTATCTTTTTATTACAACAAAGGGGTAGTGATGTGATGACCTTCCGGTCGTCATCTTTATCAATTTCACTTGTATATCACACCTCTTTCTTTTTGCTATTTTTTGCACCATGTTTTCTAACTATCTTTGACGTGTTGGAACACCTCTGATGTGCAACAATGTTCACTTCAGAATGGCTGAGTGACACAAAAATGGATTACTAAATTGCTATTTGATAATTAGATCATACATGTAATATTCATGCATGCAACAATATGCTTTACAAGTACTTATGAGTGTGATTGTTGGGATTAAGTTGTCTTTGTTTAATGTAATTCTCTACAGGTATGCCTTTAGGATGTTGTCTTGCCATTTGAGTTTCCTTATGAAAGCTATGCTGATTTATTGCGCTTGGATATATAATTCAGCCATTTATGTTGATTTTCTTAAAACAACTTTATTGTATAAGTTATAAGGGAGACTTGCATTTGGCATTGCTATGATATAGTTTTTATAAAAACGTTACCATGTAAATCAGTTAGAGTTAATATATGTACATCTAGTAAGTTGGAACTCAAGGGGCAAAGGCTATAACATGGGTCCAAATTCGCTGCTTCGAGGAATTTTGTTTTGATGTGTTGTATAAAATCTCATCTGTGAAGCACCCAATTAATTTTTTTAGGAGTGGACATTAGAATTAGTTGTAAAGTTAGGATTAAATGTAACATCAAGTGCAACATCAACTTGCAACAGTAAATTTCAATCGATATAACCTTCCCTATGTAATCATGCATTTTGTTCAAGTGAATAAAGATTCTACCATTTCAAATATCCATGCATTCATATCTAAATTTTATGATTGTTGATTGAACAATATTATGGATGAAAAAAGATTTTCTCAGGTCTATTCACTACTACAAAAAATAGTTTTTACAACAGTTCATTTTTCCATTTTACAACGGGTGTCAACTATTGTATTAGATCGCGTGGTCTTATGGGGGGGTTCTTTATACAATAGGTGTTGCGCATGTTGTAATATATGCATTTTATACAACAGTTAATACAAGTTGTAGTTCATTGAACACACCTGTTGTAATAAGGGTGTTGTATATAACATATTGAGACAAAAGGAAAATACATCTAGACACAAGGTTTTAAACTTGAGACCACTTGAAAGTAAGGCACGTCTCAAACCGTTGAACCAATTTTATTTTATGCAACACATATATTCTTTGTTGTACATATACAACAAATGATGTGCAAACCTGTTGTGTGATTGTGGTCTATTACAACGGGTAACTATTACAATAGGTGAAAGCCTGTTGTGTAATTATAGTATACTACAATGGGTTATAGTATGCTGTGTAATGATGGTCTATTACAATGGGTTAACATATGTGACTATTACAACGGGTAGAGCATGTTGTGTAATTATGATATTTTACAACGATTTAGAATATGTTGTATAATGATGGTCTATTACAACGGGTTAACATACGTGACTATTACAATGAGTTAGAACATGTTGTGTAATTATGATCTTTTACAACAGTTTAGAGTATGTTGTGTAATAATGATCTATTACAACAAGTTACCATACGTGACTATTACAACGGGTTAGAGCATGTTGTGTAATTATGGTCTTTTACAACGGGTTTGAGTATGTTGTGATATTACAGTCTATTACAACAATTTAGCACCTGTTGTAGTATCACATATACTACAACGAGTTTGACCCGTTGTATATAACTTGTGTTGTATAAAATATATAATTCACAACACACAAATAGACTTGTTGTAAATGATATGCTAACTACAACACAACCAACAGAACTGTTGTATTTTTCCCGTTGTAAAAAGCATTTTCTGTAGTAGTGATTGAGGATATGTGCCATCATACATTCCTTATAATAAGAACCATAACTCTTATATATTTGTTCTTTGATAAATTTATTTTAATAATGTGCTACTTTTACGTCAGGGGTGTAATCTTAACACACTGTTTTGGGTGAGCCCTTTTTAGATAAGACCCTTTGTGTAAGGGTTCTATAATGTGTAATGTTTTCCACTCTAGCACATGACAATTCAGTAAGGATTAAAAAATTAACGAATTGACAATTCTGTGGTGGTGTAATTAGCTTTGCAAATTGACTACTATTTAGATATTTTTGTTTACTTAATAAGTCAAATTAATTAGTTCAAACTACATATGGGAGGAGGTATATTTTATATATTTAGTAGATTACACATATTTAGTAGATTACAAAGATTAATTGCATGCACGCATAAGGGGTATAAGATTGATGTTCATAAGAAAAAAATGCCTAATAGGATGTCTCACGTCTATCGGGAGGCACTCAGATCTGCTATTGTTAAATGTTGCTCCGGATATTGCAGATGATCGTAACTTTACATCTATACCAAAATCACACTGCTAAAAAAGGAATAGGGTATTTTAACCAAAGAGATTAATTATAAGACGCTCGAAACAGCGAGTTGGAACTGTAAATTTGGACCCTATCGGCCCATGACCATATGTATATGCGAGTGGGTGTAGATGGACAGTGGGAGTTGCTTTCTTATACGGTACATATATTAATCTCTTTTTCGATTTATTGCGTCGTTTATATGAGAAACTAATACCAAAGCTTGTAGTTTAACATCTTTTAGAAACTGAAAGAGAACTAGTAGTCTGACACATCCACGGGCCTTGTTTCATCCAAATAGCAGACAATTTCACTAGCAAAAGAAACAGCCTTTTGTCTCAACTCTTGATCATGAAGCATCTGGATTTGCTTATGGTTGTGATCATTCTGCACAGATTCTAGGCCAATACAAACAAAGTTAGGAATGCTTGGAAGATCTGAAATCGAGTTTAGCTACTTGAACACCAAGTCTTAAAAGCATATCGGTAGTATCAGGCCAAATCGCAGCAATAATCACATGGGATTAAAACTATACAGTACGCGCAGAACTTGCGGCTCACCACTTCCGTACGTCCTTAACTAGAATAAGAATCCATTCTTCAACAGAGATTAATTTTTCCTTTCAGGCCCCATTTGGTTCGTGGGAAAGGATTAGCATGGGATATAAAAAAGAAGGGATGGGAAGGTACATGAATAGGATAAGATCTTTATTTTTCCATCCCATGTTTGGATGCAACTAAGGATAGTGATTAGCAACAAAGTCTGATTTAACATTTATATTTGTTTGTCCACGATGATGAATTTTTGTGAAGTAAATATTATTGAAATAATTTTTAGTAATCAAATGAAATAGTATACATAGTAAAATTACATTTTTACCCATTTTCAATACATTACAAACAAATATCAATAGATACATACCATAACATATCAACTTCTTTAATAAAAAATTAAACTAAGACGACAATCCAAATAAAAAGATATAGATATCATGTCATGATTGAAATCAAAGAAACAAATTAAATTTTCCACAAAATGAAATCCGCTGACATAGACAAAGGCAACCTGATTCATGTCAAAAAAAAATAATAAACATACTTGCAGAAGATCGTGATAGTTAATTAATGTCCCTAACTTGTCACCATCCTCATTAATGTTTGATGAATCATTGTCATAGTATGTATATGCAGTCAAAATTAATTTGAAGAAGAAAGCTAACAAACATATTTCATTCTAATGTCGACTTAGAAGAGGAAAACTAAGACAAAGAATCAAATAAAATACAACAAATGACGATTATTATGTAAATCTGGTTTGATAAGCCATCACATATATTGTCAATGTGCTAAAAGATAATATTAATTAATGACATAATCGTTGTTACTGGTTTCTAGTTAGTATCAAAACTAGATCAAACGAGACTAAAAAAGTGGCAAGAATTAACAATAGAAGAGAAGAAGCAAGGAGGAAGAAGAGACGATGTCAAAAAAAGTAGAAGAAAAAATGAAGGAGAGGAACAAAGCAGGCTGCGTGAAGAAGTGAAGGGGGGAGAAAAAGAAAAGAAGAAGCAAGGACGGGAACAAATGTTAAGAATAAACATGACAGCCGAGATAAAGAGGAAGAAGCGAGGAAAGGAAAAGCGGAAGAAAGTAAATAAGAAGAAAAAATGGCTACGTGAAGCATTCGGAGAGACTGTAGAAAGTAAACAAGGAGAAAAAGCGACAAGGTGAAGCAGCCAGAGTGACTGTTGGAGAAATATGAAGCAAGTAGAAGTCCGGGTTTTGGAGAAAATGAAAAAGATGCTTACTGAAAATGAGAAGGACTTGTATGAAGAAGAACGGAAGCACAAGTTGAACAACCGTTCAACTCAGGTCTTCGGAATCGGAAGGCGGCAGCCGCTAGACGAGAGAGTAGCGAGGCTTCGGGCGTCAGGGTCTTGAGGGGGATTTATACCATGTGAATACCTATGGGTAGCGCGGAACTCCGAAGTCTTGATGACTTAGGATTCTATTCCGGTTATAATGCAATCCCGATATTACTCTTGCACAATCAAACGTGGGATTTCATTTAATTATAGGATTAGAGTCTCATCCTGTGTATAATACTGCGAACCAAACGGGGCCTCAGTCTTCAGTCACGAAGCAGCCACCATCCAAAGTTGGAAAAGGCTTGAATGAAGTGAGAGGCAACTAATAAAGCCCGTCGCGTGCAACTCTCTTTGGGAAAAGGAAAAAGGGAGAAAAGAATCTCCCTCTCGGCTTTACAACACTGGTGATGTTTATGCCTTTGTCTGCTTTTCCTTTCCACATAAAAATAGAAACGTTAAGCACAAGGCAAATATGGAGGCAGTTGTGCAGGAATGATTCGTGGCAGTTTGTGGGCTTATCAAGCAGGACAAGGAAGGCTCGCCAGCGGACACGAAGAGCAATTGATACCACCTACTGGACGCGAGCTCACAGGAAGCAATTACTTACCCACCTATTGGAACGTTCAAAATCAAGAACCGATAACCACGGAAGCAGCAGTTGGTTTTGCGAAAACGGGACCCGCTCCTTTTGCCTGGCGCTTTGAAAAAAGAAATCCTTAGAAAACTGACGCTCCGAAAGACCGAGGACAAGCCAATTATGGAATGTCAGACGAAACGTGATTTCTTCCTTAGGCGTGGAAGTACACGAAGCAGGACTAGTAGTACCGGAAAAGATTTCGGACCAAAGAGGAAACTGCTGGCATCACTTTATAACTCACCATTGATTGCATATTTAGGATACTTAGCGGCAGAATTAGGACTTAGTAGCTGGGGCGGTAAAAGAATTTTCGATGTTTAGTATAAAATTTGAACTCGTGATTCATGTAAAACAACAAACATATAAACCACTACATAGTAACAATATTCCACATTTATTGCTAAAATGTATAATGTCTAAATAAAGAATCATCATGAGACTTCCATCACAAGATTGAAGTTATAAGCACTACGTCAATATTACAATTTTGTCCAAAATAGATAACAAAAATATTTATTATTACAAGGACAGAAGATCAAAAGTTGTCCAAGGAATCATAGAAGTATTACAGTTGAAGGCATCCAAAATTTTTAAGCTTGAATTGAATCATACCTAGTATAAAGCTCTATGCAAGTTCTGCTACCATCAATCACTCGTATGTCTATACGGTAATGTTTGTGCGTACAGGTCAAAGCTCTTATAAAATTTTGGGAATAACAAGTGGCCCAAAGACCACCACATGCCTCATTTAAGAAAATTGTCCTTACGAACAACTCAAGAAAATAACCAAAAAAATATTCATCCTAGTGCTACTATAAGCCGAGCTTGCTTAACTACAGATACCCATTGATGATCTACTTGAAAAGGAGTTATAGATAATCAAATCGTACTTTGAAGATCATTTTATCTAAGACCTACAATCCTAAGATATTTACATCTTCTCCAATTAAGTCTTTGATGTCCTCATAAAAACTCGGTTATATGGCTTTCAAAAGCTATCTTCATTTTAAAGACAGACCTAAATGACACATGTTAACCAAACTTTCACTCACAACTACTAGTATTAAAGTGAATTGTCTCACCTCAATGGATAACGCTTTTTATATGTCTAGGTTTCATGGGAGAAGAGTGTAGTACAATGTCCTTGTTGGCCCCATGTACTAGAGGGGAACTAGCTTAGATATCATTTGTAATGCCCAAACCCATCACTGCAAGTTCCTAATGTAGTTTTAGAAATATATATGGACTTTGTAATGCCCAAACAATCATCATTCTTATTGTAGGAACTGGGGACATTATCAATTAGATTATTTTTAGTGCAAGTCTTCTTCACCTTGATAATCAACTAGAATCCCATAAAGTGGCAATTGGCATCAATATGAATTGTTCTAACAAGACACACATAATCCAGTGTCAAGTATATAACACACATGCATGTGTAGAATAATATATTTTTTGAAGTTATTAATGGTTGAAATCATGGACAAGCCCTTTCAATCAGATTTATTACTTAGCAGACACTACCAAAGCCATTTACTCTACCTTTGTTATGGAAAACACCAACAAGGGTGTGTAACTTAAAATTTTCAAAAATCTATCTATTAATACCAAGCTTCAATTATAGTGGACTACTATGTGTAGTTGAACATGATAATCAAAACCACCAAAAATCATACAATGCACACACAGAACAGTTAGATGACTTTATTACAACATTTGAATACATATTACATAAAGGATCATGTACAAAACTATGTTGGATCTACAACATACTTCTACCTAATCATTGGTCAGAACACTCACGACTTTATCCATGCATCCAAGCTATACTTGAACCTAGAGTATTATCTAGAGTAAATGGGGTCAACACCAATGTGTCCAAGTATATGGTACCCATAAAATACATAAATATAGAAATTTGAAAGCATAATCTATAGTATGAAAAATATAGCTTGATAGAGTAAGATAATATATAAACATGAAACCATGTAAGGAGTTAGTTTCATTAATAAGAGACTAAACATCTTTTCATCAAATTTTTAGTAAACTTTATTCTTATTTTTGGGCCATGTCCTAACCACACAAGGTGAAAGGAGTGGCTCAACAATTTATGCCAATGATGTATGTGTTACAACTCCAATTTTTGGGTTCAATTAGTGAGAAATGTAATTTCTCATATTAAAGATAATTGAACAAATAATGATATAATTTTTTTGAATAAATGGATTTTGTTTACAATAGCCTTGATGATTGTGTTGTGGGCTTTATTGGATATTGGACCCAATAACAAGGAAATGAAGAAAGGAAATTCAATTATTAAATTAGTAAATGAATAATTGAGTTTTTGAGAAAAGAATGATGTGGAAACCTCTAGAAGGCAAAAGAATGTAATTCAAAGTTGAATTTTGTGCCTCTTGGGTTCCTTGGGTTCCAAGGAGTCCAAAGTTGCATAATGAGTGCAATAAGAAAAGAAAATATCAATTAAGTATCACTTTATTAAGAAAGTAATTGAAAATAATGATAAAATGTGGAAAATAAGGGAAAAGAAGTATAATTGAGTTATCCTTGGTGGAATTTAGTATCCCAAGGATTCCTAATGATAAAAGGAATATTAAAGAGGAAAATAAAAGAGAAATAAAGAGAAATCCTCAAAAAGAGATATTTTAATAAGAAATAAACAAGATAATAAGAAATAATGAAGAATAATGCATTAAGATGCATCTAGAAGGATAATGAGTATCCAATAAAAAGGATTTCGAAATCCTAGAGTTTCTTGGGATCCAAGGAGTCCCAATGGAGAAAGAGGAAAGAGAAAATACCAATAAAGTCAAATAAGAAGATAATATGATGCATAATGAATAATTATGAGGTATTGTTAAAAATAAGTATTGTTTCAACAAAAGGAAATATAATTTCGTTGTTAATGGATTAAAATGCAAGAATAATGATAAAAAGAGAAAGGATTTTCATTTTTCCAGTTATCCATGAAATAAAGCTTAACAAAAGGATAATGAGGAGAGAGAAGAATACTTCTCCTAAAAGGAATATGAATCCTTTTGGAAAGGGACTCTTTGAGTCATGTATAAGCCTACCTAGGGCTTCATTTCTCACCCCTATATAAGGGGTAGAGCTCTGGTTCGAAGGGAAGGAGAACCCCACATTTCTCCAACCTATTCTTCTTCTTCTTTCCGTGCTAACCCTAACCAAGAGGGTAGGGAGAACCCTGGTGCAAATGGGGGATCAAGGAGTGGCCTGGATGGTGGCTTGGTGCTTCCACAAGAGACCTAAGGAAGCTCTGCCCTCATCTTTGTACTCTATCCCTACGCAATACCTGCAAAACGGTTGTAACTTAGTTGCAGATTGCAACACTAGTCCTCTCATGATCAGACATCTTGGTCGTGCTTTGCATCATGGTTGGCTGCGACAGGGTTGGACGGAGATAGGAAAGAGATCCTAGAAAGGCATGAGCCTCGAGGAGGTGGGAGGAAGCCCACGAAGCACTGCAGGTCAGCAGCTAGGGCGGCGGCCTAGTGTTTGCGTGAGGAAGAAGGAACAAGGGTGGCGTTGGACGGAGTTTCCCTCTGCGGGCTGAAGATAGTGCCTAACTTACTGAGGGTAGAGATGTCTTTTCATCATATTTCCAAAAGAGGCCGAGCAACATTGTATGGAGTCTAGCGACGTGGCGCGCTCCGATTGGCCCAAGTAAGGTTTTCTTACAAAACTCATAGTTAAATATTCGTAGCTCAGAATAGCACACATAAAATATGAAAATTGATCAGAATAATGAGTGGAATCCAATAAAAATGATATTAAAGATTGATTCCATTCCTAATTATAGAAGTATAATAAGTTGATGAAAAGTGCATTAAAGTTAGGTTAAAAACCCTATTTGTGAGTAAAGGTTGAATCTAGTATGCTTAATGGGTTAATTTAAGTATTAATAGTCTGTTGAATGATAATGTTAGATTTGAACCTGATCTAGATGTGAAATTGCATGATTTAGGGTTTTTACCGCATATGAGAATGATTAAGCATTTAGAAACCCTAATTTAGGGTAAAAGAGGATAAGATCGTATTTAATTTGAAAAAATGTGAAAATATGTTGTTAAATGATGGTTCTAAGTTATTTGTATATTAAAGTTCCTAATTGTGGGTAAATACCCTTAATATAGTAATTAGGGTTTTCTAATTAATAAAAGGTGGATTTAATGATATATATAGTTCATATGTTAATTAGACCCTAATGAAATTTGAATTGATGATAGAGGCATATAACGATCTTGTCATGGATTAAAAGGATAAAAATAGTATCTTTAATGTAAAAGAAGATTAATGAAATTAATTGATGGTTAATGGTGCCTTTAGTCTGAAAATAGGGTTATATTTTGTTAAGATAAACTTCATATTTAAGAATATATGAGATAATTAGGGTTTATGAGTAATGGTAAAATTAGGGTTTAGAATAATAAAAGATGAAGTGAAACCCTAATTGCAAAGGAACCCCTAAAATGGATATGGAAACCTTAGGAAGAAATTTCAACTTGAATAGAAAGAATCTTGATAAAGTACATGTGTTTTTCAGGATTCTTGATTGTGTGGTTGAACTACTTGCTTGGATGTTTTTCTTGGTTGAAATTGATATTAGCTTGTGAAATCTGCTAACAAGTATGTGGTTACGCTTACGAATATTCCGAGTTAGTTTTCTGAGGATTTGTCAAGGTTTTACCGGTTACTTGAAATTAACTATTGGATGCTTTTATTTCATGAAACTATAGAGTGACTATGACTATCACTATAAATGTATACATATAACTAGCTTAGATCTGGGTCCACTCCTGTGGCTATGCAAAGGCTAAAAAGGATAACTTAGAGCAAGGTCTAGGCTATCATGAGTTAGAAATTGGGCTACACATGTGTAGTGCCATGAGACTCTTAGCATGCCATGAGTTAAGGAGTGGGTTACCTATGGGTAGTGTCATGTGACTCAACCCTAGAAACTGATTCACCTGTTAGGTGGGATCATGAGGGGTATAATGGGGATAGGCAATGCATGGATCACGCAGTTATACTTAAAATGTAAAATTGTTTATTAAATGGTAATTGGCTGCAATACTATGTTATGAATAATTGCATGATTATTGTTTCCCCCACATACCAACTTTTTGTTGACCGACATTTTGTTTGTCGGCGTTTTAGGTACAAAGCCAAAAGGACAAACAATAAATTGTCATATTGTGAAATTCATGAATTAAAGAACAATGAGGTAATAGTTCGATTAGTTCCAGTGTGGATAGAGGTTTAGAAATCCAATCTTTCAAAAAGGTATGCAAAAGTTTATTTTCTTATAACTTTTCAGTTTAGTCTATTAAAATTTAATAATTGTTCTTGGTTAATTGTCGAACCTTTGATCCAGAAATTATGGGTGCAGCTTCGACCTCTCGGTCTCCCTTAATTGGGGGTTACCGGAAGGTGGGGTTGTAAAATTTGGTATCAGAGCGTAGGTTCCTCACTTAACCATTAATAATTATTAAATTTTACAAACTTCATAGAACCCAAGGGAGTTATTAGAGGATTATCTGAAAGATAGATGTGCCTAGAAAAGGATCACGACCTGGGGTTGGCAATATTTCCTTCGCACTGCTAGTCTGAATACAAGGACTCTCGAATCTGTGTGACTGCCTGACTAAAGTCTTAGGGTATGAATCGAAATAAGATACCTTTGGGACTTTCTCATCTTATTCATCCCTCCTCATCACAAATTATGTTAAGGACCTTAAGGATTAGGGCTTTTCTCTCTTTTCCTCACCCTCTTGAGGTACGGGTAAGGTTGATGGGGTCTAAGGAATCCTCCACCAAATTAATGAAAAGCATGTAAATAAGATGTCATGGACATACGCTTAATTGATTAAGAGGAAACTAAAGGATAAATACATGCCTAGGTCGTATGACATAAGTTGTCATGACCTCAGGAGAGGCCTGAGTTTAGACCTGCTTGTCAGGAGGAGACCTCCATTATAAGTGGAGACCTGGCACCTCCTCTGAGGATGATGTTAACCCTAACCCTAAGTGAAGGTTAGATAGAGAGATGGCATGATGAGTTAGACCAGGTGTTTGGATGGACATGCCTTGGATGATGTATGAGCCATGAGAGGTTGGATGACCTAGTACCTCTGGTGACCCAACCCTGGGGAGGGTCATGCATGTTAGAGTGAAGGATAGCTCCTTCATTGTTGAGGTTAGAGAAGAACCTATGGAAATCCCATGAGCTTATATGGGCATAATAGGCACCCAGAATGTATCAGTAGTGCGAGAAATAGGTTGAAACCCTAACCGATAGAGTTTTATGGACATCTTATGTGATAAGACTAAGGGGCTATTGATAACCTTGAGCGAACATGAGTTGAACATATGCTTCATCCGGGTAGGGGCATGCTTTTGAGGTTGACTTTAACATACTGTATCTTGGACCCTACCCTAGAACTGTGATCTTTTGGGTTTGACCAAACAAGTTTGAGGTTAGAGTGAACCTAATAATCTAATGCATGAATAATGTAATATAATATGTCATATAATTCATGATAGATAACTTAATTTCATGCATAATATGGTTAATGGGCCTCTAATGGGCTAGATGATATAACCCATGTAATAAAGCCTCAAATTAAATAATAAACTTCAAATTCGCAATCAACACATCAAAATAAGCCTACATGTCAATTTTCATTTAATTTGGAAAACCTTGAAATAATATGGTAAGTTAGGTGAGAGAAATTGCCTAAAAGGTATAATTAATAAATAAATATAATAAATAACTCCAAGATAGTAAAATAATCTTATATTCGTGATCTACATAATAAATATAGCCTTTGGGTATTTTTTTTCCAATTTGGAGAAAGTTTGCTTAAAAGCTAAAATCAGGAGAGAGAAAGTGTGTAGAACCTTCAAAATATTAAATAAATATTCAAACAACTCCAATATTTAAAATTGATGGCAAATTCATATTTAACACACTAAATATAACTTGTGGGTCAAGTTTCAGAAAATTTGGATAATCCTATCACGCTTAATGCATGAGTAAAGAGAAACTAAGTTTTGAATAATAAATGCATTAAAAGTTCTCAAAAGGTAAATCTAATTTTATATTCAGAATCTACATATCGAAATTAGTCTATGCACAAAATTTCATCCTATTTGGGATTCGTTTGTACCCTCAAAAGAGGAGAGAGAAAAAGGAAAATAAATATGTGTACACTTTGGTCGAATTTGTTTAGGATTGCTATTTAATCTGTCACGCGGACTTTTAATTGAATTGATCTTCACGCGTTGATCTTGACCGTCAGATTTCTAGATTGAACGACAGCTGTACCTTCTTCTTCCCCATTTCCTTTCTCGTTTGCAGGTGTTTGGGTTCCGATTTTCCTTCTGCGATCACTAGTAAAAATTGGGCCATTATTCACGAGTGAGTCATGTCACAAACCCCTCTCTACAGGCCCTCACAAATAGGGACGGTTGTGAGTCTGGCCCTCACAAATGGTCCGTGAAGAGAACTCACGTGACAAATACCAGTGGCCCTCACGAATACAATTGTCACGGACCAACTGACCCTCAAGAATGTTATATTGAGGGACTATTTAGCCTTCATAAATACATTTTTGAGGGACTATTTAGCCTTCATGAATACATTTTTGAGGGCATGTTTAGTTCTCATAAATACATTTTTGAGGGACTTGATGGTCTTGGAGAATATATTTTTGAAGAGAATATATTTTTGAAGGGCTAATGCCTTCATTAATATTATTTTTGAGGGGCTATGTGGTCGTCATCAATGCAATTGTGATGGCCAATCTGGATCTCATTTTTGAGGGACTAAAGACCTTCATTAATACATTTTTGAGGAATTACTATAAATGATTTGGTTATTGATTTATTGAATGATTTGTTGAATGTAATAATTTTAAATGAAAACTTTGTATATATAACCTTAAGCAATATTTTTATAATATTCACATGACATCATAAGAAGATTCAACACCAAAATGACAAATAAAAATGTTAAATCACCTCAAACTAATTTCTGTTATTGAAGCAAAATATTATCCATACATTGCGTGCTCAACGTTGATATAAATAAAGAATACATATGGGTCTAAAATTTGAGATTGATGACAATCAACATATCATGCTAGAAATTGTTAAGATCTATAATGTCTCCATGTTCCTCCAAATGGTGTGGTTCTCTTCATCAATGGCAGGCCTCATACGGTTGGGTACTTGAGTATTCTTCTCCTAAAAATGACAAATCATTATATTAATAGAATTTAAAGTTTATACATAAATCATAGTACAACAAACAACTTACCCTTATATTTCGGTTCTGGTTTACTCCAAGGTGCATTGTCGGTCGAAATCCATCATTAAAAGCAATTCTACCCTATAAATATAAATACAAAAAGGAATCAGAGTGAGTGTGAAGTCGAGATAAATGTAAGTGAACCAACATAGCAGCCACCACTAACACCTACACATCAGCACTCCCACCCACCAGCCAACACCACCACCACTAGCCAACATCCACCACCACCAACCAGCATGCCACCATCCACAAAATAGCACCAACCGTAGAAAATTTGCTGCTCCATACATCCTCCACACACCAACACACATACATCAACCACCATCAACCAACAACACCAACCACTACCACCAACCAACACCCAACAACTACCACCTCACTCCTCCACCAAACAACTATCCAAAACGACAGCCACAGAACCACCAACACTCACAACACCACCACAAACCTCCACCATTCAACACCAAGAACAACAGCAAGTTGCTGCTTCCACCACCTGCACATAACAAAATCCTCCACCAAACTATCCATCACGACAGCCACAGCACCACCATCAACTACAGCACCACCACAATATCACAAAACCACCACAACACCACCAGTAGCACCTCACTCCTCCACAGTAGTAGCTGCGAGCAGCAACAACTGCCAGCAAATACCACTAGGCTTGTACACAGTGGAAATAGCAGTACAAATAGCAGCAAAGAGCAACAACAAATAGATAAGGGCTGAGGTAGAGAAAAGAAATATATATAACACTAAAGAAACATGGTGGCAACCTTGAGGAAAAATCCAGAGTGGAGGGGAACACTGAACACTTTACTGAACGCTTTGAGTTGTTTGTCAATAAAAATGAGGTAATCAATATCAGATGTAGAGTTGTTTCTCATATGATCGGAGTTTTTCTAATTTTTATGCATGAAGTTCAGATCTGTAATGCTTACACAGAACTGAATGATCCCGCTGTTCAACGGGAATGATTTGCTGAGCAACTTAAGGTACTGCTTCTCTCTCAATTCTGCTTTTCACCTACATCTGCAATGTCTTTCTTGTCAAAATGGTTGCAAGTGTATCTTCATCGACTATCTTCTTTCTGGCCTTATCTAGGATCGACAATCTGGAGATGATGAAGCTATGGCTCTGGATGAAACATTTTGTACTGCTCTGGAGTATGGGTTGCCTCCTACAGGTGGCTGGGGAATGGGAATGGATAGATTGACAATGTTGTTGCCAGATTCCCAGAATATTAAGGTTGGCACTTTTTTGGCAGCTCTGTATATAGCAAACTATCAATTTAATTACTTTGTACTTTTTCATATAGGAGGTTCTTCTCTTCCCTGCCATGAGGCCTCAAGATGAGCCTGTGTCTAAAGGTTTGTCTATGATCCCATCTTAAGAATTTAGCGCCAGTGACTGGTCTAATGGTTCTGTGGTTTCTCTTTATGTTGGCTGAAAGCTTGATTCTTACCACATTGTAAATCTTCGATGCTACAAAATACAGCTATATGTATACCACATTGGTCTGATTATTCCAAATATTCATTTCTTGTTACAATGAACATAATCACTGAAATATTTTCGACCATTGCATACATTGAAAATAATGTGATTACCGGTGTTAAATTTCTTGTAACTACCTTAAAGCATTGTTTTTCATTGGATAATATACATATATGTTTTTCATTGGATAATATACATAACCATGATACCCAAAGTGTTTGGAAATATAGAACCACATGGGCATTAACCATTAAGTAGATTCGTGCCTTATATATTTTATTTGGCCTTATATATCACATTTGGTATAAGTACAAGATATATGGATAGATACCCTAGAAGTTTAATCAAGAACGTATTGAATACCTAATTTAAACGTTGAGTTCTTGGTATGAAAGATACCGATGAAGATGTGCTTGGTGTGCTCTGCATTTGAGGATGACTTTGTCGATTATTACCAGAAGTAGGGCACCAACTTTCAACTACAACCTTTAATAAAGTGTACATGTTAATATTCTTATGTGTATGAATATTAAAAATAATCTATAGTTGTTATGAGGTACCTGTGGCTGAAAGATTAGTGGATGTCCATTGCCTTGTATGGAAATCCTGCCTACTCCATTCTCCCTTGAATTGCCTTGTATGGAAAGCATGCCTACTCCAGTCTCCCTTGAATTGCTTTGTCTAGAAAGTCTTCCTAAGCCATCCCCGCTTGAATTATTTTGCCTGGGAAACATGCTTACATCTGCACCACTACTTGTATTGTCTTGTATGTGAAAAGAACCCACACCCAACCTATTTGTGCCACTTTGCATGTGTAAGACACTTGCAATAGTCTGATTGGGGTATTCAACTGCACAATCAACATTAATACCGCCATCCTATAACAAATAGATCAACAATGTCAAAAAAATATATATATTACATTGACATAGACAACTGAATCTAAGTTACCTGTGATTGATTATACCAAGTCATTAATTGGGAGACGGAGTTCTTCAATCCATTTATTGTTTCTTCAAGTTCCTTAAGTTTATCCTGAAATAGAAAACAAATTACAAACATCGATCTAATAGACTAGTTGTAACTAATAGTTCAAGTTTAGTTATAATCCAACATACATCCTTTGCATTGTTTTCCTCAAGAAGCATTTCATATCTTATACGGGCAGCTTTTCCCCTATGTCCTATCTCTTTGCGCCCAATTCCAACACCTCGGATCCTAGCCTTTTTGGAAGGATTTAAAACTTGCAAATAAGCATCACGTGTTAGATTATCAACACTTCTAGGATCTATTTCTTCTTGGTTTGCTACTTGGTTTTCCACAATATCAGATATTTCAAGTTGTAATTAGAAAGCATCATAAAAGGAAAGCTTAAATTGAGATATCTAAGCATATGTAGCTTTGTAGACATCATAGGAAAGAAAATATCCATTTTCTAACCACTTGTGGGCTTTTGTCGTAAATGTTTTCCAAAAATTTGTTAAGAGGCACAACGGGTTGATCTTCACTGACCTACACATGATAGATAACATAATAATTGTCCATGTTATATGTTCAACTCCTACTAAGAAAGACAAGTGTCCATTATTAATACCATTTCTTCCCGAGAATAACTCCATGGCTTTGATCCTGTGATATGATCCATCACTTTTTTTGCTCTGTTTTCCTTGTTGATCTCGGAAATTTTCTAAACCATAAGAAACATATAATTAGAAAAAGTAGATAGGTATACATGCAAGTTATATGAAACCATTGTACCTTAGACTTCTCGGTTCCCCATTCTTTAACAAGATTTTTAAACTGATCCATATCTATGGAAGCATTTTTCTCAACTTTCTTCGTCATCAATTCTGGTTCAATCTTGTACTTTTTATAGTAATCTTTCTTTACACGTGCCCTCCACACTGATATCCCTTTGCTAATGTGTTCACTAATGTGATTCCATGCATTAGGGTGACTGCCTAAATCTAAGTATTTCTAAAAACATAGAAATTATTACTTTAGATATAACAATCATACAAGTTGTTGGTCTTTTTATGAAAAAGATTACCTCAATAAATGATTTTCTATCTGCAAAAGCTTGTTGTGGTTGTTCGTTCCACTTCAAGTCTAGATGCCATATGTGTGGTTTCCTTGCTAGCATATGACAATAATGATTCAATTTGGCACCATTCTCCCCAATAGCAATTCCTTCATTATCCCATTGGACCTTGTGACGTGGATCCCCTTTCTTAGGAAGTAGGCTTTGCTCACTTGGAGGCTCACGTCCATACTTCCTATTCTCCTGTTCATCCTCAACATTTTCTTCAACTGTTACATCATTTTCAATATTGTTGGACAGTAGAGTAGGTTCATCCTCACAATTTTCTACAATTGTGGATGGAGGGACAGCAATAGGTTGACTGGGTGTGTTGTTACAACTAGATCTAGTGATTCTTCTTCCTGCCATCCTTCAACTGACAAGAAAAAAAATTAGATTATTAGTGCAGAAATATCAGTAACAAAAGTAGTAGCTACATTTGAAAAACAAATAAATTGCGGAGAATATGAGACACCAACATATGAATATTCAGCATTTGAAAAACATATAAATTGTAGAGTACCTTGGTTTCATATCCCAAAAAAGAATAATGATGAGTTATAATGATGTCCTACTTGATGGCATATGAAATAAGACTAAATAAATTGCAAAGAATATGCCATATAGTAACAATTTTCCAAAAAATGCAATAGAACATATTCCCCAAATAAATTATTCTAGACTTGCAAACAAAATAATTTGATGAAAATAGACAAATTAATGAACTAAACATTAGCCCCATCATTCTTTTTTTTAGTTGTATCAACAAAAGATCCCTCGGTGTCACTCCTCGTCCAAGACACATCACTAGTTACACCACCATCAATAGCTTCATATTGTAAACCAGTCAAACAATTCTCAATAAGAGGTACTTCAGAATAATCTTTAGGAGGATGCTTTAGCACTGTGCACCAATCATCAGCATTAGGATCCTTCACATAAAAGCATTGCAATGCTTGAGAAGCCAGGATAAAGGGTTCCTCCTTTTTTTTATCCTTGAAGTGTTGATTTGTGTGAACCCATATTCATCAATTCGAAACCCGTTAGAAGTGCTTTCATCATACCAAGAACATCTAAACAACGAAACTTTGATTCCTGGACCATAAGTTAGCTCAATAACCTCCTCTAAGTAGCCATAGTACGTGACTTGAACATTTATAGGATTTCGATCTCTACCACTTGAATAACTTGAAGTGTCAGCACACAAATACACTCCACTATTTTGTGTAGTACATGTACTTTCAATGTGCTTTGAATGGAAATGATATCCATTGACCAAAAATCCTTCATAAGAAATTCCCTCAGCATAAGGGCCTTGGGATAACCATCTCAAATCATCGCTAATACTGTTCGACCTAATCACTCGCATTTGCATTACCTTCATAAAAAAGTAAAACATTAATGTAATCTACACTAACTTGAACATTAAGAGTGACAACAATATTTATGTTTGAGACTTACATGCTCTTTCAACCACTTAGAAAACTCCTTTGCATATTTTTTTTCTAGGGTCTGTGGGGCAATGTTGGGTTCCATATCTTGAAGAATACACATGTGTTCACTGCTTTATAAGAAGTGTCTAAATTAATGTACAACAAATATACAAATATCAGCAAGAATTTTAGGACGTAATTAAATCTTACCTTCTGTAAACATCCAATTCCTCTTTATTGAAAAGGACATAACGATGGGCTTGTTCCAAAGTGTGGATGTCGAAATTGTTTGACACTCCAACTCTAATTGGATATCCATCAACATTATGAGGAGTGCGGTTGAGTTTTGTCTCAAAATTATGCAAGTACCTAGCACAAAATGTCAAACTTTCTTCAGCTAAATAGCCACTAGTAATACAACCAGCCGGTTTAGCTTTGTTTCTTACATACTTCTTCAATTTATTCAAGTATCTCTCTATTGGGTACATCCACCTTGTTCGGACAGATCTAGCATGCCTGGCTTCATAAGCTAAATGAATGGGAAAATGCATCATGATGGTGAAGAAAGAAGGAGGGAAGATTCTCTCCAACTGGCAAAGAGTGACAACAATTTCTTGTTCCAATTCTTTGAATTCCTCCACATCAATAATGTTAGAGCAAAGGTTGTTGACAAATGAGCAAAAATTAGCAATAGGCTTGTACACATCTAAACTTATGAAATGTCTCAAGGCAACAGGTAGAAGTTGATGCATAAGAACATGGAAATCATGACTTTTCAGCCAACAAGTTTTCTATCATATTTGCTAACACACCTAGATATGTTAGAAAAATAGCCATCATGAACTTTCAACTTTTCTAACACAGATAGGAACTTATCTTTCTACGCATTAGTCATGGTGTAAGATGCTGGAGGCAAGTAATAGCGGTCACCTGCATCTACTGGCCATAAATCTCTTCGAATGCGCATTTTCTTCATATCTTGACGAGCTTGTAAGTTGTCTTTACTTTTCTTAGAATCACCCAATAATGTGTTTAAAATATTCTCGCACACATTCTTTTCTTTGTGCATCACATGCAGATTGTGTCTAACAGATAAATACTTCCAATAAGGTAGCTAAAAAAAGATGCGTATCTTATTCCAACCAGGAGGTAATGGTTGAATTTGATCTCCATGCCTCTTGCACTTATTCATTTTTCCAAATGTGATATTTTCATAGCCATCAAATTGCCTCAGTATATCTTCTCCAGATAGTGGCTTAGGTGGAAGTCGAAAATGTTTTTCACCATCAAATTTTTTCCTATCACATCTATATGGATGATTCATTGGTAGAAAACGTCGATGGAAACCATAGCATTTCTTTTTCCCAAACTTTAACCATTTTGATACAGTCTCCACATTACAACAAGGACATCCCAAATCTTTCTTACCTTTAGTGCTCCAACCAGATAAGTCACCATATGCTGGAAAATCGTTAATGGTCCATAAAATCATTGTCCGCATAGTGAAATTCCTTTTGCTATATGCATCATAAACTTTGACTCCAAGCTCCCAAAGTAGTTGCAGCTCCTCAATTAATGGCTCCAAGTATACATCAAGGTCATTGCCAACCATATGTGGACATGGGATTGATAGGGACATCATAATAAATTGTTCTTTCATAAGAAGCCAAGGCGGAAGATTGAGAGGTGTCACCAACACAGGCCAGATGCTATGTGATGCACTCATATTGCCAAATGCATTAAATCCATCTGTTGCTAATGTCAATCTAATATTGCATGGTTCAGCCGCAAAGTCTGGATACATGGCATCAATAGAGAACCATTCTGGTGTGTCTGAAGGATGATGAATACGACCATCCTTGCCTTTTCCTTCAGATGGCCAAATCATATCTTTAGCAATAGATGAAGACATATAGAGCCTCTCTAACCGAGGTATCAAAGGGAAGTGATACATGAACTTAGCAGCTACCTTCTTTCCCTTTGTTTTGTATTGCTTTTCATTCCATCTTGAAGCACCACAAGTATCACAATTTTCTTTTGAAGCTGCATCTTTACGAAAAAGCATGCAATTATTTGTACATACATCTATAGTAGAATGATCAAGTCATAAATCCTTTACGATCGCATTTGCTTCATAGTACGTCTCCAGGAATAGACAATTTTCTTCTGGAAATCCTAAAATAATCAACTATAACAACTTTGTGAAAGAATCGTTGGACCATCCAGATTCCTCCTTCAGAAATAGCAAGGCAACCAAACACGATAGCTTAGAATGACTTGTGCAACCTCTATAGAGTGGTTGATCCGCCTCTTTTAGTAGCTTGTAAAATCTTTGTGCATCTACATTTGCAAGTTCCTCTGTAGCTTCAGTAGAGTGGTCATTTGTTGTGTCACCCATACCAAACAAATCCCCCAACTTCTAATGCATATTACCAATTCTAGGCATGTTTAGTGCCACAACAGGATTGCTCCTACCAATCACCTCCCCATGAAACGTCCAAACATCATATCTATGCACAAATCCTTTTTGTAATACATGTGAGAATACCTCCTCCTCTATTTTAAGGTATCTGTTCAAACATACCTTGCAAGGACATATTAATTTCCCTTGTCTAGTTGGTCTCTGATGGATAAGAGCAAACTCAATGAACTTTCGTAACCCTACCTTGAATACATCACTTCGCACTCTGTTCACAATATACATTCAACTCCGATCTATTAGAAAATTCATCTACATGAAGGAAAATATATAATAAGTTAAGCACACATTATAAGAAATATATATATATGCAATTCAAATAGCATATTGATTATATTCCTTTCAGTCTATCTAGGTATTTATATTCCTAGGCGCCCTAGGCGTTTTAGGCCCAAATTAAGTTGGCGTCTAAGGCGTTTTAGGCCCAAATTTTGCAATTTAAAGGCTAAACTAGCATGAATCGAGTCTAGATTTGGTCAAATTAGACCACCTTCAGTCATTGCAAGGTTGATAGAGGTCTGATTTAGAGTAAATTTGTTCTTCATATTTTATATTTGTCCCCTATACTATTTGTTGGACCCATCAAATACATGAATTTGTAGTCTTTACCTATTTTCAGGTTTTGGTGAATCACCAACCTGAATCTGTAGAATAACTCCTACTTCATAATTTGATCTAGATAGTAGCCTCTCAGAATATAATCTAGATGAATGTTTAAGAAAGTATGGTGATCATGTATAAATATTAGAAAATAATGGAGGGAAATTATGATATATATGAACTAAGAAAATAGTACAATGGATAAAATACATTATATGCATATCTGATTTCATGGTTCTACTTACCATGGCTAATAAATGGAATACTTATTCTTGATATTAGTTACAACTGGGAAACTAGATGAAGAATAAGAACACATAATATGTGAGGAAAGAATATCCAAAAATGATAAGAACTTTGTGGTTTTCATGTAAGAATCTCTCAGTTATTAGTTTGTTTTTGTCATAGGATATTTTTTTCTAGGAAGTCTTTATCACTCTGATTTGATGTTGTGTCCTTCAAGTTTCTATTTCAACTGTATAATGAGAGATCCTTCCCTCTATCTATTGAGCTAGTCTATTTATAGGGTTTGTAGATGAAGTGTCAAAGACAAAGTGATTATGCTTTTAGAACCATTTCAAGTATCCTTTATGATGGGTGCAGAGACTATGGCCAGTTGACTTGTGCACCTCTCCAATGTTTTGTGTGTGGTCTACTAAGTAGACTAGTCTCTAAATGGTAGATTGATTTATCATGTTTCTTCATTTTTTTCATATGTCTATTATGATTGGTTTCCTATACCAATCTAATGAATGAGGGTTTCACTCAACCAATCTGGGAGTGTAATATTCATGACCCATGTATGGTTGAATGACATTTCTTATGATGACTATATGGGTTCCTTGTTTGATCAAATGGATTACCAATATGACTATTTGGAGGACCTATGATTCTCTTGTTGATGGACCAGCCCGACAATTAGTGACCCAAAAAATAGGTACTGGCCAACAAAGGTCATTGGTAAAGTCCAATAATGGTTGAAACTTATGGATTGTGTCTTGGAACAAATAGGTAACTAGACATGTTGATTTCTTGATATCAAACCACTAGTTTATTGGTAGAAGTGATGATTGGTTGATCTCTATTTAATGTATAGTATTCAACTAGATTTACCTTGAGTCTTGGAGTCATATTGTCATAGTCAATTGATTAATAGGGTGGTGATTTGGTCTACATAATTTTGTTTAGATATTCATGCTTCTATGTAATAACTTCCTATCAGTCCATAGTGGCATATTTGGCTGACTGAGGTTCAAAGGGATGACTTAGGATTTGTCTTTGATATATGTTATACATCTGAAGTATGGGTTGAATTTTAATGCAAGAATCCATTAGGATACATGTTCAAAAAGGGGATGTATTGAGATTCTTAAGATTGAGAACAACTTTATATATTAATAAAATATATTAAATTATAATCAAAACATGTAATGGGGAGAGAGAATGGATAAACACAATAGAATACATAGATGTATAGTTTTTTTATCTTAAAATGTCATAACTCCACTACCTAGAGAAGTTCTTCTCTAGGATTCATTAACCACTTGAGTATCCTATTATATTAACTCACCAAGATAAAACATCAAGTAACCCCCTCTTTTTATCCAAAGAGTAACTAGCACTCTTTCTAGGAAAAATTGTAATAATCAATCCAAGGGTAAACCAACCCTATCTATTGCAAGCTATCCTAAATTTTCCTTCTCCAAGGTAGATATTAAATTAACTTTGAAAGAATGATACTACAAGAGGTAGATGATATTCTCAAGATATATTAATTAAGGTCGACTCTCTTAGAAATTATCTCTAATCATTCAGTTCAAATAGGCAGTGCAAGCTCAATAAGAAATTCAAGGGATTTTTGAGGCACTATCTTGAATCTATAGCATATAAATACTTTGGTAAGCTGTGAAGTCATTGAGACATGTGACACCCAAAAGACTGGACAATGGACGCCCTGGTTAGGGGGAGGTTATGGCTGTGACTTGTATGGTGCAAGTACTGGTGGTCACAGTTGTATCTATGTGGGTTCTGTTTGTATAAATAGTTGCTGGTAGTGCATTAGCAGCACACAGGTGTTGTGAGAAATGCCAACTAATGCATGGACATGAGGAAGAGGGGTACAACAGCATGCAGTTTGGGATGAGGGTGCCTGGGTGTGGATGCAACATCTTCATGTGGGGCATGTGCAGTGCTTGCATGCATTTTTGAGCTGTGGGGCAACGGTTGGTTGCTGCACAGATCTGTGTATAAGCTCTGTATATAAATACTTTGGTAAGCCTTTAAATCTCTAACATGGTTATTATATATAGTTAAGCATGTATACTAGATAGTTGTGGAGATTAGGAATTTTTTTATCCATTTTTATGGGAGTAGTGAAATCCCAATGGACCTTGCATCACTTTATTTCTCTCGTAAATGGATATGACTTCACTTCAGAAAAGTGATCCTGATAGGTTAGACAACTAGATGTTTTATTCTGGAAATCTATCCATTTATCCAATGACTATCTATTGTGACACAAAAAACTATAGTTGGCTAGAATTTTCTCAAAAAGCTCTAATTGAATATATTTCTCATTGGAAATCTCAAATGTAACTGCCTGGAATTTTCCTAGGTAGTTCTAATCAGAAAAATTCATTCACAAAGGACTAATTACATTGTAAGATGAAAGTCTCCAAGGAAATTCCAGCCATTGATATTTACCCATAGAATATTTCCATACATGTTGTTAGCTTGAATTTCATTAATGAAATTCAGTCGACGAAATCACTCTAAACTTCATGACATTACTCAAAACTTCATCTTTGATTTTCCACGGATATTTTTGTGTGGAAAATTTAGGGATCAATCTAAAATTTGTTCAACAATGTATTATTTTTTCTACTAATAATTATAATTTGATTTTAACTAAGTTATTATACACACTTAGCAAATTACAACATAGGTTTACAACAATTTTCAATAATCTTCAATCAACTTGATCTTGTCGCATGCCTTTTCTAATCATATAATTAGGAATTGTCATGTAGAGGAAATGGAGTGTGTATATAATTTTTAAAAAATGTGGTAAATTCATTAGATAAAGTAATTTGGAATCATTGAGTCATCATATACACATAGGATTAGGCTGGGATCTACTCTCCCCATTTTTACAGTGACAAGGAATTCCTCAAATATATTGAATAACATATAATATGAATTTCAAACCTTGGAAATAATTGGGGGTAATTTCTTGAGAAATTTATAAGTCATTTTAATTCATGATATACCACATGTTTTCTAATTCTCATAAGATAACTTCAAGATTTTTGAAGTGTGTGTTTGTTTCTTCACCCCATTTTCATCTGCAAAAGTGTTCAGGGTACAAGATCGATATCGAAGGATTTATCCAATCAATCAAAAATATTCAACTATCAACTCTATAATAAATTTTTAATGTAATCAAATAACCACCATATATACGACACTATCATCCATCCAAAAAGTTGCACCACAACTCAAATATTGAAATGCACTAAACAAGATGTAAAGTTGCGTTAGGAAAAGATAAAAGCATGACAAAATTAATAGTATATTGGAACACTCACATCATAAGTAAAGTGAAATAAAATGCCATGAGTTACATCCCTAAATAAAATGTACACTCATACAGCTGCTAGTGGTGTGTCTGGAATGAGAAAAGTTACAACTATCTACTAAAGCAGTTCATAATACTATATCCAACAACTTGGGCTAGTAATTTTCTAATTCCAACAATTAGAGTATATGTCTAAAATTATGAACCAACTTCCCTACAAATTGGGATGATGAATGTGGATCATGGAGATTAACTCTCTAGAAAAGGAAATAAAATGCCATGAGTTACATCCCTAAATATGCCTACAAAATAATAAGTAGTGGATGGGGATCCTAACAATTACATCTATTGAATTCATTATTCATCAAAGAGCTTATTTGAGCCATACCACTGATACCTATTACTTCAGATCCGGATCCTTATTGGTAGTGGTGCCTTTGGTATTGAGGCTTTATGACAATGGTAACAGAGATAGGTGAAATGTGCATGCATCATATAAAACTTGATATGACAGAGAAAATGTACTGATGAATCATTAAACACCACAATAAATTAAGAACCCTACAGGTCAGGGATAGAAATTCAATGATGACCTATGTCTTGTGCCCAAGGGGGCACATCTCCTACACTATAGAAGAAATAATAGCTGCATACCCACGCTAAAGCTCTACAGGGGAGGCCAAGGACGACCTTGCCATTCACATTTCGTCAAGCACAAACACATCATGGTCTGATGGTTTTTCATGGTCCTCCCACACATCATGGCCCTTGTCATTCACATTTTGTCAAGCACCAATAGGGAAATAGGGATCGTGGAAAGCCACGTTCATCGGTAGGCACGATAACAACGCATGGTTCAATGTTGAATAGCAGAAGTGTTGAAAGCCACTGACCTTCAGAGCAATGAATATGTGAAGCAGTTGTCCTCTTCTTCATGACTGGTTCAATGTCAGGCAGATGATTGTCCTCTTCCTTCCCACACTTCAGTGGATGGTGCTATGCCGCAATGGAGGGCAGACTAAGGCTGAGAGGAGAGGTCACCTGTCGGCGGTGACCGTAGTGGTGTTGGGGGCACCTATCGGCGACTAGGGCGAGGAAGGGGATGCAATTCTGGTGGCACCTGTCGGCGGTGACCGTAGTGGAGTTGGGGGCACCTGTCGGCATAATGGAGGGAAGACTAAGGCTGAGAGGCGAGGGCACCTGTCGGCGGTGACCATAGTGGTGTTGGGGGCACCTATCGGAGGCTAGGGCGAGGAAGGGGACGCGATCGGCTAGGCAGAGGAACGGAACAGTCGCAACCCTCTCCAAAATGCGATGAAATAGGGACACGCACGGCGCGGGAGGGAGATGTGCATGGCATGAGAGGGGAAAGAATGCAGTGATTAAACGCACGAAACAGTTCTCATGGAACAAGGGGAGGGTTTATCTTTTTTTTAATTTGCAAATGTTGTGTTTTAGAATGGAGGGAAGGGTTATGAGACGGAGGGAAATATTTGGCATGTCATTTTTCATGGGGTGATTAGTGAGTAATGTATTTGTGAGGGACTAGTATTCACATAAAAGTTCTAAGGATGTAAAAAACACGGTTGAGGGATTTGGTCCCATGTTTGAAGGATGATCCCTCACAAATAGACATCATTATTCATGATTTTCGGTTCCTCACAAATGTTCTTCAATAAAGGCCAAATTTTTTGTAGTGGATTCATTCTCTTCCTCTATTTCCTTCCTTCCTTTTCCTCTGCTTCCCTTTCCACCATCTTCCTGGAATCCTTCTGATTCCTTTGGATATATATAAACTAGGGCGGGGGGGCATTGTAGCCCCACTTTGCAGGGTGCCGCTCGGCCTCCCCTGTTCTTCCCTTGTCTCCAACTCTCTTCTCCTTTCCCAGCTTCTCAGACTGATCGGAAGTCTATCTAACCCTCCCAAAACCTTCGTGGTACCTCAGGGATCAAGAAGCGCAATGGGTGCAGCTTGTATCCCTTCAGAGGACTGTTCCCGAACTCCATCTCCCCGGTGGCATGCTCTTAGACTCCGACGAAGGGTTTAGAGTTTTCTCTGTCTCTACTGTATACCAAGACACCATCAGGTGATCACCTTGAATATTCAGTACTCTAGTTTTCCCCCAATTCATGACATGGTATTTTCCCCCTTCTGATTCCCTTTGTTTTGTGTTTGACAACGAGTCTACACCGCACCGATGATTGATGTTCTTCTGCAATTGATGAGTTCTTTGGCTCCGTTTGGTTCCATGGAGGTGTTCTGGGTGGTCTTTGCGCATTGGTTTCCTTCGTTCTTTGTTTCCCCAATTCCTGGCTTGGCTGGAACACCTTCTTCTCATGACCATGGCGTGTGGATGAGGTGTGGAGATGTTCATTATGGTCCTTTCCCGGTTTTAGCCCCGGTTACCTTTTTGGTTTGTTTTTCTAGAAAGGGCAAAATAGTCTTTTTGTGCGGGTTCCCTTTGTTTGTTTCTATCTTCCGACTGGGCAAGTTCTGGCTGGCTTGACTGTACTCGGTTGGGCTAAGTTAGTTAGGGCCCAATACTCTCTCTCTTTTTTCTCGCTAGTCAGGCGTTGAGTTGGCTTTTCCTTGAAATCTGATTGGTCCGTTTTGTAAAATTAATAGCTATTAATCCACTGGTCAGAAAAATATGAATAAATACTCATTGAAATCACAAAAACAAGATCTAACTAGTGGTATACATTTTGATGGTTAAATCTAATGTTTAATAGCATATGTTTTCAATGGATCTAATTAATGATAAATTAACTTGTAAAAATCATAACTAATTATTTATAAGTCAGAAAATATAATAAAATATGTTTTGAAATCCTAATAATGTAATTTAATAAGTGGCACAATTTTCATAACCTAAATCACATAATGATAAAAAGGCAATTTTTAGGGTTTTGAATAATTAAAGGAAACCTAACCCTAATTCCACATATATGCTTAATAGGTTCCTTGGATGCCTAGGCTTGGACCTAGATGTGACTTTGGATCATTTGAATCTGGAGTTGAGGTATGTTTGCATCCCCAATTATTCTTCTTGAGCAATTATCCTATTTTTGTCCTACTTTTGGTCCTATGGACATTAGCCTACACATTGTCTTGTTCTTTGAAATCATGCTTTATGTGAAGTATCTTATTTTATTATTGATCTTGTGATCATGGATATTTTCTTGACTTTATTTGTTATGCCTTGGTGCAAGTTGGACTTTTGATATTATATGCCTACTGTGATGTGGAAGTTTACTTGGTGATATATGCCCACTATGAAGTGGATTTGCTTATATGTTGAGTTGTCCATTGTGTGATGGCAACCTTGTTTATTCTGACTATACCTTTTAATTGCCTCTATATTAAACATGCTATGTGATTCAGTAGCACTAGAGTAGTGTAAATTGAATTGGTTTTGTTTATAACAGATGTGATATTTCTTGCTCTTTTTGGGACGGCAAGGAACCTCGTACCCTGGGTAAGATGTGTGATTCTTGGCCCATGTTTTTATATATATTTGGGAGATTGGCAGTATTCCTTTCTCTATCAGGCTTCAACTTTATGGGGGTTGGCCTCCAATTGTGTTTATATTGTTCTAGGGTGATGTTTATCTCACATGCATGCATGATATTGATTGTGGGGTGTGTGCCCTACTGGTGCTTGTTTTCCACCGTGGTAGTGGATGTCTATATGGCACCATCCTTTTTATGTTGTTTTTATGGCAAGTATCCCTTTTGTTGTGATATTCTCTCTTGATACCCGTTTGGGTGGTACTTATCTTTTCTATGGGAAGCCTTTCACATTTGATATCCTTATTTCCTCTAATTGCTCAATTTGCTTTTTAGTATGCACATACCAGCCTTTGTTGATGTCTCCTTTTGTTTCTCTTTTACTGGGGTATGCTTCCAACCCTAGGTGATGGACATGGATGGATTGACACATGGACCCAGACTTAGATTGTGAAGCTAAAGCTTGGAGACAATTTTGAGGTGGTTTAGATTTCCTCTACATGGGTCCTTGTGATGTAAGTTTGTAACCCTTAGTTTTATAATTGAATATAGTCATGATTTTATTCTGCTGCTATATTTTGGTCTATTAATTACCATTATATAAAGATTTGAAAATTTTACACCCACTCCATCATACCTTCTGAGTGTGTTTGGACTGGAGGTTTGATTATTCAAATTTTTAGTAAGGAGGTGTTTTCCCTTCTTTACATTGACCCTTCACGAAGAGAGGACCTCTAATGGTGGGGTTGTTTGTAGGGTTAGCTCTAGAAAGAGAGAGAAGGAACCAAGCAAGGAGGTTGGAATCCTAGACTCTGAGATATGAGGAAAAATATGGAGTTGAGGATGATGCCACCTAAGTGGATGATAGTGGTTTCCTTATGCTTGACCCCTGGAGGTTGATGATATCTTAGTTGCCTTTAGAAGAATCAAACCCTAGAGAGAGGATGAGGCTTCTGGCACCTATGTGCCTATGGTATAAGTGTTTACCTTCTGAGAATGGAAGAAGAAGTTCTGTATACCCTGGAGAGGTTTAGTAGCAGGTTATGAGGCCTTGTACCTTGTTGATTGTCCTCGAGGAGGACTCAACTTTAAAGTGTTGCTCGAGTAGAAGGATGACAGGAAGTGCGTGTCATACCTTATACATGTCTGATTCGTTGTTAAGAGATAGAGTGTGCAGTTGGACACCTAAAAGTGAACCTAGGGTTCCTAGGCCTAAGAGGGGAAGTCGTGTACCTAATGCTCGTAATGAGAGTTGAGTTTCTTTAAATGCGGGCATGGAACTTCCTATGTTGAAAGGAAAGGAAAACCCCTTACATTTAGGGTATGTTTGGTAAACCCCTCCCAGCTAAGTTGATGACATGGGAGGGTATGACCTTGATCTAATGTTGAGGAATGAGAACCCAGATGACCTAGCCTAGTTTAGTGGTCTTCTTGTGCCTTAATGTCTTGCTAGGGTCAAGCATGCTCATAAGGATGTAAACTCTAAGGACGTTTGTGACCTTGTTGTCAAGAGTTGTAGTCTGCTCTTATCCTGGGAGAGGGACCCTTTTGTAGGGTGTATACCAGTTTTGTTGGTTTAAGGTGATCTAAAGATGTCTCATAGGATCTTGAGAAGCTAAGTGAAAAGTACATGGTATGAAAATGAACCTGTAGATCCATAGATATCCATCTCTAAGTGCATGTGGATGTGTTACCATGGAGGTAACCCGTATGGGGCCTGATCAAGATAGACAGGTCACCATGACCCCTATGAAAGGATGAAAGTCATCCCTTGAATGTAGAAAAAGAGATGATGAAGGCTTGGGTAAGGTTCTAAGTTGGACATGTACTATAACAGAATCCTTTAGTCTATCCTAGGCTCAGGTGGGGATAAGACCGATGGAAGTAGGAGTTGCCTAATTCCCTAGTTGCACATGACCATAGGGTCAGGAGGTAACAACTATCACTGTCTGGGGGCCATGAGTTAGGAGATTGATCACCTTCATGAACTCATGGGACCCAAGGGGCATATGAGTAGGGCACTCTCTTGATGCAGGAGGGAAGAGGGATGACCCCAAAAGTGCCGACACCCTATAGACCTAGAGGAGATGACCAAGGGATGTGTGTAAACCTCAGTAGGTTCAAGACTAGCTTTCAATGGAAGCAACCTTGATATCGAGATGATTGTGATGTAGAAGCAGAGGTGGCACGTCTCAACTGGGATTTAAAGGTGTACTGGCAAGGTGGGATGTACCATCTCTACTCTTGGAATAGGAAGAGCTCTGTATTTGGACTGCAGCCAAATGCTTATTTCCTCTTGTTATGGGAGTGAGATATAGGACAATACGCATGCCATACACCAAGGATAAAGATGATGTGGGTTGGAACATTGCCACGAGATATGGGGACAAAGAAGATAATATACCTTGGTGGAGTGAACGATACACAGATGGTTTACCAACACTAAGAGGAATGAGGTAGTCACCTTATGAGGATGTTTTTTATCTTGAGATATGAGTCATACAAGGTTGTGTTTGAAAACCAAAGGAATGAGCTCAGAGTTTTCTTGATGAAGATAGACTTAGAGTTCGAGATGATAAGTGAAATACATGGAAGTGTATGTCTTCAATGTTTCCTAATACCTAAGGATGTGAAGTAGTAATGGATGCTCTGGTTAAGATTTATCTGACTAGTTTGGCTAGAAGCTAGAAGAGGTTGTTAGGATAACCCTAAGTTTGGAAAAGAAGATATGCTTGGCTAACACTCAGATGTAACGAGATATGTTGAATAAGTTAATGGTTGTTTGGTTATCCAGCCTAGGCCTTGATGCAATGAAAGGATGGTTGTAGAGCCTCAAATGCACTTCTTTGGAAAGGAAGGTGATGAAACCCCGACTAGAGTGGTTTAGGGTTTCTAAGGAATCTATCTTAAGGAATCATGGCTTAAGATCACCATATACCGTGGTACTACCAAGATAATAAGTGATAGTAGTACTCTGAATACCTAAGATGAAGTTGCATGTGGCATGTGGCCATGCAAGCCAGGAGGTAAAGGACGAACACTAGTAACCCAGTGCATGGATATAAAGTATAAAGAGTTCCTGAGAGGGAATGGGAGTTCATCACTATGGATGTTGTAAGTCTCCCCTAGGCCATGGAAGATCGAGATGCAAAATGGGTTATGGTGGATTGCCTTACCTATATGACATGAGAAAGAAAGAGTTCTGTCAAGGGATAGATCTGGTTGAACTATACATGAGAGAGATGGTTCAACTACACCATGATGCGAGTTCAAAAGTTCTTGAGTATGACATTAAGGTTCACTTCCATAAGGTGGAAGTAGGTGCATAAAGAACTCGAGGTTAGTACCTCTTATCACCCCTAACTAATGGTTAGTATGATCCAGACTAAAGGGTCTGATGAGAGCATGTGTGCTCATTCAGGGTGATATCTAGAGACAGTTTTTGTCCTATGAAAGATGTGATGATGACCACCATAGCCAGTATCGAGATTTAAAGAAGCTTTGTAAGGGAGGTTGTGTCGGTCACCACTTCAGTAAGGTGATGTTGACCATGTGATGGTTAGAAAAGGACCACCGTGTGTGTAGATGAAGTCACTTTGATCGTGCAATGGCTGAAAGCAGCATAGAGACGATGAGAGTCGCGAGCAGATGCAGAGTAGACTGACATGCAGATCGATGTGGATAATATGTGACATGAAAATCCGACCCCTCTAAGTTATAGCTAAGAGAGCTGAGTCCCCGATGCATGGGTTCTTTTAACATGATTTGGTGGAGAAGGTTGAGTTTGATCTTACCCCTCAGGATAAAGTAATGTGTGATGAGTTCCATGTATGCAATTTAGAGTACTGTGTGAGGTACCCTGACCATGTGTTGTGCAATGAACCTAGTGAGCCCCAAGGGAGGCTGAAATGGCCTGAGTCACCTGTGCAGTTTATAGATGCCAGGATGAAAGAACTCAGAGAAAAGAATATGTGATGATAAAAGTTCTTTGGAAGCGCCATGAGTGCGGTAAAGCCACATAGGGGCCAATGATGGACATGGAAAAGTCTTATCCTGAATTGTTTGCTTGCTAGATAGAATTTTGAGGACACAATTCCTATAAGAGGGGAAGGATGTTACAACCCCAATTTTTGGGTTCAATTAGTGAGATATGTAATTTCTCATATTAAAGATAATTGAACAAATAATGATATATTTTTTTGAATAAATGGATTTCGTTTACAATAGCCTTGGTGATTGTGTTGTGGGCTTTATTAGCTATTGGGCCTAATAATAAGGAAATGAAGAAAGGAAATTCAATTATTAAATTAGTAAATGAATAGTTGAGTTTTTGAGAAAAGAATGATGTGGAAACCTTTAGAAGGAAAAAGAATGTAATCCAAAGTTGAATTTCGTGCCTCTTGGGTTCCTTGGGTTCCAAGGAGCCCAAAGTTGCATAAAGAGTGCAATAAGAAAAGAAAAGATCAATTAAGTATTTCTTTATTAAGAAAGAAATTGAAAATAATGATAAAATGTGGAAAATAAGGGAAAAGAAGTATAATTGATTTATCCTTGGTGGAATTTCGTATCCCAAGGATTCCTAATGATAAATGGAATATTAATGAGGAAAATAAAAGAGAAATAAAGAGAAATCCTCAAAAAGAGATATTTTAATAAGAAATAAACAAGATAATGAGAAATAATGAAGAATAATGCATTTAGATGCATCTAGAAGGATAATGAGTATCCAATAAAAAGGATTTCGAAATCCTAGAGTTTCTTGGGATCCAAGGAGTCCCAATGAAGAAAGAGGAAAGAGAAAATACCAATAAAGTCAAATAAGAAGATAATATGATGCATAATGAATAATTATGAGGTATTGTTAAAAAGAAGTATTGTTTCAACAAAAGGAAATATAATTTCATTGTTAACGGATTAAAATGCAAGAATTATTATAAAAAGAGAAAGGATTTTCGTTTTTCCAGTTATCCATGAAATAAATCTTAACAAAAGGATAATGAGGAGAGAGAAGAATACTTCTCCTAGAAGGAATATGAATCCTTTTGGAAAGGGACTCTTTGAGTCATGTATAAGCCTACCTAGGGCTTTGTTTCTCACCCCTATATAAGGGGTAGAGCTCTGGTTCAAAGGGAAGGAGAACCCCACGTTTCTCCAACCTATTCTTCTTCTTCTTTCTGTGCTAACCCTAACCAAGAGGGTAGGGAGAACCCTGGTGCAAATGGGGGATCAAGGAGTGGCCTGGATGGTGGCTTGGTGCTTCCACAAGAGACCTAAGGAAGCTCTGCCCTGATCTTCCTACTCTAACCCTACGCAATACCTGCAAAACGCTTGTAACTTAGTTGCAGATCGCAGCACTAGTCCTCTCATGATCAAACATCTTGGTCGTGCTTTGCAGCATGGTTGGCTGCGACAGGATGGGACAGAGATAGGAAAGAGATCCTAGAAAGGAACGAGCCTCGAGGAGGTGGGAGGAAGCCTGCGAAGTGCTACAGGTCAGCAGTTAGGGCGGCGGCCTGGTGTTTACGTGAGGAAGAAGGAACAAGGGTGGCATTGGAAGGAGTTGCCCTCCGCGGGCTGAAGATAGCGCCTAACTTACTGAGGGTAGAGACGTATTTTTGTCATATTTCCAAAAGAGGTCGAGCAACATTGTATGGAGTCGAGCGACGTGGCGCGCTCTGATTGGCCCAAGTAAGGTTTTCTTGTAAAAATCATAGTGAAATATTCGTAGCTCAGAATAGCACACATAAAATATGAAAATTGCTCAGAATAATGAGAGGAATCCAATTAAAATGATATTAAAGATTGATTCCGTTCCTAATTGCAAAAGTACAATAAGTTGATGAAAAGTGCATTAAAGTTAGGTTAAAAACCCTATTTGTGAGTAAAGGTTGAATCTAGTATGCTTGATGGGTTAATTTAAGTATTAATAGCCTATTGAATGATAATGTCAGATTCAAACCTGATCTAGATGTGAAATTGCATGATTTAGGGTTTTTACCCCATATGAGAATGGTTTAGCATTTAGAAACCCTAATTTAGGGTAAAAGAGGATAAGATCATATTTAATTTGAAAAATGTGAAAATATGTTGTTAAATGATGGTTCTAAGTTATTTGTATATTAAAGTTCCTAATTGTGGGTAAATACCCTTAATATAGTAATTAGGGTTTTCTAATGAATAAAAGGTGGATTTAATGATAAATATTGTTCATATGTTAATTAGACCCTAATGAACTTTGAATTGATGACAGAGGCATATAATGATCGTGTCGTGGATTAAAAGGATAAAAATAGTATCTTTAATGTAAAAGAAGCTTAATGAAATTAATTGATGGTTAATGGTGCCTTTAGTATAAAAATAGTGTTATATTTTGTTAAGATAACCTTAATATTTAAGAATAGATGAGATAATTAGGGTTTATGAGTAATGGTATAAAATTAGGGTTTAGAATAATAAAAGATGAAGTGAAACCCTAATTGCAAAGGAAACCCTAAAATGGATACGGAAACCTTAGAAAGAAATTTCAAGTTGAAGAGAAAGAATCTTGATAAAGTACATGTGTTTTTTAGGATTCTTGATTGTGTGGTTGAACTACTTGCTTGGATGGCTTTCTTGGTTGAAATTGATATTAGCTTGTGAAATCTGCTAACAGGTATGTGGTTACACTTATGAATATTACGAGTTAGTTCTCCGAGGGTTTGTCGAGGTTTTACTAGTTGCTTGAAATTAGATGTTGGATGCTTTTATTTCATGCAACTATAGAGTGACTATGACTATCACTATAAATGTATACATATATCTGGCTTAGATCCGGGTCCACCCCTGTGGCTATGCAAAGTCTAAAAAGGATAACCTTGACCAAGGTCTAGGCTATCATGAGTTAGAAATTGGGCTACACATGTGTAGTGCCATGAGACTCTTAGCATGCCATGACTTAAGGAGTGGGCTATCTACGGGTAGTGCCATGTGACTCAACCTTAGAAATGGATTCACCTGTTAGGTGGGATCATGAGTTGTATAATGGGGATAGGCAATGCATGGATCGCGCAGTTATACTTAAAATGTAAAATTGTTTGTTAAATGGTAATTGGCTGCTATACATTGTTATGAATAATTGCACGATTATTGTTTCCCCCACATACCAGCTTTTTGCTGACCGATATTTTGTTTTTCGGCATTTCAGGTACAAAGACAAAAGGACAAACAGTAAATCTTCATATTGTGAAATTCACAAATTAAAGAACAAGGAGGTAATAGTTAGATTAGTTCCAGTGTGGATAGAGGTTTAGAAATCCAATATTTTAAAAAGGTATGCAAAAGTTTATTTTCTTACGGCTTTTTAGTTTAGTCTGTTAAAATTTAATAATTGTTCTTGGTTAATTGTCGAACCTTTGATCTGGAAATTATGGGTGCGGCTTCGACCTCTCAGTATCCCTTAATTGGGGGTTACCGGAAGGTGGGATTGTAACAGTATAAGTTCAGGACCATTATGAGGAGTGTTCACAATACATGAACCTTGAGTCTCTTCATGGTGTATTGACCAAAGAATCACATATTAGGTAATTATGGATGCAATTGTGTATGAACCATGGATCAAGATGTGTATTTACTTTATAGTAGTGACACCTATATAAAATAATGGAGCGTGCAATTTATATTCTTATTTTATTAAAATAGATGTACATTTGTAAAAGTAATCATAGGAAACACATACTTCATGGAATCTAATATGCCAAACAACACTATTAAATAGAAAACATTTCAAGAGAGAGTGAGAGAGATTAGATTATGCTTCTACTTGTAATCGATTAGACACTCATCAAGGAGTATAACTGATGTACCTTGGTTTAGATTCTATCAATCATGGATCCAATTGACTAAGTCATACCTATAAAAGGATCTAAGCTAGAAACTTAGATCAAATTCACATGTGAGACTAGAAAGACATAAATTATGGTTTCTTATGTGTTATGGATCAAACCAACTAAAACCCTAACCCAAACATGATTAATAAATTCATGATAATATTTTAAGTCAAAAGGGTTATCAAAAAATGGTTCATAATCATAACTAGAGCTTACCACAAGCAACATGTAAACAAGTGTTATGATCAGTAATCAGATACATGATAACAAAATTAGGATCAAAAGAGTTATTTCATATATTTCATCTCCAAACTACATCACTGAACATCATTACTTCTAGGTATTTGACTTATGGATCATTTCTCATAGTTATTAGGATGTGAATAGTGTAAAAAACCAATTATATAATGGTACATGCTTGTACTTCTCACCCTCATGATTAAATTGATATGTTGATTTATAATATTTGGACAATCTTACTATTTATAAGGATTTCTAGAAAATGTATTATAATACAATGATTATGGACCATCAGGTCCTTAATCTAAGGAAGAGGATGCTCCACACATACCTCTACTACGAGAGGATTTTTTTGGCGAACCGTCCGAACAAAACGTCATTAACTAAATGGAAGCGATCATTAATAGCGGATTACTAAAAATCACTAAAAATTAAAACCATATACAAAGAGATTCAAACACAGGAAAAATCTTTTATCAAGAACCAATGTATTTTATTTACATCCTGGTTCATAAGTACATATCCTATACCATCCCTTCTCGAGGATTACAAGCATCAACTACTCTGTTAAAACTATACACAGGCAGCATAAGAACCTCAAGGCATCAAGCCAAAATCTCATATCATTTCATTAAAAGTACTAACTACTAACTCTAAGGACCTGAGAGTACAGACACGACACATAGGACTCTCTATACAAAATATGACAGCCAGTGCCTCAACCTGGAATATCATTGTTGTCCCGATTGCTGCTGCTCTTTCCTTGCTATAGGGTTTCTACCTCTTCTTCCGTGTCTACCTAAAAAGTTGGATCCCACGGGGGTGAGACCATTGAAATTGTCCCATCGAGAAATATAAATCTCCGCCAGAAACTTTATTATTGCAATTTAATAGAATACAACTAAGCAGAGGAATCATATATATTCAACAGTAGATAAATCAATGTCTAAACAGATTAGAGTAGTATTCTTATTCAAAGCATTTCAGCTATAACTTGATAAAGCAGCATGTCACTTATCCAATAAGGAATTGAAGAACATGTATAACATTTATCCATATAGGATATTCTAAGCAAGGTAACATCAACCAATGATTCTCGTATTTTAACCTTAAGTAAATACGCTACATGTCTGATTACATTTTACAATCATACTTAAGCCCTGAGGAGATGAGGTATACCACTCATACTCCAACCAACCATTGTGAAATCGAAATCGATACCATACATAGGTTAAGGAAGAGCCAGATTTCCATAACCTCCCTTATCTCAGTCAGTATGAGATCTCATGCAGGACATCTTGTATCTCTACTAAATAGCTTTCTAGGGTATACTGACAACTTCGCTAGAGAGTTACAGTAGAGACTGCACTCTCTTCACAATCGAGAGATCTCATGTTTATCTCACATCGATCCGACATTAAATATTATCAAGATATTCGTGATACATCCATCCCGGCACATATAATGAAGGATTTGAGAGATTTAATGTTTATCTCACATCAATTCCTCCATTAGGGTGTAAGGATATTCACGCCCATAACCCCCACATACTCAACAGTATGCCCTCCAGGAGATCCCATAGGAAAACCTATTTCACCATCACCAACTACTGATGATGATGGATCTATGGTCAGGGCTCTACATGATAAGATTTCACTTGATTAATTAAGTACATTACCATATTGTTTTAGCATCAAGCATGTTTTCAAACATAAATTATCATAACAATTGCTACAAAGAATGTGTAATACTACTATCAAGTACTTTTTAAAACTTTATAAATCATTGGGATCTCAATCCCTTATCACATCATGGGCATTCTCATCCCTTAACATCTCATCATCATGATTATGGAATATGGGTATTCAAACCCTCAGTTCACACTACTTCATTTTTTGCCAGTAACATCACACCCATAGCATCATTTTTTTTAGAATAACCGATCTAATAGACTATTGCATCGTTTTTATCATAAAAACCAACCTTATAGGTTTCCCACAGCAAAAATTCGCATGATTTTGGCTTCGCGCCTAGATCTATAGCATCAGTTTTTCCAAATAACTGATTCTATAGGGTCAAATAAAAATGTGGGCACCGCTTTGGAACTCTAGGGTGGGTTTTATAGATAACTGACCTTATAGATACTGACCTCTAGGGTTGGTTTTTTCAAATACCCAACCTTATAGATTGTCTATGAAATTTCGGGCACCACTTAGTCTGTAGAGTCAGTTTTTTCAAATAACCGACCCTATAGACCCGACTTGTGGCGTCGGTTTTGTCACGTAACTGACCCTAAAGGTCGGGCTGATATTAGACCAAAATGATAGCCTGCATGTTTCAGTTCATTTTGCTCAAAAGCACAGTGCTAGAGACCCCCTCCTTCTCTATCATTGTGTCCAAGGAGCCCATTGTCGTGTCCTTCTGACACCACCATCATGTCCAACGAGTCAAGCTGTGTTGTGGCCCCCATGTCCAATGAGCCGATCCGTGTTGTGCCACCGTCGAGCCATGTTGTGCCGCCTCTGCCAACTAAAGGTCGCAAGGTACATTTTATTTACCCAAAAATCGGTCGCAAGCTTCTGAAACCCTTCTTGCCGTCAAAGAACCCTTCTCGGTTGGAAAGGAGAGGCGGGGCAGGTGGGGGCTATAGTGGACAGGCTGTTGTGGTCGGGGCTGGGGTCCGGCGGTGGGTGGTGATGGGTGTTGCGGTTGGGGCTGGGGTCCACGGTGGGTAGCGATGGGTGCTGGTGGTAGTAGCACAATCGTGCCATAACCACGACCATTTTTCTTCTTATTGTCATTCCACGATTGAGGAGATGTTCGGAGTGGATATATTTTTTAGGTAGCACAGCCGTGTTGGGTAGCACGGCCGTGGTGGCTGTGGCTGAGTGAATATATTTGTGAGGTAGTACAACCATGTTGGATAGCACAACCGTGGTGGTTGTGGTTGAGTGAATATATTTGTTAGGTAGCACAGCCGTGCTGGGTAGCATGATCGTGGTGGCTGAGCTACTGAAGTGCATTTGTTAAAATCTTCCTCCTCCTCTAAAATTGATGTATATTGACCCTAATGCCTTACATTATAAGATAATTGAATCGTGTATTTGTATTGTTGCAGGTGCTATTGACTTGCATATGTTTCTTCTTCAGCCTTCAAGTGAGGTATAATATTTTCACTCTCCCAATGTGCCATTAGGCTTCATTTTGATTCAAATATTTAATACATACGGTAGCGCTTGGTAGACATTCCAGAAATATGAGGGTAGACATTGTGTAGTCTCAGATTGACACTTTAGAGTTTATAGATGAGATCATCGATGCATGATGTTTAACTTAATATATAAATATGACAATAATACATTTATATATCAACTTAGAAACCCGTTCAAATTTACTCATTAGGAGTAAATTTTGGATAGTCCCCAGTTTGGGACTTTTTTGGATATTTAATCTCACTTAGGATGTAATTGTATAATGTATGTTTAGTTTTGAAGAAAATTTTAGTAGTATTTCCTCATTTGTTCTATGGGTACATATTTGAATGGTTATTTGCCATTTACATTGGTGTACTTGGAGAACTTAGGGGAAATGTTGTTGAAATTTTCTTCAAAACTAAACATACATAATACATTTACTAGTGAGATAAATATTCAAAAATGGGATAGGTGGTACACTTTAGTATAAAAGTAATTAACTTCCTATCAATAAAAACTTACAGCTTATAGTATCAATATTAAATGCCCCATTTTATAATTAACTTTAATGTGATATAGAATATGGATCGAAGTTGGATGTCTATGAAGAATCGTTGCAGTCCAGAGTTTGCCAAAGGTCTTGATGAATTTATCAGATTTGCTGAGGAACATAGGAAACTACCTACATATAGGCTATATTGTCCATGTATAAATTGTGGTAACAATTTGAAAGTTGATACTGTTGAGGAAATTAAAAATCATGTCATATGAAATGGGATCATACAAGGTTATAATGAATGGTATTGGAATGGAGAGAAATTTAATTATGGATCAGAAAATGTCGATACTAATAGTTGTGGCATAGAAAATATAGATAATGATGATAATGCACTACTACAGAATACGCCTTTGGTGTCGGTTGTTTAACCCCCTTTGGCGACAGTTTCCAAGAGATGCCTATGTGGACGCCGCTAAAGGTCGAACTCTTCGGCGTCAGTTTTCTAACCGACACCTATATGATATATAGGCGTCAGTTATATATAGTTGGCCGACGTCTATAGGGTTCGCGCCACAAAAAAGGGCACCACCTAGGACACTTTCTGTGTCGGTTAACAACTGAACAACCGACGCCATACTCCCAGATGACACGGCCGTGCTTCACTGCACAGCCGTGTTTAGTACTATAGGCATCAGTTTTATACGAATAAGCGATGCCTTTTTCACCACGGTTGTGCTTTCCTGCACGGTCGGGTTGTTTGTCATATTAGGCGTCGGTTTTTATCTAATAACCGACGATGTAGGCCTTTGATGCCGGTGTTCTACAAATAACCGACGCCTATACTTTAATTTTTTTTTCTTATCAGTTTGCAGGCCTGCTGTGGCTGGTCAACAGGATGAGAACCTGCAGTTCAGTTTTCTGAACTGCAGGTTTACGACATCCATTGATATCAGCCTACAAACAGGCCACAAACCTGCAAAATCAACAAATATTTTTTCACACAAGTAGATACATTCAGAAATCAATTCAATTCTCACATTCACACATGTAGAAACATTCAAATACATGTAGAAACATTCAGACATGTATAAACATTCAGAAATATTCATTTACAAAATATCATTCAACATCGCTATCAACATCCCAATTATATCTTACAATCACCATTGCTTGTATGGCTTTTTCCCATTCTTCTCTTACTTCATTTAATGCTTCCATCGTATATGGAGCATGTATATTTTTTAAGCATTTACCTATAGTGTGGTCAGTTTTAAACACCTACAAAGAGAAGGATGTATATATATAAGTAATAATATAAAAATAAGATTGATATATTTCATACTAACTAATGAGACTATATATAATACCTCATGTATGGTATTAATATCCAATGCGGCATGTCGGATAATCATCTGCATAAATCGCATCACATAGTATGCGCATGCCCAACCATTGTCTTGTGTAGCGCACTATAAATTGAAACATAAAAATTATATTAAAAATACAACTAAGCACAGTTCACATAAATAATATATACATTGGAGTCAGAAACTTACTTTTACATTCTCCCAAATTATTGGCTGGTTCTTTCTCCTTGGGACATTTCCTCCAGCATTTTTCAATGCATCTAAACCCCTACATGTTAATGTAACACAATAAATTGCATAATTAAATAGTAATGTAATAACAGATGTTAACGGATATAAAAATGAAATATTTCTCACCAGAATAATGGCATTCTCAATATGTGTTCAATTTTAGTGTTCAATGTACTTCCCACAGGATCTAGATAATAAACAGTGAACGTCCCGGGAAAAATAACTAGTAACTCCCAATGTCTACCGCTAGAGGTAAAAAAGTTAAAAATTAATAACTCAAAATGCACAATAAAAATGGAATTTTCTTAAGTCCAAATTATATATAAAGTAAACTTACTTGACATTGAATGGAGCTATTATTATCGTCTTCTTTTACTGACTGAAAATTGTAAAAGCATCTATACAGTATTGTTGAACACTATCAGGGTCTTTAGCTACCATACTAATCAATGATGGAATAAAAAAACCCACATGATCAAATGCAAATTGTTTGCATTGATCTTCGACTAAGTAGCTGCAAAACATGTATTATGTATGCATTAATATATAAGAAACCAGATCACCAGATCTTACACAAGGTATATGGATGTATAAATAAGATCTCACCTTATCCATGTCTCTATCATTGATGTATTCAGCCAATCATACATAAACAGCTCAATAAATAAAGAGCTATCGTATGATTGACCTGCATAATCTGCTTCTAAAGAAACAATTATAGGATAATGTCTATTATGTGCCCGTAGACAACATGCCATTCCCCTACAAGTAGGGCCTAACGGGTATTTTAGGTCAGTTGGAACCCAACTTGGTAATGTAGGAAGTGGAGGTGGAGGCCTAGGTGCTCCGGGTGTCTTCTTTTTAACCTGTATATATAATTTCAGATCAGTTGACCTCATATATACACATTAACAATCTAAAGTAATGTAAATTTATCTTACAATTTCAATAGTGTAGACGACATCTGCTTTGGGCCACAATATCACCCCGCCTTCTGCCTCACCAAGTGTATCAATATCTGGGTGGGAATATGGCAATGCATCTTCCCTCCAATCGGGTAATACACATATCAGGCTCACATGAACGTAGCCCTGCGACATTGGAGTCCCATGAAATGTTGCCCCAGGAAGGGACTGGTAAGCTTGCGCCTCTGCAACAACATTGTCCAACATTCTTAAGCGGCATGGCTTCAATGCCTACAAATTTACATAAAGAATGTTATACATATATACATATCATCTTGAAAACATATCATCTTGAAAAGACTAGCTACAATTTCATAAACAATACTTATAGCAGACGTGTTAGGCGATGGGTCTCTAGGATTACTCGCAGTCTGTGCTTCAGGAGAAGAGTGGGTCGCCATAGGCTGATTGGAAGCCTGAGATACCTGCCACCGCACTATTTCTTCCTTGACCTTCTCAGTAACTATATCATTGACCTTCTTAGCAACTATATCCTCGACTCTATTATTCTCCTATACATGGATAAAAGAAACATTAGCTTCTTATTATTGAATTCCCTTTTACAGTAACATTCTAAAAAAGAATAGGTTACCTCTTCTTGTGAAAGTCCCGCTCTGGGTTTGCACTGGGATGGCCCAAAGAATGCTTTGATGCCCACACCAGCGCCTGCACCCCTAACACATCCAGGATGCTCTAGGTTACCCAAAGCAACTGTCAATTCATCCCTTGTGCCCTGAGGGATGAACGTGCCTTGTTTCCTCTGCTCGTGCAGCTCCCGCTAATCACCATCAACAGAAATTAGTAAGTTAACACCACAAATAATCAATATTAAAACGATTTCTCTAAGAGTTTTATTTTACCATTTCACAGCAACCTCAGTAGTTACGGGCTTCTTTATTTCACCCTTCTTGTTTTGCCTCCCAGCTATCTAGATATCATGGTGAGGCATGGGTGTGGCAGACTCCTGAGTAGCAGCAGACTCCTGAGTAGCCGCAGACTCCGCCTGTAGTCTTTGGCGAACGCTTGCATTGCCCTTTGGACCCATAGTGTGGTCATGCACATTCAGTGCACGCCTTGCTTTTTGTGCGTCACTGAGGGCCTAGTTAGTATGCACATTAATGATTTGGTTAGTAGCACTAAATGTTAATCTTGAATAGGTGAATACAACGTATATTAATTAAATTGGGAGTGACGCCTAATACCTTGAATTCTTCAGATTTTCTTGAAGTAACAAAATTGTCCCAATCTTCTTTGTCCAAGAAGTTCCACTGTTCAAGGGCTGACTTCTTCTTCTTATCACCATCTTTTATGTATTCTCTGTTGAGATTTGTCCTATAGTTCCTAAGCATCTTTCCAGCGTGTTGCATCATGCTTTTATGATGCAACTTCTCATCCAATGCAAACAGATTCTGTAAAATAGAATTCTTATTAACTAGTATCCAAAAATAGAATTGCAAATAATATAATTTGTAATATACAAAATAGAATTGCAAATAATAATAACTCACACATAAATCCTTCCATATCAAGTCTTTCTTCCCCTGAGGAACTTTAATGACTTAAACACTCACTTCATCCATGTTGTGTAAAATATAGAAGTGAGCTTGTTCCAACTGCTCATGGCTGATTACTTTCACCCGTGATCCCAAAATTCCTTTGCCCTCCTCAATATTCTTGTCATTAACAGGAGTGTTATTACCACTCAGAAAGTCATTGCAAAAATCCATAACCTCTCTCGCCACATAACCTTCAATAATACTCCCTCCAGGCTGATAACGGTTTCGAACATCACCTTTAAAACCTCTCATGTATCATTCAAAGGGATACATCCAATGCAAGAAAACTGGCCCCAACATTTTCACTTCCCTAGTTAAGTGGACAACAAGATGTACCATGATATCAAAGAATGAAGGAGGGAAATACATCTCAAGCTGACATAGGGTAACAACCACTTCTCTTTGCAAATTATCGAGAGTATCAGGGTCAATAACTTTGCTGCATAGTCTGTTGAAAAAGAAACAAAGTCTGGTGATTGCAAACCTTACATGCTTCGGCAATATAGATCGAATTTCCACGGGCAATATTTGTTGCATTAGAGTGTGACAATCATGATATTTAAGACCTATCAACTTCAGATCTTTCATTGATACCAATCTACGGATGTTGGATGAGTAACCATGTGGCACCTTAACATTAACCAAGCATTCCCAAAAAGCTTTCTTCTCCTTTCTAGACAACGTGTAACAAGAGGGAGGTAAGTATGTTCTTTTATTACCCATTTCACATAATTCTATTAATTCTGACCTTATTCCCATTTCACGTAGGTCCAGTCTAGATTTTATCCCATATTTAGTCTTACCTGGTATATTTAACAAAGTACCAATGATGCTATCACAGACATTTTTCTCAACGTGCATTACATCGATACAATGCCTGACTATCAAAGAACTCTAATAAGGAAGATCTCGAAATATTGACTTCTTCTTGAATAAAGAATTGTCACTCCGTGTGGCCATACTACATTGTGATTTCTTACCAAATTCATTGACAATGTCTTTTACTCTTTCATAAACAACATCCCCTGGTATAGGTTTAGGTGTACTCCGTTCATCATTCCATCCATTGAATGCTTTGCGCTTCCTACGATATGGATGGAATTTTGAAAAAAACCTTCGATGACTAAGATATGCAGTCTTTCCGCCATGTTTTAGTCTTATTGAATTAGTGTTTTCTTCACATATAGGACACGCTTTAGCTCCTTTGACACTATATCCAGACAAATTCCCATATGCTGGAAAGTCATTAATAGTGCAAAACAACATAGCGTGCAAACAAAATGTCTCTCTTCCTGAAGCATCATAGGTCATCACACCTTCAACACAAATTTTCTTTAAGTCATCAATCAGAGGTTCAAGATAAACATTGATATCACAGCCTGTGTATAACTTAGCTTTCAACTTATACAATCTCAACACAGCGCTAAGCTTCATAAACTTAGCACAGCCTGTGTATAACGGTATCTCAGCATCATGCACAATGTTTCTAAAGATAGAAGGTGGATCGGTGTGCTCTACCCTACAACTATCTAGCATCGCATCAACGATGTCTACTAGAACTGGTTCGTTCACATCTACGTCATCGGAGGTAATTTCTTCTTCCACCCAAGCACTGCTATCGACATCTACTGGTGTCGAGTTTGAAATTTCTCCATGCCAGTGCCATTCTATATAGCCTTGTACAATCCCGTTGCACATGACATGACTTTTGATTTCCTCACCAGTGTTGACTTTCAAGTTGTTACCGCAATGCCTACATGGACAGTAGAACCTATCTGTAGGTTTTTTCCTATGTTCCTCGGCAAATATAATAAACTGATCAAGACCAGATATAAACTCTGCGGTGCAGGGATTGCGAATGGACATCCATGATCTATCCATTTTATGATCAAAGAGAAAACAAGTATATATTAGGACAAGATTAGGGTATACACTTACATCCTATCCCATATTTACTCCTATTATCTAGAATGAAGCCGGACTCCATACAAACAGTATATAATTTAGTGATTGTTCATTCTAATTTATACCAATGTACAAGTAATATAAAGAACAATGATTGTTCACTTTCTAGGCCAACACACACATGTGATGTCATTCTTATATATAATAAATGAGTACCACCTATCACATCCTTGAACACCAAATCTCACTAGTAAGTGTATAATGTGTATTGGGTTTTCGAGAAAATTTCGGCACCATTTCCCCACTGTTCTCTACGTACATATGTACTTAGAGAACAAACGGGGAAATGCTACCGAAATTTTCTCAAAAACCCAATACACATTATACACTTACATCTTAAGTGAGATTAGGTGTTCAAGAACAGTCCCAAACCAGGGACTATCCAAGATTTACTCCTAATGAGTAAATCTTGGACGGGTTTCTAGGCCAACAAACACAATAATAGATATGTACATGTTAGGGTTTCATCACAATTAATGTTAGGGTTTCATCACAATTGATGTTAGGGTTTCATTAATGTTAGGTTTAATCAAATCAAATTAGGATGCTAGAATTGACAAGTTTAAATCTTATTTCAACATGCATCAAAATTTAGTGAATTAAGTCAAACATTAGGATTATAAGCACAAATATATGCAAGAAAAAAATTTGTTCATATCCTAGGATTTACATAAAGCATTACATAAACATTTGTTCATATCCTTACCAACAGCAAGCACGGTCGTGGCTGTGTTGGCCTACCACAGCCGTGCTGGACAGCACAGCCATGGTAGGCCAACACAGCCATGGTCATGCTTGCTGTTGGTAAATAGCTAGGGAGAAGGAAGCAAAGAGGTAGGGCTACCTGGAGCTAGCGTGGAAAGCGCGGCGGCGAGCGGCGGAAGCAGTGGCGGTGGAAGAAGAGAGAGCAGAGCGGCGGGTGGTGAACAGCAGTGGCACCGGGAATGAGCAGAGCAGTGCGCGACACACTAGCAACAGCGGCGGCGGCAAGTAGAGGTGCACCAGTAGCAGTGGCACACCAGCAGCAGTGGCGGCGGAGAGCGGAGAAGCACCAACAGTAGCGGCGAAGAGCAACAGCGGGGTCGTCGGGCGATTTCAGGAGAGCGGCGGCGAGCAGCAGCACAACAATATCACGATGAAACAAGAAAAAAGGGGGAAGAGCCGGGTGATCAGGTTTATTAAGTTGGTCAACGGTGTCGATTATCTACAAAACCGACGCCTATTATGATTTAACGTCGGTTGATAGTAAAACACTTACGCCCAACTAGACAACCTTTACCCTAAATTATTTGGCGAGAACCATTATCAGTGTCTGTTATCGAAGGATAACCAACACTGAAAGTGGGACTTTTTGCGCAAATTTTCATTTTAAATAGGCGTCGGTGAATAGTTAAAAAACCAACGCTGTAGGTGACCTAAAATGTTTTCGCTCAAAAATTGGATTTCGTGAGTGATTTTTGGCGTCGGTCTGTTATAACCGGCCGACGCTGAATACAAATAGGTACCCGTGTCTGGATGGTCTTCGAATATAGACGTCGTTTTGCATAAATAACCGACGTCTAATATTATAGGTGTCGGTTTTACTAAATAACCGACGCCCAGAAAAGCGACACTGAAAGTTGTTTCTGTAGTAGTGATGTCAATGATGAACCGATTCAGGATGTCCCGATTCAGGATGATATGGTTGATGAGATGCTACATTGTTGTCGGGACAATGTCATTGATCCACCTTCTTTCTTTGCAAACATTGTCCATGATGCTGAAAAACCATTATATAAGGGTTGTACTAAGTTCACGAGGTTGAGTGTTGTGATGCGATTATATACTCTTAAATCTCAAAACCGGTGGAGCGATAAGAGTTTCACTTCATTGTTGTCTTTGTTAAGGGAAATTCTTCCTGAAGGCAACGAGCTTCTAATTTCAACATATCAAGCAAAGAAAATAATATATCCAATGGGAATGGAGGCTAAGAAGATTCATGCATGTACAAATGATTGTGTGTAATTTCAGAAGGACTACATTAATTTGATAAATTGTCCAAAATGTGGTGCGTCAAGGTATAAACCACAAATTCAACTAAGGCTAAAAATGACTCTCCTGCCAAGGTGATGTGGTATCTACCAATAATACCACGATTTCAACGCTTATTTGTTGAAGATAACACCGATGAATATTATAAATGTCAAGACCATGCTGAAGGAATTTTACTTGACTAACAACTCAACTAATACTAGAGGCATGTATTCTTTGAATTATTTATTTTATTATCATTCAAACATGTAATCTTTTATCACTTGTGCTTTTATTATCACTTATGTTTCTTTTATCATGTATACTTGCAGGTTCTAAAATGGCAAGTGAAGATGAAAATTCTGAGCATGAGCACCATGAGGATGGTAGTGGTGATGCTAAGAAAAGTAGAGGTCCCACACTGATCCGTAGGCTGCAGGAGCTTAGGGCCAAAGGGGAGAAATTGGCAGTCCAGTTTGATGTCACAGGAGCACCTATTGGGGAACATGCCAGTGCTTTAAAGCATTAAGTAGGGGCGACCGCGCATAGTAAGGTGCCAATAGATATAGAAAATTGGCATGATGTTTCTAATGCCGTAAAAGACCTCCTATGCAAAGATATATCTGTGAGTGGAAGTGATATTATTTTTATATGTTTTTGTTTATTGATTCTAATATAGTTTGCTTGGAAAGACATTTCCTTTTTAAGACAACATTATTGCTTTTTTTGCATGTATAGGGTGTTTTTCATCTAAATGAAAAAGAACACACAAAAAAAGTGCTACAACGTTTTGGTGTACGATGGAGGGCTTTTAAGACATATCTCAAAAGGGAATTTATAGATAAACCTAAACAAAAGAAGAAAGCAACAAATATGTATATTTTTATAGATCCTGAGGTGTGGGAAAGATTTGTTGTAGCTAGAAACACGGAAGAGTTTTAGGTAATAAGGATTGTGATGTATTGTATGAATCTTTAATTTTATATAATTAAGGAGTTGAATCTTTTTATATATGTTTGCCAAGTCTAAATTGCAATATCTCATTTTAAATGATCAGGCTATTCACGAGGCCCAAAAGGAAAGACGGGAAAAAAATTTGCATGACCATTGCTTGGGGCCCGATGGTTATGCCTTCCGCCGCTAACTACAAGAGAAGCAACTCTCTTCTGGAGAAGAGTCTAGTACAACTCTAGCTGAGTGTCCACCCCAACACTTGTAGTGGATTGATGCTAGAAAGAATCGATCAGGTGAAATTGTCAACCTTGCAACTAAGGAGGTGGCACAAAAGATGGTAGGTTTATCCCAACTAAGTAAAGAGTAACTCCCACAAACTTAGATTTATTTATATCTAATTGATATTGTGATTTAATATTTTTATGAACTATGAATAGATTGATCTCCATGAGAAAAGGAAGGAAGGAAAGTTCATCCCAACTGGCCACATGGATGAACTATCAATTGCTCTTGGTATGAAGGAGCATCCTAGCTGTGTTAGGGGATTAGGAGCTGGCATAGGATTCAAGTCATACTTTGGCCCTTCACAATCTAAAAGAGGTCATGCAGGAGGTCTTACACAAGAGGAGGTTGAAACATTAGTAGCACAGAAAGTAAAAGAAATAATGTCTTCATTTCATCCTACTCAACCTTCTCAACCTATTCATATTGTGTATCTGTCAAGTGATGAGGTACAAGCCCATGCTCCAGTTGTAGAAGGTCATGGGAGCACTCTCAATGACCCACCACAACAATCTGTAGTAAGTTTTTGTTCTATATATTGTGTTATTAGTATGATATTTATATATATATAGTTGTAATAGGTATCTGGTTTACTTCTTCATATATAACTTATATTATTTCAATTCTAGGTTGGTATGAACTTTAAACTTGCAGTGGAGGTTCCAGAATATAATGTTGTGGCAGCGGGTAAGATATACAACCTTGGTGGTATATTACATTATCAACAAATTACTGATGACATTTGGCGTGTGTCCATCCATCTTGTGTATGACAGAATGGGGAACAAACCACTACCCATACCTAATCCTGAATATAGTACAATTGAAGAAGCTGAGGGTGCTATGGTGGGTTGGCCTAGACACTTGGTTATCAATGACAAGGTATACCTTAATTCTACCATATTTTTCATATTTGACTGCATATATGAACTCATGTAATATAAGTATGTAATTTAATTAACAGGTTTGCAAACCAAAAAGTAAAAATTCTACTAGTCGTCCTTCTATGCCAAAGCCATCTTTTATTCCAGAATCCACATTCGATGAGTTGGGAAGTAAATTTAAATGTTTGTGTCGATAGTTAGCAAACCAAAGCTCTGGATTACAAATGTTGATCAATTTAACAGAAGATGCAACTGGGAGGGACTTTGACAGTTATATTTTTCTTGATGATATTATAGAGTTGTTTTGATATGATTGGTTGAATACTTTGATAATAGAAGTATGGATAAGGTAATGATCTATCAATATAGAAAATTCCAATACACATTTTTAGCTTATTTCTATATGTAAATAATTACAAATGTTTTACAACCATTTATATACCGAGACCACAAACTTTAATATAGAAATGTTGGATTCTTAATTCCTTCAATCACAAGTCAAGTGGAGAAACATATTGAGCATGTGAATGAGTACTTCTCTAATACATTCAAATATTTTGCTAGTGAGGGGAATGAAATTATCCTAATTCCTTTTAACATCCAATAAGTATTATTATTCAATATAATTTTAATAATGAATAAAATTATTTATTTTAATGTTTGTTTTATTCTTACTTAGAGCTAGACATTGGGAATTAGTGGTGATTGTCCAAAAATTGATGACTCTTTATTATCTTGACCCAATGGGTAAAACAACAAGGGGTCACAAACTGAAATTGTCAGCTATGGAGTAAGCATAAATTTGGTCAATGATTCAGCATGATATTTCAATTCAGAATTTCTATTTTACCAACTATATTTTAATTGATAGGGGTATAAAGGCTTTTCGTGAAGCTGGAGGACAAATACCCACAAAATTAAAGACATTGACTTTGAAAAATGTCAAGGTAGCTACTTTGACAACTGCTTAGTCTGATATGTATTATATTTCAACTCTTATATGTCAACTCTTATAGTCTTATCTCAACTCCTATTTATAGTAGTTTACTAACATTAAGTATAATTCGTTATTTGTAGTGTCCTATACAAAATAATGACTGGGCTTGTGGCTACTATGTAATGAAATATATGTAAGCTATTATCAAACAAGCATCACATGACATTCAGACTATAGATCAGGTAATAAAGAATAACATCATAAATTTACAAGTGATTGTAGTCATTTTATAATATATTAGCATGTGTATTTTCTATTACAAATCTTTACAACTCAGCCTTACACACGTGAGGACTTAAATGAATTCCGAGAAGAGTGGTCAAATGCTTTTCTAAATGAAGTCAATATAGCATTTGATTAAATATGTTAGCTCCATTTATGTTTGTGGTTTTAATACTCTTTCATATTTACTTTTTTATCTGACATTTAATATCAGCTCAAACTTGCAATCTATCATTTTGTAAATTATGATGTGATTATGTGTAACTCAACTGAATATTTGAATCATTTTTTTTATGAATGTGTGGTTTGGAATGGTGACAGTTGAGCATCAATGCTCCCCTCTCCCATATCCTAGTTCTGTTTGTTCTTCTATTCTGTTTCTACATAATATTTTTTTTAAAATTGTTCCATATAGGGTCGGTTATCTTAAAAACCCGATCTTATAGGTATCTCGGCCGTGCCGCGTGGAACGGTTGTGTTGCGGCGTAAAATGGTTGTGTCTTATAGCATGGCCGTGTTGGGATATGGTAGAACGGCCGTGCCGCGTAGCACGACCGTGCTAGCATATACCAACATGGTCGTGCTACGCGACACGACCATTCTACCATATCCCAGCACTATTGTAGACTCTATTGAGTCAGTTTTCTTCAGATAACCGTCCTTACAGAGCATCTTTAGGGTCAGTTATTAAGAAAAATCAACCTTATAGGGTCTGGTTATCAACAAGCTCAATATAGACTCTATTGAGTCAGTTTTCTTCATATAACCGTCCTTACAGAGCATCTCTAGGGTCGGTTATTAACAAAAACTAACCTTATAGGGTTTAGGTACAGTTTCTTTTCTCATTTGGGGTTAGTTTTTGACAGCCTCTTGGGTCAATTTTTACTATATAAGGTCGGTTTTCTTTGGTTAAAAAACCTGAATCCATAGACCATTACTGTAGCGACGACCACTTAGGCATCGGCTGAAAAGTGATGTTATAGGCTTAAAAAATTGATGCTATAGACCATTATTGTACTAGTGTCATCAAATAACACTTGTTACCACTTATCAGGTAACTAATATCTTCAGGTCATCTGACCAAGGTAAACATGATACTTGCTACACAAGCATCTCACATGGCTTTCAAGGCCCATTTAATCTCTTGGTACCTCTTACTAGGAAACAAAGCATATTATGGCTCACAAGGCCCATAAAACAATTTCGATAATAAAACATCATAGCTTATATCTGGCTATTCCCAACATCTCATGATACTTGCATGGTTAGTATACATGATAACAGTTATATCCATTGCATATCAACACTATGCAATGTAAGGGTAGCATCACTATTCCCTCATTAGGGTTAGGATTTCCAAATCATATCAATTAGGGATACTCATCCCATTACCCAAAATTAGAGTTATGGTTTATCATCATATTGCCCAAAATTAGGGTTTCATGCAATATAACCCAATATTAGGGTTTCACATACCTTCACCCTATATTAGGGTTAGGGTTTCATATTAGGGTTTCATATAGCATTACATAACATCACCCTGGATTAGAGTTTCACATCACATCACTGCATTAGGGTTTCTCATGGTATCACCCTATATTAGGGTTTCACATCACATCACTACATTAGGGTTTCACATGGTATCACCCTAGATTAGGGTTTCACATCACATCACTGCATTTGGGTTTTTCATTATATTACCTTGAATTTGGATTTCTCATATCATTACCCTATATTAAGGTTACACTATTACCTTAGATTAGGGTTTCACCTAGCATTGCCCTAAATTAGGGTTAGGGCTCATCAACCTTCTCGATTAGGGTTTCATGATCTCTTTATCAAGGATCATACCCTAATTATATATTTTATTCATGTTAAAAATGTTGAGGCTTAACCACTACATGTTTATTATACATGTATGAATTCCTCTCTCTCTCATCCTCTCTAGGATGTTAATTACTTCAAGCTTGATTGGATTAGGTCAATCCTTCATTCAAGTATATTCATTTAGGGTTATCACGGTGTACTGAGATATTGCTTCCATAAGCATCAAAGGTTAACCCTTCTAAGGGTACTAACCACCCTAGTACCTTAAAGGTACAACCATTGTAATCATCTTTGATATTCATCATTATCAATCTTGGGATTAATTGATCTTTCATCACATTAGGTCTTCAAAGGGTTTTGGTTGCATTAAACCTCCAAACGGTTTTGACCCCTCAACCTCCAAATGGTTTTGAGAACATTTTCCCTCCAAATAGTTTTGAAACTATTTGGGCATCTAGGGTTGAGACTATTTACCCTTCAAACAGTTTTGAAACCGTTTGGGCACTCAACTCTTGAAACCGTTTGATCATATGTACATTGAAACTGATTGGACCCATCAACATTTGAAACCGATTGGATGAATTAACCTTGAAACCGATTGGACCTCCAAATGGTTTGAGACTGTTTGATCTCAAATGGTTTGAAAACTGTTTGATCCTAAACAGTCTCAAGACCGTTTGGTCCAAACTACCTTGAAACTAAAAGGATTATCTAGGGTTTCCTTCAACCAATCATTTAGGGTTTGCTTCATTGAATCATTCATCAACTGGACCATTGAGAGTACATCAAATTATAACCCTTGTATCTCCATCCATCCATGACTCCACTTGACCTCAAACGGTCTTGAGACCGTTTGCCCTCAAATGGTCTTGAGACCGTTTGGACATCAAAATTGGAAATTGTTTTCTCATGATATTTATTGAGTTGTGTGCTAAGATGACATCATCATATTCAAGCTTCAAACCTTCAAAAATTACTGTGATTCTTATGGTGATTTCATCAACTAATCAAAAGGAATTTCGGGAAAGAAGAAAGATTCAACATATGATGAAGAAGTGAAAACAATAATAACATTTAAGGGTTCAAGTTATATAACCTACCTTCAAAGTTGAATCCAAGCTTCAAGCTTCATGTCTTTAATGGTGAATGAAGCTTTCTCAACTTCTCAAGGTCCGTCCTCAAGTTTTTGATTAAAAAGAATGCCTAAAGTTGAAGATTGAATGGAGAAAAGAAGAAAATAAGCATTGAATTTCGATTTCCACCATGAAATCAAGGTTGAAGATGATTAAGGAGGTCACCTACAGGTTGGGGTACGTCCTCCTATTTCTCCTAATCTCCCTTTTGTTCGGCCAAATCAAGGAAAGAAAGAAGAGTAAAAAAAGCCTTTCATATGGGTGAATGAATGGAGTGTATATAAGGCAAATTCAAGAGAGAGAAAGTGTTATAAAATCCTTCAATTCCCAAAATAAGTGCCAATTATCCCCCTCACTTCCTTGCATACGAAGACATCATCCTCCCATTCAAAATCCTCTTCTTTATCTATGAATTAAAAGAAAACAATTAAGCACCTTAATCAATATAATAATAATATCCAAAAATTAGTGGATATTACTTTTTCTTTAACTAATGTGAGTGGGCTCTCCACTGACTTTAGATATTTCGGTGCCATTGCAAGGCACAAGGACGTCCATACTTACATAAATTCAACCATAAAACTTTTGGTTGAAGGGCACTTCCATTAATATATTTATTTTTGCATTAAATTGAATTAGGGTTTCAATTATGCTTAAATCTTGATTATGTTAATATTAAGATTCTCTCTCCTCCAAAGAGATTCAAATGAGACACACCTCTGATTTTCTTGTCTCTAATTGATACCAAGAAACATTAGGGACTCTATAAAAGTGGTATTTTTCATATTGAACCCTAGGTTTTGGGTAATTTGCACATTACACCAAAACTAGGTTTTAATGCACAAACATTGCTTAATAAGCTCTTTCTTGTTGCTCAGGCTTTCACAAGCCATAACTCCACATCATTTTCATTCTTATGACGCTATAACACTTAAGGAACATTTTATCATGTAACATTTGCAATTTAACCCCTCAACTTGGGTAATTTTCACTTTAGTCCAAAACGGGAAAAACATTGTTTTCAACATTATTCAAAAAGGACTAAAATTGAAACATAAGTTCCTGTTGAGCCTTAATTACTTTTCAAAATATAATAGCAAGCATATAATTATCTTTCTTAAACAAAACATCCAGGGTTAAAGCATAACCCAGGCCAGGGATGTTATAAGTTATCCACCCCTAACAGGGATTTCGTCCCCAAAATCATCAAGAGAAAAGAGAAGGATACTTCTTCCTCATCTCTTCCTCTAGCTCCCATGTAGCTTCTTCAATGCCACAGTGATGCCAGAGAACATTCACAAGACATATGTCTTTCCTTTTCAACTTTTTAATTCTTTTATCAAGGATCATCATAGGTCCTTCAACATATGATATATCATCATTTAATTCTACCTCCACAGGTTGTAAAACTAACTCTGTGCCAGGATGACACTTTCTCAACATGGAGATATGGAACATTGGATGCAACTTATGCAACTCAGGTGGCAATTCTATCTTATAGGCTACCTTTCCAATCTGTTCAATGATTGGATAAGGCCCCATAAATCTAGGAGCTAACTTTCCCTTCTTTCCATATCTAAGGACACCTTTACAAGGTGAGACCTTGAGATATACTCTATCTCCAACTTGGGATTCTAAAGGTTTTCGTCGTTTTTCGGTGTACGACATATGTCTATCCTGTGCAGTCTTTAATTGTCGTTGTATTACTTTAATCTTCTCAGATTTCTGCTGTACTAGCTCAGGACCCAAAAGTTGATATTCTCCTGTTTCATACCAACACAAAGGAGATCTACAACGTATACCATATAATGCTTCATATGGTGCCATATCAATACTGTGATAATATCTATTATTGTAAGAAAATTCTATCTAGCTCAGGTGTAGATCCCAACTTCCTACAAACTGAAGGACACATGCCCTAAGCAAATCCTCCAAAGTTTGTATGGTCCTCTCAGATTGTCCACCTATCTATGGGTGAAAGGCATTACTAAACCTTAACTGCGTACCCAAAGCCTTATATAGTTGTTCCCAAAAACAACTCGTGAACTGGGGACCTCTATCAGAAACAATAGTAGATGGAACCTCGTGCAACCGCACTATCTCATCTATATATATATGTGCAAGCTTCTGAGCAGTGTAGGTTGTTTTGACAGGAAGGAAATGTTCTGTCTTAGTCAACCTATCAACTATCACCCATATGGAATCATGACCTTTGGTTGTTCTAGGCAAACCAACCACAAAGTCCATGGTCACATGATCCCATTTCCACTGTGGGCTTCTGATGTTCAGCTTTAACCTGCTGACACACCGGACACCGCATAACAAACTCAGCTACATCCTTCTTCAATCCTGACCACCAATACATGTCCTTCAAGTTATGATACATTTTGGTATTCCCTGGATGCATTGCATACATCGAAGAATGAGCTTCCTCCAAGACTAACTTCCTTAAGTCATTGGCATCAGGTACTACCATCCTACCATGGTAACAGACTACCTGATCCTCTAACTCATGAAAGTCATCTCATTTCTCACTACCATACTCTGACCTGATCTACTGAACCACAATATCAACTTGTTGTGCTTCTTTAATCTGTTGTCTCAGAGTAGGTTTCACTTGCATCTCAGCTAACAGCCCGACTAACAATGATACCTTAAGATGTATATTGTTTTACCTCAAGGAGATAAGCATATTTCTTTTGAAGCACACTAAGGAATTCAATTGTGTTTTATCTAAGGCTGGTGATGATGATTTCCTACTTAGTGCATCATCCACTACATTAGCCTTCCATGGATGATAATTAGTTGTACAATCATAGTCCTTGATTAACTCCATCCAGTGGCATTGTCTCATATTCAACTCTTGTTGTGAGAAGATATATTTTAGATTCTTATGGTCTGTGAAAATTTGGAATGCTTCTCCATAGAGATAATGTCTCCAAATCTTCAAAGCATGGACCACAACAGCTAGCTCTAGATCATGTGTTTGATAATTCTCCTCATGTTTCTTAAGTTGTCGAGAGGCAAAAGAAATCACTTGATTATCCTGCGTCAACACACATCCTAGACCATTCTTAGATGCATCACAGAAAACTATGTACCCTTTCCCTTGCTCAGGTAACACCAGCACATGTGCACCTGTTAACCTTTCTTTCTACAACTAGAAAGAATGTTGACATTTGTCATTCCAGAAAAAGATACCTCCTTCCTGGTCAACTTGGTTAGGGGTAAAGCTATAGAACTGAAGTTCTTAATGAACCTCCTGTAATAGCCTTCCAGTCCTAAGAAACTGTGTATCTCTATCTGTGTCTTTGGTTGTTCCCATTACTGGATAGATTCTACCTACTTAGGATCAACACGGATACCTGAGGCAGATATTACGTGTCCTAGAAAAGAAACTTTTGGTAACTAGAACTCGCTTTTGCTAAACTTAGAATACAACTTATTCTCTCTTAGCAAAGTTAAATCCTGACAGATGTGTTGCTCATGTTGTTGAGTATCTCTACTATATATCAAGATGTCATCTATGAAGACTACTATGAAATGATCAAGAAAAGGTCGAAAGATTCTATAAATGAGTTCCATGAATGCATCTGGTGCATTAGTTAGTCCAAACGACATAACTATGAACTCATAGTGACCATACCTTGTCCTAAAGACAGACTTAGGTATGTCACTCTCCTTGATATGCAACTGATGATATCCCGACCTTAGATCTATCTTAGAGAAGATAGTTGCATCACGCAACTGATCAAATAGGTCATCGATCCTTGGCATAGGATACTTGTTCTTTATGGTTACTTTATTCAACTGTCTATAGTCGATGCATAACCACATAGATCCATCCTTCTTCTTAACAAAGAGAACTAGAGCACCCCATGGTGAAGTACTCGGTCGGATAAAACCTTTCTTAAGCAACTCCTGCAACTATTTCTTGAGCTCTTCCATCTCAGTAGGTGCCATTCTATATGGTGTTTTTGCTATTGGTTGCGTGCCCAGGATTAGATTAATCTCAAAATCAATCTCTCAGGGTAGAGGAACACCAGGAAGTTCCTTAGGGAACACATATTCAAACTCCCTAACTATTAAAACTTCAAAAAGATTAGAATTCTCTATTGTGGTGTCTACCACATGTGCCAAGAATGCAAAGCATCCTTGTCTCATCAGCTTCTCAGCTACCATAGCCGACACTAGGCAGGTTGGAAGAATCTTTCTATCTCCCTAAAAGATCCATGTGTCACCATCATCTGCGAACACAGTTTGCTTGGAATCACAATCCAAGACAACCTTATATTTTTCTAGGGTGTCCATTCCAAGAATTATATCAAAACCGTGCATCTCAAGTGGTATAAGATCCACCTGAATGCAATGTTTAGAAAAGGAAAGAATGCAGGAAGAACACACCTCCTGCAGCACTGCAGATCCCAGCAAAGGGGTTTCTAAAAATAGATTATCTGCTCTATGACTAACAGTCATGTTGCATTCATGAATCACTTCCCGAGTGATAAAGGAATGTGTAGCACCTGGATCAATTAAAACTGATACGAAGTAGGATGAAGACATATCAGAATAAAATAGTTCCATCTGACCTATCACAACTCGAGGGTTGACTACTACTTCGGGTTGATTCATTGCATAGAATCTCGCTGTTGTTTGCTGTTGACCCTGTGCTCGGTTGTTGGATGCCGACAAACCAGCTTGGGAACTTGTCCATGTCCTCTAGCACCACTCAAAAACTATCTCCTCTAAGAGCCTTATTGACTCTATCTTGAAGGTTGAGTCACACTTACTTCTCTACCTCGACAATCTTTCATCAAATGCCCCATCTTTCTGCATATAAAGCAACCTCTACTCTCCCTCTGTAGCCTGGGTGGTCCTATTACTGTTACTGATGTTGGGATGTGGGCTCCCTCTGGTGGTAAAATATGGCCTACACCCCTACTCGACGTCCATTGCATCTGGGTATTGAATCTTGGTGGTGCTATTGGTGCAGAAAATCTCGGGTTCTTAAAACTTTTAGACCTCTATCCTTGAAACTGAGTATACACCTTCTTACTCTTAGTCTGACACTTCTCAATCACTAAACTTTCTATCCGTCTCACAGACTCCACAAAGGTGGCGAACCTCTCCCTATTCTCTAAGGCAGACACAGGAGTGGTCAAATCAGTGTTTAACCCCTTCTCAAAATGTTGAATTCCCTCTTCATCAGTAGCTTCCATATGTAGACAGAACTGAAAAAGATCCATTAACATAGCTTCATACTCGCTAATGTTCATTGGTCCTTGCTTTAACCTCTCAAACTGAGACATCTTCACATCTAGATATATCTTGGGAAAGTATCTATTGACGAATTCTCATCGGAATTCTCCCCATCCGATTTCAACACCTGGCCTCTTGCCCTCTTTTATTGTCCACCAGTAGCCAACACTCCCTTTTAGAAGGTACACTACATGCCTCACCTTCTCTACTTCAAGGATATTAAGGATTCTAAAGGCATTCTCCAACTCAATCAACCATAAGTCAACATCTGCTGGGTCAACAGTACTAGCATAATCTGTGGCTCCAACCCGGTGAAGTCATTCGAAAGTCTTTTCGGCTCCCTATCCTTCATGGTGAGCTGGTGCCCTAGGTTTAGGTGGTGGCATCCTATCCGCCATATGCATCATGGTTGCCATGAACTGCCCAAACAGATCATGGAAAGTTGGGTTTTCTAGTGTAGCTTGATTAAGCTAAGGATGTGTCATGATGCAAAAAGGGAGTTCCATCATCCATTGATCCAATCAATCTAAGGTCACCATATATTTATCCAAGCTTCTTTAAGTTAGGCTGACCTTCATTTGAAATAATGATCCTTTAATTCCGCACATCATTACTTTACCAAAGTCTAGAGTTGGTTTGTGCTACTCGCAGTGAAGGGCATGGGAAAACTAATAGAAAGGGCCAAAATATAACATATCCTTTGTGCATCAAAATACCTAGTCAAATAAAATCCAAAGATTTAGTTCCATCGAGGTGGACTGTCTCTAGGATAATTATCCGTAAAATTCCTACAATACAAGTACTAGGAATTACCCCTTTCCTTTATTGTGGTTAAATCCACCTCTTATAGAGGTTTGAGACAACATGGTCTTGTTGTTAGTTTGACTAGTAAATAAAATCAGACAAACAACAAATACTTTCCAATACAATTTCATAATTCAAAATTCTATAACTTTAAATTTTAAAGCTCAAAATGAAAAAAAATGAAAAATATTTATTCTTATCATCTAAACTCCATCTTGACCAAAAATCAGGCCCCCAGAAAACTTCCTTGAAAATAAATAATTCTTCCAAAAGTGATGAATTATGATAATAGTCATGAATTTTAACATTGTTATATTAGTACCTTCAAATAAGCATATTTTTTTCTAGATACATCCTTATCTAAAAATAATATAAAGGTAAAAAATATACAAATCATTATCTTATATATACACAAAATTTAAATGCACATGTAATTTCCATATCACCTATTCTCTTGAACACTTCTCAAAATACTTCACAATATCACTATAAGTCATTATTTGTAAAAGAATATACTATAAAGTATCTGAAGTCACAATTTAAAAACATGTACATAATAAGATTCCATGGTCATTTCCTAAAAATGATGTGAAGGTCAAGATATTACAGGGTGGTAGCTTTGTTGGGTTTCAGGGGAGACAGAGAAGGCAGCGGAAACAAAATTTTCTTCTCCCAAACCTAGAATAAAGGAATCGTGTCAACGTCTATATAATAAGAAGGATGGTTTGTAGAGGTGTACCTTGTCCCGAGGCTTGCTCAGTGACGTTACCTCACGTCTTGCACGGTCTTCACCTCCGGTCTTGGACGGTGTCTGTGCAGCTCTTGGTCTCACTGGGACTGTCGGGATTGACAGTTGTCCTCCGATCGACAGAACTCTCCCGCCTCTGAAGTAGTCCACACATACCACCTGGAACTCCGATCTCCTTGTCCCACAAGGAATCAGAAGGAGTTGCACCCTCCGGTTGGCGTACTCATCACCAACACACTCTCTTGTAACCAGTTGCCTTTCTATAGTTGTCTTTCCCTTGTCATGCCCCCCTTATCGGGTAGTACTTGCCCGGGCTCTCTCAGTTACCACAAACTGAGAGAATGACAACTTTGTAGAGAAACTAGTGTTCTGAGTTGTTGTTCCTGAGAAGCCCCCACTACCCCTATATATATAGGAGGGTCATAGGACATGATTCTCGACCTCAGGCAATGCGGGATTAAATAGAGTAGAAGGGTTTGAGATTTTCCACAAAACAACCAACTGCGTCACCTGAACCGATCATTTCAAGCATGAAACGTTCGGTTGGGGAGCTGAGCCGATCGGTTCACCACCTGAACCGATCGTTTGGGGCCATGAGCCGATAGGTTCACCTCCGAGTCGATCGGTTTGTGGTCCTGGTTCAACTCAAATTGACTTTCAAATTTGTTTATGATTAATCAAATATTAATCCTTATCCAAATCGAATTTGTACAAGTGAAACAAATTGTATTTGCAAAATAGTCTTCTGACTTTTCAAACGATCTTGGTTGGTCCACAAATCGACCGATTCAACAATTGAGCTGATTGTTTCATGACACATGAGTCGATCGACTCACAACTTGAGTCGATCGGTTCAACAACCTGAGCTGATCGGTTCATGTCATGAGTTGATTGGTTGGGGCAACAGACTGTGTAAATCAATCAATCGCGGTTTCAATCAATCTGATACTCTAATCAATCAGTTCCAAACCTTGACTGCTATGATATTGATCTATTAATTGATTGAATGTTTAATTGAACTACTAAAATCCTTTAGTAATCAATCTAAACATCATTTATGGATAAACTCCTCTTCCAGGTTAAATCCTATGTGTGTGACCCTGCAGGTCCATTTCATGTTGGCAGTGAAAGTCCATAACACTTATGACTTCACAAGCAAAGAGAGGTGTCTAGTCTCACATCATTGCTACCCAAGTGAAAAGGAAAGTTGGAGAGCAACTTTCAATCCTAAAATCTATGAATGGTGTTATAGTGAATGTATAATTCCTTTGTCATTGATATCCTGAATGAACTCAAAGCATGGAACAATCATCTTGTCAACGTTCATTCACTTTCTTGATCTCAGAGTATATTGAAGGAGATATTAATGACATCAATATCACATACTGATTCACACATACGTGCACGCCTATCTAAATCCTACTCATCAAGTGTCCATGGATATCAAACTCCCTCAGGAGGGACAAATCCCATATCTATCACTCACCCCTCAAAAGCCCCATGTGTCAAAGCCACCCAATCATCACCTTTATAACAACCCATGTTTCAGGACTGCATTTGATGATGTCAAAGTGTACCCAATGACATGTGTTGAGTGTAGTGATTTTAGGTCAAAGAATCACATTCACCACCATTAGTGTGATAACTGACTGTGACTACCATGTCATGGTTCCATGTGTTAAACTCACGGTGGGTCTGTCCAGTACACTTGTTCTCTAACAAGTACCTATGTGTTTGGTTTGATATCTCCATATCATGACTAATGAGATTCTATCATCCACCAACACCACAATCTAGTCTTATGTGTCATTGATGTCTATCTACCTTCCAAAATGACATCCGACTAGGGACATAATAAGAATGTACAAACTATTAGCATCTGTATGATCTCATCGTTCAGGTTCTGAACCTGAAGGCATACGTCATTGATTAATGTCATTCTCTAGACATTCAATCTGTTCTGTCATTATCTCATATGACTGAACCATAAAGAATTGGAAGCTTGCCTTTGATGCTTATCAAATCAATCTTAATGTATCCCACCAATCATCCCATGATTGGCTCTCAGGGCATACATACCAATAGAATCCCACTTTCACTACGAGCCAATCACCCTTGAATCATATTCTTAGTGATCTTTAAACATGTCCCACATGTTACTGTGCTCTAGTGCTAACATAGTGAGTTATGGTAACCTTACCAAAGTCGGTATCAACTGTATGTGTCTCATCTCTTCGTTGTACGTCACACGTATGAGATGGAGTTTCCGTAATATGCAATCTAGTATTCCTTTGATAACTTTCAGCCACATTGCATGACCAAGAACTGCTAACTTGTCATCAATGACCGGAATAACTATAAGTTCATCTCTATGAACCCCTAGAGCCATATAGTATCCACTGTTGTTCTTTAACATATAGATACTCAACATTTCCTTTTAAAACAACTTTATTGGAACATTTCCATTTATCAACAAACATTCACTTTTATATATCTCATATATATTTTGTGATTAATTTTTTGTCCTTTTCAGAAGTCACATCAGTGTAACTCATTATAGTGAACTATTCCATATTTCCAGAGAACTAGTACTTCTCAAGTACTTATCAAGTTCTTATGGTATTCCAATAACCCTTACTGGAACTAGACAGACATCCACTCGTCATATCCCACATACGAGTTATCAGGATGAGCATATCATATTGGCATGTCCCACATACAAGATGTGTTTTGTTCTTGCCATGTCCATACATGCAAGATGATGGGATGTTTACATACATGATAGATCCTTATCTATTCTCAGTGTTCCCATTTTTCATAAGAATTGGACACTTGGCCTTGGGATACTAACTCCATGTAACATGGACAAGTTTTCTCCCACTTATTCTGTGTATACTGAACCCTTCAGTATAGATTTCCAATGTTTGCTTTCTCTTTTCAGGTCAAGAGGTTTTTCGAGAACTATCTCTATAGATCTCTATTCCTATCACATAGGAAATGTCTCTATCTTCCCTAAAGACAATTTCCACTTTGGATTTCCATTCTAGAACATTTTCATTTCACATCAACATGTGGAATGTGAATACACTCCCACTAAATTACATATCTCTCTTTATCTTTGACATATTAGTCAAACCTTTTGACTATATTATCAATATAAAGATCATAGTTTTGAGTTTTTTGTACTCAATCAATCACATTGATTAGTCCATTGTAACTTATAGACTTCATTTGCATTAATGGATTCATAAACCGTATAGGTTGTGTCACGTACACATCCTTTTCTTATTCCTCACAGGAATGCAATTTTAGTATTTGTATTCCAAATCTCTTAGTCATTAAGTTGCAATTAACAAGCATCATCCTTCTATAAATGTTATCCATGTGTCTTAATGCTTAAGACTCATTCACACTTATGGATTTTATCCCAATGGGTGCTACCATCAAGGTCATACCTTATGGTTCACATGGAAGTCATTTAGGATGTAATGGTCATAAACCATAGCTCAAAATCTGGTTCCACATATTCATCTAAACAGTTTACTCATCACATGACCAACTCATCACATAGATAATCGAGGTGTATCTGTCAAGGATATAAGAACTCACAACTCTTTGTGATTCTTAATGTCCTTTATTAGTTTAGGGTATTCTTTATTTAAGAAGAAATTAGTTATTTGATAATCATCCTCTAACTCCTTAGAGTATGACTCCTTGTTGATATAGACATCACCATGCCTTAATCATGAGTTCACTATGATATACAATCATAATCACTCATAAGGATCTCAAACATTTGGTCCAAGTATTTCATTCATTGATCTCATCAAGAATTAACACTTTACCAAATTCGTACTTCATCTATGATATTCTTGAACACTTCAAGATATTCATATTGGTATTTCTCTAAACACTATTTGAAGTACTTAGCATTAACTCTAATAGGTATGCAAATACATCACATGTATCATACCTAATAGGATAATCATTCTACCACTACCTTAGTGAAGATTGATTAATCATGTCCAAGAGATTCATATCTCTTACTAGTTCTCTAACCAAAAGAGTCTAGATTTATCCATCATATGGAAATTAGAAATGAATTTCTCATGATTTATGGTAATTTGATTGTTTGAGTTATCAATAGCTTTTAGGTATCATTTTATCTTATGCATACCAAGTACCACAAGATAAATAAGGCATTGTCATAAAGATCATATCTTTTGAAATTGAAACATCAACTTTATTAATTACTATCATTGTCATACAATATGCAAAAAATAATTTGTTTCTATTCATTGGAAAATATGAAATAGCAGTTCATAACTCTATTGCATGCCTTCAAGGCTGAAAATAAACTAAAGTAATCCTATTTATGGCGGCAACACTTGCCCCATTTATTGAGTGCTTTACATTTTATATATTGGTATCATATACCTCAAAAATGTTACAAGTTTATTTCATGACACCTTCAGGTGGAGACATCTGTCGCCTCCTTCTTATTTAGTTCTTCCAGATAGAGTGGACAATTCCTTTTCCAATGTCCTGGCTTTTGACAATGGTAGCAATTGCCTCTCTTGGTCACTCCTCCCTTGGCCTTGAGAGTTGAAGATGACTTGGGCTGCTGGCTAGCATCAGAACCTTTCTTAGCCTTGCCCTTGCCCTTACGCTTGGACTTGCCTTTCTTGCTACTGATCATCATCATAGACTTAGGCTTGTCCTTCTTCATATGTGCCTCGGTTGTCCTCAACATGCCCAAAAACTTTGTCAACGGCTTGTCAAAGTTGTTCATGTTGTAGTTCATCACAAACTGATTATAGGATTCTGGCAACGATTGCAGTATCACATCAGTAGCCAACTCTTGGCTCAGGGGAAATCCCAGTCTCATCAGGTTCTCCACATACCCAATCATCTTGAGCGTGTGAGGACCAACTGGATCTCCTTCTGTCATGACACACTTGAACAACGCCTTGGATACATCATATCTCTCTTGCCGTGCTTGATCTTCATACATGTTCTTGAGATGATGAATCATCTTAATGACTCCCATGTTCTCATGTTGTCTCTACAACTCGTGGTTCATGGAGCACAACATCAAGCACTTTGCATCAATGTCATCATCAGAATGCTTCTTATAAGCATCCCTTTCTGCCTTTGGTGCGGTAGGAGCGGGTTCCTCTGGAATTGGAGTATCCAGGACATAGAGCTTTCTCTCTTGAGTGAGAAAAATTCTCAATGTCCTAAAGAAGTCATGGAAGTTAGTCTGATTCAGCTTGTCCTTTTCAAGGACAGATCGCAATGAAAAGTGGTTGTTGTTTTTTGTCATTTTTTCTACAAAAGGAAACATATGCAATTTAGTCCAAAACTCAATTTTGACTTATTTGATTGATTTGAAAAGTTGACGATAAAATTAGGACTTCAATTAATTGTCGCTCCCACTATTTTTGTTCAAATTGATAGCCCTCACCATTAATTTAGAAGATTGCAGCGTACAATCTTCTAGTGGGTCAAGATCCATATTTCATCAAGTCATGAGTCTTCTTTGGCTGATCGCCCACAATATTGACTATTTAGGTAGGCCATCATGCCAATTGCATCATATGCAACTATTGATGAATGAATATGCGCAACACCTTGCCATGAACATTCAGTGCCTCTGGGCTTAGATGCTCTAAGAATCACCAGTTAAGTCTAACCCAAAAGCCAACATGGTAAACATGCACCCTGGTTTGGCAGAACCTACATGTTTACCCTTCACACTTCTACGAGATTGACGACGCACCATGCTTTGGTGTAACCTATGCTTGGTCGATCAAGTTTTTCATGTGTGTCTCTAATGGATGGTGTAAAAGACTTAATATTTAAAGAGTGTTTTATAGGTACATATACATATCCAATCACCACAATATATAGTACATATCATATACATGCTATCCCATAGAAAACATGTGAAATGATAAAAGCAATGATTATGACCATCCTAATGTGATTCCTCGAGCCAAGAGGAATCACAGTCATCTAGGTCTACATCATATGCAACATGTCCATGATGAAGTGCTATAGCCATCCGAATTGATCAACTCATCACATGAATGGCCTACTGGTCCTAGCCAGTCGTCTGGGTGCCACCAGTCGAACGATTGGCTCCTCCAACCGACCGGTTCGCCTGGTCGTCATGCATCTCCTCATGGTCGCCACCCAATCATCTCACTCGTTGAACTGGTCATCTAGATCACCAACTGATCGGTTTCCCCTAATAAGGAGCTGAGCCGAATTAGCAATGGATAAGGTAAGTTAGCTGACGTGACACCTTTTAATTGGTCCAATAATGTTAACCTTGCAAAAATCATAGTAAATAATAAGTAACTCGGATTGCAATGTATAATATATGAAAGTTTATTAGCTGAATGAGAGGAATCTAAATAAAATAGTTGTAGAACCTAATTAATCTTCCTGTTCCAAAAGTATATACAAAACATGTTCTAATGTGTTTAATAGAAAGGAAAAACCTAGATTCCTTTAAACTGATGCTTAATTAAGTATATTCGTTTATGTTGTGATAATACCTGATCTTGACATGTATTCTCTTATATAATTCTTTAACACAGATTGCCTTCACCTGTCGGATTGCCTTCACCTTCCTGTTCTAAAAGAATAAGCAAATTATTCTCTTATTTAATTCTTTAACTCGGATTGCCTTCACCTGTCATTTTTTAGTAGACATTATGTAGTGTAGTCCCAGCATCGGGCTCAGGCCACATTCCCTCCAGGGCTTGGTGCCATATCGGTCTTCCCTCCTAGGCTTGACCTTTTGTGATCTTCCCCTCCAAGGCATGATCCTAAACAACCGCATTGTGGACTTGGACCACCTTCCATCCTAGGCTTGGTGCGTTTCTGGTCTTCCCTCCTGGGCTTGACTATCCCATGACCTTCCCTCCTGGGCTTGGTCATCCACTCATTCCACCTTCCCTCCAGGGCTTGGTTCCTTAACAATCTTCCCTCCTGGGCTTGACCATTTCATTACCTTCCCTCCTGGGCTTGGTCATCTACTTAGGCCACCTTCCCCCTGGGCTTGGTGCCTTACTGGTCTTCCCAATCCTAGGCTTGACCAATTGTATTACTCAGTGATGGAATCCTTAGGTTCAAAGAATGTAAGTGCTTTCATATTTATATATTTAACTCTTCACTCCTCTAGGTGAGGATGAAGGTTATCTCAATACTTAAATATGTTTATTCACTTACCTTTTAATGGAAAGTCCTAGCCTAGGGTTCCTTCATGACTCTTAGGTTGGGGTTAGGCTCTCAAGACACAACTTGATCCCAAGATATAAGGTTTTTCCTCCCTCCTAGGTCATCTTCCCACTCTTGGGTCGACCCACCCCAGGTTGCCACACTAACCCTAAAGATTTCATAGATGTCTTTTTTCTATCATTAGGCATACCTTTTTATCATTATACTTATCAACCCATATTTGTTCAATTTCTGGGATAACACCTCATGGTTTCTGTCCATTCAATGAACTTGGGTGACCTTCCCCTCCAGGGGCTTGACCACCATCACCAAACTTCTAGAGACAACATGAGGGTTTTGAGCAAGTTATTTTCAAACTTTCATTTTTATATATATAACTATTGGGTTCATATATTTCTTAAGACCTCTTACATAAGTGTTATGCTCCTCATGCAAACATGCATAGGAGACTGGGTCACCTAAACCCATCCCTTTATCTTTCTTATTCCTAATTTCAAGTTTCACATTTGTGGTGTCCCATACCACCACACCATGTTCATTATTTAAGATTAAGGTTTTAGGGTTAGGGTTAAGGACTATACTCTACCTCTCAGAGTTTCCATATCCCTTGACCCACTAGAGTGTTCATACCCTAAACCAAGTCTTTCCTTTAAGAAAGGGATTACTCATACATGCCTCTTTCTAGTATCTACCCTCTCTAGAGGGACCTACCCAACAGGTTATATCTTTTCACATTTTACTTCTCTAATTAAGAATTTATTTTCAAGGCTTTTAAGAAAAGAGATGAGAAGTAGATGAAAATGTGAGATGAGAAACCTAAAAGATACAATGCTTTAATAATTTTTCCATTAAATTTTTAAGGATGATTTGAAATTATACACTATTAAGTATTAGTTCATGAATCTCTACTCTGATACCAAATGTAATGACCCACACTTTTGAGTGTCTAAAAGACCTTAAAGTCATGAATCGTTACTCATAAATTATAGGATCAGATTCAAGAAATAATACATAATAGTATGCAATTTCCATTAATGAACAAATAGCCACATGTTTGTATAAAAATCTCCTCTAAGGAGTTACATAAATTTTAGAAAGAGTTAACCTATACATGTATGATGATATAGCATTATATCTAAACCTTCATGAATAACTTTAGTATCTTTAACATCTTTAATCTATAATCTCATGTCCATGAATCAAGTATATCTGATACCTAAAATGCTAACAAACAAATATGTGATTAGTATACTTCTATATTGGTACGTGGGTTCAAACAATAATCACAAGTACACATATAAGCACACATCTTTATCTTGCATATAAGAACATAAACTTGTTTTCATATTCTAACCCATATCTGGTCTACTACCAAAGGTGTAATCACTGTCTCTTCGGGGCTCATGTGAATTACCCTTAAGATCAGTCTAACCTAGGGTTCAAAATATTGTTATTTACTTTACATGATACTCATAGGAACTTTATAATTTGCAATAAGTAAATAAACAAGCAAGCATTCATCATTCATCAATCTCCTCGAGAAACTTTGGCAAAATCAAATTTTGATACATGTATTCATAAGTGTAACCATGTACCTTATGCCATTGCAAAAACCATGTAGAATAACTCATGTACTTTAAGAGTGCATCCAAACATCCAAGAAAAAAAGCTTTCAATCAATATTATCTGAAACACGCATACTACACCTGTGTAACCATGTATTCACATTACATTAATAGATCTAGATTCACCCCTAAACTATGGTTTAGGGTAATCTTATGTTTGGACTAGGGATTAGGGTTACACACCCTAATTCCATCGTATCATGGTTTCTAAGATTACAACCTTTAGTTATGCACATTAGTTTAAACCCTAATCATCATCTTGAGCATATTAGATTACCGGTGATACCTTGATCATATTACTAGCATTAAGATCATAGCATGGTATTCACATTGGTTTCAAAACCCTAAATCAACATGTACATGATTATTAATCTAGAAACATCAATTATTCATCATTATCAATGATTCCTTCATTATACATGTCAAGATCAGGTATTATCACAACATAAATGAATATACTTAATTAAGCATCAATTTAAAGGAATCTAGGTTTTTCCTTTCTATTAAACACAGTAGAACATGTTCTGTATATACTTTTAGAACAGGAAGCTTAATTAGGTTCTACAACTATTTTATTTAGATTCCTCTCATTCAGCTAATAAACTTTAATATATTATACATTACAATCTGAGTTACTTATTATTTACCATGATTTTTGCAAGGTTAACATTATTGGACCAATTAAAAGGTGTCACGTCAGCTAACTTACCTTATCCATTGCTAATTCGGCTCAGTTCCTTATTAGGGGAAAAAGACTTCTCCTCCCTTGGGGCTCGAACACACATGATGGGGTAGAAGAGTCTTTTAACTCTTTTCTTTTCTTCCTCCTTGTGTAGGGCTTTTCCTGCCTGACGGGCGGCTCTGGTCACTGGTCTTCGCGAGAGGGGACCTTTTCCAGTGCGACGTAGGGTGTGATGGCTCAACGCCCACCGCAGAGTGGGTGATGGGTCCTATCATCGTCCTGCTATCTGTCACCTTTGGCTTCTCCTCCTCCATCCTCACATGTCTACGGTTCTCAACGCACGCATGTTGTGATGCGGCGTTGCAACCAATGTCTCCACTGCTGCAATGGGTCAAGGATCACCGAAGGGCCACCTACCTTCACATGCCATCTCTCCCTTACTTCAAGTCATGATCTCCCTCCTTCCCTAGGTTCACAGAAAAACATCATTTGTCCACCAAGAACTGACCGACTACCTGTCGTTGAGCGATCAAACCCGCACAATACATTCTCTTAGCATCCATTGGCCTATGCCGCCATCTCAAACCTTTCTCCCCCTCCAAATTTGCATATGATAGTACTTCCACGACGGCCGAAGTGGTCCAAAAACCAACAATAGCCACCGGTCACAATGATACATGTATAGATTGGGGATGACTATGCATGTGCGTCTATGCTAGAAATTAGGGTGCAAATCGCCATAGGTCAGTAAGAGGATCAATGAGGTAGGAAACTCTTTGTACACGAAGGATACGAATAATGTTCCCCATGGTTTCTTATATATAAAGAAAGTAATGTGTAATGTAACCAAAGTGTCGTTTGAGTGCAAACTGACAGAGGGAGATCCAGTAGAGGCCCATGTGCTCAATATGATTGGGCATGTGAAACACCTAAAGTGATTGGGATTTCTTTTACACCAATATGATTCTACAAACATTGTTTGAATCATTGTTTGATTCTACAATATGATTCTACAAACATTGTTTGAATCATATACAACCAGTTTATCAAGTGTTACTACTTGAGTAACTTGGCTAAACTACTATCAGACCTACTTAGCACATTGATGCCAAAGTCTGAAGAATAAGGAAAAATCTATGATGGTGATCAGCAGAAGTGAGATCAAGGGAAAAGGCAAGGCTAAGAAGTGTTCTAAGGCTAAGCTAAAGTTCAAGTTTTCAAACTCAAGAAATGGAGAAGGGTAAGTACAAGATGAATTTTTCCTTTTCCCTTAAAGTAACAAAGGAAGAAGTAAGAGATAGAGATCATTACTTTAGGACCCAATAAGACGTAAGCTATAACTATACGGAGCAAGGGTTGTCGCCACTGTAGTTGGAATATGTCATTCATGGGCATACAGTAGAATTAATGAATCTATTATGAACTTGACATTGATGAAGACATCATGTATCTTGTATGCACAAGAATATATTGATGTTAGATGACAGTGCCCAGTGTCTTATAAACTATGCCAGATAAAATCGTAAATTGAAACGAGTTCTGGCATCACCATAGGGATCATAACCACATTCGTGGGCCGAATTTTTTTGATAGGTCAAACTATCAATACTTGTAAAGACAAATGTGTATGACACATATAATGAATGACTTGATGACTCAAACGATGAATGTCTATGGCATTGTCATCTAGAGCACATAAATGAGAAATGCATTTCTGGAATCCATATGATGGTCATGTAGACTCTTTTGGTTATTGAACCAATAGAGACATGCATATCTTATTTGTAGTGCAATATTACAAAAGCATCTTTACTAGATGTAGTGGGAGAGCGGTTGTTCTATTAGGGCTCATACATACTGATGGATATATACCTTTTGGAACAAATGCTAAAGGTAGTTACTTGTACCTCATTATATTTACTGATGCCATCAACAAATATGGAAATTTGTATTTAATAAAATACAAGTATAAGATCTCTAGAAGTGTTCGAGGAGATTGTGAATGAAGTACATAACTAACTTGATAAAATTATTAAGATACTTCGATGTCATCGATGTTGAGATATTTTAAACCAAGAGTTTGAGCACCTTATGGAGATCATGATAATGATCATGATGACTCCACTTGAAACACAATGATAGTGTATTAGAAATAAGGAATCACACCTTGTTAAGTAATGGTGTGATTATCAATAAGGCATACAAGAATATGTCAAAAGTGGCATGGTACCGTTTGATATTAATACCTCATTACCTTTTCCTTACACATTAAAAGGCATTTTTTTAATTCAATAAATCAACATCTACTAGGAAGGAAAAATATTCCTCATATATTCCTTTATAAAACTCTCGCCTTCTACTTTCTACAAATCCAAAGGGTACGAGAAGGTACTCCCATATTCCTATTAGAACTTTATTTGGCAACAAAAGCCATAAAAGGAAACACACATCTATATGGTGCACATTGAATGATTTAATTCTTAAATAATTAGGAAGCACTTCATCACTTGACATCTAGATTGTTCATACCTCTCTCTTAAATATATCCTTTAAAGTAATTATTCCATGGTAATTCATTACAACCTTTTCCAATCCATATTTATTAGTTGGGATGTCTTTTATACACAAAATTTATTCCTTTAGACTTCTTATAAAAACAATTGCCACTATGTTATGCATTGTTCTTTAGTGTCAATTTTAGAATCCTCTTTCTTATCATTTTCCTCCATATCCTTTTCTAGAGTATTCCACATAATATCATATTTACAACACCAATTATCCAATACTTTTTGAAATCTTCTTATTATTGGAATTTACATTCTTTCTTTTGTCCAATATTATTAACAGATAATGGGAAATGAAAATGTATTTTATTTTCATGTGTGATAACACCCAAATTAGCGCATATTTTCTATGCATTTTATCTATAGTTTTGTGCCACTTTAGTCTTAATATGCACTCTTTTGTTCATGTTTTATGTCATCTGTCTCTCCATTAGATAATGTAGTGAAAATAGCCAATAATGTAGCTAATTAGCCTATTTTAGACTTGCAGGCACTGAAACTAGCCAATTTTGGGACTCTCAAGTACCGAACCTGAAAAGACAAGAATCCCAGCAGCCGGCCGATACGACTGCCCGATAGGGCCTGGCCGATACGACTACCTGATAGGGGCTACCCGATAGAGCCTGGCCGATACGACTGCCCGATATGGACTGGCCAATACGGCTGCCCGATAGGGTCTGGCCGATACGGCCTGCCTGATATGGCTGGCTGATACAGCTGCCTAACACTCCCCCTGCCCGACACGTTCTTCGAGCGACAGTCATATTGGCCCACCTGATGCCTCAAGATCGAAGCCACAGATGAAGGACACGTGGACCAATAAAAGATACAACTCCCATCAACTCGCTGCCTATAAATAGCAGCTGTCAACCTACAAAGAGGGGGAAGCCGGAGGGAGGACCCAACAAAATCTAGTGCCTAGACCAAGGAGCTAGTGTGTCGAGTTCCCCAAGAGTCTACTACCCGATACGGTTGCCCGATACGGTTGCCCGATACAGTTGCCCGATACGGTTTCCCAATACGGTTTCCCGATACGGTCTTCCCGATACGGTTGCCCGATACGGCTGCCCGATACGGTTGCCCGATATGGTCTAGAGAGAGAGAGAGTCGAGGAGTCCAGAGGGACGAAGTGAAGACCCAAGGGCCGAGATCCGACCTGCACAAATGTCGAGGAGTGAGAGCCACCTCTCCTCTACGGGCTATATCTCTTCCCTCTTCTCTTTCATTCTACTGCATTCCTTTGTTTCTTGTACAAACGATGTTTATCCATCTTTGTTTGGTGCCAGCTATGCTTGTCTATGGCTAGTTAGCTCCTTCTTGGCTATGTAGCCCGGTCTAGGCATGTTTATATACTTTTTCCTTAAGCAAGTAGATTCATATCAGATCTAGTATGTTGCATGTTCTATTTTCTCTTTCCAAGTTATGATTGCTAGTTTGGTTGATCTCTTACTCGCTTGAACTGCTGTTTCTGCCTGTATCGAGAGATCCATTGTAGGAATAGCTAAGAGACGATAGTTTGGATCCGAACCTGAGAGGGGGAAGATCCGAGGTATTCTGTTCCTAACACCCTGGAATATCCTAAGACCCGAGAGGGAACTTAGTGTATTCTGAGGTGTTGATATGTCATTCCTCGAGAGGGGGTCATTGACATATTGTTGATGGTTTTAGTCATGCATCGCGAGAGCGAGTGGGACAACCCCACAGGACAGATGCCACCGTGCATACTAGATGCTTTCTTGGGTGTTCAAGGGTTGTCTACGCTCGAGAACGAGTGCATAGACTGCCCGTTTGTGGTTATATAACCAGGAACTCTCTTTCTCTGTTTAGTAGACTCACGAGCTCTGTTTTGTTTTGTTTTGTTTTCTTTGCTTTGTTTTATATCGTGACAACCCGCTAGACTAGTTCTAGCACTTACTTTTATCGACTATCGTCTTGGCTTATCTGACTAAAGAACGAGATCAGTGGCATCCTAAACGTCACCACATCCCTGTGTTCGACCCCGTATATCTACTTCGACCCCGTAATAAAGTTGCAGGGGCCTAGAAGGTTTCGGGTTATAAATTTAAAGCTTGATTCCTTCCTTTGTCCCGCGTTCATTTCCGGACGTGTGAAAAAGGCCGATCAACTTTTGGCGCCGTTGCCGTGGACGTGGTTTTCCACGTTTACACGCCTAGTAGATTTTTGTTCTGTCACTATAAGTCTGTATATACATGCATAGTTTTCCTCTTACTTTACACATACTTGTTCATATATACTAAATCACTTTTCTTTTTCTCATACCTTTTTCAACCATGGACCTTGCTTCCACAAGACAAGTCATCTTGTCCACCTGTCCTCCTGAGTTTTTCCGCAGTTCCGACTGCTGGCAAATAATTGAAGGTCGTGCTCTGCAACTAATCGAGTTATACTCACCTCCACCGTCATCATATGTTGAAATTCCAACAAAGGAGACTGCCAGTCAACCATCGACCCCCATTCTATCATGGGATCAAGAACTGATTAAGGCAGTGGAGTTGGATAGGGAAAGTATTCAAGCACTCACCTCCTTAGCGCCTCATCTCCAAGAAGATGTCGATATAATGCAACAACTGCTAGAAGAGCAGGATCATCATCTCAAAGTAGCCACCGAGGCTGCAGACTACAGTAGAAGTCTAGTTCAAACTATTGAGCGAGGATTCGTTCAAGCGCATCAGTTTTGTATAGCAGGTCAGCAACCGATGTGCATGGCAGAATCGAAGGGTCTCGAAAGCATTGTTGCTCAAGTACAACAACTTCATGATAAAGATGTTGAACAAGGCAGGAGGCTCCAAGAGATCATTGATATAGTTACAATCCAATTACAAATGCCATCACAAGATAATGAAGACGTTAGTCATCAGGACCATTCCATTGGGTATGAAGTGGAGTATGCATCACCATCCTATTCAAACCATCAACTGGTTTCACCAGGATTTTCTGTGAAGACCAACCCACTCCAGGAAACCCTTCATTATATCCAGATGACCCAGCTGATGAACCAATGGAAGGTATGAGTCATAGACATGAATGGATCTATGATGATGATGATGATGAAGACTCTAAAAGCCAAGTTTCCTCACAGCCAGAAGGTTGTCTAGAGGAACCAGAGTCAAATATTGAACTAGACCAGAGTGACATCTCTCATATTGAGACTTGTCATTTCGCTTTGAGCAGTACACCAGCCATGGTTTGGAACAATTTGTTCGTTGACGATGACGACGACGATGATGACAGCTGCTCGACATGGAGCAGTGAGTATAGTAACGAAGACGAGTTGGAGCAGCACGAGCCATCATTCGCCGCCACTCCTTTACAAGGCTTGGTGGACGTCAAGGGGGTAGGATGGACAGTTCACTACAACATGGATGTTGATCATGAAGACACCCCTGACTCCACGCCAGGTGATAAGCTTGGGGTGGTAGAATCACAAATAGATTCTTCAGGGGGTACTTTTTACTCAGAAGATGATTGGATGACTCAGACGGTACATGAAGATTTATCTGAGTATCCAACCTCAAGTGCAGAGATGGAGAGAGAAGATATGAATTCTCAAGATGACGTCCAACCTCTCTCATCTATTTCATCATGTGTCGACATCCCAAGACCTTCATTTTTAGATTCATATAATGAAAGGTACCTTGAGGATGATTTGCCAAAGAATTCATCCCAGTGCAGCTCAAATCAATTCCAGCACAAAGATGACTTCACCGAGTCTTCATATTTTACTTTTCTTCTTCAGACTCGGCAGGGCCAACACATCCGCCTATTCTACTCATATTATGTGGCAGAACCCGTCGGCAAAACACAGGTGAAACTGGTCCCAGAACTCAGAATTTGGGATCCCAGTGTTGGTATCGTGGGGCAGCCACCCCCTTTTCTATTACCCACCCTCCTGCCCTTTTATTACAATAAATTTTGCTTTTCATGTTCTTGTTAGTTTCTTTCCTATAACTGTTTTATATCCTTGCATCCATGCATCATCTTTAGAACTTCAATAACTGTCATTAACAATCATGCATTCCTGCCTCACTATTTCAAGTTTAAGTCTTGCTCGAGGACGAGCACACTCTTAAGCTTGGGGTGGTAGGCTTCACCCTTCTTTCTCTTCACCCTTCTTGCATGCACATTTATTTCTTGCATATAGCATAAGCTTGTAGTTTTGCAATTATGGCTATGTGGTGCGACTCTAATAGATAAACGCTTGACTTTATGCCTAATTGCACAGTTTTCATCTTAAAAATTGCTTGACTTACTCTTTGACTCTTTCCTAGAGTTTGGTAATAAATCTAAGGTTATGTCCCTTTTTCATAGCTTAAAGATAAATTCCCTTGATCTATGTTGTGAATGACAAATCCATGGTAAAGGACCGTTGGAATGGGCTAAATCATGATTAAAGTCTCCTAGCTGCGAATTTCACAAGCTTGCCTCTATTCTAAGGATTCTTGAATCATAATTGCTACTTCTCACACAGGTATCAAGCGGATTATGATGGGCTTTGAGCTATGATAAAGATGAAATGTTTCTCCTTGATGGACTACGTTCCTTCTCACATTAGATTGAGTCAAAAAGATGAAAAATATAAAAATGTACAAAAGAGGCTTGGCCGCCCATAAAATCCCAAAAATATCTATATAGTTCTCACCCAAGCCCAAAAATAGAATGTAGATGATAAAAGCCTGAGTGTGAACAATAAATGAGCGATGTTTTCTCTTTTAGGAGAGTTGAGGATGGTGCCCAACCGGTGTATGACTGTGCTCACGAACGTGGATATGTCGTGCCTGGTAGTACCACTCCAAATGCTCATTAGAGAGTCACTAGGAACCCCTAGGAGACCTATGAGATCATCTCAGTAGCAGGGTTGGTTTGAGCACAGTACGAGGAGTTCATCTCACTGCTTTAGACCAACTGGTTCGGACTGCAAGGACTGTTTCTCGTTACATGGACCAACCTGACACAGATCGGGATCCTAAAAAATCATTAGAGTCTTTTTGCTTTGTTTCTTAGGACATGAATAAGTGAGAGGCATGGTATTCCTAATTGGTTTGCATGGATTCATGGTAATGGCTCATTGCTCATCACCTGCGTGATCACCTATGTGTCAATTCTTTCATGTTTAATAATTATGGTTCAAACCCTTATGAGTATCAAAAGGTTGTAGTGAATTTGCTTAATCTTGCCTAGAAACTCTTTGATCTTGCTTTGGCAAGATTGTGCCTGACAGGTGGGGGTTTGTTCTGAAACGACATGGATCAGGAGAATTGATGTTTTGAACTATTTTTTTCTTAACCTTAACATTTATTGCCAAGCTTATTCGGATGTTATCTTTTTGTTCTTTGAGCCCAGTCTTGCTTGAGGACAAGTAAGTTTTAAGCTTGGGGTAGTTGATAACACCCAAATTAGCGCATATTTTCTATGCATTTTATCTATAGTTTTGTGCCACTTTAGTATTAATATGCACTCTTTTGTTCATGTTTTATGTTTTCTGTCTCTCCATTAGATAATGTAGTGAAAATAGCCAATAATGTAGCTAATTAGCCTTTTTAGACTTGCAGGCACCGAAACTAGCCAATTTTGGGACTCTCAAGTACCGAACCTGAAAAGACAAGAATTCCAGCAGCTGGCCGATACGACTGCCCGATAGGGTCTGGCCGATATGGCTGCCCGATACGACTGCCCGATAGGGCCTGGGCGATACAACTACCCGATATGGTCTGGCCGATACGGCTGCCCAATAGGGTCTGGCTGATACGGCCTTCCTGATACGGCCTGCCCGATATGGCTGGCCGATACAGCTGTCTGACACTCCCCCTACCCGACACGGTCTTCGAGCGACAGTCATATTGGCTCACCTGATGCCTCAAGATCGAAGCCACAGATGAAGGACACGTGGACCAATAAAAGCTACAACTCCCATCAACTCGCTGCCTATAAATAGCAGCTGCCAACCTACAAAGAGGGGGGAGCCGGAGGGAGGACCCTACAAAAGCTAGTGCCTAGACCAAGGAGCTAGTGTGTCGAGTTCCCCAAGAGTCTACTGCCCGATACGGATTCCCGATACGGCTGCCCGATATGGTTGCCCGATACGGTTGCCCGATATGGTTGCCCGATACGGTCTTCCCGATACGGTCTGCCCGATACGGTTGCCCGATACGGCTTCCCGATACGGTCTACCCGATACGGTCTACCCGATACGGTTGCCCGATACAGTTGCGCGATATGGTCTAGAGAGAGAGAGAGCTGAGGAGTCCAGAGGGACGAAGAGAAGATCCAAGGGCTGAGATCCGACCTACACAAAGGCCGAGGAGTGAGAGCCACCTCTCCTCTACGGGCTATATCTCTTCCCTCTTCTCTTTCATTCTACTGCATTCCTTTGTTTCTTGTACAAATGATATTTATCCATCTTTTTTCGGTGCCAGCTATGCTTGTCTATGGCTAGTTAGCTCCTTCTTGGCTATATAGCCTGGTCTGGGCATGTTTATATCATTTTTCCTTAAGCAAGTAGATTCATATCAGATATAGTATGTTGCATGTTCTATTTTCTCTTTCCAAGTTATGATTTCTAGTTTGGTTGATCTCTTACTCGCTTGAACTACTGTTTCCGCCTGTATCGAGAGATCTGTTGTAGAAATAGCTAAGAGACGATAGTTTGGATCCGAACCTGAGAGGGGGAAGATCCGAGGTATTCTGTTCCTAACACCCTGGAATATCCTAAGACCTGAGAGGGAACTTAGTATATTCTGAGGTGTTGATATGTCATTCCTCGAGAGGGGGCCATTAGCATATTGTTGATGGTTTTAGTCACGCATCGCGAGAGCGAGTGGGACGACCCCACATGACAGATGCCACCGTGCATACTAGATGCTTTCTTGGGTGTTCAAGGGTTGTCTACGCCCGAGAACGAGTGCATAGACTGTCCCGTTGTGGTTACATAGCCAGGAACTCTCTTTCTCTGTTTAGTAGACTGACGAGCTCTATTTTGTTTTGTTTTGTTTTCTTTGTTTTGTTTTATATCGTGACAACCCGCTAGACTAGTTCTAGCACTTACTTTTATCGACTATCATCTTAGCTTATCTGACTAAAGAACGAGATCGGTGGCGTCCTAAACGTCACCATGTCCCTGTGTTCGACCCCGTATATCTATTTCGACCCCGTAATAAAGTTGTGGGGGCCTAGAAGGTTTCGGGTTATAAATTTAAAGCTTGATTCCTTCCTTTGTCCCGCGTTCATTTTCGGACGCGTGAAAAAGGCCGATCAATGTGTCACAAGGACATTATTATTTCATGAATATACCATTGGAGAATTTATTTATCAATCAATGGCTTTTATTTATATAATTCAATTTTACCAAAAAATTGAGGACATTACAATCGAGGTCTCACAATTTGAACGCAATAAAATTAGGTAGTAGTAGAGCTATATTTTATAATAAGAATTTTCATGATATAATTGAAGGAAAAAACTATGTTTAGACAGGCAATCACCTAGACTTGGTATATATTGTAATATCAAGATGAGAAAACACTACCTCATGAAGAAGACATGGTAAAAGGTTGAGAAATAACATCCTTACCAAAATATATAAGACTACATATTACAACATCACAAGTCAAGCTCATGTAGTTACCTACTAGTTAGTGCACGTGCTCTGCACATGACATTCTTTAATAACAAATCAAAGAATTAGATAAAATAATAATGCAATCATAATTGTCTTTGAAGGGATAAACAATAAACTATTATAGAACCACTCATTTCATTCTTTTCAATTTGATTATGTTTTTATGTAATTTACATGTATTTGAAGTTTTGGAATATTTTTCTTTTTTTTCGTCCATGTCTATATTAATTTTGTTCTAATGTTGTGTTTAACCTTCATTTCTAATACATGGCTACCCCTATTACAATTTTCAATCTTTTATTAGGAATTTTATATTGCATAAAAATTTTGTTGTATGACTGGTTTCTAATGCTATCAATAAGTACAATTTATCATTACAAAGATGATAAAAAGTCTCAAAAATATATATATGATAATGCATACTAAGTGTAATATTTTAAAAATTTGTAGACTAATTGCTCTATTTACTTAATTAACACTTAAATCTTGAAAGTATCTTCTGCGTGCTACATTTCTCAACTTTCAGTGAGTCTCATCCTTCACGTCTATTCATAAAGTGTACCATAATATTGATGACTTATTGCATGATCATAGACTGGAAAATATGAATAATATAAAATACATCAGTTAACTTTTATGTTGGTATTATTGTCCATGACTGCAGAGAACCATCCACTAAAAATGATATGAAGGCTAACTTTATTGAAGCCAACTACTAACTTTACATGAAAAATATGTAGTTTTTCTAGCATATCATAAAAAAACTCACTTGAATGTCTATGGAAATCATTGGTTTGTACACATTATGACTTGGACTTCATCAACTAATTAAATAGAGGTATCTGCTTTTGAATGCAAAAAGATGAGGTTTTTCTTACATCTATTGGCATAAAAATTGTAAAAAGGTCCCTCCAAGATAATTTTTTTGATACCATGTGTCTTGTTTTATAGAAAACATTACAATATACCTCATAATTGAGCATTTATTTTAAAATACCAACATTTAATCCTTGTCACCTTGTCTATGAAGAAGCTACAATTTCTTTTATCATAACTTCTTGTAGTATAAATACCAAAATATCCCTTGATGTCATTTCATAAGTATCTTTTAGAAGTAATCTAAGCATGCTATTATTTGGTCTCAAATCTCATACTTTTTAATATAGTCTAAATATGACACATTACCATTTTGACTTGTTCTTCATATACTATTAAGTTTTTCTGAGACAATTCATATAATTCAAACATTCTTCTCCAAATGTTATAATGCAAAACTACTTAGAAAATCAGAATTATAGCAATAAGTCTTCAGAGTTTTTTGAAAAATCATATATACCTCTTATAGATACAAACATGATGCATCGTTCCATGATGACCTTACATATGTGTAGCATGTATCTCTTACTTGTTAAGTATGAAAATTAGTTAAGGACAATTATAGGAAAACATAACAGAAAATTATGCCACTTAAATAAAAAGGATATCCAGGTACAACCTACTAATAGTAAACAACAAAATTTCTCACTTATAGCATCATGTCACTATTCTATCCCTTGTATATAGTGTAGGCATGTATTTTTCACAATGTTAATGTATAGTTTATTACACAGTGAGAGTCAAATTTTAGCTGGCTACATGGACTAGAGAATCTATCTCAAGGAAAAAGATATAATACTGGCAATGTTCTTGAATTGTATGAACAATGTTGCTCTGAAGAAATTCTTTCATCTTAATACTTACTAATCCAGTTAGAGAAAAAAGTAGATTTCAATAAAAACCAAAATCTTATGGATAGTGATTGTGTTAAGATAAACACACATCACACATGCATATGATATCATAATTTACTTACATTATATTTATAATGATGGGAACCTTAAATATTTTACCAAATAATTGTAAAACTTAATATATAATGACAATAAAGACTATTATTATAGTAAGTTACCTTTTCAATTAAAGACAAATTTGAAGTAGTTGAATATGAATTATAAGTAATATAACAAGTTGTTTTTATTGGTAACACATTGGAATAAATTTCAGTGAGGTGCTTGGATTTATCCTATAATGATGTCACCAAAAAAGAAAATTTGTTTAAAAACAAAACATATTCTCTTGTTTTTGGTTATTCCTATTTGTATTTTCATTCTACAACCAGTCACAATAATAAGAAGGCTTAGATGATTTTTGTTGGTTATAATTTGTTTGCTTAGTCACTAGACTGGTGCTACTTTGTCGACAAAAAGAAAGCTTTTGGAAAGTAATTATTACCTCACAATTACTATTTTCCCTCACAAGTACTATTGATTTTGGAGTTATGAAAGTAATTTTGATTTTCTCTGTGTTTTCAATCACCCTAGGAGAAAGAGATATGTTATTGTGCATGACGACTTGACCCATACCTTATTCCTTGGGTGGTTCTTATCAAGTGTTTCTTTATAAACAAATTCCACTAGAAAACTTAGATTGTGGCATATGACTTTTAGGCATTCAATTTTGTTATATTTACCACCACACTTGAATAGATACTTTAATAGTTTTTCTATTCTTTTCTTTCATTCGATCTGGCTGTTGTTGCTATACATTTTATATAACATGTTCTACAAAAAATATACCAAAAGACAGAGCTGAATTTGCACACAAAAAATGACTCCATCAATATAGTGGATTCCAAAATAGAACTCAATAAACTTCCTTGTCAATATAATGGCATTTGTGTTCTAGTTACTTTGTGTTTTCTATGTATATGCATGATACTATTAAAATGTTGAATTTGAAACACGTATGATGGCATTCCCAAATTGTTTCAAGCTCTAGGGCTATATTTATAGGAAAAAGCTTTTCAAATCCCCACGAAATGATTTCTTGTTATGGATATCTTGTTGGGGTTGGATAAATCCTTGTCTCGGAAATGTGTAGATCTCCAAATTCAGTAATGTAATTGTTGAATTCTCTTAGAACCTTATTGATAATAATGAAGATACACCTATCATACATTTATCATTATTAGTTAAAAGAAATAAAGTCAAGACTAAAAACCCATACAATAAATTATATCATGGTTTCTGTATGTGTGTTTAAGTAACCATTAGAATTTCATGTGTGTTGGATTTTAGAGAATGCCACTGTAAAACCACAACAACAAAACATATTACATTTTTTTATATAAATCGAATTTTATGTTTAGATTTTAATTCTCTCAAGAGATGATGCCACTATCTTGAAATTTGTAATGTTGAATAGTTGAATTGTAATCATTATTTAATTGAAAATATGATATATTCTATAGGTTTTGTATCTCATGAACCAAAGCAAAGAAAAATATAGGGTAAATTTTGTATAAATACACAATGTTTGATATTCTTAACAAATTTATCATAACATTTTGAAAATTACATACATATCAAAACTTAGTTCTATTCTTTTCATTTCTATCATGCCCTAGCCAGCCTACCACCAAACATCTAGGCAAATTTTCATTTAAAGTTTTGTACGAATGACTAACTTAACGTTTTTCTCTCTTACACAGGTAGGCAAATTTTCATTTATTATTCTGTACGAATGAAGGTGTGTAGCGATCACATTCATGTTGGGGGACAGGAAAAACAGTACACGTCCTTGATATGGGAGTAAAGAGAAAGATTTCTCCCCCTCTCCCATGCCCGTAGTAGAGGCTGAATGTCCGGGAGGGTGGTAAATCATGACAACAAATGGGATTCGAACCCATGTCCCTTTATTAGAGACATCGTGCTTGACCACTTGAGCCATAACTTGTCGGCGTTCATGTCCTTGATCTATAATTCAGATGCCACATCGAGCCTGTTTATATTTCATCGTGGCCTCTTGTAACTGAAACTCAGTATTTACGGGAGGGGCAAATCTTGCTATATTTTGCACGTTGTTGTAATACATGTTTGTCTCTTTCGTTGGTTGTTGGGAGTAATGAGTCGTGATGTTCTAGAGAACTCTAACCATGAAAAGTCATGTGTGAAGTTCTGATTGACAAAGCTCATGTTTACCGCTAAATCATGATACGAGTTTATGAGGTTGAAGTAGCAGATGAGCATCACTTTTCATTACAGTCGACAAGTCATTATAAATGCTAATTTATGTGTTGGAAACTACCATCTCTTTCTACCATGTATACATGGCGCAACTCAAGGACAACACATAGCAGGACTGTCAGAGGAGTTAATCCATATGATGAGGAATTCAAGAAGATTTGGTTGAGATATTATTGGAAAAGAAGACAACAAGAACACAGATGAATAATGGTGAGCTTCTGGTTGGGTTATGACATAAATGAAATATAAAAAGTGAAGTTGTGATATACACGTAATTTTTTAAACATCGTGATAATTTTGTTAACAGGTGGAAACGTTGTGCATTTTTTGATATTTACCCAAAAATATATTAACACTATGCTAACAAATATGTGAGAAAAAAAATACTCGTAAAGTAGTTTGATGCTTATACCTATGAAATTGATAGATGTTGTAGAAGTGGTGAATGGCATTTATAGTAAAAAAAACAAAAGTAATGGTAAGTCCAGAAGAAAACATCAACAAAGATTTACACTTCTTGATGTTATTGTTTTGGACACAAAAATCCAGATTAATTAAAAAAAGAAAATTAAGAAAACAAGTGAATATCATTGCCATTGAGGAATGTATTATTTCACCTTCTGATAGCTAAAAGATATAATCATATTGGGCATTTGAACTTCCTTTTTATAAACTAATTATTTGACACATTTCTTATGTACAAATTCACTACTTCATATTTTGATTGTACTTTCAACATTAGTGTCATTCTATATTTTCTATTTTATTACACACTACACAACTAATGGTACCTGTTGTCGTAAAACTCTGCTAAGATCTAAAAAACAGTGTATGTAGTATGGATGCCAAAATTAGCTAATTTTAAATGAATTCTTTATGTTTTCATATAATAACAATGAAGAGTCACGTCTAGAAAATCTTTTTTTACTACCGATTCTCTAAAATAAACGCTCATGTCTTCAACTCGAAAGAATGATAAAATTGTAACTACTTAAACTGTATGTGACCGATCATCTTCAGTGGAATTAAAATTGGTAATCAGTGATATGTTGTGTTTTATTAATGTAGACCGATGGGAAAATATAAAAATAGTCAGTCAAAAAGTGTTGAAGATTTTCCCCATTATCAGCCTTTTTTCTCTAATAGTAGTTTATTAAGGATAGACGAAACTCAAAATATAAGAACCTTATTAGTGACAATATATAAAACGATTTCCTTACCAATTAGCTGATCATAAGTGGCAATATTTCTCTTTGAAGAAACAATAGAAGCCCAAAAATCATAAAGGACACCTCTTTACCACCACAACAAGGGCTTTTACCTTTGTTTCTTGTGAAACCTTGACAATAGATGGAAAGCTTGCTTGTTTAGCAGAAGATGGTTTCACGATAGGCAATATCGAATCTAGTAATTTGGGCATGCTATGTCTAGAAGGAAGGCTAACATTGCCACACACCTGAATCACCTGACCATAAGTGGGTTCCTCTCCCTGCAACTCATTGGAGGTTCTTTAGATAATATCTTAGTGAGGAAACTACCATCAGGCATGACACAGTTCACTTTATTCTGGCATACATATATTTTCACGACCTTCACCAAAGGCTTTTTAGAGAAATATTGATAAATAATTCTCCTTACACCTGCAAACTTGTTAATATTGGACGAGGCTTACCGTGTGAATTATGATTTTCTTCATCTTGATGGCCAGTCTGCATCATGTTCGATCAGTAGTAAATACTTATGTTGAGGGTGTTCGGTTTCCTACCATAAATTTTAACACCCCTCGTCGATTTTATCATCATATAAGAGACTTACTACCAAAGAGATGTCCAAATCAACAGGCATGCACCAACGACGATCATCTGCTGTCATTCTTCGCTGCAACAAACTCTTGTGGCACAAGATAGTATGACACAGCACATCTACTAATCGCTCGTTCAATAAGAACGTTGTCGTGCTTGGTCCTGTTATTAACGTATATACTCTAGGCTCTAGCAAAGTCAGAATTTTAAGCAAATATAGGAATGTTTGCCGGGACGCTATGAGGGCATATATGATGGCTATGTAGTAGGATGCCCTTGTAGCAATGATGTAAGTAAGAAAAAGATTATGCCCGCGAACAACCGGAATGAGGATCTTTGTACTAATAGTTAGCCAGTTTATGTGATAATGATAAAAAAAGGATGGTGTTTGGTATGTTTACATTTGAAGAGTCCGTCAAATATACGATTTCAAGGATGGAAACGAGACATTTGAAGAGTTCCGACGATTGTGGGAGTGGTTGAAGCGAAAAGGATTGGAGGAGTCCATCTATTACCGGAGAGGGAGAGGACGAAGAGAGTGACCGCTCTGAGTAGAGTAGAATAGTAGATAATGAGGATCTATCCTTCAATAAGATGGTAAATAATAAAATAAAGAGAAGCAAGCAATAATGCAACCTCTGGGGAATGTGTTGGTGGGTTGATACAGACGGGGCATTCCCATTGTCCTCTTAATCTTTTCAAGACATATATATATATATATATATATATATATATATATATATATATATATATATATATATATATATATATAGTGAATGCACATGTGCATATGCACATGACATATAAAATTTGTTGGAAATATGCGGGGAGAGGATTCGTGCGTGAAAGGTTCCTACGGTAAAAGATATTTGTATTGGTTGTTTGAAAGGAGAGAATCGAGGAATCATTTTTGTAGGATGAAGAGAGAAATATAGAATTAAAGATAATAAAAGTTAATAGGAGAGTGTGAGAATAAATATTTGTAGGAGTAAAATTCCTTGAAAAAGGGAGAGAAGAGAGTGAATCAAGGAGAGCGCAACATCAAACTCGCTCTTTTTATAGTAGTATAGATATACTAGTAATTACACTTTTTATAGTAGTATAGATATACTAGTAATTACACGTGCTCTACACGTGACTCCTATCTACAATTCATGTAACATAACAATAATAAATTATGTACATGACTATCACATAGAAGTATCAACAAAATCTAATAATATTGACTAAGGTGGTATAGAACATATATATTGACAAAAGGAGTAGAACATATATATTGAAAAAAGGAAAACAAACTGTATCTCATTACAAAGTTTAGTCTATTTTTGGCAGTTCTTATTTTCGATTGTGACATTATGTCCACATCCTTACAATTTGGATTAGAATGATTAATACCTATATATTTCTAATTTTTTGACATTGATCCATTTTTATTATAATTGGCTAGAATCATTTTCATTCATATATTCATCATATCATTAATTCCATTCCGTCAATGTATACTCAAACTTTTTGTTTAATGCCTTCATAATTTTACCTTTTTATCCATTTGTATCCCTCTCTTAATTTTCATCAATTGTTACATCTAGTTTTGAATGACATCTATGTATAGTAACATCTTTTTTTAGTAAAAATAGTTATAAACTTGTGTATGGGTATAATAGAAAAGAATTATAATTTTCGTAGAAGTATGATGGATGACAAGGTATACTTTCTAGAGTTCAATGATATATTATAATGTGGTAATTCCTTTTAGTACTTTTTTGTCCACATTGGTCCGTTATCATTGTCATTTTACCATGTAAACAACAACCATATTTTGTTATAGAAGCATATTAGTGAAGCTCGTATAAATAAATGGTTCTAAAACTTGTAACAAATATTATGATGTTATATACAACCATATTGACTAAATGTTCACATTTGAAGTTTGTCTTCCATCATCTCACTTGAATTTCTTTTAAGAAAGTGAGCATAAAAGGTAAAAAATATCGTCAAATTTTCTATTTGAACAAATTTAATTTTCTTAAGCATGATGTCATTCCAATTAGATATTTACTTGTGCATATACATAGATATAGCATTTTGTGATTTATAAGGAGAATTCTTTTCATCAATAATGTTGTACCTATATCGTATATATAATAGTTATATTGTTGTCAAAATAATGAGGTGACTTGGATAACACTGGCAAAGATTAAATCTATATGACTAACTTTTCTTTCTTATACCATTTATTTGGAAAAATAAATCTCAGTGAGGCTACCACTTATAACAATTAGAAGAAAACACATCTAATGAATTTAATGTATCATGATATATATTGAATAAACTATTATTGTATGTTTTAATGATAATAGAACTAATTACTATTGTCACTTGTCTTCAATCACATATCTTAGTGTGCAGTTGTTAGTTGGTCAACTAATAAGCTTGATCAGTTTGTTAATAGAAGCTAGATTAAAAGAGGAAATGTGTATAGAAGCAATATCTAAAGACTATACATCACGTGTTGAGATAGTGTTGAATCTCTCTCTCATGATCCTGATAATGAGAATCATAAAAAATAGAGCTTAGTGTATTTTTATATAAGATGAACATTCACTACATATGGTTGATATTGTTGTTTCCGTTAACTAGTTAGCAAAATAAAAATTTTGTGGAAACATTTATAAACAAAATTTATTCATCAACCAATGAAAGTTTAATGATTGGATATCAGTGCTCTTTCATCATTAATTATATAAAAATTAAAGAGGCTCATCAGTATATTAGATTAATTTATCTCGAAGGATGGTTTATCAAACCATTTATTGAATTTTATGCAAATATAATATTGCTATGTTATTATACATTTTTAAATTGAAAAGTAGATGGTTTCTTAATGGTAATTCACTTGTGTACTTTGATATTAAATAGTCATTAACATTTTACTTTTTTTGCTATTATATTTAGGGTTCACAAGACATATAATAGGAGAACGATAATATAACAAGTGATATGAAAGTATATTATCATGTTCTATATTTTCATTGTGGTGTTTGAAGCGTGTAAGTTCTCCCAAAAAGGTAGCACGATGAGTGAAGGAATAAATTTACAAAACTTAGAGTTCAAGTTCTCAATAATATCAATATTCGGTGATTATGCATTGACTAAAGATAAATACTATATAGAGATCCAAGTGTTTATAAAGAAAAAAAATTATACTCCTATGTGCCTATAATATTCAATAATAACTGTACTATTTATCATCATGAATTTTAGTCAAGTGAAAATTAATGAATTAGACATTTACAATTACGACAATCTCTTAGATCGTATAATGAGAAGAAGAGGTTATGACTTGAAAGTGGAATTATTATATATGAAGTTGAAACAAATATAATCCTTGATGTCAAACAAATAAAATTAGTTTTAATATTTATAAAATAAAATAATAACCATGTTCATGTGTTCTTTAACTTGAAAAAATGAAGTTATTTATAAGTAAAAGGGTCTAACTAAGTAGTATACTTTATACTAATGTCATGCAACAAAGAGAAGTAGTTAGACATGCTTTTGAAATATAACTGATATTTTCTGTGTAATAAGATCTATATATTCTGTAATAAGTAAATACATGGAGGATATAGTTTACTCACTTGCATACAACGTTATATAACCTTTAGACATGGAATTTAGAATTTCTATTAAGGTCATTCTAACCTTAGTAGGTATTAATAGTTATGATAGCATTAATTTATGACAACATGTGCACCTAGAATCTAGTATTTAGTTGACTGAATAAATAGGACATTGATGTATACATAAATGTATGTGTATTATTTTGTGAGTTTTAAAAATTGAAATTTTTTATAATATGGAACATATGTGACGATGCATATATTGACATATCATAACATGGAAAAAAGAATTAAAATTCATATCTAATAGACTGGATTCATGCATCAATTAGGTAGAATCCATAACTCAACCCATTAAACAAAATCAAACCAGAACTACTATTGTATTTTGAGGAAACAACTGACTATATAATTTATAATTAATACATAAAAATGATGTTTCTTCTCGAGTGTTAACACAATTTTAAGGTGACGTATGAAAATAAATGATGTCAAGATTTATATCTGTTATATGTATAGAAATAATTTTTCCTTGAAAAAAAATCCTTCTAGAGAAATTATTCATCAAGTAAAAAATAAGTGAAACAAAGATATATCTAGGTTGTGGATATATAACACTGCAAGCAACATTAACTTTACTATATGTTCATATATGTAGATGAATGTATAGATTTATTTAACAATGTACTGTATAAAGTTAATTCTATATTGACATTATGGATCCTTCCTTCATTGTCACTGCCATTTTAAAAAACTTAACTTTAAGTATTATTTACTAATGAATGTAAAAGAGATATAGTTAACAATTTCTTATTTAATTTATAACACGAGAGAGATGAATATCTAAGGGGTGAACACTATAAAATAAATAAGGTTTAAGACATGATGTGTTTGTTAGAAAGTATGGGTGATATTCATCTTTCTGTAAAAAGGTATCATTTACTTGATAGAAAATAAATAAAGAGTTATCATTACTTATTTTATAATCAATATTACGATAGTGTAATTTTCTGTAAAAAGGTACCATTGACTTGATAGGAAATAAATAAAAAGTTACCATCTTAACTTGATAGGAAACTAATGAATCACATTGTTATTGCGTGACATACACTGATGTAAGCGCTTAGTTCACAACAGATTTGGAGGGCATGTAGAGCAGCATGCAATTCTGATCTACTGTAAGGAACACAATAGGGACATGTATTGAGTGACGTACACGCTTAAGTTCACAATGGAGGGGCATGTGAAGACTATGTAAAGATTGTTTCTAAACGTATAGAGCAGCAAGTAGTTGCCATCTTTAGGGATGAACATGATTGCAGAACAGGGAGATTTACCATGAGGAGCATCTACAGAGTAGATAGCTAAGACTGATCCAACAACGAATGAAACAAAGCTACCTCTTTTGTTGTTGCAGATGATAGGGTAACGACTGGATTTCATGCAGATCTAGCATGCGACGACCTCATCCCCTCTCCCTTCCCATACATAAATGGAAAGGAGGGGGACCAATGCTCCCGCACGTGATCAACAACTGTGAGGACAAAAATGAGTAAAAACTTGATTATGATTAGTATGGTATTATAGTACATTAATTCAAAGTGCATGTTGGATGTTTGTATATAAGACATTGCACGTCAGAAATATCACAATCAATTGTTTCACATCATATTAAAAACTACAATTGCATCATGAATTATAGCAAGGTGGAATTGGAGAATGATGAAGGAAAGACATATTCTTCTCAAAAATTAGCCGAAGCCCGCAACACTTGATTGTCATGGCAAATTGATACGAAGCTACTACAGTTGGTATGAGGTCGTTCTTTTGAGGGAGAAGACACGATGATACGAATTCCTATTCGACCAAATCGATCCAATGATCTTAATGGTTAATATCCATGCTACAATTATTTACAGATACACAATATAGGATTTTAACATAGCTTCATATAATTTTTTCTTGTTAAGATGATGAAATTACCTCGAGAAGATTCAAAAAGGCATGTACGCCTTCCAGTATGGTGGTGGCTGCGATGTCGACTGGACCAGGGGTAAACAAAATTTGATCTGAGATCCTCAACAGATGGTCTACATCACCAGAAGCAGCCCTGAGGAGAGGGTGCCCATGTGACCCAGGTGACCAACAAATTCTGACAGGACCCAACCAACAACAACATTGTTTTTCTGGGTGCAGTTTGACAATATGTGGCACTTCAGGACGCAACCAACAATGGCGTTGTTCTTCTGGGTGCGGCTTGACAATATGTGGCACTTCAAAATGTAGTACAGGAGCATAGAGGACGAGGTCTTCATGTGGGAATCGATGAAGCTGCTAAGATCCGACGATAATGTGGAACAGTTGGCGGATATTAGTCGCAACCCTCTGGAGTTCGTCGAGCGAACGAAAGAATCTATAGTCTATAGGACCATATGGAATACTTAAAGGCACAGAAGCCAACTATCGAAACCACGACTTTCCTTCCCATGTTGCAGCAGTACCAGACCCACGAGCATTGTATACCGCTGGCCGTCGTGGCCGTTCATGAAAGAACAGGAGAGTGGTCCTGATAGAAGGAAGGTGGTGATATATATGTAAAGCAAGGGATGTAATTGGTGCACATGTATCGAATTAAGCAATAATAACAAACAATCTATTTCAGGGCATACATGGGCGTAAGCTGTGATAACAAACAACCCACCAAGAGACCGACTATTTGAGGGAATCCATGTGACGGAGACGAGTATTCATGCTTAGTAGAGTAATAGTATATATATATATATATATATATATATATATATATATATATATATATATATATATATGGGGATTTATTTAATATCTGTACGGGTAGCTACCCGCGCACCCTTCCTGATATTTTTTTTTAAATCGAAATTGTAGAAGAGCATTTTATCTAGCTCCCCAAAAAATTTCATCCAAAAATAATATCATTTGTCCCCCAAAATCAAAAAATCCGTCCATATATTTATTGACTGTATATTTTCTACGCATTTACTTTTTTGGTCTTAGAGTTACTCTTGTGTGCCACATAGTTACTCTGTCAATCTCAGAGTTACTCTTGTGTACCATATAGTTACTCTTTTGGATGGGCGGGTAGTGAAAAATCAAGCTACCCGCGCGGGTATTAAAGATGAATCATATATATATATATATATATATATATATATATATATATATATATATATATATATATATATATATATATATATATATATATATATATATATATATATATATATATATATATATATATATATATATATATAGTCAGGCTAGGATACACTCGAGTGTATCCGGAGCGGAATACACTCAAGTAGTTTTTCATGATGCAATATTTGTTTTGAAAATCTAATCCGTTGATATTCTTAAACATCCCATGAACATCTCATATATAAAATTTGAGCCCATTTGGATATGTATAGCTCATGTTATGAAGACCACAAAAATTATACATTTCAAATTAGTTTTGTGCATCGATTTTGTTGCCCTTGGATGAGTGACTTACACTCATCCAAATGGGCTCAAAATTTGTATGTATCCTAGTTATAGTATGACAACGAAGATCAACGGTTTACATTTTACAAAAAATAGCCTTGATATGCAAACACACTTGAGTGTATCCGTGTGATCCGTACACTCGAGTGTATTCTAGCCTGACTCTATATATATATATATATATATATATATATATATATCCTTCCAATGGTTGAGAAGCCTCTAGACTGAAAATTCTTGCATAATCCTCCCAAGTAAAATCCTAACACCCTTAATTTCCTTAGTGGATGGTGGGGTTTCTTTCTCTTGGTCCAACCAAGATGCCTTGTAAGTCATGTTGCCAAACCCTAACGTGTTGTTGGACAAATTACATGAGGTGATGATAGCTTGAGTAATATGTGAAGAGCAATCAAGTCATTTGTGCTCTTCTCAATTGAGCTTGCTGACATGGTCAGTTTTTGCAGTAGGCCATTTAGGATAAGTAGATTTAAGTTTAATATTGTTCACTAGAAAACTGACCTATCGTATATGTGGAACCAGTTAGTTAAGCAACAACCAAATGTATTCGCTGGACAACTGAAAATACTTCGACTTTGGATCCTGGAAGCTCAACCAAGTTGGTCCCAATCAAGAAGAACTATTCAAGATACCCAAAAAAGTGATATTAGTTCAATTAATTCCAGGGGTATACACTATAATTGCCTTCTCAACCACCAGGTTAATCCAAGTTGAGTTGGTCTCTCGGACCTTGTTTACTTAGTTCAAGTCAAAACTCCAAGGAATGACACATCGCATTCGTACTATATCCAACGCACGGGCCCTCCTTTATTGTATAGAAGTCTTTGTTCAACAAAACTATAAACCATAGCTGCACCCCGTATTCAAGTTATCAAAACTAACCATGCCTCAAAAGCAACAAGTGAGAGATATATCAGGTAATAGCATTCTAAAACGCAGGAAGTTGCGGCGTTTGAAAGAATACGCAGGAAGTTGCGGCGTTTGAAAGAATTTCAGCAGTTCTGAATAGTTCCATATTTGGTGTGATACCTTTTCTTATACTATGAGTCCTGCTTCATGTACTTCCACACCAAGGAAGGAATTATTGTGCTGCCATCTCATAGTTGGTCGTTGGCCTTTCCGGGCGCCACTCCCAATCGTTTCTTTACTCGACACGCCAAGCATAAGGAGTGGATACTCTGTTTGCCAATTCTCTTAAACCGGGTGCTGCCTCCACACTTTTGGTTTTTGATCTTGAACGCGCAGTGGTTGCGAAATATTGTGTACCGTGAGTCTGACCAATTGGTAGCTCGGATGGACTAGAACGTGTCTGCTGGCGAGTCATCGTCATCCCTCCTGATGATTCTGCAAGCTGCCACGATTCATTCATTGACGAACTAACAAATGAAAGGAAGACCAGACGACCTAACAAGCCCACTTTTGCATAATGGGGGCACTATTATAGTGTAGCCTATAGGGTGCGGCTGCTTTTCTTTGTCCTAAAACCTAAGGTTTTATAGTTATTCGCTCCCTCCATCCGAAATAATGTTTGGCAAGGTGATTTCTGTTGCATATACGGGATACAAAAAAATAAAAAATAAACATAAGAAGTTGTTACCATTAAAGTGTGTAAAATGTATTATCTTTAAGAGTATTTTCATCTGAATCAACAATTTGGACGTGTGAAGTAGTGATTGGGGTTTTTCTTCTAATGATCATTGACATAGGCGTTTACGGCGAAGCAACGAACATAGAAGTGAAGAAAAAAGGCAAGCGAGAGTTATCGGTTTTTCAGATGTACAACAAGACTCACAGATGTCTTTATGTAATAGGAGTGTATCGTGGATGAAAGGATGCCAGTGGTTGTGATTGCCAACATGTTAAATTTATTGAGTGGAACAAGTAGTAAAAGCAAAGTCTAATTCCGCCTATGGACGAAACCCCCAAAGGCGGGATTTACATCCTCTTGTATGTGGGACACAACATACAGCGTTGCGTAAAGGACCTCTGGATAGGATCGATCTAAACCTAGTCAGAATGTCCAAGATATGCACGCGAAACTCATGTGCCATTGTGGTCCTCAAACACCCAATAGATAAAAATCACATAAAAAAAGAGAGATGTGCTAGAACTCCGTATATGAAACTAAAACTCTTTCTTTTATATTTGAAATACCACTAAACACAACCATTTCTAATTCTATCCCAACTCAAGATCAGTGATTGTTTGCCTGAGGTTTCTTGTTTGTATTAATGATCGAAGTGTCATGCTACAAATTTGGGATGTACTGTAAAGATGTTCATAAACGGTTTTCGTGTTTTGTACTCCTGCAATTTTTCTTTAGGACTATTGGTCCTGAATTAGCTAATCTTCCTATCAGCTCTTTCCAGGCTATGCCAACTTTTTTTCTGTTGATTCCAACAAAAACCATTAGTTTGGATTCGTGATAACGATGACAATAATATAAACAATCATGAATGATTGACTATCCAGAAAGAACTAACAACACATCTTGTTGTTTGCTTACCTTCTATTTTACTATATATTTTTTATGTACATTCTTTAAATAATTCCTAATCACTATTAGAAAAACTAAAATCTATTTTAATTTGTTAAATATATTTGCTTGTATTTGGATGAAATGCGGTCCATGAATACGACAGACAACTGGTTGTGTTACAGATTCCTTAGTAACAACGATACACAAATTTACCTAAATTTCATCTACTAACCACAACAACACATTTGAGTAGTATTTAATGTTTGAGGTAACTGCTAGCCAATACGAGTTAGGTGGACCATCATGTATCGATTTACTTTGATTGATTTGATAGCAAAGATAAGTCAAACCATTTTCTTGATTCCACAATTTTCAAAATCACATGCAGCTTACAATTACATAAATATCAACAACGGGTACATCCGTGTATGTTCCGTTTAGGGCTGTAAATATGAGTAGAGTATGGTGTGGGTATGGTCATTATCCATAACTGTAATATTCTAATTAAGATATGGGTATGGTTATATATCTGCTTTGTCAAAAATTATATCTGCAACATACCCATATTCATACATATGTATAACTGTCAGATATATGGATGGGTAATCGTGTATACGGTTATGTTTAACTTGCTATAATAATACACCAAAAACTTTAAGATACAACCAACTACCACACTTGAGTGGATAGGTTATGGAGAAATATCATTCAAGGCAGAGAGGAGAGAGGAGCAGGATGAGAGAGTGACTTTATGGCCTTCTTAATTTAATAAAATGTACTTGTGTGGCTATAAAGGTGCGTCAATAGATTTGTTCACTATAATACTACAAGGTACTTATGTTTATTAGATGTGAGCACTACAATATGGAGCACTACATTCTAATATCATATTTTTATGATACAAATATTTCCCATACTATATTACAAACATGTGTTTTAAGTATTTCACGTGATCAAGGTACATAATCAAGATCCAACTACAAAAACCTTACAAATACATAAGTTTGGATACTTGCAAATCAAGTTGTACCATTAATATATTTGCATGTATATGATTTCATACAACTTTATAGTCATGATGTAAGGACAAGTGATAATAGTCCAAAACCTATCCAAAATCCTATCGCGTAATCATACGAAGCCTTTAGGGTTGTTAGGTATCATTAGATATATCATTAGGTAAGATATTCCTATCATTTTTGCATTATTTTGAGCTCTGGGTCACTCTCGGTCGAAGATATTCTTGATCGAGATATCGTTGTTGCAAGATTTGACGGACCAACATAGCCACTGGAGAAAAATTCCAAATAGAGAAAAACTCGATCGAAAATATTATGGACCAAGATGATTTCCAGTCGACGTTATTATGGACCGAGAATGTTCTGGATGCAATTAAGAATATGGCCAAATTAGCCACTGTAATTCAATTTACTTAATCCTAATGACTAGTCACTACTACAGAAATGGCTTAGAAAGTCACTTTTCAAGGTGTCGGTTGTATACATAAATGGACACCTAAACTCTACAGTGTCGGTTTATAACATAAACCGACATTCAATCTGTGAAGGTCGACCAGACACGGGTACCACTTTTATTAAGTGTCGGTTAATTAATAAAAAACCGACACCTAAAATCAACCGCCAAAACCAAAATTCCAGCGAAAAAATTACCTCCAAAATTTGACATATGTCGTCGGTTCATAAATAAATAACCGACGACTAAAGGGTATTCGTGAGATAGGAATAGTTGTCGGTTGTTCTTTAGTTAAAAACCGACGACTATAATCTAGTATAGGTGCCGGTTTTTGGAATAGAACCGACACAGTTGGATTATTTGTCAGTTTTTTAGAATAACTGACGCTTATTGTCAACTTAATAGCTCACCAGTGCAAGCTTCTCTTCCCCTTTCCCTTTTTCATTCTCGATTTCAGTTAGGTCCGGCGATTTCTTGCTCGCCCCCGCCGGTCGTTGCTCCTCCGCCGCCGCTGTCGTGCTCCTGCTCCTGCCCTCGCCGCTGCTCCGTGCTCACCGGCGGCCGTGCTCCTGCTCCTGCTCCTGCCGTGTGTGCTCACCGGAGGCCGTCCGTGCTCCTGCTCCGTGCCCTCGCCGCTGCTCCGTGCCCTCGCCGCCACTGCTCCGTGTCCTCACCGACGCTTCTCCTCTCTTTGCCGCCGCATCCGCCGGTGGCTGCTGTGCTCCAGCCGCTGCTCTCCTCTACCCTCAAGGTATGCCCGCCTGCCCTGCCTTCTTCCTTCTTCCTCTGCTCCGGCGGCTGCTTGGGCGGTGCCATGGCACGCCCTAGCAGCTGCTGGGCATTTTTTTTAAGTTATTTACTTATTTGTGTTTAGGGTTTAGGTACTGATTTTTTGCTTCTACCGAGTTGAATCCTCTATTGTCTATACAATACATGTAATTTTCCTAGTATCGTGAAAGATTCTCAATCGTGTGTATCACATTGGATTCTTATCTCAACACAATGGACTGCAATATATGCATCTAATGCCTTAAATGGAAGACTCGAATGTTATAAAATCCCATCAAAGTAGGTAGAAACAACTTATATATATTCAGATCTTAATAATTCCATGAAGTGCACATTATCTTACTCAGGAAAAGTATGTGTATAATGTAGGATTGGTTCCATATAATGGTTCTATTTTAGTAAGCACCTAGAAACCCGTCCAAGATTTACTCATTAGGAGTAAATCTTGGATAGTCCCCGGTTTGGGACTGTTCTTGAATACCTAATCTCGCTTACGATATAAGTGTATAATGTGTATTGGGTTTTTGAGAAAATTTCGGTAGCATTTCCTCGTTTGTTCTCTAAGTACATATGTAGACTTCTTTTCAAGCTATCATGTCTACCACAATAAAGTTGGTTATGACAAGCAATAAAAGGTTAACTGATGTTATACAACTTTTTCTGAAAATATATAACATCGTTATATGTACTTACACTTTGTTAATACTAATATTATGCAGTCTATGTCCACCCATAACAGTCACTATGAACTGGGCCTCTATGTCAATGTTAACGTTCCCTATTGAAGAACAATTGGACATCATCCTAGATGATCGTTCCTTAAACCAATTGGTCATACCCAAACATTGGCATTTTCTAAAAGGAAGACACTACATGCCTGGTAAAGTGACCCTAACTTTTGGCAATTATTCACATGTTATCGAGGTTGAGTATGATTTGGAGGGAAATCTTGTATCAAAATCCGGTTGGCGTGATTGGATTGGAGAGATGCATGTGGTCCTTTGCAACATGCTTTTTCTCCGTCCAGTTGGCCATAATTCCATCAAAGTTTGGATAACCAACAGCAACTGCGAGACCCCCGATCATCTACTGCGGTATGAGCGCACGTCGTCGCATATCAGCTCGGACGAATCTGAATCTGAGGCCCCTGTCAGTTCAGATTCGTCTAAATACAGTGAGGAGATTCGTGACACAGCTTCATCATAAAAAAGACCACGGTAAGTCCAATTAACAAATATAATTGTCAAGCAATCAATACTCATAGCTGCTTTCTATTCTGAACTTCAGGAGAAGATCGCCACAATGATAAGTCCTCGCAGTTACTGATGTGGGACCATGTTGGTGTAGTATTTAGTTGTCTATCTATCTAGACTTGTCTGTATTAATAGTTTTTTTAATTATGTGCATGTTTAGGGGTACACCAACCCCTTTGTTTAGTTATTATTTAGGGGTACACCCCTGTGTGTGGATGTAAAAAGAGATTAATGAATGGAACTGAAAGTTGCTACATGAAACCCATCCAACACATTATTTGTTGGCCTAGAAACCCGTACAAGATTTACTCATTAGGAGTAAATCTTGGATAGTCCCCGGTTTGGGACTATTTTTGAACACCTAATCTCGCTTAGGATGTTAGTGTATAATGTGTATTGGGTTTTCAAGAAAATTTCGGCAGCATTTCCCCGTTTGTTCTCTAAGTACATATGTACTTGGAGAACAGCGGGGAAATGCTGCCAAAATTTTCTTGAAAACCCAATACACATTATACACTTACTAGTGAGATTAGGTGTTCAAGAATGGATAGGTGGTACACATTTATTATATATAATAATGACATCACATGTATTTGTTAACCCTAGACCCTAATCTTGTCCTAATATATACTTGTTTTCTCTTTGATCATAGAATGGATAGATCATGGATGTCCATTCGCAATCACTGCACCCCAGAGTTTATTTCTAGTCTTGACCAGTTCATTTGATTTGCCGAGGAACATAGGAAACAACCTGGAGATAGGTTCTACTATCCATGTAGGCATTGCGGTAACAACTTGAAAGTCAACACTGGTGACGAAATTAAAACTCATGTCATGTACAACGGGATTATACAAGGCTATACAGAATGGCACTGGCATGGAGATATTTCAAACCCAAAACCAGTGGATGTCGATAGCAGTGCTTGTGTGGAAGAAGAAATTGCCTACGATGACGTAGATGTGAATGAACCAGTTCCAGTAGACATCGTTGATGCGATGCTGGATAGTTGTGGGGTAGAGCACACCGATCCACCTCCCATTTTTAGAAACATTGTGCATGATGCTGAGATGCCGTTATACACAGGTTGTACTAAGTTTACGAAGCTTAACGCTGTGTTGAGATTGTATAAGTTGAAAGCTAACAATAGATGGAGCGACAAAAGCTTCACGTCATTGCTGCCTTTGTTGAAAGAAATGCTTCCTGAAGGAAACGAGCTGCCAATCTCAACATACCAGGTAAAGAAATTGTTGTGCCCAATGGGAATGGATGCCAAGAAGATACACACATGCCCTAATGATTGTGTATTATTTCAAAAGGACTATGCGGATTTGAAAGATTGTCCAAAATGTGGTGCGTCACGGTATAAATTGACGACTTAGGGGGAGTCCAAAACTGGTTTTTCTGCCAAGGTGATGTGGTATCTACCTATAATATCACGGTTTCAACGCTTGTTTGCCAATCTGATAGATGCGAAGAATTTGAGGTGGCATGCAGATGTTAAGAAAAATAATGATGGGATCCTACGACATGCGTCTGATTCCCCACAGTGGAAGAAGATTGATGTATTGTACCCTGAATTTGGTGAAGAAGTCAGGAATCTAAGACTTGGGCTTTGTACAGATGGGATGAATCCATACGGGACATTGAACAGCCAACATAGCACTTGGCCAGTCATGCTTGTTATATACAATCTTCCTCCCTGGCTGTGTATGAAAAATAAGTACGTAATGTTGTCGTTGTTGATATCGGGCCCTAAACAACCTGGAAATGACATGGATGTTTATCTTGAACCTCTGATTGATGACTTAAAGAAACTCTGGGGTGAAGGTGTGATGACCTATGATGCTTCACGAAGAGAGACATTTCGTTTGCATGCTATGTTGTTTTGCACTATTAATGACTTTCCAGCATATGGGAATTTGTTTGGATATAGTGTCAAAGGAGCTAAAGCGTGTCCTATATGTGAAGAGAATACTGATTCAACAAGACTAAAACATGGCGGTAAGAATATATATCTCGGTCATCGAAGGTTTCTTCTAAAATTCCATCTGTATCATAGGAAGCGCAAAGCATTCAATGGATTGAATGAGGAACGCAGTGCACCTAAACCTATACCAGGGGAGGTTGTTTATGAAAGAGTTGAAAAACACTAGAGGGGGTGAATAGAGTTTTTAAAACAATTTTAACAATTATTTAACTCAAACAACCACAATTGAGATTAGAAGAAGGAGACAGGTGTTTAGAGTGGTTCCAACTTTAGCAAATACTAAAGTTGTCAGTCCACTACCCGGTTGCTTACCCAACCGGGATTTTGAAAGTATTTATTTTATTACCTTCTCAAGGATTTATACAAAATACAATACTTTCCTTTACACCCCTTGAACATCCTTCACTTGAAGTAAGTGCACCAACTTGAGGTAGCCTTCTTGAAGTAACTCCAAGCTCCCCCTTAAAGTAGCCTTCCTCTCTAGAAGTAACCTCCCGCTGCACCAGCCTTCTGAAGTAGCTCAAGGTCGCCTTCTTCACCAAGAAGATCTCCACCCTCTCCAATCCGCAGCCTCCAACCTAGGAGTAGCAAGGAGAGTACAAACAGTAATAGAGAACAAGAAAGGAAAAAGGAAATTACAACTTATCCTTTGTAGCCCAAGGCTTGATTTGCCTAGATCAAGCGTATAGATCTCCTAACCAAGTGTATGGACTTGTGATTGCAGTGGGTAGGAGATACTAGCCTATAGGACATGAATTTTGAGCTAAGGAAGGAAGTGTACAATTGTCACAATGCTGAAATTGCTTACAAACAGATTGCTCAAAGTATGCTCAAGGATTTCTCAAGTGTAACAAGTGAGTTTGAGTGTCCTATGGCTTGTCCTATTTATAGGAATGGTCTAAGGATGCTTAAGGACGTTCTAGACAACTTCTAGGGGTTTCTAAGTGCTTAACTAGCCGTTAGGTACAAGTTTGTTGCTTTAGCAACGGCTAATTAATTTACTCTGCAGTTGCTGTCAGAGTTCATCTCGGTCGAGGAATGGTCGATCGAGATACCTACTCGGTCGAAGTTTTGTCGACCGACAGGCTCTCTGGATCAAGTGATTTGCAACGTCTATCTCCAACTGCCAACTACCTTGTCAGTTGTGTCTAACGACTACTTTAGATCTTTCTCGGTCGAGAAGATTGTCGACCGAGAGTGTCTCAGTCGAGGATTGGTCGACCGAGATTGATCATGTTTTAATGTTTCAATTTAGGCACTAATTATATGTATGAGTGTGCAGATGTGATCCTATTTGAAGGGGATGACTTATCTAAATGTGGTGTTTAGCTAGGGAAGATCTAACGCTTGATTTACATGCACTCTAAGTACTTGTACATTATATATTTGTACAAGCTTTTACAAGGCGATTACATTGCATGAAAATATAAATATGGAAGCATATGGATTTCCCTAGTACTTTGTCATCCGCCTTGTTCCTGCACACTCAAGTAGCTCGTTAGATCAATAAGAATGAAATGTTTGTCATAATCAAAACAAAGGGATTTATAGATGTCCATTTAGCCAACAATCTCCCCTTTTTTGAAGATGACAAACATTTCCAAAATATAAATAAAGGGAATATAAAACATATGAGTTTCATACCTTTAGATTACCTTTTGTAGCTTTTCCTCTTGTTTATAAAATGTGTGCTTATTATTCCCCATGAATTATGGAACATGAAATCCAATTCACTAGGGAAGATAGCAACTTTCAATGTAAAGCCAAGAGTTTATTTATGAAACTCATTGATTGAGTTTTTCATTATTACTAAGTTTTAGTTTTATATTTATTTCTCCCCCTTTGTCATTTCAAAAAGATATCCGTTAAGAATAAAAACTCCCCCTTAATTAGATGTCCCATCAAATCTAATGAAAAAGATGTCCATTAAAAGTTTTTGTTAAGAAGTACAGATATCAAAGAAAACATCTTCCAAAGGAGTGATAAGCAGTTGCTTCCTAATTTTGTTAAATTGATCTAGTGGAAGCGGTTTTGTAAAAATATCAGCCAATTGATCTTCCGTATCAACATGATGAAGGGAAACATGATTCTTGGAGATATGATCCCTTAAAAAGTGATGACGGATTTCAATATGTTTAGCTCGGCTGTGTAAAATAGGATTGTGTGCTAAGTTTATAGCGCTCATGTTGTCACAAAAAATAGGCGTAGATGAAAGAGTAAAACCGTAATCGTTTAACACTTGTTGCATATAAAGTACTTGAGCACAACAAGACCCGGCTGCCATATATTCGGCTTCAGTTGTAGATAGGGCAACCGTATTTTGTTTCTTGCTAAACCAAGATACTAAAGCTCTCCCTAACAAGAAACAGCCACCACTAGTACTCTTGCGATCAAGTCGACAACCAGCATAATCCGCATCAATATAAGCTTTAAAATCCAAGGATTTTCCTTTTGGATACCATAAACCAAAACAAGTAGTGCCGGCTAGGTAACAAAGAATTCGTTTAACTGCTAGAAAATGAGAGTGCATAGGTTGTGATTGTGTTATAACCCCAATTTTTGGGCTTAATTAATGAGAAATGAAATTTCTCATATTAAATCTAATTGAACAAATAATGATATGATGAATTCCATGATTGATGTGATGTGGTTTGGAATGGATTCCATGATTGATTATTTGTGTGTTGCTTAATGGGCCTTGTTTTAATTGAAGCCCAAATTGATGTGATTGAAGAATACATAAAGAATTCCATAAAATAAGGAAAAGGATATGATATATTTCCCTAAAAGATAAGAATTCGAGATTATGGATATCTTGGAGTTCAAGGAACTCAAAACCAAGAAATAATAATAAAAGGATTAAGGAAAAGAGGGGAAAAGTGATTAATATAATGATAACTTGCATTACAAGAAAAGGAATCGAATCCTTGAGTAAATCCCTCCAAACTTTGTAGGAAGAAAGAGAAACCTATGAAGAAGTTTCCCTCAAAATTTGGTAAAGAAAGGAGTAACTGTTTGAGAGATATTAATTATTCAAGTTTCCTTTGATTTGGGAATATAATTCAATTAATTTGGAATTTGTTTCTTTTCCTGGTTGAATGCGGACGATTGGGACCGTTGGATCTTAATCCAACTGACCCGGCTCATCGTCTAGATCCCGATGAGTCAGGGACTCACGCTGGATTGGGAGGAAACTTCCTCTTCTTTTTCCGCGAACTGATGGCAAGGAATTAATGGGATATCAATCCCGTTGAGTCCAGGAGATCTGCGCGATTGTTTTGACCCGATTTTTATGAGCTGTCCTCGTCGGGAAAGGAATCCCCAATCTCGGAACTCCTAGGTCCTAGCCTACATAAGGGGGACATCGTGAGAGCACCAGCAACACTACGAGCTATCCCTTTGGCTGCGGAGAGCGAAGACGAGCGGAATCACACTCCCAATTGAGGTTTCTAGCCTGCTAAACCCCTACCGCGACCTACAGATCGACGGCGACGTTCCGGCGAGTCGCTAGGGGTGAAGGTCGGGGGTGAATGCGGAATTGAGGGCGGCAGAAGATTCGAGGGGCACCGACGGAGCTTCATGGCTTCTCGGTTGTTCTGCAGGTGGCCGATAGCTCAAGGTCAACTGCCGAGTTGACCACGCGACCTCGCTCAAGCGCAGAGGTAGAAGACGAAGCTTTAACCCTTAGATCGCGAGACACGGTGGACTCCAGTTCGATCCAACGACCCCGTGCAAGTGAGGCTGAAGTTAGGGCGCGCTAGGCTGAGCCGTCAGATCTGAGAAGTGGACCACCGGTCCACTGATCGAGCGGCTACCAAATTTCCGGTAAAATCTCTCTCTGACCAAAATTACAGAAAAAGGATTTATCTTGCGAAATTAATAGAAATTGATAGAAAACTCATATGAGAAAACTTTATACATGAAAGTTGCATAGAAGAATGCAAGGAACACGATGAAAATAATTCCAGAACCTAATTCCACCTAGTTTTGAAAAAGTACTTTATTTAGATAATAAAGTTTATTAAAACTTGATAAGAAACCCTAGTTGGATGTTGAAAGGGTAATTTGGTAATTTAGCAATTCAAATCGTTAAGATTGACTCTGATAATGTTAATGGTAGTTTAATTTGCTATTTGATTGCAAAAATGCTTAACTTGGAATTATAATGTTTAAAAGAAGGATAATTTGCATGGAAACCCTAATTTGAGATAAAGAGAGATGAAAACCATATTTTTATGAAATAAGGAAATCAGTTGTTTAATAAAGGAAATTGAATGAGAAATTAGGAGTTTTATGAGAATTGACAAATTAAGAATGTTAATGATGAAAGAAGAAGTAAAACCCTAATTTCTAGAAGAAACCCTAATTATGGAATTGGAATCCTAATTTGAATAATGAAAGTGGATAAATATTAATAAAAGGAAATTGTCCTTTTATTTCAGGTTTTGCTTGTTGATTGGGTTTCTCTTTCTATCTTGAAAAGTGCAATTAAAAAGGTATGTGGTTACGCTTATGAATAATCGCTCTAGTTTCCCGGCGATTTCCGAAGGATTTATCGGTTGCTTGAAATAACTGTTGAATGTCTATTTATTTCATGCAACTGTAAAGTGAATATGACTATCACATAATGTATATGCCATCTAGCTCAATTCCTTGATCCTCTCTGTGTCGTAATGGCGGACCTGGTATATAGGATACCTAGAGGGTAGATCCACCAGGTCGAGAAAGACTTTGGCTGCCTAGAGGGTAAGTCCAAGAAGTCACCTTAGAGAGGTTTCCATATAAGTCCTTATAGGGACAACACAAAGTTGTGGATAAGTATGGATTGAGTTATTTGGCTTAAAATGTAATCTTGATTGTTAAAAAGATTAATTGCTTGATTACATTGTTAGCATAATTTCTTGATTATTGGATCCTCCACATACCGACTGACCGTTGTTTTGTTTGTCGGCGTTTTAGGTACATATTTCAAAGCACAAAACAGGAAAGTGACACATTGTGAATTCAAGAACTAAAGAACAAGGAGGAGTTAGTTAGAGTAGTTCTTTTGTGGTTAGAAGTCTAGTACTTCCAACTTTTCAAAGGTATGATAAAGAAAAATTTTATTACCATTTTCAGTATAGTCTGCTAGAATTTAATAATTGTTATTGGTTATATGTCGAACCTTTGATCCGGAATTTCATGGGTGCGGCTTCAACCTTGCGATCTCCCTTAATTGGGCGTTATCGGAAGATGGGGTCGTAACATTTGGTATCAGAGCCTGGGTTCCTCATTTAACCATTAATAATTATTAAATTTTACAAACTCCATAGAACCCAAGGGAGTTATTAGAGGAGTATTCGAAAGATGGAGGTGTCTAGAAAGGGATCACGACCGGGGGCTGGCAAGATTTTCCTCCGCACCGCTAGTCGGAATACGAGGACTCCCGGATCCGTGTGACCGCTTGGCCAAAGTCTTAGGGTATGAATCGAAATAAGATACCTTTAGGACTTCTCATCTTATTCATCCCTTCTCATCACAAAATTCTGATAAGGACATAAAGGATTAGGGTTTCCTTTCTTCTCCTCACCCTCTTGAGGTATGGGTAAGGTTAATAAGGTTTAAGGAATCCTCCACTAAATTAATGAAAGGCGTGTAAATAAGATGTCATGGACATAAGCTTAATAGATTAAGCGCAAAATAAATAATAGATACATGCTTAGGTCGTATGACATAAGATGTCATGTCCTCAGGAGAGACCTGAGGCTAGACCTTCTTGTCAGGAGGATAAGTCAGTCTTGGAGATAGAGATCTCCATTTCTAGTAGAGACCTGGCACATCCTATGAGGATGATGCTAACCCTAACCCTAAGTGATGGTTAGAGAGAGATGGCATGATGAGTTAGACCAGGTGTTTGGATGGATGTGCATGGGATGCCATATGAGCCATGAGAGGTTGGATGACCCAGTACCTTTGACCACCCAAATCCTAGAAAGAGGATGAGTCTGTTTATACCTTTGCACTTATGGTATAGATGAGAAGAAGAGTTCCATAAACCCTGAAGAGGTATAGTAATAGGTTTTGAGGCCTTGTACCTTGTTGTTTATCCTTGAGGAGGACTCAACCTCAAAGGGTTGTTCGAGTTGAAGGATGACAGGAAGTGCACGTTATGGCAAACTTGATTCATGGTTTAGAGATAGAGCATGCAGTTGGACACCTAAGAGTGAACCTAGGGTTCCTAGGCCTAAGAAGGGAAGTGTCATACCTAATGCTCAGGCTGAGAATTTAGTTGCTACAGTTTCGAGCATGGTGCTCCACATGCATAAAGGAAAGGGAAATACCCTTAAGTTTAAAGGTAGGTTTGATAAACCCCTCACAACTAGGTTGAGGATATGATCTTGATCCAGCTTTGAGGAAAGAGGACAAGTATGACCTAGCATGGTTCAGTAGGTGATCTGCTTATGCCTTAATAGCTTGCTAGGGTTAAGTAGGCTCATGTGGATGTAAACCCTAGACCTAAGAGATTTTTTGACCTTGTTGTCAAGGGATAGTTTTCCTCCCATCCTGGGAGAGGGACCCCTTTGGTGGGGTGTATATCAGTTTTGTTAGTTTAAAAGAGGTCTCATAGAATCTTGAGAAGTTAAGTGATGAGTACATGGTATGAGAATGAACCTGTAGACCCATAGATAGTCATGTCTAAGTGCATGTAGATGTGTTACCATGGAAGTAACCGGTATGGGGCTGGCCAAGGTAGGCAGGTTGCCATGATCCCTATGAAAGGATGAAGGACAGCCCATGAATGCAGAAGACTTGGGTAAGGTTCTAAGTGAACATGTACTATAATAGATAATCCTAAGTATATCCTAGGGTCAGATAGGGATAAGACCGATGAAAGTAGGAGTTGCCTAATTCCCCAGTTGCACATGACCATAGGGTCGGGAGGTAACAGCTATCATTGTCTGAGGGCCATGGGTTAGGAGATTGATCACCTTCATGAACTCATGGGACCCAAAGGGCAGATGAGTAGGGCACTCGCTTGATGCACGAGGGAAGAGGGATGACCCCAAAAGAGTCGGTACCCTATAAACCTAGAGGAGATGACCAAGGATATAAACCTCAGAAGGTTCAAGATTAGTTTGATATCATGATGTTCATGATGAAGAGACATATGTGGCACGTTGCAACTTAGATTTAAAGGTGTACTAGCAAGGTGGGATGTACCATCTCTACTCTTGGAACAGGAAGAACTCTGTATTTGGACTGCAGCCAAATGCTTATTTCCTCTTGTTATGGGAGTGAGAGATAGTACATTACGCATGGCATACACTAAGGATAAGAGATGATGTAGGATGGAACGTTGCCACGAGAAATGGGGATAGAGAAGATAACCTAACCTGGTAAAAAGAATGATACATGGAAGATAGTCACCTTATGAGGATGTGTTTATCCTGAGCTAAGTGGAACTTACAAGTTATACCAGGTTGAGTTTAATCACCACGATGATGAAATCAGAGAGTGTTCTTAATGAAGATAGATAGTGAGTTTAAGGGGAGATAATAGGTGAAATACATGGAAGTATGTGTCTTCAACGTTACCTAATAGCTAAGGATGTGAGGTGGTAATGGATGCGCTGGTTGAGATACATCTGACTTGTTTGGCTAACCCTAAGTTTGAAAAGGAGTGGTGTTTGGATAACACTCAAATGTGATAAGATGTGTTGAAAAGTTAAGGGTTGTTTGGTTATCCAGTCTACTCTTTGATGCAATAAAAGGGTGGTGGTGGAACCTCAGATGCACTTCTTTGGTGAAGAAACCCCGACATGAGTGGTTTAGGGTTTCAGAGGAATCGATCTTGAAGAATCATGACATACAGGAAATCATGATACACCATGGAAATGGAAATAGCACTTTGGATGCTTAAGATGAGGTTGCATGTGGTTTATGGCCATGCAAGCCAGGAGGTAAAGGACGAACCCCAGTAACCCAGTGTATCGATATAGAGGACAAAAGAGCCCTTGAGAGGGAATGGGAGATCAATACTATGGATGTGGTGATGGGTCTCCCTTGGACCAAGGAAAGGTTGAAATGCAATATGGGTTATGGTAGGTCGCCTTACCTAGAGGACATGAGAAAGAAAGAGTTTTGTTGAACTACCCATGAGAAAGATGGTTCAAATACACCATGAAGCGAGTTCAAAGGTTCTTGAGTTTGACCTAAAAGGTTCACTTCCATAAAGTGGAAGTAGGTACATTAAGAACTCTATGTAGTATAGTTTATCACCCCTAACCATGGTTAGTATGATCCAGACTAAAGGGTCTGATGAGGGCATGTGTGCTCGTTCAGGGTGATATCTAAAAGACAGTTCTTGTCCTATGAAAGATGTGACAATGACCACCATATCCAATATTGGGATTCTAAGAAGCTCTATAAGGGAGGTTGAGTCGGTCACCACTTCAGTAAGGTGATGTTGGTGAAAGGACCACATGATGATTAGAAAAGGACCACAGTGCATGAAGACGAAAGTCACTTTGATCATGCAATGGCTGAAAGGAGCCTAGAGACGACGAGAGTCGTGAGCAGATGTAAAGTAGACTAACATGCAGTGTACTGTGGGAGAATATAATGTGAGAATCCGACCCCTCTGAGTTATAGCTGAGAAAGCTGAGTCCCCGATACATGGGTCCATTAGAGATGGATGGGTGGAGATGGTTAGGTTTTGACCCTACCCCTCAGGATAGAGTAATGTGTGATGTTTTCCAGGTGTCCAATTTAGAGCACTATGTGAGGTAACCGACCAGGTGCTGAGCAATGAACCTAGTGAGCCCTAAGGGAGGCTGAAATGACCTGAGTCACCTGTGTAGTTTATAGACGCCAGGATGAAAGAACTCAGAGAAAAGAATAAGTGATGATAAAGGTTCTTTGGAAGCGCCATGAGTACGGTAAAGCCACATAGGGGCCAATGATGGACATGGGAAAAGTCTTATCCTGAATTGTTGATTGTTTGCTTGTTTGAATTTTGAGGACAAAATTTCTATAAGAGGGGAAGGATGTTATAACCCCAATTTTTGGGCTTAATTAATGAGAAATGAAATTTCTCATATTAAAGCTAATTGAACAAATAATGATATGATGAATTCCATGATTGATGTGATGTGGTTTGGAATGGATTCCATGATTGATTATTTGTGTGTTGCTTAATGGGCCTTGTTTTAATTGAAGCCCAAATTGATGTGATTGAAGAATACATAAAGAATTCCATAAAATAAGGAAAAGGATATGATATATTTCCCTAAAAGATAAGAATTCGAGATTATGGATATCTTGGAGTTCAAGGAACTCAAAACCAAGAAATAATAATAAAAGGATTAAGGAAAAGAGGGGAAAAGTGATTAATATAATGATAACTTGCATTACAAGAAAAGGAATCGAATCCTTGAGTAAATCCCTCCAAATTTTGTAGGAAGAAAGAGAAACCTATGAAAAAGTTTCCCTCAAAATTTGATAAAGAAAGGAGTAACCGTTTGAGAGATATTAATTATTCAAGTTTCCTTTGATTTGGGAATATAATTCAATTAATTTGTAATTTGTTTCTTTTCCTGGTTGAACGCGGACGATTGGGACCGTTGGATCTTAATCCAACTGACCCGGCTCATCGTCTAGATCCCGATGAGTCAGGGACTCACGCTGGATTGGGAGGAAACTTCCTCTTCTTTTTCCACGAACTGATGGCAAGGAATTAATGGGATATCAATCCCATTGAGTCCAGGAGATCTGCGCGATTGTTTTGACCCGATTTTTATGAGCTGTCCTCGTCGGGAAAGGAATCCCCAATCTCGGAACTCCTAGGTCCTAGCCTATATAAGGGGGACATCGTGAGAGCACCAACAACGCTACGAGCTATCCCTTTGGCTGCGGAGAGCGAAGACGAGCGGAATCACACTCCCAATTGAGGTTTCTAGCCTGCTAAACCCCTACCGCGACCTGCAGATCGACGGCGACGTTCCGGCGAGTCGCTAGGGGTGAAGGTCTGGGGTGAATGCGGAATTGAGGGCGACAGAAGATTCGAGGGGCACCGGCGGAGCTTCATGGCTTCTCGGTTGTTCTGCAGGTGGCTGAGAGCTCAAGGTCAACTGTCGAGTTGACCACGCGACCTCGCTCAAGCGCAGAGGTAGAAGACGAAGCTTTAACCATTAGATCGCGAGACACGGTGGACTCCAGTTCGATCCAACGACCCCGTGCAAGTGAGGCTGAAGTTAGGGCGTGCTAGGCTGAGCCGTCAGATCTGAGAAGTGGACCACCGGTCCACTGATCGAGCGGCTACCAAATTTCCGGTAAAATCTCTCTCTGACCAAAATTACAGAAAAAGGTTTTATCTTGCGAAATTAATAGAAATTGATAGAAAACTCATATGAGAAAACTTTATACATGAAAGTTGCATAGAAGAATGCAAGGAACACGATAAAAATAATTCCAGAACCTAATTCCACCTAGTTTTGCAAAAGTACTTTATTTGGATAATAAAGTTTATTAAAACTTGATAAGAAACCCTAGTTGGATGTTGAAAGGGTAATTTGGTAATTTAGCAATTCAAATCGTTAAGATTGACTCTGATAATGTTAATGGTAGTTTAATTTGCTATTTGATTGCAAAAATGCTTAACTTGGAATTATAATGTTTAAAAGAAGGATAATTTGCATGGAAACCCTAATTTGAGATAAAGAGAGATGAAAACCATATTTTTATGAAATAAGGAAATCATTTGTTTAATAAAAGAAATTGAATGAGAAATTAGGAGTTTTATGAGAATTGACAAATTAAGAATGTTAATGATGAAAGAAGAAGTAAAACCCTAATTTCTAGAAGAAACCCTAATTATGGAATTGGAATCCTAATTTGAATAATGAAAGTGGATAAATATTAATAAAAGGAAATTGTCCTTTTATTTCAGGTTTTGCTTGTTGATTGGGTTTCTCTTTCTATCTTGAAAAGTGCAATTAAAAAGGTATGTGGTTACACTTATGAATAATCGCTCTAGTTTCCCGGCGATTTCCGAAGGATTTATCGGTTGCTTGAAATAACTGTTGAATGTCTATTTATTTCATGCAACTGTAAAGTGAATATGACTATCACATAATGTATATGCCATCTAGCTCAATTCCTTGATCCTCTCTGTGTCGTAATGGCGGACCTGGTATATAGGCTACCTAGAGGGTAGATCCACCAGGTCGAGAAAGACTTTGGCTGCCTAGAGGGTAAGTCCAAGAAGTCACCTTAGAGAGGTTTCCATATAAGTCCTTATAGGGACAACACAGAGTTGTGGATAAGTATGGATTGAGTAGTTTGGCTTAAAATGTAATCTTGATTGTTAAAAAGATTAATTGCTTGATTACATTGTTAGCATAATTTCTTGATTATTGGATCCTCCACATACCGACTGACCGTTGTTTTGTTTGTCGGCGTTTTAGGTACATATTTCAAAGCACAAAACAGGAAAGTGACACATTGTGAATTCAAGAACTAAAGAACAAGGAGGAGTTAGTTAGAGTAGTTCTTTTGTGGTTAGAAGTCTAGTACTTCCAACTTTTCAAAGGTATGATAAAGAAAAATTTTATTACCATTTTCAGTATAGTCTGCTAGAATTTAATAATTGTTATTGGTTATATGTCGAACCTTTGATCCGGAATTTCATGGGTGCGGCTTCAACCTTGCGATCTCCCTTAATTGGGGGTTATCGGAAGATGGGGTCGTAACAGATTGAAATCAAGCACAAAGACCAACGGAAAACATAATGTCCGGTCTAGAAGTAGTTAAGTAAAGCAAACTACCAATCATGGCTCTATATAAGGAATCATCAATAGGTTCCCCATTTTCATCCTTATCAATTTTAATAGAAGTAGCCATAGGAGTAGTAGCATGTTTGCACTAATCCATCCCAAAACATTTTAAGAGTTCTTTAGTATATTTTTCTTGGCTTATGAATATTCTGGCAGGTGTTTGTTAAATTTGAAAACCAAGAAAGAAAGTTAGTTCACCCATGAGGCTCATTTCAAATTCTTTTTGCATAATGTCACTGAATTGTGTGCACAATGAATCATTAGAAGCTCCAAAAATAATGTCATCAACATATATTTGCACAACTAGGAAATCAGATGTATATGTTTTGAAAAATAAAGTAGAATCTGAATTTCCAATAGAAAAACTATTATCAAAAAGATATGTCTTGAGCCTTTCATACCAATTCCTAGGTGCTTGTTTTAAACCATAAAGTGCTTTCTTAAGTTTATAAACATAGTCACCTTTTTCCTGTATTTCAAAACCAGGTGGTTGGGCAACATATACTTCTTCTTGAATGATGCCATTTAGAAATGCACTTTTTACATCCATTTGGTAGAGTTTGATGTTTTTATGTGCAGCAATAGCTAGTAACATTCTAATAGCTTCAAGTCTAGCTACCGGTGCATACATTTCATCAAAATTTATTCCTTCTTGTTGATTATATCCTTGTGCTACTAACCGAGCTTTATTCCTTATTACTTCTCCTGCCTCATTTAGCTTATTCCTAAAAACCCATTTAGTTCCTATGATGGTTTTATCTTGTGGTTTAGGAACTAAATCCCATACATCATTTTTAGTGAATTGATTCAATTCTTCTTGCATGGCTATTATCCATTAATCATCTTTAAGAGCTTCAGATATCTTCTTAGGTTCAATGATAGAAACAAAAGCCATGTTTGCAACATCTTTGAAGGAAGACCGAGTTTTGACTTTATCATTAGGATCTCCAATAATTAGTTCTTGAGGATGATCCTTAATAATCCTAGGTGTAGGTTGTGGTTCAGCTTGGTGATTATTTGTAGTAACTTTCTCACTATCATTTGGTATGTTTAAATTTTCGAATTGATTAGTGAGATCTATGATTTCTAGATTTTCAGATTTGGACTCTTCATGAAAAGAAACATGAATAGATTCCTCAACTTTTCTAGAGATAGTGTTATATACTCTAAAAGCTTTGCCAGAAGTGGAATATCCCAAAAAGAATGCTTTGTGTGATTTAGAGTCAAACTTCTCTCTACCATCTTTGGTATTTAAAATATAGCATGTGGAGCCAAAGGTATGAAAATAGACAACTCTAGGTTTCTTAGAATGTATTATTTCATATGGAGTTTTCTTCAAGTGAGAGTGAACAGTTACTCTATTTAACACATAGCATGCAGTGTTTACAGCTTCAGCCCAAAAGGTTTTGGGTGTGTTGTGTTCGAGCATCATAGTTCTAGCCATTTCTTGTAGTGATCGATTTTTCCTTTCTACTATACCATTTTGTTGTGGGGTGCGTGGAGTAGAAAAATTATGACTGTACCCTTGAGATGTACAAAATTCCTCAAATGTATGATTTTCAAATTCTCCACCATGATCACTTCTAATGGTACATATTTTGCTTTATAATAGATTTTCAATCTTGGAACAAAATTGTATAAAAACATGAATAGTATCATCTTTAGTTGCAATAAAGTGTACCCATGTGTATCAACAATAACAAAATAGTATCTTTTACCACCAATAGACTGTGTCCTCATGGGTCCAAATAAATCCATATGAATTAATTCTAAGGATCTACTGGTGCTAAGTACATGTTTTGGTTTAAAAGAGGTTTTGGTTTGCTTTCCCATTGTGCATGGTTCACAGTTTTCAACTTGATCAAAAGATAAAGTAGGCAAATCACGAACAAGATCATATTTCACTAACTTTTTAATAACATGTGAACTAGCATGTCCTAGCTTTTTATTCCATAGTTGTAAGGTATTTTCATTTGCAAGTAAGCATTTTCCCACTACTGATTTCATAGAGTTAGGTTTAAGGATATAAAGATTTCCAACTCTATTTCCTTCATAAACAACATTTGTAGTGTTTTCTATCAATAACTTGCAGAAGGTTTTGTTAAATAACACATCATAACCACTATCACATAATTGACTAACACTTATCAAATTATGGTGCAAACCATCAACGAGTAGAACATTCCTTATTTCGAGGTTTGTACCAACATTACCTATTCCAATGATTTTGCCCTTACCATTGTCTCCAAAGGTGACCGTTCCACTTTTCTTTTCTTCAAAGGTTTGAAATGCATCCTTGTTCCCGGTCATATGTTTGGAGCATCCATTGTCAACCACCCATTCCTGCATTTAAAATGTAGATTTTGGTACCCATGTGATGGTCCGATATGGTTAGAATCATTTAAGTACAGACTTGTATAAAAATTCTGAATCAGAAATCTAGTCGGTCGACAATTGTTCGACCGACATCTGTCTCGGTCGACTAATTGTCGATCGAGAATATTACTGTATTGCAAACAAAGAAACACAGAATTTTAGCTCGGTTGACCAATTTTCGACCGAAATAATTGTTGTAGATTTTGATTTGTTACAGACATCCGGTCGGTCGACAATACTTCGACTGATTAAGGGTTCGGTCGACAATACTTCGACCGACTAAGTTCCTATTTCAGTACAATAGTGCAGGAAATTAACAATATGCATGAAATCTTTTGTTTAGTTGAGATAAGACAATATAAATAGCAAAATGGATCGTTTGGCCATATCTCAACTAAATTCCATTTAACTCTACTAAGTTTGGGGTTTTGGGACCCAAACTAAGTCGGAATCCTTAGTCTTATAAGGGCATGAAAAGGAATAGTGTCCAAGACGTAAACAAAAATGGCAAGTAATAGAATCAACTTCATTTCTCTTTCTAGCCATTGTGTTCTTGGGTACAAACATAGTTTGAGTTCTTTTGGGTTGATTTTTCTTTGGAGCATATCCCAAACCTTTTCTTCTGTTGAAAACAGTACCAACACTTAGAATGTTATCAAGTATATCTTTTCTTCTTAACTCATAAAGTTCTCTTTGCAGCTGAGAAATGTCATTCATCTTCTTGTGTAGATCTTTTCTTGCTTGATCTAAATCAGATAACAATGAATCTCTTTCTATTACAACATTATCATAGTCTAGATGGTTACACAAAATAGGTTGAGTCTGAAAATCTTTTAGTTTAGCTAACAATTCAGTCTTTTCTTTAGAAAGAAGATCAACATTTGTTTCTAAAGTGAGTAGCTTTCTAGTGCAATCATCTAAAGATGTTTTTAAAGACAAATTCTCAAGATCAATGTTGTTCTTTTCAGAAGAAAGATTATCTAATTTAGCAATTAGCTCATCATTTGATTTGATAACCTTCTTTAGTTTCTTCTTGACATCAACATACTTATCATGAATTTCTTGTAGACTAGTAACTAACTCTTCTTTAGGAAGATCAAGTAGGCTTACCTCTTGAGAGTCTTCATTATCTTCTCTTGCCATTAGACATTCCACCTTTTCTTCTCCGCTTTCACTGTCACTTGACTCGTCCCATGCAGCTTTATAGGCTTTTTCTCCCTTCTTCTTGTGTGAGCTTTTCTTTCCTTTCTTTGCTTTAGGACATTCATTTTTGAAATACCCTTTCTTCCCACATTCAAAGCACCTAGGAGGAGTAGAAGAAGAACTGGAAATTTTGTTAGATTTAAATCTTTTGTATTTCTTACCGTTGACGATCAAGGCTTCTTCTCCTTCTTCTTCACTTGACTCCTCACTTTCTTGTGTGACGACCTTTGAAGCTTTTAGAGCCACATCCTTCTTCTTTCCTTGCTGAAGTTCACGTGCTCTTCTTTCTTCCTCTTCTAGGGTTGCTTCATGAGCTTCTAGGTTGCCAATAAGTTGCTCCATTTTCAGTCGAGTGAGGTCGTTTGCTTCTTCAATGGTTGTCACCTTTGGCTTATATTTTGGAGGAAGTGATCGAAGGATTTTTGATACCTGATCTTCTTCAAGGACAGGTTTTCCTAGGGCACTTAAACCATTAACAATAGTAGAGAATTTTGCAAACATTTCACTAATAGATTCATCAGGATCCATACGAAAGTGTTCAAACTTTTGTTTAAACATGCTAATTTTGAAATTTTTGACTTGGATTGTACCTTCATAGGTTATGGACAGTCTATGCCAAATATCATAGACTGTGTCACAATTAGATATTCTATTAAATTCTCCTACCGAAATAGAACAATATAAAATGCTTACAACTTTTGCATTCATTTGAGCCAGTTTTACCGTATTTGCATCCCATTCTGCAAATTGAGTTTGAGGGAGCTCATATGGGGTTGACACCATTCTCCATAAGTCCCAATTGATGCCTTAGAAGTAGAACTGCATCCTTCTCTTCCAATATTGGTAGTTTGTTCCATCGAACGTTGGAGGCCTAACAACAAGTGTCCCTTCAAGGTTAAGGTTGTTGAGCACTCCGTCACCCATTTCTTCAAGACCTTGTTAGGGTTCCTTGAAGCCTTCTCTGATACCAATTGAAAAATACTAGAGGGGGGGTGAATAGAGTTTTTAAAACAATTTTAACAATTATTTAACTCAAACAACCACAATTGAGATTAGAAGAAGGAGACAGGTGTTTAGAGTGGTTCCAACTTTAGCAAATACTAAAGTTGTCAGTCCACTACCCGGTTGCTTACCCAACCGGGATTTTGAAAGTATTTATTTTATTACCTTCTCAAGGATTTATACAAAATACAATACTTTCCTTTACACCCCTTGAACAGCCTTCACTTGAAGTAGGTGCAACAACTTGAGGTAGCCTTCTTGAAGTAACTCCAAGCTCCCCCTTGAAGTAGCCTTCCTCTCTAGAAGTAACCTCCCGTTGCACTAGCCTTCTGAAGTAGCTCAAGGTCACCTTCTTCACCAAGAAGATCTCCACCCTCTCCAATCCGCAGCCTCCAACCTAGGAGTAGTAAGGAGAGTACAAACAGTAATAGAGAACAAGAAAGGAAAAAGGAAATTACAACTTATCCTTTGTAGCCCAAGGCTTGATTTGCCTAGATCAAGCGTATAGATCTCCTAACCAAGTGTATGGACTTGTGATTGCAGTGGGTAGGAGATACTAGCCTATAGGACATGAATTTTGAGCTAAGGAAGGAAGTGTACAATTGTCACAATGCTCAAATTGCTTACAAACAGATTGCTCAAAGTATGCTCAAGGATTTCTCAAGTGTAACAAGTGAGTTTGAGTGTCCTATGGCTTGTCCTATTTATAGGAATGGTCTAAGGATGCTTAAGGACGTTCTAGACAACTTCTAGGGGTTTCTAAGTGCTTAACTGGCCGTTAGGTACAAGTTTGTTGCTTTAGCAACGACTAATTAATTTACTCTGCAGTTGCTGTCAGAGTTCATCTCGGTCGAGGAATGGTCGACCGAGATACCTACTCGTTCGAAGTTTTGTCGACCGACAGGCTCTCTGGATCAAGTGATTTGCAACGTCTATCTCCAACTGTCAACTACCTTGTCAGTTGTGTCTAACGGCTACTTTGGATCTTTCTCGATCGAGAAGATTGTCGACCGAGAGTGTCTCGGTCGAGGAGTTGGTCGACCGATATTGATCCTGTTTTAATGTTTCAATTTAGGCACTAATTATATGTATGAGTGTGCAGATGTGATCCTATTTGAAGGGGATGACTTATCTAAATGTGGTGTTTATCTAGGGAAGATCTAACGCTTGATTTACATGCAATCTAAGTACTTGTACATTATATATTTGTACAAGCTTTTACAAGGCGATTACATTGCATGAAAATATAAATATGGAAGCATATGGATTTCCCTAGTACTTTGTCATCCGCCTTGTTCCTGCACACTCAAGTAGCTCGTTAGATCAATAAGAATGAAATGTTTGTCATAATCAAAACAAAGGGATTTATAGATGTCCATTTATCCAACAAGAGTAAAAGACTTTGTCAATGAATTTGGTAAGAGATCACAATGTACTACGCGGAGTGACAATTCTTCATTCAAGAAGAAGTCAATATTTTGGGATCTTCCTTATTGGAGTTCTTTGACAGTCAGACATTGTATCGATGTAATGCACGTTGAGAAAAATGTCTGTGATAACATCATTGGTACTATGTTAAATATACTAGGTAAGACTAAAGATGGGATAAAATCCAGACTGGACCTACGTGAAATGGGAATAAGGTCAGAATTAACAGAATTACGTGAAATGGGTAATAAAAGAACATACTTACTTCCCGCTTGTTACACGTTGTCTAGAAAGGAGAAGAAAGCTTTTTGTGAATGCTTGGTAAATGTTAAGGTGCCACATGGTTACTCATCCAACATCCGTAGATTGGTATCAATGAAAGATTTGAAGTTGATAGGTCTTAAATCTCATGATTGTCACACTCTAATGCAACAAATATTGCCCGTGGCAATTCGATCTATATTGCCGAAGCATGTAAGGTTTGCAATCACCAGACTTTGTTTCTTTTTCAACAGTCTCTGCAGCAAAGTTATTGACCCTGAGACTCTCGATAATTTACAAAGAGAAGTGGTTGTTACCCTATGTCAGCTTGAGATGTATTTCCCTCCTTCGTTCTTTGATATCATGGTACATCTTGTTGTCCACTTGACTAGGGAAGTGAAAATCTTCGGACCGGTTTTCTTGCATTGGATGTATCCCTTTGAACGATACATGAGCGTTTTTAAAGGTGATGTTTGAAACCGTTATCGGCCTGAAGGGAGTATTATTGAAGGTTATGTGGCGAGAGAGGTTATGGATTTCTGCAATGACTTTCTCAATGGTAATGAAACTCCTGATAATGACAAGAATATTGACGAGCTATTTGGCAAAGGAATTTTGGGATCACGTGTGAAAGTAATCAGCCGTGAGCAGTTGGAACAAGGTCATTTGTATATTTTACACAACATGGATGAAGTGAACGTTTATATCGAGGAACATACCAATTTCATCAAAAGACAATATCCTCGAGCCAATACAATGTGGCTTGCTAGAGAGCATAACAAGACTTTTATTAAGTGGTTTGAAGATAAAGTCTTACATCAACTATCTCAAACACCAGATGATATTACTGAAACTATCAAATGCCTCACCTTTAAACCAAAGTTGACTGTTATGTCTTATGAAGGGTATGGCATTAATGGATTCACATATTACACAAAGCGCCAAGATGATAAGAGTGTCGTCCAAAATAGTGGGGTCACCCTTCAAGCATCGACTATGTTTTTTGTAAGTGCAAAGGATAAGAGTCCACGTAAAGCTAAAATGTCATATTACGGTGTCATTGAAGAGATATGGGAATTTGACTACATAGATTTCAAAATTCCGCTCTTCAAATATAATTGGGTTGATAACACCAAAGGAGTTATAGTGGATGAATTGGGTTTCACTTTAGTGAACTTTGAAAAGATTGGAGAGAAGGCTGAACCATTCATATTGGCATCACAGGAGAAACAAGTATTTTATATCGATGATCCTGCAAATGATAAATGGTCGGTTGTTCTTCATGCTAAAAGACAGTTCATTGAAGATCCTATAGATGAAGAAGAGTACTATGATAAATATGATGACTCCAGTCCATTCTCAGTTGGGTTGCCAACTCCACAAAATATTGAAGCTAATGATGACTTATATGTGCGTGGAGATCACAATGAAGGATTGTTAATTGATAAAAGATCACAATTTTAGAGGCATGCATGTTTATATTTTTTTATTGAAGCTAAATGTTTACTTTTTTAATATCAATATCATTTTCTAATTTGATGTTTCATTATCTTCTAGTTAATACAAATGCTAAACATTGTGGGAGGGTGCTAAAGAACTATAGGACCAATCTCACCCGAGATTACATACGTGATGTTGAGAATAGGTTCTTGATTGATTCCAATTCTAGACATTGATCAGTATTTCACTAACTCTACACTAATAATTTTTGTTTGTATTCTCTTTGAAAAATAAATATAGGAAGAAGGAAGCCACACAGCAATGAAACTACTTGGACCCCAAAGACTGGGAGGAGTTTGTTACCCAAAGAAAAATAGATTAATTCAAGGTATTAAGCGCCACTCCCAATTTAATTAATATACGTTTTTATGTATTCACCTATTCAAGATTAACCTTTATTGTTACTAACCAAATCAATGTGCTAACTAACTAGGCTATCAGCGATGCTCAACGACAACTACATGTTACGACCACACAATGGGTCTAAGAGGATATGCAAGCGTTCACCAAAGGTTATATAGATATATAGGCAGTAAGCCATGAAACAGCAAAAGAAGCCCCAATGAAGAGAAGTAGGATACAGATACAATACATAAAGTGCAGCACACACAAGTGCTTCAGATTCATATAGCCACATGACAAACTAACACATATATAGTGCATAACAACAGTAGCTCGAAATTTACATACAAAACTAGCTTAGTACATACATAATGGGACTAAGGTGACAATCCCACCTGCTAAAACAGGTTACCGAAAACTACATGTTACGACTGGGAGGTCGTGATTCAGCAACCGTATGCATTAGCAGGTGGATCTGTTTGTCCTCCTGTTAATGAATACGGTTGCTGAATCACGACCTCCCAGTCGTAACATGTAGTTGTCGGTAACCTGTTTTAGTAGGTGGGATCGTCACCTTAGTCCCACTATATATGTACTAAGCTGGTGTTGTATGTAAATTCGACGTTGTTGTTGTTATGTACTATATATGTGTTAGTCTTTCATGTTGTATGGACATCGATTGTATTGCTCAGGTATTATATAGTCTCATTAGATAATATGAAATATATCAATCTTATTTATAGCTCATTAATTATATATATACATCATTCTCTTTACAGGTGTTTAAAGCTGACCCCACTATAGGAACGGACTTACCAGATGTACATGCTCCCTATACGATGGGAGAATTAAATGAAGTAAGAGAAGAATGGGCAACAACCATACAAATAGTGGGGGTTTTAAAATATAATTGGGATGTTGATAGCGAATAATGACTAAAGAATGATATTTTGTAAATGAAATTCTAAATTATAATATATGTTTGAATGTTTCTACATGTCTAGATGTTTCTACATGTGTCTGAGTGAAAATGAATGAAAGTGTTGGTTGCTATATGAATGTTTCTACATGTGTGAATGTGAATGAATGGAACTACAGATTGCTAGCTACATGAATGTTTCTAAATGTGTGAAAATAAAATGGAACTGCAGGTTGTATTGCTAAATGCATGTGTGAATATTTTTGTTGTTAAATTTGCAGGTTTTTGGCATGTTGTTGGTTGATATCAATGGATGTCGTAAAACCTGCAGTTAACTGCAGGTTTCTCATCCTGCGACCAGCCACAGCAGGTCTGCAGACTGACAGAAAAAAAAACAAAACAATAGGTGTCGGTTATTTGTATAACACTGACACACAAAGTTATAGTGTCAGTTTTATATAAATAACTGACGCCTGTTCCCTGTGGCGCGAAGGTATATGGCGTCGGTTTATTATCTAATAACCGACGCTGATAGTGGCCAAGATGGTGCCCTTTCTGTGGCGCAAAGGTATATGGCGTCGGTTTATTATCTAATAACCGACGCTGATAGTGGGCAAGATGGCGCCCTTTCTGTGGCACAAAGGTATATGGTGTCGGTTTCTTATCTAATAACCGACGCCTATACCTTCGTGCCACAGCAAACAGGCGCTATTTCGGTGGCGCGGGAAGAGTTTGGGTGTCGGTTTTGGAACCGACGCGTAATGGGTGAGCTTTTAGTGTCGCCCACATAGGTGTCTCTTAGAAACCGACACTAAAGGCCTTAAATAACCGACACTAAAGGTAGGTTCTGTAGTAGTGAGTTTTCATCCTAGAACACTCTAGACACTATACATAGTTGCCCTAATCATGTTTAAACATTTCTTATAAATAGGAATGGTCCTAGGAAATTGAATCATAAAGTTTACAGACAACAATTGAGATCACATACTCAAACTTCCATACTACTACTTGTTATCATTCTCAAGAGTTTAAGCTTATACATTGAGTTGCCATCATTCTAGCCTAAGCCAAATAGTAGAATGCTTCTCAACTAAATACCAACCTTGCCTAAACCTTTTGTGGAGTGGATCATTATCACTTATCCATAAGAGCTTGTTTGTATATCTTGTGAAAGAGTATTGTAATCTCCTTCTTCAATTTTGATTTTTGTTACTTGTGATTTCGGTTGGTCTACTTCCGTAAGTAGTGGTTCTCTTCCTCGACCCTCAGTGCATCCATAAAAGAAGAGGTGTGGTGGTTCTCTTCCTTGGCCCTTGATTTATTCGTAAAAGAAGAGGTGTGGCAGTTCTCTTCCTTGGCCGTCAGGTTCGGAGTGTGTCTTTTTTTCGGTCCTTTACTGATGACGAACGAGTCCCTCCTCTACCCTCTAGCGGTTCTTTCCTTTTGGCTCAGCGGAGCGAGTCAAAGAGACATAGGGGGAAATGAAAGGGATGCCTACGTAGAAAACTGAGGTCCCACACTTCATAAAAGAAGAGGATTGGTGGTGCTATTCCGTGGTCGGTAAAGAAGAGGGGTTCATTTACAGCAATCATCTTGTAATTCGTCCTCACCGATAAATTAATAAAAGTATTTGTTACAAATCCTAGTTGATAACAACTAGGTAGTGGACTGACATAATAGATAGAACCACTCTAAATTTCATCTCTCTCTCTTAGTTGCCTCTTTTATTTTCATTGCACTTTAAATTTGTTTAAATATTTTATAAAATATATTCATTTACCTCTAGATCTTTCATTTGGTACCAGAGAAGGTCTTCAAGGAGCCCTTATAGGTATCCCGCACCCACATGGAACGGCTCTGGCGATCGCAGCGGTGATCTCGGGTTCCCTCAGTACGCGGCCCTCGAGCCTGGGGGAGGGGGTCTGGCGTTAGTCTCAAGCCAGCACCATCTCCCCATGGGCATCTTCATCGATTTGCCTCTCTGTTATGGGTCTGTTTGAAGGTGCTTCCTCGAGCTTCTCCTCTCGTCCTCCCTTGGAGGCTGGTGTGCGTTCTGGTCGTGGTCGGGCCTTTTGCGACGGTGCATGGCTGGAGGGGGGATGTATCACTCTCCTCTTTGGCGTCTTTCTTTTCAGATATGCCTCATGGCTAAGTAGAGTAGCTTTTTTGGAGGTCTCCGATCGTCGGATCCAGCGGGGGTGGGTTTGCCCTCTTTTTTTCTTTTTTTCTTCCTAGTCTTTTTCTCTGTGTCAATCTGTCTGTGGTGATCTTTTTTGGTCGTTCCTTGGGTTCCTTCTTGGGCGGACGGTGAGCTCGGGCACCCTAGGTGCTTCAAGAAGAGAAGGATTAAGTTGGGTTTGTGCTTCATGCGGGTCTTCCACCCCCTACTCGCAGTGGTGGTCAGGAGTGGTGGTGGGGTTCCTGGCACCCTCTACTCCCCACCGTTGTATCCACATGAGCCATACTTCCTCTGTATTTGCATCGCTGGGGTTTGATCTCCTTCTCAGGTCTCCTGGTTGGTGCACCCTTAGTGCTCGACATTTTTTTCTGTGTTAACGTTGTGTTGTTGGGTGGCTCCTTGGCTAGTTTGTTTTTTATTTTTGTTTCTTTGTTTCTAGTTGTGTTTCTAGTCCTATTTGTGTGGTGTTGTGTTTGTGTTGTTTCTTTGTGGTCGAGCTCTTGTTCAGGTGATCATTTGTTGTCTTCATGATGGTAACCTCTGCCAGTGGCTATGCAAACTCCTCACCCGATGTACTCATAGGCTCTTGTAGATTGATGAATTACATCCCAGATAGTTGTTTAAGACAGCCACTACAAGAGGTGGATGATGCAGAAACATACCTATCACATCTCTGCCAGTGGCTATGCAAACTCCTCGCCTGATGTACTCATAGGCTCTTGTAGATTGATGAATTCCATCCCAGATAGCTGTTTTAGACAACCACTATAAGAGGTAGACGGTGCAAAAAAGTACCTATCACATCTCAATCTAAGCCTTGTGCTATGTCTTTTCACAAAAGGAGTTGCTGTTTGATTACTTGATGAGAGATGTCTATCTTGTAGATGACGTATGGCTTAATTTTAATGAGATTGAGCTATTTTCAAAAAAAAAGGTGCCCTTACAGGTCTTGAAGAATGGGGGATGGTGTACTTGGCAACATAAACTTGGACGAAACTCATGTGAGAAAGCCACCTGTGTTTGACAGATCCAACTACAATCATTGGAAGTGGGGTATGCAATCCTACATTCAAGGAGTTGGAGGTTGATCTTTGGAACATGGTCATTCACCTGTATGAACCTTATACAACTACGTTTGAGGAATGGGACGAGCCAACAGTAAAAAAAGCCATACTAAATGACAAAGTTGTAAGTACCTAATATTCATATTTATCTCTTGAAGAATTTGATAATATATCATCTTTTGAAACTGCATATGATATATGGAGAACACTTTTGGTTACACATGAAGATACTTTTCTAGTTAAGAGTAATAATATATTTTATATGTAAGAAAATGAAACTATTTCTTAGATGTATGCTAGTTTTTCTTCTATAATAAATAAATTGAGTGCCTTAGAGAAATACATAAGTGAAGAAAGTAAAAATGTATAATGCCATCGTGTAGTCAACTGCCTACTTGATCAACATGAAGAAGGTCATAATGAAGAAGAAGGAGCACATATAGAAGAACATGCACATGGTGAAGATGAAGGTAAAAATAGTGATGATGAGGTATCTTTTTCCACTATAACGAAAGATAATATTATTGCTATGATTTAAAAAAGCTTAAATAATAAAGGATAAATAATAAATCTTCTATGATTGCAAAAGATTTTTCTAATCAATGCTTGATTTCTACTAAAGAAAATGAAAATTTAATGTTGACATTAGAAAAAATTTCTAATAGTAGAAATATGTTACATTTTCTCAGTCATGGTCTGGGATACATTCCAAAACATTATAAAAGAAAGAAAAAGAGGAATCCTATCTTTATTAAATTAAATGTCTCCATTAATCATGTGACATGTTTTGCCTTTACAAAGTTAAGGCATTATGTATGCCCTATCACTGGAAATAATGTACAAGAAAAAGAAAGCACACAAACTGTTGATAGTGATGTATTTATTTATAATTTATCCAAAAATGAGCTTATTGAACTTAATAAAATAACCTTGGATAAAGTGGAAAACTATAAGAACAAGAAAAGAAAATTGTATACCATTTTTGATTCACTTATTAAGGTTGATGAACAAAATGATATAAATATTGTTCTTTTAATTTGATTTAAATTAATTGAGAATGCATAATTATTTTTGGTAGACTACCTCTCAATTGTAAAGATGTTCGACCAAGGGGAAATTCGATCAATATCTAATTTGACTGAGCTATTGACTGTCATGTTTTTGTTTTGACAACCTTACAATTAAACATTTAGAGTCAGTCTGTGACATCTTCATTTGGTCTTTCATGCTACAATTTTTTTATTTTGCAAAAGTGATATTTTCTCACACGCTTGATCAACATGATTAAATCTGAACTTTATTTTCTTGAATCCTGATTAAATTTATAAATTTTTTATTGTTGACATTTTATAATTATAAATTTCATATGCTTTTTGATTGCGGTCAACTGACTACCTTTGATCATCCTTATTGAGATGAGATTCTTTGAAAAAGAGTGCATATGAAAAGATTAGAATGCTCCATAGAATTGTTAGCAACTATTAAATTGCCATAATGACATATTATATCTTTCATTGCGTTCCACTCTTTCTATAACCCTTTTAAATATGGTCAAAGAGTTTGTCAAAACTTGTATTTTCATTGCAGTCTATTTTGAACTCAAAAAAATTTTTAGATGTTCCAAATAACATAAAAAATACCAGTTTCATAACTTAGTCAAGCCAAACATATTTTTTTTATCATATTGCTAAAAATGGTACTTGTTGTCATAAACATACATTTTTAATAAACCACTTGTTTTAAAACAATATTTATCTCACATGCATTATTCAAGATGTGCATTTTTACCATTGTAACTTTGTATGGTCCAATTTAAATGATGTATTGTTTCTGACTCCCCATATAATGCTAGAGCTTCTTGTGGATAATATTTGACACTTCCATCTTTCACCATAATTTTTGAATATTTTTTTAAGAAGCATTATATTAAAGGGATATGTATAGTTTTGGGGAGAGTCATGATAATAACATCAACATTTTTGTAAATAAAAAAGTGTAAGAAATAATTCTTAAAAGAAAAATCTTTAATGTCCTTGAAGTTTCTTGTTTTGACTAAGATGGATAATCAATTCTCCTTTTTAAGTTTTCTTTGGTGAAAGTAGTTTTCAAAATTCAAGGCATTGCCATAATGCATATTGTTTTTTTATGGTCTATTCACATTCCACTTCAATACGTTGCGCTTTCCATGATATCCAAACGATGTAAAATTGTTGATTTATTACCACAACTACTTTTATAGGAATAGATACAAATAAATGGAGTGGTTCATGCAAGCTAAAAATATATTTTAAGCATGTGCAATTAAAATGATATGACATTGGTACTAAAAGAAAATGCTTAATTTCTACTACTAAAGGTTCTTTGACGCTTGCCAAAAAAAACTTTTGGATTCAATAATAGAAGTTCCATACATAAATTTTGTTTCTTCCTACTTTGATTTTTATGGAACTTTGAAAATATGTTGTATAACTTGCTACATTCTTACATCGATACACATGTACTTGACTATATTCATTAACATGATCTTATCAAAATTATATTGATACACATGTTTTGCTCAGGATTATGCACTCTCATATCATCTCGATAAGAGAAGAACAAAACTTATTTTTGAGTATCATAAATTCTCTCAACATCAGGAGTAAAAATCTCATGAGCCTTATTTTCAAATCTTTTTTATTTTAACATATGTCATCACATTCATGCTTATGTTGCTTTATCATGAAATATTTTAAAAAATGACTTCTTATAATGCTCATACTTCTAGTGGCTACATTTGATTTTTTTAGTATTATAATAAGGGGGAGAAATTATCAAGAAAATATTTTTGTTCTGAACTTAGAGATAAATAAGATGTGCTATGACATTCATGTTTAACACAATCAAACTGATTTTCTATAGCTATATGTAAGAATCTCGGTCGAATTTTTTTTGACCAAAATTTATCAACAACATGATTTCTTTTTGAAACGTGGTTTTCATATTCAAATTTTACTTGATTTCTACATATGGTTTTTTTTATGTTTACAATCTCATATAACTATCTTTTTAGTAAATACCTTTCTTATGATTGAGCTCATTTTTCTTTCTATGAGATTAAGGGGGAGCTCAAAATCTTTTGATATAACTTGCATATTGTAACGACCCCGCCTCCTGGTAACCCCCAATTAAGGGAGACCAAAAGGTCAGAGTCGTTATCCCAATTTTCCAGATCAATGATTTGACAAATAATCAATAATAATTACTAAATTCTACCAAAACTCTACTAAAAAGCTGGAATAAAATAAAACTTTGCATACCTTTTAAAATCATAGATTTCTAGACTTCTATCCACAACTGGAGTCTATTGTAACTAATCTTCCTTGTACTTTAATTTCTTAACTTCACAATTTGCCACTTTATAGTTTGTCCTTTTCAATTTGTACCTAAAACGCTGACAAACAAAATGTCGGTCAGCATAAATGAATATGTCGGTATGTGGGGGAAATAATAATCAAGAAATTATCTGTAACAACATATTGTAAGCAATTATGGTTTAGCAAGAAAACTTTACATCTTAAACATAACTACACAATCCATACATACCCTACCCTATGTGCTCGTCCCTGCAGTGGACATGGATACTACCTCTCATATGGTAGATCCCAACTAACCCCCATGATTCTACCTAACAGGTAGATCAATACCTAGGGTTGAAGAGTCACATGGCACTACCCATAGGTAGCCCAATCATTAACTCATGAAATGCTAAAGAGTCGCATGGCACCTACTCATAGGTAGCCCAATCTATGACTTGTAATGACCTAATGGCCCTATCTAACAGGTAGTCCATGTACTAGGTCATCCTTTTCATTATTAGTAAAGCCATAGAGGAGGACTAGGATCTGAGCTAGTTAGGTATACATATTTCAGGTGATAATCATAGTCACTTTATAGTTGCATGAAATAAAAGTCATTCAAGCAGTTATTTTCAGGCAACAGATAAAAAATCTAGGAATCACAGTCAACTAAAGCGATTAACCATAAGTGTAACCACATACCTTATCCAGAGTAACTTGATGTCCAAGCAAGAATAATCAAGAACAATCAATTAAGAAACCAACAATATCCAAAATTATTGGGTCGTTGATCGGTGGTCCGCTAATCCACCTATGGATCAGACGCCCCGCGTCGATCACCGCCACTAGCCTACTAACTTAGTTGGCCGATACCTGAACTGTTGGATCTTCTTCACGAGACCACGGTGGTATTCAATCCTACATCCGCTGCTACTCGTCTTCTTATTTCTTCTGAACCTTGCCCGTGGTGGCTCTGTAGCGGTGCCACAGTAGTGGCTCACCAGCCACGATTCTTCTCGCTAGTTCAGGGCACGAGGGAGGTAGGGAACATGTCGGTAGAGTTCGTCAGGGTAAGAGGAGTTGAGAGGGAGGGCTATTTATAGGATTTAGGGGCTCTTCTAGGGTTCCCCCAACTCGCCGTCGCCCTTGCTCTTGGCCCAATTGGGCGTTTCTTCTAGAATGAACGAAACCACCCAAAATCTAAGCTTGTTGGGTGCGGAATCCACGCCCAAACCCAAAGGAGCAACTTCCTCAGGTTCACACACATCATATCATGAGAAAATCGGAGTGGAAAAACACCATCCAGCCACATGTTTCCCAATTCGGCTAGAACTAGATGATGAGAGGCTCTCATTGGATCAAGATCCAACGACTCTCATCTCTTGCGTTCAACCAAAAAGGAAAACGAATTCCTATTTTCAAGATAATTCCTCATTATTTAATATAACTTGGAAAAATCATGACTCCTAAACCATGGCTCCGTTTTATCCCAAATTTTGAGGGAAACTTAATAATGACTTAATATACCTCTCTGCCAAATTTGCGCTCATTATCTAAAAGAAAACATGACTTTTCTTTAGGTGCGATATATTACTCAATTAGGATTATTTCTCACATCTTTTGTCTTTCTTCACTTATTATCTTGCAACTTGGACTCCTTGGAACCCAAGAAATCCTAAGATTTCGAAATCCTTTTTGATGGATTCTTATTATCCTTCTATATGCATCCACATCCTTTATTTCTCATTATTTTACTTATTTCTTTTATTAAAAGATTTCTTTTTAAGAATTTCTCTTTATCTTTTATTTCCCTTTTCCTCTTTTCCTATTTCTTTTATTAGAAATCACATATAAATGAAATTTACTCAATTGTGGCCACTAATGCCACCTTCTAGAGATTTCTATATAATTTTCATAAATACTTTTCTTAATATTCATTATCTTGTATGTTTTTCTAATATTTGGACTTTTCTTCTTTTCTTGTGTTTTATATCCATTATTGGATTAATCTAATAATAGGAACCACGAAATTCCTATCAAAAGGGAGATTTGCAAAGAAATCCCTTCTTTGAAGTAAAGCATACAACCTTTTCAATTAAGTCCATATTCATAAAAACATTACATTTCAATTATGAAAACATATGCAAAATTGAGTTTGTAACATCATCCACCTCTTATAGGAATTTTTTCCTCAAAATTCAACCAAACATATAAACAATTCAGGATAAGACTTTTCTGTATCCTTCATTGGCTCCCATGTGGCTTCATCCTCTCCATGGTGCTTCCAAAGAACATTTATCATCTCATAATCTTTAATCCTGAGCTCTCTCTCACCTTGGTATCTCGTACCCTTATAGGTGACTTAGGGTAAGTTAGCCTCTCTTGAGAGCTCACTAGGTTCATTGCTCATCCCATGGTACCTCACATAGTTCTCTAGATCGGACTTGTGGAATACATCATACATCACATTATCCTGAGGGGTAAGGCTAAACATAACCATCTCCACCAATCTATCCCAAATGCACCCATGTATCAGGGACTGAGCTTTCTCACTTATAGCTCAAAGGGGTCAGATTTTCATATCACCTATTCTCCCACAGTGAACTGCATGTTAGTCTACTTTACATCAGTTCACGACTCATGTCACCCCTGGGCTCTCTTTCAGCCACCACATGATCAAAGTGATTTCATCTGCACACACTGTGGCCTTTTTCTGACCTTTGTGATGTCCCTTCACCCACATCATCTTAATGAAGTGGTGACCGACACAGCCTCCCTTACACAGCTTCTTACATTCATATACATGCTATGGTGGCTAACATCACAACTTTCATAAGATAAGAATTGTCTCCATGTATCACCCTAAATGAGCACACACTCTCATCAGACCCTCTAGTCTGGATCATACTAACCATTAGTTAGGGGTGATAAGATATACTAGCATCGAGTTCATCATGTACTTACTTCCACTGCATAGAAGTGAATCTTTAGGTCATACTCATGAACCTTTGAACTCGCATCATGGTGTAGTTGAACCATCTCTCTTACACGTAGTTCAACTGGATCTATCCCTTGACAGTACTCTATCTTTCTCTTTAGACTATGTCATCTAGGTAAGGTGATCTACCATACCCCATATTGCACCTTGACCTTCTTCGGTTCATGGGAGACTTACCATGGTATCCATAGTGATGAACTCCCATTCCCGCTTAGGGACTTTTATCCTCTATATCCACTCAATGGGTTATTGGTGTTCGTCCTTCACCTCCTGACATGCATGGCGACAAGCCACATGCATCTCCGTACACTTCTTAGGCATCCAAAGTACTACTACCACTTATTATCTTAGTAGTACCATGGTGTAAGGTGAACTTAAAATCATGACCTCCTATATGTCATGATTCCTCAAGGTTGATTCCCTAAAACACTCTAGTCGTGTGTTTCATCACCTTCTTTTCTAGAGAAGTGCATATGAGTTTCTACCACCATCCTTCTATCACAACAGGCCCTAGGCTGGCTAACCAAGCAACCACTAACTCGATTCATAGATCTCGGTATATCTAAGTGTTAGCCAAACATATCTCACCACTTAGGTTTCACCTAACTACCTAGACTAGGCAGCTGCATCTCAACAAGAGCATCCATTACCACCTTTCATCTTTATGTGTTAGGTAATATTGATGACATGCACCTCCATGTATTCCACTTATTATCTCATCTCAAACTCTAAGTCTATATTCATCAAGAAAACTCATAGCTCATCCTCTTGGTTATCACACTCAACCTTGTATAGCTCATAAATTCCACATAGCTCATGATAAGAACATCCTCATAAGATGACTACCTTAGTTCTCTTAGTGTTTGTAAACCATCCACACATTGTACACTCCATAAGGGTACACTATTATCTCTATCCTCATACATCGTAGCAATGTTTCCACTCACAACATCTTTATCCTTCGTGTATGGCATGCATATTACCCTATCTCTCACCCCCATAACGAGAGGAAATAAGCATTTGGGTGCAATCCAAATTTAGAGTTCTTCCCGTTCCAAGAGTAGAGATGGTGCATCCCACATTGTCGGTACACCTTCCAGTCTAGTTTGAAATGTGCAACACATGTCCCTACATCATGAACATCTCGATATCAAGGTTACTTCCATGGAAAATTGGTCTCAAACCCACTTGGGTCATCATACCATCCTTGGTCATCTCCTCTAGGTCTATAGGGTCAACACTTTTGGGGTCATCCCTCTTCCCTTATGCATCCAGAGAGTGTCTTCCTCGTCTGCCCTTTGGGTCCCATGAGTTCATGAAGGTGATCAATCTCCTAACACATGGCCCTCAGACAATGATAGTTGTTACCTCCCGACCCTATGGTCATGTGCAACTAGGGAATTAGGAAACTCCTACTCCCATCGATCTTATCCCTACCTGACCCTAGGATAGACTTAGGATCCTAACATAGTACATATCCAATGTGAAACCTAACCCAAGTCTCCATCATCTCTCTCAGCATTTGTGGTCTGACTTACATCTTTTCATAGGGATCATGACAACCTACCTACCTCAGTCAGGCCCCATCCACATGCACTTAGAGATGATTATCTATGGGTCTACAGGTTTATTCTCATACTATGTACTCTCCACTTAGCTTCTCAAGATCCTATGAGACCTCTTTAGGTTACCTCAAACCCAACAAAAGTAGATTCATACCCTACATAAGCGTCCTCTCCCAGGATGGGAGGAAACGATCTCTTGATAGTATCAAAGGTCACAAATGTCCTTATGCCCATGGTTTACATCCACATGAGCATATTTAACCCTAGCAAGCTAATAAGGCACGCAGCTAACAAGCATATCACTTACTATACCATGCTAGGTCTCCATGATAGGTCCTACTTGTTCCCGTGCCTCGACATTGGACCATCATCATACATACACATGTCACCAACCTATAAGTAGGAGGTTCATCAAACATATACCTTAATCCAAGAGGTTTCCCATTCTTCTAAACATGTGGAGTGCCATGCTCAAATCTATAGAAACTCAAACCTTGTCATGAACATCAGGTGCACCAGGTACTACTACTTCCCCTCTTAGGTCTAGGAAGCCTAGGTTCACCTCTTATGCAACAACCGTCCAACTGTATGCTCAACGTTCCAACCATGAACCAAACATGTACGAGGTATAACAAGCACGTTCTTATAGTTCTTCCATATGAACAACACCTCAGAGTCAAGTTCTCCTCAAGGACAACCAACTAGGTATAAGACCTTACAACTTGTTACTAAACCTCCTCGGGGTCTAAGGAACTCTTCCTCCTATCCCTAGTAGGTAAGCACCTATATCATCTGCAGATAGGTACCAACAGCCTCATCTTTCTTCTAGGGTTTGGTTCCTCTAAAGGAAACCAAGATACCAAAATCCTCCAAGGGTCATGCACGAGGCAATCACAACTATCCACTTAGGTCACAACATACCCAACTACTCAAGGTTCCTCATATCCCAGAGTCTAAGATTCTAACCTTCATATTTGGGTCTTTCTCCCTCTCTCTAGAGCTAACCCGACAAACAACCTTGCCACTGGAGGTTTTCTCTCTAAAAGGGTGGATCAAGCTCATATGCATACACCTACATGGGTGAAACCTACGTTCACTCAAGATTATCTATGGCTCTTTATGCTTAGCTCATAATCTATCCAACATGCCCTTCTGGCCTGGGTTTTGAACTACTGCCAACACTACTGACATATTCAAGGTGCATACTATGTCATGATCATATCAACCCATAGGGTTTCTATAGAGTCATCACTAACCCCATCAATGAAGGAGTTATCCTTCACCCTAGCATGCACAACCCTTTCTAGGTTGGGTCGCCTAAACGGCACTAAGCCAACCAACCTCACATAGCTCATACTTCTCATAGGTATTCAAAACCAACATCATGTCAACCCACACACAAGGTCGACCATGACTTCCATCTCATCATGCCATCTCTCTCTCTCTCTCTAACCACCACTTAGGGTTAGGGTTAGCATTGTGACGTCCCTGAATTTTCTAAAACATTAATCTAATTTGCGACGTCCAAATTGAAACCCTCAACTCAACGAGAATACCAATTTAAACACCCCACACTAGGCTAAGAAGAAGAAAATCAAGGGAGTTAGAAGGAACACAATCAGTAGCACATGTACATGAACAATAATAAAACCATACAAAAGATGTTCACCATTCCACATATAATTACAACATGAATTATTACATCATTTGATATTACATATTGAACAGAAGACTTATACATATACATGTACTACCACTAAACTACAGGATCTTAAGACAACAGGTCCACCTATACATCAGCTCACCACACAACTCTCAACTATACATGGATCTTCAAGAGCATAACCACAACCTAAACAAAAGATAACATGTGGTACACGTCAGCACAATATTTAAGAATATTGTACTGAGTACGCTTACATGTCTTTTATATACCTCTCATCATATCTTGGCAATAAGATAAAACTAATATACTTGACAGTAACAGAAGAATATAAGAAAAGTGTATACTTGCACAAAGATATTCATTAGCAAAAGAGAACACATATTTTAAGAATGTTTCCATTATATCATCCATGCATTGACCTCCGAAGGTTGAATCATTAAGGCCTTATGATCGACTACCAAAGAGTTGGATCATTTCATAATGTGATCAGACTACCAAAGAGTTGCATCACTTTCACGTACTTGACTACCAAAGAGTTGAAGTACTTTATTATCAGCACTTGACTACCAAAGAGTTGAAGTTCTTAGATACAATGGAACAGATCTATTATGTTTTATGTGTGCATAGAAATAAGTATGGAAAATCATGCAACATATCATACAAGAACAATCATTTCATCCAATATCATATGCCATGTATTTTACTACACATATACCATAAGCATATTCTATAATAAGCCAAGTAAGAGGTAATGACATACCTTGATCAAGAACAAACCTAATAATCATATTCCTCATGTCAACTATATCTTTGGTCAAACCCTGATTAAGATAAGATTACATATCACCATTAGATTCTCATCACCTTAACCCTAGTCATGTTCATTAGGGTTTATCTTATCTCATTAGGATATTCTCATTATTATTTCTTGTCTATCTCTTCTTGTTATCTAGGATTGACGTTACTGATGTTGTATTCCATATTATGATCAATAATCTGATTAGTTGATTTCATACGATTACGTGTACATATTAACCCTATATCATATTCATTTAGCATATTAGGGTTTTATATCACATGAAGAGTCATTATCATGTTACCATTAATTCCATATATAAAACTGATCTCAGAGTTACGTATCATCTTATAATCACTTATATGAGGGTATTCTCTAGTTTCCATGATTTATTAAGCACGCATGTATTTATTGCATTTTATTAAGGTTATTAGCCCTAATTAGCCTTATAGAGAAAATTACATGATTTCGTATATCAACATCATAATTACTGACATCCACTAGATTATAAGCATGAATATTGATTTACAGGCATATTCTTATAATTCCAGGCCATCGTTTTGTATTTATTACTCATGGACAATATTACATGATATCATCGATATTTATGCATCAAAAGCCTGATATTATGCTTTCATATTGTTCTACACATTTTACTAAACATTTCGATACCTTATTTGCATTTTTCTGACATTCCTACGATTTACAATGATTTTCCTAAGATCAGTGTATTTTTCTGGCATTTATCAATTTCGGTGATTAATATAAAAAGAGACGATTATTGTGGACCGTTGGATGCTCAGATCCAACGGTCATGCGAGAGCATAGGTAGGTAAAAGAAGGCTGACGTGGATTTACCTTACTCATCTGTGAGGATCCAAATAGAAAAGCGGGTCCCGCTTCTCTCTGCGAGGTAGCTGCTCTGCCGCCAACTCCAGTGAGCTCGTGACAGCGGCTGGCGTCTCCTCAGGTGCAGTTGATCACAAGGCTACCTTCACGGGGCCTCTCTAGGTCAGGGCGACAGTTTCTCGGAGCTCGACTCCCCATGGGTCACTGTGCCACCGAGGTGAGTGGGGAAGGTCGCCTGCTGTGGAGGGGAAAGAAGCGAGGGGAGTGAGAGGTGGTGTTGGGAGCCCGAGAAAGGACCGGTAAGGTTCAACATGGCCTTGCACATCTTGAGGAGGGGTTGATCTGGAAATGTGGAGGACGGGGCGTCCAGGGACAGGTGCTATGCCACGGCAGAGCGGTTTGGAGGAGGCAAGCTCAAGGGGAGAGTCATCTGGGCTTTCCTCGGACAAATTGAGGAAGGCAAAGAGCTAAAGGGGTCCCGGAGATGCTCGAGGACAAGTTATATAGGTTTAAGGAGGTCTGAGCGTGAGATGCCCACAACAACATGGGTGCGCTTGGAGAGGGCCACTGTCGGTGGTGATCGTGGAAGTGGTTCTGGTCACTCTTGAGGGTCGTGTGAGGGATTGGCGATATCGTAGAGGAGAGACGAGAGTAGAGCCTCAGTCAGGTTCATGCGGTATGGGATGGAGGTAAGGGTCGTGGTCAGACTTGAATCGCGTCTACTGTGGCCACGTCCTCGCGGCTTGACTGAAGGCTGAGGATGACTCCTCGACCGTTCGATCGTCATCTAAAGGATATGATCTCTTCACACCATTCTGACCCTGTGGTTTTAAAAAGGTTGTAGTTCTAGACGCTAGATCAGCGATGTAGGGCCAGAAACTGGCCAAGCATGCCCGACCAAAACAAAGGGTGTGTGACATCCTATTAGATCGACAACTTAGGCTATACAACCACACCCATATGCACATTATTTCATCATTTCAAACCCAAATAACTTCCTCTAGGAACATCTAATTGCCACCAAATTTTAACCATAGCTTCCCTACCTCTCGAGATACATTATACTCAATTTTGGTGAAAAAAATCAACTATTTGATCATCCAATTAAATTCCTCAAGAAGGCATAAAATTATGGATCCAAAACATAATATAAACCTCCACAACACTCCAACTTTACTAAGACACTTGGGATTCTCAAAACAACTCAACATGTGTGACTTCACTTGTGTCATTGGACTTTTTAGGATTCCAAAAGTCCACTCCATCACATCCTACACACCTTAAAATAAATTCCATCCTCGAAATTAAGCCCAAAAATCCAGTCTTTCACAAGCATCATCCTCAGAGGATGTTCCAAGTCTCTACCTTTAATGGAGGTCTCATCCTCCAAGACCAACTCTACTTCATCCTCCTGACAAGAAGGTCTAACCTTAGGTCTCTCTTGAGGGCATGACAACACATGTCATATGACCTAAGCATGCAACTATTCCTTAGTTTATGCTTAAACTATTAATCTTATGTCCATGACATCTTATTTACATGCTTTTGCATTAATTTGGTGGAGGATTCTTTAACCTTATCATACATACCCTGAGGTTGAGGAAGAGAGAGAAAAACCCTAAACCTGAGAATCTTAATAGAATTAGGGTTGAGAAGGGATGAAAATAGATGAGAGAGTCCTAAAGGTATCTTATTTCGAGTCAGATCCTAAGACATTGGCCAGGAAGTCACACAAATTAGGGAGTCCTCGTATTCTGACTAGCGGTGCAGAGGAAAATATTTCCAGACCCTGACGTGATCCTTTTCTAGACACCACTGTCTTTTGAAAAATCCTCTAATAACTCCCTCGGTTCTATGGAATTTGTAAAATTTAATAATTACTAAAGATTAAATGAGGAACAAATTCTATGATACCAAATGTAACGACCCCGCCTCCCGGTAACCCCAATTAAGGGAGACCAAAAAGGTCAGAGCCGTTATCCCAATTTCCCAGATCAATGGTTCGACAAATAATCAATAATAATTACTAAATTCTACCAAAACTATACTGAAAAGATGGAATAAAATAAAACTTTGGATAACTTTTAAAATCTTGGATTTCTACACTTCTATCCACAACTGGAGTCTATTCTAACTAATCCTCCTTTTACTTTAATTTCTTAATTTTACAATATGCCACTTTACTATTTGTCCTTTTCATTTTGTACATAAAATTCCGACAAACAAAACGTCGGTCAACATAAATGAATATGCTGGTATTTGGGGGAAACAATAATCAGGCAATCATCTGTAACAACATATTGCAAGAAATTATGGTTTAGCAAGCAAACTTTACATCTTAAACATAACTACTTAATCCATACATACCCTAACCTCGACGCTTGTCCCGACAGTGGACATGGATACTACCTCTCATATGGTAGATCCCAACTAACCCCCATGATCCTACCTAATAGGTAAATCAATACCTAGGGTTGAAGAGTCGCATGGCACTACCCATAGGTAGCCCAATCACTAACTCATGATATGCTAAAGAGTCTCATGGCACTACTCATAGGTAGACCAATATCTGACTTGTAATAACTTGATGGCCCTACCTAACTGGTAGTCCATGTACTAGGTCATCCTTTTTATCATTAGGAAAGCTATAGAGGAGGACTAGGATCTGAGCTAGTTAGGTATACATATTTCAGGTGATAATCAAAGTCACTTTATAGTTGCATGAAATAAAAGTCATCCAAGCAATTATTTTCAGGCAATCGATAAAACATCTGGGAATCGCCGTGAAACTAAAGTGATTAACCATAAGTGTAACCACATACCTTATCCAGAGTAACTTGATGTACAAGCAAGAATAATCAATCAAGCAACCAACAATATCTGAAATTATTGGGCCGCTCGATCGGTGGTCCGTTGATCCACCTGTGGATCGGACGCCCCACATCAATCAACCCCACTAGCCTGCTAACTTAGTTGGCCGATACATGAACCGTTGTATCTCCTTCACGAGACCACGGTGGTCTTAAATCCTATAGTCACTGATATTCATCTTCTTCTTTCTTCTGAACCTTACCCGTGGTAGCTCTGCGGTGGCACCGCAACGGAGGCTCCTCAACCACACTTCTTCTCGCTAGTTCAGGGCATGAGGGAGGTAGGGAATAGGTCGGTCGAGTTTGTCAGTGTGGCATTCAACTTATAAAATGAGATTAACTAATGCGGAAGCGAATGATTAGTAGCGGAATTACTGAAAATTACTAAAAATTAAAACTTTTTGCACTGAGGTCCACACTGTAGAACTCTTTCATAAAGAAACAAAGTAAGTTATTTACAAGTTGATCCATCAGTACATATCTGTATCAACTCAACTCGAGAGTCATAACATTGACTGTCCTGTTAAACTGTTCATAAGAAGTATACAAAAATCTCGAGGCATTAAGCCAAAAATTTCAGATCTATTAAAACCATCTACAGACTCCTAGGACCTGAGAGTATAGAGACGACTCATAGGACTCTTTATCTACAGAACCTAACAGGCAGTGTCTCCACCTGTGGATCACTACTATCCTTGTTGTTGCTGTTGTGGATAATGTTGCTGCTCACCCATTGAAGGGTTTCTTCTTCCTCAGCGTCTACCTAAAAAGTTGAATCCCACGGGGGTGAGATAATTGAAAATTGTCCCATCGAGAGTTATAACTCTCCACCGGAAGCATTGTTATTTTAGATAATAGAATAACACTGAGTAGTAGAATTATAAATATTCAACAATAGGTAAATCATTAAGTAGGCTAAGTAGTGGAGTATTCTCTATGCAATCATTTCAATTATAACTTGATTAAGCAGCAAGTCATTTATTGAATAAGGAATATGAAGAACATGTATAACATCTATCCAACTAGAACATATAGACAATGTATCATCAATCATTGTTTCTCATAGTTTAACCCTAAGAAAATATGCTACATGGGTGATTACATTTTTCAAACATATTTATGCCCTGAGGAGATGAGGTATACCACTCATAATCCAACCGACCATTGTGAAATCGAAATCGGTACCATACATAGGTCATCAAAAGAGCCGAATTTCTATGACCTCATCTTCCTCAGTTAGTGTGAGGAACAACATGCAGGACATCTCGTGTCTCTGACAAAAATAGCTTTCCATGGTATACTGGAAACTTCGCTATTAGAGTTACATTGGCATGTTGTACTCTCTTCGCAATCGAGAGATTTCTTATTTATCTCATGTCAATTCGGAATTAACATCATCATCGGAAGATTAGTGATACGTCATCCCGGTATATACATATAATGAAGGATTGAGAGATTTAATTTCTATCTCACATCAATTCCTCCATTAGGACGTAAGGATATTCACGTCCATAACCCCCACATACTCAAAAGTATATTCTCAAGGAGTTCCCTTAGGAAAACTTGTTTCACCATCACCAAACTACTGACGATGATGGATCTATGGTCAGGGCTCCACATGATATCATTTCACTTGATTATTTAAGTACATTACATCATTCTTTTAGCATCAAGCATGTTTTCAAACATAAACCATCATAACATTTGCTAAACTGAAAGAGTACTATTTTCATCAAGTTCATTTCACATCTTTATTAACATTGGGAACTCAATCCCTTATCATCTCATCATCATGATTCAAGAATATGGGTGTTCAACCCTTAGACTATAAATGCACTTGTTACCACTTTAACAGGTAACTTAATGCCATCAAATCATTTAACATTGTAGATATGATAATTGCAATGTAGGTATTTCACATGGCTCTTAAGGCCTATAAACTTTCTTTTGTCACCTTTCACTAGGCAACATAGCATGACATCGCTTACACATCTCATAAAGTGTTTTCAATAAACAAAGCATCATAGCTCATGTCTGGCTATGTTCAATATCTCATAAAACCTGCATGATTAGTACAGATGATAATAGATACATCAATTTCATATCAGCATAATACAAAACAATTATAACATCACTATTCAAGGGTTACACCACTATACCCTTGCAAGGGTTAGGGTTTCCCTTTTTCAATTCAGTTAGGGTTAATCATCCCCTTAGCTCAATTAGGATTAATGACTCATCATTTCATTATCCAACCTTAGAGCATCATGCTATAAAGTATAACCCAAAATTAGGGTTTTACACTTCCATTTACCTTATTTGGAATTAGGGTTTACTATTCCCATCACATCACCCTAGATTAGGGTTTACTATTCACATTGCATCACCCATGATTAGGGTTCATGTTCAACAACCAACAATTAGGGTTTACTATTCACCCCAAACAAGAGGGATAATCAAAGTACCTTGAATTAAGGTTTGTCATGTCATTACTATGAATTAAGTTCATACCATCATCATGCATTAGGATTTCACCTATTAATGCCCTCAATTAGGGTTACTTCCATTAATACCCCCAATTAGGGTTACTTCCATTAATACCCCCAATTAGGGTTACTTCCATTAATACCCTCAATTAGGGTTATGATTCATGAACCTTCATAATTAGGGTTTCATGATCTCACTATCATGGATCATACCCCAATTATACATACATTCATAAAGAAAGTTCACTACATGATTATCATTCATGTAGGAGGTCTTTTCTCTCTCATCTTCCATAAGATGGTGTTTGCATCAGTCTTGATTAGGCTAAGTCAACTTAATCTTGAAGGAGAATTGACATCATGGGTTATGTCATCATCACCATGATCATTAATTCTCACCTTATCTCATTAAGATTCAATTACTATAATCATCTTTGATTACATCTTGTATTGATCATTTAATCAATTTATTCTTTAACCACTTTAAGTACCCATGTGGTTTTGGTTAATTATCCACCAAACGGTCTAGGCCATATAGACCCCAAACGGTCTTGACTAAAACTGACCTCAAACGGTCTTGCACAAACTACTGAAACTGTTTGGTAAAGTTGGGGTTGAAACCATTTAGTAAAGTAGATGGTGAAGACCGTTTACCAAAGTTGACCTTTGAGACCGTTTGCTAAAGGTGACCTTCAAGATCGTTTGCTAAAGTAACATTTTGAAAACGCATGAGCTCAAACGGTTTGGGATCGTTTGATCCCAAATGGTCTTGAGACCGTTTGGTCCCAAATGGTCTTGAGACCGTTTGGTCCCAAACGGTCTTGAGACCGTTTGGACTCAAACGGTCTTGAGACAGTTTGGTCAAAATCTCCTCAAAACCGCAAGGACCAAGTATGGTCTCAACCAATCAAATTGAATTAGGGTTTCCAATGTTGATTCCTTCAACCATTGAATACATATAACCAATCATCAATTGGACCTATCACCACGTTTCAATTGAGTTAATTAGGTCATCATTCAACTGATTTGACCCTCAATTAACCCTCAATTGATCATCAATTAGGGTTTGAATCAATTGAATTAGGGTTTGGAATCGATGATCCTTCAACATTAATCAATGTGAGATTAGTTACTTTGAAACCATTGAACCATCACCCAAATTGGACATGACCTGACCCCAAACGGTCTTGAGGTCGTTTGGATGACCTTCAAATGGTCTTGAGACCATTTTCCCAAGTCAACATAAAAATCCAAATCAACCAATTGGGGTTTGGTTCATTGGATTGATACCAAATCAGCATTGGATTGTACTTCAACTTAGTACCTTTAGATCTTCAAACACCTAACCATAGTCAACCCTAGACCTCCAAACGGTCTTGGGTAACCCCCAAACGGTCTTGAGGTCATTTGGATGACCTCCAAACGGTCTTGAGACCGTTTTCCCATTACATCATCATTAGCCATGTCAATCAATTAGGGATTGGAACCTAGGACTGGTTACCATATCACCAATTGATCATACTTCAAACTGATACCTTTGGATCTTCAATTGTTCAACCATACCTAACTCTAGACCTCCAAACAGTCTTGGGTGATCACCAAACTGTCTTGAGACCATTTGGGTGATCCCCAAACGGTCTTGAAACCGTTTTGGTCAATCAACCCAAGGTTCCAACTTAAACACTTATGAAATCAGCACTCAACCCGATTAGGGTTTTGGTGATTGTTGGACCTTCAACTCATGAACCAATTAGAGTTAATCAATAATAATTGATGGGACATTAACCTAAATTATTTTGAACAGATCTCCAAATGTTCAACCCTTGGTCAATGCCACCAAACGGTTTGAAACTGTTACCCTTCATGCGGTTTGATGAAACCATTTCGTTTCAAACGGTTTGAAACCGTTTGCTCCCAAATGGTTTGGGAAACCGTTTGAGCAACAAACTTAAGACCGTTTAGTAAAGGTAAACTTTGGATAAGCATCTATGATGATGTCATCATCTTCATCCTTCATTTAACCAAGAACAGAAACCGTTCTTCATGGGATTTTTAGCAAGAACTCAAAAGAGTATCAAAAGAAGAAAATTAACTAACGATTATTATAGAAAAGAGTGCATTAGCAATGGTTAAGGGTTTGAGTTATAAAACCCACATCTAGAACTGATCCCAAGCTCCAAGTGCCACGGATCGAATGGTGGATGGAGTTCTAGTAGCTATCCAAGCTCTGTCCTTGAGCTTTTGGATGAACAAGATGGCTAGGATTGGAAATCGGGTGAAGAAAACCAATAATCAAGCATTGCTTTAGGGTTTTAACCATGAATTTGAGGTAGAAGATGATCAAAACATACCAACAGGTTATGTTCATCCTTCTCCTGCTCCTGAGCTCTCCTTTGGTCGGACAAATCAAAGTGATAATAGAAAAACTAAGGAAAGGTCCTTATGTGTATTGGAAAAAGATAAGTATAAAGGATATGTATGGGATTTTCAAGGAAAGAGGAAAAAGAATTGTTTTCTTTAAAATCCAAAATAATTTCCACCAAACTCCCCTCCATTTCTTGGCCACGAAGAAACCTTCATATTCTTCCAAAAAACTCTCCATGATCCAAAGATTAATGGAAAAGGAATTAAGCACCTTAAAGAGTTTTATATTAATATCCATCCTTTTAGTGGGTATTACTTTTTATTATATTAATATGAGTGGCTTCCACTCGACTATGATCTTTTTGTGCCATAGAAAGGCACAAGCTCGTCTAAAACTATTGCAAACACATCCTTCAACTTTTGGTTGAAGGGCTCTTAAATTAATTTATTTCTGTTTGCATTAAATCAAATTAAAGAGCCATTTATGCTTAATCTTGATTATTTTAATGTCAAGATTCTCTCTCCTCCATGATAATTCAAATGAGGTGCCCCTCTCATTTTCTTTTCTCTACTTGATGACAAGAAACATGTGGGACCCTCAAGAGGTGGTAAATTACATATTGAACACTAGGTTTTGGGTAATTTGCACATTACACCAAAACTAGGTTTTAATGCACTGGATTGCTCTATAAGGTCTATCTTAGTGCTCAAGCTTGTGGAAACCATCCCACTCCATCATATTCATTTTTATGATGTCTCATCATCAGAGGAACATTTATTATGTACAATTTGCAAGTTAACCCCTCAACTTGGGTATTTTGCACTTTAGTCCAATTTTAACAAAACAATGTTTCAACATTATTCAAAAAGGACTGAAATTGAAATATAAGTTCCTAAAAAGCTTTAGTTACTTTTCAAAATATAAAAGCAAGCATATAATAAACTTTATTAGATAAGACACCTAGGGTTAGTTCATAACCCAGGTCAGGGATGTTACAAATTATCCACCCCTTACAAGGATTTCATCCCCAAAATCATAAACAAAACATTAAGAGAAAAGAGTAGGGTATATCCTCCTCATCTCTTCCTCTAATTCCCATGTAGATTCTTCAACGCCACGGTGATTCCAGAGGACTTTTACAAGACTAATATCTTTCTTTTTCAGCTTATTGATCCTTTTATCAAGAATCAACATAGGTCCTTCAACATAAGATATATCATCGTTCAATTCTACTTCCATAGGCCGCAGAACTGATTCTGTGTCAGGATGACATTTCCTTAGCATGGAAATGTGGATGCTAAAGGTGACCTTCAAGATCGTTTGCTAAAGTAACATTTTGAAAATGCATGAGCTCAAACGGTTTGGGATCATTTGATCTCAAAAGGTCTTGAGACCATTTGGTCCCAAATGGTCTTGAGACGTTTGGACTCAAACGGTCTTGAGACCATTTGGTCCAAACCTCCTCAAAACCGCAAGGACCAAGTATGGTCTCAACCAATCAAATTGAATAAGGGTTTCCAATGTTGATTCCTTCAACCATTGAATACATATAACCAATCATCAATTGGACCTATCACCATGTTTCAATTGAGTTAATTAGGTAATCATTCAACTGATTTGACCCTCAATTAACCCTCAATTGATCATCAATTAGGGTTTGAATCAATTGAATTAGGGTTTGGAATCGATGATCCTTCAACATTAATCAATGTGAGATTAGTTACTTTGAAACCATTGAACCATCACCCAAATTGGACATGACATGACCCCAAACGGTCTTGAGGTCGTTTGGATGACATTCAAACGGTCTTGAAACCATTTGCCCAAGTCAACATAAAAATCCAAACCAACCAATTGGGGTTTGGTTCATTGGATTGCTACCAAATCAGCATTGGATTGTACTTCAACTTAGTACCTTTAGATCTTCAAACACCTAACCATAGTCAACCCTAGACCTCCAAACGGTCTTGGGTGACCCCCAAACGGTCTTGGGATCATTTGGATGACCTCCAAACAGTCTTGAGACCATTTTCCCATTACATCATCATTAGCCATGTCAATCAATTAGGGTTTGGAACCTAGGATTGGTCACCAAATCACAAATTGATCATACTTCAATTTGATACCTTTGGATCTTCAATTTCTCAACCATACCTAACCCTAGACCTCCAAATGGTCTTGGGTGATCCCCAAACAGTCTTGAAACTGTTTGGGTCAGTCAACCCAAGTTTCCAACTTAAACACTTATGAAATCAGCACTCAACCCGATTAGGGTTTTGGTGATTGTTGGACCTTCAACTCATGAACCAATTAGAGTTAATCAATAATAATTGATGGGACATTAACCTAAATTATTTTGAACAGATCTCCAAATGTTCAACCCTTGGTCAATGCCACCAAACGGTTTGAAACTGTTACCCTTCATGCGGTTTGATGAAACCATTTTGTTTCAAACGGTTTGAAACCGTTTGCTCCCAAATGGTTTGGGAAACCGTTTGAGCAACAAACTTAAGACCGTTTAGTAAAGGTAAACTTTGGATAAGAATCTATGATGATGTCATCATCTTCATCCTTCATTTAACCAAGAACAGAAACCGTTCTTCATGGGATTTTTAGCAAGAACTCAAAAGAGTATCAAAAGAAGAAAATTAACTAACGATTATTATAGAAAAGAGTGCATTAGCAATGGTTAAGGGTTTGAGTTATAAAACCCACATCTAGAACTGATCCCAAGCTCCAAGTGCCACGGATCGAATGGTGGATGGAGTTCTAGTAGCTGTCCAAGCTCTGTCCTTGAGCTTTTGGATGAACAAGATGGCTAGGATTGGAAATCGGGTGAAGAAAACCAATAATCAAGCATTGCTTTAGGGTTTTAACCATGAATTTGAGGTAGAAGATGATCAAAACATACCAACAGGTTATGTTCATCCTTCTCCTGCTCCTGAGCTCTCCTTTGGTCGGACAAATCAAAGTGATAATAGAAAAACTAAGGAAAGGTCCTTATGTGTATTGGAAAAAGATAAGTATAAAGGATATGTATGGGATTTTCAAGGAAAGAGGAAAAAGAATTGTTTTCTTTAAAATCCAAAATAATTTCCACCAAACTCCCCTCCATTTCTTGGCCACGAAGAAACCTTCATATTCTTCCAAAAAACTCTCCATGATCCAAAGATTAATGGAAAAGGAATTAAGCACCTTAAAGAGTTTTATATTAATATCCATCCTTTTAGTGGGTATTACTTTTTATTATATTAATATGAGTGGCTTCCACTCGACTATGATCTTTTTGTGCCATAGAAAGGCACAAGCTCGTCTAAAACTATTGCAAACACATCCTTCAACTTTTGGTTGAAGGGCTCTTAAATTAATTTATTTCTGTTTGCATTAAATCAAATTAAAGAGCCATTTATGCTTAATCTTGATTATTTTAATGTCAAGATTCTCTCTCCTCCATGATAATTCAAATGAGGTGCCCCTCTCATTTTCTTTTCTCTACTTGATGACAAGAAACATGTGGGACCCTCAAGAGGTGGTAAATTACATATTGAACACTAGGTTTTGGGTAATTTGCACATTACACCAAAACTAGGTTTTAATGCACTGGATTGCTCTATAAGGTCTATCTTAGTGCTCAAGCTTGTGGAAACCATCCCACTCCATCATATTCATTTTTATGATGTCTCATCATCAGAGGAACATTTATTATGTACAATTTGCAAGTTAACCCCTCAACTTGGGTATTTTGCACTTTAGTCCAATTTTAACAAAACAATGTTTCAACATTATTCAAAAAGGACTGAAATTGAAATATAAGTTCCTAAAAAGCTTTAGTTACTTTTCAAAATATAAAAGCAAGCATATAATAAACTTTATTAGATAAGACACCTAGGGTTAGTTCATAACCCAGGTCAGGGATGTTACAAATTATCCACCCCTTACAAGGATTTCATCCCCAAAATCATAAACAAAACATTAAGAGAAAAGAGTAGGGTATATCCTCCTCATCTCTTCCTCTAATTCCCATGTAGATTCTTCAACGCCACGGTGATTCCAGAGGACTTTTACAAGACTAATATCTTTCTTTTTCAGCTTATTGATCCTTTTATCAAGAATCAACATAGGTCCTTCAACATAAGATATATCATCGTTCAATTCTACTTCCATAGGCCGCAGAACTGATTCTGTGTCAGGATGACATTTCCTTAGCATGGAAATGTGGATGCTAAAGGTGACCTTCAAGATCGTTTGCTAAAGTAACATTTTGAAAATGCATGAGCTCAAACGGTTTGGGATCATTTGATCTCAAAAGGTCTTGAGACCATTTGGTCCCAAATGGTCTTGAGACGTTTGGACTCAAACGGTCTTGAGACCATTTGGTCCAAACCTCCTCAAAACCGCAAGGACCAAGTATGGTCTCAACCAATCAAATTGAATAAGGGTTTCCAATGTTGATTCCTTCAACCATTGAATACATATAACCAATCATCAATTGGACCTATCACCATGTTTCAATTGAGTTAATTAGGTAATCATTCAACTGATTTGACCCTCAATTAACCCTCAATTGATCATCAATTAGGGTTTGAATCAATTGAATTAGGGTTTGGAATCGATGATCCTTCAACATTAATCAATGTGAGATTAGTTACTTTGAAACCATTGAACCATCACCCAAATTGGACATGACATGACCCCAAACGGTCTTGAGGTCGTTTGGATGACATTCAAACGGTCTTGAAACCATTTGCCCAAGTCAACATAAAAATCCAAACCAGCCAATTGGGGTTTGGTTCATTGGATTGCTACCAAATCAGCATTGGATTGTACTTCAACTTAGTACCTTTAGATCTTCAAACACCTAACCATAGTCAACCCTAGACCTCCAAACGGTCTTGGGTGACCCCCAAACGGTCTTGGGATCATTTGGATGACCTCCAAACAGTCTTGAGACCATTTTCCCATTACATCATCATTAGCCATGTCAATCAATTAGGGTTTGGAACCTAGGATTGGTCACCAAATCACAAATTGATCATACTTCAATTTGATACCTTTGGATCTTCAATTGCTCAACCATACCTAACCCTAGACCTCCAAATGGTCTTGGGTGATCCCCAAACAGTCTTGAAACTGTTTGGGTCAGTCAACCCAAGTTTCCAACTTAAACACTTATGAAATCAGCACTCAACCCGATTAGGGTTTTGGTGATTGTTGGACCTTCAACTCATGAACCAATTAGAGTTAATCAATAATAATTGATGGGACATTAACCTAAATTATTTTGAACAGATCTCCAAATGTTCAACCCTTGGTCAATGCCACCAAACGGTTTGAAACTGTTACCCTTCATGCGGTTTGATGAAACCATTTCGTTTCAAACGGTTTGAAACCGTTTGCTCCCAAATGGTTTGGGAAACCGTTTGAGCAACAAACTTAAGACCGTTTAGTAAAGGTAAACTTTGGATAAGCATCTATGATGATGTCATCATCTTCATCCTTCATTTAACCAAGAACAGAAACCGTTCTTCATGGGATTTTTAGCAAGAACTCAAAAGAGTATCAAAAGAAGAAAATTAACTAACGATTATTATAGAAAAGAGTGCATTAGCAATGGTTAAGGGTTTGAGTTATAAAACCCACATCTAGAACTGATCCCAAGCTCCAAGTGCCACGGATCGAATGGTGGATGGAGTTCTAGTAGCTGTCCAAGCTCTGTCCTTGAGCTTTTGGATGAACAAGATGGCTAGGATTGGAAATCGGGTGAAGAAAACCAATAATCAAGCATTGCTTTAGGGTTTTAACCATGAATTTGAGGTAGAAGATGATCAAAACATACCAACAGGTTATGTTCATCCTTCTCCTGCTCCTGAGCTCTCCTTTGGTCGGACAAATCAAAGTGATAATAGAAAAACTAAGGAAAGGTCCTTATGTGTATTGGAAAAAGATAAGTATAAAGGATATGTATGGGATTTTCAAGGAAAGAGGAAAAAGAATTGTTTTCTTTAAAATCCAAAATAATTTCCACCAAACTCCCCTCCATTTCTTGGCCACGAAGAAACCTTCATATTCTTCCAAAAAACTCTCCATGATCCAAAGATTAATGGAAAAGGAATTAAGCACCTTAAAGAGTTTTATATTAATATCCATCCTTTTAGTGGGTATTACTTTTTATTATATTAATATGAGTGGCTTCCACTCGACTATGATCTTTTTGTGCCATAGAAAGGCACAAGCTCGTCTAAAACTATTGCAAACACATCCTTCAACTTTTGGTTGAAGGGCTCTTAAATTAATTTATTTCTGTTTGCATTAAATCAAATTAAAGAGCCATTTATGCTTAATCTTGATTATTTTAATGTCAAGATTCTCTCTCCTCCATGATAATTCAAATGAGGTGCCCCTCTCATTTTCTTTTCTCTACTTGATGACAAGAAACATGTGGGACCCTCAAGAGGTGGTAAATTACATATTGAACACTAGGTTTTGGGTAATTTGCACATTACACCAAAACTAGGTTTTAATGCACTGGATTGCTCTATAAGGTCTATCTTAGTGCTCAAGCTTGTGGAAACCATCCCACTCCATCATATTCATTTTTATGATGTCTCATCATCAGAGGAACATTTATTATGTACAATTTGCAAGTTAACCCCTCAACTTGGGTATTTTGCACTTTAGTCCAATTTTAACAAAACAATGTTTCAACATTATTCAAAAAGGACTGAAATTGAAATATAAGTTCCTAAAAAGCTTTAGTTACTTTTCAAAATATAAAAGCAAGCATATAATAAACTTTATTAGATAAGACACCTAGGGTTAGTTCATAACCCAGGTCAGGGATGTTACAAATTATCCACCCCTTACAAGGATTTCATCCCCAAAATCATAAACAAAACATTAAGAGAAAAGAGTAGGGTATATCCTCCTCATCTCTTCCTCTAATTCCCATGTAGATTCTTCAACGCCACGGTGATTCCAGAGGACTTTTACAAGACTAATATCTTTCTTTTTCAGCTTATTGATCCTTTTATCAAGAATCAACATAGGTCCTTCAACATAAGATATATCATCGTTCAATTCTACTTCCATAGGCCGCAGAACTGATTCTGTGTCAGGATGACATTTCCTTAGCATGGAAATGTGGATGCTAAAGGTGACCTTCAAGATCGTTTGCTAAAGTAACATTTTGAAAATGCATGAGCTCAAACGGTTTGGGATCATTTGATCTCAAAAGGTCTTGAGACCATTTGGTCCCAAATGGTCTTGAGACGTTTGGACTCAAACGGTCTTGAGACCATTTGGTCCAAACCTCCTCAAAACCGCAAGGACCAAGTATGGTCTCAACCAATCAAATTGAATAAGGGTTTCCAATGTTGATTCCTTCAACCATTGAATACATATAACCAATCATCAATTGGACCTATCACCATGTTTCAATTGAGTTAATTAGGTAATCATTCAACTGATTTGACCCTCAATTAACCCTCAATTGATCATCAATTAGGGTTTGAATCAATTGAATTAGGGTTTGGAATCGATGATCCTTCAACATTAATCAATGTGAGATTAGTTACTTTGAAACCATTGAACCATCACCCAAATTGGACATGACATGACCCCAAACGGTCTTGAGGTCGTTTGGATGACATTCAAACGGTCTTGAAACCATTTGCCCAAGTCAACATAAAAATCCAAACCAACCAATTGGGGTTTGGTTCATTGGATTGCTACCAAATCAGCATTGGATTGTACTTCAACTTAGTACCTTTAGATCTTCAAACACCTAACCATAGTCAACCCTAGACCTCCAAACGGTCTTGGGTGACCCCCAAACGGTCTTGGGATCATTTGGATGACCTCCAAACAGTCTTGAGACCATTTTCCCATTACATCATCATTAGCCATGTCAATCAATTAGGGTTTGGAACCTAGGATTGGTCACCAAATCACAAATTGATCATACTTCAATTTGATACCTTTGGATCTTCAATTGCTCAACCATACCTAACCCTAGACCTCCAAATGGTCTTGGGTGATCCCCAAACAGTCTTGAAACTGTTTGGGTCAGTCAACCCAAGTTTCCAACTTAAACACTTATGAAATCAGCACTCAACCCGATTAGGGTTTTGGTGATTGTTGGACCTTCAACTCATGAACCAATTAGAGTTAATCAATAATAATTGATGGGACATTAACCTACATTATTTTCAACAGATCTCCAAACAGTCAACCCTTGGTCAACTCCACCAAACGGTTTGAAATCCAAAATAATTTCCACCAAAATCCCCTCCATTTCTTGCCCACGAAGCCACCTTCATATTCTTGCAAAAACCACTCCATTATCCAAAGATTAATGGAAAAGAATTAAGCACCTTAAAGAGTTTTATATTAATATCCATCCTTTTAGTGGGTATTACTTTTTATTATATTAATATGAGTGACTTCCACTCAACTATGATCTTTTTGTGCCATAGAAAGGCACAATCTGGTCCAACACTATTGAAAACACATCCTTCAACTTTTGGTTGAAGGGCTCCTCAATTAATTTATTTCTTTTTGCATTAAATTAAATTAAAGAGCCATTTATGCTTAATCTTGATTATTTTAATGTCAAGATTCTCTCTCCTCCATGATAATTCAAATGAGCCGCCCCTCTCATTTTGTTTTCTCTACTTGATGACAAGAAACATTTGGGACCCTCAAGAGGTGGTATTTTACATATTGAACCCTAGGTTTTGGGTAATTTGCACATTACACCAAAACTAGGTTTTAATGCACTAGGATTGCTCTACAAGGTCTATCTTGGTGCTCAAGCTTGTGGAAACCATCCCACTCCATAATTTTCATTTTTATGAGGTCTCATCATCATAGGAACATTTATTATGTACAATTTGCAAGTTAACCCCTCAACTTGGGTATTTTGCACTTTAGTCCAATTTTAACAAAACAATGTTTCAACATTATTCAAAAAGGACTGAAATTGAAATATAAGTTCCTCAAAAGATTTAAATACTTTTCAAAATATAAAAGCAAGCATCTAATCAACTTTATTAGACAAGACACCTAGGGTTAGTTCATAACCCAAGTCAGGGATGTTACAGTCAAGGTGAGTGGAGTTGAGATGGAGGGCTATTTATAGGATTTTGGGGCTCTTCTAGGGTTACCCCAACTTGCCACCACCCTTGCTCTTGGCCTAATTGGGTGTTTCTTCTAGAATGTATGAAACCACTCAAAACCTAAGCTGGTTGGGTGTGGAATCCTCTCCCAAACCCAAAGGAGAAATTTCCTCACGTGCACACACATCATATCATGAGAAAATCAGAGTGGAAAAACACCATCCAGCCGCATGTTTCCCAATTCGGCTAGAACTGGAAGATGAGCGGCTCTCGTTGGATCAAGATCCAATGGCTCTCATCTCTTGCGTTCAACCAAAAAGGAAAACGAATTCCTATTTTCAAGATAATTCGTCATTATTTAATATAACTTGGAAAAATCATAACTCCTAATCCATGGCTTCGTATTATCCCAAATTTTGAGGGAAACTTAATAATGACTTAGTCTACCCCTCTGCCAAATTTCGGCTCATTATATAAAAGAAAATGTGCCTTTTCTTTAGGTGCAAGATATTACTCAATTAGGCTTATTTCTCACATCTTTTCTCTTTCTTCACTTATTATCTTGCAACTTGGACTCCTTGGAACCCAAGAAATCATAATATTTTGAAATCCTTTTTGAAGGATTCTTATTATCCTTGTAGATGCATCCACATCCTTTATTTCTCATTATCTTACTTATTTCTTTTATTAAAAGATTTCTTTTTAAGAATTTCTCTTTATCTTTTATTTCCTTTTTCCTCTTTTCCTATTTATTTTATTAGAAACCACACATAAAAAAAATTTACTCAATTATGTCCATTAGTGCCACCTTCTAGAGATTTCTATATAATTCTCATAAATACTTTGCTTAATATTCATTATCTTGTATCTTTTTCTAATATTTGGACTTCTCTTCTTTTCTTCTCTATTATATCCATTATTGGATTAATCTAATAATTGGATCCACGAAATTCCTATCAAAAGGGAGATTTGCAAAGAAATCCCTTCTTTGAAGCAAAGCATACAACCTTTTCTATTAAGTTCATATTCATAAAAATATTACATTTCAATTATGAAAGCATATGCAAAATTGAGGTTGTAACACATATTTTTTTACCTTACGCTTAATGGCTTCTCTATATCAATATGGACTTAACATCCATTATATTTGGTCTAGAGATATTTTTGTTGACCTAATTCTTTGCTCAAAGGATTCTTTAATCATTTTCAGGCTAAACATCCTTTGAAAATGGTTGAGAAAAATTAGTTTTTGATTGTATACTTTTTGTTTTTTATGGCATCTCTATATCATGGAGGACTTACATTCCTTACTATTGATCTAGAGTGTCTTTATAATATTTGTTCTTTGTTGGGTCTTTTTATCATGAAGGAATTAACATTCCTCTCATTAGTAATTAGACAATATTTCAAGCATTCCTTGATCATATATGGCTTTTTGACTATGCCTTACTATGCCTTAATGTCTATCTTTTTAGATTTTCCCTTCAATTGGCATTCTCTTAAAATGGATACATTGGCCATATGTTTTTCCTCTCCAAAATGACTATCTTGTTGAGAGGGAGTGTCTCTTTGAGGGGGAGCACTAATAAGTGTGGATCCTTTTTTATTTTGACAAAAAGGGGGAGAATAATCCATGAGATAAATTGGCTATCAAAGGTATGAAGTTCTAAATTTATTGCTTTCAATTTATCTTATGGAAATATTTGTCATCATCAAAAAGGGGGATATTGTTAGATTTTTGGATATACCACACTCATATTTCGAAGATACAAATATTTTTCATATTATATTACTAACATGTGTTTTAAGTATTTCAGGTGATCAAGGCACATAATTAAGATCCAACTATAAAAACCTTACAAATACATGAGTTTGGATACTTGCAAATCAAGTTGCACCATGAATATATTTGCACTTATATGTTTTTATACAACTTGATAGATATGATGTAAGGATAAGTGATGATAGTCCAAAATGTACCCAAAATCCTATCACATACTCATATGATGCCTTTGGGGTCATTAGGTTTCATTAGATATATCATTAGGTAAGATATTCCTATCATTTTTGCATTATTTTGATCTCTAGGTCACTCTCGGTTGATGATATTCTCAACCGAGATATAGCCGTTGTAACATTTGACTAAGACAGGTTGACGAACAAAGTTGGAGAAAATTTCCAAACCAGAAAAAAACTCAGTTGATAATATTGTGGACCGAAATGATTTCCAGTCGACAATATTGTGGACCGAGAATGTTCTGGATGTAATTCAGAAAATGGTCAAATTAGTCGTTGTAATTCAATTTACTTAATCGTAACGGCTAGTTTTCGTCTTAGAGCACTCTATACACTATCAATAGTTTCTCTAGCCATGTGTAAACATTTTCTATAAATAGGAATGGTGCTAGGATACCAAATCATAAAGTTTGTATACAACATTTGAGATCATATACTCAAACTTGCATACTACTACTTGCTATCATTCTCAAGAGTTTAGGCTAATACTTTGAGTTGCCATCATTCTAGCCTAAGCCAAATAGTAGAATCCTTCTCCACCAAATATCAACCTTGCCTAAACTTAATGTGGAGTGGATCATCATCACTTGTCCATAAGAGCTTGATTGTATATCGTGTGAAAGAGTATTGTAATCTCCTACTTCCATTCTAATTTATGTTACTTGTGATTGTGGTTGGTCTACTTCCGCAAGAGGTGGTTCTCTTTCGCAGCCATAGGTATATTCGTAAAAGAAGAGGTGTGGCGGTTCTCTTCTTTGGCCCTCGGTTCATCCATAAAATAAGAAGTGTGACGGTTCTCTTCCTTGAACCTTGATGATTCTGTAAAAGAAGAGGTGTCGTGGTGCTCTTCCTCGTTCGTCGGCGCGTCCGTAAAAGAAGAGGTTTTGTAGTTCTCTTCTGTGGCCGGTAAAGAAGAGAGATTTTTTTGTAGCAATCATCTTGTAATTTGTCCCCACAGAAAAATTAATAAAAGTGGTTGTTGCAAATCTTAGTTGACAACAACTAGTGGAATGACATCGTAGAAAGAATCATTCTAAATCCCGTCTCTCTCTCTTGGTTGTCTCTTATTTCCATTGCACTTTAAATTTGTTTAAATATTTTATAAACACTATTGATCCACCTTCTAGATTTTTCATTTACTATTTTAAGGTGGAATTTTGATTTACTATTTTAAGATACATATACTTGATATATGTGAGTCCTTCAATATACACTATTAAATTTTAATATAAATTATTTACATAATAATATAAGTAAATAGTTATATGGGTATACAATGCATGAGTATATACATAACCATAACCTTACCCAATAAGAGGCGGGTATGTTGATATAAAGGTAAGTGGTTACATGGTAAAAAAAATTTATCCTCATAACGGATTTAATGGATATGAGCGGGTATACCATATCTGTTTACATCCCTCGTGTCATTATAAGCTTTAAGGAGCTGTTTGGGTAGGAACAATCAAAGTACTGGTAGTTATGTATGAAAAAACGTTTGTGTTTAATGGCTACGAAATACCTTATGCAATCACTGTACCAACAATAATGGCATGTCGGCGTAATTCTGGAGTACGCCTGGTTCAACGGAATAGAAAACTGCTGCGCCGCTGTGCCTTTTGCATGCTGACCATCGGCAATTAACACTTGTCTTTTACCTCAAGCATCGATGTGTCCTCAAACGATGGAGAGCTTATGTATTTGATGAGATTCTCAACGAATAGAATTGTAAAATTTTATTATGCAAATTTAAGAAGATTATAAAGATTGTTATTCTTGCACAATTCTGTACCCACAATAAACTCTTCTTACCTCACTCGTTATCTCTCCTCTTTATTTATCTTTTTGGCTTTCCTTTTGACATACTTGGAATATAAAAAAATTTCTAGAAGCCCCTCTATTTTCCTAAAATTCTAAATAAACCCCTCACGTTTTGCAAATCCTAATATAACCCCCCTGTCTATTACCTACCATCACCAAGTTAACGGCTCATTTTTTCTTCTCTCTCATTTATTGCACCACGTACAGCTGCTCTACACTTAGATTTGCATATGCTTTATTCATATTATGTTCCTTGTTGAAGTGTTATTTAAGTCATGTTCTTAACAATATTAATTAATCAATTATGTTAGAATATGATGGCCAAATCACAAGCTGCTTTTTTCATCAAGTTGGACCGCACACATAGGAAGATGGGCTGTAAATTAAGATTGACAATCTGGTCCGGGTTGAACGGATTATGTTTTGGATCGGGTAAAAAAAATCAAGATTCAAACCCATTTTAGAAGGGTTGGGTCGGTGTCAATTTGAGCAGATCAAATGAAGTTTTACCGGTCCTAGTATAAATGGCTAGATATGGTGCGGGTCTAACAATATATATACCCATAGACATTTATTCACAGACTTAAACCCGCATTACTACAGTTTTACAGCCACATCGTACGGGTAAGTGGACAAGTATAGAATCGTCATACAAGAAAAATAACATTATGGTGTTTATTTTGTTATTATAAAATATTGCAGAATATAATTATATGACCAAACACATTTTGGATATATTATAATTTAAAAATATTTGTAAACAATCAAAATATCTAACAAAAGATATGTATTATATATAAATAATAAGCTAGTTGTACATATACATATACATGTACTGCATACGAGTATAAGGAGCTTCTATCTGAGTTGACCTTATCCCGGACCCTTTTAGTACAAATAACTAGTTAAAGTTTACTGCTCGCCCATGTAATTTATATTGAACTAAATTGGTTCAAGTTGGGTGAGTCTTGAACATAAGTGAGAGGATAACCCTGTCAAATTCTCTCCATATGCGGTACGTTTTGATAAAAAACAGCTCTAGTTGAAATTTATCAGACCGGACTCCATATTTGAATACAAATAATTACATAATTTAGTTAAAAACGTGACAAAACAACACACAAATAAAGGAAATAGAACAAAATACAAATGAAGGAGATATAATGTGTACAGTGTGCCATGCGTAGTGCAGTACTTCAAAGAAAAAAAGGAATGGGATGTTAACTTGGTAACGGTAGGTAACAAATAGGGGACTTATAAGGATTTGTGAAAGGTGAGGGGCTTATTTGGAATTTCCAAAAAAGACAGAAAGTTATAAGGAAAAAATCTAGAATGTATGTCTGATATTCTATTTATAGACCCGAAATATACACCAACCCATATTAGGAGTAGGGGAAGAGGATGCAATTATGGTATTAAGAAAGGATAATGGGAATACAATTCCAAACTAAATAGGAAAGAGAATTGGAAAAGGAAACAATATATTAGATTTCAAGTCTAACACAAGTTTGGACTTTTCTATTATTATTAAGACAATATTCATTATCTCCAACTTGGATCTTTTCTGCTGAAGTGTGTTTGCTTCTTTTAGAATTTTTCTCCCGTTCTTCTTCTATACTTCCGCCCTTGGAAGCTTCACTGGAAAGCTCAACCATACACACCTACACGGAGTACGTGTCAGGGCATAGCTGCCTGAACGTATAACGTGAGTGATCCTCAAGATGTACAGTTTGATTAAGGGGACTGACTCCAATAGCCATTGGAAGAATCACATCCTTCATACATTTTGTTCTCCATGCCATGGCTTTGTATATTTTTTGAGCCACACCCGATCGATGGTACTGCATGGTCAGTCTTCCCACGTCTTCTTTCTTCCAACACTTGAAAACTTTACTTCTACACATGTTGAAATTTGTAGCTGATCTTGCATCCTTGTACTTGACTTTACATGAGAGTGGCTCACATGGAGCACTATCTAGGTTCATGACGTCTACCTAACTTGGCAATGCTTCATCTACACCTCTAGTGTTGGTAGAACTCCTATTAGTTACTCTTCTTTTGGTTAGAACATCTCCAACCAATTGATGTGCTCCATTTGAGCAGGTACCCTTCATGATTGTGAGAAAATATGACATCAGATAGGAAGCGGAAATAAAAAAAATGTGTCCATATTATCCATAATAGAAAGATCGTGTCAACAACTATGTAAAGGGAAGAATGGTTAAATGAGATCATACCTGGTCCAGGAGCAGGTAATGACTATTCCTCATTCCAGTTGTGTGGCTTCTTTTGGTTGCACTCTGACGACGTTTGCAGCTTCTGGTCCTCACCACAGACTACATGTTGACGTTGCTTTCATAGTGGGATAAGGATTCTAGAGAAGTCCATACAGACTGTCTAGAACTCATGTCCTCAAACAGAATAGATAGGAAGGAGTTGTCCCTCTGTTGGTGTACTATTTACCAACTTGCTCTGCCATAATTATTTTCTACTCAAATGGGGAGAGATTATGAGGCCATATAGTTGAGCGTTGATGAAGACATCACAAGTCTAAGTGGGGGAGATTGTAATTGTTGTGAAATACAGGCATAGAGTATAGAAGCGGAAATAAATTTTTGTATCTATCAATATTCCGATAACAACAAGATCGTGTCAACTACGATGAAATAAGAAGGATGGTTTAGAAAATTATATATGGTCTTAATGAAAGTCCAAAAAAAAACTTACTTCAATGTAACTGTCAACTAGTTGCTCCTGGACAGTGGTTTTGCAGTTCCCAGTCTTCACAACGAACAACTTCTGCAGTGCCTCCTGTGGTCTCAACACGAACTGCAGGCTGACTTTTCTCTCTGAAGAGCAGCCAAAGGACTCCTGCCTCTATAGTAGTCGACGCAGACCAACTAGAACTCATGCCTTTCAACTAGAACGGATAGTAAGGAGTTATCCCTCCCGTTGGTATACTAGTCACCAAATTGCTCTCCCACAACAACAACTCTCAGTTGTTCTCTCCCATAACTATCCCTCTCTTGTCAGGTAGGACTTGCTTAGGCTCTCTCATTTACCATAACTAGAGAGGACAGTAGTTGTCTGAGAAACTGATTCTCAATTGTCTGTGTTGTGCTTTGGTAAGCCCCTAATACCCCTCTATTTATAGGAAGGGTTAGGGCCAGGGTTCCTAATATGTACGAGATTGTGAGTGAGTGGAATGGACCAGAAGGTCTTGAATTCGCAACCTGCGAACACCAAAACCATCGTTTGGTGACCCAAACGGTTGTATGGTCACATGAGATGGTCGTCTCACATTGCCAAATGGCTGTTTGACAGTTTTTCAATTGCATACGAATTGGCCATTTGATTTCAATTAATATCACATATTAATTCCTTGCATCACAAGTATTGTGAAATTGAACAAGTTTGGAAAATATCCAGAACCTTCATTCAGCCCAACCGAGCTATCTCACCCATGCAAAATGACCATCCGACTCACCCATATGCCCATCTAGTGAGTCGAGCAGAACTTATCAGTTTATCCGATTGGTTCATAGAGAAGAACTTAGCCATTGTGATTTCTCATCATCCCGATGTCCCAAACAACCATCTCAACACTTGAGCCAGTCGTCTGGTAACCCAAACTGTCATCTCACTTGGTGAGATGGTCGTCTGGTAGTACAAACACCACAGTCAGCTAGTTTGATGTGTGAATTGAATACCTAAACACTTTACTAATCAATCCTATCATCATTCAAGATCAAACTCCTCTTCTAGATGAGTTCCTATGTGTGTGACCTTATAGGTCCCATATCACTTTCGCAGTGATTGTCCATAACTAGATATGTCATCACAAGCAAGAAACGGTACTAAGTCACACATTAGTGCTACCCAAGTGAATGGAAAGTTGAGGAACAACTTCAACACACAATTTGTGTAAGGTGTTATAGTGATTGTATAAACCCTTTATCACTGATATCCATGATTAACTCGGGGCACGGATGGTCATCCTCTCAATGTTCAATCTATTTTCCTTGAACCAAGAGCAGACTGCCTGAGATAATGTGACCTCAATATCATATATTGATTCACATGTGCATGCACATGCGCTTCTCAATCTTGTTTCTCAAGTGGCCAGGATATCATATTCCAGTAGGAGGGACAAATCCCATATCTATCACTCACTGTCTATCCCCATGTGTCAAAGTCACCCAATCATCACCTTTGTAACAACCCATGTTTTAGGACTGCTTTTTATAATGCCAAAGCATATCCAATGACATGTGACTAATGTAGTGATTTGAGGTATAAGAATCACAATCACCACCTTCACTATGAGAGATAATTATGACCACCAATGATGGTTTCCATGTGTCACTCTCAAGGTGGGTCTGTCTGATACATTGTTCCCTAACATGTATCTGTGTGCTTGGTTTGATATCTCCATATCATGACTAATGAGATTTTGTCATCAACCAACCCACACTCCAATCTTATGTGTTATTGTTGTCTATCAACCTTCCACAATAACACTCGATCAAGGACATAATGAGAATAAGTATATTTACTCTTAAAATCCATATGATCTCATTTTCCCAAGGCTAATACTTGAAGAAATATGTCATTGAGTAATATTATTCTCTAGACATTCATAACGTTTCCTCATTATCTCATAACTGAGAGAAACATGATGAATTAGAAGATTGCCTTTATTAATATTAATCAAATTCTTTATGGTTTATGCTATGTCAATCTTCACATGATTGGCTCAATGGGCATACCATACCAACAAACTCCCACTTGTACTTAGAGCCAATCACCCACAAATCATATTCTTAGTAATCCAAACATGTCCACCATGATTCTGCTACACAAGTGCTAAATCCAGTAGGTTAGTAACATTTTCATATTAGTCGGTATATTGTAGATTTCCTTATCACTTCATTGTATATTTTCTCATATGAGGCGAACTAATGTAATATGGTATCTAATATTCCTTGTCTAACAAGTAGCTCCATTATTGTCACAGTATCACTACTGAGTCATTAATGGTTGGAACATCTATAAGTTCATCATATGAACTTCTAGATCCATATTGTATCACTCTATTTTTATAAGACAAGTATACTCGACTTCTATTGTAGAATAGAATTTATGGCTATTAGTTTAAAAGCTTTCCAACTAACAACATTTCTCCTTCAAATCAAACATATATTTAATGTGTGATCACTGTTGTCCATATGGAAGCTTGCATCGATGTAACCCTTTACAACCAACTCTTCCTTTTATCGTTGTCCATATTAACTAGCAATCAATCCTTAAGTACTTCATAAGTACTAATGGATGTCTTTAATGATTTTCTAATAACCCTTATTGGCATTTACTATCATCTTTTCATGTCAATACATATAAGATTATATGGGATAAGTACATTTATAGCATTCATGATAGATCCATTGCTACAACCTTTGGTATATTAATCATGTCTTTTCATTCTTTATAAGAATTGGAATATAAATTCCATGAGAGACTAGTTTGCATTCTCCCTCATTGAATCCTTTCATTTTGAAATCCTTCAACACATTACTATTGTATGTGCTCAAACTTCCATTATGAAACATTCAAGAACTATCTCATAGATCTTGGTCCTTATCTTATAAGATGTTTCACCTCATCCTTCACTATTGAAGGTGTTTTTCATGCCAGATCTCAATACTCATAATATTGAGATGTTATTCCTCATCATATGTGGAATATCCATATATGCTCCTGCTAAATCTTTTGTAATCACAAATTTCATATTTACTCTTGATTCAAGTCAAACTCTTTGACTATCTTCTCAAATCAAAAGATCTCATTTTTGAGATGCTTTTTTCAATCCCATATTGAACCTTATAGTTTATAAACTTTATTTTCATTCTTGAAGTTATGAAACTTTTTAGGTTGTGTCACATACACATCGTCTGATGTATTCCCTTTAAGGAATCTAGTTTCTTTCTTCATATGCTAAATCTCTTAGTCTATTTTAACAACAACAACAACAAGCTTGCCAATTGGTAAAGGAATTTCTATCATGTTCATGTAACACCCCTGGCCTGGGTTTTTGGATAACCCTATTTGTTTTTCTTAAGTAAGTTGTTTATAATTTCAATGTAATCCTTTGAGGTGTTTTAATAACATGTGACATGCTTATGTTATAAGTTTGGAATAGAGTACAATTTACCCAAGATAAGGGGTTATCTTGCAATATATCACATGTTAAGTGTTCCATTAGTTCTTTAGCATCATAAGGAGAGGATCATGCTATGGGCGCCTTGTGGAGAGCTTAAGTTTCTAGTTGATCATGTGTGGATAATGCTTGTGCTTTGTGTGCTAAGTTTTGATACAAATTGCAATTTACTCAAAGTAAGAGGTTAACATGCAAATCATCATGTCTAGAGTGTCCCTTCTCTCTCTTAGCATCATCTAGAGGAGAGAGAAAGGAGGGGGTGCCTTGTTTGAGTCTTGGTTAAGTAATAACACTCTTAGTGGTGAAAGATCCAAAGAGTTTTGAGTGTCTTAAACCCTAGATGGGGTTGTATTGAGTTATGAAGTGTATATGGGAGTGCCTATCGGCTTGGAAAACATAGAGGATGTCCCATATCGGTTTAGCAACTTTTTGGAAGTATTCATATCAAGATAAGAACCTCAAGTAGGTGAATCATATCGATTTTGATGTTCCTTGAAAAAGTTGTAATGGTTTGCATATAAAGTGATATTCGGTTGTGATATCTTGTCAAGAAAGCTATCCAATGACCGATATCTTATCTTTGTATTATCCTCATGAGTTTTTCATGACGAGATAATTATGGATGCATGAACATGTGTCACCTAACTTCATATGGTGGTGACACTTCACATACACTCTCTCTCTTAAACCTCAACTATATAAGCCTCTCTTTTCACCTACTAGTGAAACTTTTTGACTCTCATATCATCCTTCTCTTGGTAGACGACCATAGAAGCTTGAGGTACAGGAAGGAGTTCGAGCATTAAGCCTAAGGTGAAGCCATGGTCATCTTCAACCTTGTGTGGACTATGCTTCTAGGATCATGGTTACTTTCTTTCTTTTCTTCTTCACCAAGTTCCTAACTATGGTATCTTATTTCATATGGATATGTTGTGACCGAGTCTTGGAATTTTGATAAGTCATCTTCAACCTTAGGAACATGAAGCTTTAGAGCTTGAAGCTCTTGTGGTGATCTTGAGGTGGGTTATATAACTTGAACTCAACTCTAATATTAATCACCTCCAATCATGCAATACATGATGATTCCTTTTCAATTTCTACTTTCCTTGGTTGAATAATGATTATATGAGATCTAATGGATATATGGGGCTATTGTCCATGAACTAGAGTGTTAGTGGATGAAGAGTTGAAGCTTCAAGATGATGGAATCTCCCATGGACAAACTGATATTGGTTTGAGAAACCCTAACCCGATGCAAGGTTATGTGAGAGAAAACTAATATACATGAGGTCCTAACCCGTTACTGATTTGTTACATGTGAATGACTATTGTTCTTACAGTTGACTTTCCTATCAGATAATATTAAGGATGAGGACATGACAATATCATGAAAGTTGAGTGAAGATATGAATTCAATAGGGATAACCTGACATGCCTTAATCTTAGCAACCTGACATCAATGTGAAGGGTGACACACTTCTTTGAGTCTAGAGGCCGACAGACCATGTGAAAGTGTGGTCAAAACACTCCTTGAAGTCATGGCTAACACACCATATAGTGGTGAGGCTGATACCTTGATAGGTGAAAGTATATAAGGGTGTTGATGATGGCTAACCCGATACTATCAAAATCCTAGAACTCGATATGTATCTAAACCCTAGAGGCCGATATCACTTGGTGATAGCTAGGGTGACACAATAGATGGTTATATGGGTGATACACTAGATGAAAGTTTGGCCAATACCCTAGAGTATGTTATGGCCGATACACTAGATGATAGTGCGGTCAATACCCTAGAGTATACTATGGCTGACACCCTAAAGTGAGGTCAAGATGTTATGCTTAAGTGAGGTGAAAATATTATTCTCAAATGTGAAAAAGGTGACACACCAAGGTATGTTGAAAGTGATACACCAAGATACGATTCATGGTCGATACAACTTTAAGCACCTCCAAACTGATATCACCCTAAGCACCTCTAAACCGATATAACTTTGATGTGGCATGAACGACATAAGTGATAGTGTCTAGGCCGACACAAGTGATAGTGTCTAGGATGACACAAGTGAGAGTGTATAGGCCGAAACAAGTGAGAGTGTCTAGGTTTACACAAGTGATAGTGTCTAGGCTGACACAAGTGAATGTGTCTAGGCCGACACAAGGGTTAGTCTCTTGACTGATACACCTTGATGAGTGCAGGCTGACACATGATGAATATAATCAATTGATACACTATGAAGTAATGCGATGGATACACTTTGATAATGTAGGCTGATAAACCCTGAAGAGGGTCAAGCCAATGTAATAAGTATGTTGAAATCAATATTCTAGTAAGAATGAGAGAGAAATTTATATCACTCATATTGTTAATCAATTAATGATAATTGATGAGAGTAAACAAGTATATTTGAATACTTATGGCAAGGAAATAAGCTTCTAGAGGAGGAGTTATGGTTTAGGGTTTGGTTATTGAATATAACCCTAGAAACCCTAATCAGTCAAAAAATAGAAACCTTGGAAACCTTAATTGATTGAAGAGAGAAACCCTATCCCTAGTCATAAGAGGGAGTGGAACTTGAAATAACATGATAATAGTAATCAATGGTTACGATAATACAATGAAATCTTAACCATATAGATATTACAGTCATAGACTAATGAGGGCTATAGTGGTTATAATCTAATATAGCTTCAATATACCTTATAAGGCAAATGGAATACTTGTATCACAGGAAGGATGTGAATAGGTTTGATGACCTGATAAAGGCATGCTGCCTAGAAGATGATGTAGTACTCAATAGTGAGTTTAAGGGATTGATATCCCATGATAAAAATGATAGGAAACACAGAGGTGAACCAACTATTAAAGAATCTTAGGCAATATAATATACCTTTCATTCTATCATACTTTCTACCTGATTGAATGATTATGTGTGATACAATTAAATGAACATATAATAAGATAAGCTCCTAGACATAAGGGGTTATGAATTAGGATTTAATTGTTAAACATGAACATAAAACCCCTAATCAATTATAAGGAAAACCCTAACCCTAATTATGAGAGGGTTGCAATTTGAATGATTGTCTTTATGGCATGGTCATGATATTTACTTGATATTGCTTTTACTATGAAATCCTAACCATGTAGGTATTACGAGATGATGAGCATAGCTAGGTATGAGCTATGATGATTTAGCATGATACAGATTAATTAGGCCTTGTAATCCATGTGAAATACATGTACAACAAGTATGATGTATATGGGTCTGATGACCTAGAGATGGTTGTTGCCTGGTAAGAGGTGACATTGTTCAATGATGAACTGAGGGTGTGATAACCAAAACATGTTATCATGATGATGAAAATTTTGAAGGGATGAGATTCCCAATAATGTGTTCAATGGATTGAGATGTCGGGATGGATGTAACAACATGTGTTCCAATTGATACAAGATTCCTTGAAAAATGTATTATACCTTTATTTGTAGCATTTATCAATAATTCATGCTTGTAACTTGATTGATGCTAAAAGATGGTGTAATGCACTTAACTTTTCAAGTGAAACTAAAAATGTAGTTTGTCCTGGCCACAGACCCATTGAGTGTCAGAACTTGTTGAATGGTGAAATGAGCAATTCTTGCAGGAAACTTGGAGCACATATGGTTGGATATGTGGGGTGCAAGTTGAATTATCTCCTTGTATCATCAACTCACATGATTGGCTACATGGAATACCCTGAAGAGAGTGTAGTTGTAGGTCATGACTCAATATGTAATCAGGATTGGTTATAAACCATACCTTGATAAGAATAAGGATTGACTATGGGTCATACCCTGATAAGAGAACAACTATGGGTTGTATCTCCCTAATGTTGAGCCTATATACCCAGGCTAGGTAAATTGTGGTTTAACTCATGATGTCACTGTAGATTCACTCATACTAACTGAGGGGGTGAGGTTGTGAATTTAGGATCTTCCATGGACAATGTATGGCACTGATGCTACCTAATTTTTAGGTTTGTTGAAGCATGAGAGGTATACCTCATATCCTCAGGGCATAAGATTAATTGTTGAAAAATGTAATCATCCATGTAGCATATTTTCTTAAGGATCAAATATGAAAACATTAAAAGAGGTTGCAATTGATTTTGTACATCATAGTTGATAAATGTTATACATGTTCTTTATATTCCTTCTAAAAGTGATTAGATGATCAATTTCTCATTCAAAGATATCTGAACTACTTAAATGATGATATTTCTCTACTCTGCATATAGCAAGTAGTTATATAGGTTTAATTCAATAAAGGATTCTTCTGCTCTCTTTCATAAAGATTTATGTTTGATAATAATATTGTTGGTGGAGAGTTATATCTCCCACTGAGATATGGATCTCACCCCATGGGTTTCCACACTTTTTAGGTGTACATGCAAGAGGAGGTAGGTATCATACAACAAAGAGCAGGTAGAAGTAGTAAGGACAACAACAATAACTTAGATTGAGTGTGTTGTTATGCGTCTTGTATAAATAGAGTCCTATGTCTCATCCCTATACTGTCAGGTCCTTGGGAGATAGTGCTTAAACAATTTTATAATAGATATGAGATTTTGGCTAGAATTCCTCGATGTATAATGTTGCTTTTGTGTATGTTTTGGTGAAGCAGCTGATATCTCATATCCTTGCGGTGAGATGGAATGATGTATGTATGAAGTGAACCATGATGTATATATGGCTTTGGTTCTTTCTGTAAAGAGTTCCTGGAACTGGATATCTTGGTAAAAAGGTTTTAATTTTTAGTGATTTTCGATAATCCACTGCTAATGGTTATTTCTGGGTTGTTTTATGTGATGTCATTGTTAGTTTGTTAGTGGTCATCACAAATTTTGGTATCAGAGTAATAGGTTCATTGAGTCTACAGGGACATAGGACTAAGGTTGTTGAGTCTGTTCTAGTGTCCTCTAGTATGTCTAATAGTGACATCTGCTCATGTAGAAGAAAGGATAAAGTTTAAAGATGTCTAGAAACATGATGAACATATTGCTAAAAGTAATATTACTACACTAGGAGTAGGTGTGAGGGATTAGGAAAGAGAAAAATGAGTGCCTGAGAATCCCCAACCTAATCGAGTCATGATAGAGAACCATGCTTTCCATGCTCTCGTTGGGTAGGTGATGACAACAATCATGCATATAGTGGACCAGACACTAGCAATACAACCTAGGCAATCTGACCCCAATATAAAATTTTCTGGTTCTAGTAAGACCTTTGAATGGCTATGTTATATAGGAGCTATAGAATACACTTAAAAAGTTGACCCATCAGATGTTGATATGTGGCTCACTAAGTTAGAAAAGGCTTTTAAGATCCTTAGTATCCTAGATGATGAAAAAGCCAAGCATGTTGTAAACCTTTTGAAGGGTAGTATTTGCCACTATTGGGCCATAGAAGAGGTAAAAAGGAATGATGAATAGGTTGGTTGGGAGGAATTTCATCAAGAATTCATTAATAAGTACTTTACAGTGACGTACTTAGACAAAAAGATCTCATAGTTTGAGAGGATTTGACATTTTGAGAAATGATTGAATGTTGAGATGTCTACCTCGACAGCTACTTTGGAAAGTAGAGAGAGATTTTCCACATTTGTGGAATCTATACAGAGAATAGAAAGGTCTGTGACAGAGAAACATGAGGCAAACCTCAAAAAGAGGTCTACACAGTCACATGAAAAATTGTTTGGTGGTTCTAAGCATCCAAAGTTTTCAATACCACCATTTTAGCAAGTACCTAGTGTACCAACACAGTGATCACCAAGCAAGGGAATAGGATGGAGTTTACCTCTAGTTGGAGCCTCACGATCAGTTTCTAAGATAGTGATGGGACCGGTAAGACCATGGTATGAGAGTAAGCATGTTATAGGTTTGGATAGGTTGTACTTACTAGACCATTTTGTCCATAAAGATACAATGAGGTGACACAACAGCCAGGGCAGAATCAACAGAATTCACAAAGACCATAGTTCAGTGGAATAGGAGGATGTGGATGTGGACAGGCATTATAAATTGGTCCATCTACTTCTGGTAGTAGAGGACGAGGGCGACATGAGGTGAAAACTGGACTCTATGAGTTGAGTTAACCTAAAACACCAAATAAACCATAATAGGTAACATGTCAGATAGAACTTTTCCATTCTGACTTATCTCTCTTTATTCTGCCTGTTAATCATAAGAAGGATGGTTGTTGTTAAGTTTCCTTTGGTCAGTCCTTTGGGGACATGAGGAAGAGATGAAGAGGACTAGAATTTATATTCTATCCATTTTTCTTTAAATTTTTTTGTGATTTCTTATGTTCATATAAAAGAGGAATAAATGTAAAAGAGACACCTAGAGAGAACCAGAGATATTGAGTCTTATAACTTAAGAGAGATGTAAAGGTAAGAAACATGATATAAAACAAAATTCATACTACCTAAATCTCAATACTTGTGTGCCATGTCCAGACATCCAATTATTGAAGAAAAGGTGAGTATGGAACTCTTAGGTTGCTTTCTTTCTGATTACTCAGATCAAGTAGTCATTTTGAAACAAACTAAAGTGCATAATTAAACATGGTATCTTGAACTTACCTTAAAGAAGGAAATAATTATATCTTAACCTATCATAATTTGAATGATTGATGATCATAAGAGAAGAATATGACACTACAAAACCTAAATTTGAAGACATATAATCTATAAGAGCTCTCTAAAATGGTAATTCCAAGATTTTTATAAAGCAGTAGACAAACAAATATGTGTCCATAAAGTAAGTCAAGGTGTTAAATATGTGTATAAGGGAGAGAACTCTAATGTAAGTATAAATTAAGAATGAATGATAAATAAATGAAGTGAAACCTGAGTTAATCTAAAACCAACCTATGAGTGTAATAAAGTATAAAGTGTAATACCCATGATATGTGAAAAGGGAACAAGGAAGATGATCCCTTCTCAATAAAGAATATTTAAAGAATAATGATCCTTTCCATGGTGTGGTGATAAGGGAAAGTTTGTCTCCTTTATGTACTTGCTTTCCAAGGATGTGATATTTAAGTGAGTCTCATATCACTTGATATGCATAGTTTTGAGGTGACTTTGAGATGGATACTTGAAAAGTTCATTGGGGCTTGGACTTTGGCTCCAAGATGGTGACATCTATGAATAATGATGTTTTGTGGATCCTTCAAGATGATAGGAAGATTCTTCTAACATGTTGGGAATTAATAGAGATAGTTGAGAAGCTGAATGAACATGAATCTGATGCATTTTGGCATATGTGATGGATACCTAGGTAAGAAATACTAGTATCCAAGAGGTGCCAGTGGTGTGTGAGATCAAGAAAAAGTTTCATAATGAGAATTCGATGGTTAATACCCTTGAAACTGTGGTCTTACCTTTGCCATCAGATAAATATAATGACTCCCAGGTCTGTGAACCTCCTCTTGTAATGTTACAAATTGTGAAGGTGACTTAAAAGTTAGGGTTGCCATCTGAGTTGTGGAAAGTCCATACAATATTTCTATGTTGACAAAGTTTGACTTAACATAGTACTCTACAAGCTAGAAGTGGTAGAGTTAACTAAGTGTGTATCCTATGTGATAAATCTTGTGTAATCACAGATTTCATATTTTCTCTTGATTAAAGTCAAACTATTTGACTATCTTGTCAAATCAAAAGATCCCATTTATAAGATACTTATTTTAATCCCATATTGAACCTTATAGTTTATAAACTTTATTTGCATTCTTGAAGTTGTGAAACCTTCTAGGTTGTGTCACATACACATCCTCTAATGTATTCCCTTTAAGGAATCTATTTTTTTTCTTCATATGCTAAATCTCTTAGTCTATTTTAACTACAACAATGAGCTTGCCAATCGGTAAAGGAATTTCTATCATGTTCAAGTAACACCCCTAACCTGGGTTTTGGGATAACCCTATTTGTTTTGCTTAAGTAAGTTGTTTATAACTTCAATGTAATCCTTTGAGGTGTTTTACTAACATGTGACACACCTATGTTTTAAGTTTGGACTAGAGTGCAATTTACCCAAGATAAGGGGTTATCTTGTAATATGTCACATGTTTAGTGTTTCCTTAGTGATTTATCATCATCAGGAGAGGATGATTCTATGGGGCGCCTTGTAGAGAGCTTAAGTTTCTAGTTTATCTTGTGGGGATGATGCTTGTTCTCTGTGTGCTAAGTTTTGATGTGAATTGCAATTAACCCAAAGTAAGAGGTTAACATGCAAATTGCCATCTCTAGAGTGTCTCTTCTCTCTCTTAGCATATTCTAGAGGAGAGATAATGGAGGGGGTGCCTTGTTAGAGTCTTGGTTAAGTAATAGCACTCTTGGTGATGAAAGAGCCAAAGAGTGTTGAGTGTCTTGAACCTAAGATGGGGCTGTATCGAGTTATGAAGTGTATATGGGAGTGACAATCAGCTTGGAAGCCATAGAGAAGGTCTCATATTCATTTAGCAAAATTTATAAGTATTTAAACCAGTCTAACAACCTCTAGTATGTGAAGCATATCGGTTTATATGTTCCTTGAAAAAGTTGTATCAGTTTGCATATAAAGTGATATAGGGATGTGATATCTTATCAAGCAAGGTACCCAATGGCCGATATCTTATCTTTGGATTATCCTCATGAGTTTTGAATGAAGAGATAATTATGGATGCATGGATACATCATGCATGGACACGTCTCACCTAAGTGCATATGGTGGTGACACTTCACATACACACTCTCTCTCTCTCTCTCTTGAACCTCAACTATATAAGCCTCTCTTTTCACCTACTTGTGAAACTTTTTGATGCTCAAATGATCCTTTTCTTGGTGGAGGACCATAGAAGCTTGAGTAATAGGAAGGAGTTTGAGCATCAATCCTAAGGTGAATCCATGGTCATCTTCAATCTTGGGTGGACTATGCTTCTCGGATCCTGGTTCTTTTCATTCTTTTCTTCTTTACCAAGTTCCTAACTATGGTATTTTCTTTCATATAGAAGTGTTGTGATCGATTCTTGGACTTTTGAATTGTCATCTTCAACCTTGGGAATGTGAAGCCTTAGAGCTTGAATCTCTTGTGGTGATATTGAGGTGGGTTATATAACTTCAACTCAACTCTATTATTATTCACCTTCAATCATGCAATACATGATGACTCCTTTTCAATTTCAACTTTCCTTGGTTGAATAATGATTCTATGAGATCTAATGGATATACGGGTCTATTATCCATGAACTAGAGTGTTAGTGGATGAAGGGTGGAAGCTTCAAGATGATGGAATCTCCCATGCACACATTGATATTGGTTTCTAAAACCCTAACTCGATACAAAGTTATGCGACGGAAAATCAATGCACATGAGGTCCTATCTTGTAACTGGTTTGTTACATATGCAGGACTATTGTTCTTACAGATGACTAGCCTATCACCTAAGGTTAAGGATGAGGGTAGGCCGATATATTGAAAGTTGAGTGAAGATATGAAGTCAATATGGCTAACCCGATATGCCTTAATCTTAGCAACTCAATACCCCTCTAACCCGACACCAATGTGAAGGGAGACACACTTCTTTCAGTGTAGAGGTAGACACACCATGTGAAGGTGTGGGGACACACTCCTTGAAGTCATGGCTGACACACCAAGTACCGGTGCGATCGATACCTTGATAGTTGAAAGTATATATGGGTGTTGATGATTGCTAACCCGATACTATCAAAACCCTAGAATCTGAGTATCTAAACCCTAGAGGTTGTTATCACTTGGTGATAGCTAAGGAGACATAATAGATGGCTCTATGGCTGATACACTAGATGACAATGTGTCTAATACTCTAGGGTATGCTATGGCCGATACACTAGATGACAGTGTGGCCAATAGCCTAGAGTATACTATGGTTGACACACAAAGTGAGGGTGGCCGATACCCAAAAGTGAGGTCAAGATGTTATGCTTAAGTGAGGTGAAAATATTATGCTAAAGTGTGAAGAAGGTGATGCACCTAGGTATGATGAAAGTGATACACCAAGATTTGATTCATGGCCGATATCACTTCAAGAACCTCCAAACCGATATCACCCTAAACACCTCTAAACCGATATCACTTTGATGTGCAATTGCCGACACAAGTGATAGTGTCTAGGATGACACAAGTGAGAGTGTATAGGCTGACACAAGTGAGAGTGTCTTGGCTGACACAAGTGGATGTGTCTAGGCCAACACAAGGGTTAGTGTCTAGGTCGATACACCTTGATGATTGTAGACTGTCACATGATGAATATAATCAAATGATACACTATGAAGTAGTGAGATGGATACACTTTCATAAGTGTAGGCTGATAAACCCTAAAGATGGTCAAGCCAATGTAATAAGTATGTTGGAATCAATATTCTAGGAAGAATGAGAGGAATTTGTATCACTCAAGTTGATAATCAATTAATGATAATGGATGAGAGTAATCAAGTATCTTTGAATGCTTATGGCATTGAAATATGCTTCTAGAGAGGAGGAGTTATGGTTTAGGGTTTGGTTATTGAATATAACCCTATAAATCCTAATCAGTCAAAAAAGAGAAACCTTGGAAACCTTAATGGATTGAAGAGAGAAACCCTATCCCTAATCATAAGAGGAAGTGCAACTTGAAATAGCATGATAATAGTAATCAATTGTTATGATAATACAATGAAATCTTAAACATACAGATATTATGATCATAGACAAATGTGGGCTATAGTGGTTATAATCTAATATTGCTTGAATATGCCTTATAAGGCATATGTAATACTTGTATGACAGGAAGGATGTGAGTAGGTCTGATGACCTAGAAAATGCATGTTTCCTAGATGATGATGTGGTACTCAATGGTGTGTTTAAGGGATTGATATCCCATGATGAAAATGATAGGGTAACACAGAGATGTTCCAACTGTTAAAGAATCTTAGGCAATATAATATACCTTTCATTCTATCATACTTGCAACTTGATTGAATGATTATCTATGATGCAATTAAATGAAAAGATAATAAGATAAGCTCCTAGACATAAAGAGTTATAAATTAGAGTTTGGTTGTTAAACATGAACATAAAATCCCTAATAAACTATAAGGGAAAACCCTAACCCTAATTATGAGAGGGTTTCCATTTGAATGATTCTCTTTATGGCATGGTGATGATATTTACTTGATATTTCTTTTACCATGAAATCCTAAGCATGCATGTATTATGAGATGATGAGAATAGATAGATATGAGTCATGCTAATTTAGCATGATACAAATTAAATAGGCCTTGTGATCCATGTGAAATATTTATACAAAAAGTATGATATATATATCGGTCTGATGACCTAGAGATGATTGTTTCCTGGTAAGAGGTGACACTATTCAATGATGAACTGAGGGTTTGATACCCAAAACATGTGATCATGATGATGAAAATGTTGAAGGGATGAAATGTCTAGTAATGTGTTTAATGGATTGAGATCCCAGGATGGGTGTAACAAGATGTGTTCCAATTGATACAAGATTCCTTAAAAATTGTATTATACCTTAGTTTGTAGCATTTATCTATAATTCATGTGTGTAACTTGATTGATGCTAAAAGATGTTGTAATATACTTAACTTATCAAGTGAAACTAAAAATGTAGTTTTCCCTAGCCATAGATCCATTTAGTGTCAGAACTTGCTGAATGATGAAACAAGCAATTCTTGTGGGAAACTCAGATCGCATATTGTTGAATATGTGGGGTGCAAGTTGAGGTATCTCCTTGTATCCTTCTCATAGGATTGGCTATAGGACATACCCTAAAGAGAGTATGGTTGTAGGCCATGACTCAATAAGCAATCATGATTGGTTACAGACCATACCCTAATAAGAATCAGAATTGACTATGGGTCATACCCTGATAAGGGAACAACAATGGGTTGTATCTCTTTAGCATTGAGCCTATATACCCAGGCTAGCTAAATTGTAGTTTGACTCATGATGTCACTATAGGTTCACTCGTACTGATCGAAGGGTTGAGGTCATGGAGTCTAGCTTTTCCATGGACCTTTTATGGCACTGATGCTACCTAATTTAGGTTGGTTAGAGATGAGAGGTATACCTCATCTCCTCAGGGCATAAGATTGATTATTGAAATATGTAATCAATCATGTAGTGTATTTGCTTAAGGATCGAATATAAAAACATTGAATGAGGCTGCAATTGCCTCTATATGTCATAGTTGATAAATGTTATACATATTACTTATATTCTTTTTGAATGTGATTAGATGATCTATTGCTTAGTCATAGATATATGAACTAGTTAAATTATGAGATTGCTCTACACTGCATATAACTAGTAGTTATACAAGTTTAATTCAATAAAGGTTTCTTCTGTTCTCTACCACAAAGATTTATCTGTGATAATAATATTGTTAGTGGAGAGTTATATCTCCCGATGAGATATGGATCTCACCTTGTGGGTTTCTACACTTTTTAGGTGGACATGCCTGAAGAGGTAGGGATTGTGCAATAGAGAGCGAGTAGCAACAACAAGAACAATAGTAACAACTCGGGTTGAGTGTGTTGTTATGTGTCTTGTATAATTAGAATTCTATGTGTCATCCCTGTACTCTCATGTCCTTGGGAGTTATTGCGTAAATAGTTTTATAATCAATCTGAGATTTTGGCTAGAACCCTTAAATGTATAATGTTGATTTTGTGTATGTTTTGGTAAAGAAACTAGTATCCCATATCCTCTAGGTGTGATGGAATGATGTATGTATGAAGTGAACTATGATGTATATAGGGCTTTGGTTCTTTTTGTAAAGAGTTCCTGGAAGTGGATCTCTTGGTAAAAAGGTTTTAATTTTCAGTGATTTTGGGTAATCCACTACTAATGGTTATTGTTGTGTAGTTTTGTGTGATGTCGTTGTTGGTTTGATAGTGGTCGTCACAATTTTTGGTATTAGAGTTATAGGTTCCCTAAGTCTAAAGGGACATAGGACTAAGGTCGTTGAGTCTATTATAGTGTCCTCTAGTATGTCTAATAGTGACTACTTCTCATGCAGAAGAAAGGATAAAGTTTAAAGATGTCTGGAGAACATGATGAACATATCGTTGAAAGCAATATTACTACACCAGGAGAAGGTGTGAGGGATCATGCTAGAGAGAAATGAGTTACTGAGAATCCCCAACCTAATCCAGTCATGATAGAGAACCCTGCTTTTCATGCTCTCATTGGGCAGGTTATGACAATAATGATGCATATAGTGGACCGGACTCCAGCAATACAACCTAGGGCACTAGTTCCCAATACAGAATTTCTAGGTTATGGTAAGACCTTTGAACCACTATGTTGTGTAGGAGCTATAGAATATGTTGGACTAGCTAACCCTGTAGATACTGATATGTGGCTCACTAAGTTAGAAAAGACTTTTCAGATCATTAGTATCCTAGATGCAGACAAATTCAAGCATGTTATGAACCTTTTGAAGGGTAGTGTTGGCCATTGGTGGGCCATAGAAAAGGTAAAAATGTACAATGAAGAGGTTGTTTGGGAGGAATTCTGTTGAGAATTCGTCAATATGTACTTTCTAGAGACATACTTAGACAAAAAGATATCACAATTTGAGAGGATTGATGTTTCGAGAAAGGATTGAATGTTTAGGTGTCTAGCTAGGCAGTTGCTTGGGAAAGTAGAGAGAGATTTGCCACATTCATGGAATATATATGGAGAATAAAAAGGTATGTGATAGAGAAACATAAGGCAAACCTCAAAAGGAAGTCTACACAGTCCCAAGAATAGTTGTTTGGTGGTTCTAAGTAGCCAATGTTTTTAATACCACCAGTTCAACAAGTATCTAGTGTACCAACACGGTGGTCACCAAGTAAGGGAATAGGATGGAGTTTACCTCCAGTTGGAACCTCAAGCTCAGTTTCTAAGATAGTGATGGGACCAGTAAGACCATGGTATGAGAGTAAGACTTGTTATAGGTGTGGACAGGTTGGACATACTAGACAATTTTTTCCATAAACACACAATGAGGTGACACAACAACCAGGGCAAAATCAACAAGGTTCACAAGTACCACAATTCAGTGGAATAGGAGGACATGGATGAGGATAGGCATCACAAATTGGTCCATCTACTTTAGGTAGTAGAGGACAAGGGTGACAATAGGTGATGGCTAGACTCTATGCATTGAGTCAACCTGAAACACCAGAAAAACCATACTAGGTAATAGGTCAGATAGAACTTTTCCATTCTAACTTATCTCTCTTTATTCTGCCTGCTAATCATAAGAAGGATAGTTGTTGTTAAGTTTCCTTTGGTTAGTCCTTTGGGGGCATGAGGAAGATATGAAAAGGACTGGAATTTATATTCTACCTAGAATTTTCTAAAATGTTTTTTGATTTCTTCTGTTTATATAAAAGAGGAATAGGTGTAAAGGAGACACCCAGAGAGAACCAGAGATACTAAGTGTTAGAACTTAAGAGAGATGTTTAAGGTAAGAAACATGAAATAAAACAAAGTGCATACTACCTAAATATCAGTACTTGTATGCCCTGACCATGCATCTAATTATTGAAGAAAAGGTGAGTATGGAACTCTTAGGATGCTTTCTTTCTGATTACTCTGATCAAGTAATCATTTTGAAACAACCTAAAGACCATAATTAAACATGAATAATTTTAATAGTACCTTGAACTTGCCTTAAAGAACGAAAGAACTATATCTTAACCTATCAGAATTTGAATGACTGATGATCATAAGAGAAGAATATGACACTATAAAACCTAAATTTTAACATAGACAACCTATAAGTGCTATCTGAAATGGTAATTTTAAGAACTTTATAAAGAAAGAGACAAATGAATTAGTGTCCATAAAGTAAGTCAAGATGTTAAATACATTGTATAAGGGAGAGAACTTGTTACATCCTTGAAATTTGTGGATTTCAAGACTAAATGATTTAGAAGAACATATGATAAGGAAATGTTTTGAGGGATTTTGATTGATGATTCCCAACCCTAGACTCATAATGAATGATCAATTTAATGAAATAAAGTGCTTTTCAGCATAGTTCTTCATATGAGACTAATATAAGATGCAATAGCTACCAGATCCTCATTTTTAGTGATTAAGAATGTAGTTAAGCTCATGGAGCCTTTGGAAGGACCAAGATGTGGTTCATGAGCCTCACAGTCACTTTAAGACAAATTGGATAATCGAAGCATACATATCGGCCCATGAGACATGATTTTGGATGATGTGGATGTCCGTGATCATAATAGGTATCCAAAGTGGTCACAGATGACAGATAATCTGAATATAAGATAATGAGAGGATTTCTAGGATAATCCAAGATAATATGTAGCCTAGATAATTAATTAAAGGATTACCCCCCCTCCTTTATTTGGAAGTCAAATAATGGAATAATATTTAAGTTAACTAAAGGAAATAGGAAACATGGTTTTACAAAAAAGTAAGAGAAAGATGAGAGAAATATAGAGATTCCTTAGCTTCTCCCTATTCGTGTAATTGGAGACAATTGTGAATTAGAAAAGGACATCTTTTAATGCTTAAAACAAAAAGAAAGGAAACAGGGGTTGTACAAAGTTGTATGTTTTATGTTTAATACCTTTCCATTAGTAAGTCATGACCTGCGTGGACTCTAAATCATAGATATGAGGGAAAGGAAACCAAGAGTTTGACCTCTTCCTTGATGTCTTCCTGACGGATGTTGGGGTCCCTCCAAGATACGTATATATAGAGACTGATGGAGCCTCAAACCCCAATCTCGCATTTGGCACATAGCCCTCCTTCCTAGCCTCTCCCTTTCTCCCTTAGTGGAAACCTTAGGGTTCCTCCTCGTCAATGGGTACATTGACCTCTGGGAGATCTTATCTCCATGGAAAGATCATGGCTGGACCAAGATGAGGCACACATCCCAGGAGACGGTCCTCTGAAGAGCGGCTAACATCGAACCAACACCTGACTGGTTTTTGAAAGAGCCTGAGTTCCAGAACAAAGTTGTGCGGTCTAGTGTATGGTTTGGAGATCCATCGAGGACTCCTGGATACTCCGCCTTCCTTGTTGCAACATACATGTATACCTTCTCACTTCTCCTTCCAGTTTTGTTAACCCTTACACGTACAAATGTGGTGCGGATATTCTGCTCTCACTCACGCACCTCCAATGATGCCAGAGCTACCCTTATGTGCATCGTGGATGGTCGGAAGTAGGAGGAAACTGCCTTGGTTCCTCAGCGGCTGGGAGAAGGGACTCGATCCCCTGCCAACCCTTCCAGGTTCGTGTATGGCACCCTTCCGCGAGGAAGGTGAAGGCGTCATGCTTTTAGACAGTTTTGCCCCCAGGCACGCAATAGCCCGAGTCTCCGTGGGAGTCGCAGTGGGGTCTTTTCATTATAAACTTAACCAGTTCACAAATCAAGTTAGAAGGGGCATTAGATGTTGATGTGGTGACTAACAATTGGTCAGAATCAAATAACCTTGAAGTAGTTATAGAAAATTAATGGTAACTCTAATGGGGACATGATATATGAAAATTGATCAGGAGAACGTGAAGAATCCAAATAAAATAGTTTGAAAGTCTAATTATGCTTCCTATTCTAAAAATATGTACAATACATGTCCTAATGTTTTAATGAAAATGGAAAACCTATATTTTCCTTAATCTGATGCTTAATTAGGTAGATTCATTTATGTTGAGTTAATACCTAATCTAGACATGTATAATGAGGAAATCCTTGATAATGATGAATAATTGGCGATTGTAGATTAATGATCTTATTCATGTTGTTTTTGGGTTTTGAAACCAATGTGGACATCTTGCTATAATCATATTTCTAGTAATGTGATCTAGGTGTCATGAGTAGCCTAATATGCTTAAAATGATAATTAGGGTTTAACCTAATATGCATAATTGGGTTTTTAATCTTAGAAACCATGGTATGATGCAACTAGGGTTTGTGACCCTTAATCCCTAGTCCAAACATGAAATAACACTAAACCCTAGTTTAGGAGCACATCTAGATCTGATTAATGTAATGCAAATACATTGTGACACATATGTAGTATGTATATTTCAGATTGAATGCAATGTTGCTTGGATGTTTGGATACACTCTTAAAGTGCGTGTGATATATTTTGCATGGTTTCTGCAATGTCATAAGGTACGTGGTTACTTATGAATACATTTATTAAATTCCAAAATTGCCGAGGTTTCACGATGAGATTGAATGAAAAATAAACTTCTTGCTTATTTATTTAGTTTTTGCAAACTATAAAGTTCCTATGAGTATCATGTAAAGTAAATAACAATATTCTGAACCCTGAGTTAGACTGATCTTAAGGGTAATGCACACAAGTCCCGGAGGAATAGTGATTACACCTGAGGTAATTGACCAGATATGGGTTGGAATATGAAATAAGTTTATGTTCTTATATGCAAGATAAAGATGTTGCTTATATATGTATCTGTGATTATTGTTTGAACCCACATACGATTATTGTAATATACTGACCGTATATTTGTTTGTCAGTGTTTTAGGTATTAGATATACTTGATAGCATGGACATTAGGGTATAGATAAAGATGTTGAAGACACTGGAATTATTCCTGATGGTTTAGTTGTAATGGTATATCTTCGCACTTGTATAAGTTAATTCTGTATAAAAGTTATGTAACTCCTTAGAGGAGCTTTTTATGTAAACATGTAAATATTTGATCATGAATAAAAATTGTTTACTACTTTGTATTATTTCCTGAATCTGATCCTGGAATTTATGAGTGATGATTCACAACTTTATGGTCTTTTAGACACCCAAGAGTGCGGGTCGTTATATTTGGTATCAGAGCACAAATTCATCAACTAATACTTAATAGTTTATAATTTCAAATCATACTTAGAAATTTAATAGAACAATTAGTAAAGCATAATGTATCGTTTAGGTTTCTCAGCTCACATTTCGTCTACTTCTCATCTCTTTACTTAAAAATCCTTGAAAATGAATTGTTAATTAGAGTAGTAAAATGTGAAAATATGTAACCTTTTGTGTAGGTCCCTCTAGAGAGGGTATACACTAGAAAGATACATGTATGGGTAAGCACTTTCATAGAGGAAGGACTTGGATTAGGGTATGAAAACTCTAGAGAGTCAGGGGATACAAAAACTCTAAGAGGTAGAGTATAGTCCATAACCATAACCCTAAAACCTTAACCTTAAAAAAATGAACATGGTGTAGTGGTATGGGACACCACCCATGTGAAACTTGAAATCAGGAATAAGAAAGATAAAGGAATGGGTTTAGGTAACCCAGTCTCCCATGCATGTGTATATGAGGAGCATAAATTATGTAAGAGGTCTTAAGAAATATATGAACCCAATTTTTTTTATATGAAAGTGAAATTTTGAATATAACTTGCTCAAAACCCTAGTGTTGTCTCTGGAAGTTTGGTGATGGTGGCCAACCCCTTTGGAGGGGAAGGTCGATGTAGCACCAATCCCCTAGAGGGGAAGGTGACCCAAGCCCATTGAATGGACAGGGATGATGAGGGGGTATCCTAGAAATTGAACAAACATGTGTTGATATGTTATAATAATCAAAGTTATGTCTAATGATAAAAAATGAGATATGTATGAAACCTTTAGGGTTAGTGTGCCAACATGGGGTGGGTCAACTCAAAGAGTGGGAAGATAACCTAAGACAGAGGCAAAACCCAGATCTTGGGATCAGGTTGTGTCTAGAGAGCCTAACCCCCTCCTACGAGCCAAGAAGGAACCCTAGGCTAGGACTTTCCCTTAAAAAGATACATGAATAAACATGTTTAAGTGTTGAGATAACCTTAATCCTCACCTATAGGGGTGAAGAGTTAAAGGTATTAAATTGAAAGCACTGATATTCTTTGAACCCAAGGATGCCATCTCTGAGTGACACAACTGGTCAAGCCCAGTAGGGAAGACCAGTAAGGCACCAAGCCCAGGAGGGAAGGTGGCCTAAGTGGATGACCAAGCCAAAGAGGGAAGGTCATGAAATGGTCAAGCCCAGGAGGGAAGACCAGTAAGGCACCAAGCCCAGGAGGGAAGGTGGCCTAAGTGGATGACCAAGCCAAAGAGGGAAGGTCATGAAATGGTCAAGCCCAGGAGGGAAGACCAGTAAGCCACCAAGCCTAGGAGGGAAGGTGGCCCAATTGCATAGTGCAGTTGTTTTTGGATCAAGCCCTTGGAAGGGAAGATCATAAAAGGCCAAGCCCAGGAGGATAGACTGAAAGGGCAGTAAGACCTGGAGAGAAGGTGTCTCGAGCCCAATGGTGAGACAACCCTGCATTATGTGTACTCAAAACAAAGAGATGAAGACAACTTGGGTTAAAGAATTATAAGAGAGAATTATGTGCTTAAAAGATGTGACATCTCAAAAGAAACCCTTTTGGAGGGTAGAGTCCTAATGCAATCCTAGGGTCAAGTAGGATGTAATAGAAGTACGTAGGACCGATGGGTTGGGAGTTGATATGTCGTAAATGCACATGACCAAGGGGTCGAGAGGTAACATTTGGTTTGCCCTAGGCCCATGTCTCAGAAGGTTGGCCACCTTCCTGATGTTCATGTGGCCCAGTAGGGTGAATGTAAAGACACTCCCATGATGCATAAGGATGAGATCACTCCAAAAGTACCTATACCTCTAGATACCTCGAGGATTTGGCTAAGGCTCATAATGATACAAGAGATGTAAATATAAAATATGTAATGAATTCATGAAAACTTGAGAGAAGTTGTAACCTAACTTAAGAGTAAGAAAAGGGACACTTGACCTCATGGGATATAAGAATGCTATGAAATTAAGAAAAAGTAAGTTTAGAGTCATATAGAGTATGATTCAACTTAATATGTGAAATTAAAAGGTAATGTGTGGATGTACTATCTCCACTCTTGGAATGGAATGAACTTTGTGTTTGGGTTGCAGTCAAATGTTTATTTCATCTCATTATGAGTGAGGGAGATGGGATAGACACACATTATGCTTAAAATTGAGATAATGAGGATGAATATCCTACATTTAATGTGTAATGACATGAACTAGGGTTAGAGGTGTCACCTCACCCTTGTATGAAATTAATGAATAATAGTTTGTAAACCTAAGTAAAAAGAGAAATCACCAAGTATTAACGAAATTATCAAGAGATGATAAGATGTGTATACTATAGATGTAGATATACTTGAATTTCAATTCAGGTGCCAATCTTAGTAATAAAATGAAAATCAAGATAGTACTGAAAAGTGGTTAACACACCTAAGCAGGGTGTTAACCCTAAGTTTTGAGAATAATATGGGTATCATTCACCTAGGCTTAGTAGGCCTGAATTTTGAGGACAAAATTCCTTTTAGGGGGGGTGAATGTTACATCCTAGAAATTCGTGGATTTCAAGCCTAAATGATTTAGAAGAACATATGATAAGGAAATGTTTTGATGGATCTTGATTGATGATTCCCAACCCTAGACTCATAATGAATGATCAATTTAATGAAATAAAGTGTTTTTGAGCATAGTTCTTAATATGAGACTAATATAAGATGCAATAGCTACCAGATCCTCATTTTTGGTGATTAAGAATGTAGCTAAGCTCGTGGAGCCTTTGGAAGGACCAAGATGTGGTTCATGGGCCTTTGGGTCACTTTGAGCCCAATTGGATAATCGAAGTTTACATATGGGCCCATGAGACATGATTTTGGATGATGTGGATGTTCGTGATCATAATAGGTATCCAAAATGGTCACGGATGACGGATAATCTGAATATAAGATAATAAGAGGATTTCTAGGATAATCCAAGATAATATTTGGCCTAGATAATTAATTAAAGGATTACCCACCCTTTTCTTTGGAAGTCAAATAATGGAATAATATGTAAGTTTCCTAAAGGAAATAGGAAACATTGTTTTACAGAAAAGTAAGATAAAGCTAAGAGAAATATAGAGATGCCTTGGCTTCTCACTATTCATGTAACTGGAGACAATTGTGAATAGAAAAGGACATGTTTTAATGCTTAAAACAAAAATAAAGGAAAGAGGGGTTGTACAAAGGTGTATGTTTTTTGTTTAATACCTTTCCATTAGTAAGTCATGACCCACGTGGACTTTCAATCGTAGATATGAGGGAAAGAAAACAAGAGTTTGACCTCTTCCTTGATGTCTTCTTGACGGATGTTGGGGTCCCTCCAAGGTACGTATATATAGAGACTGATGGAGCCTCAAACCCCAATCTCACATGTGGCACATAGCCCTCCTTCCTAGCCTCTCCCTTTCTCCCTTAGTGGAAACCTTAGGGTTCCTCCTCGTCAATGGGTACATTGACCCCTGGGAGATCTTTTCTCCATGGAAAGACCATGGTTGGACCAGGATGAAGCGTGCATCCCAGGTGATGGTCCTCTGAAGAGCGACTAAAATCGAACCAACACCTGATCAGTTTTTGAAAGAGCCTGAGTTCCAGAACAAAGTTTTGCGGTCTGGTGTTCGGTGAGGAAATCCATCGAGGACTCCTGGATACTCTGCCTTCCTTGTTGCAGCATCCAGGTATACCTTCTCACTTCTCCTTCTAGTTTTGTTAACCCTTACATGTACAAATGTGGTGTGGATATTCTGCTCTCACTCACGCACCTCCGATGATACCAGAGCTACCCTCGTGTGCGTGGTGGATGGTCAGAAGTAGGAGGAACCTGCCTTGCTTCCTCGACGGCCGGGAGATGGGACTTGAGCCCCTACCGTCCCTTCCCGGTTTGCGTATGGCACCCTTCCGTGAGGAAGGTGAAGGCGTCATGCTTTTAGATGGTTTTCCACCGGGCACGTAATAGCCCAAGTCTCCATGGGAGGGGCAGTGGGGTCTTTTCATTATAAACTTAACCAGTTCATGAATTAAGTTAGATGGGGCATTAGATGCAGATGTGGCGACTAACAACTGGTCAAAATCAAACAACCTTGAAGTAATTATAGAAAATTAATGGTAACTCTGATGGGGACATGATATATGAAAATTGATCAGGAGAACGCGAGGAATCCAAATAAAATAGTTTGGAAGTCTAATTATGCTTCCTATTCTAAAAATACGTACAGTACATGTCCTAATGTTTTAATGAAAAGGGAAAATCTAGATTTGCCTTAATCTGATGCTTAATTGGGTAGATTCATTTATGTTGAGTTAATACCTAATCTAGACATGTATAATGATGAATAATTGACGATTGTAAATTAATGATCTTATTCATGTTGATTTAGGGTTTTGAAACCAATGTGGACATCTTGCTATAATCATAATGCTAGTAATGTGATCTAGGTGTCATGAGTAGCCTAATATGCTTAAAATGATAATTAGGGTTTAACCTAATATGCATAACTGGTTTTTTAATCTTAGAAACCATGGTATGATGGAACTAGGGTTTGTGACCCTTAATCCCTAGTCCAAACATGAAATAACCCTAAACCCTAGTTTAGGAGCGCATCTAGATCTGATTAATGTAATGTAAATACATGGTGACACATATGTAGTATGTATATTTCAAATTGAATGCATTGTTGCTTGGATGTTTGGATACACTCTTAAAGTACATGTGATATATTTTGCATGGTTTCTGCAATGGCATAAGGTACATGGTTACTTATGAATACATTTATCAAATTCTAAGATTGCTGAGGTTTCACAATGAGATTGAACAAAAAATAAATTGCTTGCTTGTTTATTTAGTTTTTGCAAACTATAAAGTTCCTATGAGTATCATGTAAAGTAAATAACAATATTCTGAACCCTGAGTTATACTGATCTTAAGGGTAATGCACACAAGCCCCAGAGGGACAATGATTACACATAAGGTAATTGACCATATATGGGTTGGAATACGAAATAAGTTTATGTTCTTATATGCAAGATAAAGATGTTTCTTATATATGTATCTGTGATTATTGTTTGAACCCAAGTACCAGTATAGTAATATACTGACCACATATTTGTTTGTCAGCATTTTAGGTATCAGATATACTTGATAGCGTGGACATTAGGGTATAGATAAAGATGTTGAAAACACTGGAATTATTCTTGATGGTTTAGTTGTAATGGTATGTCTTCACACTTGTATAAGTTAATTATGTTTAAAAGTTATGTAACTCCTTAGAGGAGCTTTTTATGTGAACATGTAATTATTTGATCATGAATAGAAATTGTTTACTACTTTGTATTATTTCATGAATCTGATCCTGGAATTTATGAATGATGATTTACAACTTTAAGGTCTTTTAGACACTCAAGAGTGTGGGTCATTACATTTGGTATCAGAGCACAGATTCATCAACTAATACTTAATAGTTTATAAATTCAAATCATACTTAGAAATTTAATAGAACAATTAGTAAAGCATAATGTATCTTTTAGGTTTCTCATCTCACATTGCATCTACTTCTCATCTCTTTGTTTAAAAAGCCTTGAAAATGAATTGTTAATTAGAGAAGTAAAATGTGAAAATATGTAACCTTTTGTGTAGGTCCCTCTAGAGAGGGTAGACACTATAAAGATACATGTATGGGTAAGCACTTTCATAGAGGAAGGACTTGGATTAGGGTATGAAAACTCTAAAGAGTCATTGGATACAGAAACTCTAAGAGGCAGAGTATAGTCCATAACCCTAACCCTAAAACCTTAACCTTAAAAAAATGAACAAGGTGTGGTGTATGGGACACCACCCATGTGAAACTTGAAATCATGAATAAGAAAGATAAAGGGATGGGTTCAGGTAACCCAGTCTCCCATGTATGTGAGTATGAGGAGCATAACTTATGTAAGAGGTCTTAAGAAATATATGAACCCAATTTTTTATATGAAAGTGAAAGTTTGAATATAACTTGCACAAAACCCTAGTGTAGTCTCAAGAAGTTTGGTGATGGTGTCCAACCTCTTTGGATGGGAAGGTCGATGTAGCACCAATCCCCTGGAGGGGAAAGTGAACCAAGTCCATTGAATGGACAGGGATGATGAGGGGGTATCCTAGAAATTGAACAAACATGGGTTGATATGTTATAATAATAAAATTTATGTCTAATGATGAAAAAAGAGATATGTAAGAAACCTTTAGGGTTAGTGTGCCAACATGGGGTGGGTCAACCCAAAGAGTGGGAAGATGACCTAAGAGGGAGGCAAAACCCTGATCTTGGGATCAGGTTGTGGATAGAGAGCCTAACCACCTCCTGCAAGCCAAGAAGGAACCCTAGGCTAGGACTTTCCCTTAAAAAGATACGTGAATAAACATGTTTAAGTATTGTGATAACCTTAATCTTCACCTAGAGGGGTGAAGAGTTAATGATATAAAAATGAAAGCACTGATATTCTTTGAACCCAAGGATGTCATCTCTGAGTGACACAACTGGTCAAGCCCAGTAGGGAAGACCAGTAAGGCACCAAGCCTAGGAGGGAAGGTGGCCTAAGTGGATGACCAAGCCAAAGAGGGAAGGTCATGAAATGGTCAAGCCCAAGAGGGAAGACCAGTAATCCACCAAGCCCAGGAGGGAAGGTGGCCCAATTACATAGTGCAGTTCTTTTTGGATCAAGCCCTTGGAAGGGAAGATCACAAAAGGCCAAGCCCAGGAGGGAAGACTGACAGGGCAGCAAGCCCTAGAGAGAAGGTGTCACGATTCCAATGATGAGACAACACTACATTATGTGTGCTCAAAACAAAGAGATGAAGGCAATTCTAGTTAAAGAATTATAAGAGAGAATTATGTGCTTAAAAGATGTGAAATCTCAAAAGAAACCCTTTTGGAGGTTAGAGTCCTAATGCAATCCTAGGGTCAAGTAGGATGTATTACAAGTACATAGGACTGATGGGTTGGGAGTTGATATGCCCTAAATGCACATGACCAAGGGGTCGAGAGGTAACATTTGGTTTGCCCTAGGCCCATGTCTCCGAAGGTTGGCCACCTTCCTGATGTTCATGTGGCCCAGTAGGGTGAATGTAAAGACACTCCCTTGATGCATAAGGATGAGATCACTCCAAAAGTACCTATACCCCTAGAGACCACGAGGATTTGGCTAAGGCTCATAATGATACAAGAGATGTAAATATAAAAGATGTAATGAATTCATGAAAACTTGAGAGAAGTTGTACCCTAACTTAAGAGTAAGAAAAGGGACACTTGACCTCATGGGATATAAAAGTGCTATGAAATTAAGAACAAGTAAGTTTAGAGTCATACAGAGTATGATTCAACTTAATATGTGAAATTAAAAGGTAACGTGTGGATGTACTATCTCCACTCTTGGAATGGAATGAACTTTGTGTTTGGGCTACAGTCAAATGCTTATTTCATCTCATTATGAGTGAGGGAGATGGGATAGACACACATTATTCTTAAAATTGAGATAATGAGGATGAATATCCTACATTTAATGTGTAATGACATGAACTAGGGTTAGAGGTGTTACCTCACCCTTGTATGAGATTAATGAATAATAGTTTGTAAACCTAAGTGAAAAGAGAAATCACCAAGTATTAACGAAATTATCAAGAGATGATAAGATGTGTATACTATAGATGTAGTTATACTTGAATTTCAATTCAGGTGCCAATCTTAGTAATAAAATGAAAATCGAGATACTAACGAAAAGTGGTTAACACATCTAAGTTGGGTGCTAACCCTAAGTTTTGAGAATAAGATGGGTATCATTCACCTAGGCTTAGTATGCCTGAATTTTGAGGACCAAATTCTTTTTAAGGAGGGGTGAATGTTACATCCTAGAAATTTGTGGATTTCAAGCCTAAATGATTTAGAAGAACATATGATAAGGAAATGTTTTGAGGGATCTTGATTGATGATTCCCAACCCTAGACTCATAATGAATGATCAATTTAATGAAATAAAGTGTTTTTCAGCATAGTTCTTAATATGAGACTAATATAAGATGCAATAGCTACCAGATCCTCATTTTTAGTGATTAAGAATGTAGTTATGCTCATGGATCCTTTGGAAGGACCAAGATGTGGTTCATGGGCCTTAGGGTCACTTTGAGCCCAATTGGATAATCGAAGTTTACATATGGACCCATGAGACATTATTTTGGATGATGTGGATGTTTGTGATCATAATAGGTATCCAAAATAGTCAGGGATGACGGATAATCTGAATATAAGAGAATGAGAGGATTTCTAGGATAATCCAAGATAATATGTGGCCTAGATAATTAATTAAAGGATTACCCACCCTTTTCTTTGGAAGTCAAATAATGGAATAATATGTAAGTTTCCTAAAGGAAATAGGAAACATGGTTTTACAAAAAAGTAAGATAAAGTTGAGAGAAATATAGAGATGCCTTGTCTTCTCGCTATTCATGTAATTGGAGACAATTGTGAATAGAAAAGGACATCTTTTAATGCTTAAAAGAAAAATAAAGGAAAGAGGGGTTGTACAAAGGTGTATGTTTTATGTTTAATACCTTTCCATTAGTAAGTCATGACCCACGTGGACTCTCAATCGTAGATATGAGGGGAAGGAAACTATGAGTTTGACCCCTTCCTTGATGTCTTCCTGACAAACATTGGGGTCTATCCAAGGTATGTATATATAAAGATCGATGGAGCCTCAAACCCCCATCTCACATGTGGCACATAGCCCTCCTTACTAGCCTCTCCCTTTCTCCCTTAGTGGAAACCTTAAGGTTCGTCCTCGTCAATGGGTACATTGACCCCTGGGAGATCTCATTTCCATGGAAAGACCATGGTTGGACCAGGAGGAGGTGCGCATCCCAAGCGATGGTCCTCTGAAGCACAACTAATATCAAACCAACACCTGGCCGGTTTTTGAAAGAGCCTGAGTTTCATAACAAAGTTGTGAGGTCTGGTGTATGGTGAGGAGAATTGTCGAGGACTCCTGGATACTCCACCATCCTTGTTACAACATCCAATTATACCTTCTCGCTTCTCCTTCCAGTTCTGTTAACCCTTACACCTACAAATGTGGTGTGGCTATTCTGCTCTCACTCACGTACCTCCAGTGAAGCCAGAGCTACCCTCGTGTGTGTGGTGAATGGTCGGAAGTAGCAGGAACCTGCATTGGTCCCTCAACAACTGGGAGAAGGGACCCGATCCCCTGTCGACCCTTCTACCTTTGCATATGACGCCCTTCTGCGAGGAAGGAGAAGGCGTTACACTTTTAGATAGTTTTGCCCCCAGACACACAATAGCCTGAGTCTCCGTGGGAGGCGCAGTGGGGTCTTTTCAGTATAAACTTAACCAGTTCACAAATTAAGTTAGAAGGGGCATTAGATGTTGATGTGGCGATTAAGGATTGGTCAGAATTAAATAACCTTGAAGTCATTATAGAAAATTAATGTAAACTCTGATGGGGACATATGACATATGAAAATTGATCAGGAGAATGAGAGGAATCCAAATAAAATAGTTTGAAATTCTAATAATGATTTCTGTTATAAAAGTAGGTACAATAGATGTCCTAATGTTTTAATGAAAAGGGAAAACACAGATTTTCCTTAATCTGATGCTTAATTGGGTAGATTCATTTATGTTGAGTTAATACCTAATCTAGACATGTTTAATGAGGAAATCCTTGATAATGATATATAATTGGTGATTGTAGACTAATGATCTTATTCATGTTGATTTAAGGTTTTGAAACAAATGTGGACATCTTGCTATAATCGTAATGCTAGCAATATGATCTAGGTATCATGAGTAGTCGAATATGCTTAAAATGATAATTAGGGTTTAACCTAATATGCATAACTGGGTTATTAATCTTAGAAACCATTGTATGATGGAATTAGGGTTTGTGACCCTTAATCCCTAGTCCAAACATGAAATAACCCTAAACCCTAGTTTAGGAGTGCATCTAGATCTGATTATTGTAATGAGAATAATTGGTGACACATATGTAGTATGTATATTTCAGATTGAGTGTGTTGTTGCTTGGATGCTTGGATACACTCTTAAAGTACATGTGATATATTCTGCATGGTTTCTGCAATGGCATAAGGTATGAGGTTACGCTTATGAATACATGTATCAAATTCTAAGATTGTCGAGGTTTCTTGATGAGATTGAATGACAAATAAACTACTTGCTTTTTTATTTAGTTCTTACGAACTATACAGTTCCTATGAGTATTATGTAAAGTAAATAACAATATTCTGAACCCTGGGTTAGATTGATCTTAAGGATAATGCACACGAGCCCCAGAGGAACAGTGATTACACCTGAGGTAATTGACCTGATATTGGTTGGAATATGAAATCCATTTATGTTCTTATATGCAAGATAAAGATGTTGCTTATATATGTATCTATGATTATTATTTGAACCCACGTACTAGTATGGTAATATACTGACCGTGTATTTGTTTGTCGGCATTTTAGGTATCAGATATACTTGATAGTGTGGACATGAGGGTACAGATAATGATGTTGAAGATACTAGAATTATTCCTGATTGTTTAGTTGTAATGGTATATCTTCACACTTGTATAAGTCAATTCTATTTAAAAGTTATGTAACTCATTAGAGGAGCTTTTTATTTAAACATGTAAATATTTAATCATGAATAGAAATTGTTTACTACATTATCTTATTTCATGAATCTGATCCTGGAATTTATGAGTGATGATTCACAACTTTAAGGTCTTTTAGACACTCAAGAGTGCAGTTAGTTACAATAAGGTTGATGTTAAGACATTATCACACTCAAAGGTTTTCTTATTTTTAAGTGGATTAGGAAGCCCATATCTATCATTCTTGAAATAATTATGCTAAGAGCTAGCCTGAAGATAGGAAAGTCTAAGAGTTGGGATTATGACACAATCCTAGAAAAATGGATTCAAAATTTGTCTTTTTAAGAATACTTGTATACTAATATTTCAATAAGGGTATTTATATTCATGTACAAAAATCAAGCCAAAATTGGCCAATTAGGCTGATCATATTTTGTCAAAGTTTGTTAAGTAGGATAGAAAGTAATTAGTGTCAAAGTAGAGACATACTATGTTCGCTTGTTCAGACCCCCCCAAACATATCGTCCACTTTGTCCATAGGGTGTCAAAGATTGAGTTTGATCTAGAACATCTGAATTATCAGTCATTGTGTGTGATCAACCATTCCAACCATTCCAAAGCTAGGATTTTCATAGCATATTGTCCTCGGAGGTGGTAGTAGTATCCTTCTTACATTGTTTAACCTTTTGTTCTAAAGCTAGCATTTGTATCCAATAAATTATGTTGAATCCACAGTCATTTGAAAGAGGTTCTTGGTGTGGACACCTATGATAGAACTGTGGTTTCTCAAACTTGATATCAGCTGGAACACTGCGGCTGAAGATTCTGATCAATTTTGTAATCTTATTGGCGACCAAGGCAACTCTTGCTTCAATGACGTTGTTGGTTTTGGGATATTTTGTGCACTTTGTACTAAACATAGCATCAGAGCTATTATAGAAGATGGATGTTTTATTGACGGTGTCTACTACTAGTAGTGCCCAATGTCCATCATGTAAGATCAACACAAATATTCATCAGGGAACATTATACTTTAAGTGCTCTATCATCCATTGTAGATCGCCTGATTCCTTTTTTGATATGACATCTCCCAATATTTCATAAAACTCCATGTATACATTGGTGAGATCGTCAGCCAGAAGTAGCTAACAAACTGTCATGTCATTTATCGTCATGTATCCTCTTGTTGTCAAGACATCACAAAGGTCTGGGAGCAAGATTTGTACATTTTCACTTTCAAAATTAACCACAAAGTTGTCATCCCTTGGTCACAAACATCTAAAAGAAATTTGACTTCCTCCACAGATAAGAAATAGCACACCAATTCATCGAAGTTCTCAAAGGTAGGCATCTTGTGACATCTACCAAATTTTAGTCCTTCTGGTGTGTTAGGAGCTTGTTCTTCTTCTTCTTCTGTGTGCACCTCACTTCCTTTGACAGCTTGTTACTCTATAGGTGGGGTTGTTGTTATGATGATATTAGTGGAGGTTGGGATTGGAAGTGGTACCATTTTTGGTGGGTTGGTTTCTATCATTTCAACTTTCAGAGCTGGTTCCCATTCAATAGTTGTAGGGACTTCCACTGAGGCTTCAGGGACTTGTGGAGGTGGTTCCGTCTCAGCATGTATAGATTTTACATTTGATGCACTAGGTGGTGGTGGGGCAGTAGGTCGCACTAGTGAGGTCCTTCTTTCTTCTAAAGCCCTGACCATTCTGAGCTCCTCTCTCCAAGGCATCTTTTCAGAAAGAGGAATAAGAGAGTACATATGCCTTGGTACATCTGCCATTTTTCTTTCGTAGAAGAACCTTCTGTCGTAAATGATTTCCATGACATATTTCCCTCACAAGGTGTGGAAATTTTCATTAGAAATTTTCTCCATAGATGTTCCCCTATTGATGGCCTCAATTATCCTCAGTTCTATGAAAGTATTGTCCCTTGAAATCTATCCTTCATGAGCAAAATTGCATTCAATGGAAATTTCCTTCCAATTGGGGCGATACCACCCACTTACTCCTTGTATCATTCTTTTTAGGAAAGTTGGGATTTCTTGTATTATCTTGTACTCTACCTTTTCAAATAGAATTCGCCCACATGGTAGGTCTTTGGTGTTGAAGTTGTAAGTGGGCAATCTTCTTTTAGATAGGTCAATCACTGTGAGCACCCAATTGTTGAAGGCTTTGAAGGGCAAGGTGATGAAATCCAAGGATTTTATTCTATCTAGGGCATCTTGTAGCTTGTGGATTGATGTCGTATCATCTCTTTCCTTGAGTAAGTGTGTTGCTAGGTTAGATGTTACATTGAATAATGGCCCATCTTTGTCTCTGTGCATGTACTCCTTGATTATTGTCCCATACAAGATCTTGAAAAGGGTTCTTCTTATGTTTTCCTGAGGTACCAAAGCAGAACGTAGAACACATCTTGTTAGACTATACTAGTTGTTGTGGTAGATAATATCTTGTCCTGGCTTTGCATCATTGGGGATGTCAGCCAGGACATGGATGTCCCATATCAGGATGCCCACAACTGATGACATATCCATATTGGCCATCTTACATGGAAACACAGGTGGTGTAGGAGGAAGTGAGGTGTTCATGTCTATTGAGGTTGTAGGTGGTTCAGGGAATATTGGGTTTTCTAGTTTCGGCGGTGGTTCAGCAAACATGTTGTCTAGATTCCCAATATCCTCTTCAGATATAATCTATTTCTCTCTCTCAAAAGAGATAGAGAATGAACCTCCTATTATTGGTTCATCTTTCATAAAGATATCATAGTCATTTGGAAGTGGGACCTTGTAGCTGAATAGTGGGTCGATCCCATCCATTACATCTTTAGTTGTTTTAGTGACCTCCCCACTTGCTTACAGTTGTACTATCCTGACATCATTCTCTCCCATTGCTTCTTCTTTTTTTGTGGGGATTGCAGGTGTTGTCAGTATAGGGGCTCTTTGATTTGTCTGTGCTTTAAGCCCCTTATCTTCATTGTTGCTAGTTGAGTGCCTAGGCACAGTCTAGGGTTGTAGTTGTGTCATATCCCTCAGCATGTACTCCTCTATTGCTTGTCGATCATGCTAGGTCCTCTTCTTCTAGTTGTTGAGTGCATCTGGATGTGGTTTCTTCATCGTGCAGCACTTCCTGTCCTATTAGCACCTTTTCCATCATCATGTCCACCCTGAGGTGGAAGTCAACATCTGATGCAGGTCTTGTGGGGGTTGTCTATTGTACAGCAGACATGTTGATGGTTGTGGGGGATCCATCCTTCCTTTTTGCAGCTTCCGATCGTAGCTTTATGTTTTCCTCACACAGCTCATCACGTTCCTTGTGTAGATTGGCTAGTTTATTCATCACTCCAGCTAGTTCTTGCATGATTTGCAATTGATTTGCAACTAGCTGCTACAATTGGAGAGTAATATTAATGATATGCACATGATTTGCAGCTAGCTGCTACATTTGGAGAGTAATACTAAGGATAAGATGGATGTCCGAAGTTAGCTTTTATACCTACGTGGTTAGTGCTAACAGGTTTGTACTTATAGTAGAATAATTTAGGATAGAGTTTGAGGCAATCTCACAGAGGTCGTATATCTCTTATCCAATCTCCATAATGTTTTTTGTAGCTATTGTTTTACGTTGGTTCTTGCCCACAAAGTTTACTTCATGATCTTCTTCATCATCCTTATTTCTTTGCTCAAGTGTGTGCTTCACTCAGGTTGTGGTGCCTCCTTCTCACATGTCTCCATCTTGTTTATCTTTGTAGGCTCTTCCGCCTTGCCTTCTTGGTCTGCTTCCTTAGTAGCTGGTTTTTTCACTACATCACCAAGGATGGCTGGTCTTCCTTTACCTTCAACTACATCTAGGGAAATAGCTATACCATCTTACTGTGGAGTATCTGTATCTTCTGTCTCTGTGTCAACCTCCTTCAGATAGGGTGGTTTCTTTGCTGGCTTTTTGGGGACTCACTTTTTCAGGTTGTTTGTTTAGTGTCCACTACTTGTGGCTGCTTGATTCTTTTATCTATTGGTCTATTGGTACTTGTACCTTTTCTATATACAAGTTTGGAGATCTCTTCTTCCTTGAAAACAAACTTCTCTAAATCACACTCCTTTAATCCTGGGAGGGGAAGCAAGACCTCTGTCCTATAGAACTGGTAAGTGTATCCTTATTGTGTCCTCTCTAGGACATTTGCCACAACTAGATACGTGTCGTCCACTAATGTATCTCCTTTTGACCTTAGGAGATACTTCAGCTTGTTGGGGTACCCCGGTTAGTATGCAATGTAAGGTATTATACCCCGCATGCAAAAGCCTTGTGGGCCATCTGGGCCCATTGCAGTGGCCATCTTATCAATCAAAATTTTACCCACGCTAACTATGTTTCATTCCATTAGATTCCACAAGATATGGAGTTCTAATTTGTTTACATTCCCTGTGTTAGATCTAAAGATCAAGGGGTTTTATAAAATCTTGTGCACTACTCTCATGAACCTTGAGTGCAACAACACGGCTTTTGATTACCCTGAGGTGTATTTTGAATCTTCTGAGAGTCTTTCCATGTCTTATCAGTTGTGAAGTCCTTTATTTCTTTGTCTCCTTGTACCTTGTAAGCATGTTCTTCCTACTCATTTGAATATGAGAAGATCACATTTATCCTCTTCTTAGTTAAAATGTAATCCTTCTTCATGATCCTGACTTGTAGCTTATACTCCACCCCACACTCTGATATCTACTCACTTTCCATGGGTAGCTTTATGATGCAGGACATGAATTGTTGCGTTAGAAAGAAGTCATGCTGTAAAACATATCCTATATATTCCTATTTTTTTAAGCTCTATTTCACCCTCTGGTATATCCCCAATCGCTCTACGGTGTTGGCGTCACCATATCTGGTCATCTTGTATTTCTTCTTGGTAAATATGTCACACCATATTTCATGGTGCTTTTCATCTCTGGGTACCAACTGATGCCAGGTTGTTCTCTTCTGTTGGCCTGTCCTTGTTGGCTGGGGATGTTTCTGAGTATAATCGTATTTAGAGTGGTGGCCTTGATTGTTGCCTTCTCCTCAGATACCTTGGCTGCTTTCCTGGGCCTCTCCTAGTCAGTCTTGGGTGTAGATCTTTTCTTGGGGTTCTGTATCTCCTCTGACGGTGTGTACTCAGAGACCTCTATCCCTGTCAGTTCTTCCTCCTCTTCCGATTCCTCTGAGATTGGTTTGGCCAAGATCATTTCCCTTTCTACTTCCAACATTGCTCTAATGCTTTCAGGAGTGGGTTCTCCATGTTGTTATATGTATCTTGCATGTTCAACTTTTAGCTTCTCCACTCTTTCTATCTCGTCTACGGTCATTGAGGCTCTCACCTTCTTGGCGTATTCAGTCTCATGTACCTAGGTTTTTCCCTACTTTACTTCCTTCTTATGCTTTTAGATACACTAAGTATCTCTAGCTAGATTAATTAAATGGATAAAAGAAAATGGTGATATGTTAGCTTATTGGTTTGGCAGTTTCTAGGAAGCAAATATCTGGTAAAGCAATAAACTAAGCAGTAACAACTAAAAGTATGAGTGAGTGGTTAAAATAGTAAAAACAACAGTTGAATGTGACAATTGATGGACTCAACTGAAGGTTGGAACATGTGGTGGAAAGGGAAACATATTGTGGGAAGGACAACTGGTGGTTCCCTCAAGTGATGGTTGATCCAAGGTTGAAAGATCCCTCAGTGTGCATCAATCGGAGTTCAGATATTTGAACAGGCGGTGGTGAATGACAAGTGAAAAAGTTCAACATGATAAGGTGAGGTCGGGCAGTAGTAAAGAGTCATAGAACATGTGCAGGTGATCAATCAGGCGAAGATGGCTGATTAGATGAGAGCTCATAACAGACAACGGTAAGATCAGGAGAATGCGAGAAGTGGGAATGGGAAAAGGTCGGTACAGCCGATGGTTACCCTCAACTGATGGCTACTTTCATCCTCTGAAGGCAATTATCAGGTGAAGGCAGATGGCAGGTGGTGGTGTTGCACCAGGCGAAGGTGTGCCAATAGACAATGGTTAGGAAAATGGGCTATGAAGAGAGGAAAATAAAGAGATAATTGATTGTGTTCAGGCACTGATCAGAGAAATAGGTGATGGTTTGAGAGGTGAAAATTTATATTTACTAGGGTTAACACTGATTGGAGTTCATAGCAGCCAAAGGTTAGCAAAGCAGTCGAAGAGGCAACTGATGATGGTGAATGTACCAAAATAGATGGTCTCAAATAGCAATCTATGTTGTGCGAAGACTTAGCCTCGGCTCGCAGGTAGCGACCAGTCATTGGTGATTCAGATGGTCAGAAATAAAAGGGGGTTAAGAAGACTAAGACAATGATGTGAGGCTAGGAAAAATCTAGGTTATTAGGATCACCTTGTCCCTGGTGCTCAGAGTTTCTTCTTTTCTTGGCGTCGGCTCAAGACCATCCTTCTGGTACCATCAAAGTTTCTGGTTTGCTCGATGGTAATTGGGGATCAGGTGATCGGAGGTGGTTGTTGGTTTTCTTCAGTTGTCGCTTCTCTTAGGGTTAAGCCTAGTCGCTCGGTAAAAGGAAGGGGGAAGAGGATTAGTTGGTCTCTTTTTATAGTTTTCTGTCTCTTGGTCTACCACTGGGTGTTTAGGTGGGCTTTTAGGCCTCTTCAACCATCAACTTATGTCTCAGCAAATGACGAAGGTACCTTGAACATTTGTTGATTCTCTAGAATCTGTCAGTTGATGGCATGGCCGCGCTTGTCATCGGATGGCTCATCTGTGATTGACGTCAGATAGAGGTCCTGCTATAATTACCTAGTGGTTTTTCTACCTCACCCAACCGATGGTGCGTGATAGCTTGTTGTATCAGTGGTGGTGGCTTTGTGAGTACCAACTGATGGTTGGGATCAACTGATGGACCGATAGGTGTTACTCCTGCATTTTAAGGATATATACATGAATTTCATTAATTTCATTAATTTCATTATATGCTCAGTAAATCCTAATAACCTTGTTTGAAAACTTTTTATGGAAAGATTTTGGTAAGAGTCTATTGCTTACTAATGACAAAAAGGTACTAGGTCTTTAAACTAAAATACTAAAATGAAAAAGTGGACATGAAAGGTGTAGGAAAAAATTTGAAATCATTGGGTTGCCTCCCAAGAACTGCTAATTTAAAGTCTTTAGCTTGACTCTCTTTTCTGGCTTTTAATGGTTCTTCAGCGAGAGCATGTCTGGGATCCTCTATGTCTAGTTTTGATCTTCTTATGAAAGCTTCATCTCCATAATATCTTTTTGACTCTATGCCCATTCACCTTCAAAGTACCTATCTTTTCAATGGTGATCTCCATCATCCAGATGAGTAAATCTTGACAATAGCGAAGGGTTCAGACCATATGGACCTTCATTTTCCAAGAAATAGTCTGATTCTTGAGTTGAAGAGTAGAACCTTGTCTCCCTCTGACACGTCCTTGTTCTTAATGTGGGCATCATGCCACATCTTCATTCTTTGTTTGTAAATATGGGCATTCTCATAAGCAAGAAGCCTCAGTTCTTCAAGCTCGTGAAGATGTGAATACCTTTTATTTCTCTCTCTATCTAAATCCATATTTAAGAACTTGATGGCCCTAAGGGCCCTGTGCTCTAGCTCTACTGGCAAATGGAACAACTTTCCATAGATGAACCGGCAAGGGGTTGTCCCTATTGGTGTTTTATAGGTAGTTTTATATGCCCATAGGACATCATCTAACTTCATGGACCAATCTAACTGGTCATGCCAATGGTTTTCTCTAATATCTTCTTAACACGTGTGTTTGAAACTTTGACTTGTCATAACGTCTAAGGGTGGTATGGTGTAGATACCTTATGCTTGACCTTGTACTTCTTTAGTAGTTTTTAAAACTATTTTTTCATAAAATGGGATCCCCTGTTGCTAATGACAGTGCGTGGATCCCCGAATCTAGGAAAAATGATCTTCTCGAATAGACTCACAACTGCCTTAGAGTCACAAGTGGGAGTTGCTACAACTTCTACCCACTTGGAGACATAAACTACTACAACCAGAATGCACTTATTTCCTCTAGAGGAGGGAAAAGGTCCCATATAATCCACTCCCCAGACATCAAAGACCTCCACTTCCACCCAGTTAGACATAGACATCTCATTTCTTTTTGTAATATTTCCGGCCAGTTGGCATTCTTTACAAGACTTGACAAAAGTAATGGCATCCTTGAAGAGTGTCGACAAATAGAATCATGGTTGTAGAACCTTTGTGGTGGTCCTTTCACCTCCATGCTGACCTCCATAAGGTGAGGAATGACATTCCTTGAGGATTTGAGGCACCTCTTTTTGTGTCACACAAAGCCAGTATAAATTGTTGAAACATCTCTTAAATAGAAGAGGGTCATCCCAGTAATAATTCTTCAGATCAGAGAAAGGCTTCTTTTGGTTTTAAGTCATCTCGGTAGGCAATTGTTCACTTGCCAAGTAGTTATAGATATCAATGAACCAAGGAAGATTTGATTTGACTTACTTGGCCATCATATATGCCTCATCTGCATAGTTGTCATTTATTGGTGGTTGATTTTCTTCAATGGATACTATTTTTGACAAGTAGACGATGACTATGTTCTCAGTTCCTTTATTGTCCATGATCTCATGATCAAAATCTTGTAGCAACAAATCCCATCATAATAGTATCAGCTATGTTTCCTTTTTCTTCATGAGATACTTTATGGAACCATGGTATGTGTACACTTTTCCCTTCTATCCTATTAAATAGGACATGAACTTGTCAAAAGAAAACACCATTTCTAGCATCTCTTTCTTGGTTCTGGTGTAGTTTATCTAAGCTTCATCAAGAGTTCAACTAGCATAATAGATTGCATAGTGCTTCTTTTCTTGTCTTTATCCACAGACAGCCCTGATGCCGTAGTCACTAGCATCACACATGATTTCAAAAGGCAAATTCCAATCAAGTTCTTGTAGAATCAGATCTGTTGTCAGGGCACTTTTCAGAATTTCAAATGCTATGAGACACTTATCAGAAAAATCAAATTCCACATCATAGGCAATGAGGTTTTATAATGTCTTCACAACCTTTGAGAAATCTTTGATAAATCTTTTGTAGTATCCAACATGCCCTAGAAGACTCCTAATTCATATGATGGACTTTTTTTGGGGGGGGGTAACTTGGATATAGCTTTGATCTTTATTTTGTCGACTTCCATTCCATTCTCAGAAATTTTGTGCCCAAACATTATTCCTTCTCTTACCATAAATGGCATTTTTCCCAATTCAGCAAAAGCTTCTTCTTCTCACATCTTTGCAAGACCTTTGACTAGTTTTCAACGCATCTATCAAAGTGAGGTCCGTACACTGAGAAGCCGCCAATAAACACCTCAATTATGTCTTCTAGAAAATCCAAGAACATGGATATCATGCACCTTTGGAAAGTATATGGTGCATTACATAACCCGAAAGGCATTCTTCTGAAGGCGTACATCCCATAGACACAAGTGAAAGAAGTCTTTTCTTGATCATCAGGGTGGATAGGGACTTGATAAAATCTAGAATATCCATCAAGAAAATAGAAATAGGATTGTCCTATAAAACTTTCAAGAACTTGGTGAATGAAAGGTATAGGGAAGTGGTCTTTCCTCATTGCAGTATTGAGCTTGCGGTAGTCAATACACATCCTCCACCCAGTCCCGTCTGAGTGGCCACTTCATCTCTGTTGCTTCCTTTTACTATAGTCATTACACCTTTATTAGGTACAACATGGATCGAGATGACCCAGTTGATGTCATAATGGGGTAGATGATCCATGCATCATGTAACTTTATTACTTCTTTCTTTACGACTTCTTTCAACATCTGATTCAATTTTCTAAGTGGATGAGCCAAGGGTTTAGCGGTCTCCTCCAGATTGATTATGTGCATGCACAGAGCTGGACTGAAGCCTTTTATATCTTCCACTAAAATATCATATAGCTTGCCTCTACAGTCTGAGTTCCTTCAACAACTTTTCCTCTTGATATTCAGTTAGGGAAGAGTTTGTGATAATAGTGTTTCTTTCATCGGCATCTCGGAATTCATACTTTAGTCGTTCCATGAGTTGTTTCAGCTCAGGTTGTGGTTCCAATGCAACTTTTTCTTCCGGTGTCTATTCCAATAAGGTATACATCACAATTTCTATTTTACCTTCTTTGTCATTAAAACTCCCCTCCTTAGGTTGATTCAAGTAATCAGAATCTCATCCACTTCAGGATCTTCTAGATTGGGATCAAGATTGTTTAAGGCTCGCATGAGAGGGTCGACTATCACATTTCTTTCATCTACTTCCTCACAATATTGAGTATGATTGTCCATAAAATCAGCTAACTCAAATAGAGAGGGTCCTCTCATGGCATCTTGTACACAAAAATCAATGTGTTCATTATCTACGCGAAGAGTTATGATTCCCTCCGCAACATCTATTAGGGATCTTCCAGTTGCAAGAAATGGTCTTCCAAATATCATGGGGCATGATGGATATTCAACAGTGTCAATCACCACTATATCACAGGGTATAAAGAACCTTCTGATTGGATTTTGACATCCTATACCTCTCCTACTAGCTTTATAAATGAGTGGTTGGCAAGCGGAATTATGATACATGTCTACATCATGTCTGTCAGTTCAATCCTTTAGGCTAGAGAGAGGGGCATAAGAGTGATGCTTACTACTCGATGAACAAGTCCATTTCTTTCTACATTGTCTCCAACATTGAAAGGGATAGTAAATTCCCTTGGGTCTCTTTTCATTGTGGGCATGGTACCTTGAATAAAAACACTTGACATCTTGGATAGTTGTACTGTCTCGATGTGATCACCTCTCCACCTCTTCAAAATTATGTCTTTGAAGAACTTGTCATAGCTAGGCATTTTCTCAAGCGCATCTAGAAATGGAATATCTAGCTGTAGATTCTTTATCTCTTCCATGAACTTCTCATACCTCTTCTTTAAATGAGTTTTAATTAGTTTGTAATGGAATGGGACTCTTGGTGCATAAGGATTTCTTTGTGTAAAGATCTCTTTGGTGGGGTCTGACTTCTTGGCCTTTGCATCTTTCTTCTTTTTGTCTTTTTCTTTGGCCTTGTCTTCCTGCACTAGATCTTCCCTTTCAGATTCCTCCTCTATTACAATGGGTTTAGTCTTTGGATTAGCAGCCTTTTCTTCTTCATGGTGGATCTCTTCTTTTTGTTTTTTACAACTTTTTCCAACTGGAGAGTAGTTGTCTTTGCAGTTTCTGTGTTTGATGGGATCTTCCTTGGAGTATTCTTCATGAGCTCTGCTAGCTGGTCTAGTTGTTGATTAATCTGTCTTCGATGTGTTTGCATTACCACCATCTGAGTTTGCATCATGGTTAACACTCTTGTGTTAGTGATGGCACTATGGGTAAGCTGGTCATTCACCAAAGCTTGCTTTTTGCAAAATTGAATAGTTGAGTGATCATGTGAGGCTGGTTGTTATCCTTGGACTAATTCTGAATTTGATTTTGTCCTTGATTTTAATGGATCACATTTTTTATATTGACCTTGATAGTCGTTCTTGTTTGAATGATAGCTAGTATTTTTGGTGTATTGAGTTGGTCCACCTTTTTTCTTGAATCCTAGGGGTGCCTTAGATGAACCACCCATTTGGTGAAAATTCTTAGCATCGTATTTGGTTCCATAATCGAATCTTGAATGATATGGACGTTTGAAATTTGCATAAGAGATGTTTTCTATTTCTTCTTCACTTTCACTTTCTTCACTTTCTTCCGACCGTGTATAGATAGAGTTGTCGATTCCATGGCCACCTATGCCACACGTGACACACTTCATGACTCTCTCAATAGGTTTCTTGCCCTTGCCTCCAGTGTCTTTTAGTTGTTTGATATCTATAGCAATCTTCTAAATTGAGTAGTTATGGTTTTCTAGAGGTTGGCTTTGACTGAGGGTCCTTCAGAGCTGGCTTTCTTAGATGAGCCTCTATCACTTCTCTCATACTTGATGCCTACTTGCAGTCCAGACATGTTGTCTATGATCTTCACAGTTCTTCTCAGCTTCTTTCCAAGAAAATCACTCCTGATGGCTGCATTTAGTGAAGTCCGCTCCGTGGGAGTTAGCCTATTGTATAACATTGTTACTAGAAATACTTCATGGTAGTTGTGATGAGGAAAATCCCTTTGATACTCTTGATACCTTTCCCAAGATTCATGAAGACTCTCTAGGTTTTTGCATGAAGGAAGTGATTTGTTACCTATTTCGAATGGTTTTCTTAGTGGGGTAGAATTTAGTGACAAAAGCATCAGCAAGCGGCCTCCATCCATCTATGGACTGGTGATGTAGGTTAAGATACCAGGATAGAGCTTTATCATCTAGAGAGAAGATGAATCCCATGCAATATATAACTTCTTGAGATACTATCCACATCTTGATGGTGTCACAAATGTTTTTGAAGGCATCAAGATGATGGTAAGGATTCTCATTCTTCGGATTCCCTTGGAAAGGCTTGCTTTAGATCATTGAGATGATCATGGGTTTTATCTCAAAGTTAGTTGCATTGAATTGTGGGATAAAGATTAGGCATCTTGACTCATTAGCTTTGCTAGAAGCCTATTCTCTAAGCATTTTATCTGCTTCATCATCTTCCTACTCAATGTTATTATGATCACATTCATGATCTTGATGATTCCTTATGTGTCTTATGTTGTGGTGGTGGCAGTGCTGGTGATGATGTTGCTCCTCATGATCTTTTTCCTCATGGTGATTGTTGTCTGAGTGATGTTCTTCTCATTCTTCTTCATTTTTTTAGGTGGATGATTGTGTTGGACTCTTATATTCTAATCTTCCCTAGTGAGACTATTGTCTCTATGAGGTGGCATGTTGTCTTGAAAAGGGAGTGAGGTGTTGATTAAATCAGCTTCCCTTTAGGCTACCTAAATAGATCGCACAGTCAAGTTAGAAAATTGGATGTGCAAAATGAAATATTCTAAGCAATCTAGATGTATAAGATTTAGAGTTTTTGTGCAGTCAAGCTTATTTCTAAGATTGAGGCACCAGTACATAGTGAGTAGACTCATGTTTTCAACAGTATTGTTTTTCCTCATCCCCAGCAACGGTGCCAAAAAATTGACCGACCTAAATCACACACCCAACATGGAGTGGATCTAGAGTAGTCAGACTATTAGATTTATAACCTGACACTCAATCCCCCGCAACTATTATATAGGGTCTGATGTATTAGAATAGGGTTGAACCACAAAAACAAGGTTGGTAAGTATTAAGAACATAGGGCCTTACACCCAAACACACCAAACAAAGAGGTAGTTTAAGACAGTGTTCCCTAAGGAACGATGTCACTCCAAACAAAGAAATAAAAGCAAAGAAAACAAAACAAAACAAGATAATAAGATCAAACAAAAAATATGTAACCAAAATATGGATGGGAACTTAGATTGGGTTTCGCCTACTAAGATCTCTCACCAACATGCAATACTCACACCCTTTTGTATACCCATAGCAAGATTACAAGCAATCATCATATATGTCTATTCCCTCCTATCTTGAGCTTAGGATAGATCATTATTATAAGGTTCTCTCTCTCTCTTTATCTCTCTCGAGATGCAAACAAACAATCACAAAGCAGACCATATGATCATTAGCTTTAGCATTCCAATATTTTCATACATTCATGAAACTCCATAACACTTAGATAAGATTAATACTACTCTTTCAAGGCATTAACAGTCATACATCACAAGATGGTAGCTAATCATGCAAATGAAGCATTTAAGAACTAGTGTATGGAGATAACCATTTCTAAGAATATATATATGCATACATACATATACATACATACATATATATATCCATATACATATATATATGTAAATATATATATATCTATATATATATATATATATATATATATATTGAAAAGGATGCAAGTATATACATGTTGGGAAAGCCTCGGTGGCTGCTCCCAACCCAAGCAAAGAGTTTAGCCACTCATTCTCATTAGTAGCATTTCGGTTTTACAAACAGATGGAGACATGATTATTTGTAGGAAGGAAAAGAAAGTTGCAGTAGGGGACCAGGGAATAAATTGATGGTGACCAGACAATGGCCGCAACTAATGGCCTGGTTATGTTTCTCGTGGACCGAAGCAACAGTGTTGGGGATCTCTTCTCCTTCTTCTTCCTCTTTCTGTCGAAAGAGGGACACTGGAAGAAGGAGAGGGTGAGCAGGAAGAGGTCTGGGAGTAGGTCTGACGGACTCTCATTCGTCATTCCTATCAACCAATAGTGGCAGAGATCAGTCAATGGTTGCTTCTTCCTTTGGTGGCTCCACGTCCAGTCAACAACACCAGCTTGGAGGCAATGTGCGCGACCTCATTTACATAGCTTGTTGTCTCCAATTTATAGGTGTCGTCCTGGGGTCCTTTACTTGCACCCCAAGCATCCCAGGTATTCGCCCTCAGGGCACGTACTCAACAGTCCCAAGTATGGTACTTATCACAACTACCATTGAGTGTCAGCACCAGCTTCACCACTGGTTGATGAGCATAGACACACCTCCGGTTAGTGGGCACATGAGTGTCACTGGTTGATACTTGCAAACATGCCTTAGGAGTATGGTTGCAGACATGTCACTAACTGATGAGTGTAGAAATGCCTGCGAGTGATGATAGTAGGTGCACCATCGATTGATAGTCGCATCTATACCATTGGTTGATGCTCGTAGGGGTGCCTGCGGGTGATAGGTTATCACAACCATCAGTTGATGGTGCGGCAGGGAGCTACTAGGTAACATCCGGTGGTGATGGACTGATGGCTACACAAAGACCATCGGTTGTCATTCAGTGGTGGCCCCACCTTTGATAATCGAGCTTCCAATCCTTTGATTTCCTGTAATTGACGTCATTGTCATTGTAAAAATTAGGTAAGGAGAGTAAATGCAAGGCATGAGGGAAGTAAATGTGGAATTGCCTAAATAGTTGAAAAATCTAGATAAAATAATGCATATAATATTCAAAAAATTTGATGTTATCAATAGGGAATCTCTTTCAGATGTAGGGAATCAGAAAGAGGCAACTTTAGACGAGGGAGACAGAGTTGTTAAGGGGTTTGGGTGGAACATTTTCTGATAGGATTGTTTAGTTATTCCACATTGTCAATATTTCTATATGGAATATTAGAGGGGTCAGTTATCGTTGAACCAGGAGAATGCTAGGCATGCTATGTAGAAGACAAAAACTGGCTTTTGTTGTCCTGTTAGAGCCCTTGATTCATGTAGAGAGGGTTGAAGAGCTTGTTTATATATTGAGATTAGAGTGGTGTACTCACAATGAAAATATTAATGGTAAAATCTGGATCTATGTGAATGCTAGCACTGAGTGTGATAACATCCCATCAACAATGCATTATAATTTAGATGGTGAATTCTCTGGGGATGATTTTTTTCATCACAACAATGTATGGAAAATGTAACACGTCTGACATAACAAAATTATGGGATGAATTGTTGATGGTTTCAAATATCATGGATACTTGTCCTTGGCTTATAACTGGAGATTTTAATATTGTCAAGTCTATACAAGAGCAACATGGTATATTGCAACCTGATCTTCTAAGCATGCATGAATTCAACATATGGATTAATGATATTTGACTGCAAGGAAAATAAATTTGAAGGAAGCTTATACGCTTGGGTTGATAAACAATATAGAGCCCAAATAGCTTGGCGAGGTTGGACAGAGCTATTATCAATCTGGTTTGGCAAACTTTACCTATGAGTATAGATCATAACACCTCACAAGATATCGCATTTCAGATTACTATCTTATGATTTTCTCTACTCCACAAAGTCAAGAACGTATTTCTTCACTGTCTTTCTCCTTTTTACCTATATGGTTAACACATGATGATGGTATGTAGGTGCTTGAAGAATGTTGAAGGATGGAAGGATGGGGAGTTCCATCATATCGTCTGTATGCCAAGACGTCAAATCTTAGGAGGGTGTTGAAAAAATGGAACATAGATTTTTTGCAAATATTAATAGGAAGAAAAGTTCATTACAAGATGTAGTACATTATCTTCAGATTTATTATGATCAAAACCCAAAAGAAATCAATGAGAGATTGTTGAGGGAGACAGAAGTGAAATTGGAGACAATTCTTGAACAAGAGGAATTGATGTGGAAAGAAAAGGAAAAGACTCAGTGGATTTGGGATGGAGATCAAAACACAAAATTTTTATCAAGCTATGGTGACAAGAAAAAAAGAGAAAGATGGTAAAGGTTATTAATCTAGAGAACAGTAGGACCATATCATATGAAGAAGATATAAATAAAGAAGCTTCCAACTTTTTCAACCTATTCTATGGAGATGAAGGACACTGCTCTGTGTAAGAGATCCTCCACCACAAGCTCGCATTCCTAACATAATGTCCATGGAGGATAATATGAGTTTGTCTACTCCTAGAGAGACAAAGATTCTATCCACATTTAGACAAATGGACAGATTTAGTATGCCAGAACCAGATGGTTTCACTGTCTCTTTCTTCATGACTGCTTGGAACATTACTAAAGAAGATTCCATTAAACTTGCAAAAAATATTTAGGAGGGGTTGTCCATAGAAGTTTAAAGTGTTTCTGATTATATCCTATAATAAAATTGGAGTCAGATTCCTCTTTATCTCCATATTTCAGACCAGTTTCTCTGGAAAATGTTATGATGAGAATGCTTGCACGCATAGTCAATCATCAAATTTCCTTTTTATTGTCTAAGATGATTTCTAAAGAACAAGGTGCTTTCATCAGAGGGAGAGATATTGTTAATCACATATGACTTACAAGTGAATTGATGCATGATATTTAAGAAAGTGATTCTCATTATAATGTGATAATCAAATCAGATATGACAAAGGCTTACTATATTATTTATTGGAAGTTTTTAAAAGCATTGCTCGGAAGGTTTGGTATGATTCAGGAGCTTATCAATTTGTGTCTCTATTTCTTTACGGGAACTTGAAAGTATGTGTGTAACACCCCTCCCTAGGGTTTCTTACGTAACCAGAGGAAGCACAGCCTAATCCCCAACATTATCCATAATGTGGGGTACTTGGCATATTTGGGAGGAAATGTCACATACATGATCTCATAACAGGAAACAAATAACACTTGGCATTATGAAAACATAGATTCATACATAAGTTCTTGGAATAAGAGCTACATCAGTTTTCCAAAGATATACTAAACATAAACTAGATAATGATAGGATCTCCATAGATGGACGTCCCACCAGGCAACAACTCCTTGGATCTCTGGGTCTTTGGTACACTCAAGATTGTTCCTTCTCCTTGGCTCCAACTTCTGCGGACATCTCGTCCCCAGCCATGCAAAGGAAAACAAACATAGTAAGTAAGCGGCATTGGCATATTATAAGACATAAAAATAAATATACAAGTGACTTAACATAATCATGAACATGCATTTATCATGAATCATTTCTTATTGTCTTTTACATAAAGAAATTTACTAGAAAAATATGCTCCTCTCTTAATGCCCCATAAGGAGCCCATGAATGCTCGGAAAGCCCATAATTGCTCGGAAAGCCCATAACAAGGTGCATATAAATCTGAATAAATTTCTATTATCCATGATCTTTCTTAAACTCTACTTATCTTCTTAAGATCTTAAACTAGATCTTAATTGGGATTTCTCCCCCTTGAACTTGGTTGGGAATTCTCCCCATGACCATAATGGGATTTCTCCCTCTTAAGCATGATTGGGAAACTCATTCCCTCTTAATCTGAATTTCTTGTATCTTAATCATAAACCATAATCTTAATGGAATTTCTAGTCTTAGACTTATATTATATCAATCAACATCCAATAATCATATATCTTGAGGAAAACATATATTGACAATGATATTAACATAAAGTGCTTAACAATAATCATAAACATTCAATAACCAAGAGTTATCTATGCCAAGGGCATGGCCCGCTTACCTTGAACTAAATCACCTTAAGTCAAACTTGGTTTGACTGATTGGATTCCCTAAAACACCTGAAATTAACATAATTATCATTTGTCATATGTCATTAAACCCTAATTTGCTCATATAAAATTTGACATGTTAAAACAGTAGAATCAGTCGATAAAAACCAGAAAATTGGATTCCTCATCGAAAATCCTCTCCAAAACATATTTATTTATATTTTTCTGAGGTCGTATGCAAAAGTTATGAATTTTGCACTCTGGACCAATCAGAAAATAGAAAACCTTAGCGTGACATCATTTAAATCAATGATTAATCAACTAGAAATAAAATGCGGAATTACTATAGTACCTTAGGCGCGCGTTACATACAATCACACATGCGGGGGGGTAAAATTGTCATTCAGTCATATAAATTCAATCGTGACTGATGAAACAAAAGTGGGCGTGAAATTCCTTATCTGCCCTTGCAGTTTAAAGCGTCAGCAAAAACAAAACGTGGGGCTCAGGGGTCATTGCACACCCTGGGTTCTTCCCCTTTCACCGCGCGCAAGGGAGAAGCGCTTCAGAGATCTCAGGAAGGAGTAATGGTTGTACCACAGGGCTGATCGACTAGGGAAAACGATCCCTTCGTCTTCGTCAAACTCCGACGATCAAGAAGAACCTGGGATGCGGGTAAAACAGTGGCGAACTCACCCAAAACCATGGGGTGGACCGGAGAACAGAGGAAGAGGGCTCAGAGGACAAAACTACGACTTGAAGGAAGCTGACATCAACTTGCGACCGGAGAAGCAATCTAGGAGGTCAGGTGGCTTCGTTCGATGCCTCGTGAGGGCTGGATGACGATTGGGTCGCCATGGCGGCGAGCACCGGCAAGGTGTTCAACTTGGTTATAGGTCAGGGCGACGAGGACCATCGCGAGTCAAAGAAGCGATAGCAGAGGGAAGAACAGGGATCGAGGATGCTCACCGCGATCGGGATTGAGCTGGGGTGGTCGGAGAAGGCTGGACGAAGTCGAAGTCGTCGGAATTGCAGGTCGAGTAGGTCAGAGCTCTTGAGGGCATCGGAGGTTGAATTGAGTGGGGAGGAGGGATACTTGGGGTTCTGCGGTGCTCGCGGGGTACTTATATGGGGGCGGAGGAGGCTAGCGAGGTGCTTGTGCTTCAATGGCGGAGGGAAGGCAATGCCCTAAATTGGGCGTTTCGTCAAATGGGAGAGATGGAGAGCGAGTAAGGGATTGTTGGGTTTGGTTTGACCTCCCGGTCTCGTTGGGGAAGGAATCAAGAGAAACGGATGTGAGGGGAGGGAGATCGGGATCAAAGATCACCCAGCCTGTGAAACGGCTTTGCTCGCAAAAGAAACGGAGGTAGAAGACAAGGCGATCACCGTTGGATCTTGATCCAACGGTTACAATGTACGCGCGTGCCCAAAAACAGAAAAGTAACGTGTGACAAATTAAATGAGACGAAACCTTAGGGAATTAAAGGCAGATAATGATATTGAATTAAATTCTTTGCTAAACAATATTCAAATCTTTATAAATCGATTTGAATGGTCAAACATGGTTCAAATGGGTTCAAATTTGAACCATAGGTGTATTAAAGGGTCTAGAATATTCTCATACAATTGGATTTTATGCTAGTATTCGTTTTAGGCCTAAAATAACAAAAACCCTTATGTGTACTTAAATGACCATGATAAAAGCAAATAAAGCCATTAATTCTTCAAATAAGAATTGAAAAGCATAAAAACGTGCCCTAAACATTATTTCCTCTCATTTGACAAGATGGGAGCCATTAAGCAAATAATTACACAAGGAAATCACTAATTGTCAGATGAGAGAGAAAATATGACATGAAAGCATTTATCCTTATTTTCTTCAACAAAAAGGGCATAGATATACATGAAGACATTTTCTTTAAATAAAACAAGTATAATAGAGCAATTGAACACAATAAGTGATTTTGCACAACTAATTATGGGAAAATTGCATTTGAGTTCTCAACAATTATCTAAATTAGAAAAGAGCATGCAAGGACTAAAATAATTTGGAAATTTTGCATAATTGAGATTGGGGTGTTACAATATGGTTCTTAATGGAGAATTTTTTTGTTTTTCCTATGAAAAATGGTTTGAAATAAGGAAATCCATTATCTCCATCCATGTTCATATTTCTAGAGGAATCCCTAAGAAGAAAGATCACACAAGCTACAAGACAAGGAGATATTTCTTCTTTCTTCTCAAGGGGTAGAGGGTTAGCCCCTTGTATCCTCATGTTTGTGAACAATGTGGTTCTTTTTACCAATTCATAAAATGACTCATTGGAACACAGCTCATATTATCAGAATCTATGAAGAGGAGTATGACCAAAATATTTACAAGTCAAAGTATGGATTTTTGGTTCATCAACTAATAGTTGAATTAAAAGACAATATCCATAATACATTGGGTTTTCCAATGATAATAGAAGAATTTAAGTATTTGGGAGTACTAGTTGTGAAAGTGGAGAAAAGATTAAACATTTTGGACATTTTATGGGAAGATTTAAACAAAGATAGCTTCTTGGAAATCTAGATATCTTTCCTTTGCAAAAAGAAGAAATTGATTAAACATATGCTAGTTGTGATGCCCCTTTATTCTATGGCAGTAATCAATGTTCGAAGAACAATTTTGTCAAGGACAGAATCTCTAATGATTTAAATTCTATGGAATGTGAGATATGGAGAAAAAATAAGATTGTGGGTTGCATGGGACATGATAACCAAACCAACCCAAGATGGTGGTCTGGATATAATGTTGTTGAAGATGACACTGAAAGCTTTTCTTCTCATGGCCGCATGGGAAATTTTGGCTGGAAAGTTGAGATGGGTGAGATACTTTCGAACCAAATATATTAGACAAATAATATGCTTTAAGCAAGGCTTTCCAATATTGGAATAAAGTATGGAAGTGATTCTCCCTTATAATTACTGATATGTGTTGGTATATTGGAGCAGGGAATTTATTTTTCTAGTGAGATTGATAATGTGATATTGAGATGTGGCATTATGTGAGAAGAACTAGAAATATATCCCATTTAAATATTTTAGATCTATGTGACAAAGATAGGGGGTGGAAATGAGTGGTTTTGGATAGTATCCTCATGTCTAACGATGTATCCAAAATTGTCGAGTCATTATAGTGTATATTTGAAGAAGAGTACCGTCCTATTTGGATGTTTTCTACAAATGTCACTTCCCATAGAGATAAAAAAATATATTTTGATTCCATAAAACCATCATTAACCTGATACATAGAGAAGAGTGTGGAATGGAAATTGCATACCAAGAGAAGCATCTTTGACTAGGAAAGTTTGCAATAGTTCCATCTCTACTAAAGACCAGATTGCAAAATGTATGATTCCATTTGCTTCAAAATGTTCTTATTGTATGTTTGGATCTAGAGATGGAGAATATCCAACACCTTATGATATCTAATGATGTAGTTGTGGACATGCGGATGAATCTAGAAAATATGTTATTTAGTTCAACATCGATGAACGCACGACCAGTTCTTGGCTAAAGTACATTTGCGAGCATAATGGTCAACCTTTTGTGGGTTGGATACATAGAACTATACCTACTCTCATTTCTAGTCTATTTGGAGAGAGAGATTCTCTAGAATATTTTATAGGAAAGTAAAGAATCATAATATTAGATGGAGAGAAATTCTAAGCCTAACAACTTACAAGATGAATACCAAGACATTTCGAGAGTTGGGTGACATTAGAGTTTATCTAAACGCCATAAAATGTATTTATATGAACAGAGAGTAATCTTTAGGAACTTAGAGATCATCACATGGAAACCACCTGATTTCAATAATTTGGAAAAAAATCTCTATTTTAGAAAATCAAGGCGAACAAAATCTCAGAGTAGGTGGTGATGCATAGGTATCGAGAGGAGACAAGATCATCTGGCCTTAGCTTTGAAAACATGGATAAATGCAGTGGAGTATGATGAGGATTGTTCTCAGTCGATGATTTTGGCCCTCAAAATGAATGATGACAAAAACAATAATGTAATTGTGGTGAAACTAATGATGATAGATTACTCATCATCATATGGAAAATGCAAAGTACCATTGGAAGGTTATACAACACATGCGAGAGATTAAGAAATTGGTTAGCAAGTTCAATGTGATTGATCATTAAATTCAATAAGAGACAAATAGAGAAGAAAGAGAACTTGGAAGAACCAACTTTATAGATGAAGATTTGAGGGTGTTCAGAAATTTATGGTGTTTTCCTAGAAGAGTAAAAGGACTCCTAATTTTGGAGACACGTGGAGTGCCGCATATAAGACGATGGTTGAGACAGGATCGTACAAGATGATAGAACTTCTTTATTTCTTATTGTACATGAAGTATATCATGGTATGACGGCATGAGGGCATATCATATACGTTATATTGGTACTTTTTTTGTAGATGAAGGGTTACTTGGATACATTGTAAGAATCTTTTAACTTTGTGATGGGGGTCAAGTGAATGAAATCCTCTGGGTTGAACTAAAAACAACCATGTATAATGAGATATCAAGAAAAAGTTCATAACCTCACTTAGAATTCTAAACGAGTATTTCATGTATTTGTACTAAACATTCTAGTAAACAATTGACCAACGTGTAAGAATGTTCAAATCACAATTATTCTTTATTTAGTTATGTTTCAATTTTTATATATCCAAAAATCCTAAGTCTCAATATCTTCCTATAAATTCTAAAATAACTTTCTTAATTCTACTCTAGATGATTTGCATCTATTCTAGTATTATTTCATCAGCTGAAGTTCATCACATCAAAATATCAACATATTCCAAATTGTCTTATTATGACTTGAAGTGAAAATCATATTTCAAATATATTTTCTTATATAAATGGAAGTAGAGATTTATTGGATTAAAACAGTTTTAATTCAATATAATGTGAAATTGAAGTACACATTCACCTCAAGTGTAAAACATCTTAATCTCTTGCCCAAATTTCACCAATGTAGTATTCTGGCATGCCTCAAATATGCTCCAAAATTTGAAATTTTAATAAGTTATCTAAAATATAGTTGAATAGATAGAGTTGAAGTATGAGATCATTTGGATTACCAAAACAATATAAAAATCACATTATCATACTATAGTCTATAAAACATGGTTGACTAAACTTGTCTTGGAAAAATCGACTGACCAATGGGTACATTCATAATTCAAGTTTTTAATATTTTGCAAGAATAATGAGTTTTACCATCACGATAAAAATTCCAAGAAAAGATGATATACTAAAAAAGTATGTCATATCATTTACAAAATTGTAATATTTAGCAAAGAATATCTTTTTCAAAAATTCTTATATCGAAATGATATTACTTTATAGCAATATTTAGATTGAAATTGATTAATTTGAAAAGTATACATGAAATTGATAAACTCTAGAACTATTTAGATGTATATATATGGATATGCATAAATCAGATCTATACTAGATTTTGCAATCATCCTAAACATCCAAAATTTTGCATTTAGCATGTGTAACCCTAAATTACCAATTATGTTCAGGGTGGTCACAACATTTTATGTTGGAAATATTAGGATAGGTTGGATCTGAGGGGAGGTAGAGGAATATCTCCTTCTAGACATGAGTGTCAAAGACATCTAAGGGAGGTATTTTCCCTATCTAGCTCTGGGGTTGTAAAGACAAAACCTCAGGAATAGGTTTTAAGACCTCCTCATGTGCTACTACAATTTGGGATACCTTTCTGGGTTCCTCATGGTTCTTTAGGAAAAAGGAATTGGGTAGAGAATTTTTGGATTGAGGAAGCGATGTTCATTTCATGGGACTTGATGGTAGGGTTTGGGGATTGCTTTTAGGGGTCCACACATGCAATTGGGAGTTGGATTGCATTGAGGGAATAATGGTGGTTATCTGTGTATCCTTATATAGGCACATAGATGTTGAGAGTGATGGAAATGATTATCCTAGTTGTTATAATAAATTGGGATTTGGGTATTAACTAATAACTCAATGATAATGGTGTTGGGAAATCGGGGCAACAAATAAGGAAGCAAAAACAAAAATTTTAATGCATGATTCCCTAAATAGAAGATTGCATCAACAACAATGTATTGAGGAAAGAAGGTAACAAGAGTTATACCTAGTCATTAGGCAAGTCCAGCAACAACTCTTGATGTAATAGTGTGCACCTTTCTTCAAGTTACAACTGGACAACGTCAACAACGGCCTCCTTGTTGATCACCATGGATGGCGATTGATTGTGTCCTCCTAGTGGGGCAAGTGTCTCTCACCTCTAGAGTAGTCCACGCAGACCACTAGGAACTCCATGTTATTCTACCAGAGCCAACATGAAGGAGTTATCCCTTTGAATGTCAACCTACTAGAGTTTATTTGCTCTCCCAATTATCTCTCCCTTGATATCCCTCCATTTGATGGGTAGGACTTGCTTGGGGTTGTCTAGTTACCACAACTAAAGAAGAAAACTATTGCTAGAGCTTATTATTGTGTCTGGGAAGCCCCCAATACCCTTCTATATATAGATGGTTCAGGGTTTCCAGTCCATGTGGGAGTCAAAGAGATGCCTTTTCATGAATTTTTTAGAACTTGTGAATGGTTAACCGATTGGTTGATGGGTGAACCAGTCATTTCATCCCTTGAATCGGGTGGTTTATCATTTTTCCAATTTGTAAACATATGTCGTTTAATATTCATTCAATGCACAAGCATGACATCATCATCAATCATTGATACAATCGAATTGATCATTGAACTAGATGATCCAGATGATGAACGAGTCATTTCACTTCATGAAACTGCCATTACATATCATAAAATGGTCATTTCATTTATGAAAAGGTCATTTCATATGTGAAAAACTCGTTTCACATGTAAAATGGTCATTTCACATGTAATATCCAGCCAATTGTTATTTCCAATTGGCATGATACTCCAACTGATCGGTTCAACACTTGAACCAATTGGTTCAAAGTCTAGTCATTCAATTTTTAACTAGTGTTGTTTAAACTAAATACCTATATAATTTTAATAATCAAGCTAACCACCATTCATGAATGAAATCATGTTCCAAGTGCATCCTATGTGTGTGAACCTATAGGTCCCAAATTACATTGGCAGTGAATGTCCTTAATTAACTTATGACATCATAAGCAATGAGAGGTATCTAGCAACACATCATTGCTATCTAAGTAATCTAAAAAGGTGGATAACAACTTCAACCTACAATTCATGATCAATGTTACAATGATCGTATGGTTCCTTTGTATCTGATGATTTAACTCAAGGCATGGAATTGTCATCCTCTTCAACATTCAATCCATGTTCCATGAACTAGAGAAGACTATCTGAGATTCATGTGAGTTCACATATCACATACTGAATCACATGATTATGGCTATACATTTCTCAGTCTTTCTTATCAGGTGGCCCATATATCAATCTTCTTTATGAGGGACAAATCCCTTCTACATCACTCAAACTCAATCCTCATGTATTACAATGTACCTGATCATCACCTTTATGGTAACCCTTATTCAAGGTCACATTTTATGGTGTCTCAGTACATCAAATTGCTTGTGATGAGTGTAATGACTTTAGGTCTAAGAACCACAATCACCACTATGACTATGACAGTTGATTTTGACCACCATTCCATGGTCTCTATGTATCACTCTCAAAATAGGTCTATCCATTACATTGTTTTATAACAAGTACCTATATACTTGGTTTGATATCACATATCATGACCGACAAGATTCTATCATTAACCAAAACACACTCTAGTCTTATGTATTACTACTATTTATTTTTGTTACACAATAATATTCAACTACGGACATAACAAAAATGCATGTACTTTTATCATTCATATGATCCCATTGTTCAATTCTTCAACATAAAGACATATATCATTGAGTCACGTCATTATTTAGACATCTATTATATATGTGTCATCATGTCATGGTTAATACAAATATAATATACATAATTACCATTATGATGATCAAATCACATATCTAATGCACCCTTAAAATCATCATATATGTAACGAACCCGTCTCCCGGTAACCCCCAATTAAGGGAGACCCAAAGGTCAGAGCCGTTATTCAATTAACATGATCAAAGGTTCAACAAATAATCAATAATAATTATGAAATTCTACTAACTAACTGGAATTGGGTATAAAATTAAAACTTTACTTACCTTTGAAAAATGTTGGAAATCTATCTATTCAGAGCTTGAATTAATCTATCTAATCCTCCTTGTACTTTATTCCTTAATTTCACAATGTGTCACTTTACTGTTTGTTCATTTCAGGGTTGTACCTAAAAAGCTGACAAACAAAACGTCGGTCAGCATATCAGAATATGTCGGTATGTGTGGACAACCAAAAGTTTGCACATATGGATAACAATCACAATCAAGTTAATTAACAAGCCAATTTACACTTTTCAGTATGACATTCTCCACCACTTTTTCCCTAACCCATGCATACCCACCTTAGGGTTTATTTTGCCAATGACTTAACGCCACCTTCTCAATCCCGAGCTTGGTGCCTGGGGTCACCACTCATAGTGCCCTCTAGTCATTCAATATCATAGGCCACCTTCTCATTCCCGAGCTTGGTGCCTGGGGTCACCACTCATGGTGCCCATTGGTCTACCCATCTGGGCCTGACCTTTAGCATCATCCATCAGGGTGGCATGTAGGTGCGAGAATACATACTTCTATTATTAATGTGATAATCATAGTGACTTTATGATTTTGCAAGTATGAACATCCAACTGTTTAGATTGCATTCAGTGCGAGGAAACATTCGGAAATCTTCGTGAAACTAAAGCGGTTATTCATAAGCGTAACCACATACCTTTCAAGCTATTTTGAATGTAGATTCAGTCCAAACAATCAAGTAATCCAGAGTAAATCAAGCAAGCACAATTCAATCCTGAAACATTTGTATAATTTCCTTTTATTACTCATGTCATCAAGATCTATTAAATCTAGCTCACTTCCTAGGGTTTCTAGTCCACTTTTATAGTTCCATTGCGATTAGGGTTTCCCTTCATCTTTTACTATTTTAAACCCTGACTACTCATAAACCCTAATTATTTCACCTATTCTTCACAAAAGATATTAAGGTTATCCTTTGACAACATTTAACATTAATTTTAGATTAAAGGCACCATTAACCATCAATTAAGTCCATTAAGCCCCTTTTACATTAAAGCTACCAATTTTATCCTTTTAATCCATGATACGATCATTAGGCCCAATTATCATCTTCAGTTTCTTACAAAATGACAACTCTTATTGCATTCTAGTTCAATTCACATATTTGAACTAATTCCACATTAATCCATTACAAAACCCTAATCATAAAAACCTTTATACTCGAAATAGTGTAGATTCATCATATCTCAGTTTTACTCATGGATTTGGGCAATTAAATCCATTAAGGGTCATAATTACCAAAGTTAGGGTTTCAAAGCCCATTAAAGCATATTCATGTACATGGAACCCTAAATTATTCAAATTATGCATACAGATCATCCTTTTAGATATAATGTGTCCTTTTTATTAACAATAGGTTAATATCAACTTTAAACATCTATATAACCCTTCCCAAATCATTAATCAATAAAGATTAGGGTTTTTCATTAGATAAACCATTAAAGATAGCATCTTTACATACTTTTTGAATTGCAAGCAGATTTGGGCTTCAATTACATTTTTATCGTATTCCTTGCATTTTTTTTATCAATTTTGATGTATAATACTCTCTAATCCGAGTTACAAATCATTAGTTACTAATTTTGCAAGATAACTTACCTTTAGCCAATCGCTAGGTGACACGTCAACATCTTCCCCAATTACATTTATTTAGGCGGCCGGCTAGTTTATTTCTAAAAGGGCATATTTGCCCTTATTTGTTATTCTCGATCTACAGGTGCTTGAGGGGAAGCTTCATCTTTTGGTGAGCGCTCATCTTCAACCCCCGATCTTTCCCCCACCTTGACACAGTGCCATGGCGGGTCAACTTTAGTAGTTGACTTCCGCCCATCGGCTCCCTCTTCCGTGCGCATCAGGTAAGTCTCCTTCAGCCTCCTCCATCGAAATGACTGGGACCCTCAATTGGCAGAGTGGGGATCGGTGTTGTCTAGGTGGACAAGCTCTTCTCGCTGCTCCTACCTCGCCAACAGAGGTGAAGGGGTGGGGTAGATAGCGCAATTCCTAGCACAGATCAACCTGAGGAACTCGGCCGAAGCCATTAGCACAACCAATGACTTCAGAGGGGGTCCAAGACCCAGTTTTTATAGGGCCTCTCTTGGCTTCCGAGAATCCATAGGTCCCTGGTTTGGGAAAAACACCAATAGGCTATAGAATCTCACAAATCTTGGGGTAGACTAACTTGTAATGGTCTCCTGAGGTTGTTGGACATGTTTCCCAAAACATTCATGCCTTGGATTTCAAGATTTCCACTTGGGTACATTATCAACTACTGGTCTGCAGTTTCCTTTTCCAGTTCAAGGTGGAAGACAATCTCCAGATCATCAGATCTTAATCCCAAGGTCAGAAGTTCACACGGCATTAACACTAAGTCAGAATAAACTTTGATATATATATAGAGATTATCCATTCCTTTTATGTATTTTCAAAAATCCGTATATCTTAAACTGTACACCCAAATGATCCCAAATTTTAGAGGAAAGTCTATAAAGACTTAATCCTCGTGTGTACCAAATTTGGGACTCAAAATCTAAAGTATGAGATATTTTCTTTATATGCAAGTTATCTCCTAATTATATATATTTCTCACCTATTTTCTCTTTCCCTTGCCATTAAATTATTATTCTGAGTTCCTTGAACCTCATGGAACCTTAATGGCTCGAAATCCCCTCTTGGGAATATTTCTTTAGCCTCTTTCCTTAACTTTCATCCTTTTTCTTATTATCCTACTTTTTCTTTATTAAAATATCTCTTTTTGAGGATTTATCTTTATCTCTCTTTTTATTTTCCTTATTTGGAGTTCCTTTTAATATTAGGAATCCTTTGGATATGAAAATCTACCAAGGATAACTCAATTATACCTTTTTCCACTTATTTCCCATATTTTTTCATTGTTTTCAATTTCTTTCTTACAAAGAATATTTAATTGATCTTTTCTTTTCTTTTTGCATTCCATATGCAACTTTAGACTCCTTGGAACCCAAGGAACCCAAGTGGCACGAAATCCAACTTTAGATTATATTATTTGCCTTCTAGAGGTTTCCACATCTTTCTTTTCTCCAAACCTCAATTATGCATTTATTAATTGAATTTCTTGTTATTGGGCCCAATAGCCAATAAAGCCCACAACCCAATCACCAAGGCTATTGGAAACGAAACCCATTTATTCAAAACAAATTATATCATTATTTGTTCCAATATATTTAATATGAGAAATTACATGTCTCACCAAATGAACCCAAAACTGGGGTTGTAACATCCTTCCCCACTTATAAGAATTTTGCCCTCAAAATTCCATCAAGTAAGCAAACAAATAGGATAAGCCTTTCATATGTCCATCATTGCTCCCATGTGGCTTCACCCTTTCTGTGGTGCTTCCCAAGAACCTTCATCATCTCATATTCTTCCATCTGATTTCTTTTTTACCTTGGTATATCGTACCCTCATAGGTGACTCAGGACATATCAGCCTCTCAAAAATTGAATAGGTTCAGGGCTCAGCACAAGGCTTGGGTACCTCACATAGTTCTCTAGATAGAACTAATGGAACACATTTATTCATCACGTTATCTTGAGGGGCAAGGCTAAACACAGCCATCTCCACCAATCCATCTCAAATGGACCCATATATCGGGGACTCGGCTTTCTCAGTTGCAGCTTAGAGGGGTCATATTTTCACATCACATATTCTCCCATAGTGAACTGCATGTCAATCTACTTTGCATCATCTCACGACTCATGTCACAACTGGGCTCTCTCTCTCTCTCTCTCTCAACCACAGCACGATCAAAGCGACTTCATCTGCTCACATTGTGGTTCTTTTCTGACCTTCACGAGGCCTCCTTCACCAACATCATCTTAATGAAGTGGTGACCAACACAACCTCCTTCTAGAACTTCTTTCATCCCAATAAAGGCTATGGTGGTTATCATCACATCTTACAAAGGACAAGAACTGTCTCTATGTATCACCCTGAATGAGCACACATGCTCTCATCAGATCCTCTAGTCTGGATCATACTAACCATTAGTAAGGGGTGATAAACTTTACTAACATTGAGTTTTTCATGTTCCGACTTCCGCATTATGGAAGTGAACCTTTAGGTCATACTCAATAATTTTTGAACTTACATCATGGTGTATTTGAACCATCTCTCTCTCTTAAGTAGTCCAACCGAATCTGTCCCTTGACAACATTCTTTCTTTCTCATGTCATCTAGGTAAGGTGATCTACCATAACCCATATTGTATCTTGACCTTCCTTGTCTAGGGGAGACTTACCACAACATCCAAAGGGGTGAATTCTCCTTCCCTCTCAGGTATTATTTATCCTCTACATCAAAGCACAGGGTTACTGGTGTTCATCCTTCACCTACTATCATGCATGTAAACATACTACATGCAATTTCATCTTAAGCACCCAAAGTGCTACTGTCACTTACTATCTTTGTAGTATCATGGTGTATGGTGATCTTAAAACCATGATCTCATGTATGTCATGATTCCTCAAGATTTATTCCTCGGAAACCCTAAACCACTCTCATCAGAGTTTTATTACCTTCCTATACAAAGAAGTGTATCTGAGGTTCTATCACCATCCTTTCACTTCATCAAGGACTAAACTGGCTAACCAAACAACCAGTAACTTTTTCAACATATCTTGTTACATCTGAGTGTTAACCAAAACACATCTTCTTTCCAAACTTAGGGTTAGTCGAACAACCTCAACTTCTTCTAGCCTCTAGCTAAACTAGGCAGCTAGATCTCATCCAGAGCATTCATTACCACTGCTTATCCTTAGGTGTTAGGTAATGTTGAAGACATACACCTCCATGTGTTCCACTTATCATCTCATCTCAAACTCTAAGTTTGTTTTCATCAAGAAACTCTGAGCTCAACCTCATGGTGATCAAACTCAACCTTGCATAACTTGCAAGTTCCACAGAGCTTCGGCTAAAAACATCCTTATTTCTCTTACTATTTGTAAACCATCCATTCCACAAGGGTGTGTTATCATCTTTGTCCTCATACCTTATAGCAACGTTCCAACTCACATCATCTCTATTCTTAGTGTATGACATGCGTACTGTCCTATCTCTCACTTGAATAACAAGAGGAAATAAGCATTTGGCTGCAGTCCAAATACAGAGTTCTTCCTATTCCAAGAGTAGAGATGTGACATCCCAACTTGCCAGTACACCTTCAGATCTAAGTTGAAACATGCCACATATGTCTCTACCTCACAAACATCTCAATAACAAAGTTACTTCTATGGAAAACTGGTCTCGAACTTACTTGGTCCAAGCACAATCCTTGGTCATCTCCTCTAGGTCTTTAGGGTGTCGGCACTTTTGGGGTCATCCCTCTTCCCTCATGCATCCAGAGAGTGCCCTACTCATCTGCCCATTGGTTCCCATGAGTTCATGAAGGTGATTAATCTCCTAACCCATGGCTCTTAAACAATGATACATGTTACCTCCCGACCCTATGGTCATGTGCAACTAGGGAATTAGGCAACTCCCACTTCCATAGGTCTTATCCCTACCTGACCCTAGGATAGACTTAGGATTCTATTATAGTAAATGTCCAACTTAGAACCTTACCCAAGCCTTCATCATCTCTCTCTACATTCATGGGCTAACATTCATCCCTTCATAGGGGTCATGGAAACCAGCCTACCTTGGTCAGGCCCCATACCGGTTACCTTCATGGAAACACATCCACGTGCACATAGAGATGGTTATCTATGGGTCTACAGGTTCATCCTCATACCATGCATTTTTCACTTAGCTTCTCAAGATCCCATGAAACCTCTTTAGGTTACCTCCAAACCACCAAAACTAGTATACACCCTACCAAAGGGTCCCTCTCCCAGGATGGGAGGAAACTACAACTCTTGACAACAAGGTCACAACCATCCTTATGTTTAGGGCCTGCATCCACATGAGCATGTCTAACCCAGCAGCTACTAAGGCACAAACAGACCACCTATCAACCCATTCTAGGTTATACTTGTTCTCTTTCCTCAACATTAGATCAACTTATCTATGAGGGGTTCATCAACATACCCTTAACTTAAGGGGTTTCCTTTACCTCTACACATGAGGAGTACCACGCTCGAAACTATAGAGACTCAAATCTCACCATGAGCATTGGATACACTGCTTCCCCTCTTAGACCTAGGAACCCTAGGTTCACCTTTGGGTATCCAACTACACGCTCAATCTCTTAACCACGAATCAAACATGTCCAAGGTATGTCATGTACTTCCATATAAGCGGCATCTCAGTGTTAAGTCCTCCTCAAGGACAACCAACTAGGTATAAAGCCCCACAACTGGTTACTTAAACCTCCTCTTTGTCTCATCTCAGCAAGTAATCACTTATACCATAGGTACATAGGTACCAGAAGAATCATCCTTATTCTAGGGTTTGGTTCTTCTAAAGGAAACTAAGATATCGTCAGCCTCCAGGGATCATGCATAAGGAAACTGCTATCATCCACTTATGTCACATCATCCTCGAGTCCCCAATGTTCCTCATACTCGGGGTGTTAGGCTTCCAACCTTCTTTCCAGGGTCCTGCTCTCTCTCTATATATCTAACCTTACCACCATCCTCACTATTAGAGTTCATCTCTCCATGAAGGATCGATCTCACATGCATGCTTCTATGCAGGTGAAGCCTATGCTCAACTTATGTTTGCTCATGATCATCCATAGCCCCTTATGCTTATCCCATAAGCCATCCATCCTAATCCCTTGTCCAGGGTTGGGTTGCCAAAGATACTAGGCCATCTAACCTCTCATGGCTCATCCAAGGCATGTCTATCCAAACATCTGGTCTACCAAGACAACTAACTCATCATGTCATCTCTCCCTCTAACCTTCACTTAGGGTTAGGGTTATCATCATCCTCAAAGGATGTGCTAGGTCTCTACTTTTAATGGAGGTCTCTACCTCCAAGACTAACTCTCTCTACTCATCCTCCTGCCAAGGAGGTCTATCCTCAGGTCTCACTCGAGGGCAATGACAACTTGTGTCATATGACCTAAGCATGTATCTATTCCTTTATGCTTACTCTATTAAGCTTATGTCCATAAAATCTTATTTACATGCTTTTTATTAATTTGGTGGAGGATTCCTTAATCCTTATCAACCTTACCCATACCTCAAGAGGGTGAGGAAAAGAGAGAAAACCCTAATCCTTAAGGTCCTTAACAGAATTTGAGTTGAGGAGGGATGAACAAGATGAGAGAGTCCTACATGTATCTTATTTTGATTCATACCCTAAGACTTTGGCTAGGAAGTCACACGGATCCAGGAGTCCTTGTATTCCGACTACCGGTGCGGAGGAAAATATTGCCAACCCCCGGTTGTGATCCTTTTCTAGACACATCTATCTTTCGGATAATCCTCTAATAACTCCCTTGGGTTCTACGGAATTTGTAAAATTTAATAATTATCAATGATTAAGTGAGGAACCTATGCTCTGATACCAATTGTAACAACCCCGTCTCCCGGTAACACCCAATTAAGGGAGACCTGAAGGTCAGAGTCGTTATTCAATTAACAAGATCAAAGGTTCAACAAATAATCAATAATAATTATGAAATTCTACTAACTAACTGGAATTGGGTATAAAATTAAAACTTTACTTACCTTTGAAAAACGTTGGAAATCTATCTATTCAGAGCTTGAATTAATCTATCTAATCCTCCTTGTACTTTATTCCTTAATTTCACAATGTGTCACTTTACTGTTTGTTCATTTCAGGGTTGTACCTAAAACGCCGACAAACAAAACGTCGGTCAGCATATCAGAATATGTTGGTATGTGTGGACAACCAAAAGTTTGCACATATGGATAACAATCACAATCAAGTTAATTAATAAGCCAATTTACACTTTTAAGTGTGACATTCTCCACCACTTTTTCCCTAACCCTGGCATACCCACCTTAGGGTTTCTTTTTCCAATGACTTAAGGCCACCTTCTCAATCCCAAGCTTGGTTCCTAGGGTCACCACTCATGGTGCCCTGTAGTCATTCTATATCATAGGCCACCTTCTCATTCTTGAGCTTGGTGCCTGGCGTCACCACTCATGGTGCCCATTGGTCTACCCATCTGGGCCTGACCTTTGGCATCATCCATCAGGGTGGCATGTAGGTGTGAGAATACATACTTCTATTATTAATGTGATAATCATAGTGACTTTATGATTTTGCAAGTATGAACATCCAACTGTTTAGATTGCATTCAATGCGAGGAAACATTCAAAAATCTTTGTGAAACTAAAGCGGTTATTCATAAGCGTAACCACATACCTGTCAAGCTGTTTTGAATGCAGATTCAGTCCAAACAATCAAGCAATCTAGAGTAAATCAAGCAAGCAAAATTCAATCCTAAAACATTTATATAATTTCCTTTTATTACTCATGTCATCAAGATCTATTAAATCTAGCTCTCTTCCTAGGGTTTCTAGTCCACTTTTATAGTTTCCGTTGCGATTAGGGTTTCCCTTCATCTTTTACTATTTCAAACCCTGACTACTCATAAACCCTAATTATTTCACCTATTCTTCACAAAAGATATTAAGGTTATCCTTTAACAACATTTAACCTTAATTTCATATTAAAGGCACCATTAACCATCAATTAAGTCCATTAAGCCCCTTTTACATTAAAGCTACCATTTTTATCCTTTTAATCCATGATACAATCATTAGGCCCAATTATCATCTTCGGTTTCTTACAAAATGACAACTCTTATTGCATTCTAGTTCAATTCACATATTTGAACTAATTCCACATTAATCCATTACAAAACCCTAATCATAAGAACCTTTATACTCGAAATAGTGTAGATTCATCATATCTCAGTTTTACTCATGGATTTGGGCAATTAAAGCCATTAAGGGTCATAATTACCAAAGTTAGGGTTTCAAAGCCCATTGAAGCATATTCATGTACATGGAACCCTAAATTATTCAAATTATGCATACAGATCATCCTTTTAGATCAAATGTGTCCTTTTTATTAACAACATGTTAATATCAACTTTAAACATCTATATAACCCTTCCCAAATCATTAATCAATAAAGATTAGGGTTTTTCATTAGATAAACCATTAAAGATAGCATCTTTACATACTTTTTGAATTGCAAGTAGAGTTTGGATTCAATTACATTTTTATTGTATTCCTTGCATTTTTATGATCAATTTTGATATATAATACTCTCTAATCCGAGTTACCAACCATTAGTTACTAATTTTGCAAGATAACTTACCTTTAGCCAATCGCTAGGTGACACGTCAGCATCTTCCCCAATTACATTTATTTAGGCGACCGGCTAGTTTATTGCTGAAAGGGCATATTTTCCCTTATTCGTTATTCTCGATCTACAGGTTCTTGAGGGGTAGCTTCGTCTTTTGGTGAGCGCTCAGCTTCAACCCCCGATCTTTCCCCCACATCGACACAGTGCCATGGCGGATCAACTTCAGTAGTTGACTTCCGCCCATCAGCTCCCTCTTTTGTGCGCATCAGGTAAGTCGCCTTCGGCCTCCTCCATCGAACTAACCGGGACCCTCAATTGGTAGAGTGGGGATCGGTGTTGGCTAGGTGGACAAGCTCTGCTTGTTGTGCCTACCTCACCGACAGAGGTGAAGGGGTGGGGTAGATAGCGCAGATCAACCCGAGGCACTCGGCCGAAGCCATTAGCACAACCAACGACTTCGGAGGGGGTCCAAGACCCAGTATTTATAGGGCCTCTCTTGGCTTCCGAGAAGACATAGGTCCCTGGTTTGGGCAAAACACTAGTAGTATATATAATCTCACAAATCTTGGGGTAGACCAACTCGTAATGGTCTCCTGAGGCTGTTGGACATGTTTCCCAAAACATTCATGCCTTGGATTTCAAGATTTCCACTTGGGTACGTTATCAACTACTGGTCTACAGTTTCCTTTTCTAGTTCAAGGTGGAAGACAATCTCCAGATCGTCAGATCTTAATCCCAAGGTCAAAAGTTCACATGGCATTAACACTGAGTCAGGATAAACTTTGATATATATATATATAGATTATCCTTTCCTTTTAGGGATTTTCAAAAATATGTATCTCTTAAACTGTACATCTAAATGATCTCAAATTTTAAAGGAAAGTCTATAAAGACTTAATCCTCGTGTGTACCAAATTTGGAACTCAAAATAGAAAGTATGAGATACTTTTATTTATATGCAAGTTATCTCCTAATTATATCATTATTTGTTCCAATATCTTTAATATGAGAAATTACATTTCTCACCAAATGAACCCAAAACTGGGGTTGTAACAATATGATTCGCTCAAGGGCATACAAACCAACAAATGGAAATTTGGGTGTTAGTTGAGTTTGTCTTAACATCTTCAAGTTATTGTCACAAAAACTACAAGTCGATAAGGGCTAAGGAAAGAGGGGGGTATTTGGGTCTCAATGCATGTACGGAGGACTGGAGTGTGGGAAAGGTAAGGAGAACTCTCTACTAAGACTCTATCAAGATCCATGAATATAGGTCTGAGGGGCTCATCAAGTAAATCTTTTTCTTTTTATTAAATAAGAGTTATGATCATAGAATTGATTCAATATTTGTTTGAACTTCTTATTTACTCATCCTCCTTTAGAAAGTCTTCCCATGCACTGATTATTATAAAGATTTTAATGGTGGTGGTGGGGCCTCCATTGTTGGTGTTTAGTTAGTTTCCTAACCTTGCATACTATGCAATGTTAATCTTTATACGACACTGGTTCATTATGGTAAATTCTCTTATAGAACATGCATATGCATTGTGCAATTTATACACAACCCCTTGGAATATAATTGATGGAACTAGGATTTTAATTATATTTAGATTGACAGATATACAAACACATTTTCATGTCCTCTACAACTTTGTACTCGTATTTTCCATACTAGTTGTTCCAATGAGATCTCCAACTTGTTCCAGGGATTAATCACGGTATAGGAAAATCGGGAGATTTAAGATTCAGACTCAAGATCCAATTCTCTCTAGTTTTTCATTTAATGGTATGAAATATGGATACTAGAACCATGCTCTCTGGTAAGACTACATCAATGAAAATGGATGGATAGGGAGAGCATTCAAGTAGTCATCTTCAAAAAAAATTTTACCTACAAGTTGTTGTTATTGAGGTCCATCACCCTAAAGTTTTCAAGGGGTCTCTAAATCAAGCATATGTTGTCTTATAGGGTCGTAAAACATAGCTCTCGTGCAAGAACATTGGCAATCACCAAGAAGAACATGGCTTAATTAGATCTTCACACATACCTTCCTCAATTTCTACACCTAGAATATCATCTACCACTTTGGTCTTGATATCTATTTTGGTAAATTTTTAGTGTAGGTATTCAAGCCCTAAAAATGGTATTATGTCACACCTCCTCTATTTGTAATACCATTGAACAACACTTTCTATCTAGAGTCTACTCCCTATGTTATATAACTAATTATGTTAGAAAATAAAGATATATTTTGCTCTAAGTTAGGGAAATGGGTCCTAGCAAAAATTTCATCTAAATAAATTGTAGAATAACATAATGTTTCCTCTTGGGAAATATGGTGATAGAGCAGGAAACAATAACAAAAAAATATACCATATTTCCCTTAAATCAGTAGATTGCGTCAATAACTATACAATGGAAACGATGTCTTATGAGGTCATACCTAGTCCAGGAGCAAGTCCAGTGACTATTCCTCATTGTAGTATGCACCTATCTTCAAGTTGCACTCGGGTGGCATCAGTAATAGCTCCTAGTTGATCACTATGGATAGCAACTTGACATTGTCCTCCTAGCAGGAAAAGCTCCATGCTTCTATGGTAGTCCACACAGACCACAAGGAACTCCTGGTGTTCTAGTAAAACTAACAAGAAGGAGTTGTCCCTCCACATTGGTGTACTAGCACCAACTTACTCTCCCAAAATTGTTCTCCCTTGCTATCCCTCCCTTTATCGTCTAGGACTTGATCGGGTTCTCTCGATTACCACAACCAGAGAAGACAAACAATTATCAGAGGCAATTGAGTTGTGTCTGAGAAACCCCCAATACCTCTCTATTTATAAGAGGGTTAGGGTCATGGTTCCTAGTCTAAGTGGGAGCAGAAGGGACTCAAATGTCACGAATTTGTGTAACCTACGAGCAGTGAAATAGTTGGTCCAGGGGTGAACTAGTCATTTGGCATGTGAGTCGATCGGTTCAAGCTTTGAACTGGTCATTTCATCATGTTTCCTAATCCCAATTGTATTGGAAATTATGACCTGATTTAATACACAAAATGATGTTAGCACAAATCCTTGAATCAATCGAATTGATCCTCCAACTGCTCGATGTATAACTTGAGACGGTCGTTTCATGTACCTGAGCCGATCAGTTCACTTCTTGAAGTGGTCGATTAATGGTCTAGAACAAAGTTGGTTCAATTGACCTGACATCCTAAAACGATTGGTTCAACACTTGAACTGGTCACTTCACTGTCTAGTCAGTCAATTATTCAAGTAATGTTGTTTAAATTGAATACCTAACTCTTTAGTAATCAATTTAAACCATATTCAGGAATGAACTCTTATTCCAAGTGTATCCTCTGTGTGTTACCCTATAGGTTCCAAGTTATGTTGCCAGTGAATGTCCATAACCAATTTATGACATCACAAGAAAAGAGCAGTGTCTAACAACACATCATTTCTACCCAAGTAAATGGAAAGTTGTCACTAACATCTGGATTGAACTCGAGGCATGAAATCGTCATCCATGTTACTTGAACTAGAGAAGACTCTCTGAGATATATGTGACCTCAATATCATGTATCGGTTCACATGTGCATATGCATGCCTCTCTCAATCTCTCTTATCAAGTAGCCAGGATATCAAACTCATGCAGGAGGGGACAAATACCATCTAAATCATTCGCAATCATCCCCATGTGTCACAATGCATTCGATCATCGCCTTTATGGCAACCCATATTTAAGGTCACGGTGGATGATGTAAAACTACATTGAACTACATGTGATGAGTGTACTGATTTCAGGTCTAAGAACCACAATCACCACCTACACTATGGTAGATGATTATGACCACCAGTTATGGTTTCCACGTGTCACTCTCAAGGTTTGTTTATCTGATACACTATTCTCCAACAAGTATCTTTGTGTTTGGTTTGATATCCCATATATCATGACTGATGAGATTCTATCATCAACCAACACACACTCTAGTCTTATGTGTCATTCTTGTCTATTATCCTTCCACAATAACATCTGACTAGGAGCATAACAAGAATGTACATACCCTTAATATCCTTATGATTTCATTGTTCAGGTCCTCAACCTGAAGACATATGTCATTGAGTAATGCCATTCTTTAGAAATTCATTATGTTTCATCATTATCTCATAACTGATTGAAACAGAACAAATCAAAAGATTTCTTTATTGTTAATCAAATCATTTACTTGATATGCCATCACAATCATCATATGATTGGATCTCTGGGAATACTCACTAACAGACTCCCACTTGCACTTAGATCCAATCACCCACAAATCTTGTTTTTATTGATTTAAATATGTCCATCATGTTTCTATTGCACAAGTGCTAATCCATAGAGTTAGCAACATTTTGCCTTTAGCTGGTACATTGCATGTTTCACATCTCTTTGTTGTACGACATCTCATATGAAATGCAATTGTCATAATATGATATCTGATATTCCTTTCCTAACCAGTAGCTTCATTGTTGTCATAGTATTTCTACTATGTCATCAATGGTTGGAACATCCATAAGTTCATCTCTATGAACTTCTAGATCCATACAGTATCCACTCATGTGTTCATAACACTAGGATACTCAACTTCTATTTTATAATTTAAATAACAGTCAGTAGTTTGGAACCTTTCCAACTTTTAACTATTCCTTCAAGATTAAGCACAATTTTATATTGCGATCATTCTTTGTCATTTCGGAAGATTGCATTAGTTTAACCCCTTATGCCCAACTCTTCCTTAATCTCGTAGTCTAGCAATTGCTCGTTAGTACTTTTCAAGTACTAATGGATGTTATTTATGGCATTCCAATGACCTTCATTCGAATATGACTAATATAAGCTTTCCATGTCCATCACATAAAAGATTATGGGATGAGTACATTATATTGCATATGTGTTGGATCCAATTGCATGTGCATATGGTATCTTACTCATGTCTTTTCCATTCTTCATAAGAATTGGAATATGTGGTTCTTGAAAGACTAATCCCATGTACCATGGACATATTCTCTCTCATTGAATCCTTCATGAAGAACCCTTTCAGTACCTTGCCAATATATGTGCTCATACTTAGGTAAAGAAACTTTCTATAACTATCTCTATAGATCTCAATTCCTATCACATAGGATGTATCACCCAATCCTTCTTTCTAAAGGTGTTTTCCATGCTAGGTTTCAACACATATAGTATTAGAATGTTATTCCCCACCACTATGTGGAACATACATATATGCTCTGACTAAATATTTTATAGTCACAAATTTCATCTTTTATATTGTCTCAAGTCAAATTGAAGATTCTAGCTTTGAGATCCTTGTTTCAACCTCAAGTTGAACATTGTATCTTATAGACTTTATTTGCATAAATGAAGTTATAAAACCTTTAGGCTATGTAACGTACACATCCTCTCAAATATTCCTATTAAGGAATGTGGTTTAAAATTTCCATGTGCCAAATCTCATAAGTCTTATAAGCTGCAAAAGCAAGCATGCAAATTTTTGAAGAGATTTCATAATATTCAACACTATGAATTTGTTTGAAAACCTTTTTAACCAATATGTCCTCTTATGTTATTCATATCGGTCTTCCACTTGAAAAACCCAATTGCACCCCATCGGTCTTACCCTTTTAGGTGGCTACAAAGGTCATACCTTGTTAGTGGTCATGGACTCCATTTTGGATATAATGGCCTAAAGTTATTTCTCAGACTCTGGTCCCTCAATAGTTTCTGGTTGATTGTCTTATGACCAACTTGCAACCTATCTTAGTTGTAGGATTCATAATCTTTACATTTCATGTGTGTTTTACTAGAACAATGAGTCTTATGTTACATAAGGGACTTGGGATTTCACAACAATTTGTGATTCTACTTGTTCCTTATTGCACCTTCTTAGGTTCTATGTTTTCTTATTTATCTTGAATTTTTTCTGAGTTCTACTTTGCTCCCACTATTTCCATTGGAACTTAGTTATCATAGTAACAAACACTTTTGTTTTTGGATTGGGATTAAAAGTAGTATTAAAAAGTAACATTTATGTCATCTTGAGGAGAAATCCTTTTTCAATAAACTCTTTTCTTGTATAAATTTAAATCCTTATATAAAGACATATTGGGACATTATCATACCATATCTCATATAATGTCTTTTAAACCATTTTAGATGTACATTGTTTTAGTGTAAAGCATGTTTCTAAAAGAAAAATAGAAGATTAGATTAAATGACAATGACATCAAGATGTGATTCCTTCTTTGACAAAGTGGATTTTGGCATTACAATAAAGTAATTACTATTTTGCCCTCATTATACTCACTCATTATCCCAAATTATTTTTCTTGGTTTCATAATCAATATTGGTACTCAAATTCGAAATATGGTGAACAATGTGAACTTTATACACATTATAACACCTTATATTTGATTAATTCATTACTTTGTCCAATGAAGTAATTTGATCAATAAAACTTCATCTTTTTGTTATCAAACTTTTCCTCAAGGTTCTCCACATTGTTTTGAAGTTGTGGTCCAAATTTGAGAACACTTAGACATTCCTATGATTTTCTATGATTTCTTGAAATTAATGTGTTGAAAATCCTTTGATTTGCCTTTTAATTGGCCTTTCCCATGTCAGCAATCCGTGGAAAATGATCAAGGGTGAGTCATAACCCTTGGATCTGACCCACGTGGATCACGGCCAAATCTGATGGCCGATGGGTTGTGTCCTACCTCCCGCAATCAACGGGGAGGAGTCAATAAGGAGCGAGAGTCCCTATCACCCTCCTACGACCCCAATTCAAATTTCTAATCAAGCCAAAATGGTCTCCTCGTGATTTGGTGCTCAACGAGCCCTATTTTGACCACCTTTATTGGGCCGTTACTCCCTCCCAACGAGTCCCTCACCTTCCCTTCTCTCTTCAGCCACCATGGTTGTTGCCCCAACCTTGGTTAGCCCTAAGATCTACCCTCGGTGCTGTAAGAGCAACCCCTAAGGACGACCTTCACTCGACATTGCTAGATGGCTTGCTATTGATCACCATCTTGTTCCCAAATGCCCCTATTTTGCATCCCTGACCCCCTTCTACTATGTGGCACCGCCACGAAAGCCCAGATCGGGCGTCCATGCTCGTCGCCTCCTCTCCCTATTCTATGGCCCCCATCTAGTTCGCAGGGTCATAACAAACCCGGCCGACAGCTCCACTTTTGTCATCCTCCCCTCCTGCTCTAGTTGCCTTCCACATCAGAAAGCCCTCTCTGCCGCATCTACTTGCTCATGCATGAATGTTAGAATGGGATAAAGAGAGTCCCGGACTGGCCGGTCCAGAAGGGAAACCAACTAGTCCTGGGTAGGGGCAACATACCACGAAGTGAACTGATAAATTGAGAAAAAAAATGGCAAATTGGATCGGACCGGTGCAACTCAACAAGCTATCTTCCTGACCCATGTGGAACGATCTGGACCACTCGTCCTGAATCGAACAGTCCTCATTTTTCCCTGATTAAGGTATTTTTTTTGCCCTCTCACATGGAAAATAGATTAAATGTCTAGATCTTGTTTAAATCATAGAAAATGCATCCTAACTCCAAATAATTCAAGTAAATAGTCTATTTTGATCACAAAAATCCAACAAATCGTTTAAAAATAGTTGGGAAGCCTAATTAGTAAATATTTCTAGTGATATCCCTATATTTTTTATCTTGCTTATTAAGTTTATCTAATGGCTCAATAACGATGATTAAACCTTGAGAAACCCTAATTCTGACTGTAATGATCATCTTGAGACCAAACATGACAAAATATGAGTTTAGATATGATCTTGTAACTATATCTCCTAGAATGTACATTTAACTAGGGGTTAACCTTTATATTGTGATAATGGATCTAGATCTTGTGAAAAACTTGATCATGTGTATGATTCATGACTCTACTTTAATCAAACTAATCTTGAATCTCAAATTTACTAAGTATCATGATGATGAACTAGAAATTGGATGACGACTTGGATAATGACCATAAACTAGGGTTAACACATATGATCCTAGAAAACCTAGGTAAGTCATTCACACTCGAAAATACTTGACACTTTAAATAATATTGGACATGTTGAAATATTGGTTGATTTTAAGTGAATGACCCAACCCAAAGGTTGACATAGGAAAAGTATAACCCTAATCTCGAATATTGAAACATGATCTCCAAATATCATGATCCTGACCCTTGATCCAAGCATTTTGATTTAGGATCTATCTTGAAGGGTCTACCTCTTACTTGATGATCTATACTCAAAATCTTTGGTGAAAGGTATGCTATTATATAACTACTCCTTGATTGTATTGATGATATTGTTATGTATCTCTTGACTGTATCCTTGGCTACTTACTTGGATGAGCTACTGTTCCCAATGATTAGCCTTCCGTTTTTCTATACTATATTTTGGAAAACATGAAAACATAAATTGCATGCCCATTATGACTGCTCGTATATTGATAATGATGATGATATTGACAATGTTGTTAATGGTTGATATTCAGTGCAATGACCCCCCCTCATTTAGAGGTGGGACTTGTACATTGGCCACTTATGTTCCTATTGTGAGAAGGAGCCTAGTGACCTTCCCCATCATGTTGGGGTAACAGAGTCACACAAAAAAATATATAAGCATGCTTCTTGAATTACAGCCTAATGGGAACTCATAATAAAAATTGAATCATTGAATAACAAATATTTTGTCGAATGATATTGGTTTTTGAAATCATTTGTTATTCTTTTGAATATAAGTCCTGCCAAGTATACTCTTTTGTTATAAACTAGTTTACTTGATTTTGATAGTGTACCGTGCAATTCCATGATTGTGTCTTGGTTTTCTTGATTTTAGGCAATACAATTGGAATATTGAATAAGATCGCTTCTACACTCTACATACTCTGATGACAAAGATAAATCAGATATATGTCCATATTGGGTTAGTTGTTCTTTAAATATCCAATTTTTTGAGTTATTATTTCTTATTGTATATTCTAGTGTGATAGATCCTATCGAGCCACTCAAGGACAGGCACTTCAATCCTTTTACCACTATCTACGTAGTAGGATTGGGATTGGGGTAACAACGGTTCTGTGACACCTTCTTTCTGATACATCATCATATTTTAGATGGAGTTTATTTGTGATACACTATCACAGTCTTTCAAGATGGTTCTCAAACTATTCCTATAAAGTATTTCAACATTGATCATATTGAAGTATCTAAATACTTTCAAGGAATTTGTTTACTTCATACATGATCTCATTGAACATTTCAAGAGATTTGAATTTCACTAAATACATATCACCATATCATCAGTAAATATAATGAAGTATAAATATCTAATTTTTATTACAAGTCCTAGTAGAATGCTTGTTCTCCCACTACACCTAGTGAGAGGTCACTTGTCATGTTGTGTATAAATAAGACTTGCATGTCCTTGTTGTTACAATAACCAAAAGAGTCTAGATAAACATCATCATGGATTCTAGAAATGCATTTTTGATATATGTGCTCTAGATGACAATGTTATAGATATAAATTATTTGAGTTATCAAATTATAATATTTTGGTATTTACGCTATGAATATTTATCTTTAGATCCTATAAATATCATAAGACATTGCCACATAAGATCATATCTTTGAAATAGAACATTAACTATTCTTTATTCATATCATCTGTGTCCATAAAAATGTGGAAATTAAAATGTTTCTATTAATCATATAAATAAAATAGCAGTTCATTGAACTCTATTACATGTCATGTAGGCTAAGATCAATTATAAATTTAGACTAAATTTGTATAAACTCTTGCTCCACACAATCCATCCTTACCCTTTCATAAAGTCTTACTTCTTATCAAATCTTGCATATTTAAACATATGTCAGATCTACATCAGGTATCACAGACCAAAGATGAAGAAGTGATTAGATTTACCTTATAACATGTATACCTGAGATAGATATATATATCCCCTCCGCCTCCTTCTTTAGTTACTCCAAGTAGAGAGGGAAATTCCTCTTCTAGTATATAGGCCGGTGATAGTGGTAGCAATTACCTCCTTTATTCACTCCTCCCTTTGCCTTGAGTGCTAACACTTAGGCTTCAGGCCAGCTTCAAAACTCTTCTTAGCTTTGTCTTTGCATTTAGACTTTTCCTTTAGTTTTTTTATCATCATCATAGAATTGGGCTTGTCTTTCTTCATTTTTTCCTCGGTTGTTCTCAACATGCCTAGTAACTCTGTGAACGGGTTGTCAAAGTCATTCAGATTGTAGTTCATGACAAACTGACTATATGACTCTGGAAGAGACTGCAAAATCACATCAGTGACCAACTCTTGACCCAAGGGGAATCCCAGTCTAGAAAGGTTCTCCATATACCCAATGAGCTTAAGCACATGAGGACCTGTTGGATATCCTTCTACCATGTTACATTTGAATAGTGCTATGGAGACATCATATATCCTATCTTGCCTGATCTTGGAACATGTTCTTAAGATATGTTACCATCTCAATAACATCCATGTTCTCATGATGTAATTGCAACTCATAGTTCACGAAGCACAACATTAAGAATTTGACATCAATGACATCTTCAATGTGCTTCTTGTAAGCATTCCTGTCAAACTTTGGTGCATTGGGAAGAGGTTCATCTGGCTCTTGTATCTCTAGGACATAGAGTGTGCCCTACTTTGTGAGAACGGTCGTCACTATCATGAACCAATCGTGGAAGTTATTCCAATTTAACTATCCTTCTCAAGGACTAATTGTAGAAGGAAATTTTTGTTGTGTGTTTCCATTTGATTCTACAAGAGAAATTTACAATTTTGTCAAAACCCCATTTTTTATTTGATTTAATTTGTATAAATTTCACCATGTTCAATTAGGCCTTTAATTAACTATATCTATCATATTTTATTTGAATTGATAATCCTCAATTATCAATTTGGAAGATTGCAGTGCACAAACTTCTAATGAGCCGAGACCCATAACAATTCAATTGTCACCCATCCAACACAACATCCATAATCAATCGTTAAGGTAGAAAACATTTGTCAATTTCATGTTATGAAATTCTTGGATAGATGGTATGTACAACTCCTTGTCATAGTCATATGCATGCCTCTAAGTGATTAATCTCATTAACGACACCCAATTAAGCCTAACCTAAAAGCCAACACGATAGAGATACACCCCACTTGGCAGGCCCACATAACTATCATCACACTTCCACGAGATGGATAGTGCACCATGCTTGGTGTTCCCACACATAATCACAAGCTTTACATGTGATTTTCTAATAGAAAGCATGTTAGACTTAATAAGTTTGATTGAGGGATTTAATATATTATATATATACATATACATATCCAATCACCATATACTATTGTATGCATCATATGCATACTATATCCCACACACATAAATATGCAATAAAAAATATTAGCAATGGTTATGGAAATTCTATCATAATTCTTTGGAGCCACAAGGAATTACTACCACCTAGGTATACATCACATGCATGATCCTATTGTTGGTGTATGTAGCATCCCTGACCTGGGTTATGGGTAACCCTATTTTTTTTGGCTAAATAAGTTGCTTAGGACTATAATATAATCTTCTAAGGTGCTTTGTTATCATGTGACACACTTATGTTCCAAGTTTGGTCCTGATTAAATGCTATTTGAGCAATGTTTCTTTATTTTGGACCAATATGCAATTTACCCAAGTTGAGGGGTTATATTGCAATATGTCACATGATTGAATACGCCTCTTGTGTTATAGCATCATTATAGAGAAAAATGATGTAAGGTGGTGGCTGGTGGAAAACCCAAATTCCAATTTTAAACTTGTTTGAATAATGTTGAAATAATATTTGTTTGTTTTGGACTAAAGTGCAAATTACCCAATTTAAGGGTTAACTTGCAAATTTTACATGATAAATGATCCTCAATTTTTGAAGCATCATAAGAATGAGAATTATGTAGAGGTATGGCTTGTGAAAGCCTGAGCACTAAGAAAGAGCTGATTAAGCAATGTTTGTGCATTAAAACCTAGTTTTGGTGTAATGTGTAATTTACCCAAAACCTAGGGTTCAATATGAAAAATACCACTTATAGAGAGCTCCTAATGTTTCTTGGTATTAAATAGAGACAATAAAATCATAGGGGTATCTCATTTGAATCTCTTTGGAGGAGATAGAATCTTGATATTAAAATAATCAAGATTTAAGCATAATAGAAACCCTAATTCAATTTAATGCAAAAATAAATATATTAATGGAAGTGCCCTTCAACCAAAAATGAGATGGTTGGATTTGTAAAATTTTTTAAAGTCCTTTTGCCTTGCAAAGGCCACGAAATATCTAAAGTGAGTGGAGAGCCCACTCACATTAGTTAAAGAAAAAGAAATATCCACTCAATTTTGAATATTATCATTATAATGGTTAAGGTGCTTAATTTTCTTTCTTTTAATTCATGGATAATGAAGAGGAATTCGAAGTAGGAGATGATAGCTTCGTATTCAATGGATTGAGGGGAGTAGGTGGCATCCATTTTGGGAATTAAAAGATTATTATATCACTTTCTCTCTCATTGAAATTCCCTTATAAACATCCCATTTTCAACCCACATGAAAGACTTTTTTGATCCCTCTTTCCTTCCTTGCTTTGGTTGAACATAAGGGAGCTTAGGAGAAACAGGAGGACGTGCCCCAACCTGTAGGTCATCTTCAACCTTGATTTCATGGTGGAAATCGAAATTCAATGCTTAATTTCTTCTTTTCTTCATTCAATCTTCAACCTTGGGCATTCATTTCGCTCAAAGACTTGAGAACGGACCTTGGGCAGTTGAAAAAGCTTCATCCACCATTTAGGACGTGAAGCTTGAAGCTTGGATTCAATTTTTAAGGTGGGTTATATAACTTCAACACTAAAATGTCATTATTGCTTGCAATTTATTCATTATGTGTTGAATCTTTCTTCTTTCTCAATTTCCTTTTGATTAGTTGTTGAAATTATCATATGAATCACAACTTATTTTGACGGTTTCAAGATTTATGATGATGGAATCATCTTAATCACACACCTCAACAAAGGAATAGGCAAATGATTTGCAAAACCGATTGAGTTGATTCGGTTTCAAAACTGAATGGGCAATTTACCTCAAAACCGAATGGGTGATTGAGTTCAAGACCGACAGGGTAAATGAACTCAAGACCGAGTGGGTAATTTAACCCAAGACCGAATGGGTAATTTACTTCAAAACCGAATGGGTAATTTATCCCAAAACTGAATGGGTAATTGACTTCAAGATCGAATGGATAATTGAGTTCAAAACCGAATGGGTAATGGATCTCAAGATCGATTGGGTAAATTGAACTCCAAAACCAATTAAGGTTAATTGTTGATGTGAATGATGGAGATCCAATGGCTCAAATTGATATAAATTTAATGAATTCAAGGATGGGTGATCTATTGGTTACTAACCCTAATTGGATTGAATGGTTGAAACCCTAAATCGATTAAGTCAATTTCAATGTTGAATGGCTCAAATGGTCTCAAGATGGTTTGAGGTAAAACAGTCTCAAGAACGTTTGAGGTCAAATGAAGTCATGAATGGATGAAGATCCAAGGGTTTCAATTTGATCTACCTTCAATGGTCTTAGTATTGAATGGTTCAATGAATGGAAACCCTAAATCAATTAATTAAGAAACCCTGACTTAAGGATAAATGATTTCAAGATGAATGAGACCAAATGGTCTTAGACCATTTGAGGACCATTCGGTCTCAGACCATTTGAGGGCCATTCGGTTTCAAACCTTTTGGAGTTAATTGATATTTAATTCAAACGGTCTCAAAACTGTTTGAGGTTTGAGAAGGTCAAGACCGTTTGAAGGTCAAAGTACATCAAGACCGTTTGAAGGTCTAATTGATTTAAACTATGCAAGTACAATTAACCCCCTGATTATTAGTGATGTTTATTAAAGATAATTACAATGGTTGTACCTCTCAAGTACTTAGGTGATTAGTATCTTTTGAGTGTTAACCTTTGATGCTTATGGAAGCAAAATCTGAATACACTATGCTAACCCTAAATGTGTGTACCTGAATGAAAGGTTGACCTAATCTAATCAAGCTTGAAGTAATCAACATCCTAGAAAGGATGAGAGAGAGAAGAATTCATACATAATAATCATGTAGTGGTTAAATCTCAACACTCTCAACATGATTAGACTATGCAATTAGGGTATGATCCTTGAATAAGAGATCATGAAACCCTAATCGAGAAAGATGATGAGCCCTAACCCTAATTTAGGGCAATACTAGGTGAAACCCTAATCTAGGGTAATGGTGAAACCCTAATTAAGGGCAATGTCATGTGAAACCCTAATTAAGGGCAATGTCATGTGAAACCCTAATTAAGGACAATGTCATGTGAACCCTAATTAAGGGAAATGTCATGTGAAACCCTAATTAAGGACAATGTCATGTGAACCCTAATTAAGGGCAATGTCATGTGAAACCCTAACTAAGGACAATGTTATGTGAAACCCTAATTAAGGGCAATGTCATGTGAAACCCTAATCAAGGGTGATGCCATGTGAAATCCTAATCTAGGGTAATGCCATGTGAATCCCCAATCTAGGGTGATGTAATGTGAAATCCTAATATAGGGTGATGTTATGTAAAACCCTAATTGATAAAGAGGGGAACCCTATTCCTAACAATGGAGTAGTGAATAATGTATTGGTAGGTGAAACACCTAAAGTGGTTGATAATGGTTGAATAATTCAAATGAATGACTTATGACCATTACATTACATTATGATGTGATGCACAAGTGCATATAGTATTAGGACGGGAAACATCCTAATACAAGATAAATTGATGAACATAAGAAAGTCAAAAGTAATTAGGGAAGTGATACATCAAGACATGATAAGATATCACATCCAGTACCTCAAGGTTGATACACCTTGATGCACCTTAAATCCAATATGTATGGATGATTAACACATGCAGTGTGTCATGCCAATTGTTACATTGAGAAGTAATGAGCCTAATGCACTTTGATAAGTGTAGGATAGCATACCTTAAGAAAGGGTTAAGCCAAGTTAATAAAGTATGAGCTATTTATATTCTGGTAAGGATGAGAGAGAAACTCATACCTTGTGTTGATAATCATTTAATGATAAATGATGAGAGTTATTGTTGCCTAGTGAGAGGTGACAAGATGTTGAATGGCCTTGTGAGCCATGAGAATAGTTGTTGCCTAGTGAGAGGTGACAAGATGTTTAATGACCTTGTGATCCATGAGAGTAATTGTCTCCTAGTGAGAGGTGACAAGATGTGTAATGGGCCTTGTGAGCCATGAGAGTAATTGTTGCCTGGTGAGAGGTGACAAGATGTTTAATAGGCCTTGTGAGCCATGAGAGTAGTTGTTTCCTAGAGGTAACAAGATGTTTACAAAGTCCCATGTAAGAAATGATAATGTTCAAAATAGACAATGGAAACTTAGTAACATAATAATAACTAATGGATGCAATAATAATAATAATGAAATCTTGATCATACATGCTTTATTTTTATAGGCAAATAAGGGCTATAGTGTTCTGAACAAGCTTAAAGGAGATAGAAGGAATAATTGAATTACATAAAGGATGTGACTAAGTATGATGGCTTGACCAAGGTTTAATACCTAGTAAAGATGATGTGCTATTCAGTGATGATGCACATGATTGGTATAGTCGAATGCCTGGAATGTTTGCATAGGATTGACATAGTTCAATACCTAGAATAATTTCACAGGATTGGTAATAACCCAATACCTGGAATAATGTCACAGGATTTCTAATAACCCAATACCTGGAATAATTACACAAGATTGGTCATAACCCAATACCTTGTGTTGATAATAATTTAATGATAAATGATGAGAGTTATTGTTGCCTAGTGAAAGGTGACAAGATGTTTAATGGCCTTGTGAGCCATGAGAATCGTTGTTGCCTAGTGAGAGGTGACAAGATGTTTAATGGCCTTGTGAGCCATGAGAGTAATTGTTTCCTAGTGAGAGGTGACAAGATGTGTAATGGGCCTTGTGAGCCATGAGAGTAATTGTTGCCTAGTGAGAGGTGACAAGATGTGTAATGGGCCTTGTGAGCCATGAGAGTAGTCTTTGCCTAGTGAGAGGTAACAAGATGTTTACAAAGTCCCATGTAAGAAATGATAATGTTCAAAATAGACAATGGAAACTTAGTAACATAATAATAACTAATGGATACAATAATAATAATGAAATCTTGATCATACATGATTTATGTTTATACCCAAATAATGGCTATAGTGTTATGAACAAGCTTAAAGGAGATACGAGGAATAATTGAATTACATAAAGGATGTGAATAAGTATGATGGCTTGACTAAGGTTTAATACCTAGTAAAGGTGATGTGGTATTCAGTGATGATGTACATGATTGGTATAGTCCAATGCATGGAATGTTTTGCACAGGATTGACATAGTTGAATAGTTGGAATAATTACACAGGATTGGTAATAACCCAATACCTGGAATAATGTCACAAGATTGGTAATAACCCAATACCTGGAATAATTGCATAGGATTGGTCATAACCCAATACCTGGAATAATTGCACAGGATTGGTCATAACCCAATACCTAGAATAATTGCACAAGATTGGTCATAACCCAATACTTGGAATAATTGCACAGGATTGGGCATAACCCAATACCTGGAATAATTGCACAGGATTGGTCATAACTCAATACATGGAATAATTACACAGGATTGATAATAACCCAATACCTGGAATAATTACACAGGATTGGTCATAACGCAATACCTGGAATAATTGTATAGGATTGGTAATAACCCAATACCTGGAATAATTGCACATGATTGGTAATAACCCAATACCTGGAATAATTGCACATGATTGGTCATAACCCAATACCTAGAATAATTGCACAGGATTGGTTATAACCCAATATCGAGAATTATTGCACTGGATTGGTCATAACCCAATACCTAGAATAATATCACATGATTGGTAATAATCCAATGCCTGGAATGTTTATACATGATTGGTAATAATCCAATACCTGGAATAATATCACAGTATTGGTAGAAGTACAATTCCTGGAATGTTTATACATGATTTGGTATAGTCCAATGCCTAGAATGGTTAGACAGGATTGGCATAGTCCAATGCCTGGAATGGTTGCATAGGATTGGCATAGTCCAATGCCTGAATGGAATATGATGATGTATACTCACATGATTGATACAATTCAATATCTGGTTAGAAAATTGGTTGAGGCCAATAGATAGAAATGAGAATGATTCATGAATGACATGCCATGATAATGAGTAACACGGGATAAGCTTGAGATGTTGATATAGCATGATGGATAAATGATATACCTATTTTTCCTATTCCTTATAAAGAGAATAGATGATTTACTACTCTATCATAGATAGTTGCAATGCTTTAAAAGATGAGAATATTCTAAACTGCTTATCCTCTGCTCAGTTTCATAATGTTTATCTACAGTAATAATGTTTCTGGAGGAGAGTTATATCTCTCGCTGGGACAATTTTCAATTGTCTCACCCCCGTGGGATCCAATGTTTTAGGTGGACGCAAACAAAGAGGTAGAAATCATAAAGCAGGAAAAGGGACAACATCATTGGGGACAGCAGTAACATCTCAGGTGGAGATACTGTCTATCATGTCTTGTAGATATGAGTCTTATGTGTCATCTCTGTACTCTCAGGTCCTAGGAGTCAGTACTTAGTGTTTTTATAATTGATTTGATATCTTGGCTTGAATGCCTCAAGGTTTTTGTGTTGCTCATGATTAGACTGAACAGAGCAATTGATGTATGTAATCCTTGAGAGGATATGGTACATGTCATGAACTTGTGGACCAGAATGTATATGTAATACATTGTTTCTTGTTGATAAGAGTTTCCTGAAATTGGATCTCTTTGCAAAAAGGATTTAATTTTTAGTGATTTTCAGTCATCCGCTACTAACGAACGCTTCTGCTTATGTAAATCATGTTTTTGTGATTTATATGCCACAATTTAGTGGTATCAGAGCTCTAGGTTCCCTGAGTCTACAGAGACATAGGACTAAGGTGTTGAGTCTGTTCTAGTGTCCTCCAGTATATCTTATAGTGACTTCTGCTTATGCAGAAGAAGGGAGATAGCTTAAAGATGTCTGGAGAATACGAGGATCACATTGCTGAAAGCAATGTTGCTGCACTAGTAGGAGGTGCAAGGGATCAGGCAAGAGAGGAACCAGTGCCTGAGAACCCCCATTTTGATGAGGCTATGATAGAAAACCCAAATATTCATACTCAATTTAGGGAATTTATGACCACAATGAGATATATGGCAGACCGGATGTGTAACGTCCCTAGATTTTCACCTTCTCAAAACCCCATTGAGATGAGAAGACAAAATCCAAAAAACGTTAAGCAATTGTATCAAAGTGTGTTGCAGAAGCAACTTGCACATATGTGAACATAAAAAAAGGTATACACCATAACACATCTCAACATTCAACATGTACATTATTACAACGTGAATTACAATTTTATATTGAAAGAGAATTTACATAAGTCGGAACATGTATGCTAGCAGGATCTTAGACAATAGGTACAACCTATACAACTTGCTCACATCCTATTCTTTTATCCCATTCTAGATTTGGACCTAGAAAATATGAGAAACAAAATCATCAACAAAAGTCAGTACGTGGAATTAAAAGCTATACTATGCTGGCATATAATATACTCAAAATTGAAGAAAGAGAAATAAAATGTTACTTAAAGGTGGAAAATCAGGTTATCCCAAGTTATTAGCCACATTTAGAATGAATATGCATTACTATGGTGGACTTAGCAGAAACATAAATGGTGGGCCCTTCCCCGTGTACCTTGTGATCTAGGGATCTCCCCGTATACCTTGTACTCTAGGGAGGTGCTAGTCAACATTAAAGCTTTCCCTCTCTAATAGGGAGTTTAATAAGCACCACTAGCAACTACATTTCATTTATCCTCATTTATGTTCTTTTATGTTCAAGGCGGAAAATTGTCAATATACATACATCTACATCCAACACTATCTTTCAAATACAAGCAAGCAAGTACATATATTTAACATCCAGCAAATCTAGTCATATAATTATATCCACGTACCTGAGTTCAGATATTCCTCACATATCCATGATTATCTAGATAATCTGGTCATCATCTGATTAATAACAATTAATCATCATTAATACAATGTTCACCATTATTAATGATATTTTAGGTCCAAATTAGGGTTTTGGTCAAATCTAGGTTCCATCTAATCTTAGGATGGTATCTGATATTTTTCTACTGATCATGCAGTCATTTTAGAGGTCTGGTCCAAATTGCATATTTTTCTGATTCTTGAACTATTTTCTAGAATTAATATGAGGATTAAACATGTAATTAGGTAATGATGAGAAAAGACCTAAAATTTCTCAATAATATTAAGATCAGAGTCCAAATTTAATTTCGAGATGATATTAGGGTTCAAACTTATTTTTCTCATATTTCACCTCAACCATTGTCTAATTATACCATTTAAATGAAGCATTCTCATCTAAATTAAATATCATAAAAATTACTGTCTCAAAAGTTTGACATAAGGGTTTTGAAATAAATAGGGTACTTTTCTGATCCTGTGGGTATTTTTTAGGAATATTTTGGCCAACATGGATATTTTTGGTGGATTATACAAGTTCTGTGTATTATCTAATATATTTGAAGGTATTTACCTGGTTGGATTTTATTGAACCGGCTAGATTGGCATTGGGCCCAGTGAACCGGATGGTCCACAAGTTGTGTTGTCTTCTCCTTCATCGTGATTTCCAGCCTACGCCTAGGTGCGCCTCCTCTTTGTGAACTTTGGTTCTGAGATCTACTAAGGGTGCCGCCGCAGGTGGAGGATTTGGAAGAGGAATCGCCAGAAGGTGAGGGAGATGGGGGTCCCTCATAGATGGGGATGGGGTCCTAGAGTTCACGGTGGCTTCCCTCAAGCCAGAAGCACCTCGGATCCCTGGCAGTGGCCACCATGGCCATGAGCTATGATCGGGTTTGCAGCAAGGAGCTCGATGGGGAGATCTGACGAGGAAAGGAGGAGTCTTGGGCCATATGCGTTAGCGATGAAAGCCTTGTCCTTCTCTGAGACCCTCCATGAAGTTCTAATAGATTGGCTCCTCCATTGCCCCCAAACTCAGTGCCAAAGGTGATTTGGGGGTAGCGGCAGAGCATAGCAACAGGAAAGGGGCATTGGCGCTAGAGATGTTCCCTTCTCTACTCGATGATGCACAACCAGCTACGGCATCACAGCAACTCGTAGGAGGCATTTTTCCATGGTGGGGTGTCTTTGGTTTCTTCATTCAGTCCTTGTCTCCATGATGGAGATTGCCCAACTACACATGGTCGTTCTTTAGGCATCACAGGTTTTAGAATAGTCACTCTGGGTTTAGGGAAGCTTCCTAATCCCATGTCAGTCATAGTTGAGGCACCTACTTGCCTTCCTCTTTCCCGGTCACTACAGACAGTGATGGGGATGAAAAGGGTAAAAGATTGGGTTCTCTCACTATGGGGCAGGAGAAGGTTCTGTGTAGGGGTCTCTATGGTCATCTCTAAGTAACAGAGAGAACAAAAAAACTGATTCACTCCTTGATCTGATTTCTACGTGACCATCGTTGAGCTGACTCGAGGTTGCCTCCTCCACAGAAATAGGTAAGTGGAAGGAGACGAAGTCTTCATTCTCATATTTGTATAGTGCACAGTTACTATAGGGCCACATTTCCAGGCATTGGGCCACACTCAAGAAAAGGATAATAAGCAGGCATGATACCAAAATTATCACAACTTAGGTACTTAATTATTAAAGAACAAAGTCTGACAATATATATACATATATATCATCAAGTGTATTCAATTTCATATAAGTACATCTCTTTATGGGAACCACTGATCATCCTAGAATTTGGCACACCACCCTTATGTTGTGTGTTTTCTCATCCCTAAAATCTTGAGACTAAAAATCTTTTATGTGGTCATGTAAAGAAATCTTCAAATAACCATAGGAATAGGTGTAGAAACCTTAAATCAAATTCTATTAATCATTGAGTCTTAGTTAAAAAAGTCCATGAATACTCATGTGATCCTAAAACAACTTAGAGTTCATTAATTGACCACATGATACATCAAGGTCCAACAATGATTCATATTACTCAAGGTACTCCTTCAAATACTATATCCAAAATCAAACTCCTAAAATCTGGGTCATCACATTCACCCCACCTTATACGAAATTTCGTCCTCAAAATTCAGCTAATGTCATACTTAAGGTGAAATAGCTAGGTTCAACCTCATACATGTCATTATTTCTAGCTTCCAGTGTTCTCATACTTCTGGATGTATCCTAAGTTCTCATCTTAGTATTTTAAGCATCTAGTACCCACCCCACCACATAAAGGTTGAAGCACCATAATGTCTTAGGCATAACCAACTTTTCTTTTCCATGTTGGGATTTACATATCCCCATTCTTCTTACAAATTAGGGTTTTGTTCATACATATGAAGTTGGGAAGGTCAGTCTTATTGTCTTTAATGTGATTTATCATCAACATCATACTAAAATTTTAGCATTAGAGGGAATTGATTTTCATAATTACATACTAGGTTTTTCACCTGATTATATGAGACTTGTCTTCAATCTAGAAGCACATATTTAGAAGTGTTAAGGTTAGGAACTATATTTTTGATCTTATAATCTATGAATCAAGGATATCTTCATTTCAAAATCATGATTTCAAAATTATATGTTTCATTAATGATATGAAGGGAAAGAGAATATACTTAGTCAATCTTATCATGATTGCAAACTTGGATATTACATGTATGACATAGGAGGGGAATATAGAATATGTCAAGCTTATACGAGTGACTCCTCATATATAAATCATCTATCTAGCTCAAGTGAGGTTTCAAGCATCATCTATCAAGAAAGAGATAAGGAATGAACAACATTTATGAGAATCTTATGCACAAGGCATCTTACTGTCAGAACCAAAGTTTCATATATCACCTCACTTGCATCTAATGATGAGTTCACAACATAAGTCACTCAAGCTAGGACCTAACTTAGTCAAAGGATTGACTTTCTCATTATGAGTTTCTACCCGTCATTTTTTTAACCCAACTCTCACGTATAGGATTGAATCGTGCAAAAGGACACAACTCATCTACTCAGGAGTAACCCAGTTTAAGACACATCATATCACATATATCTCATATTTTCATATATTGTAGGGTAGGTCCTATGACCCTCTCCTTGTGGGTCTCACCCTCTTTGGAGTTCACCATGTATCTTATCCTAACACTGGGGGGTCCTCCTTTGTAAAAGAGCTTGAGGCTCATGCATATTCAACCTTATTTTAACTTAGCTCATCTTAAATAAGAAAAGGGAATATACTTTCTTCCTCAAGACTTAGCTTAGAATTTCCAAAATTGGATTCATCTTATACAAAACTTAGATCCATATAAAGCAACTTATATCATTAGAGGTAGAACATAGATATGATCAGCAATGCTTATATCAACTATCATTCTATCATCTACTCTATGTATCACATATCTTGATAAGGCTCTAGACATATCTAATCTAGACTACTCTCTCTTCTAGACTGATGTCACTCCCTTTCACTTAGATTTCATGAAAACCTACTACTCTCCTATGTTAGGGACACATTTTCATATTTACATATATATAATAAAATATTATATAGTTTTTCTCCGAGAAGACGGACGTCAAAGAAAACTGTCGAGGCTCGAGCCGATTGGAAAACAAAACCAAATCAGCAAAATGAGTGTCCCACACACAGTAGATAGTCTAGTGCTATGTCACCTAGTGAAATGGTGAGAATGAGATGTCGACTAGTGTAGCTACCCAATACATATGATCTCTATATGGAAAGGGTTTCTCACACTTGTATAAACCTAGTTCTCGAACATCTAGGTTCTAACTTAGAAGCTAAGTCAAACCTTATTCCTATAGAACAACTTACTAAGTTTCTAAGGTTTAAAGTGAAAGGTGAGATTTAGGTTTAATGTTTCATGGTGAGCAATCGATAGGTGTAGCTATCATTCATGCTCTGATACCAACTGTAACGTCCCCAGATTTTCACCTTCTCAAAACTCCATGGAGATGAGAAGACAAAATTCAAAAACATTAAGCAATTGTATCAAAGTGCGTTGCGGAAGCAATTTGCACATACATGAATATAAAAAAAGGTATACACCATAACACATCTCAGCATTCAACATGTACATTATTACAATGTGAATTACAATTCTATGTTGAACGAGAATTTTACATACGTCAGAACATGTATGCTAGTAGGATCTTAGACAATAGGTACAACCTATACAACTTTCTCACATCCTATTCTTTTATCCCATTCTAGCTCTAAACCTAGAAAATATGAGAAATAAAATCATCAACAAAAGTCAGTACGTGGAATTAAAAGCTATACTATGTTGGCATATAATATACTCAAAATTGAAGAAAGAGAAAGAAAACGTTACTTAAAGGTGGAAAATCAGGTAATTCCAAGTTATTAGCCACATTTAGAATGTATATGCATTACTATGGTGGACTTAGCACAAACATAAATGGTGGGCCCTTCCCCGTGCACCTTGTACTCTAGGGATCTCCCAGTGTACTGTGTACTCTAGGGAGGTGCTAGTCAACATTAAAGCTTTCCCTCTCTAATAGGGAGTTTAATGAGCACCGCTAGTAACTACATTTCATTTATCCTCATTTATGTTCTTTTATGTTCAAGGAGGAAAATTGTCAATATACATACATCTACATCCAACACTGTATTTCAAATACAAGCAAGCAAGTAAATATATTTAACATCCAGCAAATCTAGTCATATAATTATATCCACGTACCTGAGTTCGGATATTCCTCACATATCCACGATCATCTAGATAATCTGGTAATCACCTGATTAATAACAATTAAGCATCATTAATACAATGTTCACCATTATTAATGATATTTTAGGTTCAAATTAGGGTTTTGGTCAAATCTAGGTTCCATCTAATCTTAGGATGGTATCTCATATTTTTCTACTGATCATGCGGTCATTTTAGAGGTCTGGTCCAAATTTCATATTTTTCTGATTCTTGAACTATTTTCAAGAATTAATATGAGGATTAAACATGTAATTAGGTAATGATGAGAAAAGACCTAAAATTTCTCAATAATATTAAGATCGGAGTCCACATTTAATTTCCAAATGATATTAGGGTTCAAACATATTTTTCTCAGATTTAACCTCAACCATTTTCTAATTATACCATTTAAATGAAGCATTCTCATCTAAATTAAATATCATCAATATTAGTGTCTCAAAAGTCTGATATAGGGGTTTTGAAATAAATAGGGTACTTTTCTGAGGTTGTGGGTATTTTTTAGGAATATTTTGGCCGACATGGATATTTTTGGTGGATTATACAAGTTCTGTGTATTATCTAATATATTTGAAGGTATTTACCTGGTTGGATTTTATTGAACCAGCTGGATTGGCATTGGGCCCAGTGAACCAGATGGTCTACAGGTTGGGTCGTATTCTCCTTCATCGTGATTTCCAGACAACGCCTAGGTGCGCCTCCGCTTTGTGAACTTTGGTTCTGAGATCTATTCAGGGCACCTCCGCAGGTGGAGGATTCAGAAGGGGAATCGCCAGAAGGTGAGGGAGCTGGGGGTCCCTCGTAGATGGGGATGGGGTCCTAGAGTTCACGGTGGCTTCCCTCAAGCTAGAAGCACCTGGGATCCCTGGAAGTGGCCACCATGGCCATCAGCTACGACCGGTTTTGCAGCAAGGAGCCCGGTGGGGAGATCTGACGAGGAAAGGAGGAGTCTTGGGCCATAGGCATTAGCGATGAAAGCCTTGGCCTTCTCTGAGACCCTCCATGAAGTTCTAAGATATTGGCTCCTCCATTAGCCCTGACCTAAGTGCCAAAGGTGATTTAGGGGTAGCAACAGAGCATAGCAACAGGAAAGGGGCATTGACGCTAGAGATGTTCCCTTATCTACTCGATGATGCACAACCAGCTACGGCATCACATCAGCTCGTGGGAGGCATTTTGCCATGGTGGGGTGTCTTTGGTTTCTTCTTTCAGTCCATATCACCATGATGGAGATCGCCCAACTACACCTGGTCATTCTTCAGGCATCACAGGTTTTAGAATAGTCACTCTGGGTTTAGGGAAGCTTCCTAATCCCATGTTAGTCATAGTTGAGGCGCCTACTTGCCTTCCTCTTTCCCGGTCACTACAACAGCGATGGGGATGCAAATGGGAAAAGATTGGGTTCTCTCACTATGGGGCAGGAGAAGGTTCTGTCTAGGGGTCTTTGTGGTCATCTCTAAGTAACAGAGAGAATAGAAAAACCGATTCACTCCTTGATCCGATTTCTGCATGAGCATCGTTGAGCTGAGTCGAGGTTGCTTCCTCCACAGAAATAGGTAACTGGGAGGAGACGAAGTCTTCAGTCTCGGATTTGTATAGTGCACAGTTACTATAGGGCCACATTTCTAGGCATTGGGCTACACTCAAGAAAAGGATAATAAGCTGGCATGATACCAAAATTATCACAACTTAGGTACTTAATTATTAAAGAACAAAATCTGACAATATATATACATATGTATCATCGAGTGTATTCAATTACATATAAGTACATCTCTTTATGGGAACCACTGATCATCCTATAATTTGGCACACCACCCTTACGTTGTGTGTTTTCTCATCCCTAAAAGCTTGAGACTAAAACTCTTTTATGTGATCATGTAAAGAAATCTTCAAATAACCATAGAAATAGGTGTAGGAACCTTAAATCAAATTCTATTAATCATTGAGTCTTAGTTAAACAAGTCCATGAATACTAATGTGATCCTAAAACACCTTAGAGTTCCTTAATGGACAACATGATACCTCAAGGTCCAACAATGATTCATATTACTCAAGGTACTCCTTCAAATACTATATCCAAAATCAAACTCCTAAAATCTGGGTCAGCACAGGATCCCCGTACCAACACCTAGGGCACCAACTCCCAACGAGGGACATGGGTATGGTAAGACCTTTGAATGACTACATTGTGTAGGAGCTATAGAATATGCTGGGACAACTGACCCAGCAGATGCTGATGTATGGCTCACTGAGTTAGAAAAGGCTTTTAAGATCCTTAGTATTCTAGATGTTGACAAAGTCAAACATGATGTATATCTTTTCAAGGATAGTGCCGACCATTGGTGGGCCATAGAAGAAGTAAAAAGGAATGACGAAGAGGTTGGTTGGGAGGAATTTTTTCGAGAATTCATCAATAAGTATTTTCCAAGGATATACTTAGACGAAAAGATCTCACAGTTTGAGAAGGTTCAGCAGGGAACCATGTCAATAAATGAATATGAGGCTAGGTTTATGGAACTTTTATGATTTTGTCCTCAAATGGCTGCTACTGAGTAGGAGAAGATTCGACGTTTTGAGAAAGGACTGAATGATGAGGTGTCTATCTCGGTACCTACACTAGAAAGTAGAGAGAAGTTTGCCACATTTGTGGAATCAATTCGGAGGATAGAAAGGTCTGTGACAAAGAAACATGAGGCAAACCTCAAAAGGAGGTTTACACAATCACATGAACATTGGATTGGTAGTACTCAACAACCAAAGTTTTCTGTAACACCGGTTCAACCACAATATAGTACATCAAGGAAGTGGTCATCAAGTGAGGGCCAAACTTGCCATAAATGTGGACAGATAGAACATTTTAGACAGCAATGTCTAAGAAGAAACAATGTGGTGACCCAACAATCAAGGCATAACCTACAAAACCGACAAGGATCCCATTTTAGTGAAGCAGAAGGCCGAGGACGAAGACAAGTGTCACAGTTTGGTCCATCTACCTCTAGTAGTAGAGGACAAAGGCAATAGCATATGACAACTGACTCTATGTATTGAGTCAGGTAAGACACTAGATAACTCATAAGAGGTAATATATCAAGATAGAACTTTTCATTCTGAATCATCTCTCTTTTTCTACTCTTTGCCTACTAATTATAAGAAAAGTAGTTCTTGTTGAACATCCTTTAATTAATCTTATGAGGACATGAGGAAGAGCTAAGAAGGATGAGAACTTATATTCAGTCCAATGTTCTCTTAAATGTGTTGAAATTTCTCTCTTCATGAAGAAAGGAAGAGATGTAATAGAAACACCCATAGAGAATTTAAGATACTAAGTAGTAAAACTTAAAGAGATGAAACATAATATAAAAACCAATACATACTACCTAACTTCAGTTCTTAAATACCATGGCCATGTATTCATGTATTGAAGATGAGGTAAGTATGCCACTTTTAGATTGATATCTTTCTGATTACTCTGATCAAGTAGTCATTTTGAGACAATCTAAAGAGTATAATGAGGTAGAAGATGTGGCAAGGATATTTCTACCACATCCTAATTGATATACGAAGGGATCTGAGTTAAATCATAAATAAATTTATAAACAAAAGAAGATGTATACTATAATGTATACCCTGGTCCTCAGACCTAGAGGTAATAGTTACCTGATGAGAGGTAATAATGTTCAATGATGGAATGAGGGTTTGAATACCCAATGTTAGTAATCATGATGATGATGTGATGTGTTTTTGGCACATATAATGGATACCAAGGTAAAGAATCCTAGTATCCAAGAACTTTCAATGATATGAGAAAATGGGAACATGAATCCTCATAAGAAGTAATATTTGGTTGCCTAGAAGGGCCAACTTTGAAATTTGTCCAGTATGGATACCATATGTTAGGGGTTTATGCCCCGCATAAACATGACATCAGAAAAAATGTATGAGTCAAAGGAACAATTGTAAAATCATTGTGGAAAAAACATGTTAAGCTAAAAATAATTCTTAAGATACTTCCAAGATAAGTTCTTAATTGATAGGTAATCTTTCCTTATGAAAAGAAACAATAGAGTATGTGTCCTGAGGGACAAGTTCAATGATAACCCTATATGGAAGGACTTTGTGTTGATCAAAGTTCTATGGAATCTCCATGATATTAAGATTTTATGTGGAGACTTGATTATATGATGAATGAAAAATATCTATCTTCCTTTATCTGGGATTTCAGAGACGAAATCCTTGTTAGGGGTTTATAACTTGTAACATCCCTGACCTTGGTTATGAGGTAAACCTATTTGTTTTGGATAAATAAGTTGCTTAGGACTTTAATATAATCTTCTAAGGTGCTTTTTTATCATGTGACACACTTATGTTCCAAGTTTGGTCCTGATTAAATGATATCTGAGAAATGTTTCTTTGTTTTGGACCAATGTGCAATTTACCCAAGTTGAAGGGTTATATTGAAATATGTCACATTATTGAATATGCCTCTTGTGTTCTAGCATCATTATAGAGAAAAATGATGCAAGGTGGTGGCTGGTGGAAAGCCCAAATTCCAAGTTTAAACTTGTTTGAATAATGTTGAAATAATATTTATTTGTTTTGGACTAAAGTGCAATTTACCCAATTTAAGGGGTTAACTTGCAAATGTTACATGATAAATATTCCTCAAGTGTTTAAGCATCATAACAATCAGAATTATGTAGAGGTATGTCTTGTGAAAGACTGAGCACCAAGAAAGAGTTGATTAAGCAATGTTTGTGCATTAAAACCTAATTTTGGTGTAATGTGTAATTTACCCAAAACCTAGGGTTCAATATGCAAAATACCACTTATAGAGATCCCCTAATGTTTCTTGTTATTAAATAGAGACAAGAAAATTATAGGGGCGTCTCATTTGAATCTCTTTGGAGGAGAGAGAATCTTAATATTAAAATAATCAAGATTTAAGCATAATTGAAACCCTAATTCAATTTAATCGAAAAAAATGTATTAATGGAAGTGCCCTTCAACCAAAAATGATATGGTTTGATTTGTACAAGTTTGGAAGTCCTTGTGCCTTGCAAAGGCCACGAAATATCTAAAGTGAGTGGAGATCCCACTCACATTAGTTAAAGAAAAAGTAATATCCACTCAATTTTGGATATTATTATTATAATGGTTAAGGTGCTTCATTTGCTTTCTTTTAATTCATGGAAAATGAAGAGGAATTCCAAGGTGTATATGATATCTTTGTATTCAAGGGATTGAGGAGAGTAGGTGGCATCCATTTTGGGAATTAAAAGATTATTATATCACTTTCTCTCTCATTGAAATTCCCTTATAAACATATCATTTTCAACCCATATGAAAGACTTTTTCGATCCCTCTTTCATTTCTTGCTTTGGTTGAACACAAGGGAGCTTAGGAGCAACATAAGGACGTGTCCCAACCTGTAGGTAAGCTCCATAATCATCTTCAACCTTGATTTCATGGTGAAAATCAAAATTCAATGTTTAATTTCTTCTTTTCTTCATTCAATCTTCAACCTTGGCCATTCATTTCACTTAAAGACTTGAGAATGGACCTTGGGCAGTTTAAAAAGCTTCATCCACCATTTATTACATGAATCTTGAAGCTTGGATTCAATTTTGAAGGCGGGTTATATAACTTGAACCCTTAAATGTCATTATTGCTTGCAATTTATTCATTACGTGTTGAATCTTTCTTCTTTCTCAATTTCCTGTTGATTAGTTGTTGTAATTTCCAAATGAATAACAACTGATTTCGAAGGTTTCAAACTTGATGATGATGACATCATCTTAAGAACACACCTCAACAAAGGAATAGGAAAATGGTTTTCAAAACCAATTGAGTTGATTCAGTTTCAAAATTGAATGGGCAATTTACCTCAAAACTGAATGGGTGATTGAGTTCAAGACCGAATGGGTAAATGAAATCAAGACCGAATGGGTAATTGAACCCAAGACCTAATGGGTAATTTACTTCAAAACCGAATGGGGAATAGACTTCAAGATTGAATGGATAATTGAGTTCAAAACTGAATGGGTAATGGATCTTAAGATCGATAGGGTAAATTGAACTCCAAAACCATTTGGGGTTAATTGATGATGTGAATGATGGAGATCCAATGGCTCAAATTGATATAAATTTAATGAATTCAAGGATGGTTGATCCATTCGTTACTAACCCTAATTGGATTGAATGGTTGAAACCCTAAATCGATTAAGTCAGTTTCAATGTTGAATGGCTCAAACGGTCGCAAGACCGTTGGAGGGCAAACGGTCTAAAGACCGTTTGAGGTCAAATGAAGTCATGAATGGATGAAGATCCGAGGGTTTCAATTTGATCTACCTTCAATGGTCTTACTATTTAATGGTTCAATGAATGGAAAACCTAAATCGATTGATTAAGAAACCCTAATTTAAGGATAAATAGTTTCAAGATGAATGAGACCAAATGGTCTTAGACCATTTGAGGACCATTCGGTCCCAGAACGTTTGAGGGCCATTCGGTTTCAAACCGTTTGGAGTTAATTGATATTTAATTCAAATGGTCTCCTAACCGTTTGAGGTTTAAGAAGGTCAAGACCGTTTGAAGGTCAAAGTACATCAAGATCGTTTGAAGGTCTAATTGATTTAAACTATGCAAGTACAATTAACCCCTTGATTATTAATTATGTTTATTAAAGATAATTACAATGGTTGTACCTCTCAAGTACTTAGGTGATTAGTATCTTTTGAGTGTTAACCTTTGATGCTTATGGAAGCAAAATCTCAATACACTATGCTAACCCTAAATGTGTGTACTTGAATGAAAGGTTGACCTAATCTAATCGAGCTTGAAGTAATCAACATCCTAGAAATGATGAGAGAGAGAATAATTCATACATAATAATCATGTAGTGGTTAAATCTCAACACTCTCAACATGATTAGACTATGCAATTAGGGTATGATCCTTGAATAAGAGATCATGAAACCCTAATCGAGAAAGATGATGAGCCCTAACCCTAATTTAGGGCAATACTAGGTGAAACCCTAATCTAGGGTATTGGTGAAACCCTAATTAAGGGCAATGTCATGTGAAACCCTAATTAAGGGCAATGTCATGTGAAACCCGTATTAAGGACAATGTCATGTGAACCCTAATTAAGGGCAATGTCATTTGAAACCCTAATTAAGGACAATGTCATGTGAACCCTAATTAAGGGCAATGCCATGTGAAACCCTAATTAAGGACAATGTTATGTGAAACCCTAATTAAGGGCAATGTCATGTGAAACCGTAATGAAGGGTGATGCCATGTGAAATCCTAATCTAGGGTAATGCCATGTCAAATCCTAATCTAGGGTAATGCCATGTGAATCCCCAATATAGGGTGATGTTATGTGAAACCCTAATATAGGGTGATGTTATGTAAAACCCTAATTGATAAAGAGGGGAACCCTATTCCTAACAATGGAATAGTGAATAATGTATTGGTAGGTGAAACACCTAAAGTGGTTGATAATGGTTGAATAATTCAAATGAATGACTTATGACCATTACATTACATGATGATGTGATGAACAAGTGCATAAAGTATGAGGACGGGAAACATCCTAGTACACGATAAACTGATGAACATAAGAAAGTCAAAAGTAATGAGGGAAGTGATACATCAAGACATGATAAGATATCACATCCAGTACCTCAATGTTGATACACCTTGATGCACCTTAAATCCAATATGTATGGATGAGTAACACATGAAGTGTGTCATGCCAATTGTTACATTGAGATGTAATGAGCCTAATGCACTTTGATAAGTGTAGGCTAACATACCTTAAGAAAGGGTTAAGCCAAGTTAATAAAGTATGAGGTATTTATATTCTGGTAAGGATAAGAGAGAAACTCATACCATGTGTTGATAATCATTTAATGATAAATGATGAGAGTTATTGTTGCCTAGTGAGAGGTGACAAGATGTTTAATGGCCTTGTGAGCCATGAGAATAGTTGTTGCCTAGTGAGAGGTGACAAGATGTTTAATGGCCTTGTGAGCCATGAGAGTAATTGTTGCCTAGTGAGAGGTGACAAGATGTGTAATGGGCCTTGTGAGCCATGAGAGTAATTGTTTCCTAGTGAGAGGTGACAAGATGTGTAATGGGCCTTATGAGCCATGAGAGTAGTTGTTGCCTAGTGAGAGGTAACAAGATGTTTACAAAGTCCCATGTAAGAAATGATAATGTTCAAAATAGACAATGGAAACTTAGTAACATAATAATAACTAATGGATGCAATAATAATAATGAAATCTTGATCATACATGCTTTATGTTTATAGCCAAATAAGGGATATAGTGTTCTGAACAAGCTTAAAGGAGATACGAGGAATAATTGAATTACATAACGGATGTGAATAAGTATGATGGCTTGACCAAGGTTTAATGCCTAGTAAAGGTTATGTGGTATTCAGTAATGATGCACAGGATTGGTATAGTCTAATGTCTAGAATGTTTGCACAGGATTGACATAGTTCAATACCTGGAATAATTGAACAGGGTTGGTAATAACCCAATACATGGAAGAATGTCACAGGATTTGTAATAACCCAATACCTGGAATAATTGCACATGATTGGTCATAACCCAATACTTGGAATAATTGCACAGGATTGGTCATAACCCAATACCTAGAATAATTGCACAGGATTGGTCATAACCCAATACCTAGAATAATTGTACAAGATTGGTCATAACCTAATACCTAGAATAATTGCACATGATTGGTCATAACCCAATACTTGGAATAATTGCACAAGATTGATAATAACCCAATACCTGGAATTATTGCACAGGATTGGTCATAACCCAATACCTGGAATAATTGCACAGGATTGGTAATAACCCAATACCTGGAATAATTGCACAGGATTGGTAATAACCCAATTCCTGGAATAATTGTACAGGATTGGTCATAACCCAATACCTGGAATAATTGCACAGGATTGGTCATAACCCAATACCTGGAATAATTGCACATGATTGGTCATAACCCAATACCTAGAATAATTGCACAGGATTGGTCATAACCCAATACCTGGAATAATATCACAGCATTGGTAAGAGTCCAATGCCTGTTATGTTTATACATGATTGGTAATAATCCAATACCTGGAATAATATCACAGGATTGGTAAAAGTCCAATGCCTGGAATGTTTACATAGGATTTGGTATAGTCTGATGCCTGGAATGGTTACAAAGTATTGGCATAGTCCATTTCCTAGAATGGTTGCACAGGATTGGCATAGTCCAATTCCTGAATGGAATATGATGATGTATACTCACATGATTGATACAATTCAATATCTGGTTAGCAAATTGGTTGAGGCCAACAGATAGAAATGAGAATGATTCATGAATGACATGCCATGATAATGAGTAACACATGATTAGCTTGAGATGTTGATATAGCATGATGGATAAATGATATACCTATTTTTCCTATTCCTTATAAAGAGAATAGATGATTTACTGCTCTATCATAGATAGTTGCAATGCTTTAAAAGATGAGAATATTCTAAACTGCTTATCCTCTGCTCAGTTTCATAATGTTTATCTGAAATAATAATGTTTCTGGAAGAGAGTTATATCTCTCGCTGGGACAATTTTCAATTGTCTCACCCCCGTGGGATCCAACTTTTTAGGTGGACGCAGACAAGGAGGTAGAAATCATACAACAAGAAAAAGGAAAACAACATCAGGGACAATAGTAACATCTCAGGTGGAGATATTGTCTATCATGTCTTGTAGATATGAGTCCTATGTGTCATCTTTGTACTCTCAGGTCCTAGGAGTCAGTACTTAGTGTTTTTATAATCAATTTGAGATATTGGCTTGAATGGCTCAAGGTTTTTGCATTGCTCATGAGGAGACTCAACAGAGCAATTGATGTATGTAATCCTCGAGAGGATATGGTACATGGCATGTACTTGTGGACCAGAATGTATATGTAATACTTTGGTTCTTGTTGATAAGAGTTTCCTGAAATTGGATCTCTTTGCAAAAAGGTTTTAATTTTTAGTGATTTTCAATAATCCGCTGCTAACGAACGCTTCCGCTTAAGTAAATCATGTTTTTGTGATTTGTATGCCACAATGTAGATCTATTCTTGAACCAATTTGGGTTGATTAATTCAATCCTTGAACCAATCATTTTGCCTCTTTGTTGGTCGGTTGTCTACCGAATGATCATCTGGCCTCCTATCAAACTGACATATGGACACCTCCAAACAATCAGTTGGGTGTCTAGCCAATCAGTTTGGCTCCTTCTATCATTTGTCTACTTATTTGGCTCATCTTCAAGAAGGTTGGCTCGTCTGTGAGAAGGTCGGCTACTCTGGTGCTAAGCGTCTTCTTGGTCGTTGCAAGAAAAGAAACTATCTTATTGCTATTAAAATAGAGAAACCTCAAGTTACAGTTGAGGGTATCAAAGGAAGAATCGAATAATACTATTATATTGGGAAGAAGAAGGTAGAGGCTCGATATGCAAACAGATATACAAACACATACAAGAGAACCATCAACCACACATAGATATAAGGGTTATTGGCCATAACCATTCTACACATCCACCACCAAATTCTATTTTAGGGGAACATGTGTATTGCATATATATATATATATATATATATATATATATATATATATATATATATATATATATATATATATATATATATATATATATTTACACACATATACATATACATATATATATGTGTGTGTATATGTATATATATATATATATATATGTGTGTGTGTATATATGTATATATAAGTTTGGGATCGTATGTAGTATTTTATTAGAAATGCACATTAATCATTTTAAATATTTGCATGTATGCAATAAATAAAAGGTAAAAATCATAATCCGATCATATCGATTAAATCTCGAAACACAATAAATCGACGTGGCTCTAATACCACTGTTCGAAAATATGGCAGCAAAGCAAGAAGCGGAAATAAAAAAAATGCCATATTTCCCTTAAACCAGTAGATCACATCAGTAACTGTATAAAAATGGGAAGGATGGTTTATGAGGTCATACCTAGTCCTGGAGAAAGTCTAGTGACTATTCCTCATTGCAGTATACACCTTTCTTCAAGTTGCACTCGTACGGTGTAAGAAGTAGCTCCTCGTTGATCACCATAGACAACAACTTGACATTGTCCTCCTAGCAGAAAAGCTCCATGCCTCTATGCTAGTTCACACAGATCACTAGAAACTCTTTTTGTTCTAATAGAACTAATAAGAAGGAGTTGTCCCTCCACGTTAGTGTGCTAGAACCAACTTTTTCTCTCACAATTATTCTCTCTCTCTATCTCTCCCTTTATTGGGTAGGACTTGTTGGGTTATCTTGGTTACTACAACCAGAGAAGTTGAACAATTATCAGAGGCAATTGAGTTGTATGAGAAGCCCCCAGTTCCACTCTATTTATAGGAGGGTTAGGGCCAGGGTTCCTAATCTGAGTGGGAGCAGAAGGAACCAAAATTTCACAAATTTTTGCATCCTATGAGCGGAAAACTTCTTGGTTCAGGGGTGAACTGATCAGTTCACATGTGATCTGATCAGTTAAATCGTTGAACCTATCATTTCATCATGTTTTTCAATTGCAATTATATTGGAAATTATAACCTAATTTAATTCACAACATGATGTCAACACAAATCCTTGAATCAATTGAATTGATCCACCAGCCTCTTAGCTCACAACCTGAGATGATTGGTTCATGTACCTGAGCCAATCAGCTCACTTCCTGAATTGGTCGGTTCATGGTCCAAAATTGCCAATTTGGTTCGATGGACCTGACATACTGAAAAATTGGTTCAACACTTGAACCAGTCGGTTCACTATCCAGGCAATCAATTATTTAATCGATTTGTTTAAATTGAATACCGAAATCCTTAGTACTCAAGTTTAAATCATATTCATGAATGAACTCCTATTCCAAGTGTGACCCTATAGGTTCCAAGTTACATTGACAATGAATGTCCATAAATGATTTATAACAACACAAGGAAAGAGTGGTGTCTAGAAACACATCATTGCAACCCAAGTAAATGGAAATTTAGAGAACAACTTCAACCTACAATTTGTGATTGGTGTTATAGTGATTGTATAATTCGTTAGTCACTGATATTCGAGCATGGAATCATCATCCTCTCAATGTTCAATCCATGTTCCTTGAACTAGAGTAGACTGTTTGAGATATATGTATCCTCAATATCATATATTGATTCACATGTACATGTGGATGCCTTTCTCAATCTCTCTTATCAAGTGGCCAAGATATCAAACTCTTGTAGGAGGGAAAAATCTCATCTTCATCACTCACACTCATCCCCATGTGTCACAATGCATCCGATCATCACCTTTATGGAAACCCATATTCAAGGTCACGGTGGATGATGTCAAAGTATATTGAACTACATGTGCTGAATGTAGTGATTATAGGTTTAAGAACCACAATTACCACCTACATTATGACAGATGATTATGACCACCAATTATGGTTTTATGTGTCACTCTCAAGGTGGGTCTGTTTGATACACTATTCTCCAACAAGTATCTATGTGTTTGGATTGATATCTCATATCTCATGACTAATGAAATTCTATCATCAAATAATAGACACTCTAGTGTCATGTGTCATTGGTGTCAATCAACCTTCCACAATAACATTCGACTAGGGACATAACAAGATTGTACATACTCTTAACATATATATGATATCATTGTTCCTGTCACTAACTCGAAGACATAACTTATTGGAATAGAATAAATCAGAAGATTGCCTCTATTATTAATTAAATTGTTTACTTGATATGCCATCACAATCATCATATGATTGGCACTTTGGGCATACTCACCAACATATTCTTACTCTGGTGTAGCAGTTCTTCCTTTACTAGTATACACTAAATGTGTAATTAGGTTTTATAGGATCTCTCTATGCATGGTTTCTCCTCCTATCTTCATTTTGTTTGCATGTGCTCATCTTATCTCATGTTTTTCTACACATGTACTATGCTTGCCATATTGTTCATGGTTTGTAAATGACCCTCTTTTTCTCTAAGCCCTCCTCGATCAAAGTCTAATCTCTAAACACCTATTGTTGTGGTCAAGACCCATATCCTCCACCTATTCTTGGTTATTTGTTTCCGCCTCTCCCTTGACCCTGCCATTGCTCTTTGATGTAGGTGGTCATGTATTGGCCCTTGTGGTAATGCCTTCTTATATGTCCCTCATTCTAGTACATATATCCTTTTTTAGGTGCATTTCATTTTTATAATTGTGAAATCATAAAAATGTTTCATTTAACATAGAGACAAATATATCAAAAAAGTAGATGGATGCACAATAACCCACTCAACCCTTATTGGAGAGCCCATAGTCACGTCAAACTTTTACCACTAGTCAAATGTGTAGTTGTAGTTAGTCATTGGAATTATGTGGAAGTTTGATCATTCAAATTTATGAGGAATATCCATGGACAACATCTTATTTTAGTATAATCCAATATATGTAACAAATTGAATATAATTTTTTTTAGGAACTTGTGATCTTGAAGAAACATGAACTACTTAATTTTTTCATCAATATCATTAATCCTAATGAATATGTAACGTTGGAACTAACAATATTGGAGTTGGTATGGACTGGAAGATTCAACATAAAAATTAGCTACTTGTGGATGTTGAGTCCTAATGCCAAAATATAGGAGTTATAGAGACAATAAGCGCTAATGCTTACATGGGATTAATAAATATATCAACAATACACACAAAACTTGAACCCTACCCTTAGGTTTGCTTCAACAAAATTTGTCTAAACTAGACCCCACCTTGTTGGCTTTATGCAAATTGACAATGGTGGTGGAACTGACATTATGTAGACTACTATATTTGTTGGCTTTTTTCTTAGAGTAATTGAATTGTATAGTGGCACCTAGGTTAATCATAACCACCATTATGCTTCTTGGAATTACATCAACTAGAATTAAGGGAAATCTCTCCCAAAGGGTCAATCCCTATCAACACCAACTCACATGGGCTTGACATGTCTATTTATAGTTACAATAGGGATTACTAAAAATTATGCGCCAAGTTACCTCTATATGTCCATATCCCTTAAGAAATATCGATTACCTCATGGTAGAGAAATTAGAGGGTTTCCAACATACTAGTTATGAGATAAAGTTATTGCACAACATGCAAATATAAAACAACTAAAAGAATTTTATTAGATAATTATTATTTTTTAGTTATATTACATTTAATACTCATTTAAAGTTTATAGACTTCTCTATAAAAACAATAAAGTAAGACTTCATAATTTCTTAGGTTAAAATTGTAGCTAGTTTCACTTTTTTTTTTCAAAACCAACAAAGTTATTTGACCGATTATTTAGATGAATATTGTAAATATAAGGAATGAAACACGATTTAATAAATTTATATAATGTTAAAAAAATATCCCCATTAATACTTAGGTTATTATCTTATTGTCATTTTAGAGTTATGTTGATTCAAATTAATGTAAGTGTATATTCAACTAATGTAGATTGCTGTCAAGTTATGTGTATAGACATAAGTGACTTGAAAATGGCACCAATTCATTTAGGTTATTTATTGATAATTGCACAAGTTTTGGCTTACTTTTTGTTTCCCTAGTGTTAGGATATCATCAATATATGTAAATGATATATAATACATTGTCTATAAAACATGAACTTCATTTTATTAGAAAATTTTAGATAGAATGTATTTTTTAAATATATCATGTGTTTTGGGATATCTTGATTAGAATCAACCAAAACTTTTTTAATGGATAATTTAGAGGATAAAACAAAAAAATGGACAATTTAGAAGCAAAAACCTAGACCTGACATTATCTTAAAAATTTCATGCACAAATTTAATATATGAGATTTTAAAATTAGAAGAAAATATAAACATATCTTGGATATATTTCTCCATTTTTTATGAAATAAAATTCAAAATAGAAAAATGTTCATCAAATATATCATTTTGGTAATGTAAAATCCACAGTCAAAAGATCTAGATGACAAACTAACAATTTAGTTTGGTAGATTTGAAAGATGAAACAAGTAGTTTCGCTTGCTAAAGTTTAGAGTTCATCAACTAGTTGAACTATCGACTTCTGAACAGAACAAAAAAATATCAAGTATCACTATGTGTGGATTAAAAATTTGACATGGATTTCCATATGAAGGGACTAAGTGAATATATGTACGTTGTATAAAGATATCAATAGTGTTGATGAGCTTATGTACAACTATTGATGTAAATGAAACACTCATGAGAAATATTTTCAAGAGATTAAAATTTCTAAAATGCAAAGAAGCTTAGTAGTGGTAGTGGTGATGATGATGATGATGATGATGATGATGAGGACGACGACGATGACGACGACGAAGATGATGATGATGATGATGATGATGATGATGATGATAGTAGTAGTGGTGATGGTGGTGATCAAAATTGGTGGGGACAATATATAAAAATATGATGCGAACAATATGGAGTTACTAGTAAATTTAATCAACCAAGGGAAGACTCAACCAATCATTTCAGAAAAAAGAAATAATATAGACCACACATGAAATTTGAAAATTGATGATGATGATGATGGCGACGATGACGATGACTATGACGTGGTGATGATGATGAGGAGGAGGAGGACGAGGAGGATGAGGATGATGACGAGGATGATGAGGATAAGGATGATGATGATGATGATGATGATGATGATGATGATCAAGAAGATGATGAGGATGATGATGATGATGATGAAAATTGGAGGGCACAACATAGAAAAATATGATGCTTACAATAAAGAGTTACTAGTAAATTTAATCAAGCAAGATAAGACTCAACCAATCATTTAGAAAGAAGAAATAACATAGACCGCGCATGAATTCCGGAACTTAGAGAAGAAAAAAACATCATAGGTCGTTTTCACTTTCTTGTCACATAACAACGGAACTTTGTCACCAGATCTTCATTTTATAGACTACAAAATGTCATTCGATAGCCACGCTATAAAAAATAAAATCTGTAAAAAGGCGCGTGCATAGAGGCGCTTGTAGCCTATTTGTCTCTAAAGCCTTGTGTATCAACCAAGGTAAGCCTATACACTTGGTAGCCCATCGCACACAGTTACGTACGTCAAACTTTGATCATATCAAATGTGTTGTTGTAGTTAATTAGCAGTTGAAGCTTCTATGAAAGTTTAAGTTGTTCCCATTTCTACAGAATATGTGATGCAACTATATTTGCATGTCGTATCCATGGACCATGTTCATCCAAACGGAGTCAAATATCTGTAACTAGTTAATTCTGAACTCTTGATCCTGAAGCATCCAGGATTCTTTAAGTTTGCCATCGTTATCTATGCAATTAGTTCCAAACTCTTGATCCTGAAGCATTTATGATTATTTATGTTTGTCATCGTTGTCATGATCCTAACAGATGGCTATGATGGAACCAACCAAAACAAAGTTGGCATAGCCTGGAATGACCTGGTATGAAGGTAACTACTGCAGGACCTTAACTCCTAAAGCAAGATTACAGGAGTTTTAAAACCAGAAAGCCTTACGTTCACGTGGGAATATAAACATCTTTACAGAACTTGCAGCCCGCCATTTCCGTCCATAATCAGAGGTGAAACCTTTCTTAAACAGTCAGTAATCTCAAGTTGAAATAGAACAAGAAATCACCTTGAACAGCATTGGTTTGGGTGGAGTGAGCCACAACTGGTAAAGTGTTTCGCTTTAGGGCAGAGAAAAGGAGAGAAAAGCGGCCCCTGTGGGCTACACACTATAATAATGCCCCCATTATGCAACAGTGGGTTTGTTAGGTCGTCTGGTCTTCGTTTTATTTTCCTAGACCAGGAATCGTGGCAGCTTGCAGATTCATTAATCGAGACAAGGATGGCTCGCCAGACGACACGTAGAGTAGGCTAAGCCACAACTGGTCGCAGACTCACAGCAAATGATCTTCTTCCGCCATTGCGCGTCCAAGATCAAGAATCAATAAGTGTGGACTGTGGAGGGAGCACCTTATTTTAGAGAGCTGGCGAACAGAGAATCCACTCCTTTTACTTGGCGTGTCGAGTAAAGTTACGATTTGAAGTGGCGCCCGGAAAGGCCAACGACCAACTATGGGGTGGCAGCGCGAGAAATTCCTTCCTTGGTGTGGAAGTACAAGAAGCAGGACTCTTAGTACAAGAAAAGGTGAACCAAACAGGGAACTAATTAGGGGCTGCCGATATTTCTTATAAAGCCTTGGTACCTGCATTTTAGGATGATGTTACTTTGTCTGTTCTAGCTCATTATTGTATTTAAAGGCTTACTTGATTAGAAGTAAAATCAATTCATTCTTGTAGCTACAAAATAAAAAAAATAATAAAAAAGCATGAATTAAAATTCTAGTATTACTGTTTGGTTTGTTAAAAAATTAACATGTTTAGTTGTTTTGTTTTCATTTGTTTTGCTGGATTCAGGTGCAACTTAGAAGCCACTAGAGAGAGATGGCTGGAGTTAGAGTGTTCAAGAAGAATGGAGAATAAATTGCGCCCAAATTGGCCACATACGGATGGTTTTACAAATAGAAAATCAGCAGGTGTGGTTGATATACACACCAAGGTTTAAAACCACACCCAAACAATCACATTCAGTTACAGAACACGGTGGGCATACAACCGATTGAATAGTTTTGTCGCTCAACAAATGGGGCTTAAGGCAACAATGGATCTGAAAATTACATGTACAGATGCAGTTAGTTTATAGTTTCCGCAAACAAAGTCAAATAAATAAATTGGGAAGGCCCTCGTTCCATTAGATATAGGGAGAAAGGAAAATTTTCATCCGATATCTGTTTCAAAATATAAGGAATACCATTTGTATGAGATCTGGTCTTAAATTTAAATAAAATGCACTTCGACAGAATTGATCGATTTAAGCTTAATAAATATGTTATGTATCTATAATACATATAGTACATTGAAACTAATGTAATATTATGATATTACACACAAACCTAGATATTTAAATAATATGCTTATTGAGGATAGCCGATGTAGCCGCCACTACAACAAAAACGATGAAACAATGATCTATGTACTCAAAGATTTTTCCTTGGTAAAAGATATATGGAAAGGACTTTTGTTTAATAATGAGTGGACGAAGATTTTTGCCATCACTGACTCTTCTAGTTGGATTCGTGCTAACCTGCAAGAAGAAGGTGATAAGGTGGTTTTGTTCACTATAGTTTGGTCATACATTTGACATTGTAGGAACAATCACATCTTTGAAAATGATGCTAGAACATGGCACACCAAGTTTACTATATCTGGAGGATCATCATGTACAATATCGTCGCCCATACAAGCATTGGTTTGAAAGACAAGGCTATGAGTTGTGATTCTTTAGATCCTCCCTCTTCGGATAGATTAAGCTAAACACAAAGGTGTCCACCGGAAAGCTTAGTACCAACTTTGTGATGGTAGTGCTAATGACAGAGGACATTGGATTGGTGGTTCACACTACAAAACTTGAGCAGAAAATGTCATTGAATCTAAGCTAACCAGGATCCTCTTAGCTCTAGGATACACTGAAAAGATAAAGATGACATGTTTCACTATGGAATCGAATTGCCAAATAGCAACCAAGATGGTCCAAGATGACCACTTAGCTTACTTGGGGTATGTTAATCGGATTCCTAAGATACAACGTCTCACTACTACAGAAATGGCTTATAACGTCACTTTTAAAGGCGTCGGTTGTATAAATACACCGACACCTAAACAATACAGCGTCGGTTTATAAAATAAACCGACATCAATCTGTGAAGGGCGACCAGACACGAGTATCGCTTTTATTCAGTGTCGGTTCCTTAATAACAAATCGACGCCTAAAATTAACTGTCAAATCCAAAATTTCCAGCAAAAAAAATTACCTCCAAAATTTAACATATGGCGTCAGTTATTAACTAATAAATCGACGACTAAAGGTTATTCGCGAGACATAAATTGGGCACATTTTGGTTGTCAGTTTTACAATAGTGACCGACGCTTATGGGTTTTCCCGCGCTGTCCGCGGAAAATTTTTCACACCCTTTGAGCGTCGGTTTTTGATATAAACCGACGACTATGGTCATTAATCGAGAACAATTTTTTTAATCGGCATATGTAGATAGACGTCAGTTTTTTTCTAGTTAAAATCGACGACTATCATTGAGAATAAGTGTCAGTTTTTCTATAGAACTGACACCTTTAGTTTTATGTGTCAGTTTTATTTAATAACCGACACCTAATGTTAACTTAATAGCACCCGCGCGAGCCTGACTACTCTTCCCCTTTCTCTATTTCATTCATCTCAATTTCGAGGGTTTAAGCTCCGGTGACAATTCCTCTGCTCACCGCTCCTATGTTGCCGCTCGCCTCCACCACCGCCGTTTGCTGGTCCTCCAGCCGTTGTGCTCCAGGCCGGATGCCACCCTAGATCGATCGCCCGCCCTCTCTGTTCGCCGCCCACCTTGGCGCCACCAGTAGCTGCGCGCGGTACCTCTCTGCTCGCCGCCCTCTCTACTCGCCCGCCCTCTCTACTCGCCGCCCACCTCAGCGCCATTACCACTCACCAGTAGCTGTGGTGGCGGCGGCTAGTCAAGGGACAAGAGGCAACTTGGGTTGAGCCACTGGACCTGTGAAGGATCTTTAATTTTTGCAAGGTGGAGAGGAGCTTGTCTGCCTAGATTCTGCTTGTCGAAAGGTGAGGAACAGATTACTTTGGAACCTTCACCCTACTCCTATTGTTTGCTTTGCTTGATTTTTTATTCGTCTCGTTACAAAACAACAGCCCGGAACCGATAGATTCAGTCCCTTCTTAGGGGCTTGTCTTCCTCAATTAGAATGATCACGAAAGTCTTACCTACTAAAATGCAAGCTTATATGCCACATTGATTGGATGAACATAATTAGCATATCTTCTTGCCTGCTGTTTGTATCCCTAGAAAATAACGTTCTATGGTGTGACAGAGTGAACTAGGTATGGATCCCAAGTAGATGAAGTGGGTATTAGGGGACATGACATATAAATGTTGAAAGTTTTCTTCTCTTTACTCATTTAATGTTGAAACATGAGATCTTTCTTTTGCTTTTCTACCTTTCATGCATTAGATTTTAGTTCAAAGATGAGACAATTTACATTATAAGTAATCTCTTTCAAAGAAGAATGTATGAATCTATATTTACATTATAAATAGTCTCTTTCAAAGAAGAATGTATGAATCTATATTTCAAATCAATGCATGGTGTTTCATGGTCTCTCTTCCTAATGATTTTGGTTACAAATATCTGTATGTTAGGTTAAGGACATGTTTATGTTGTGACATGTTGAGTTTTTTTTCTTGTTATACCCACCACGATTTGTGTTATAAAATAATATATTGATTAATTTAGGAAGCATTGATATGTTGTTATGTCTGTCCACAAGTGTTTTTATAAGAAAATTGTGTGTTGAATGAGGTTGTGAACAGGGGACTGGTGTTATATTATGTTGGCCTAGAAACCCGTCCAAGATTTACTCATTAGGAGTAAATCTTGCATAGTCCCCAATTTGGGGCTGTTCTTAAACACCTAATCTCACTTAGGATGTAAGTGTATAATGTGTATTTGGTTTTTAAGAAAATTCCAGTAGCATTTCCCCGTTTGTTCTCTAAGTACATATGTACTTGGAGAACAGTGGGGAAATGCTGCCGAAATTTTCTTGAAAACCCAATACACATTATACACTTACTAGTGAGATTAGGTGTTCAAGAATGGGATAGGTGGTACACATTTATTATATATAAGAATGACATCACATGTATAAACCCTAAAGTTTTAACCATAAACTCTAATCTGTTTACCCTAGACCCTAATCTTGTTGTAATATATACTTATTTTCTCTTTGATCATAGAATGGATAGATCATGGATGTCCATTCGCAATCGCTGCACCCTAGAGTTTATTTCTGGTCTTGATCAGTTTATTATATTTTCCGAGGAACATAGGAAACCACCTGGAGATAGGTTCTACTATCCATGTAGGCATTGCGGTAACAACTTGAAAGTCAGTACTGGTGACGCAATTAGAAGTCATGTCATGTGCAACGGGATTGTACAAGTCTATACAGAATGGCACTGGCATGGAGAGATTTCAAACCCGAAACTAGTGGATGTCGATAGCAGTGCTTGTGTGGAAGAAGAAATTACCTTCGATGATGTAGATGTGAACGAATCAGTTCCATTAGACATCGTTGATGCGATGCTGGATAGTTCTGGGTAGAGCACACCAAAACTGATCCACCTCCCATGTTTAGAAACATTGTGCATGATGTTGAGATATTGTTATACAGGGGTTGTAAGTTTACGAAGCTTAATGCTGTGTTGAGATTGTATAAACTAAAAGCTAACAATCAATGGAGCAATAAAAACTTCACGTCATTGTTGTCTTTGTTGAAAGAAATTCTTCCTGAAGGAAGTGAGCTGCCAATCTCAACATACCGGTTAAAGAAATTGTTGTGCCGAATGGGAATGGAGGCCAAGAAGACACACACATGCAAGAATGATTGTGTATTATTTCAAAAGGACTATGTGGATTTGAAAGATTGTCCGAAATGTGGTGCGTCAAGGTATAAATTGACGACTTCGAGGGAGTCCAAAATTGGTTCTCCCGCCAAGGTGATGTGATATCTACCTATAATACCACAGTTTTAATGCTTGTTTGCCAATCCTATAGATGCAAAGAATTTGAGGTGGCATACAGATGTTAAGAAAAATAATGATGGGATCCTACGACATGCGTCTGATTCCCCACAGTGGAAGAAGATTGATTTATTGTACCCTAAATTTGGTGAAGAGGATAGGAATCTAAGACTTGGGCTTTGTACATATGGGATGAATCCGTACGGGACATTGAGCAGCCAACATAGCATTTGGCCAGTTATGCTTGTTATATACAATCTTCCTCCCTGGTTGTGTATGAAAAATAAGTATGTTATGTTGTCGTCTTTGATATCGGGCCCTAAACAACCAAGAAATGATATCGACGTTGATCTTGAACCTATGATTGATGACTTGAAGAAGCTCTGGGGTGAACGTGTGATGACCTATGATGCTTCACGAAGAGAGACATTTTGTTTGCACGCTATGTTGTTTTACACTGTGAATGACTTTCCAGCATATGGGAATTTGTCTGGATATAGTGTCAACGGATCTAAAGTGTGTCCTATATGTGAAGAGAACACTGATTTAATATGACTAAAACACGGCGGCAAGACTGTATATCTTGCTCATCGAAGGTTTCTTCCAAAATTTCATCTGTATCGTAGGTTGCGCAAAGCATTAAATGGACGGAATGAGGAACGTAGTGCACCTAAACCTATATCAGGGGAGGATGTTTATGAAAGAGTGAAAGACATCACCAATGAATTTGGTAAGAGATCACAATGTATGATGTCCACAAGGAGTGACAAGTCTTTATTCAAGAAGAAGTCGATATTTTGGGATCTTCCTTATTGGAGTTCTTTGACAGTCATGCATTGTATCGATGTCATGCACGTTGAGAAAAATGTATGTGATAGCGTCATCGGTACTCTGTTGAATATACCAGGTAAAACTAAAGATGGGATAAAATCCAAAATAGACCTACGTGAAATGGGAATAATGACAGAATTAACAGAAGTAGTTAGTAGTGATCGGAGAACATACTTACCTTGTGCTTGTTACACGTTGTCTAGAAAGGAGAAGAAAGCATTTTGTGAATGTTTGGTAAATGTTAAGGTGCCACAGGGTTACCCATCCAACATCCATACATTGGTATCAATGAAAGATCTGAAGTTGATAGGTCTTAAATCTCATGATTGTCACACTCTAATGCAACAAATATTGCCCGTGGCAATTCGATCTATATTGTCGAAGCATGTATGGTTTGCAATCACCAGACTTTGTTTCTTTTTCAACAGTATGTGCAGGTTGTTACCCTATGTCAGCTTGAGATGTATTTTCCTCCTTCATTATTTGATATCATGGTGCATCTTGTTGTCCACTTGACTAGGGAAGTGAAAATGTTGGGACCAGTTTTCTTGCATTGGTTGTATCCCTTTGAACGATACATGAGCATTTTTAAAGGTGATGTTTGAAACCGTTATCGACCTGAAGGGAGTACTATTGAGGGTTATGTGGTGAGAGAGGTTATGGATTTTTGCAATGACTTTTTGAGTGGTAATGACGCTCCCATGAATGATAAGAATATTGAGGAGCATTTTGGCAAAGGAGTTTTGGGATCACGGGTGAAAGTAATCAGCTGTGAGCAGTTGGAGCAAGGTCACTTGTATATTTTACACAACATTGACGAAGTGAGTGTTTATATAGAGGAACATACCAATTTCATCAAGAGACAATTTCCTCGATCCAATTCAATGTGGCTTGCTAGAGAGCATAACAAGACATTTATTAAGTGGTTTGAAGATAAAGTCTTACATCAACTATCTCAAACACCAGATAATCTTACTGAAACCATCAAATGCCTCGCCTTTAAACCAAAATTGAATGTTATGTCTTATGAAGGGTTTGACATAAATGGTTTCTCATATTACACAAAGCGTCAAGATGATAAGAGTGTCGTCCAAAATAGTGGGGTCACCCTTCAAGCGTCTTCATTGTTTTTTGCAAGTATAAAGGACAAAAGTCCACGTGAAGCTAAAATGTCATATTACGGTGTCATTGAAGACATATGGGAGTTTGACTATGTAGATTTCAGAATTCCGCTCTTTAAATGTAATTGGGTTGACAACAACAAAGGAGTTATAGTGGATGAATTGGGTTTCACGTAATTAGTGAACTTTGAAAAGATTGGCAAGAAGGGTGAACCATTCATATTGGCATCACAGGTGAAATAAGTATTTTATATCGATGATCCTGCAAATGATAAATGGTCGGTTGTTCTTCATGGTAAAAGACAGTTCATTGAAGATCCTATAGATGAAGAAGAGTACTATGATAAGTATGATGACTCCAGTCCATTCTCAGTTGGGTTGCCAACACCACCAAACATTGTAGTTGGGGATCACAATGACTTGTATGTTCGCGGGGATCATAATGAAGGATTGTTAATTGATAAAAGATCACAATATTAGAGGCATGGATGTTTATATTTTTATTATGTTTTATTTTTCTGAATGTGAACTTTACAATGTGAATGTGGACTTTACAATGCGAATTACTTTACAATGTGAATTACTTTACAATGTGAATGTGAACTTTACAATGTGAATTACTTTACAATGTGAATGTGTACTTTACAATTAGTGTTACTTTACAATGTGAAATTTATAATTTGAATGTGAACTTTCAGATGGTTGAGCATTCCCATCATGACTGTGTTGATGATCACCATGAGGGTGAGGACTTGATTGTGCTGCCTGACAATGTTAGTTAATTTTAATTATGAATATATCCCTGAGGTTTCTATCTATATGTTCATTTATAATTATATCATGTAAATGTGTTTTTTATCAAATTTTAGGCTGGTGATGTACTCCCTGAAGTTGTTACAACACTTGATGAGCAACAAAAGAAAATTGAGAAAGTGAGGGGCATCACAATGATGAAGAAGTTAATACATCAAAGGGGAAATGGACCCAAATTGGCTATGGATTTCGATCAAACAGGAAATCCATATGGAGTGAACCGCAACTCATTTGTTTCATATCTTGGGGTTCTTACTCGCAGCCATTGCAGTCCTATCCTAGAATCATGGTTTAAAGTTCCGAAGGGGAAGAAAGACCACATATACAAGGAACTATGCGTGAGTTATTATTATTTGTAATTCTATATGTGTAGATTACTAATTTTTAGGATACTAATTAATAGTAATTCTATTTAATTTACAGAGCATATTTGATCTGGATGAAAAGCTGCATCGTAAATGTGTGATGCAACGTTGTGGGAGGGTCCTAAGGAACTATAGGACCAATCTTACCCGAGATTACATACACGATGCTGAGAATAGGTTCTTGATTGATTCCAATTCTAGACATTGATCAGTATTTCACTAACTCTACACTAATAATTTTTGTTTGTATTCTCTTTGAAAAATAAATATAGGAAGAAGAAAGCCACACAGCAATGGAACTACTTGGACCCCAAAGACTGGGAGGAGTTTGTTACCCAAAGAAAAATAGATGAATTCAAGGTATTAAGTGCCACTCCCAATTTAATTAATATACATTTTTATGTATTCACCTATTCAAGATTAACCTTTAGTGTTACTATCCAAATCAATGTGCTAACTAACTAGGCTATCAGTGATGCTCAACGAGCAAGGCGTGCACTGAATGTGCACGACCACACAATGGGTCCAAGAGGATATGCAGGCATTCGCCAAAGACTACAAGCTGAGTCTACTCAGCCTACTTCTACTCAGGAGACTGTAGAGTCCTCTACTGCTGCTCCCGCACCTCTGCCTCACCATGCTATGTGGATAGCTGGGAGGCAAAACAAGAAGGGAGAGATACTGAAGCCCGCAACCGTTGAGGCGGCTGCAAAAATGGTACTCTTAGAGAAATCTATCGATATTGATTATTGTTATGTTTACTTACGAATTTTTGTTGATGGTGATTAGTGGGAGCTGCACGAGCAGAGGAAGGAATGCAAGTTCATCCCTCAGGATACAAGGGATGAACTGCCAGTTTCTATGGGTAACCTAGAGCATCCTGGACGTGTAAGGGGTGCAGGCGATGGTGTGGGCATCAAAGCATTCTTTGGGCCATCCCATCGCAAACCTATCCCAAAAGTGGGACTTTCACAAGCTGAGGTAACTTATTCTTATTTTAGAACGTTATTGCGAAAGGGAATTCAATAATCAGAAACTAGCATTTCTTTTATCCATGTATAGGTAGATTTCTTAATTGATAGGAGAGTCGAGGAAGTAATTGATAAAAGACTCCATGAAGCAATTAACAAGCGGTAGGCGTCTCAGACTGCCTCTCAGACAGTACATGTGGCGAACCTCTCTTCTCCTACTGCTCGTACTGTAGAGGTTGGGAGTAATCCTATAGACCCAAAACCTAGCACGTTCTCTGTAAGTATTTTTATGGCATATATAATATCTAGTATGTTCAAGATGATATGTTTGTGTATATATGCATATAACATTCTTTACATAAATTTATAGGGGTTGAAGTCATGCCAACTAAAAAGTGAAGGATATATTGTTGTAGAGACATCGGCTTACCCACCCCTTAAAGGGTGCATGTTTCATGAGAGTCCAGTACCAGATGGCATGGTACGTGTGAGCCCGATACATGTACTCCCTGGCTGGACGAATCTTGCACTGCCTCATGCACACCCAGATGTTGAAACACTTGGTGAGGCAGTAGGCGAAGTGATACTGTGGCCCAAAGCGGATGTCCTCTATATTGATATTGTATGATAAATTTTCATTACTTTAATTTGTTAGTGTGTATATATATATGAGTCAATTGATATGAAATTATATATACAGGTCAAAAAGATGAGACCCGCTACATCTCGGCCTCCACCTCCTCGGCTACCAAGTTGGCTTTCAGGGGACCTACACGCCTCGATAGGTCCTAATTGTAGGAGTGTGGCAGTATGGATCGGCGAACATAATCCAAATTGCCCTATAAATGTTACTATTCCGGAGAATGCTGCATGTAAATCATACGATAACAATCTATTTATACAAGTTTAGCATACGTATTAATGCATACGTAATAGAAGTTCTCGATACGTATTAATGCAGGTCAAACATTCGGAAACAACATATTTATACAAGATATTTTGGAGTTGCTTAGTTATGAATGGCTGAACACATCTATGATAGAGCTGTGGATATGGTGAGATTAATGTATATGGAAATCTAGTTTATACATCCATATACCTTATTTTATATACGGCAATCTGGTTTCTTATATATTAATGCATATGTAATACATGTTTTGCAGCTACTTACATAAGACATGTACAGATTTTGGGTTTTCCCATGTGGGGTTTTTGGTTCCATCTTTGATTAGTCTTGTAGATACAGACCCGTATTCAGTTACTTCATACTGTTGTGATGCTTTTGAATATTTTGGTAAAAATAATAAGATGGTGATAATAGCTCCATTCAATGTCGAGTAAGTTTACTTTGCTTGTAATTTGGACTTAAGCAAATTACATTTTTATTGTGGATATTGAGATATTAGTTTTTTACTTTCTTACCTATAGTGCTAAGCATTGGGAGTTATTAGTTATTGTCCCCAAGACATTCACCGTCTATTATTTAGATCTTGCGGGGAGTGAGTTGGATGTATTATATGGACATGCAGTTAAAAGGCCATTATTCTCGTGAGAAATATTTTATATTTTTATATCTGTTAACATCTGTTACTGTATTACTATTTAATTATACATTTGAATGTGTTACATTAACATATATAGGGCTTTACAAGAGTACAAAAAAGTTGGAGGAAAGGTCCCCAGGAAAAAAACATCTGACACTCATTTGGGAGAATGTGAAAGTAATTTCCTGACTCCAATGTATATATTATTTATGTGAACTGTACTTATTTGTATTTTTGAATATTTTGTATGTTTCAATTTGTAGTGTGCTACATAAGACAACGGTTGGGCATGTTCCTACTATGTGATGCGATTTATGGACCTAATCATCAAACATGCCGTATTGGAAATCGATAACATACAACAGGTATTATACATAGTCTCGTTAGATAATATGAAATATATGAATCTTATTATATATTATTATAATTATGTATATACGTCATTCTCTTTGTAGGTCTTTAAAACTGAGGACTTCAACACAGGTGCAAAGCGTTTCGATGTACATGCTCCCTATACGAGAGATGAATTAGATGTTGTAAGAGAAGATTGGGTAAAAGCCCTGCAAAGAGTGGGAATTTTTAAATATAATTTTATTGACAATGATGACAATGATGAATAAATAATAACTTTATTCTCATAATTAATTTTGTGTGAATGTGAATGAATTTTTATGAATTGTCATATGTGTGTGAAAATCATCAATACATGAATGTTTCTACATGTGTCTGAATGTGAAAAGAGATGAAATAAATGGAACTGCAGGTTGCTACTGGTTTCTACATGTGTGTGATGAAAAAATAATATGAATTAAATGTTCTTATACATGAGTGTGAATCACATATATATAATATTGTCCATCATGTTAATTTTTACAAGTTTCAGGCCTGTTGTTGGCTGATATCAATGGATGTCGTAAACCTGCAGTTCAGTTCCACTGAACTGTAGGTTTCTGCATCCTACGACCAGCCACAGTAGTCCTGCAAACTGATTAGAAAAAAAAATCATAACATAAGCGTCAGTTATTTGAAGGAAACCGACACCAAAGACATACCGCGACAGTTTTTCACTTAAAACCGATGTCTATTTGACTGTGTTGTCAGGGGATATGATGTCGGTTACTGTTAAAAATCAACGTCTTTTCATCATATGTGGTGTCAGTTTCTTTTAGAAAATGGACGCCTATAATCCCTTTGCTGGCGTGTTTTTGGTGGTGGGAAGAGTTTTGGCGTCGGTTCTTTAGTAACCAACAGACGCCTATAGTCCCTTTACTGGCGCGTTTTCGGTGGCGGGAAGAGTTTGGGCATCAGTTTTTACTAAACAACCGACGCCTATAGTCCCTTTGCTGGTGCGTTTTCGGTGGCGGAAAATATTTTGGCGTCGGTTGGGAACCGACGCTGAAGGTGTCCCTCTTTAGCGGCGCCCACTTGAGTGTCACTTTGAAACCGACACTAAAGAGCTTAAATAACCGACGCTAAAAGGCTTTTATGTAGTAGTGTCTCTTAAGGAATACCATCGGTCTTATTGCTCATGTTTGTTAAAAAAACAACAAAGTCATTTATGCTTTTGCAATACACGACCTTATAAACTCCTTTGGGACCAATGAGTACTACCTGTTGAGATCCACAACCTATATGTTTCTAAAACTTGAAATGATAGGAGTCCTACAATGTTTAATGTTTTTGTTCAATTGGTGATTTTAATCCAATTATTAATTTTCTTGCATGAGGAGGGCGTGATGAACAAGAAACCTCCTAACTTACTCAAAAAATACATTCTTAATGAGTTGTACATGTACTTGACGAATACAGATTTTTAGCTAGATACGGTAATTGGATTCAATATGTTTTCATACTAAAGTGTGGTCTCAAAATATGATTTGAATTTTTTGAAAATTTTGTAGCAAAATGAGTTGAAAATGGTCAATTCTCATGTTTCAAACATCCATTTACATCCCTACTGTTTTCTTAAAATGTTGAGGTATCAAAAGACACGTGAACCTTGTGAGTCTATTAGACCACTATGCTCAAGGAAGTGAAGGAAACCAATCTCTAGAGAGGAAACATAAGAAGATATATACTTCACATATGCTAATGAAGAATGGAAGGTATGGAGGTGGATAAGCATAATCCGTACAAGTACAAATTTAATCTTATCAATATGATTAATACAAAAGTCAGTGCTGAAATCTAGAATGTATAAGTAAATTCAAATGAAGAGTCTTACAATGTGTTTAGGGACTTTCCCAAACAATATAAGTAATGGGTGGATGATATTTTTGAACTAAGAGTAAGTGCATAAAGCATATGAGTTTATCAAATAGTTGGGTTTTAATAACTCAAAAAGAGATGATGTTCGCAAACTTTATGTAGCTATATTGATCAAGTGGAACACTTGAATTGCTGAATCGAAAGTAATTTAAATCCAACAACAATTTATGCACTGTAAAATTAATAAAATAGCTCAAATCACCTTCATATTTTGTAGCTTTGTTCCATTGAAAAGAAAGTTGTTGTGGAAATACATGCATGTTTTGAACAACTATATTCAGGATCTTTGGTGTGTGATAGAAGAACTCATCATTATATTTTATCTAGTAGAGAAATCAAGCTCAACTAAATGAAAAGAAGTAGAACAAATGATCTTCAAAAGTGTATGGAAGATTTGTGTAAGGAATAAATCAATGCTTGTGGCATGATACTCACCTTTAGGAAAGGTATTCTAATGGAGACATTATATAAAAACTAGGAAACTATAAATAGGTTAAGCTATTCCCAAAGAGAGTTGTTGTAATTCCAGTTAGATCTGCCTCAAATCATGTACAACTTTTGACTAAAATGTCCTCTGGAAATAATAGAAAAGTAGCTTTATTTGCATGAAGGCCATATGGAATGAAGCCTCTACTTTTAAAAGACTTATTCAAGAGTCATGTATGAACAATTTGCCGATAATCAAGATGCACAAATTCTCTTAAAGAAGGAAAAGAAATGGGATATGGAATTTCGATGGTAAAGAGAGAATAAGTAAGATGGACTTAAAACTCAAAAGCGTAGTGTCTTACAATAACGGATAGCATAAAACTATGATGTATATGTAAACAATATAAAACTCAATTTTAAATTGGAATACAACAAAATTACCAATAAAATGGTAGAATGTAATGAAAAGGAACATTGTGTGTTACAACCCACATTGAGGTCAGTCAGTAAGTACCTCAATTAGTGTGAAGTACCTTGATTAGTGCTAAGTACCTTGTTAAACATCATGCTTAATCAAGATAAGCTAAGATGTGAATCATTAGTCGATATAGATTCATCTGATGTAATTAATGTTAACTGCAGTGTTAATCATTAAGTTAATTACCTAAGATGATTAACCTAGATAATATGGTTTTATTTATTGTGTTTTTATGTTTTGAGAAGGTATAGAATCTCATTCTTGAAAGTTTGCAAAAAGAATCGCTTGAATCGGACCTCCGAGGCAAAAGATATGACGTTTTAAAATTCCTTGGACCTAGACTGCAATTTACCCATTAATATTACCCCCATTTCCCTTATCCCTTACCTCCCGATCGGTCAAAGCACCACTTGAAGCAGGAGCACATAGCAGGCCGATCGACCAGCAGAGGGAGAGACACTGGGCGATTTTAGGACTCCTTGAGCCGAGCTAGTTTGGCGCCACCTTCCTTCTTCTTCTTCCTCTCTTCCTCGCCCAACCGCGACCCCAACCACCAGCCCCGACCTGCTAGGGTGGCGCCCCCAGTAGCAGTGGCTGCATAGCAGCTGCAGTAGCGGCCAGGGGCCCATTAGGCGCAGCCAGCACCACGAAAATGATGCCCTTGAGTTCGGCCGTGAATCCAGGGCTCGAATCTACAGCCTCCTAGCCGCGAGCAGCACCCAACCAAGGTTCCCTTCTCCTCCTGTGCGTGTGTAGAGGTTGCTTGCTTACAGTAAGTTCAAATCTAGGGTGCCCAAGGTTGAAGACGACCCCACGAACGCCCAAAAGAAGGCTTTGGGTGTGTTTCCAGTAAATTTCAGCCATGTCAAACCTCTGTGAGTAGAATCTCACTCACTAAGCAGTACTAACTCCATGAAATGGACGATTTTGGTTAGATTTGCATTTTTCACAGGTAACAGTGATTACCCAAGTGTCGGGCAGTCTTGGCGTCATCCGACTTCTCATTGCATGATTTTCTTCTTCACGCTTTGCATGATCCTAGTTTATTAATTGATTTGTACGATTTGGATTTATTAGAATTTACACGGTTGATCAAATCTTAGATTGCTCAGTATAGAGGTTGAAGATGGTAGCACATGACCCAAATGTGCAATAGTTGTACATTTGGGTATAAACTCAGGTTGTACGATTTTAGTAATTAACTAGTTCCATGATTTAAAGAAATAGACGATGACTCGCAATGTCTCAATATAGATCTGTTGCATGCTCTCTGTTATAGTTAGTGTGTGTGATTTAGTATTAACATGGATTGACACATTTCTCAAGGACACCATTCGAAATTCTTAGTTATTATTAATAAATATTTCCATGTTAAGCAATAAACTTTTAATTAAGTTAGGAGATGCACAACCCAGGATTAGGGTTGATGTACACGTTTTCCAAGAAAGTGCATATAATTTATAGGTGCAAATGACGATTACTCGTATGCCAAGTAATTAGCTCTTATCAGTATATTAAGATGTTTAATTGCATGATTCTAGTGTATAAGTGCTAAATGGACATGTATTATGTTTATTAGAGTATTTCAGTCTGCCTACATGTATAGTATGTTGATTTCTCAGTATATTATAGTGTTTGAATATACTGCTTTGCCAAGTTAAGGATGATATACATGTCGTATTCTAAACTTCAGATAAATAGACTCGGTACCATAAATATACCAGAGTCAAGTATAAGTAAGGAAAAGGTACAATATAGTAAGATCTTTCCAAGAATAATAAAATAATAGACTTAGGGGCCCTGAACACTGTAGATTCCCTATGAGAGGTCTACGTCGTAGGGATGAAACGACCTAACCCTGGTAGAGTCCAGTATACGGGGGTCAGATCGTACTAACAGGTGGTACGGGGAACGAAGCCCTAGTGGAAGTCTCCTTAAAAATATAGTATGTAGTATCCAACATCAACTAGAGGTCCTGATGCCACTAGAGTACAGAAAAGCCAATAGGTGGATTGACACTCCACCTGTGTGCTCAGGTTAGAGGAGTAGTCCATTTTTTTTACGGCCCACAGGTGTGTCGAGGCCAGAGAGACATTTTCCTGTTGCAGACCAGCGACGTTGTCAGGCTTAGCATCTCGGTGTGTCAGCTAAGTCTTATACGGTGAGATCGTATTTCGATACGATTCTTCATATGTAGAGTACACTACATATGATCAGGGCATAAGTTAAAATATGATAATATAAGTTTTAAAGAGTTTCTTATAAGTAAGAAAGGCTAAGAAAGAATCGAGTACAACATAGCATTTTTTCTTTAAATGTAATTTTGACATTCCCTGTTATTTTAACTATATTATTTTAGATATGCTCAGTGTAGTAATTCCTATATTTTATTTCAGTTTAATAAACATAAAATGAGTTATCTCCGATTGTTTGGTGAAATTCTATTCACTGAACCAGTAGCTCACCAACCTATTGAAAATGTTTTTCAGGTCAACGTCAGCACAAGGAAGCTGAAGGATCTTATCACCCAGGCTCTTATAAGGTAGTTCATTGTTAGAATAGAGGTCTCTTAGTCCTTTCCCCTCGGTCCTTGGGGCATGTGGTGTGGTAGAGAGAGAATGTATTGTAATATGTAGTTTAGTTTAAAGTTATCTGTTGTGCTTCATATTCTATATGAAAAATGTAACATGTTGCGTAAATCTGCTTTACGTACCTAGTAAAGTAAATAGTAGTTGCTTCTGTAGTTTAGTAAGATTTCAATTTATTCCAAGTTATAATATTTTCCTTTAAGTAAATTTTAAGTGATTAAGAAAAGAAAAAGTCAAGTGTGGTTTACCAAGGTTGACTCTCCGGTCTTCGGGGTCATTAGAGATGGCATGGGGATCAGAGCGCCACATTGTGATTGGATTAGTGATGGATATGCTAACGCCAAATACTACCATGCAGATGTAATATATTGGTGTAAGAAGAAGAACATAATAAAAATAAATGATTAATAGGGGGCGTGAACTTATAGTAAAGATGAATTGTGAACATTTATATGTGGATACTTTTGTAAGATTGTATCTAAATAATTATGTAGCATTATTCTTGACTCATAGGTATCATGTATTGGTTCCTCTAAGAAGATGACACATGAGAACCAGAGCTATATATGTAAACTCCCTACAGAAATGGATTTTATGATAGATAGTTATTCATTTCTCCTTACATTGTGCCAAGACAAAAGGGAGTCAGTATGTATTCTATTTAGAATAATTGGTCATTCATAAAGAATTCTCTAATAAACTTCATTACAAATTCATTTAGAAGAGAAGTGATACATGTAATTATCATTGATTCTACCATGTGTTGCTCTTAATTAAACTAATCAACTAGAAATATGTGAAAACTTGAGACCTATAGCTTTAGCAAATGTGTGCTTGATGTTGATATCTAAGATCTTAGTGGACAGATTGAAACCTCTAATCAGACTAGATCTCCCCCTAGAAAAGAAACTTTCTACAAGGATAAGTGATAACGTTAATGTGTGCAAGAGATTGTCAATGCAACAAGACTAGGCAAGTAAGTCCTAGAAGCTATGTTTAATCTATCCAAAGCTTTTATAAGATGAATTGGAACTTTATGGAAGATACACAACAGAGAAGAAGTACATCAAGGAAAACTATATAAATGATTATTTAAATTCTTGTTTTTTAGAATACTAATATAGTTTGGAATGAAGATCTTGTAAAATCCTTCAAATCCACTAGGAATTAGAAAAGTAGATACATTATATGCATACATCTTTGTCATGTGTTTAGATTGTATGGTCATGTTGAATGAGATAGTGATATCTAATGAAAGTTAGGAACCACTAAAAGCAACTGGGAAAGGGTCTAAATCTTACATATTATGTTCATATAAGATATATGTTTCTTTTTTTATGCATCGGTATCCAAGTGAATACAATTCTAAAGTAAATTAATGGGTACATTTTGGCTTTTTGTCAATAATTGTCTAAATAAGAAAGTGGTGTAGTTCTCTAAAAATATAGAAAGATCTCTCAAATGAAGACTGGGAAGGGAAGCATCTATACATGTGTAAATGATGTAAATAATTACTTGGGGTACCAATTATTCATGAAAGAGTGAATAGAAACACTTATTATGATGTTACAAAGAGAATGAAGACTCAGATTGATGATTAGACTAGAAATACTATATCTAAAGTGGGGAGAATAAATCTTTCTTGAAAATTCTTGAATTATCTTCCAGTTTAAACACCACATACCTCCAAAATCCTAATATCCTTGTGTGATCAGATGGATCTGATTCTAAAAAGAAAATTTTATATGGGTTGGCAATTCTTACAAGAAAAGTACCAATCATGTGGCATGGTTGAGAGTTATTTCTTCTAAATACGGATGCATGGGAGTAAATCTTCTAAAGAAATGAATGAGGCTTTGCTACAAAAAGCCTTTTGGAAGTTCATTAATGGAAGAGGCAGTTAGTGTTGTGATGTTTTAAGAGTTAAATATGACAATGTTGGTACTATGCCCTGATAACTAGTCATATGATGATAGTAATGGTACACTTTGTAATTGATTTGATTATCAACAAAGGCAATTCAAACTAGTATGTTTGCTTCAATATGAGATAATAGACAAATATAATAATGCCTTAAAAATGTATGAACCAATTACATGTGATTTTGGGTTGAGGACATGAACATTAGATCATTTGTATTATAGGAGTAATCATTCTTTTTGGGGTCCCTAGTCAGACGTTGTTGTGAAAATTAGATGAAAAGACTACATTGAGGCTAGTATGTAGTTTTTGATTTATGACTATGTCTCATTAGTCATGATATTGGATACCAAATCAAACGCATTGGTACTTGTCATGAATAAGTGTATCGGATAGACCCGAGTTGAGTGTGAAACATAGAAGCACAAGTAGTAGTAAGAATAATATCTCAATGTGAATGTGGTAATCATGGTCCTTAAACTTGAAGTACCCATAATAATCACATGTTGTTCGGTGCATTTTGACACTACTCGATGTGACCTTGAATAAAGGTTGCCATACAAGTAGTGTTTGGGTGCATTATAACATGTGTAGAGTATTGTTAGTGATTTTGATAAAAATTGACCATCATATTGGAGTGATATCCTAGAAACTTGATGAGTGTGACCATGAAATGCATGACCGTGTCGATATGAAGCAATATATGATATTGAGCTCACATATATCAAAAAATATACTCTAGACCAATGAAAAAAGATTAAAATTGAGAGGATGGTAGTTCCATCCCTTAGATTCAAACTAGATATCAAGATACAAAGATTATATGATAACATCACTAGGTTGAAGTTTCTATTCAACGTATCTAGTTATTTGGAAGGCAATGGAGTCATATTAAATACCACTCATTGCATAAAAGACATAATATAATAATAGTCATCACTATCAACTTAATGTGGATCCTACATGGTCACACACAAAGAATGCATAGGGAAGAGGAGTATAATCATGGATTGTAATGGAGTGGATTTTTGGAATCCAAAAATGTCCAATGACACAAGTGAAGTCACACATGTTGAGTTGTTTTGAGAATCCCAAATGTTTTAATAAAACTGGAGTGTTGTTGTGGTTACCTTCTTGAGGAATTTAATTGTTTGGTCTAACAATTGAGTTTTGGCACCAAATTCATGTACAAGATACCTTGAGTAGTGAAGAAGCTATGGTTAAATTTTGGTGGCAATTGGATGTTCTTAGAGGAAGTTATTAAGGTTTGAAATTGGTGAAATAAAGGGCATAATTGATGTTCTAAGACCTAAGTTTGGGGCTTAATGGATGTGTCATGCGCCCTTTGGTTTGGGTATGCTGCGTGGACAAAAAGTGACCCTAGATCTATGATCCAGTGGCAGTCAACCTGAAGGATGAAAAGCCACAGATTGGCTTAAGTGGACCTTGGCCTTTAGCCCTTAGATTATGATCCGAGGGATGTCAGCTTGTCTCCTACCTTGTGGTTAGAGCAAGGTAGTGGGGCAGCTGACCCTGCGACCATCCCGGCCACAACCCGCCTAGCTCGTGGGGTGAAGGGAGAGATGTAAGTGGGAGGTTGGACTTGCCTCATCGAGACGAGAATCATGACCCGTCATATGTGGTTAGTTGGTGAGAGAACAAGGAGAATGAGCTCTTTGTTTCTAGTTGCTCTCCATCACAATAAGTAGGCGGTAGCTGGAAGAAGGGAGATGGAGATGACGACAGAGCTCGAGGACCCTCGACAGCTATCTTCGCTACAAATGTATTCTACCGACGGGTTCCTGGAGGGTGGCAGCAGATCTTGAGGCTTCTTCTTGGCACTGAGAGGCCCTAGTACGCGGACGCCACTTTCTGGCCATTGAGCCCCACTGGCACAGTAGCGTGAGTGCAGTGGAGAGCTCCTCCAACCACAAGGAATGGCCAGCATGTCTAGACGCCAAGCTGGAGGCATGAAGGGAGGCATAGGAAGCTTTTGATGGGTCCAATGCTCGCAAGGAGGCAGTTTTGCTGCTTGTTTTCTTTGTCTGGAGCAGACTAGTCGCGGCGGCAGTGAGGAGGTCGGAGCTTCCATCGATCCATAGCTCCAGAGACGAAGCGCTGAAGCCGAGTGGCTATGGAGGTCTCTTCAAGGTGATCGAACGTGATGGCGGTGTGAGGAGCTCGCGAAGAAGACTTGATCATTGTTGATTTCTCACCGGATCTGAATGGCACGGTGGCTCCCTGCCACAACAGGGGATCGGGCTGCGGGTGCCCTCGGCATCCTGGCGTTCACGCGAGAGAGGGGAAACAAATCCTGAACTGGGTCCAGGCACGAACCGGATGGGTTGAAGATGAACCAGGCGGCCAGCAAGTGAAGTCGCGCCCCCTTAGTGGTCACGTGGCAGTCCCGCATAGGCCCAAAAAGGTAAAATGCTCATATCTTCATTAAATCATAGAAAATAGCTCGATGATCTAAAAAATACAAATAATATATCAAATTGTTTAGAAAAATGATTAGAACACAGTAGAACAATAATATCAGGCTTTTGAGGCATTAATATTAGTGATATCGTGTCAGATGTGTAATGCTTGTTTAATGGATAATAAATACCAAACGTTGGCCTAAAATATGAGAATGCATCAGTAACTCAAAAATATGATACATAATCCATGTGATGTCAGTTACGGTCATGTTGATGTACGAAATCATGTAATTTGCTTAATATGGCTAATTAGAGCTAATAACCCTAAATAAAATGTAGAAAATACATTAATGATCAGTAAATGATGAAATTCACAGAATACCCTCATATCAGTAATTGGAAGATAATATGTAGATCTGAGATCAGTTTTGTAAATGAAATTGATGTTATATGAAGAGCACCCTTAATACATGTGATGTAACCCTAATATGGTTAATGAAAGTGACATAATGTTAAATATGTTTTCATGATAATGTGACACCCGAATATATCCAGTTGATGAACTATAATCTGGAATATGACATCAATAAGATAAATTTAAGACAAGAATGCAAGTGATATGGAAATATACTAAAGAGATAAGGAAAACCCTAAAATGGATATAAATAGGGTTAATGATAATATGTACATGATCTTGTCTTGATCAGGTTTAACAAAGTTATAGATGACATGAGGAATATGTGATTAGAATGATCTATCTCTTTAGAAGGTACACCATTACCTCTTACTTGGCTTATTATACAATACGCTTATGTTATATGCATAGTAAAATACTTGGCGTATGGTATTGGATGAAATGATTGTTCTTGTATGATATGTTGGTTGGTTTTCTATACTTACTGCTATGAACACATCAAACATAATATCTATGTTCCATTATATGAAAGCACCAACTCTTTGGCAGTGTGCTTGGAAGTGACCGAACTCTTTGGTAGTGGTCACATTGTACATATGGAAGCACCAACTCTTTGGTAGTGTGCTTGGACCCAACTCTTTGGTAGTGGTCACAGTGTATATATGATCCAACTCTTTGGTAGTGATCATAAAGGCCTTGAGATATAATAGAAAATAAGCTTAAAATATGTGTTCTCTTTCGTTAATGAATATCTTTGTGTAAGTATATGCTTTTCTTATATTCTTTTGTTACTGCCAAGTATATTAGTTTTATCTTATTGCCAAGATCTGATGAGAGGTATATAAAAGACATGTAGGCATACTCAGTACAATATTCTTAAATATTGTGCTGACGTGTACCGCATGTAATCTTTTGTTTAGGTTGTACTTATGCTCTTGAAGATCCAGGATAGATGTGAGTTGTATGGCGAGTTGATGTACAGGTGGACTTGTTGTCTTAAGATCATGTTGTTTAGTTGTAGTACATGTATATGTATAAGTTTGTTGTTCAATATGTAATATCAAATGATGTAACAATTCATGTTGTAATTATATGTTGAATGGTGAACATGTGTTGTATGGTTTTATTATTGTTCATGTGCATGTGCTACTGATTGTGTTCCTTCTGACTCCCTTGATTTTCTTCTTCTTAGCCTGGTGTGGGGTGGTTAAATTGGGATTCTCGCTGAGGTGAGGGTTTCAATTTGGACGTCTCACATTAGATTAAGTTTTGGAAAATTTGGGGACGTCACATGGATACACTATGAATTGTTTAGTAAAAGGTTTAGGTAATCAATTAGATCATTGATATATAGATTGGAAGCACATTCAAGTGATTAGAAAGCCCAATTGACTAACTAGACATAAAATTTGATCAATCATAAAGTCTATTTTGTTGATTGAGTTGAGATCAGGCCAATCGGTCGACTAGCCAGTCTAGTCGGCCAACTAGACAAGATCAGTCTAATTAATTGACTAGCCAATCCAGTCAAGAGACTAGACAAAGTCAATGACTTGACTAACTTATTCTAGATAGTTTTGATGCAGTCTTATCACCAAATTGGACTGGCTAGTTGGATGACTAGTTGTCCATGAGAAGATTTCTTAAACACAACTGATGATTGTTCGTTTCCCAACATTTTTAGAAACCATGCTTCCTTGCCTCCCCCATTTAAAGGGGCATGATAGCAAGGGTTTAGGTCACACCTTTTGATATGTGAACTCATAGAGGTCATTACTCATAAGGGAGAGAGACCAATAGATAGAATGTAGCACTAACACATTGCAAATGGAAAGGTTGATCCTTTCTCATCGATTCTTGTAGTGCCACATGGGGTTCCTATCATCTTTGTTGACTACATAGACACAAATATGCCTTTGTGACTGTGTTATAAGATGTCATCAACATCTATATATGTTGTATATTTCCTATGAGAAATGTCATTGGATCTACTCTGCCACAAGGTATATGTCACATCCCTCCTTATTGATATAATTTTTTTGACACTATATGCTTTTTGGAAATGAAGAAAACTTTAATTGCTTCTAGTACTCCTTTTGCCTTCACAAATCTCAATAGGCAAGAGCTCTAGAAAAGTTTTGGGTGTATATTGTGTAATTTTATTAGACTTCAAAAATAGAAACAACAAAATTATACAACTATCGGTGTTCTAATAAGAGAACAAACTGCACTATGGAAGGATCCAAGGGTAAGAGGGAATCCCACCAATCAATAAACAAAAAATGACGACACAGTCAGATCTCGACAATGTAAAAGTAAATAGTATGGTGATGAATAGGATACGAAATTTATTAAGCATTGATCATGAAGAAATATGGAATTCATTAAGCATTGATCATGAAGAAATAAGTGCACAAAAATCCTTCTCAGATGAGCACCAATTCAAACTTATATGGAGGATAGATCTATATGGAGAGATATTGCTAATAGTGGGTTTAAAATATTAGAGTGTACAATTGGTTCATTGAATCAAGAAGAAAGTGGAGCAATTGTAGACAATGGATATGGAAGTTGCAGGTTACATGTTATGAAGGTGTTCATTTGGAAACTTCTACATGGAAAACTCATGACAAACACTAAATGCCACAAGAACAATATTAGATATGACAACATGTGAGTCGGGTGTATGAAGGAATCAGACATAAATCTTCATACAGTTTGGGAATGTGAGGAAAAAAATCTACTAGCATGATCTCCTTCCACACAAAGAAAGAAAACAATTGTTCAATGCTCGTAACCAAAGATTAGGTAGAGGCTTATCTAAAAATTGGAGAGGAGATCCAGAAAGATATACATTAGTTTTTTAGGGAAAATGTGTACACAAGAACCAGCTTTCCAACAAGGTGAATCACTTGCCTATTCTAGTGGGAGGCTTACTGAGAATACCCTAAGAATAAAGAGCAACTTCAAATGGAGACCTCCATAGAAGAGTAGGACTATGATCTATGTAGCTGTAGTTGATCTAAAAAGCATGGGAACATGGTCTTTATGTTGGGTAGCTCATAAATATCATGAAGAGTAGACCCATGCTAGAGGATTATATATGGATGAAGAGGATACCCTATAGGAAAAAATATATGCAACTCTTGAAGGAGTTAGGTTGGTAAAGAAAGAAACCTTATAGAAGTCTCTTATGTGTTTGAATTCAATAAATTCCCTTCACATTATAATAGGTGGAAAGTATGATAAAGTATTTAAAAACTATTGAAATGATCTTGGGGTATTCTCCAAGCTCTCATATATATCAAGATTTTACATGGATTAGAGAATGAGATACACTTTCCAATTATTTATCTAAATGACATCTCAGGAGTAAGTAATATGTTGTTAGTGTCTTGGAATATCCTAAATAATTTTACATGTCTATGTTAGTAATAAGGAACAATTGAATGAGGACTCCATAATATATCATTTGAATTTGGCTTAAAATGGTGGGAAGGATGAATAAACAACATCATGTGTTCCCAAAAGTACAAGTAAAAGCCTTTTGTTATCATTGGTATTGCTTATTTAGAAAAAGTGAGGACTGGTTACAGGTGTCTACGTCATGTACTTTTACTCCCCTCACACATGTGTGCTATGCAACTCTTCTACCCCTGCATCTATATGTTTAGAATGATTGGGATTATTACCAAAATAGTATTATTATGAAGAAATTGTCTAAATAAGGGGTCTTATTAATAAAATCATTAAAATGATATTTTGATATATTATATTGCAGACCACATTTTGGTTTGTCTTTTCAAAAATGTGGGATAATTCTATTGAACTAGTTCCCCGGAAGGAAAACATAATGCAAGAAAAATACAAGGTGTGTCATTTGAGCTTTACAGAAATGGATCAGTATAACAACTCAAGACTATTGACTAAGACCTATGGTATATATCCTAATAGTCAAAAGTTATGTATATATTTCTACTTATATTGTGGTAAATATGTAAGCATGTTCATTTAAGTCATTTGATGTAGCATATGCAGAGTCCTTCTATTCTATGAACTTTGTGCACAAGAGGCGGCATCCCCACAAGTCATTTGAAGTAGTAAGGAAGAAGCATGAATCAATACTCAGTTAGTCTTTTTGCATTATGTTGCCCTATTTGTACATTGATATGCAAGGCCACCTTTATTACAAAAAAAAATAAGAAGAGCTTAAAAATCCTCTTATGAACCTCAAGAGGGTGCTCCAAACCTCTTGTGGTCCTTACTAGTCTTAGTCTATCATATTCTCCCAAAATAAGTGGGCATGTGCCTATCTCTAATGCCTCTAAAAGGGATGTCAGGTAATCTGTCCCACATGTTACTCAAAAAATCTCTAGCACAACCCACATTAATACACATAATACTCTTATCATTTCCATCCTCCCTTCCAAGAGGTAACCCCAATGTTTAGCTCCCAGAACCACATCACTGGTTTTTCCCACCATAACAATTGGGAAAAGTCCTTTGTCAATCCTAGGATCCTCCAAACAAAACTTTGCTTTCCGGTGGCCTTCTAAATTGGGAGGAGCTCCAAGCTATGGAGTGAGAAATATTTCATTATAAACCTAAATATGTGTTTATCTCTCAACCACACAATGTCTATCCATCCACTTCACATCAAACCTACCCACACACATGTCGGCCAATGAACAAATAATGAGTCGGAAGACCCTTCTAGCAGAACCTAATCATAATTTACAGATTTGCGAGCGGCCAACCCCGTCTAAGAGAGCTTTGACATTAAAGTTTGAACTAAAGGAGTGGATGTCCAACATCTCTTCCACGTGAGCCCAAATGTTCTTACACATGTTTCTTTTGTGAGATAAATTGTCATCGGACTCATCATTTTCCTTTTGTTTTCGAAAATTTAGGTTGCTTTTCTATTCATCTTACCCTACTCGTGTAGACAAAAATATTAATCAAATGATAACATTACCAGTTGTAGAATGTGGGACTCACCCCCTCCGCCTCTAACATCAAAATTCACAACATTTGCATCTCAGATGTTGTAATCTCTAATTTTAGGTGCTTTTTGACAGCATCATTGCTCATTAAATTGACCATTTCCAAACAAAAACCTTTAATAATGTAAATCTTCCAAAACACAAATTGTAGGCGATGAAATCTGCTGTAACAGCCGCTGTTGCAGCTGCTGTGACAGATACATCATGGCCGTACATACATCTAATAATCATAGCTAACTTCTCTCATCTCTAATGAATGTATGGATGATATATGCCCGATACAGCAATGGGAACAGCATCCGTCACAGCAGATTTATTCCCAAAATTGTAGCCGTGTCTGTTTCAAATATGTAGCGACTACATTCATATGAATTTGGGCGCACTTTAACTAAAGGGAACAGCAGAGGGATTGGCACTTTCCCGAACAGGTACCGGGCATGCATGGTATGGTTTGTAAACTTTCAATATTAACCTCCCTACTGATTCCTCAGGTGGGTACAGTGCAGCACAGCTGTAGGAGCGCCTTTTGGCTAGTTAAACAGCGGTTTTCCTCGAGCTCCCAGCTAGCATTTTACCACAGAAAAAGAAACAGCCAGCCCACTTGGTCATGTAACGACGAGAGAGAACCCGCCACCCCCAACGGGCAACTGCACTTCCTCTTTCCTGGGGCTATCATTGGAGGCCAACACTGGTGTGAGCTGAGACGACCACCACCAGGGCACCACCACCTTCCCCGCCGGCGACCAATGCACCTAGGGAAAAAACAAGACTACCGGCATTGCCCACTTGAATGGAGGCTTTAACCACTTTAGGGAGCCAACTGTCCCGCACAGGACTCTTCGTCGGGTGCGCACGCTCCCTCTTAAGGCTAGCTTTTACTTTAACCTTCCATCCATGGCCCGCTTCGTTGCTCCAGTGCCGTGACCCCGATGGTGGTGGTGATGGAAACTGCGGGGAAGCTTTTTCCGCTTTTTCTACCGGCCGCTTTCACTAGTTTTTCTTTCTTCACCGACCCCAAACCCGGCTTTTCTTAGTGCGCACTCCTCCATGCGATGGCTTGGCCACAGCTAATCTGTTCGCCTTGCTTGAGTCGGTTCTCGGGGGGCCTATAAATACCGTAGCGGCATACCGGAGACTCTTTCAGAACACAGGCAAGCCAAACAGGCATCGTATGCGATCTAAGCAACACAGACGATAAGCTCTCTTTCTTCCACCACTTCCCTTGTCTCCCCTTTCTAACAATCACCGTACGTACGTACGCCAAGTACAGTTACCATCTATCAACCTAGAGCAAGTACCAGTCACCACCTCCCACATGCCAACTCGCTCGTCCCGCTTACCGGTGCCGTTTCTCCTCTTCTTGGGCGACGCCTCGGCGACGGCAGCAGAGATGAAGATCCGTGCGTCCGCGTTCATCAAGCAGGTCGTGTCGGCCGTCCTGGCCCTAGCCAAGTCCAAGTCCACCGCGCTGAGGAACAAGACCAGCGCAATGAAGGCCCGGTTCCTTGTCTTCGCGCTTCTGCGGAATAAGAAGACCCTCATGACCGCCGTGGCGCACAAGGTCCACGCGCTCACCCACGGCAAGGATGCTGGGGCTGGGGGACGATCACCATCTGAGGCGAACGTCGAACGCAACAGCAAGGCCATCGTGCTCTACAACAGCGCCACTAGCTCTCCCGCGCCCCATGCAGCTTGGAGTACTACTGCCGCTGAGCCGATCTCTCTTGAGTACGGCTACGACGACAGCAGCGATGATGAGGACGAGTACCCGGACCTGAGACACTGCCTGTTCGACTTGGAGGAAGAAGATGAAGAGGAGATGCCAGGTGAGTCGGTGATCGAGATGGTGAAATGCTCCAAGGAAGATGGAGGTGAGAAGTTCAACCTGGAAGAGGAGATCGACCACGTCGCTGACATGTTTATTCAGAAGTTCCACAAACACATTAGAATTGAACAGAAGAAGCGATACAAGGAGATGCTCCAGAGAGGCAACTAATCTGAGTCAGTTGTATTTTTAGACAAAACGCCTATATATACCGCTAGGCAGCGCCGAGCAACTGCAAGAGTAACACACACAACTTGGAGTTATGAGTTCTCTCTTCCGCTCACTTCAAACCCTGCTATTGCAGTCCGTCACTTGGCCATGGTTGGTCGATCCTGTGTAACTAACTACAGCCGCGGGAGGAAGCCGTAAATCCACTCAAAATGAACCTTACAATAACTCAGCTGTCCCTCCCTTTCTTTTTTCCCCAACCCTGGCTCATCTGTATCATAGAATCGATGGAGTCCATAATAGCCTCTGTTTTCCACGTGAATGTGACTAAAGAGTAAAGAGTTTCTTTCTAGCTGGTCTGTCTGTTTTTATCTCTGATGACTGGATGGAGCCCCAGGCTTTAGATTTGGCTTTTTTGTGGCCTAGTCGATGAATAATAGAGTGCCCTGAATGTAGTTTGGACCTCTGTTTCGCCCTGGATTATCTCATATAGCGTGTTGTGGGATATCTTATATCTCTTCTCTCTTGTTTGTTACACATGTAAAGCGGTTCCGGTATGTAGGGTGTGCTAGATTTCTGCTCAAGCTTAGCTAGATTCGAGAATATATTTGTAGAATGAGAATATAATTTACTTGTAAAGATGGAGAGAGACCATATGACTAGTTTCCATGCTGTTGTAACTGTGAAAGGAATGATTATGCCGTCATTTGTAATAAAATATCATTGCCGTTTTGAACTTTTAGTAAATTTCTTCTGTGGCTTGAAACATGAGTAACTAGTCCCATTGGCATTTAATCGTGGAAGATTATAAATCAGTTTAACGAAACAAAAGATGATTTTAACAGAAGGGCGACACTTCCAGTTTCTATTAACAGATTAAGACTACTTTTAAATTGAAAACATTGTAGACCATCTGGATGGGACTTGGCTCCAGTATGCCAATGTCTCCCCAAGTATCTCTAGATCTACAGGAGATCTTGTATTAGGTTGGGAGATCTGCACTTTTCACCAACTGGTTTCATGCTGGATCTCTATGTAATGTTGCATGCATTACAGTCCTGATTTTTTTTTAATCCAAATTTTGGCCTTTCAATGTCCAATTTTGCACCGAGCACTCCACCTAATCAAACCGTGGTGAATTGAATATACATCGCAGAAGTCACCCTCTCCCTCAATTTTTGCAAAGATAAGGATCTATTGAGTGCCACATATCCCGATGAGTATTTATAAAGTTGAGATTCTTAGCCTCAACCCGAAAATTTTGTTTTGCCCTTCTCACGTATGGAGTCAAAGCACCTATATTTCTTGGAATATACCCTCTTATACTGTACCGTGGGATAGCTTATATCTCTTATTTTCTTATTTGCGTCGGCTACAAGGCGTTTGTGCCACCTTTTGGAGTGGTTGAAGTGGGATGCACTAGAATCTGCTCCATACTAGATCTGAATCATGATTTATATATGCAACTACAACTTCTAAATACTAAGAAAGACGATTGCGGTTGGTTTCCATGCAACTGAATCTGTGATAGGAATAAATTCTGCTAGTTGTAATCAAATATTTTGGTCATGTAGTGGTGGTATCTTTTGTGGCCTGAATTATAGAGTTGTTTACTCGTGCACATCTATGTGGCACCACAAATTAGTCCCTATCGCGTTAAGTTCCCAAAGATCACAACTCAATTAAAGTAAAGATGCTTTCACAAAAGATGATCCATCGAGTTTCTTATAAACAACTTAGACTACTTGCGATTGATCACTAGGTAAGCCACCTGGATGGGACTTGGTTCAGGTTATGCCAAGTCACTCCACGTATCACTGAAACTCTAGAAGAACTTATATTGCGTTGGGAGATCTACACTTTTGGTCATTTGCTTTTAGGCTAGATCTTTGTTTAATGTTGCATCGTAGTCATGATTTTTTTTAATCCAAATATAGGCATGACAATGTCCATTTTTTAACCGAGTTACTCCACCGAAATTGTTTGTGGTCTATTCATCTTCAGAGGCAAGGTTCTTCCTTAATTTGGATGGGCACTGCTACAGAGAGAGGCTCAGTGAAATAGACATGTTTGTGAAGAGGCAGACTTGGACATAGTGACCCTATTGTTGGTATGTATACCCATATAGTCAATCATATAATTATTCGAGTGTGGAATAAGATACCTGATTTGATAATAACAAAGGTAATTTCGTCTATTATGTTGTCTCACTCATGAGATAATGACATAGATATAATAGATGTCTAAAAAATTATGATACTCAATGACATATGTCTTCAAATTGATGACCTGAATGATGAGATCATATGTATGATAAAAGTACATGCATTCGTGTTATGTCCCTAGTCGGATATTACTGTGGAAGCAAAATAGACAACAATAATACATAGGACTAGAGTGTGTTTTGACTGAAGACAAAATCTCATAACTCATGATATGTGATATCAAATCAAGCACGGATGTACATATTAGAGAATAGTGTATTGGACAAACCTACCATGCGAGTGATACATGGATACCATAGAATGATAGTCACAATAAGCTCTCATAGTGATTGTGGTTCTTAGACTTGAAGTCACTACACTCATCACATGTCATTTGATGTACTTTGGCATCATCCACTATGACCTTGAATAAGGGTTGACATAAAGGTGATGATCAGGTGCATTGTGACACATGGGAATTGAGTGTGAATGATGTACATGGTATTTGTCCCTCCTATAGGAGATTGATATCCAGGGCCTCTTGATAAGTGACACTAAGAGATGTATGGTCATACTCATGTGACTCAATATGTGATATGTGAGCAAATGTGCATCTCAAACACTCTGTTGTAGTGCAAGGAACATGGATTGAACATTGAGAGGATGACGATTCCATGCCTCGATTCAATCCAGATATCAGAGACAAAGGAACTATACGATCACAGTAACATTGATCATGAATTGTAGGTTGAAGTTGTTCACCAACTTTCCAAATTACTTGGATAGCAATGATGCGTTACTAGATGCCTCTCTTTACTTGAGTTGTCATAATTGGTTATGGACATTTACTACCAATGTAAATGGGACTTATAGGGTCACACGTATAGGATTCACTTGGAATAGGAGTTTATTGATGAATGATGTTTGGATTGATTACTAAAGGTGTTTAGGTATTCAATTAAACAACTGAGGTTCAAAATTGACTGACTGGACTTTGAGTTGACCAGTTCAAGTGTTGAACCAATCGATTGGAGTGTTAGGTCAATTGGAATCAACATTGGCTGAACCAGGGTGTAAAACGACTGGTTCGTAGGTACCAACTGACCAGTTCATGGGATGAACTGTCTGGTTCAATGGTCAATTCAATTGGATCAAGGATTAGTATTGGCGTCATGTTTTGCATTAATTGTGTAATAAATACTAATATGATTCAGAATAAGAAACTAAATGAACCGACTGTTTCATGGCATGAACTGACCGATTGGGTGTGTAAAACGACCACTATGTCGCTTAAAATTTTCAGAATATTCATAATTTTTTTCCTTTTGACTCCTCACAGTTTGGGAACCCTAACCCTAGCCTCTCCTATATATAGAGGTGTAACATAGAGAAACTTAGACATATTTCTTTTTGGCCCTTTTCCTAGCTTTTTCATTCATTTATATCCTTTTTTACTTTGATGGTTAATTTGTGGAAATGATAGTGGTTTGGTGCATATTTGTTCATTATTTATGCCAAAAAAATGGGTTTATGCACAAGTACCTCAATGAATGCTTTAATCAGGGTCTAATATGAAATTTGACCACTTATGTGACATATTGATAAAATAATTCATACGAGAACTTTCTATGGACTTTTGGAATAAGAAAGAGAAAAAGAATAAAAATGGAAAAGGAAAAAGTCAAGAAAATAAGGCATTAAATGCTTTAATGTGACAAATAGTGATAATATGAGTAATTTACCTAAAAATCATGAAAGAAAAATTCAAAAGATAATTCTAAGCCCAATTTTATTTTTGTGGAGTTAAATTTCACTTAAGTGAAAAGTTTCATCAATTTGGAAATATGAAATTATATATGCATTTATTGAATGAGAAAATAGGAGATATCTCAAAAATAGGAAATAAAATATGTAATGACTTCAAAATAGGAAATTGAATATTAAAATATGTCTTTGGATAAATTTTCACTCAATTTGGAGGATATTTGATTAAAAGATGAAACTAGGAGAGTGAAAGTGTGTAGAACCTTTTATGTATTAATCAATTAAACAAGTAACTTTAACATGAGGAAATAATGGCAAAATCATAATTAACACATTGAATGTGATTTATGGGAAAAGTCTCATAAAATTTGGAGAATCTTATATCCATTAATGATGGAAGTAAGAGAAAATAAGAATTGGCTTAATTGACTAATCAAAAGTTCTCAAAAGGAAAATATAATTGTAAATTTGTATTCTACATGTCAAAAATAGGCCAGGTGTCAGGTTTCAGTTAATTTGGAGGTTGTTTGTACCCTCAATTGAGGAAAGAGAAATTGATAAATAATTTGATTTTCCAGTTTAGTTGGAGTGTGACATTAAATGTCACGTGGTTTGATCCCCAGATCATGATTTTGCATTGAGCAGGACCGTTGGATTGCGATCCAATGACCCTTGGGTCATCTTCCTCGCACGACCAGCTGGCTATAGTGACACCACAAATATGGAGACTTCAGACGTGATTTTCATGAACTACTCTCCACTAGATTTAATGATTTCTTCACAAAAAGTTTCTAATTAGGATTCCAAATAGAATGATCCCTTACTTGCCTAGTTTGGACGAATATTTGCAAAATCCCCAGTTCTTTTCTCCAAGCCTTGTGACCACTTCCCTCCTTGTCAATTTTCTCATCCTCACTTATAAATAATTAAACCCCAAGCAAGCTTCCCTAGTCCCTTTGCAACTCTCCTCTCCACTCAACTATCATCATGATCGTGTGTTTAATCTTCGACATTCGAGACTTGGGTCAGAGCTTTCGGCTCTCCTCCATCTTTGCTTTTTTCTCCTCCAATCAATTCTTTGCTCCAGTAGGTTTGTGTTGCTCTTCTCTTTCATTCCATGTACTTAATTTTTTGAATAGTTGACGTTTGCGTATTTACCCAAATCTACCTCAAGCTCCACACTGGCCATGGCGCAAGCTATGGAGGGACTATCACCTACTTTTTTTACCATTTGCCCCTGCTCTTTTCCTTCTTTTCTCTTTGTTTCTCGCAAGGGGTATTCTCATCTTTCGGCTTTTTGGTTGTGCATCTTGACCGTGGCTTATGTGGCACATACCGCTGACTTGGTGCCCCATGATTGGGCCAAGTCATGTGGCTCGCCTCTCTCTCCCTCTCTCTCTTTGCCTTTCTTGCCTAATATGTTGAGGTGTCGATTTATAATTGGCTAATATTCAAAAATTCATAACTTTTTAACTGTTCATCCAAAAATTAAAAATAAATATGTTCTAGAATAAAAATGTGATCTTTCTAATAAAAATAATCTCAGGTTTTGGTTTTTATTTTTGTCAAAAGGTATTTTCTAGAAAATTATTTTAATATATAAAAATCACCAAAAATACACTTTAAACTCCATAACTCAAAAATAAAAAAAAATTATATGTTTTCTTAATCAGGAGAACCTAATAAAATTAATGGTGATTTTTTTAGAGCCTAATTCAAAGATTTGTTCAAAAAGTCCATAATGGGGGTTTTCTTTACATTAATGTACATGATATACTATAATACATGAATATACACTGAAAATAGAAAAAGTGGACCTTGGACTCAATTAAAGTGGTGAAAGTGAGTAATAGAATTCAATAAGAGATGTATGTGCATTCTTACACCTTAAGTTGGGAATATTTGCAAACCTAACCTAATTTCCCTAATGAGGCACTTATTGAACCTTAATCTCTCTTTTGATATTTGTTTTGCTATATTTGCCTCAAAATCAGTATTGATAGTCTATTTCTTGGGTCTTGTTTCCCACTGCCACGTTTCAACTATTTGATGCTTATACTTGTCATAGTTCTTTTTAGCATGTTGATTTTATTAGACTATTTAACTAGTGTGGTGGTACTTTTGTAAAACCACCCATAGATAGGGCATGTGTTATTTTGCCCAGGGGAATGTGTTACTCTCCCCAATATAAAATATTTAATAGGTGACTGGAATGTGGTAGTATCCCTCACCTATATGGTTGAGGTTCGGTAGATGCCTCAACCCTACTTAGTTAAGGTAGTCAATATTACTCATGCATGCAAATCTTTTACTATTTTTCTTGTTGCGACAAGCATCTTTTTTATTATGCCTCATACTCTTGATCTCTTCATCTTATGATGAAATCTTAGCCTTTATATCCATGTTATTTCTTTATCTTTTGTCCTTGTCCAATATTTGACACATACCTTGCTTCTTTCTCTTGTTGGGTGTCTTCCCAACCACCTAGGGTTTGATCAAGGTGCTGAGCAAGGACTAGGATCATAGTGTGTAGCCGGATCATGGAGGACCAGCCTAGGATTAGGTTATGGTGTACATGGCTTTTAGCATTGACCTAACTCATGAAGTTGTTGCTCGGAGACAAAGTTGGTGTAGTTTAGATTTCCCTCTATCTTGATCCTTATGTTGTATCTTTCATGTAAACCCTATATGGGAGATGATGGTGTACTTTTGCATAATTGAATATAGACATTACTTTTATTCCGTTGCTACACTTTGGTTGTTCTTAGTGCCATTATATAAGATTTGAAATTTTACACCTATTCCAGAATACCTTTTTAGTGTGTTTGGAATGAATGTTTTATTCTTCAAATTTTAGTATAGGGGTGATTTCACTCTTTTACAAGAGGGGTATTGGGGGATTCCTAGACACAACAGTTAGCTCTGACAATTGTTATCCTCTCTTGTTGTGGTAACCAATAGAGATCCCAAACAATTCCTATCTAATAAAGGAAGGAATAGTAAGAGAGAGACAATCATGGGATAGAGAATCAGTGTTAGTACACTAATGTTCAAAGGGACAATTCCTTCATGTTGATTCTAGCAGCACAACATGGACACTAGTACATAATATGTCTTTAGTGTCAGTTTTTTAAGGCCTTTACTGTCGGTTCTTAAGCGACACCAATGTGGGCGCCGCTAAAAGCCCAACTGTTATGTGTCGGTTCTCAAACCGATGCCAAAACCCTTCGCGTGCCGCCGAAAATGCGCCAGCATGTGATATAAGCGTCGGTTATTAGGTTCAAAACCGACACCACATACCTTTGCGCCACAGAAAGGGCGCCATCTGGGGCACTATCGGCATTGGTTTCTTAGTGATAACCGACATCCATCTCACCCGCTGCCATGACCATGCTGACCAGCACGACCGTGATGTCTGGCGTCTAGGGAAATCGACGTCGGTGACTAGTAGGGAAACCGACACTGTTATCCTATGTCATCAGTTGTATATAAATATCTGACGCCTCTTTTATGTCTGGTCTGCTGCCAAGGCCATGCTGGCCAGCACAGCCATGGTGTCTGGCCTCATTAGGGAAATCGACGTCAGTTACGAGTATGGAAACCGACATTGTAACCATATATCGTCGATTTTGTTCAAATAACCGACGCCGATGTTTTTTATCTGTCAGTCTACAGACTTGTTGTGGTTGGTCGTAGGATGAGAAACCTGCAGTTCAGTTATAAACTATAGGTTTTACGACATCCATTGATATCAGCCAACAACAGGCCACAAACCTGCAAACATTTTATCTCTTTTCACATTCAGACACATGTAGAAACATTCATGTATTGATGATTTTCAGACACAATTCATAAAAATTCATTCACATTGTCATCATTGTCATCATTGTCAACAAAATCATATATTCAAAGAGCCATGAAACAGCAAAAGAAGCCACAATGAAGGGAAGCATGATACAGATACAATAGATAAAGTGCAGCACGCACAAGTGTTTCAGATTCATATAACAACATGACAGACTAACACATATATAGTGCATAACAACAGCAACGTCGAATTTACATACAACACTAGCTTAGTACATATATAGTGGGACTAAGGTGACGATCCCACCTGCTAAAACAGGTTACTGAAAACTACATGTTACAACTAGGAGGTCGTGATTCAGCAACCGTATGCATTAGCAGGAGGACAAACAGATTTCATCATGAGTTAACATTGAAGAAGGTCTACTAACCTACACTGAGCTAAATAAGTTTATCAGTACTAGCCTAAGGAAAAAGTATCGTTCGTCGGGACAATGACGGTCGTGGAAGCTTAGTGTCCACTACACAAGCTTCCACGACCGTCATTGTCCCGACGAAAGGTACTTGTGCCTTAGGCTAGTACTGATAAACTTGTTTAGCTAAGTGTAGGTTAGTAGACCTTCTTCAATGTTAACTCGTGGTGAAATTTGTTTGTCCTCCTGCTAATGCATACGGTTGCTGAATCGCGACCTCCCAGTCGTAACATGTAGTTTTCGGTAACCTGTTTTAGCAGGTGGGATCGTCACCTTAGTCCCACTATATATGTACTAACCTATAGTGTGGGATGCTTGCTTTCTATCCGACTATTGTGCTTTGGATTTACAAAGCAATGTCGATGGCCTGCATAGCTATGTCATGGCCGTCCCGCATAGCCTGTAGTCTTTGGTGAATGCCTGCAAATTAAATAGAATTGCTATTAACTAGTATCCTAAAAATTTGATAAAAAACACACTTACATAATATAATTATAAATGAACATATAGATAGAAACCTTAGGGATATATTCTTAAAACTTACATTGTCAGGCGGTGCAAGCACGTCCTCACCCTCACGGTGATCATCAGCACGGTCATCATGGGAACATAATAAAAATATAAACATCCATGCCAATAATATTGTGATCTTTTATCAATTAACAATCCTTCATTCTGATCCCCGCCAACATACAAGTCATTGTCATCCCCATCTTTAATGTTTGGTGGTGTTGGCAACCCAACTGAGAATGGATTGGAGTTATCATACTTATCATAGTACTCTTCTTCATCTATAGGATCTTCAATGAACTGTCTTTTACCATGAAGAACAACCGACCATTTATCATTTGCAGGATCATCGATATAAAATACTTGTTTTGCCTGTGATTCCAATATGAATGGTTCACCCTTCTCGCCAATCTTTTCAAAGTTCACTAATGTGAAACCCAATTCATCCACTATAACTCCTTTGTTGTTGTCAACCCAATTACATTTAAAGAGCGGAATTCTGAAATCTACATAGTCAAACTCCCATATGTCTTCAATGACACCGTAATATGACATTTTAGCTTCACGTGGACTTTTATCCTTTGCACTTGCAAAATACATAGTCGACGCTTGAAGGGGGACCCCACTGTTTTGGACGACACTCTTATCATCTTAACGCTTTGTGTAATATGAGAAACCATTTATGTCAAACCCTTCATAAGACATAACATTCAATTTTGGTTTAAAGGCGAGTCATTTGATGGTTTCAGTAACATTATCCGGTGTTTGAGATAGTTGATGTAAGACTTTATCTTCAAACCACTTAATAAATGTCTTGTTATGCTCTCTAGCAAGCCACATTGAATTGGATCGAGGATATTGTCTCTTGATGAAATTGGTATGTTCCTCGATATAAACACTCACTTCATCCATGTTGTTGAAAATATACAAGTGACCTTGCTCCAACTGCTCACGGCTGATTACGTTTACCCGTGCTCCCAAAACTCCTTTTCCAAAATGCTCCTCAATATTCTTGTCATTCACGGGAACGTCATTACCACTCAGAAAGTCATTACAAAAATCCATAACCTCTCTCGCCACATAACCCTCACTAATACTCCCTTCAGGACAATAACGGTTTCGAACATCACCTTTAAAAATGTTCATGTATCATTCAAAGGGATACATCCAATGCAAAAAAACTGGTCCCAACATTTTCACTTCCCTAGTCAAGTGGACAACAAGATGTACCATGATATCAAAGAACGACGGAGGAAAATACATCTCAAGCTGACATAGGGTAACAACCACTTCTCTTTGCAAATTATCAAGAGTATCAGGGTCAATAACTTTGCTGCACAGACTGTTGAAAAAGAAACAAAGTATGGTGATTGCAAACCTTACATGCTTCGGCAATATAGATCTAATTGCCACAGGCAATAATTGTTGCATTAGAATGTGACAATCATGAGATTTAAGACCTATCAACATCAGATCTTTCAATGATACCAATGTACGGATGTTGGATGAGTAACCCTGTGGTACCTTAACATTTACCAAGCATTCACAAAATGCTTTCTTCTCCTTTCTAGACAACGTGTAACAAGAGGGAGGTAAGTATGTTCTTTTATTACCCATTTCACGTAATTATGTTAATTCTGACCTTATTCCCATTTCACGTAGGTCCATTCTGGATTTTATCCCATCTTTAGTCTTACCTGGAATATTCAACATAGTACTGATGACCCTATCACATACATTTTTTCAACGTGCATGACATCGATACAATGCCTGACTGTCAAAGAACTCCAATAAGGAAGATCCCAAAATATCGACTTATTCTTGAATAAAGACTTGTCACTCCTTGTGGCCATCTTACATTGTGATCTCTTACCAAATTCATTGGTGATGTCTTTCACTCTTTCATAAACATCCTCCCCTGATATAGGTTTAGGTGCACTACATTCCTCATTCCGTCCATTGAATGCTTTGTGCAACCTACGATACGGATGAAATTTAGGAAGAAACCTTCGATGAGCAAGATATACAATCTTGCCGCCGTGTTTTCGTCATATTGAATCAGTGTTCTCTTCACATATAGGACACGCTTTAGATCCTTTGACATTATATCCAGACAAATTCCCATATGTAGAAAGTCATTCACAGTGCAAAACAACATAGCATGCAAATAAAATGTCTCTCTTCGTGAAGCATCATAGGTCATCACACCTTCACCACATAGTTTCTTTAAGTCATCAATCATAGGTTCAAGATAAACATCGATATCATTTCCAGGTTGTTTAGGGCCCGATATCAACAACGACAACATAACGTACTTATTTTTCATACACAACCAGGGAGGAAGATTGTATATAACAAGCATGACTGGCCAAGTGCTATGTTGGCTGCTCAATGTCCCGTACAGATTCATCCCATCTGTACAAAGCCCAAGTCTTAGATTCCTTTCCTCTTCACTGAATTCAGGGTACAATAGATCAATCTTCTTCCACTGTGGGGAATCAGACGCATGTCGTAGGATCCCATCATTATTTTTCTTAACATCTGCATGCCACCTCAAATTCTTTGCATCTATAGGATTGGCAAACAAGCATTGAAACTGTGGTATTATAGGTAGATACCACATCACCTTGGCGGGAGAACTAGTTTTGGACTCCCCCGGAGTCGTCAATTTATACCTTGACGCACCACATTTCGGACATTCTTTCAAATTCACATAGTCCTTTTGAAATAATACACAATCATTCAGGCATGTGTGTATCTTCTTGGCCTCCATTCCCATTGGGCACAACAATTTCTTTAACCGGTATGTTGAGATCGGCAGCTCATTTCCTTCAGGAAGAATTTCTTTCAACAAAGACAACAATGACGTGAAGCTTTTGTCGCTCCATCGATTGTTAGCTTTTAGTTTATACAATCTCAACACAACGCCAAGCTTCGTAAACTTACAACCCGTGTATAATGGTATCTCATCATCATGCACAATGTTTCTAAACATGAGAGGTGGATCAGTGTGCTCTACCCCACAACTATCCAGCATTGCATCAACGATGTCTACTGGAACTGGTTCATTCACATCTACGTCATCGGAGGCAATTTCTTCTTCCACACAAGCAATGCTATCAACATCCACTGATTTCAGGTTTGAAATCTCTCCATGCCAGTGCCATTATGTATATCCTTGTACAATCCCGTTGCACATGACATGACTTCTGATTTCGTCACCAGTACTGACTTTCAAGTTGTTACTGCAATGCCTACATGGACAGTAGAACCTATCTCCAGGTTGTTTCCTATGTTCCTCGGCAAATCAAACAAACTGATCAAGACCTGAAATAAACTCTGGGGTGCAGCAATTGTGAATGGACATCCATGATCTATCCATTCTCTGATCAAAGAGAAAATAAGTATATATTACAATAAGATTAGGGTCTATGGTAAACAGATTAGAGTTTATGGTTAAAACTTTAGGGTTTAAACATGTGATGTCATTCTTAAATGTGTACCACCTATCCCATTCTTGAACACCTAATCTCACTAGTAAGTGTATAATGTTTATTGGGTTTTCAAGAAAATTTCAGCAGCATTTCCCCACGGTTCTCCAAGTACATATGTACTTAGAGAACAAACAGGGAAATGCTGCCGAAATTTTCTTGAAAACCCAATACACATTATACACTTACATGCTAAGTGAGATTAGGTTTTCAAGAACAGTCCCAAACCGGGGACTATCCAAGATTTACTCCTAATGAGTAAATCTTGGACGGGTTTCTAGGCCAACAAATACAACACCAATTCCTTGTTCACAACCCCATTCAACACACAATTTCTTATAAAAACATTTGTGGACAGCCATAACAACATATCAATGCTTCCTAAATTAATCAACATTAATAGCTTATGAATGTTTAGATGCATTTAAATATAAAGCCCTAAATTTAAATAATGTGATGAATAAAAAATCATTAGATGAATGAGTGGATAAGTAAATACAAATTAGTATTTAAGTAAATACAAATCAGAGGGCGAGACAGAGGGTTTTTGGGGATGTTTACCTCTGTTTGAGCCTAGTCGGGCATCTTGCTCTGGAGCAGGGAAAGAGGCGAGACAGATGGGTGCACGTGGAAGCCGAACGGGCAGGCAGAAGGCTAGCGAGCTCCTGAACCGTAATGGAAGTGATCATTGAAAACATAGTTATAATAAGGATAAAATAACATTTATAATGAAATTTATGAGTAATTTGTAACATTCAATAACCAAGCCAATCATCAATTCAGTTAGAAGCATTCATGTAGCAACTTTCAGTTCCATTCATTAATCTCCTTTTACATCCACACACAGGGGTTGGTGTACCCCTAAATAGTAACTAAACAAAGGGGTTGGTGCACCCCTAAACATGCGCATAATTAAAATAACTATTAATACAGACAAGTCTAGATAGATAGACAACTAAATACTACACCAACATGGTCCTGCATCAGTAACTTCGAGGACTTATCATTGTGGCGATCTTCTCCTGAAGTTCAGAAAAGAAAGCAACTATGAGTATTGATTGCTTTCAGACAAAAAGTGTAAACACAAATTTTTTGTCTTGACAATTATATTTGTTAATTGGACCTACCGTGGCCTTTTTGATGATGTTGTGTCGCGGAGCTCCTCACTATATTTAGACGAATCTGAACTGACAGGGGCCTCATAATCAGATTCGTCTGAGCTGATATCCTCCTCCGTGCACTCATACCGCAGTAGATGATCGGGGGTCTCGCAGTTGATGTTGGTTATCCAAACATTGATGGTATTATGGCCAACTGGACGGAGAAAAAGCATGTCGCTACGGCCCACATGCATCTTTCCAATCCAATCACGCCAACCGGATTATGATATAAGATTTCCCGCCAAATCATACTCAACCTCGATAACATGTGAATCATTGCCAAAATTTAGGGTCACTTCACCAGGCCAGTAATGTCTTCCTTTTAGGAAACGCCAATGTTTGGGTATGGCCAATTGGTTGAAGGAACGATCATCTAGGATGATGTCCAATTGTTCTTCAATAGGGAACGTTAACATTGACATAGAGGCCCAGTTCATAGTGACTGTTGTGGGTGGACAGAGACTGCATAATATTAGTATTAACAAAGTGTGCGTAAGTACATATAATGATGTTATATATTTTCAGAAAAAGTGTAAGTACATATAATGATGTTATAAATTTTCAGACTAGTATTTTTAAAATGAGGTGACACTTATTATCTATTTGTTTAATCAACACTCATATTTAGTTTTATGAGTACATGACACTATGTTTGAAATACTTTTTAAAAGGATAAAAGAACATACTTATAATAAGGACCCAGGCAAATTCTAATCATTTTGAAGTGAATCAAAAAATGAACAGGAGCCTGGCTCCTATCCGCTAGTAACATCAAAAAAGTCAAACCTAAAACTGGAAATGCACACTACAAATTTTAGCACGATCGTGTATGAATGCAAAACAATACTGAACTGAATTAGGATCAATCATAGGGATTTATTAACTAAATTATGATTGACATCTACTTGTTTAAAAAATAGGTTAAGCCAAGGTCAACACATATCAACAACACACATTAAAAAATAAGTTAATCCAAGGATGAATTGAGGATGCAAACCTAGTCAATTGGAGGCTTTACCTCTAGCAGTGGTAGTGGTGACAATAATGGCAAGCTCTGGTTCCGGCTGCTGCTGTTGGTGCTGGCTACTAGCGCTGGTTCCGGCTGCTGCTGTTGGTGCTGGCTACTGCTAGCACCAGCGAGAGGAGGATCGGCTGGAGGAGAGGACCAACGACGGTGGCGGCTCCACGAATGGTGAGCTCCACGGAGGCGGCGAGCTCCATGGAGGAGGCGAGCTCCACGAACGCCGGAGAGCTCCACAAATGGCGAGCTCCACAAATGGCAAGCTCCACGGCGGCGCTTCACGGCGGCGACAAGGAGATCGGTGCTTCATGGCGACGCTTCACGGCGTCGGTGAGCAAGGAGATCGGCAGTGGAGACAATGGAGAATGCCAGAATCGCCAGACCCTAATAGCCTATTGCAATCAAAGAGAGAAAGAGGAAGAGTCGGGCTCGCTCGCGCGATATTAAGTTAACATTCGGTGTCGGTTTCTAACAAAAACCAACAATATAAACTTTACGTGTCGGTTTGCAACAAACCACCGACACTAAAGGTAGGTGAAAATTTTCACGGTTATTCGCCTGAAAAAACAACGGCGTCAGTTATTGTCACAAAACCGACGATAAAAAGTGAGCAAATTTCTGTCTCGTAGAAAACCTTTAGTTGTCGGTTCCTCTCTTAAACACCGACGATGTATGTCAATTTTTGGAGGAAATTTTTTTTGCTGGAAATTTTGGTTTTGGTGGTTACTTTTAGGTGTCGGTTTCTTACTAAGGAACTGACACTTAATAAAAGTGATACCCATGTCTGGTCATCCTTCACAGATTGATGTCGACTTATTTTAAACTCCGACGTTGTATGCTTTAGGTGTCAGTTTTTTATTACAACTGACACCAGTAAAAGTGATGTTATAAGTCATTTCTGTAGTAGTGGGAGCTCTTGGAGGTTACATAGACTACTCTAGAAGCTAGAAGTTTTTCTTACTAGGTGGACACCATCAACTGCTATCTGTGGTGCCATACTAGGAGGCCATTTGTAATGACTATTCTAGTGTTGTTACTGAAGAAGAAGCCCACTACTTCTTTGTGAAGCGGCACACTACTATAAGGCTAATGTCATTGGACTTTCTCTAGGACTAGGTATGACCTTGTAAACCTTCCTTCCTAGACACATTGTGGTTGATGTGATCTTGCTATTTTAGGAAACTAACATTAAAAAAATTATTTCCACTGCATTATATGTCATCCCTATTTCCCAACACCTATATGGGTTCCAATAGTAAGGATCTTGTCATAGAACCATTTATTATTCAAATCCTCATTTTTAATGGCAAGACAGCCAAAGATGAGATAGCTTGGGTGTCTGTCTCTAGAATGACACATAGTTTCACACAAGCAATATTTATAATAATGACAATAACAAATATAAGAAGATACATTATGGGGATAGAGACATACATATTTATATTCCAAAGATGTCTCATTTCTATTACATGTTAGAGCTTGGAGTCTTGACTATAATGGATCTTCATTTGGCAACTAAAAGTTTGATAAACAAAATATATCAATGGGTGTGCATTGAGTACGCTATAGAAGGACATGTCACACAATTTAAGAGTAATATAGAAGTATTTTGGCTGGAAACATTATAATAGGAAAGAAGAAGAAACAAGGCGAGAACACTTTAAATGACATCCTTTTATGCAAAGAATATATTAGGTTTTACTTTTCATTATATCAACATTTAGGTCTTTGAGCAACTTCCAAAGAGATGATGCATGAGGGGCATTCGAGGCGAAAAGCCTAGTCTCACCTTTTTTCTACTTGATGGACCTCAATAGCAAAGTCAATGAGTTAACCATGTTTTAAAATGCCTTGTGCTCTTACCCTGAGAATTTTGAAAAGTACACAAGGGTTGTTCTAGACTATGTTCAAGGTTTACCAACATGGTATAATCAAACATGACCGCAGTACTCATAGGAATAATAGCTCAAACAAGTAACATAGTAGTCAAGCATTCATAAGATCATACATAAAAAATAAGCCAATAGAATAGTAGGGCATGAGATTAAGCGTACCTTATGAGTAGTGAACAAGTTATGAACCTTGAGCAATATTCCTACATAAGGCCAAACTCAAGGGGGGGGGCAAAGATGTAAAAAGATATAACATGGGATCTTAGATCAATAAAATTTGAATAATTTAAACACCATATATGTTATTTGTATATTCTCTATAAGCCTAAGTTTCAAATAGTTCATTATCAGTTCCAAGGTTCCAATCTGTTACAGTACTAAAGGGGGCAAACAGGGGCCATGGTTTGCCAAAATTATGGAATATATATATATATATATATATATATATATATATATATATATATATATATATATATATATATATATATATATATATATATATATATGTTGTGTAGATAGAAGAACTAACCTAGGTCAGTTGTTTAGCATGTGCGCTACTTTGCATATGTGCTCGAGTTTGATTCCCCATTGAACATGTATTTTCTTTAAACTACCCATATTATCCATCACACTATATATGAGATATAAATTATCAGCCACAATGCAAATAGAGAGAACTAAGTTGGCTCATTAGTTCAACATCTACTCTATCTCGCCCATGGTCTTGAGTTCAATTCCCTTTTTGAAATGTATTTTCATATAATAGTGAACTCTCCTAAACGAGTTGAAACAACTATTTTGTGTGTTATATGGAAAGAAACAAAACTTATACCATTGTGTTGCACCACAATGTGTATTGTTGTATCATTAAACACACAAGTCAGTTTTGAATATTTTCTATCATGTCAAATATAATTTGTTATATACCTTAGTATATAAGGATCGGGAATGTAGTTACAAAATTGACAATACTTTTATAGTTTATTGGAAAATGATTTTAAATAAAACTTTGCCCCCCAATGGAAAAATCATGGTTCAGCCCATGGTTCCAACCATGCATACATTAAATCCACATAGTATGAGTATCACTTGTATGCCTTAGGTTTAGGTTGAACATTCACATTATAAGATTCATAAGAGGAGATAAAATTCTGTTTTACGGATAGGGAAATCATAAGATTTAGATTATCATCACAGTTTAATCATACAAGATCATAAGTAGCCATATTAGATCAGTTACATGCACCATAGTCATATTTCCAAGTTGTAGGAGCATTAAGTGGACCGTTTGAGAATTAGAGATAGAAGTTTGATAAATCTACTAATTTGAAGTTTTAAGATAACATGTGGAACATTAGATCATGATACTTGCATGGTTAGGGTTCAATACTCAACATATGCATTTAGATTAAATTATGTGTGATTGTATATCACAAGTGGTCGAAAGGGCATGAGTCGGTTACGTGACATTTTGTATCACATGTCATTATTAGGATTTATTCGAAGGCCAAATTCAAGGTTTGAACATTAAGGATCCACTTTTTACATAAATATTAAAGGTCACATCTTATAAATACTTTAAAATCACACTTTAGAGCCAAATCATGTACAAAGGTAAATCTTTATGTCATATGAGTTATTCATGCTAAAGAGGCATAAGATCTTAGTTAAAAATGGCACAAAGCATCATAAAGTCTAATAATTTCAAATTTAGATGATAAATGATAGAAAATTAGATAAAGTTCCATTCTTGATCAAGGTACATCATCCATACACATACAATGGTCATTTTTAGGTCAAGTTAGTCATTTAAGTGATAACAAGATGATCTAAGGCATTGAACAAGACTAAAATGGAGTAAGTGATAACATCTCATTTTATGCACTTTTTTCATATTATTTATGCTTCTTATAGCCTACCTTTTATAGATTTGTTTCTACTTATTTTAGTGCTTTATGTCAAAAATATCAATTACACACATCTTTCACCTTTGTAGGGTCATGCCAAGAAATGGTCGTGGTCAACACCACGACCGCGGCTGTATCGTCTACTAAGGACCCTACCACGGTTGATGCCCCTATCACCATATCTTAGCATTGCGATCGCGACCATGACCATCCACTCACACAATGCCCTGCAACTGAGGTCCTTCCATGATCGAGGTCCTACTGTGATCAAGGCTTCCACTCGACCGTGACATACAACCTTCATACCGCGGCCATGATAAGAGTCTCGACCAAGGTCAAGCCATAGTCTAGGCAATACCTCGACCTAGGTCATGCCTCAACCAAATACATACAGTGACCGCATCCTAGATGGTTAAGTCAGTGGGTGGCACCTATATATAGACCACCCACCTCGACTTGTCAAATCATCGGATCATCAAGGACCACGAAGTACTGCTAAATTCCAGAGTCACTCACATCCATACTATCAGTCTTGGATCCCTAAAGGTGGAAGCTGGAGGAGAGAGAAGATTGATTACTCTCTTCTTTGTAGGAAGGTTCTTCCTCCGCATCGCCCACTCCAGATCTAGCTCTAAAGAAGTATAGTCATGTATCACCATCTTCTCTCTTTATCTCGATCTATCATCTTCATCACATTGTACTTCCCCTCTTTATGGTATTTGATGTATCTATCATTTTGTAACGTTGTTATGTTGCATGTCAACATGTGTGGCTAAACATCTAACTTGGGTTGGGAGTAGCCACTAAGACTCTCCCAACATATATATTCTTTCTCCTCTTTGAATATATATATATATATATATATATATATTCTCTTATCAAGATTATCTCCATACACTTGTTCTTAATGTTTCACTTGTATGATTAGCTACCATCTTGTGATGTTTGATTATTGGTACCTCGAAAGAGTAGTACCATCCTTATCTAGAGTTATGAAGTAGTATGAATGCATGAAAGTGTTGGAACATTGAATTTAATGATTATATGGTTTGTCTTGTGGTTGTTGGGTCGTTATCTCATAAGAGAGGCCACCTTAAAGTCTAGATCTATCCTTATCTCGAGAGAGGAGGGAATATACATTTTGATGACCACTTGTAATCTTGATAGGAGTATACGGAGGGGTGAGAGTTTTATATGTCTGTGAGAGATCTTAGTAGGTGAAACCTGATCCAAGTTTCCTTCCATATCCTTGTTCCCCACCGCTTGTTAACATTTTCTCTTGTTATTGTTTTCTTTCAATAAACTTTCTTTGTTTTGGTTGAAGCACCATCATTCTTTAGGGAACACCCTTCTTAACCCACATGTTCGTTTGGAGTGTAAGAGCATGAGATTCTATGTACTTAACAGTTGTCGCCCTTGTCCCTGTGGTTCAACCCCAAATAAAACTTCAGACCCCGTATAATAGTTGTGGGGGCTTGAGTGTCAGGTTATAATCTTAAAAGTATGACTACTCTGGATCCGCTCCATTTTGTATGTGTGATTTAGGCAGGTCAACTTTTTAGCATCGTTTCCAAGAACAAGGCAAAACGGTACTATTAAGAACATGAGTCCACTCACTATACTCCTATGCCTCAAGCTTAGTAATAAGCTTCACTGCAAAAAAACTTTAAATCAGCTACCCTACGATTAAACAGAATAGTTCATTTTCACACGTCCAGTTTCCTAACTCGACTGTGCGGTCTATTCAAGGATCCCAGAGGGAAGCAGATTTATTTGATTTTTCGCCTGGACTTCAAGTCACCATGTCGCCTCGCGTGGACAACAGTCTTACTGGGGACGATCGAAATGCAAGAGTTCAACACGACCCACCACCGCATGAGACAAATGAAGAGAGACATGATCGTCACTCAGATGGTTATCACCGTGAGGAAGAACGATGTCAGGAAGAACGGTGTCACAACATTCGTACAAGGCATCATAGAAATCACCGAGAAAATTAACGTGAACATGATGATCAGAACAATGAGAGTGAAGACGACGAGGAAGGAAAAACTCTTAGAGAGTTAGCTGTAACTAGAGCCAACAAGCCTAGATGCCCAATTATCATCCCACACTTCAATGCAACTAATTTTGTGTTGAAGCTGGTTGAAATCTCGATGATCCAGGACAAGCTCTTTCATGGAAATTCAAGGAATGAAATCCATACCATCATCTTGATGCCTTCAAAAACATCTGTGATACCATCAAGATGAGGGGAGTGCCCCAACAAGTAATATATAACAAAGGATTCAATTTATCTATCAAAGATAAAGCTCTATCTCAGTACCTTAACTTGCCCCACTAGTCCATAGATGGATGGATACCCCTAGCAGATGCTTTTGTCACTAAATTTTATCCCACTAAAATAACTATCTGTAATATGCAAAAGATAAGTTTTTTCACGCAAAAATTAGGGGAAAACCTTCATGAGGCATGGGAACGATTTCAAGAATACCAGAGAGATTTCCCCCACCACAACAATCGTAAGGGAGTCCTGGTGACCACTTTTTACAACAGACTAACTCCCATCGAAAGAACTTCACTGAATACAACTGGTAAGTGACTTTCTTGGTAAGAAATTGAGCAGATCCATGAAGATAATCGATAACATGGTTGCACTGCAAGTAGGCATGTATTATGATAGAAACGATAGAGGATCAGCCAAGAAGGTAGGATCTGAAGGACCACCAATCGAAGCTAAGGCTTTGGAGACTATTACAGCTTGAATTCAGAAAATCACTACCAATGTCAAACAATTAAAAGACACTGGGGGCAAGGGCAAGAAACACACAGAGCAAGTCATGAAATGTGTTACATGCAGAGAAGGAGGGTATGGAGTTGAGAATCATATCTATACACGGCCAGAATAGAGTGAAGAAAGTGAAAGCAAAGAAGAAACAGAGAATGTCACTTATGCCAATTTCAAACGACCAGATCATCCTGGGTTTAACTATGGCAATAAAGAAGCTGCTAAAAATACTCACCAATTGAGTAATTCATTTAAACTGCCTCCAGGATTCGAGATGAAAAGAGGATTGACTCAATATATGAGAACTTCTAGTTATCATACGAACAAAAATAGCTACTAGAGTCAAAATAAAAATGTGAGTCGATAGGGTCATGGACAAGGTCAAGGGTCAAGCCAAGCCAAAGATAACAACCAAACAGACATGATAGCTCAATTGTTCAACTTTGCAAAAAGGCAAGCTTTAGTAAATGACCAACTTGCTCAAAGTGCTATCACCAATTCAAGAGTGTTAACTACAATGTAAACTCAGGTGGCATACATGCAAACCCATTAAAGGTAGATTGATCAACAACTTGCACAACTAATAGAACTTATGAAAAATCCTTTAGGGAAGATCCTGTCAAATAAGAAGACCACTAAGATTGCCACTCTCTGATCAGGGAGGACATTGGAAAACCTTCACACTAACAAACTATAGAAGAAGGAAGTCATGGTGAGCAACAATCTGAAAAGGTGATTGCAATGAAAGAGTCCAAAGGACAAGGATCAGTTGAAGATGGCCACAAAATAGGAGATGGAGAAATGAAGAAGGATGAAGAGGTCAAGAACTCGGATCCTATCAAAGAAGTTCTTTCAAATATAAATCTATATGCCCCAAGGGTTCCCTTTCCCTACAAACTTATCAAAGCACATTTAAAGAAGAGGTACGAGAAGTTTATTGAAGCAGTAAAGAAGCTGCACCTGGACGTCCCATTTCTCGATGCAATTCAAGAGATGCTGACATATGCAAAATTCTATAAGGACCTAATCACAAAGAGAAGGAGAGGAGACCATATCAAAATTGTGCAATTGGCAAAAATGTCAAACACCTTTGTTCAAGATGAGTTACCAACCAAGAAGAGGGATCCCGCAACATTCAACACATCCTTCTGTGTCAGAGACAATGTGGAAAGGAAGGGATTAGCTAATTTAGGAGTGAGCATTAATTGTATGCACTTGACTCTAGCACAAAGGCTTGGGTTGACAGGCATGATGAAAACAGGCATGATAATCGAATTAGCTGACCACACCTTTACAAGACCCGTTGGAATAGTCAAGGATGTTCCGATACGGGTAGGGTGATTCTTCATACCATATGACATAGTAGTGATCGACACAGTCAAGGACTCTAAGTGTCCGATAATATTTTGGAGACCTTTCCTCGCAACTGGAAGAGCTCTATTAGATGTAGTAGAAGGAATCATGACCTTGCACATAGGGGATGATCACCTCAATTTCCAAGTACAAGATGTTGTGAGGGGACCGTCTCTCTCTGAGTCAGTCTACTCCATTGATAGCTATAATCAATATTGTGAAGAGGTGTAAGAGGACAAGGCAATTGTTGATCCCCTTATGTGACCCTTGAATAATCAAGACCCTACAGTGGAAGACCCAGATGTCGTAGAGATCTTGGATTACCTAAATCAACATGAAGAAGTATTCAATGATGATGAAGAGACAATCAAGACCGTGAAGTACACCTCACTGGAGCAAACACCTGAAGAAAAGAGAGCACCGAAACCAAAGCCAGAATTGAAACCACTTTCAAAGGGGCTGAAATATGAATTCTTGGACAAATAAGAGAGGAATCCTATGATTGTTAATGCCAATTTGACCGACGATTAGCTAGAAAGGTTGCTAAAGGAGCTCAGACTTCATAGGAAGGCTATAGGGTACTCAGTGGAAGACATCAAAGGCCTCAACCCTGCATTATGCATGCACAGAATACATCTCGAAGAAATAGCTCAACCTTTAGCTCAATCGTAGAGGAAGTTGAACCAAATGCTAAAGGAAGTCGTAAAGAAGGAAGTTATAAAGCTGCGGGATGTCGGGATCATTTACCTAATAAGTGACAACAACTAGGTGAGACTGATCCATGTGGTGCCTAAGAAGGGTGGAATGACAATGATAAGAGGAGAGGAAGGAAATGAAGTGGAAGCAAGGATGGTAACAAGTTGGCATATGTGCATTGACTATCACAAGATGAATGCTACTACCAAAAAGGATCATTTCCCTTTGCCATTTATAGATCAAGTTCTAGAAAGATTAGCTCACCATGATTACTTCTATTTTGTAGACACGTATTCAAGATTCTATCAAGTACGGATCCATCCTGATGACCAGGAAAAGACAACCTTCACCTGTATCTATGGCACATATGCTCTAAGAAGAATGCCATTCAGGTTGTGTAATGCACCAGCAACTTTCCAACACTGGATGATATCTATATTTTTGAACTTCCTAGAAGACATAGTAGAGGTATTCATGTATGACTTCTCTATTTATGGAAAGGATTTTGAGGCATGTCTAAGAAACCTATCTTTGGTACTATAGTGTTGTGAGGAAAAACACCTTGTCCTGAATAGGGAAAATGCCATTTTATGGTCCAGGATGGTATCGTCTTAGGGCATAAAGTTTCAAGAAAGGAATTGAAGTGGACCTAAGCAAGATCGAATCCATATCCAAGCTCCTTCCATCCAAATCCATTACAGGAGTAAGGAGTTTCTTAGGGTACGTGGGATATTATAGACAGTTAATAAAAGACTTCTCAAAGATCGCTAAACCCCTTTCAGATCTCTTAATTAAAGATGTTGAGTTTGAATTCACTAGCAAATTCTTAGACGCCTTCCAGACCCTCAAGAGGGCGTTAACAACAACACTGATTCTTCAAGCACCAGATTGGGAGCTACCTTTTGAAATTATGTGTGATGCTAATGATTTTTCCATCGGGGTAGTCCTTGGACAGAGGAAGGATAAGATACACCATGTGATTTTCTATGCAAGCCGAACATTAGACAAAGCCCAAGTAAACTATACTACCACTGAAAAAGAAATGTGTTTGCTTTTGATAAGTTTAGATCATATCTGGTAGGGTCAAAAATAAAAGTGTACACTGATCATGGGGCTATAAAATATCTTATGCAGAAGAAGGATACAAAGTCGAGAATTTTGTGATGGGCCTTATTACTACAAGAGTTTGACCATGAGATCATTGACAAAATGGGAAAAGAAAATGTGGTTGCAAACCACCTGTCAAGGATAATTTTTGATGAAGAAAATCAATTACCAGTAAATGACAACTATGCTAATGAATCTCTTTTAATGGCCCAATTGGATGAGTAGAGCCTGCCTTGGTTCACAGACATTTGTAATTATCTAGCCCGTGGGCAACTTCCACTGGAGATCACTTATAATCAGAAGAAGAAATTATTCTCTAAGATGAAAAATTACTATTGGGATGATCTTATGTTGTTCAAAAGATGCTCTGATAACTTATATCAATGTTGCATACCGGAAGAAGAAGTACCCCTAATCCTCAAAGAATGCCACTGCTCACCTTACATGGGCCACCATGGGGGGGAAGAACAACTGCAAAAGTCTTACAATCAGGATTATGTTGGCCGACTATTTTTAAGGATGTTGCGTCATTTGTCAAGACCTACAAGGAGTATCAACTTACATGAAACATCAGCAGAAGGAACGAGATGTCGATGGCATATTGGGTGGAAGTCAAAAATTTTGATGTATGGGGGATTGATTATATGGGACCTTTTCCATCATCAAAGGGGAACCATTATATACGTTTTGATGTCAACTACATCTCCAAATGGGTATAGGTTGTTGCCACCCAAACATGTGACTCCAAGGTAGTAATCAAGCTATTTGAGAAAAGTATATTTCCATAGTTTGGAGTAGCATGCACTATTATAAGCGACGGAGGGTCGCACTTTGGTGAAAAGTAGTTCGAAGTTCTGTTGAGGAAGTATGGGGTAAAACACAAGGTTGCAACTCCATATCATCCCCAAATGTCAGGGCAGGTCAAGGTGTCTAACTATAAGATCAAACAGATCCTAGAGAAGATTGTTAATCGTATAAAGAAGGATTGGTCCATGAAACTTGACGATGCACTATGGGCTTACCATATAACATATAAGACACCTATAGGCATGACATCCTATAGGTTAATTTATGGGAAATGTTGTCATCTTCCTATCAAATTAGAGCACAAGGCCCTATGGGCTATAAAATACATGAACATGGATCTTGATAAAGGTGGGCAGAAAAGATTTCTCTAATTTTAGGAACTTGACGAGTTGAGACTGCACGCTTATTAGAATGTAAGGATCTATAAGCAAAGGACTAAGGTATGACATGACTCTCACCTAAAGAACAAGGATGTTCATGAATGAGACAAAGTTCTTTTATTCAATTCAAGTATTAGGTTGTTCCTCGGAAAGATGAGGATAAGATGGTATGGCCCTTTTCAGTCATAAAAATATACCCGTCAGGGATGATGGAAATAACTCGAGACAAGACAGGAACATTGTAGCATATCGGATCTCGAACCCTACCCTAGAAGTTTGACCTTTTGGACTTACCCAAACAAGGTTGAGGTTAGGCTTAAGAGATATACCTAATAAGCCAATGCATGAATGTATCATCTTAATGTAATTTAATTCATTTAGAGGTAATATGAACATACATAACTTAATTGGTTAAGTAATATGGCTAATGGGCCACTAATGGGCCATATGACATATCACATAAAAAGAAATCTCAAAAGTGAAATCTAGGTTTAAAATCATGTTCCTTGGGTCCCAATTGCCTTGGGAGTCAAGTTTCACATTATTTACATAATAATGATTCATTTAATTAAAATTGGAAAAGAAGATGTGTGTTTTCACCAAAATATAAAATAAAATAATAAATTACTCCAAAAGAGGAAAATAATCTTAGATTTGTAATCTACATAATAAATATAGCCTTTGGGTGAATTTTCTTTTTATGCAATAAGGTTTTATTTGAGGATGAGACTATGATAAGAGGTTATATTATGGAAATTGTGACTTGGTTTCTTGTTTTGATTTTGGGCCCTAATTTTAGTTTTCAATTGCAAAAGTTTTTCACAAAAAATTATTTTCCATATAATATATATATATACAAAAAAAAATTCTCTGGATTTTCTCAAAGTTTTCTTGAACTAAACCACAATGAAGAGAAACTCTAGTTTGAGTAGAATCTAACCCTACTTTCTGTGACTAGGATTGATATAAAGGTCCAATTGACCTACCCTATGACTTTTATATGTTCATGTAGGGTTGATAGGTTAGAGATAAAAGGACCTAAAATTCAACCCTAGGTTGGTTCTGACTTTTAGATGGATACATAGATAACATAAATCTCTAAAACTTTCATAACTAAAAGATATGTGGGTAACCCTAAATGTTGATTAGTTTGACTTGTTAGGTTGAACCTTTTTAAGAGGTGGGGAGTAGTTGGTTGTTTGATGTTTGGATCAATATATTTCAAGGACAAAATCCTTTTAAGGGGTGGAGTGATATAACATACTGAATCTTGAACCTTACCCTAGAAGTTTGACCTTTTGGACTTAGGTAAACAAGGTTGAGGTTAAGCTTAAGAGATGTACCCAATAAGCTAGTGCATGAATGTATCATCTTAACGTAATTTAATTCATTTAGAGGTAATATGAACACACATAACTTAATTGGTTAAGTAATGTGTAAAAGGTGAAATCAGGAGAGAGAAAGTGTGTAGAACCTTCAAAATATTAAATAAATATACAAATAACTCCAAAATGTAAAATTGATGGAAATTTGTATCCAACACATTAAATATGACTTGTGGGTCACGTTTCAGCAAATTTAGATAATCCTAATGCCATTAATGAAGGAGGAAAGAGAAAATGACGTTTGATTTATTTAACCCATTAAAAGTTTCCAAAAGGAAAAACTAAGTGCATAATTGGAATCTACATGCCTTAATTAGTCTCTGTGCAAAATTTCATCTAATTTAAGTTTTGTTTGCACCCTCAAAAGAAGAAAGAGAAAAGGAATTAATATGTTAATATTCACTTTATTCGATTTCAATTTGGATAAGGTTTTCGATTTTGATTTCTGTCACATTTTTACCTTTGACCTATGTGATTTTAACCATTGGATCCACAATCCAACAACTCCCGATTATCCTCTTCCTTTGTTCATATTAGGAAACAGGCGCCGACTCTGGTTTATCTTCAAATTTAGATTTCTCACTCCTTGGTCCATCTTTCTTCAAGATTTTTCTTATTTTCCCAATTGCCTTGGGAGTCAAGTTTCACATTATTTACATAATAATAATTCATTTAATTCAAATTGTAAAAGAAGATGTGTGTTTTCCCCAAAACATAAAATAAAATAATAAATGACTCCAAAAGAGGAAAACAATCTTAGATTCGTAATCTACATAATAAATATAGCCTTTGGGTGAATTTTCATCCAATTTAGAAGATGTTTGATTAAAAGGTGAAATTAGGAGAGAGAAAGTTTGTAGAGCCTTCATAATATTAAATAAATATAAAAACAACTCCAAAATGTAAAATTGATGGAAAATTCGTATCCAACTCATTAAATATGACTTGTGGGTCAAGTTTCATCAAAATTAGATAATCTTAATGCCAATAATGGAGGAAAGAGAAAATGATGTTTGATTTATTTAACCTAATAAAAGTTTCCAAAAGGTAAAACTAAGTGCATAATCGGAATCTACATGCCTTAATTAGTCTCTGTGCAAAGTTTCATCTAATTTGGGTTTTGTTTGCACCCTCAAAAGAAGAAAGAGAAAAGGAAATAATATGTCAATATTCACTTTATTCGATTTTGATTTGCATAAGGTTTTCAATTTTGATTTATGTCACACTTTGACCTTTGACCTGTGTGATTTCAACCATTGGATCCACAATCCAACGGCTCTCGATCATCCTCTTCCTCAATTCATATTAGGAAACAAGCGACAATTGTGGTTGATCTTCAAATTCAGATTTCTCGCTCCTCAGTCCATCTTTCTTCAAGATTTTTCTTGATTTGGATTCTTGGAGTGATTCCCCACCTCCCAATCCTGACTTTCCCTACCTTTTCCTTCTCAGTTTAAAAAACCCCAATTCTCGGGGCATAAGGTGCTAGCCGACTTGCATTTATGTTGGGTTTCAACCCCTAACTTCTTTGTTCCCCGCAAAATGTTTCTCACATCTCAATTGCCTCACACGCTTCTGGTTTAGTCATCGGTATCCTAGTTTTTGCTTTGAGTTTGCGGCACTGTGTTTGATCTCAAGGCTGAACTAGCAGATCAATTGCATGTTACGATGAGTTCGGGATCTTGTCCTTTTCGTTTTCGTGTTGCTAGTTTGTTGTTTCGTTGTTGTTCCTAGAGATGCCCAAAATGGGTTGGAGCTTGTTGCTGCTTGCGTGCAGCCATGGCGTAACGGAGGTAGGGGATAGAATCCCTACATTTTCTCGACTTTTCCCTCTCCCGCTTCAGTTCTATGGTTTTAGTCTCATGGACGGATTCATCTTTTTGCCTATTCGTTTTGGTATTCTCTTGGGCAATTCGAGCACCAGGCTGTGTAAGACTCGCACCAATTGGCTGGCCACCATTTGTCCATGTCACAGGAAGGGCCCCATGCCCTCTCCCTTCCTCTCTCGTGGTTTAAACGCTTACATGGAATTTGTCATTGGTTGAATTTCAAAAATTCATAAGTAATTATCCACTAATCAGAAAATTACAAATAAATACTCATTGGAATCAGAAAAATAAGTTCCAACTAAAGTATAAGTTTTGTAGGCTAAATCTAATGTTTTTTATCATGTGCTTTTAATGGATCTAATTAAATAAAAATTAACTAGTAAAATTTACAATTGAATATATATAAGTTAGAAAAATATAATAAAATATGTTTCGAGTTCAAAAAAGTGTAATCTAAAACATGGCATGGTTTTCTTAACCTAATTGACCTATAATAAAAAGGCAATTTTTAGGGTTTTTGCATAATCAATGGAAACCTAACCCTAATTTCACATATATGCATCATAGGTTCTTTAGATACCTAGACTTGGATCTAGGATTGTCTTGGACTATTTAGACTCTGAAGTTGAGGTATATTGTATCCCCTATTCCTCTATATTGATCAATTCACATATCTTATCATTCTTTTGACTTTGGCCTACACATATGTCTATTTTCTTGATATCATGGTTCATGTGAACTATCTTTCTTATTGTGGTCTTAGATATTCTCTTGATATCTTGTTTTGTTCTATGGTGCATGATAGTCTTGTTGATGGTATCTTCCCATTGTGATGTGGATGTTTATTTGTGGATGCATGAGTTGTCCATTGTGTGATATGGCAACATTGTATAATTCTGACTATACTTTTCTACTTGCTTCTACATTAAACTTGCTATGTGATTCAGGTGCACTAGAGTAGTGTAATTACATTGGTTTTGTTTATGGTAGATGTGTTATTTCCTGCCGAGAAGATGTGATATTTCCTGCTCTTTTGTGATGGCAAGGAACCTCATACCCAGGGAAAATGTGTGGTTCTTGGCCCATGTTTTGTATATATTTAGGAGATTGGTAGTATTCCTTTCTCTATCAGGTTTCAAGTTTATGAGACTTGGTCGCCTTTGTCTTTATATTGTTATAGGGCTATGCTTATCTCACATGCATGCAGGATATTGATTGTGGAGTGTGTGCCCTAGTTGTGCTTCATTTTCCACCATGGTAGTGGTTGTATATATGGCACAATTTTTTTATGTCATTTTATGGCAACTATCATTTCTTTTGTAGTCTTTTCTCTTGATACCCATTTGGGTGGTACTTATCTCTTGCATGGGAAGACTTTTATTTTGATGTCCCTTATTCTTTATAAATTGCTCAATTTGCTTTATAGTATGCACATACCAGCCTTTGCTGATGTCTTTTGTTTTCGCTTCTTGCTGGGGTATACTTCCAACCCTAGGCGGAGGACTTGGATGACAAGGCATGTTGACTTAGACTTATCTTGAGAAGTTAAAGCTTGGAGACAACCTTGAGGTGGTTTAGATTTCCCTCTACATGGATCCTTATGATGTAAGTTTAAGATGTTCCCTTGTTTTATAATTGAATATAGTCATATTTTTATTCCACTACTGCACTTTGGTTGTTTGTATACCATTAATAAAGATTTGAAAATTTTACATCCTTTTCAACATATCTTTTGAGTATGTTTGGGATCGATGTTTTGTTCTTCAAATTTTTAGTAAGGAAGTGATTTCACTTCTTCACACACATTCAAGGTAAATGGGCAGAGAGTAAAAAGATATTATGAAGACCAACCCTTTGTGAGAAGGATCGAGCTAAATTTGGGGGAACCCAGTCCTCTAGTAGATGGAATTAATGAGAAAGTGTCGGAATCAACTGAAGAAGGATGAATCCAGAAAGTGAGAGAGTCAAGCTAAAAGACTTTAAACTAGTGCTTCTTGGGAGGCAACCCAAGCCTTTGATGCTTTCTTTTTTTTACAAATCATGATTTCCTTTATCTCTCGTGTTTTAGTATATGAGTTATGCACCTCTCTCCTTCTATGTATCTTGGGTTTTCACATCTAGAAATACTATAAGTGTAGTATGTAAACTACTTTCTCTTCACAAAAAGTTTTAATGAAAAATTGGTTTTTTGGTTTTAGTTAATCATTTCCAACATCTTAGTTTTGTGTGCATCACGATCGCAACACTGACCACACTCACGATGTCTACCATAGTCGAGGGACTAGCATGACACGCCTTGGGACCGGGGTCACAGCAAGCTCGAGGCCAAATTCAACCTCGGTCGAGGTGTTCTACTCAGCTGCGGTCGCGGCGTCTCCCGAGTATATAGGCAAAACCCTTCTCACTATAGGATTTTTCCTTTCTCTCCTTGCTCTCCGACTCCCAAATGTTAACCAAAGAATTGCAAGATGCTAATCATCAAAACAATGATCAAATAGTAAAGAACATTTGTTGTGAACTCGCCTTCACTGACGTCGTTCTCCTGCCACATTAGCACCACCTCCAACATTGTACCCTTACTACTATTTCAAATCCTAACCTCACTAAGGTACTAATTGCACATTCCCATTTAATCATCACCACTTCTATTTCCTACATATTTTGAGCTTTAATCGTCTCTTTTGAGTTTACAACTGGTTCCCACTTTGTTTTCTCTTTGGCACGATAAATGCCGAAATCACTCTGATTTATCTTCACTTCATTGTCGGAGTTTTGTCGGCATTTTCACTGTGTTCACATCTACTCTTATCTTTTGAACCTATGAGTGAAATCTATACGTCGTTCCTCTCATGCGCTTGTGGTGGTATCGCCGTGTGACAATTGGGGTTAGGGTGGGAATACCTACCATGACCTACCACGGTAGTGGTTGAGTAGGTGCCTTCTCGACCGCGGTCGCGGTACCTTGTATTTCTTGGCCGCGGTCATGTCCCTCCTTTGCAAAAAAATCTCTTGAATTAGGTCTAAACCAGCCATGACCACGACATTCTTTCAGTTGCATTAGTCTCCTTCCACAGTCTCGGCATCCTCTTCAACTGCTTTATTACCTTCAATATATGTCGCGGTCGCGACACCTCATATCAAATAATAAAAAATTTGAATTAAGTGCTAATGCAATAGGATGATATAAAATACAATTTTACTAACAAAAATCTTAATATTGAAACTTTTAGAATGTCGACTTTGGCTGAGGACACTCTGATGAAGAAAGCAACTTCACTGAGGGGTGTAGAGGAGAACTTAGAGAAGATAACAAAGGCATTGAAAGACAACCCAAACCTCTCACCAACTAGTAAGCTTTAGTTGGAGCTGATGAAGAAGAAGTATGAGTACATCCTGGCCCACAAGATGCCAAAGGAGTCTGAGGAGTCTCAAGAAACATCACGAATAGAGACTTCTGAGTACCAACCTTCTGAAGATTAGTTAAAGAAGCTAGAGAAGCAAAAATCTGAGACCAAAAATGTAAAGAGCAGCAAGAGGAGAAAGTTAACTGTCGTGGAAAAGTCAAAGGGGCAAGAAAATAAGTATCCCCTGAAGAGTTCAAAGAGGAAGAACATAAGGCCCTCAACCAGAAGAGGCCAACATTCATACCTAGAGATCAAACACACCAGTCACAGTTTGACTGGGTGATAAAACTAAAGGGTTCATGCCGACGTGATATCTAGACGTCGAGGACTTCAAGAAGATGGAGATATATGACAAGATGATCAACTTCTTGGAAGGTGCAAATATGCACACCCTATGTACCTCAAAATCTCCCTCCCTAACTCAGTTGATGGCAGAGTTCATGTCGTTGTTAGAAAAGCTCCCCGTCAGTGATGGAGAATGCAATAAGGGTGGCGGAAACTGCAAAAAAGAAGTGAGAATAGGAGGGAAGTCTCATATGATTACTGAGGCCATGTTAAATATGATATTCACAAGAACAACCAAATAAGCACAAGCCTTCTCATCCACACCAGGAGAAAAAAAAATGTCATTGGATACATCACTCACATGTTGTGGGAGAAGCTGACCGGAGAACACGAGCATAACTTGAAGAACTCAATGGTGACTTTCATCACCTCCTGCTTCATCGGAGTGATGCAAAAAGTAACAGCCAACACAGTCTTCACGAGATCAGAAATTGGAGGAGTAACTAAAGGGGACCTATTTCTAATACGGTACATGCTCAACAAGAAATAGGTGAACATAGGAAGACTACTAATCGAAAGTCTATCAACCACAATGGGAGGGGAGGCAAAGAAGATGAAGGAATTTTGCATGGAAAGCCAAATAACTAAAATAGCCTATCACTTTATGGATGCAGACCTATTGATGAAATATAAGAAGACCAATGGACATATAAAGATTGACATAAAGTCCCTCATCAACACGGGCATTCTGGCGTAGAAAGGTTGTAAACTTTTCTATAAATAAAGCTGCTCCAAAGTACTTCTACCCCTCCCAGAGATGGCATACTATGATGCCCACAAGTTGCGGCCCAAACAGGAGGATGTAGATAAGATGTACTCAGGGGCCATCAGCACTTCTGCAGGCCCATTATCAACTTCTAGCGAGAAGGATGTGAGGGATAAGACTCTAGAAATGGATATGAAAAAGCCAGAGGATAGAAAGAAATTGGCAATAAGAAGAAAAAGAAGAAAACATTAGACAAGTCCACCACCCCGAATCTACCCTCACCACACATTCCAATGGATATGGCGGTAAATGAGGGAGGCCAACCTAAGGTGGCAATCAATTAAGGAGGTGACTAGGAGCATTTCGAAGCCACCGTAGGGGGAACGACATTTAGAGGGTGAGCAAGAAACCCATCAAGCATGTGAGGACCCTAAGGTTGCATCTGAATCTGTGATCCCAGAAGTGATATTGCCAGTACCAGAGCAACTAGAGGTGAGCACTTCTACTCCACCAACACACGCCAATACTATGCAAAATAAGCCAGCTCCACAACTCAAGGAGCCCTAACATCTACAACACTATCAACAATGCCTATAGAGAAGCAACACCAACACTCACAAATGTTTGTTGATGTATTAGAAAACAAGTTTAATGCCATGTTCTTACACATTCAACATACCTTTGAAATTAATTTAAACATTACCTCTATCCTATGTATACTAACTACGTATGTATAAATTTTAACCTTAGAACCGAGGCGCTCCCCCAGTTCATGCAAGGGGTCATCAACACCCAAAACGCAATGATGGGAGCGTTGAAGACTCTAACTGAGGAAATGGCGGACCTCAGAAAGGAACAAGACACCATGAGATAAGACAAAGAGTTGGTGCAAAAGGGGTACGAGGAAGTGTTAGATGACCTAAAGAAGAAACATTGGTTCTTAGATGAAGAGCACTGACAACTGGACACTGAACACTAGGAAATAGATGGTTGGTGGTAGAAAAAGATGTTAAAGCATCTAACCAGCCCTTCCACATCACAAGCTTCCTCAAGCCCCTCGATCCCAAACAAAGACAATGATGACATGGGAGGGACAGGTGTAGGAACAACTTCAAAGGATGAAAGTTCCAACGTGAAGACCACCCCAAGGGTGAAACCACCTTTAAAAGAAGAACCACCATAGTCAGAACCTCCTCATGACATCGAGACAAAGAAAATGAATACATTATCAAAGATGTTTGACTTAAACAACAGCCCAGAAGAGGATAAGGTAGCATTTGAATAACCTCGACAAGTCATTGTCACCAGAGACGAAAGCACTACGATAGAAGATCACACATCACGAGAAATAAGAGATCTCAACAAGTTCTTGGATGACATGACGTTCGGGATGGATATCTATTATGACTTCTCCAAAGACCCAGTTCAGTACGAGCAAGATGATTCACTCTATGATGGGAAAATGGCTGTGACATTAGCCGTACTCAACTCTATAGAATTAGAGCAACCGTCAGAAGAGAATCAACCAATAAAAGACTTAACTACCGAGATATCCACGAATAATGAAAGCAAGTCTACAACCCAAATGTCATTGGAAACCAGGGTACATCCTCCTGCTATAGAAGTACCACCCACAGCCATGCAGATAACAGGAGATGGTACCTCAGAAAATGAAGGAGGTGGACTCGCCTCTTTCTTCACTAATGAGTCAGTCAGAAGTAGAGTGCACCAATCTATAATGTACCATTAGGTGTTGCTCCTCCTCTACCCTACAAGATGGCGGGAATGGACATGATCAAATTATCAAGAATAACATGCAGAGATTTCCATATCCTAGCAGACATACTTGAAAAAATGTCTTGGGCACTGATATTCTCTGTCACAACAAGGGACCATTTTAGAGGGATCTTTCTAAAAGGATCACGAGTACATAAGAAGATGTTCAAAGTACTATGTGAAAATCTTCTTGAAGAATTTCTACATCTTGAAAAAATACAACCCGTATTTAACGGAACCACGCATCTAGTAGGCCTTCTGTTTGAAAAAAATGACAAAGTCACTGATGTAAAAGAGCTTCAATGCGTAGTGATCATATGACCAGTAAAGGATTTTTTTGGGCCAACCAGATGTTACCTCTGTCAAACAGATGAAGAAACCACACAACATATCTTCACTATCTACCCTACCACGATGTATTTTTGTACAAATTCTTCCCACCACATACTGTCACCAACAACCTCCTATCAAATTATGTTACTAGTATTAAACCTCTATCACAACATACTAGATTTCCCCCTAAAGATTTGGTCATGCACATCTTCTGGAACATCTGTCTAGAAAGAAATAATAGGAAATTCAACAACATCTCCCGACCTACCCAACACATGCTAACTGATATTGAACATTCCTTATTTATACATTTGCATTGCAGGGTTGACATCCACATCAACATAGGTGATAGCATCCGAAGATGACCAAGTCAACATGTTTGGAGACCATCATGGTGGAGGATGCTACTCCTTGGAAGACATCATAGCATATGACATAAGATTTTGATTTACTTGATCATCACAAAAATAGAACCCTACCATCCTTTCATTTCCATTTTACATTTACTTCATCATGTTGTTGAGGCCTGTGTCAAGGGGTGCCTCCCCCATGAACATATTTACTTTCTACACTATATTTTTGCTTTCATCTTGCTTCATCTCTGGGTTGTGGGAAAACAACAATGTTTGTATGCCCACAAAGAACTCCTTCTATTTTTACGCTTGCAGGCATTTTCATTTGTAAGAATATCTTTAATATATTTGCATGGACTTTCTATCAAAAAATAGATCTCATAGAGTTTGTATACTTCTTTTTAACTAACTATTTGTTTGCATACGAGAAGTTGTGGTGAACTTTAACAGTGTGCCTAAAGTTGTATGCTGACGATCCTATGATATAATTGTGAATTTTGGTCCTCTATTAGATGGTATTGTTTCAGGTAAACCATGAAGACGCACCATCTCATCCATGCATATATGTGGTAAGTATTCTAAAGTATAGGTAGTCTTAGCTGGAAAAAAGGTGATCTACTTTCATCAATCAATGTTCTACCACCTAGATGGAATCACGGCCCTTAGTTGTCTGAAGCAGACTAACCATGAAGTCCATGGTTACATGATCACACTTCTACTCAAGAATCAATAAGGGTTGTAATGTTTTTGTTGTCTTATAATGTTTTGATTTGACCTGTTGACATACAAGACACTTTCTAACAAACTCTACCACATCCTACTTCAATCCCGACCACCAATAAAAATTCTTGATAATATGATACATTTTTGTACTTCCAGGATGCATTGCATATATTGAAGTGTGTTCCTCCTCTAGCACCATTTTCCTCAAATCATCAAAACTAAGAATTGACATTTTGTTAAGATAATACATTGTCCCATTCCCTGACTTGTGTTTTTCATCATGATTTACACAACCAAGTACTGATCTATTATTTGTATCATAATATAAATCTATTACACACATTTGGTCTATTGTGTCAATGTTTATTTTAACTTGTAACTCAACCAACATCCCACAAAGTATGGACTTCCATCTATGCATTCATCTGACATGAAAACACTAACATTTCTCTCTTTTCAAAAGACAAAGAAAACAACTATCATGACTCTGATAAAGACAATAATGATCTTCTCCTCAATGCATCTGTCGTCACATTCATCTTCTTGAGGTTACACTCTATCGCGTAGTAATAATATTTGATTAGATTGAGACATGTCCTCTGTCTCATATACAACTCCTGTGAGAAGAGATAGTGAAGATTCTTATGATTTATGAAGATATGGAACTTCTCCCCATAATGATAAAGCATCCATATGTTTAATTCTAAGACCATTGATGCAAGCTCTATATTTTGAGTCAGGTGGTTCATCTAATGCTTCTTAAGCTATTGAGAAGCAAATCAAAATGCATGCTTGACATGCATTGACACCCACCCAAGTCTATTCTTCAATGTGTCAAAAAAGACTATATAACCCTTCCTAAGTGCCAGGAAATCTACCACTAGAAATGATGTCAATATCTCCTTAAATAGAAAGAAACTTCATTGACATTCCATCATCAACACAAAGGGTACATCCTTCTTGGTTAGTATGGTGAATGGTGAGGCTATAGCATTGAATTTTTTTAATAAATTGTTTATATAATCCTACTAAACAAAGAATGTTTCACACCTCTATTGGTGTCTTGGGTTATTCTCGCATTAGAAGTGAATCAACCTTCTATAAATCTACACAAGTCCCACCAATGGATATGACATGAGTAAGAAAAGAAACTTTTGTCAGCCAAGACTCACACTTACTAAACTTGGCATACAAGTGATGTCACCTTAGCAGTACTAAGTCAAACATGAATTTTGATCATGTTGGTCTTGATACTCGGAGTGCATCAATAGGTCATCTATAAAGACTATGACAAACTAATTTGTATGTTATCTAAACACCACGATCATTAGATCCATTAATATTTGTAGATATTATCCCAAACAACATGACCACAAACTCATAATTGTAATACCTTGTTCTGAAGGCTATTTGGGTATGTCCTCTATCCAAATCCTAATTTGGTGACATCCTGACCTCAAATCTATCTTTGAAAACATTGTAGAACCTTTCAATTAATTAAATTAATCTTAAATCCTTGACAAAGGATACATGTTCTTTACTGTGAGCTTAATAAACTATCATTAATATATTCATAAACTCATAGAATCATCCTTCTTATTGACAAAAAAAATTAGAGATCCCTAAGGGATGTGCTTTGTTGTACAAACATTTTCTCCAACTACTCCTAAAGTTGTTTCTTCAACTTCTTCATCTCTACAAATGTCATATGTTGCTTGTGCTATGAGTTGTGCTAGGGATCAAATTGATCTCAAATTCATCTCTCAAGGGGGTGTGACACTATCAAACTCACAACAAAATACATCTTCAAACATATACACTAATGGGTACATATCATTGAATATGACTCATCACCTTAGTATCTACCATGTGTGCCAAGAAAGCTTCACAACCATGTCTCATCACCTTCTCAGCTAAAACACAAGATACATAGGGAGAATCATATGATCTCCTTGGAAAATCCAAGTATCATTACCTTCTTGAAACTCCAAAACCATGGATGCACGATCCAAAATCACCCCATACTTCTCTAGGGTATCCATCCAAAGGACCATATCAAATATATTCATATCAAGTTACAATAGGTCACTTGAGTGATGTGTACAGAGAAAACAAGAATTCGAGATGGACACACCTCTTGTAAAAATGTGGCACCAACTAAAGTGGTTTTGAGTAAAAGAATTTCAAGTCCTATTGACATGTAAGTTATAGTGTATAATCACCTCTCTAGTGCTAAACAAGTGTGTCACACCGATGTCAACCAAACGATCTATATATGTAGATGTAGATACTTTTGAATAGTCAATTATGTTCCTAAATTTCAAAAAAAGTCCTTAATCAAGAATTATAATTCAAAGAGTATTTTGTTTATATTATCATAATGAAAAAATTATGAACTTACTAAAGATATTCAAGTTCAAAAAGAGAAAATATTTGCTAATCACAAAAGTGTTCCTTTACCGTGCACCGGATCAAGGGCTTCCCCCACACCTCCTATCCCCCGCTTGCTTCTCACCTAAGACACGGGGTTCAACTGGGGGGTCAACATTCCTACATGCTCCTCCTTTCCCCTGGCCCGTTATGGGGGTTCGGGTCACCCTTGGTGATCTCATAGTGGGATGGTAGCTAAAGAAGATTCTAATGAGTTGGCTTCTTATGATTTAGATACATTCTTTACTTTCTAGTCTGTCACTCTAGGACATGTAAGCATTGTGATTATTTACAATTTCAAATATTGCATTCTTAATAAAAAAATCAAAATATTCTCAACAAACTAGTCTTAGAAATGGAGTAAATTATTTGCATTTTGGGTTTTTGACACATCCTTAAGAACAAAATCTTTCAACTTTGGGTTCAGCCTTTATTTCATTTCCCATGATGGTATGACATCTTCTACAAGGTGTATTTTTAAATGAATGAATCAAAATAATATTAGAATATGAGTTTTGGGTTGTCAAAATCTGGGAATTATGAATGCCAAAGACTACTACTAACTAGTTTCTACCAGCTACACCAATGAAAATGGTTGATTTTGGTTTAATAATAACTAACTGTCATGACTAAGAAATCATTTTTAAAAAAATGTTAAACAAAATAGAATGTAAATTAAGAAGATGACAATATCTAGGATTACTAGTTTGAACATGGTAATATGTGTATTGAATTATATAAATTATTAATAAACCATTAGTTCTTATAATTAAGGAATTACAATTGGTATCATACTCCTTCAAAGTCGGATACCATGTTCAATTTGCTTAAGATCCTACTTTCATGGTATCCCTTATGCCAAAATGCAAGGAAATCAAATGGGAATCAGAATCACTAATCAAACTATAATTAGTAATATTGTAGCACCCGTACTATTGCAAATGTCCTACAGTAAGATATCCTTGATCTCATTTGGTGGGGAGAATAAACCTTATCTATTTCAAGATTTTTGAGATGGCACTCAGCCAACATGTTAGTAGATCCATTCTTCTCTTTACAACTAAACTCCACCGTGCAACAAGCTCTAAGTAATGACGTTTGATATCTTAATAATATATGTTAGTAGTTAGCCAACTTTCATAGTATTTTATTAACCAACTTCACAAAAATTCCTCTAATGATAAATTCTTTTTTTAAATCATTTGAAATATTGTCTAAAATGATAAGACATAGACAATGAACACAAATAAATACATGCAACCAAAATTCAATTAATAGAATTCAAATGTTCAATACAAAGTCAAATTAGGCTACTAATCCTAGAGAAAAGAAAAATTAGCTAAAAATCAGTGGCATGGTATCACAATATAAATTTGGAGAACAAGAAAACATGAAATAAAATATATGGAACTCTAGATATGACAATAATGAAGATGTTTTTCAATTTTGGTAGCATCCATTGGTAAATTTCTCCTTAAATCCATCTAACAAAGTGGCATCTCTTTCTTCTTATTATCCTCCTCTACTCTTGGCCATCAAAATGTGAGTTCTAGGATTTTTTCAAAAGTAAGATGGGGTGGCTACTGTGTAAGCAATAGGTCTGAAGGGGATCAAAAGATCAAAGTTAAAGTATCATCCCTCAACTTAATCACTTAAAATCTTGATCACTGACATAGTAGAGTCAGAGGCACTGATTTGAAGTCAGTGTTATCGACTTGGACTTTCATTTTCCAATCAGGAGAAGAGTTGATACCACCAATTTGAAAGTTGGTGGTATTAACTTTGGTGCTAGACTTTTTGACGGAAGAGCCACTAACACTAGCTTGAGAGACAGTTTCATTGACTTGGATAGACTGGAATCTAGAAACTACTTTTTTCTTATGGGTGATGTGTTGGTAACATCGAATGGGGTTTGTGCCACTAAATTTGTGAGTTTCTTCTTGATTTTTCCAGAAATTAAACAAAAAATGGTTAGGGTATTTAATATTATAATAAAATATGCCTAATTCCATGAAAAAATAGGAAATATTGATGCACTACTGATCATATACTCATACAATTGATAAGGAATGTATGCAATTTTGATTGATAAATGGACAAAATTCACCATGAACTAGCATATCAAATAGTGATAATTATGCATGCATCAAAACCCCCTACTCTTGATTATTGTTTGTCCTCGAGTAATACTAATCGTAGAAGTGGTTGAAAAAACTCGACAAGGAGATAGTTTTTATAATCATGACCCTCCTAATGTACCTCAACCATATGTTCCTAAATGGGTCCTTCCCAACCACACATTGTGTAGTTACTCTCAAGTGATAAATCATCACAAGAACATATATGTTACTAATAAAATCAATAAAGCATAAAAATCATTTGTAGAAGGAAACATAATGGTAAGTTGGACATATGGTGAGTGCATCACATAATCTCTTAACCACAATTCTCTATGAGAGATGAAAATGTAAATGAATGACTTCCCCAAATAAACAAGCATTAGGCAAAAGAACATGGCAGTGTCCTATCATACAAAGAAATAGGTGGATGAAAATGGTGGCTTGAAACAAGTGCTACAATTTAATCTAAATCATAATGTGATAAAAGAATGATACACCTAAATGATATGTAAAATAAATCCTAATCTAATGCCAATACAGATGAAGGTGCAATGATGCATGAAATCCAATGCCTTGTTTTGATGAAAATATTGAGGGTATAAGGTGTTTATGATGACAAAATAGTTCCACGTATTATATATATAATGTTTTTACGGTGACAAACTAGTTACCCACATTTCATGCATTATATATATATATATATATATATATATATATATATATATATATATATATAACCCACATTTCATATATATATTTATATATATACACGCATGTATATATATATATATGTTTGTGTGTATGTACTCTAAGCAATATAAATAACCTTATGCATGGATTAGTCTTCTTTTATCTATTTATTCTTTCTTTTTTTTCTCTTTTTCACATGTTTTGTCAAGCATCAATAATCACATTGATTAGTTTCAATAGTCAAGTGCATAATTGCATCGGACTACTCCATATACCTAGAGATTAAGAAAACTATTCAGACGCTATTAACATGGTATTAATATAAAAAAAGTAGAAGAGAAAACATAGAATAAAATATATGCATACCTTGGTAAGATAATAGTTGTAATGACCTCACTTTAAGCGTCCCCCAGTTAAGGAAAGACCTTGAAGTTGAGAGCCATTACTTATATTCCCAAGGACCCAGACTTAGCAAATAATAAATAGCAGTGAATAATTTCATTTATTCCAAATATTGTTTACAAATTGTATTATGATATTCCTCATGAAACTAATACATGTTGAGAATAAGTAACTAGCTATTTAATCCACCTTTAACTTATCTTTAATACTTTTAGGTAATTTCCATCTAGTTTATCGCATGTTGACATCTTCATAATTAGCAAGTACCTAAAATGTTGACAAACAAAATGTGGTCAGCATAACAAGTTATATTGTGTACGTGGAGTGCAACCATAATGTATGCAACTGAGTAATCACATACAAGCATCAAGTATTGCACATACTGGAATATTCTTTATATATATTCTAACCCTTATTGGTTAAACTATCTTGGGAGTGATCACTATCCCCTCCCGAGCTCGTGTGCATCACCCCTTGATATACATCTGCCTAGGGTTTAGAATATTATCTTTTACTTATGTGATACTCATATTGGCATTATAGTTGAACATGAATTAAATAAACAACCAATAGTTTATTCATCAAATCAGTCTTTGAAAATTATTCAAAAAACATTGGTAAACTATATTCCGAGTAATCATAATCGTAACCACATACCTCAATGGTGAGCCATGCATATTACACTTCATGTATATTCAATTAATCAAACCAACAAATTCAAACAAATCAAGCATTCATCATTTATAATTTGTATTATGTAAATCCTATAGTGTCACCAACATATTAAACACATTAAACCCTACTTGGTCCTAATCTAGGGTTTAGGTTTTTGGATAATCAATAAGGGTATTAACCCTATTTTTTTTATATATTTAACATTAGGTAAAACCCCACATACCCCTTACGATCACTTGGATTAGTCTGAGTTCATTAAAGTTATCACATCTAACTTCAAGATCCTAATTCATGTTAAGTGTAGCAATGATTAGCTAATCTACCATATTATTGCATCATGAACACTTAGGTCAGATTAACTTTATTAATAACAAGGAAAGTTAGGATCGTTAAACCCTTCTTATTCATATACATGACTATCCATTTTAGAAATCCTAAATATCATCATCATGACCCTAATCATGTTAAGTTACTAATATGTTCAACAATGTTAGATAATAACACAAAAGAGGTCTTTTTAACATATTCAACATGTTAATGTTCAAAACTTGAGTTATCATGCACTAAACACCACTTAAACCCATCTTTGCACTACTTTTAGAAAAGGAAACATAATTAGATTCTAAAACTATTTTATTTTGATTCCCCTCATTTTTACAATCGATTTGATATATAGTTTCCCTATATTTGGACATTCCTAGCATTTACTACAAATTAATCAAAAATAATCTTTTTACCTTAAATTTGGGCCTCATGGTGCTTCCACATAGGTCAGCACCAGTGCCACATTATTTAAGTGGAGGTGTGGTTCAACCTATGGTTCTGTCTTGGACCGACTATTAAGATTGGTTTTCCATCTGACCCGGACCGACCTCCTTCTCCATCGTGTTGCACACGAGGGCTGTGAGACAGAATGCTCACTGACCCTCAGGTGGATGGGTGCCAAGTCCCTCTATTATTCTGGCATGGCTAACTGACACCTTCACCCTCTCTAATGCTCTCCTCCACTCAGGTTCAATTTGTTCAGACCATCATCCTCTTCTTTTTCTAGCAATCGCTTCTCTTGAACTTGTCGATTGTGTTGTACGAATGTTGTTTCCCAGTAGGACGTTGATGACATGGATAGGGCTTCAAGCCCCCAATGAGACTTCTATAGGGGCTGACCAACCTTGGTGTGGTGTCCCCAGGTTCCCTCATCCACCATCACCTCCTCCTCACTACATCCCCGACATGCATTTCCTCTACCTTACGCTTGGGTGGCGGGTCCATCTTTGGAGGCATAGCGGTCAAGAGCCCTGACTCCCATCAGCGTCTTGGAGTATTTCTTAAGAGGGTTCCTTGGGTGCAGAATAAAGAGGAAAGGGAAGGTTTAGCAAAGAGGCAGAGATGAATTCAAAGAGGGGGGATAACTACCGGTCCTCCATGACTCCCTTACCGACCTATAGCAAGACAATGTCATATTTTTTCTTGGTGTCGAAGTCTTGACAGAGCATGTATAGGAATGATTCTTGCAAAGTGTTTGTGGTCCTCCTTTTTCCATGAGGATCGAGACTTTTCTTCTATGGTGTAGGCGTCACCCTCCCCCTTATATAGGTTCTAGGGTTGGGGTTGGTTTTGCCCAAGGAGAAAGGAAAGATAGGAGAAGGTGGACAACAAGACATGTTAGTTTCCTTTGTGGGCTCATGGTGGATGAGTGGCCGATAAAAAAGGAAACAAGACAATCGCTAGATCTACCTTACTCTTGGGTCTTAATATTTCTTCATGGTAAATAATGTTATCCAAAAACCGTACTTTCTCCCCTATGGATGGGTTTGAAGGTAAAGTACCTGCCAATCCTCTTATGTCTACAATTTTTACACCCAAAATCCATGAAGGAAGGCATACCCTTATATGGATCATTTTAGATTATTTGATACACTATTATTTATTTCCTCCCAAATCAATTATAGGGAAATTCACTAATATCCTTTCTCAATGACATTAATTGAGATTCGAAGGGATATCTTTCCATATAAAACTTGTTCATTTTCAAATCATTATTTAAAACATTGCCATTATTCCATGGTGTATCCCTTTCTCCCAATATTCTAGAATTATCTTCATTACCATCATTATTTTTCAAATATATAAAGATTAAGTCGAGATAATGTTATTTGTCATCTCAACATTGTGTTCCCACTCTTGGCCAGATAATTATCCCTTTAATTTTCTAAAACACAATGTATTGTGTTTTGCCTTGGAAACTTGATAAATGTATCATATTTCTCTTATTCATTTATTCATAAAGCCATTGTTATTTATGTACTTACAAAACCTCTAATTTATTTATTGTGCCAAAGCGCCCATGCTACAAAGGAGAATAACATTATTGTTCCACCAATAATATCATTGGGGAATTTATAAATAAATTCATTTATGCAATTCAATTTTTACGAAAATTTAGGATATAACATTCACCCCTCCTTAAAAGGAATTTTGTCTCCAAAATTCAATCCTAGTAATATTAAGGTGAACAAAAACTCATCTTCGTCTCAAACCTTAGAGTTAGCAACCCTACCTAGTCATCTTGATCACTTTTACTAGTATGCAAAATTTCTCATATTATACCTAAGATTGATGCTTGAACTCAATTCAAGGTATATCCACACCCTTAGTTTTTAATGATATCATCTCTTGGTGATTACATCTCCATTGGTTCTATCAATTTCACTTGGTGACCATCTTTCACCTCAGCTTCCAACCTGTTATTCATTTATTTATCACATAAGGTCGAGGGAACACCTCCAATCCTAGGTCATGTCATTAAGTTCAACTTAAGGTTTTAATACTCATTTTTCATCTTTAATCATAATATGTGTTTACCCAATCTCTCTAACTCACAATAAGATGAAATAAGTGTTTGATTGTAGTCCAAAAAAAAGTTCATCCCATTCTAAGATCAGAGATGGTATTCCCACGCATTACCTCAAAGTTTCTCATTTTAGGTTGAATCGTTCTCAACATGACTTTAAACCATGCAAACTTTTTAATTACACAATATTCTTATATTTTATGAAGTTTTTTTCTCATTCTTGAGTTTGTACACAACTCCTTTTAACATTTCATTATTACATTACTTCTTTATATCTTTTACATTTACAACTCATATCTTATGAGCCTTAGCCACTTCCTTAAGGTGTCTAGGAGTTATAGGTACTCTTTGGAGTGATCTCATCCTTATACATCTAGGGAGTGTCTCTCACATTCACCCATAAGGCCACATGATCATCATGAAGGTAGATAATCTCCTGAGTCATGTACCTTGAGTAAACATAATTGTTACCTCCCAACTAGATGGTCTTTTGCATTTAAGGAACAATCAACTCCTAATCCCATAGGTCCATGCACCTTTAATACTCCCTACTTGACCCTAGGATTGACTTTGGGCTCTACCCTTCCCAAGGGTTCATTTATAGCACATTATTTTCATATGCAATTATTTAAACTAGATTCCTCCATCTCTTATAATGCTCATTATTCACCTTATGTCCCCTCATTGGACTCATGGAAACATTTCATGGCAACATTTCTTTTTCGGGCTCGGTCTCATATGGTCAGCCACTTTCATAGTGACTTTTCTTCATGTTCCTCAGAGATGGCATACTTGGGTATAAGAACCATACTAAATATATGTGCTTTCATCTTTTATATTAGGTGACATTCATGGTTACCTCAATCTCTAAATTGATTTAGTCAAATTACCTTTATATGGAAGGTCTTAATCTGGGGTGCCTTCACGGCTCATAGGAAGAAGTTAGGCTATTGATGCATGGGTTTTGAGTCACTTTTATAGGCTTATTTTATATCTGTTTTATGCATGTATTTGTCATTTTTTCATTATATTTTCATAATTCACTATAGTTGGCCTTTAAACTCTTTTTGCATCAAATTATACTTCTTTTATCATATTTATATGATTTAATATAATCATCGGACTTATACACAAGTTTCGGCACTTTTTCAGGCACTTTTGCATTTACCAGAGTCGATACTATCGACCCTAGTGTCGATAGTATCGACATTTTATCAGAAAGCAACCCCAAAACGCGATCTTGGAAGGAAAAACCTGTATCATGGTCGATACCATCGACCTGGGGGTCGATACTATCGACAGCGTCGGGATCTGGCGATTTTCTGCACTAAAACGGAGCGTATTAATCCGACGATTGAGCTTTTTCAGAGCCGTAAAGTGGTCCTATGACCTAAGAAGAGCACGGACGGCCCTAGGGGGATCTCATATTGTGTTGCACAACATACAATAAGGAGAGGGAGAGAAAGGAGACAAGAGCCGAAGGCCATCAACCGGGCGATCTGGGCACCTCCGACGGGTGATTTTGCTGTCGGAAGACTGCAAAATGCACGTTTCTCGAGGAGGATCTCCAGGAGCACCTTCGTATCAGGGGTTATACGAGTTTTCTCCATATTTTCCATGTTTTTATTCTCTACTCCTATGTGTTCTCCATTGTCAACCATGCGGGGCTAATCCCCTTTGTCTTTAGGACCGGGAGTAGCCCCGGGAAGCATTGTATGACATTTTTATCATAGCAATTCATAATTTATCTCTTAAATTCGTGGTATAATTTTGTTTTCTCAATTATATTGTTATGCTTGATCACCATAATGATAATATAATGTCTTTAATTACTTTGAAAGAAGAATTAACGGTTGAAAAGAGACGAAATTCACATTAATTAACAAATCCCTTGAACAAGGTGATGTACGGTTAATGGTGGAAACCCAGAGGTCAATTCTAATTCACCTAGTTTAGGGTATAGGTTACTACGACGGTGGAACCGACCTAGACTAAGGTAGTGAATTGTACCACGACAGTGGACAATTCTGACTACAGGCCACTACCCGGATTGAGAGATGAACTTGAGTAGCCATATGGAAATTCATACAATGAAAACCCGCGGTGAAACTGCAATCCTAAAGATCTCCATTTGAATTGATTAAACTAAACCCTTAATCGATTGCTCTGTTTTATTTTATTTTCTTTTATTTTACAACAACTCTCAAACTCTTTTAATCGGTTTAGCTGATCTCAACCAGTTAGTAGTAGTCTACTAAAATTCATGTTTCCCTGAGTTCGACTTGGGCCTCACAAAGGCCTATACTACTTTGACGTGTGCACTTGCATTTTACGCACGGTTAAATCATGTCACGTTTTTGGCGCTGTTGCCGGGGAAACAGTGAATTTTAGCACTACGAGTGCTGCGAGCGGTCACACTAGGCCACTTTTAATTCCTGTAATTTTTTTTTCTTTTCATCTTTTGAACTGAATTGCAAATCTTACTCATTGTTTTAATTATTAGTACCGGTTCATACACTACCATTTGAAATTTCAAGTACTAGTAAAGTAATAATGGGTGACGGAGCGGGAAATGAGAAGCAGACGATCTGGGAAAGGATTAAGGCTTCTTATTCTTCTGCGTAGAAGGGGCCAATCAAGAAACAAGCTATTAACATACCCAGTAACAAGATTGATCCAGGGCTTATTCAGTTGGTCAAATCGCAGGCTTTCCATGGACTTAAAAATGAGGATCTGGTGACCCACATCAGCACGTTCGTGGAAAATTGTGATATGATAAAGATTGATAGGTTCCCGCAAGAGACACTCTACCTAAAACTTTTTCCCAGTTCTTTAGCGGGAAATGCTTGGGAATGGCTGCACAATCTGGATGATGAGTACATTGAATCTTGGGATCACATGGTTGAGGTGTTCTTTGAGAGGTTCTTCTCATCTGAAAAGACAAACGATCTAGTGAGGAAGATACACAACTTCATCCAGCGAGCCGGTGAAACATACTCTGAAACTTGGGAGCGGTTCCAGATCATGCTGAGGAAGTGTCCACATCACGGCTTAGACAAGTAGAAGCAAGCTAAAATTTTCTACTTCGCCCTAAATGAACATGATAGGAGCAATTTGGACTCAGCAGGTTCTGGTTTCTTTTTTAACAACACAGGCACAAGGTGTTGGGAGATTCTAAGGAACATGTCCAAAAAGCAGTCTTGGGGTGAAAGAGATGCACCCGAGAAGGTTGGCATTATACATGAAGCAAGGGCCATCAAAGTGCTTAATGACAAGTTGGATCTTATAGCAAAGAAGCTCCTAGAGAAAGAGGACAATGTGTCTGATGATGAAGCACATGCAAAGTATATGCATCAATAGGGATATAGAAATAACAATTATGATTGGAGAAAGGAACAAAATTTTCAGAAGTTGCAGCCTAGCCTAGAGGAAAAGAACAATGAATTGCTTAGCCAGGTGGTGAAACAAAATCAAGAGATGATGAATACATTCGCCAAGCAGTTACAGTCTCAGGGCGAGATTTTGAATAAATTTGGGCAGACATTGCAAAGTCATGGAGCACAAATGAGGGCACTAGAGACGACTGTGACCCAAATTTCCAATGAAGTGGCGGCCATGAAGCATACAAATCAACAAAGACAGGCTGGGAATGCATATGTTGTTCAAGCACATCATCAAGTGAAATATATATCTGTGATTTCTGAGGCAGAGCCCCCGGTGGTGGAGGTCCAGGACAAAAGAAAAATGATTTTTGATACGGAGACTACACCAATAATTCTGTATCCTCGCAGTCATTATGGACTACCGGACGGATGTTGTCCATTCAGAAAAATCCGCCAAGAACACATTGCGGCCGTGCCCGCACCTAGGCAAGAGGAGCAGGTGAAGGCCATGCGTCATGGTGAAGCTACAGTCACTGAGAGAGGGGAGCATCCACAAGTCATGCCATCCACGGATGATGTGTCAAATCCTATCCTAGAAGGTGGCGTTGAAGCAAGCTTAGGGGAGGAGACCCCTAAAGTTCCATATGTGCCACCACACAAGCGAGCGAAGGACCCAAACGTGCCTTTCCCGGATAGTCTGAGGCTGAAGAAAGAGCATAGGCACTACAAGAAATTCTTGGATATGTTTAGGAAGCTCCATATTAATATTCTGTTAGTGGAAATGATAGAATAGATTCCAGCATATGGAAGGTTTATCAAGGACATAATCACCAAGAAAAGGCAGATAAAAGACACTGCCATTTGTGTTGTTGATGAAAAAGTGAGTTCTATAATCCAAGGACGACTACCAAGGAAGAGGAAAGATCCAGGATGTTTCTACATCCCATGTTCCATAGGCGGACAACATTTTCCACAAGCACAGTGTGACTCAGGGGCCAACATTAATCTTATGCCACTGTCCACGTTTCAAAAGCTTGGATTGAAGACACCAAAGAAATCTGCCATGACTATTGAGTTGGCGGATGGATCCATTGTGAAGCCACACGGTATATGCGAGGATGTGCTAGTCAAGGTCGACAAATTCATCTTCCCTGTTGACTTTGTGGTCATGGACATGCATGAGTTGGAAGGAGGTGAGATGCTATTGGGAAGGCTGTTCCAAGCTACAGCTGATGTAATCGCTGCCATTGGGCGAGGTTACTTGACACTTGGGATTGGTGATGATAGAGTTAAATTCAAATTACCACATGACTCATTGGAGACATCTCTTGACAACCCAGGTTAATGGTATATTTATGTCAAGCCTAGGACATTAAACAAGGGTGCTTGTTGGGAGGCAACCCAATTTTAGGTTCATTTTATGTTGGTTTATGTTCTTTTATGTTTATGTACTTAGTTTTTGCTTAGGTTTTGATAATTTTTGTAAAAATGGTACCCTAACTAGTGTTTTGAAGTGTGCAGAATGTTAAGGTTGATACTATCGACGCCCATGTCGATAGTATCGAGTTTGGATCAGTAAACGCTGAAGAAAAGTCGATGCCATCGACCCTAGGGTCGATAGTATCGAGATTCCTGAAGATTTATAGAAAAATTGGTGACAGTAAAGTAGATACCATCAACCCTAGGGTCGATAGTATCGACACTTTTGAGTTACCAGGCTTTTAGATGCGTCAATTTAGCAAAATTGTTGAGTCTGGGTCGATACCATCGACCTTGGTCGATGGTATCGATACCTGCAGGACAGCTACATAAAATAGGCCGTAAAAGGTATCGAAATTAGATTTTTTCGAACCGTTTTTTGCAGATGAAAGATGGATGAAGCAAATCACGTCTTAGAACCACTAAGACACAAAAATGGGCTACAAAAAGGAGGGATATAGAAAGTATCACTTGGTCCACTTGAGCATCTAACCATCCTTATTCACCACACTTCAAAGTGAAAGGTACTGTTGTTCCACCTCTTAAGTGAGAATGTTGACTATGAGGCATAGTCATATTCAAGCTTAGGGGGGGTGTTGGAACAACCCTCTATCTTATTTTTTACTTACTTATTTATTTTGCTTTTACTTTTGAAATATTAGTTGTTTTTATTTCTAGGTTTACTGCTTTTGTAGGATCCACATCTATCTAGTGTAATATGTGGAGCAATAAATGCATGGTTTCAATTGGGAGTTTTACTCTTGGGTTGTGTGCACATAAAAAATGAGCATTTTGAGAACTTTTTGAGCTTATTCTTGTTGGTAATTGAGTTGCATAACTGAGGAAGTGCTTGGGTGAGTCAACTTCAGGACATGGGGACATGAATGACCATCTTTATTGTCCAAGGAAAAGTGATTGGCAAGGATGTTTGAGCCCAAACCGACCAACCACTAACGTGACCTTAGACTAAAGTTTAAGAGAGAAATCCTTCATTTACCCTGTACACAGGTCTTTAGAGAGGGACATATGATATTTTTGGAAGGTTCTATCAATTAGTCTTGTGATCTGATCCACCACAATTTCATTCACACTCCACCATAAGAAATGGGAGCACATTATTGTCTTTCACTGTTTTATTGCATCTCATGTAGATAGGTCTTGCATTATATCTATTTTCACTTTTTTTTTGCATGAAAATGAAAAAAAGATAGAGTAGTTATACATGCACATTATCCTTAGGTGTGAGTCATTTAATTGCATAACTATCATTATGTAGTTGCATTTGCAACTTTTGAGCATATTGTACACCATGTATCTTATGTTACTCTGAAAACATTTAAGGTGGTGATCTTGATCCATACCCTCCAAATAGAATGCTTCAAATGTATAATTTATGTAACAATAAGTGAGCTCGACAATTAATTCATTGTCATCTATGAAAATAAGGGCTTGAAAAAAATTGAAGAAAAATTGAAAAAAAGAGAAGAAAAAAAAGAATTGAGAAGTAATAAAGAAGAAGAGGGAGAAAGGAACATGTTCTCACCTGAGAACTAAGAAGAATAAGCACATGGTGTAGTTTTCTTAGATATTCCATCTCACCTTGAGACAGAATGATAGTGCATGCATCATTCCACCAAAAATATAGCATTAGGATATTTTCACTTGCATTTTGCATCATGATAGGTCATTTAATTTTTGTATTGCATGATTGACTGTTATGTGCTTCCATCTCTTCCATAACCACCTATCCCATCCACCCGTTTCTCTAATTGGTAGGCCACCCATGATATTCTCCTCATTCATTAATATTAGGAGATCTGCTTCCATTTATATGGCAGTTAGGAAATGAGCAATGTAGATAGGAGATCACAAGATGCATCAATTATGGACCAGATGAGTTTATCATATTAACTCCTTTAATTGATAGTGTTTCACTGATTTGGGGGACAGACATCTTTTACATAGGTCTTTGGTCGCCTGGATGGCAATTAGTGTTCAGTGGTCAATGAGGGCCGGTTTGAAGAAAGAAAGTGGGGATGATGTAGATTCATTTCATGTATTTATGTCCTATTGCTGACTTATCTCAACCAGATCCAAAGTTTTGTTTCTCAAGGATGAGCAAGGTTTAAGCTTAGGGGAGTTTGATGCATGGGTTTTGAGTCACTTTTATAGGCTTATTTTATATCTATTTTATGCATGTATTTGTCATTTTTTTATTATATTTGCATAATTCACTATAGTTGGCCTTTAAACTCTTTTTGCATCAAATTATACTTCTTTTATCATATTTATATGATTTTATATAATCCCCAGACTTATACACATGTTTCGGCACTTTTTCAGGCACTTTTGCATTGTCCAGAGTCGATACTATCGATCCTGGTGTCGATAGTATCGACATTTTATCAGAAAGCAACCCCAAAACATGATCTTGGAAGGAACAAACTGTATCATGGTCGATACCATCGACCTGGGGGTCGATACTATCGACAACGTCGGGATCTGGCGATTTTCTGTACTAAAACGGAGCATTTTAATCCGACGGTTGAGCTTTTTCGGAGCCGTAAAGTGGTCCTATGACCTAAGAAGAGCACGGACGGCCCTAGGGGGATCTCATATTGTGTCGCACAACATCCAAGAAGGAGAGGGAGAGAAATGAGACAAGAGTCGAAGGCCATCAACCGGGCGATCTGGGCACCTTCGACGGGCGATTTTGCTGCCGGAAGACTGCAAAACGCACGTTTCTCGAGGAGGATCTCCAGGAGCACCTTCGTATCAGGGGTTACACGAGTTTTCTCCATGTTTTCCATGTTTTTCTTCTCTACTCCTATGTGTTCTCCATTGTCAACCATGCGGGGCTAATCCCCTTTGTCTTTAGGACCGGGAGTAGCCCGGGGAAGCATTGTATGGCATTTTTATCAAAGTAATTCATCATTTATCTCTTAAATTCGTGGTATAATTTCATTTTCTCAATTATATTGTTATGCTTAATCACCATAATGATAATATAATGCATTTAATTACTTTGAAAGAAGAATTAATGGTTGAAAAGAGACGAAATTCACATTAATTAACAAATCCCTTGAACAAGGTGATGTACGGTTAATGGTGGAAACCCAGAGGTCGATTCTAATGCACCTAGTTTAGGGTATATGTTACTACGATGGTGGAACTGACCTAGACTTAGGTAGTGAATTGTACCACGATAGTGGACAATTATTACTACAGGCCACTACCCGGATTGAGAGATGAACTTGAGTAGCCATATGGAAATTCATACAATGAAAACCCGTGGTGAAACCGCAATCCTAAAGATCTCCATTTGAATTGATTAAACTAAACCCTTAATCGATTGCTCTATTTTATTTTATTTTCTTTTATTTTACAACAACTATCAAACTCTTTTAATCGGTTTAGCTGATCGCAACTAGTTAGTAGTAGTCTACCAAAATTCACATTTCCCTGAGTTCGACTCGGGCCTCACAAAGGCATATACTACTTTGACGTGTGCACTTGCGTTTTATGCACGGTTAAATTGTGGCAGCTATCTAGCCACAACTTGACCCTAAGGTCTAAGGTTTTGCCTCCCCCATAGGTCATCTCCCCACTCTTGGGTTGACCCACCTCGGGTTGTCTCACTAGACCTAAATGTTTCATACTTTCATCTTTATGCATTGTTTTAATTGTTATAACTTCTCAACCCTTGTTTGCTCAATCTTTGGGATACCCTCTCATGGGGTTTTATCCCTAGTGGAATTTCATACCTTCCTATTTGAGCTTGGTATTCTTCCAGTCTTGACACTTCATATACCTTCCTATCCAGGCTTGGTATTCCATTGGCCTTCCCATTCGATATACCATCCTATCCAAGCTTTGTATTCCATTGGCCTTCCCATCTGGGCTTGTCCCTTCAGCAACCTTCCCATCCGGGCTTGGTTCACAAGGATTTTTAGAATGAATAAACTTCGAGAGATATCAAAAGGGGTTCGTGCAAGTTATATTCTGACTTTCATTTTCAAATATATGACCATTGGATTCTTATATTTCTCAAAAACCTTTTACATGAATGTAATGCTCCACATACACGCATGCATGGGAGACTCGGTCACCTAAACTCTTTTTTTTCTTTCTTGATCCTTTTTAAGTTTCATATGGGTAGTGTTTTATATCACCACACCATTTTCATTATTTATTATTAGGGTTTTTGGGTTAGGGTTAGAGACTATAGCCTACCTCTTAGGGTTTCCATGTTCTTGACCCACTAGGGTTCTTCTAAATCAACCCTAGTCCCATCTAGGGTTAGCCTCCTAGGAAAAACCCATATAGTGTTTTCTCTTTACTTTATCATTATCTCCACATCACATGTAAATTATTATTTCCACATTACATGTATGTTATCATTTCTATATTACATGTACATCAATTGGCAGAGGATGCCTTCATCCTACTTCTTCTCAAAACCCTAACTTTAGATGAATAGAGAACTAAATGGACGAATCAAGATGAGAACTAAACCTAAAGGTATTTTATTTCGAGCAAATTCCTTCAACTTTGGCCAGGCAGGATGCATGGGTCCAGGAGTCCTCGTAAGCCGACTAGCGGTGTGGAGGAAAATTTTTCCATCCCCCAGTCGTGGTCCCTTCTAGACACCTCTGTCTTTTGAAAAGGTCCTAATAATTCCCTCATACTTCTATAGATTACTTGAATTTATAAATTATTAAATATTATTTGAAAAATCTAGAGCTCTGATACCAAATGTAATTACCTCACTTTCAGTGTCCCCCAATTAAGGAAATGCCTTTAAGTTGAGAGCCATTACATATATTCCCAAGGATCTAGACTTAGCAAATAATAAATAATAGCAAATAATTTCATTTATTCCAAATATTGTTTACAGATTGTATAATGATATTCCTCATGAAACTAATACTTTTTGAGAAGAAGTAACTAGCTATCTAATTTTCATTTAACTTATCTTTTATATTTTTAGGTAATTTCCATTTGGTTTATCACATTTTGACATCTTCGTAATTAGTAGGTACCTAAAATGCCAAAAAATAAAAGGTGGTCGACATAATAAGTTATAATGTGTATGTGGAGTGCAGCTATAAGGTGTGCAACTAAGATAATCACATACAAGGATCAAGAATTGCACATAAGAACTGGCATATTCTTTATATATATTATAACCCTTACTATTTAAACTATCTTGGGCGTGATCACTGTCTCCTTCAGGGCTTGTGTGCATCACCCCCTGATATACGTCAGCCTAGAGTTTAGAATATTATCATTTACTTATGTGATAGTCATATTGGCATTATAGTTGAACATGAATTAGATAAACAACCAATGGTTTATTCATCGAGTCAGTCTTCGAAAATCATTCAGAAAACATCGACAAACTATAACATGACTAGTTATAATCGTAACCACCCACCTCAATGGTGAGCCATGCAGATTACACTTCTTGTAGATTCAATCAATCCAATCAACAGATCCAAACAAATCAAGCATTCATCATTTATAATCTGCATTATGTAAATCCTTAAAGTGTCACCAACATATTAATCACATTAAATCCTACTCGGTCCTAATCTAGAGTTTAGATTTTTGGATAAGGAATAAGGGTATTAACCCTATTTCCATTGTATATTTAACATTAGGTAAAACCCCACATATCCCTCATGATCACTTGGATTAGTCTAAGTTCATTAAAGTTATCACCTTTAACTTCAAGATCCTAATCTATGTTAAGTGTAGTGATTATTATCTAATCTACCATATTATTACATCATGAACACTTAGATCAGATTAACTTCATTAATAACATGGCATGTTAGGATCATTAAACCCTACTTATTCATATACATGACTAACAATTTAGAAACCCTAAATATCATCATCATGACCTTAATCATGTTAAGTTACCATTGTGTTCAACAATGTTAGATAATAACACAAAGGAGGTCTTTTTAACATATTCAACATTTTAATATTCAAAACTTGAGTTTTCATGCACTAATCACCACATAAACCCATTTTTGCACTACTTTTAGAAAAGGAAACATAATTAGAAATTATTTTATTTAGATTTCCCTCATTTTTTTATCAATTTGATATACAGTTTCCCTATATTTGGACATTCCTAGCATTTACTACAAATTGATCAAAAATAATCTTTCTACCTTAAATATGGGCCACATGGCGCTTCTCCATTGGTCAGTGCCAATGCCACATTTGCTAAGTGGATGTGTGGTTCAACCTATGGTTCTTTCTTGGACCAGTGGCTAAGACTGGTTTTCCATATGACTCGGATTGGCCTCCTTCTCCATCGCATTACACGTGAGGGCCAACTCCGTCTCCTATTTTGGCAGGGCCAAATCACACCTTCACCCTCTCTGACACTCTCTGATGCTTAGGGTTGACTGGTTCATACGATCATCCTCTTTTTTCTTCTATCAATCTCTTCCACTAAACCTGCTAATCGTTCAGTTAAACGTCATTGCCCAGCAGGATGCTGGCGATGTAGATGGAGCTTCAAGCCCTCAATGAGAATTCTAGAGGGGATGATCGGACTTGGTGTGGTGTCCCCAGGTTCCTCATCCACTACCGCCTCCTCCTCACTGCATCCCCGATAGGCGTTTCCTCTATCTTGTGCTTGGGTGGCGGCTCCATCTTTTGAGGCATAGCATCCAAGAGCCATGACTCCCATCTGTGGCCTGGAGTACTTTCAGTGAGGGTTCCTTAGGAGCAGAACAAAGAGGTAAGCACAGGTGTAGCAAGGTGACAAAGATGAACTCAAAGCGGAGGATAACTGTTGGTCCTCGATGACTCCCTTGCCAGCCTATAGCAAGATGATGGCATATTATGTCGTGGTGCTGGAGTCTTGACAGAGCATGTATAGATAAGATTCTTACAAAGGGTTTGTGGTCCTCCTTACTCCATGGGGATAGAGACTTTGTTTCTAAGGTGTAGGTGACACCGTCCCCCTTATATAGGTGCTAGGGTTGGGTTTGGTGTCACCCAAGGAGAAAGGAAAGAGAGGAGAAGGTGGACAACAAGACACATTGGTTTCCTTTGTGGGATCATGGTGGATGAGTGTCTGACAAAATAGGAAACAATACCATCACTAGATCTACCTTACTCTTGGGTCTTATTATTTCCTCATGGTATTTTAATGGTTTCCAAAAACCTTACTTTCTCCCCATATGGACGACTTTGAAGGTAAAGTACCTGCCAATCCTCTTATGTCTGTAATTTTTACACTCAAAATCCATAAAGGAAGGCATAACCTTACATGGCTCATATTAGATAACTTGATAGACTATAAATGATCTCCTCCCAAATCAATTATTCCTTTTTCTAGGGAACTTCACTAATATCCTTTCTGAATTCACATTAATTGATATTTGAAGACATCTTTTCATACAAAACTTATTCATTTTAAAATCATTATTTAAAACATTATCGTTCATCCATGGTATATCCTTTTCTCCCAATATTATAGAATTATCTTCCTTTCCATTATCATTTTCAAATATACAAAGGTCAAGTCGAGATAACGTTATTTGTTGTCTCAACATTGTGTTGCCACTCTTGGCCAGATAATTATCCCTTTAATTATCTAAAACACCATGTATTTATTTTTTCCCTTGGAAACTTGATAATTGTATCATATATTTGTTATTCATTTATTCATAAAGACATTGTTATTTATTTATGTACAAAACCTCTTATTTATTAAACTTATGGCACAATAACCAATGATACAAAAGAAAATAACATTATTATCCCACCAATAATATAATTGGGGAATTTATAAATCAATTCATTTATGCAATTCAATTTTTACCAAAATTGAGGATATAACAATAGTGGAGAATTTTGTCCAAGATGATCATGATATACAATCGTTTCCACCACAAAATCCCTTCTCAAAGTTGTTTGAATTCATAGTTTGCACATGTCTCCCCTTTTCTCCTCTCTTGTTTTGTGATTTTATAACACTAACTATACATGGATAGGACTTCTCAATACCACGGATCGTTCTATCATTGACGTTGAACTAATAATAAAAGAAAATATTATGAACTAAAATTGCTTCTCATGTGGTGGTGAAAAATGAAATGATGGTGAATGGAGATCATGTAACAAGGAGACATTGTCTTCCTAAACCACTCCTCTCTCATGTTAGATGTATATACTAGGGTAATCCTATAACCTATCCCCATAGGCATATGAAGGATTTACACTACAACTCAATTGGTTGGATTCAAAACTCTTCATCTTTATGTATCCCATATGATCAAGTTTGATGGTAAGTTTGCCACAAATATCTTCAGCTAACTAGTTCAACATAATTTTAAGGATCGCATACTCAAAATCAATGAACCATATCTTAAAAGGTAAGTTTGATAGCACATTGCAAAACAATTCAGTACTTGATACCAATGCCCATGGGTACTTCTCCTAGATAGTTTTTATATTTTTACATCAATGATTACATAGTTAGAAGCTATCCCTAAATAAACTAGGAGTAATGCATGAAAGTAAAGATAAAATATGCAAGATATATATTCCATTCCATTCATACCCTAAGCTTGTCTTCGCCATTGTCTTCAATCAGAAGAAAACTCAAAATAGAAATGGAATGTGTGTTAGAATAATTATGGTGCATGTATTTTGTAACATGTGTATGAATGCTCCAAAGTGACCAACTACAATAATTTTTAGCTTGCAACACTCACAACAAGGTCAATGACATGAATCATGCATCTGACTCACACAAAAATTGTCCTTATTTTTTTTCTAAATAACACAAACAAAAAATAATTGTAAAGTAAATATAAGTGACCAAAACATAGAACGCCTCTAACATGGGCCCTTGTTTAACATGCTAAATTGGACACATGTCAATCAACAATGATCAGGATATCTAGGATGAGGGTGAAAGTCTCTTTGCCTCTTCCATCCAAACAACCTCTTCCTTATAACAATGACGAAAAATAAATAATATTCAAGAGTTAACCATGTATGGTTAACATGCCCTCTAAATGTGAGTTATTATTGTACTTATCATGAACATGAATGGAACTCAAGTTTTGATGTAGGGAACATGTAGAAATAGGTGATTGTGAGGTGAATCATATAATGATGATAAATCCTCAACTTCTATGACCATCAAATGGGTCACTTCCATCTACACATAATGGAGAGGTTTATATAAGGTGAAATATTGTTCCTCCTCCTCTAACATTAGTTCCATTCCCCCACATTAGTTCAAATAATAAAATGAATTCTCATGTTCATGTTAGGATATATATATCTTATATAGGATCTTTGTAGAATAGGTTACAAGATGGATCTTGTGGTGGTGTCATTATATGATGAGTAAAGTGAAATTCCTTCACCTTATCATTCTAAATATTACATTATTACTTACTCTATTCTTCTTGTTGAATACCCATGTCAAAAATATCACATTTTGGATCATCCTCTCCTTCATATATTCCCAATGTGTATCAAAAGTGTCTTCCACCTTTTGTTCATCACTCAACTCATCTTCCTCATACATCCCCAATCATATTTGAATACAATCCTGCTAGGTTAAAGTGTGAGTGTTGGCTTGATGGGAGGAGATGGGAGAGGTGATTACTATTAGGAAAAGGGTGTGGGTTGTGTTTCCTTCTCTAGCATCTTCTCCTCTTCAAACGATACTCCACCTCCTAATATAATGATTCTAAATATCCTCCATTGTTCCCTCTTCATTCTCTAATTCCTCCTTCATATATATCCACTTCTTATTTTTCATCCACTTCCATCCAAAAAAAATCACTAGTATGACTTTGATGATTTAAAATGGACTAAACCATTATTCTAATATTCTCATTGTGAACTTCCTCACGGTTTTGTCATGATGTGTTGGAGGTGAATTAAATATGATTGTGTAAAATATGAGTGGGGTTGGTGATTGTGAAGTTGGATTTCTTCACCTATGACTTATATGTGCATCTTTACAACCAACACAATAGAGAGCCATATCATAAAAATTTCAAAAAGGAAAGAAGAGTAGAAAAAAAATCAATAAGAAAAAATACAATGAAGATTAACTAAAAATAATATATGAACAATGTATAGATTGATAATGATCTTCCATACAATAAAAAATTGAAATGAAAAGTAAATATAAAGGCCAAGAGTGGTAGTTTCTAGCACTTTTAATGGTAGTGTTTCCAATTCTCCGGCAATGATGCCAAAAACTTTAACACCCTAAGCTATGCTTGCAAAACACAAGTGCATGTATCTATCTAATATCAAAATATGAGTTTCAAGTATGGTGATATCAGGGGATTGTAAACACTATTGAGTGCTACTAGATAATTATGATCAACTAGACCAAAGAAAAGGAAGGTTTGGATCAAATTATAACTAAGAAAATGATTTAAAAGAAAGATATCGATGGAACAAATTCTGTCATCCAAAAGTATGACATTAGAGTCGATACCACCAACTTCCATGTCAGTGGCACTAAATTCTCTCTTAACATAAAAGTAAAGACAAATTTGATAGCATAGACTTCAAGTTAGTCCCAATACCACTATTGCACAATGACCAAGATTTTAAGTGATCAATCTGATAGATAATGCTTTAACTTGAACATTTTGATCCCCTTGACCCCTAATGCATACACGTCACCACCCAATCTTACTTTTGACAAAACCATGACAATGGAGAGTAGAAGTGGAGAATATAGATCAAAAGTTTGATTTCTGATGAAATCAAGAAGTGATTTCCCGATGGAAACAATGGTAGATTCTGGTGACTTCAAGAAGCAATTTCCCAATGGAAACAATGATAGATCATTACCATCTTCAACTAAATGATCCTTTATGGTTGTCACTAGGGCCCCATATCTTTTATTATATATGTTCTCTTCTCCTGATCATTTACTATGATATTAAGTTAATAATGTCCAGCTAGTTTTTATAATCTCTAGACACTACTTAACATGACTAAATTATGCATACAAGTGCAAGTGTATGTATCACAATAACATCAGGATGTGGGTTTTGGGTATCTAAAATCAGGGATTGTGAACACTAGAGACTACTACTAACATTTCTAAGTTGATATGGGTCTAATTTTAACTAAGACATCAATTTAAAAAGAAAGAGATCCATAAAATTGATTGTAAATCAAGAAGATGAAGAACTCTAAGAAAACTAGCTTCACCACATTGTTATATGTATTGAAATTCATTCAGTTATACCAATTTATCACGGCTTATAATTAAGGATCAATAAGTAGTAACACCCTATTTTGAAGTATCATATCATGTTCAATTTGGTTGAAATCCTAATTTTATGGTATGGCTTATTCCAAATTAAATTATGAAGTTTGATCTCTTAAGTATTCATTCCTAGTTGTTAGCCCACATTTGTAGTGTGTTATTAACTAAGTTCAATAAAATTTCTCTCATGATAATCCCTTTGTCAAATCAATAAATTGTCCCAAAATTTGATTGGTCACACATAGACTATGAATAGAATTCGAATTTTCATGAAAAATATACAACGACAATATAGTTAAAAAAATTCAAGTATTCAATACATAATCACATTGTGCTACTCCTAAGGCCTAGATAAAAGGGAAAATAGTTGAACATCAACAACATGGTATCATAGTAAAATTTTGGAGAAAAAGAAAATATGAAATAATATACATAGAACCCTAAAGATGACAATAATGAAGAGTTCTTCTAAATTTGGTTGTGATTGCCACTATTTTCATTGATAAATCACTCTATAAACCTATCTAACAAATAGTCATATCCATCTTGTTATTCTTCTCCTCTTCTCTTAGTGGCCAAACATCAGTACCAAGATTTTGTCAAAATTGAGATGGGTGGCAGTTGTTTATGCATTGGGTTTTATGGGTATCAAAAGATCTAGGTAAAAACATCAACCCTCAGATTGATCACTTAAAATATTAATCATTAATGCAAGAGAGTCAATGGCACCAACTTAATGTCAATCCTATTGAGTTTGGCTTTCCTTTTCCATTTAGGAGCATATTTGGTGCCACTGACTTGGAAGTCAGCAACATCAGCTTTGGAGTTAGACTTTTGGGTGATAGTTGGTGCCACCGATTTGGGCAGACTTGTATCTGGAAAGTCCCTGTCATTTTTGGGTGTTGTTCTAGTGCACTAACTTAAGGTCAGTGCCACAGAGTTTGTGAGTTTCTTCTCAAATTTTCCTATGATAAAACAAGCTATTATTAGGCCATTTAGTATAATGATACAATATACCTAATTACAAGAAAAGATAAGAAATATAGATGCACAAATAGTCATCTACTAGTTTCATGATAAATTAATGAATCAAAATGTAAGGGTTCAATCAACAGAAAAAATCACTCTAAACTACCATGTAAAATATATATATAATTATTCAGGCATCAATTATGTTCATGAAATTGGAGGGATGAATCTATAACACCCTAAGTTGAAGCTAACTTTTTTTAACTTGTAAGGGTCACAAACATGATATGCATTACAATAGTGATAGAAAAGAACCATTACAAACTATGTATGAAAGAAAATCTCATCATATTATTAGAAAAGAAACTTGGTTACATCAAATCTTATTAAAAAAACCATGACACATGATGTAAAAAAATATACTTCTATCATATGTGTCCTCTATCTTGACTGATCTTCCTAAATATTAGTACCTACGAACGTCTCATCCCCACCCATGCACAAAAACGAAAACTATTGCTAGAGCTTTCTAATAAAATAAACATGAATTTATTATAACTGAAAGAAAAATTAAGTTGCAGATTTGTCTTGGGACTCTCTGGTGAGGATTTATCCTATAATATATATAGATAATGTTTTGATGTCATTTTATATCTTTGTCCTTAATTACTTATCTCTAAATCTTAATATCTTATCTTTAAATCTATTGTTAATTTATTATCTTTAGATCTTAATCAGTTATCACTAGCTATGTATCTCTGTTCTTTAATTACAAATTGAATCTAACTCGAAAACTAAAATCTTATAATCTTATTATCTGATAAATCTTAATCTAGAGCTCTATTTTAACATAAGGACTTAACTTTATTCTGATATCAGATATTTGACATATGATCTATCACAATGAATATGCCATTAGGATCCATGCAAATAACACCCATGCTCAATCACCCACCATACATTATAGGTACATCCCAGTTAAACTTAAGGTACCCATAGGGGGAAGCCTCCATATGATATTGCTCCTGATAATGGGTGGTATAGGTGACACCTTGATTCTACTATTAATCTCAAAGAAATATCTGGACCAATTGCAAAGTCCCTGAGAAAGAACAACTAATTTTTTAATACTTTCACAAAAATAGATCAGTTGTGGTGGAACCAGGAGGAGAGGCATCGAGCGAAGACCTTTAAATTGACTTCCAAGATGCATTTGGCGATGATCCAACTTATAAAGACATTGAAACTATTAGTTGGAGCATCTACAATGATTTGTTGAAGTTCAGAATTAACCCAGATGTTATTAGATGATAGACATTGAAGTAGAGCATGAATAATTGTCTCCTCATCATGCCTACATCTTCCACACACTAAATTCTCCCTATCATGTCTTTTATTTGTAGGTAGGTGATTGGTGCAACCTTGCCACATGAAGTACTTCATTTCGTGTGGGAATCCTTGGTTCTAAATCCTAATCCAAGAATTATTATGAGAAGTTTTGTTCCTGATTGTCCACTCTTGAGTGTGACCACTAAATCTGAACCAATAGGTTGTTTTAATAGTGTAGACCCCATTAGAGGATGGGTACCAATAAATGAATTCATCATCTCCATCCAAGATAGGTAAGATGAGTATTGTTGTGGCTGTATCCTGAATGAAGAGCCACCTAATAAGGTTTTTGTCCCACAATCCACTATTTTCTTCAGTAAGTTCTTGATAAGATTCTTCATGAAGCCCACACAATCATCATTCATAAATCTTGAACCATTTCTATTCAGGATCTAGTTATCTTTCTAAATATCAACATTAGACTTCCTTAAGACATTATACCAGAACCCCTCAATCAGGAGTTCTTTGGAATCCTAGGGATTTCATGAAGAATAACTAGGACCATAGCCCCTTGTTTCATGGAGAATAGGGGTATTCAATTCTATTAGTACATTAAGATTTTTGCAGTTAAGGAATTTGGATTCATATGGAGATGCCACACATGTTTAGACAATAAAAATTGGTTAAAGGTCTTCAGATCTTTGACTGAAAACCCTCCCTCCCTATTAGGTGAGAATGACTTTTCCCAACCCTATGTATCTTTCTTTTAGAGGATTTGCTTCCCCACCAAAACTTAGCTATCATGATAATGATGTCATTTAGGATAGAATCAAGGATACAAAATACACCCATCATGTATGTAGGTATCCCTTGAATAATGGATTTAGTTAGAACATCCTTCCCCACATGACCCAACAATTTTTTCTACAATCCACTTAACTTCTTCCTTATTCAGTCTATTAGAGCTCCAAAAACCACCCTTTTGGATTTCCTTGTAATCACATGCATCCCCATGTATCTATCATGCACACTGATTTATTGAACTTGCAACACATTCTTGATTTTCTCTTTGCTTCCCTTATCCACATTTTAGCTAAATAAATCTCCATATGGCTTAGGTTGATCTTCTATCCATAGGCCTTTTCATAATAGTTCATTATGTTGGCTACCTTCTTGTCTTCTTGGAGATTGGCTTTAGTGAAAAGGATGTCATCATTAGTGAACAAGAGATGTGTGATATGAGGTCCATGTTTTCTGAGTTTTTCTCTAGTGATAAATCCCTCCATATATGCTTTGTTGTTAAGTCATGAGAAAGCATATATGCTGAAAAGTAAAAGATAAGGGGAAATGAGGCCGCCTTGGAAAAGCCCCAAAAAGGGTTTAATGCACCCTCTTTTATACCATGGATAATAAAGGAAGAAGATACTATACTTATACACACATGGATTTTTTACACTAGGTCTTCCCAAAACCCACCTTTTACTTAACTTTTATGATGAAGTCCCATTCACCTCTATTGTAAGCCTTGCTCATATCATGCTTTAATGCCATATGACCCCTCTCCCCTTTATTTCTTCACTACATAGCATGAAAAATCTCAAAGGCAATGAGTGCATTATCAGTGACAAGATGTCCATGAATAAAAACACTTTGTTGAGGCGAGATAATATCATCCATGTAAGTTTTGACCCAGTTGGTAAACATTCTAGATATAATTTTATAGATTGTATTAAAAAGGTTGATGGCTCTACAATCACACATCATTTTGGGCTCTTTCTTCTTGGGGATGAGTATAATGTTGGTATAGTTGATGTCATTGAGATTGTTATCGCCATTACACCACCCATTGATAAAGGAAACAACATCTTTGCCAATAATACCCCATTGGGTTTGGAGGAAGCTTGCATGGAGGCCATCAAGCCCTAGGGTCTTGTTAGGATGTAAGTTGAAGAGATCATATGTGATTTCCTTATCCACTAGGCATTTTTTCATAACTGCATTCATTTAAAAAGTAATGATCGAATCAATACCATTCATAGACTCGTGAGGGTTAGTAGTGTCCTAAGTTTGGAAAAGTGTAATATAGTAGTCAATGACAATTCTCCACATCATCATCCTCAAGTTTACATACCCCATCTTCATTCATATTGCCCTAGATTTTATTTCTCCTTTTATGTTCGATGTTTTCTTGTGAAAGTAATAGGTATTTTCATTACCATCTTTCATCTTGTTGATCTTTACTCAGATTTTCTAATATATTACTTTTAGTTTATCTAGTTCATTGATGTCTACACAAAACCTTATATAATTTGGAATATTATTTTTAGTCATGGGATTGAGTTGACTGGCCTCTAACTTCCTTGCATCCTTCTTGAGTTTCTTTTCAATATCGCCAAATTTAGTATTCACCCAAGCTCCCAACTTCTTAGATACAATAGAGATAGCTCTAGAGGGGGTGAATAGATCTTATATAGAAACTTATTCAATTCAAAATACAAGGAGATTAGGTTTCAATTTGCTTAAAAATATTATGTAGTATTGTAAAGCAAGTTATATGGATAAAGAAAGAAAATCACAAGAGACACCCATTGTAGAGAGGTTTCATCAAAAGACTTCAATCCACTACTTGGTTGTTCCCAAATAGGGTTTTTCAACTTGTATTTTATTCCTTTTGTTTAACCAATACAAAATATACATCTTTTGTGGATAAAGACAACCCTCCTTTTAAAGATTAAGGAGAAGTTGCATGAGGGAGTATATCACAATCAGCCTCCTATCTTGGTCGTAGGTTTCTCACAAGAAGTTTTCTCAAATAACACTTCCAAACATTCTTCTTTATGAGAAATAAATGGAAATAACACTATGGAATATATCTCAATCAACCTCCTCCTTAGATGCAACCTTCTGACTAGAAGTGGCTCCAATACACTTCCTAACAACCTTCTTCCCATGAATTAGTTGGAAGAAACGCAACGGAGTAGATTTAGCAGCCTCCTCCTTGAATGAAGCCTTCTTACAAGTGGTACCACCAAGAATCTTCTTCACAAACATCTCTCAAGAAGTAGAAGAAACGCCAAGAACAATAATGGTGAATAAGAGAGAAGAAGAAATTACAACTTTTCAAGATATAAAGATATAAAATATGAATATCTTTTTGAACAAGTGATGATCAATCTCTCCATAAAGATAGGCATGTCTATATTTGGTGGATTATGAAAACTACTATGAGCTATGAATTAGATATGAAGATACAAGTATAGAATGCTAAGCTTTGTGAAAGATAGCATGTAATAGTTTTCCTAAGTGTATATATGTCAATTGTGCATCCTAAGTGTTAATAAGGCACTCTTTTATATAGAAAATACTTAGGAATGGTCAATATAGTTTTTGGGAGTGTTTAGACCAGGATAAATGCTAAATTAGCAGTTATGATGCCAAAAGTCTAGTTTAAAATGGCTAGATTACAAAACAACAAACTATCTCTCGTTCAAACTATAGTTTGATCGATATCCATCTTTTTCAAACTATAGTTTGACCAAGGTAGTCTTCTCTCAAAAATTGTAATGGCTATACTTCTACAAATGCTCTTTCTCAGGCAAAGTATAGATTGACAAAAATGGATTTCAATCGACAAAGAATTCAACCAAAATTGACACTAAAAATGCATATCTTAGATTTTGGAAAACATATTAGATGATTTTTCTAATGTAACTTAACTATCCTAAAGACTTGATGTGAATGTGAAAAAGAGTATCATAGTATAGGGATGATCATCACTTGTTCTTAAATCATTCCTAGCAAGTTGTACACAAAGTATTAATACAAGGTACATTCATGATACAACTTGATGTGCAATCTTGTCTACATTCCTTGATCACCTAAAATACTAGATTCATATTGTTAGTAACACATATGGAAAGTACTTGCATAATCTAAACTATAGTGTGGAATATCCAAAAAGCCAACAATCTCCCCTTTTTTTGATGATGTCAAATATTTCTATAGATAATTTGAAAGTAGAACAACTTAGATAATCATACCTTTTAAATAGTCAAAAATGTATTCATACAATTTTTCTCCCCCTTTGTTGAAGTAAAAAAGAGATTTATTATTAACTATACCCCCACCCTCAAGTAGACACTCCACCTCAATAAGATAATTTGGGGAGGCAATATATAATCAATGAATAATAAAGATACCAATTGTAACAAGGATTTATCGAAAAGAAATTGGTGACAAAAACCCATGTCTGATCAAGGAACATTAAAAAGTTTTATAATTACCAATGAAAGAAATGTTAAGTCCTCTGTTTTAAAAAGATCATGTTAAGCACAGGTTGCTAAAAGGATACTTCAAACCAATGGTAAGGAATGTTAGGTTCACCATAATATATAGATGCCACGAAAAACACCATTTTTGTAATAATATCTCAATATCAATTCAAGGAATGCTAAGTCCTCCATGGTATAGAGATTGCCATAATAATCAAGACAAATCTCAAACTGATTTCTCAATCATTTTCAAGGGATGTTAAGCCCATACATGATAGAAAATCCATTAAACACAAAATGAGATCAAAAAAAAAGAATCTCCAGACCAAATGTAAAGGATATTAAGCCCATATTGATATGAAGATGCCATTGAGCATAGAATAAAGGACAAAACAAAATATATATACCAAATATAAGGGATGCTAAGCCCGCATTGACATACATAATTGCCATTAAGAAAAATGATATAGATATCCAAATTTATATCAGATAACTTTGAGATCCCCCTTAATCTCATAATTATGAAAATTGAACTCAAACAAAGAAAGTAATTACCAAGATAACTATATCCATATGAGGACAAAATGCCTCATTTATATTATGTAAAACCAACCATTTTGTATCAAAAATAAAATGAATATGTAAACCAATTTTGAAGATAACTAAGAAAATATTGTTACAATCAGGTTTTCAACTATATTTTGATTGAACTGCCCTTGGGTCGAACATTACTCTGACCAAAAGAAAGTTAGCTGGAAAAGGATCATACCAGAAAGATACCTTTACCTTTATCAAAAAATCTAATAAAATGCATACTTTAATGTATAATCAATTTTTTAGCTAAAATATAAACAAGATGGAAAACATATCAATTAAGCTCATGATCTTTTCAAAAAACTTATCTAAAGTGAAACTGTAGGGAGCCAAACCATGTTCTTATCCCTTTTCTATATAAATGGGCACCAAAATGCATAATGTCCAAATTTCCCAGAAACATAACAAGTACCGTGGTTTATCAGAATAGAAGAACTAAATTTTGATTTTAAAAAAATAGATCCTTTCTTATTCTTTATTTTATCATGTTTAGGAATATAGCATGGTCCATAAGTGCCAACATGATTTTGAGAACGTAACATATTGTTCAACATATTTCTACTATTTGATTTTTTTTACTTCTTAAGATTTTCATTTTCCTTGGCACACATAATATTTAGGAGTAGATATTAAGCATTTTCTTGTTCTATAAGAATCTTCTTCAAGAATATAAATTTATCATTTGACCCATCATTTATTTCAATTATGAGATTAAACGTGAGCAATAAATAGGTTGTTTCTCCATATTACTCCATATATCTAAAATATTAGTCATTTGAGTTTGCAAAGACATATTCTGAGAAGCAAGTTCATCTATCTATTTCATTCCACTTGCATATAGATCATTTATCTCATTAAGTTATTTGTTTAAAGAATCAACAATAGTAGAAAATTCATTTTTATTTTCAAAATATTTTTCAACTTTGTCCGACATAAGTTCAACAAGTTTTATAAGTTCAATTTTAGAAAAGGTCGCAAGAGATACCTCATCATCATTACCTTACGAAAAATATACTTCTACATGAAGAAATATTTCTTCATCACTTGCTTTGGAGTTTGAAGAGTCAACCCAAGTTACATGATATTATTTCTTCCTCTTGTATGTGGAATTTTTCTTTCTCTTCTTCTTGAGTTTTGGGAATCATATTTCTAGTGTCCTTTCTCTCTACATATGCGATGTCTAGTGGAAAAAGATCTAACATTTTTTCTACAAGAAGAATGTATATATTTCTTTCCTTTATGATATATTTATCCTTGACCACTAGATGAGTCACTACAAGAAGATGGTGTTGAATCTATTGCTTTAATTGCCACTCCCTTTTTCTCAATAAACCATTATTCTTCTTCCATTTGAGGCTCCTCTTGAAGCTTCACTTCATGTATTTCTATGTTTCCAATGAGTTGTTCCATCAACAATTTTAAAAGGTCATTGGATTCTTCTATAGTGGCGACCTTATGTTTGAATTTTTATGGTAGAGACCTAAGAATCTTAGAGACCTACTCTTCTTTTGATACAAGTTTTCCTAAGTATTATTAGAGTAGAAAATCTAGCATATATTTGAGCAACAATCCTAGTTTTAGACATGCAAAATAGTTCATATTTATGTTTCAATGTAGTAATCTTTGTACTCTTAACATGTAGAGTTCCTTCATGTGTAACAAAAAGTTTTATCTGTACACCATATGCAATCTTAGATGAAGATATTCAATTAACATAGTAGGAGATAGATAAGAATATAAAACACTTACCGCTCTAGAATTTAGAGTTGCCTTTCTTAATGCTTCTGGATCCCATTTCTTCATCTCTGTCATTAGGATTTGGTATGGTAAGGCAACCATTTTCCAAATAACGTAGCTAATACCTTGGAAGTAATTGTGACACACCGATCACATCAAAGTGAGATTACTCAAAAATAAGTGCAGAATTAACACTAATCATCTAGATTACTAGACAACATTGTAAATTAAAATCAATCTGTATAACCATCTCAGGTGAAGAACATAAACATCAAGGTCCAAAAATTGTGCCACATGTCTCATATCATACTAAAAAGGTATATACATCACTGTTCAGTAGCCATCTTACCACAAACATGTAACAAGGGTAACATGTTCACATATACAAGCCATACATGTACAACCATGGCATACAACCAAAAACCTCATTTTGATCTACAACTCTACAAAACACCTCCAAGGACCTAAGACTGCAAGGAAGACACACATGACTCTACTACAAAACACTATAAGCCTATCCAAAATTCAACAACTACTGATCTACTTGCTTCTCTTCCTCAACTGCACGATTTCTATTGTGTCATGCCCAACCACCTAAAAGATGTGGAAACCCACTGGGTGAGACCAACGTCCTAGCGAGAGATATAACACTTCACCAATAGCTATTGTTAACATAGATATATATATAGATGGAAAGTAATACAATTAATAGGATTAGAAGATTTAGCTAAATGAATAATGAAAAACTGATAACATGGATTAAGCAGTTATAATTGATCAGTAGATTGTCAAATATTCTCAGAAGGAATATGAAGATCATGTATAACTATTACCAACTTAATAATATAATAAACAAGGTAAAGGTTCCTCCAATGTGAATCATGTTTAACCCTAATCAAATATACTATACAGTTGTATTATGTCTTTCATTATGCCATGTGGAGATGAGGTATACCACTCATGCTTCAACTGACCAATGCTAAGTTGAAATCAGTGACATATAAGATCTAGGAAAGTTGAACTCCTCTGAGCTCCCACACCCTCGGTCAGTCTGAGTCCATAATGACATACAGAGTTAAACTATAAATCAGCCTAGTTCACCTTGGTATGTAGGCATCACACTAGTGAGATGCGACCGCAAACGTTCTCCAGCTAGGCTATGATCACAACCACCCCTGTAAACATAGCATCTATGATACGGTCTCAGTCATTCTCCTATTAAGGTATGACCGCATCCATCTTCAAACCAATGATTGTGGATGCAAGGATATATCCTCAACTTGCACCCCTGCATATTTAACAATATGCACTCCAAGTTTCTCGCAGAAATTACTCATTTCACCATCCAGCAAGTACTGAAGCTAAACATGGATCTATGGCTTAGGAAAATTACATGATTAGGTTTCACATGATTAATGATATCCAAATGGATGTATTTTAATTCATCAATCAATTTACAACGTATAAGCCCTAAACAAATTCTATAAAAATATGGGTAGATTGCAACTCCATAAGATATAAAACATATTAAGAATAAAGTTGATCACCACACTACATGATACTACCTCACTGCCTTGTATCAGGCTATCAAAATTATCATATCATCATGGGATAACCATCCCTCATCACATCACTATAGGATATCACTTGAAACTAGGCACAAAGCCTCTACCAGGTCATAAGACCCAATCACATCATCATTCTCTTACCATACCTCACTAAGGCTCATAACCATCACTATGTGTTACATAAGATATCACAACAATCACAAGATATGATGTTCAATCAACCTGCAACATTAGAGTTACACAATTCGGAGAGAGAAAGTACTTCAATACAAGCTATTTATCTAAGAAAGCAAGTAAGTACTACATCACGTCCTCAAATTTGAGTTCGGGTTTCAATAATATAATTTATTTGGGTTTTAATAGTAGCATATAATATCCAACCCAAAATATCACTACTTCCCACATTCTTAGAGCACTTATTAATGTCAAACATTACCACTATTAGGTCAACCATAAGAGGAACTTGAGTCTAAAAAACCTCATTGGTCAAAGAGGACCAAAGCCAACCATCTTTTGTGATTGAAGAGAAAACAAACCACACTAGTCGAAGACAAACATCAACTTCAGTGACCAAAGAGGAACATCATCCCACCTTCGACCGAAGGGTGAACCCTAGCTCAAAGACAACTCTTGTGACCAAAGATCATCCCACCACTTCATCAACCGAAGGGGAGGTTCAACCATCAAAAACACATGAGAAATGATTATGGTGACTGAATTAAACAAAACAATAAACTTTTCAATCGAAGATACATGGTCATCTTCTTCGATCGTAAAAAGGAAACCATCTCAATTACCAAGAACCATCACCAAACCTTTAAATACTTGAACATAAAATGAAGAACATCATAGAGAGAAATCCACTCATCAAAACAAGATCAAAACATATGTGTTAGTCATATAAAACTGAAACCTCAAGGAGTGATGTAATTTAAGGAAAATGTCATCCAATACCCTAGAATATGATTACCAAATCATAGGGATAAATAAACCATGATATGAGAGAGAACCACAAATCCAACACATGAAATGGAGAACCAAAAACCTACATCTTTCACAAGATAGTCAAAAAATGACCATGGGGATTAAAACCAGCTTTTCAAGGAGTGCTTGCAAGCACAATCTTCTCGCCATCCATAAAATATAAGAACACAAAGTAGGGTTTAGGAAAAAGAGCTAATCTATGCAAGACTACTACATAATAATAAACCCTATACTAGTATATCATCATAAAGCAACATATAATCACATTTAGATGTAAGATAAGCTTTTCATGTAAGATGAAGGTGAAAGAATAGAAGAGGGGAAAGTTATATAACCCTCCTTGAGGTGGAGATCAACTCCAAAATCTAAGAAGCTCCATGAGAGAGAAACACAACTTGGAACAACTCCACGACCAAGAAAGATCACCTCAAGAGAAGAAAAGCAAACCAAGGTAAAAGGAAAGCCCAAAAGAAGAGGGTAAAAACCCAAATCCGAAAAAGAAAGGGGAAAGAGGGAATGAGGAGATCTCCATCTCACATAGGTACAACAATGGAAAACCATGGATTCGACATCTATTTGTGAAGTTCCTCAATCCTAACATATGCACCACCATTGAAACTCCATGGGTTCAGACAAGAGAAGAAGAGGGAAGGTAAGGTTCAAGAAAATAAGATCAAGAAGGTTAGATCACTTACCAAGCCCGAGGATCATCAAAAGATCAACACAAAAGAGATGCTCCAATCCAAGATCACCATGTGCAAGGTTAAGCCTCCTTGCTCCAAGGTTAAGCTCCTTCTCTTCTTAGAACCCAAAGGGGACGAGATCCAAGAAAGAGGAGAGAAACAGAGGATGCAAAAGGATCATATGCATGCAAAGAGGGAGGTATATATACTCAAGGGTAGGTGACATATGTGGAAGGATAGGTGTTCAACTAAACATGCAATTTGTCCATCATTGAATAACCATGGAACCACTAAAACCATGCATGCAACTAGGATTGTGAAAACCAAGGTGTATCAACGAACTCACTTGGTCCTAGAGGACCACCGGTCAAAGAGAAACATGGCCAACAAGGCTCATCGGTCGAAGACCAAAGCACCTCAACACCCTAGGTCTCTCATTGACCCAAGTGAGAGCTCCAAGATTCTTCGATCGAAGGGTACTCAAGGTACCCCCAAAACATATTAAACCATAGAGATTAGAGCCAAGAAAATGTAAAGGTGGCTGCTAAAAACTCACTCAAAGGGTCAACACTCATACAAGATCAACCATCCACTCAAGGAACCAAAGCAAACCCTAAAAACATCATCACACAAGATGTCATCAACAAAGGTGAAACAAGGTGCTCACCAACATCATAATATCCCTTATGATGTCAAAACATAGGAGGCACATCCAATATGTGACAAATTGAAAGATACACCCTCAAAAAAGGTAAATTGTAATTTTTCTAAAATAAGCACACATATAGCATAACTAGCTCCAACATCAAGCAAACTGGACCAAACTAAAAGCATAAACATGGTACATGTTATTAAAGCATATCACGAGATTAGATTAAGGTCTAAGCATCTTATTATGTAAAACCAAATGAGATCAAGCACTAAGATAGGTCAGACGTCTTACAATAATATTGCAACCTTTACTCCTAATATAGACACTAGTGGTCGGCAGGTTACATATGATCCTCAAACATTGACATGGATGAGCACGTTGTATCTAACCCTTCAAAACATGTAAAGGCTCCGTGAAGACCCACTCTAATACCACTTGATATATCTAGAGGGGGTGAATAGATCTTATATAAAACCTTATCAATTTAAAATACAAGGAGGTTATATTGCAACTTGCTTAAAGGATAATACAACAAAAATGTAAAGCAAGTTATATTGATAAAGATGACAAAACACAAGATATAATCAATGTAGAGTGGTTCTATCAAAAGACATCATTACACTACCTAATTGTGCCCCACCAAATTTTTTTAACATGTATTTTATACATTTTGTTTTACCAATACAAAATACATCAAATCTATTGGTGTCTTTTCTGGATTAAGACAACGCTCCATTTAAAGATCAAGGAAAACTTTCACGAGGGAGTAGATCAAAATTAGCCTCCGGCCTTGATTGTATCTTTCTCACAAGAAGTATCTCCAGTAATAATTCCCAACAAATTTCTTCCCAAGAAGTAGTTGAAAGCAACACTATGGATTAGAATACAATCAGCCTCCTCTGAGAAGTACTTGAAATCAACAGTATGGATTATAACACAATCAACCTCCTCCTTAGACACAAACTTCTCATCATAAGTAGCTCCAATATACTTCCCTACAACCTTGTTCTGAATAAGGAGTTGAAAGCAACACAACAGAATATATTCGATCAACCACCTCCTTGGACACAACCTTCTTGCAAGTACTATCACTAAGAAGTTTCTTCAAAAACCTCTCTCAAGAATTAGTAAGAAGCACCAAGAACAATAATGGTGAATAAGAGAAGAAGAATGAATTACAACTATTCAAGATATACAATATGAATCTCTCTATGAACAAATGATGATCAATCTCTCCATAAGGATAGGAAAGGATATATTTTGTAGAGTATGACATCACTTTAAGCTATGGCTTAGACCTGAAGATAGTACTATATAATTATAAGCTTTGATAAATCTATCATATAGTATTTTTCTTAAGTATATGTGTGTTAATTGCATCTCCCAAGTGTTCATAAGGCAATTTCTATATATCAAAAACACTTTGGAATGGTCAGTATGGCTTTTGGGAGTGTTTGTGTCACATAACTGCTTATTACCCTTATCCTACCACTACTGACTACAGAGTCAATGGCAGTAGGGTTTGGGCATCTGTTTGTAGAATGGAATAAATATTTTACAAAGCCAATATATATGTAAAAGTAGTAACAACAAGATATAACAAGATGCTAAAAGGGCATAGAGAAACATGTACCCGTTTCTATTACAAACATATTCATTTGTGATTTATTCAGAACTTTGAGTCTTCAACGTAGTGGATCTTCATTTAGAAACTAAGAATTTGATAACCAAAACATATTAATGATAAAGTATTAAGTATGCTAAGAAAAGGCATGTAAACAGTTTAAGAATATATAAACGGTGCTTGGCTAGATTGAGTACTAAGAAAGAACAAGAAACAAGGTGAGGAAACTTGATGAAATCTTCTTATACAAAGCATGTTTTGGGTTTATTAATCCATTTTATTAAAATGGATTTCTTTATATAATGTTCGAGGTTTGTCAACATATCATGACCAAATATGTAAGTAGTATTCGTAGGAATAATATCTTAACCAAGTAGTAAGTAGCCAAGCATTCATATGGGCATACATACAAGAAAGCCAATATCATATTAGGATCAAGAGATTAAGCATACCTTGTGAGTAGAGTACAAGTTATGATCCATGAGTATATTCTAGAGAAGTTCCAAACCAAGGGGGATCTAAGATATAAAAGATATAACATGGGGTCTTAGATCAATATGATTTTGATAATCTAAACATCATATGATTCATTTGGATGTTCCCATAGACCAAGGTTTCAATTAGATTAAGCATCATTTCCAAAGTTTTAGGCCTAGGTCTAGGCAAAACATCCACATTTGAAATGGTACAAGATAGAGGTAAAGTCTGATTTGTCAATGAGGAAGCATGAGAATTTGATTATCAACAAAGTCTAATCATGTAAGATCATATTTAGACATATAAGATCCATTTCACGCATTAACATCATATGTTCAAGTCTTATGATCATAGAAGAGGATAGGATTGATCAAGCTAGTATTTAGTGTTCCAAGAATGATGAGTTTACTGATTTGGACAAGATTGCACATGATATTAGCATTAGAGTCACATATCATCCTATGGAAACAAACTAGGTCTACTTGGTTAATTTATAGCACAAACAAGGAACTTGAGGCTTTAAGAGACAAACATGGCAAGAGGCATGAAAGATCAAGAAAACATTTTGGAAATCATCATAACATTTACTAATTACAAGGTTGAAAGATTAGGTGATGAAAAACTTAAGACAAACTCCCAAACTTGACCAAGTCATATCATGTATGCACATAAAAGAACCACTTTTATATCAAAGGTAAACATAGAATATTAAGATGGTAATTAGGGTCTATATCGATGGTCCAAGGCCTAAATCATAGAAAAAGGGAATTGAAGTTACTGATTTAGGGGATTTGAGTAGCTAGGGATCATCAATGATATATAAAGTACATGGTTGAAGTTGATTACTAATAAAAAGATTACAAAGGAATCATCTTTACTTAAAACAAGGGTGAAACGTTAAAAACTAGTGGGTATAATAGAATCATTAGAAAGGTGATGATATTCTAATTGAATTGGTATATAACATCATGAGGTTTGGATAAGAGAGATAAGAGATATGGGGGTTTGACTAATAACCCTTAGTTAGGTTTTTTTGGAGGTTTTACCTAGATTTGGGCCAAATTGGGTTGCATTCTGCGGTCAAAGTGTGGCCCTCTCCCTCCTTGGATCAGGCATCATCTGGGTGATTGACCACCGCTAGGCTCCTCAATCGGGTCACCCAATAATGGTCCCTATTTGTCGCCTGTCACCACCCACTGTTGGTGTTGCACCTGGTTAGAGGGGGGGTGCCCTTGCAGCGGTCAGATCTGGGATCTCCGGATCTAATGGCTCTCGTTAATCACATACCCTATGCATTTCCCAACTCCTCAATGACCGCATGCAAGGTTGTCTGCCACAGCTGGCACCCTACCGGGGCAGATGACTAGAGGGTAGGTAGTTAACTTAAACTTCTCTACAAGGTTGTTAGGTGTTTGAGGCATTGTAATTTAGCTTGCATATAACCATGCACTATTTATGATTGTAGCTCAATTATGTTGCATATTTTATTGATATATTAGAAACTTAATAAAATATCTTCCTTTTTGACCTACTTGGGGTATATATGTTGATGTTTCTCTTTTGAGTTGTCTCAACTTATTTTGTGTCTCAGATTGCTGGACTTGATCATATCTTGTAACTACTCTTATGAAATTGCAATTTAGAATATAGAAGTGTTATCTTGTTCATTTGATCTTATGATTTATTGTATTTTATTAATTTGAACTATAATGTTTCATATATGAAATGGAAACCTAAATTTCCATGTTGTGGCCTAATATTTCATTAATTGCAGCTAAATAAAAGAACTGATCTCAGTTATCATTTATTATGATGTAAACCTAAGATGGAACCTCCTCATGAATATTTTTGCAATAAATTTTATGTTTCCCCTCAATGTATGTGCATGTGTTTATGTTGACTAGAATATATAGAAAATTATGGCATTTTAGGTGGTGATGCCAATTTTGTGTATCTCTTGAGGTGTTAATGCCTCTTGTCTTTTAAATTGAGTGTGGGGGCCATTATTTTGTGGTTTTGGTACCCTATACATGTTGTTTATCTTATTTTAGTTTTCAAAAATAAAATCCAAGCAATCCATACATGTAAACTATATTTTAGGGAAATAGTTACTTTGTTCCTTTACAATTTTAGTATCTTTTAGATAGTCCTTTTACAACCATTTGCCTAACTTCTTTACTCTCTCCTTATGGGAAACTTTAAATTAAATATTTCCCCTTTGTCCCAATTCCCTATTATATAAACATACTGACAATCACTAATAATTCACATCTTTTCTTCTATGAGGATTTTTCCTTAACCCCTTAGATGAACGACATGCAAGAGCAGACCATGTAATCCTTTTGACCTAGACATGTGTAGATGACCTGATTTGATATAATGTTGAGATGTTTCAATTGCCCTTTGTGGATAGTCATGTGTAATATAGTCATATAATTTCCTGTGTACTTCCACATTCAAGTGTTACACCTATCTGCCTTTAAAAAATGTAATCATTACATATTTTTTTATTATGATGTTATCCATAATCTTTCATAATAAATATACTTGGAAAATATTGAATAATGGTATATTCATCCATTGGAAAAATGTTGTGTGTTTGGCATGTGAGTGATTAGTAATTGAGTAATCAGTGGAACACATTTCATTTCTCAATGATCACAACATTTCTCTTTTCAAAGATATGTCATTAGATCATTAAAATCGGGAACTAGAAGACAATGAGAGGTTTTATAACTCTACAAATAGGGATAGATCATAAAGTTGTGTCTCAATGTAAAGAATGAAGTGAGGAAGTGATTAAGTGCAAGGAGTTTAGGATCTCTTATTGGATGTAGCATAAGATTATGGATCTCAATGGGTAAGGGTAAACATGTTTACCATTTACCTATACACTATAGGGGAAGGGGAAGGGTAAATGATTTTATTACTCTTTACCTTCATACTTGCTACTCTTTAACCCGTTACCTTAGTGGGTTAGGGTAAGGGTAAACCATTACAGATACCCTCTAACCTGCTACCCACCAATATTTATATATAATATATTAAATATATAGTCACTTTGTTGTTTAAGTCAATGGATGGTAAAATGTTATGTGGTCATCATTTAGTACAATATAGAATACTCTTATATACTTCTTATTTAGCTAATTTGGTTATGTATACAACACCATTTTGAGTTGTTAGACACACAAATAACTTTCTTTTATAGTTTATGCACCATTTCAAACTGTTTATGTTGTGTTTCATTAATTTTCTAGGACTTATTTGATCGATTATGCTATATAATATTATGTTGTAAGACATACAAGGATATAATAGACAACTTAACTATTAATATAGCATTTAATACATATATATGGCGATATTATTTATTTAAATTGTGCTTAATTTTTTTGTATGCAATATTTTTTGGAAGGTATAAGTTATCTACGTTTGAGAAAAAAAACTTCTGTATAGTCATTTAGTTTCATTTTAGTGTGGCTCTCTTTTTTATTTTTTGGAAGGGAGAATTTATTTGTTAATATGTCAATGTGAGGACTACCACTTTTGTATATGTTAAAACCATTGTCTTTAAAAATTATTTTTAATACAACACAAACTGTGTATAATGTTGTAGAAGATTACTTTTAATAATTTAGAATAGTTAATAGTCATTTTGGATCATAATCTTATTCCACATGAATGTATTAATGCATTAGGAAATCTAATATAATTCCTATTAGAACCAATTTCTTAAAGACATATAAATTCCCCGCTTCACCCTTACCCTCCCTATTTATCATGTGGATAAGAGGTTAAGGGTAAGGGTAGGGTAAGGATATCGATGGAGTCGGAAATACCCATACCCTTACGTGCCACACTTGGTGGGTATGAGTAAGGATAAGCCCTTATCCTCCCCATACCCTCCCCGTTGACAACCCTACAATTGATGCATAAAGAAATTCTCAAATAATTTATAGTACAAAAATATAGCAAATAGTTGATAGGAATTATATTAATTAATTCAATCCATTTTCTAATGAGTAGGTACAATTTCAACACAAATTTTTTACTTTAACTACTCCCTATATAATTAGTTGATATGTTTGATAATGATCCAACTGTATGACAACATGATGATTTTTCTCCTAATAAAACTAACATGTGATAGTTTTAATATGCACAACTATCATCATTTTTTCCTTGTCTTGTATGTTATATAGACAATTTCTACATTGAGTGAAACTCATCACTTTGTTGGATGGTTTACTCCAGGAAAAAGCCAATTCACGCAATGTTATTTCAAACTAGCTAACTTGGTGATACAATTTTAATTATTGTCATTCTACAAGAATAAATTAAACATTAATGAGGGTTGTATGATACATGTACTATAATAGGCTTATTTTTATAATGAGAAAGATAAGAAAAAACAATACCCAAAAACCTCAACGTTATGTTGGTCGATGACACATGTGATACGGCTCAGGATCACAGTCCATAACCAATGGAATGCAGTTAAACTATTGTGAATTTGGTATCATTCACATATCTTAGTAGGAACAACACACATCAACTGACTTTGCATTATATACTTTTTTTGTTTTCATATATATATAAATATATATATATATAATTATTTATATATATAATTATTTATATATATATATATATACAGACACACACTTTGTATTATCTAATTTTGAATACATGCTATTTTCTCTTCTCTACAAGCAAACCATGCACAAAATTTCTTGCTTACTGTTCCTATTAAAGGATTTGGCTTGTCTATGTCTCCTATTGAGTATCTATCTATCCTTCAGTACCATCTCATGATCCCCTTGTCATCTGGTGATGAATTTTGCCTACTATGCAACACTGCAAATCTCAATCCTTTGGTGATCATGTCATCCATTTTTGTTCATGACCAGGATATAAGATCTGTCATGATGTTGTTTGTGATGTGCTTTTGGACCTTGTCTCTCATGTTGGGATAAAAGTACTAAAGGAATCTCATGTGGCCTTCCTTGAGATGTTTTGATTGTTTCCATGCTCAACCTCCTATTGATATCTTATTATTTGATTGGACGTATGGCAAACACACATCTCTAGATCTCATTAGAGTGTCTCTTCTAATAGGAATCCTTGCAAATAGCTTTAAAGAAGGCCAGCAAGCCTCTAATGCTATGGTGCAAAATGTTCACAAGCACAAAGCAGCTTGTGAAGCAAATCATCATCAATTTTTGCCTTTCACTTTTGATATTTTTGGGGTTCTTGTTGATGATCCAATTTCCCTTTTTCAATGCCTTCAAAATATTATAAATATAATCTTATGGTTTCTTCATCGAAGTCCAATAACTTTGTTTTCATATCCACAGGTTTCACCATTCAGAAAGGATTGATAGCCCATTTTTTTGCCCATGCTTCTATAAATGCATTCCTATAATTAAAAATTATTAGGTAATTATGTCAGATATATATCATACTTTGTTTTATTCTACAAATTTTATGCGAGTTAAGGATATCAATAGAAAGTAATCAAGATAGAACTATGTAAACATCAATTGTGGTTGGTAAAGATCTCAGAGATAAACACCTAAGAATAGAAAAGTAGTAAAATATAATCTAAGAAAAAGCTAATGTAGATTATATATTTATATATATATATATGAACACCCAAATTTATATGCATACATACATATCTCGATAAGGGGTGGCTCAAGTAGTCAAGCACAGTGTCTCCTCACGAAGGAACCCTAGTTCGAATCCCAGTTGTCTCCTTGGTTTTCCAACCTCTTGGACGTTCAGCCTCCATCATGGGCATGGGAGAGGGGGAGAGAAAGTCTCTTTTTATCCCATACATATATACATACATACATATATGCGTCGACAAGGAGTGGCTCAAGTGGTTAAGCACGATGTCCCCTAAGAAAGAGACCCATGTTTGAATCCCAATTGACACCTTGATTTACCACCCTCTCAGGTATTCAGCCTTTGCCACATGCATGGGTGAGTGAGAGAGAATGCCTCTCTTAATCTCATACATACATATATACATATACGTCAACAAGGGAAAATTCAAGTCTGTCTCAATGATAGGACCTGGGTTCAAACCACTAGACAAACATTTCTTAATTTAATACCCCTTGGGCATCCAGCCTATGCTAAAAGTTGTGGGAGAGAGGGGAATCTTTATTTTCTAATCCCATACATATATAAATACACACACTGAGACATATATATATATATATGTATATATACATGTATATATATTAGAATTGAATTCAAATAGGTTTACTAATTGTTATATTTTGATATTAAAGTCTTATCTTTTTAGTTTTACAAATAATTCATAGTTATCCCCAAAGTTACCAAGTTTTCATTCATTAGTGTTAGGCAACCCATTTTAAGACAAAATGCTCATTCCTATAAAAAAATGGACATCATATAGGTCAACTATAATTCTCTCACGATATAGTTAAAGCTCAAGATTGGTGCTTGGAATAGCATATGTAGATGTCTACTAAACATATGAGAACATTTAACTGTGGTTATGAACATCTGCATGTCTTCTCCTCACTTCCCTTATGGTATGCAATGGAGAGAAAGAGTAGCGGGGATGGTCACTCGCTCTCTATTATTTTAAGCGCAAGGTCCTAAAGCAAAGGTTCATGTCGATGTTAACTGCTTGGTCACTTTTCCTCCCTAACGCATGTACTCCATGACCGTAGCTTAGAGGTTTTACCATGCCATCCCATGTTTAAGTCTCAAGATGTGGGAGGTTAATGGTAAGGTTGCAGCCCTCAAAAACATCATGGCTTCTACTGGATCGATGCTAGCTATGGGACAATCTGTGGTAGTAGTCCACTACCCGGCCGTGTGATACAACATCAGTCAACAATCTAACTTTATCAAAATGCTTGTAACTTCCAATATAAAAACTAAACACGTTAATTCACTTATGTCCTTTAAATTTAAGTATTCCAAAAGTCCACTCCATCACATCCTACACACCTTAAAAGAAATTTCGTCCTCGGAACTAAGCCAAAAACCCAGTCTTTCACATCTTATACATCTTAAAAGAACTTTCGTCCTCGAAAGTAAACCATACTCATACTTTCCAGTGAAAACCCTATCTTGCCTTCATCCACATGTAGGCATTATTCCATGTGCAACATATCCAACATCCAAGCTCCATAATCATATCCAAACCACTGTTAAGAGGTTTTAAAAACATCAAGGGTGAAACCTCACTCCATAGAAGGCTCAAATAAGGGTTTAGAAGCTTAGTTTATGTCATTACATCATGACGTATCTCATTTGTTACGGTTTCATCTTTATCTTTAGTCATGCATTAATATTCAACATCATACTACCATGTTCTAAACGAGCTAACTAAGATTAACTCATACATTAAGGTTTCCTCAACATTTCATTGAGCTCATTGTTTAAACATGTTCAACATTAACATATGCCTTTTAGGAGGGATTTAAATATAGTTAACCCACATTATCCATCTAGATCATATCAAGGTGTCATAATCATTATGCGGTGCTAACTATCAAACAATATTTTTCATCATTATTAAGCACTAAGGTTAACACCTCATGTAACATGTTTCATTCATATGATCTTATTTCATTTCTCATAATAATTTGCAACATTTACTAGTGATTTCATCACAAGATTAACCAACCATATTACATTATCATCTTTATTCATGTATGTGGTTAACCATTTATGCATTGATATCAATTAAACCATCTCTAGGTTTTCATCATATCATGTCTATATATCATGTCTCGAGATTAGTTCACATCCTTACATCTATTATATCATGGTTGTGCTAACAAACTTATACATGTGGCTCACGAAACATGTATCAAAACTTTATATAGTCCAAATGAGGTTCCTCTAACCCTACCATGAGGGTAGTGCCATGCTCAGTCTCTCTGAGCTAAGTCAACTCTATGAGTACCTCATATGCACATACTTTATCCTCCCTCCTTGGTTTAGGGTTTCGGATTACCTCATTGGCACTCGTGATAGCTTTATAAGCTTTAGCCACATAAGCACAAACCAACACATGCTATGACATACTCTTCATAGATCTCTAACCATGAAACATCTTACCCAAACTCTCCTATATACACTACTAGATTCCTATGTGGGAAACCACCAACCCGAGCATGAGGCTTCACAGAAACTAACATAGCTACCTCCTCTAGGGTCTTGGGATCTCTCCCTCACCCAGATGGTAGGAACTCATATTCATGTACACATAGGTGCACATATAATGAGCCTCTCTCTGACTCTAGGGTTTGGTCTTCCCATGGACATCTAGGGTTCAATAGATCTACAGGAAAAATGCATTAAGCAACTCAAGTCATTCACTCAGGAGTATTCTATTTTAGGACATATCGTATCACATATTTCTCATTATCTCATATCTTGGAGTTTAGGTTCTCTGACCTTCTCCCAATGGGTCTCACTCTCTCTGGAGTTAACCCTAAAATTAGTCCTAACAATGGAGATCCTCCTTTGTAAAAGAGCTTGAGGCTCATGCTGACTCGCAACCTTATCTTAACTTAGAAAAGCACACATACTTGCATAATCAAAACGTATCTCAAATCCTCAAAACCAAACTTAAGTCCTCAAAGATAAATATAGATCATCATAAACCATCTTATATCATCTATATAAGACTCACATCATATCATCAAAACTTATATCATCTATTCTATCTATCATATATTCTAACAAGGCTCTAGACATCTAATCTAGAACTACTCTCTCTTCTAGACTGATTTCATTCACTTTCACTTAGGTTGCATGACCACCTCCTACTCGTACATGTGTGGGGACACATTTTTGTAATACATATACATAATAAAATATTATATTGTTTTTCTCTGATAAAACAAGCGTCAGAGAAAACTATCAAGGTTCAATCTGATTGGAATCCAAAACCAAATCCTGAAAATGAGTGTCCCACACATAGTAGAGAGTATAGTGTCATGAAAACTAGTGAAAAGGGTGAGAACAAGGGGTAGACTAGTGTAGCTACTCTAGACAACGTGCATAATATGTCTAGGGTTTCTCTTCCCTTGATGCACGTCAATTCCAAATAGTGCAACGTCCCATATCGCTACACTACGAGGAAAGAACGACATCTAAGGACTTGTTATACAACAAGCACAAGTGTAAACCTAGTTCTCAGACATCTAGGTGCTAACGTAGAGGCTAGGTCAGATCTAGTCTCTAAAAGATGACAAATTTAAACCTAAAAGATTATTAAGTGCAAGGTTCTATAGTTTTGAGTTGCATAGTGAACAAATGTTAGGCTTTACTACTGTTCATGCTCTGATACCACCTGTGACATCCCCGGATTTTCTAAAACTTAATATAATGTGAAACGTCTAAATTGAAACCCTTCACCTCAGTGAGAATCCCAATTTAAACATCCCACACTAGACTAAGAAGAAGAAAATCAGAGGAAGTCATGAGGAAACAATCAGTAGCACATGCACATGAATAATAATAAAACCATACACACATGTTCACCATTCAACATATAATTACAACATGAATTGTTACAGCATTTGAAATTACATATTGAATAGAAAACTTATACATGTACATGTACTACCACTAAACTACAGGATCTTAAGACAATATGTCCACCTGTACATCAGCGTGCCACACCACTCTCAACTATCCTAGATCTTCAAGAGCATAACCACAACCTAAACAAAAGATTACATGTGGTAAACGTCAACACAATATTCAAGAATATTGTACTGAGTATGCCTGCATGTCTTTTATATACCTCTCATCATATCTTGACAATAAGATAAAACTAATACTTGGAAGTTATAAAGAAATATAAGAAAATCATATACTTGCACAAAGATGTTCATTAACAAAAGAGAACACATATTTTAAGCACATTTCCATCATACATCTCGTGTGTCTGCCACCAAGTGGCTTTGACGTCTTTAGGCCTTATGATCTACCACCAAGTGGTTTGTGATCATTATACAAACATAATATGATCTACCACCAAGTGGTTTGTGATCATTATGCATGCGCTCTACCACAAAGTGGTTTATGAGCTATCTTATGATGGAACATCTATATTATGTTTGCAGGTGTTCATAGCCATAAGTATGGAAAATAAAGCAAGATATCATACAAGAACAATCATTCCATCCAATACCATATGCCAAGTATTATACTACATATAACACAAGAATAATGTATAATAAGCCAAGTAAGAGGTAATGGTGAACCTTCCAAAGAGATATCCTAATCACATATATCCATGAGTCAACTACATCTTTGTTCAACCCTGATCAAGACAAGATCATATACTATCATCAGGTTCTCATCATCCTAACCCTAATTATATCCATTTTAGGGTTTACTTAACTTAGTAGGATATTCCCACTTTTACTTGTATTCTTGTCTTAGAATTATCTTACTGATGTCATATTCCAGATTATAGTTCATTAACTGGATATACTCTTATGTCACATTATTATAGGAACATATTTAACATTATGTCACTTTCATTAACCATATTAGGGTTACATCACTTCTATTAAGCGTGCTCTTCATATAACATGAAATTCATGCATATAGTTGATATCTGAGTTACATCTTAGCTTCAGATTACTGATATGAACTTACTCTATAAATTTCATCATTTATTAAGCATGTATGTATTTATTGCATTATCTTTAGTGTTATTAGCCTTAATTAGCCATATTAATCAAATTATATGCTTTTGTACATCAACATGACCATATATGACATCATATGCATTATAAACATGATTATAGACTTAGTGAAATTTTTCCATAATTTTAGAACATCGTTTGATATTTATTATCAATTAAACAAGAATTACACATCTTACATGATATCACTATTATTAATGCATCAAAAGCCTGATATTATCATTCTAATGTGTTCTACTCATTTTTTTGAGAATTTTGGACTTTACTTGTATTTTTCTGATAATCGTGCTATTTTCTATGAATTATATATGAACTGAGAATTTTAGGGATTTTACCTTTTTCGGGCCTATAGCCAGCCAACATGTGGCTTCTGAGGCTACGTGCATTCTTTCCTAGCTTGCAAGGGTGGGCTGGCCGGTTCTAGAGTCTAAAACTGGCTGCCTTGGTCTTAGACCTAATTTGTCTGCTCCCCCTTTGATGCGAGCCCTACTCACTCTCCTTTCTCCCGATCACAAAGACATTGCGGTATCTGCTCTTCCAGAGATGCGGGCGCCACCTTGTGAGTCGGTTGCCTTCCACTCAATCCACCTCCAAGCTTGTCTGCTATTTTCCATCCCAGCCTGCCCTCTCCATTATGGGCATGCACGGCCACTATCATCGCCTTCTTCCTCAGCCATCCGCAGGCCGGCCCGCCAAGCTCCAGCCTCCGACGCGCTCGATGAGTCCCCAACAGGACTCGGTTCTCCTGTTCACAAGAACCGCTGCACGCCTCCTCCAGGTTGCATCTTTCAGTGCGAGCTTGGTTGCAAGCCTCTTCGTGGGTGAGACATGGAAGCGGGCCTTCCATCATGATTAGGGGCATCGGTTTCCCCTGTTGTGCCCCGCCGTGACCTGGGTCCGTGATGTCGCCGCTGCTGGCATCTTCTCCAATGACGAATCGTCCCCCTCCAGGTCTTCAGGTCTATCCAAACACCACTGATCTGGTGGCTGGCATTGGTACCTCCACCTAGTTACTTGGAGGGGTTGACAGCCACCTGTTGGCCTTATTGATGGTGTCTCCTCCTTGTAGACTTGAGGAGCTCGCCAGGATTGGGTGTTATTGCTGCAACAAAGCACAAGGGATTCTAACCAGCAACCAATCTCAAGATCGGTGCTTGGAATAGCATATGTAGATGTCTACTAAACATATGAGAACATCCAATTGTGGTTACGAACATCTACAGGTCTTGTCCTCACTTCCATTGTGGTATGCAATGGAGAGAAAGAGTAGCGGGGATGGTCTCTCGCTCTCTATTATTTTAAGCGCAAGGCCCTAAAGCAAAGGTTCTTGTCGATGTTAACTGCTTGGTCAGTTTTCCTCCCCAACGCACGTACTCCATGATCGTGGCTTAGAGGTTGGACCATGCCATCCCACATTTAAGTCTCAACATGTGGGAGGTTAATGGTAAGGTTATAGCCCTCAAAAACATCATGGCTTCTACTGGATCGATGCTAGCTATGGGATGATCCATGGTAGTAGTCCACTACCTGGTCGTGTGATACAACATCAGTCAACAATCTAACTTTATCAAAATGCTTGTAACTTCCAATATAAAAACTAAACACAGTAATTCACTTATGTCCTTGACATTTAAGGATTCCAAAAGTCCACTCCATCACAATTTCCCTCTCACAATCCTCACAAATCTGGAGCATTGGCAAGCCAGGACTTATTTCCTGTGAGTCCAGGAGGAGAAACCGACAAGAACCATCCCTACTTTGTAGGGGTTTCATCTTTGTTTTGGGAAATACACAAACCTCACGAGCCTGCTATCAACCCTATATATAGGGGACGGTGATGGAGGGTATCAGCACATTCTTTTGCTACCCCAAATGTTGTGAACGAGTGAGAGGGGTGTTCTTGTGTGATCTATTTGGAGATCCAACCTGAACTGCACCCCTGTACCCGTGGCCAACCTCACCGGAGTCTGGCGAGTAGGGGGAGCCTTGGCGTATTCTTGCGAGCAATTGAGCCTTCAGTCAAGTTCGACGGAGGGAGGCAGAGCTCCCTGGATGTTTGGCGCGCTCGCATGATGACTGGATCAAGAAGTCAACCTCACACTTGACCCTCGCAACAGCAGCGAGATCGGGAGGTTGAAGAAGAAGGGATCCCACAAAATTACCAAAATACCCCTCGCCTCCTTCTAGCGCGTCGAGGTTAGTTTAGTCCTTTGTTTATTTTTTATCACAAATAGGTGCACGCATTCCTGGTCGTTGGATCCTAAGTGGACCAGCGGACCACGGATCAGACGACCCTTATTTTTCTAGAAATTGCTAATAAATCAATATAAAGGGATTTTCTTACAAAAATCACAACTTTAGCTAGAAAATTGGGATGAGAAAAGTTTATACATGTAAATTGATCATAAAAATACGAAGAATAATTTAAAAATGGTTTGGAAGCCTAAATCAGTACCTTTTTGTAAAAGTGTATAATTTTGATGGAAAAAGTATTGATTTTTTACTAGAAAATCTAATTGTTGATAAAGGATGGATTTAATCTTGCAAGTGGATAAATTCGATCATTATTAACTTGTTTAATGTTATAGATGGATATTAACCTATTTTGAAAAGGAAATTGCAAGAATTAGGGTTTTAAACCTAATATTGTGATTAATACCCTTAAGTGAGGAAAAAGGGGAAGAAAAGATATAGTTAATCCAAAAATTAGGGTTTTGTGGTCCAAACCTAGTCTTAGGATCTTAATGGAAAATAAGATGAGATAATTAGGGTTTGGTGGATATTTTGATAAAAGTAAAGTAAAAGTGGTAAAAAGGAAGTGAAACCCTAATTATGGTCAAAACCCTAAAAAGGGGCTAGTAACCCTAGGGAACGATTAGGCCTATTAGACTTGGATACCATGATCCATGATAGAGAGTATTGGATGTATATTTCAGGGCCAAATTATCTTCTTGCTTGCTTGATTCTGGATTACTTACTTGTTTGGTTTAATTCTGCATTCAAGACAGCTTGACAAGTATGTGGTTAATTACGATTAATCGCATTAGTTTTTCCCGAAGGTTTCACAGATGGTTAATCACATTGAATGCAACTTAACTATTTGGATGGTCATACTTGCAAATCATAAAGTCACTATGGTTATCACAAATATAAATACATGTGTATTCTCACACCTACATGCCACCTTGATGGATGATACCATAAAGGTCAGGCCCAAGAGGGTAGACCAATGGGCACCATGAGAGGTGACCCCAGACACCAAGCTCGGGAATGAGAAGGTGGTCTATGTTGCATGAATATGGGGCACCATGAGAGGTGACCCCCAGGCACCAAGCTCGGGATTGAGAAGGTGGCCTTATGTCAATGGCAAAAGAGAAACCCTAGAGGGGTATTCCCGGGTTAGGGCAAAAGCATTGGAGAATGACACATTGAAAATGTAAATTGGTTTGCTAAATTACCCTAATTGTGATAATTAAATTGTTAGCCATATTTGTGAAATTTTGGTTGTCCCCACATACCAGCATATTCTCGTATGGTGATCACGTTTTTGTTTGTCAGCGTTTTAGGTATAACCCTCAAAAGCACAAACAGTAAAGCGACACATTGTGAAAATAAAAAATAAGGTGCAAAGAGGATTAGATAGAATAATTCAAGCTGTGGATAGATAGATTTCCAAAGGTTTTAATAGGTATGCAAAGTTTTATTTTAATACCAGATTTCAGTTTAGATAGTAGAATTTGATAATTGTTATTGATTATTTATCGAATCTTTGATCTTATTAAATTGGATAATGGCTCTGACCTCTTGGTCTCCCTTAATTGGGGGTTACTAGGAGGCGGGGTCATTACAATTGGTATCAGATCATAGGTTCCTCATTTGATCTTTAATAATTATTAAATTTTACAAACTCCGTAGAACCCAAGGGATTTATTAGAGGATTTTCCAAAAGACAAAGGTGTCTAGAAAAGGATCACGTCTGGGGGCTGGCAAGATTTTCCTCCACACCACTAGTCGGAATATGAGGACTCCCAGATTAGTGTGACTGGCTGGCCGATGTCTCTGAATTTGACTCAAAATAAGATACCATTAGGAATCTCTCATCTTGTTCATCCCTTCTCAACTCAAATGATGTTAAGGACATTAAGGATTAGGGTTTTCTCTCTTTACCTCACCATCTTGAGGTATGGGTAAGGTTGATAAGGTCTAAGGAATCCTCCACCAAATTAATGAAAAGCATGTAAATAAGATGGCTTGGACATAAGCTTAATAGATTAAGCATAAACTAAAGAATAGATACATGCTTAGGTCGTATGACATGAGTTGTCATTGCCTCAGGAGAGACCTGAGGCTAGACCTTCTTTCCAGGAGGATGAGTAGAGAGAGTTGGTCATGGAGGCAGAGATCTCCATTAAAAGTAGAGACCTGGCACATCCTTTAAGGATCATGCTAACCCTAACCCTAAGTGGTGGTTATAGAGAGAGATGACATGAGGAGTTAGATGTCCCGATAGAACAGGTGTGTGGACATGTTTTTGAATGTCCATGACGATATGAGCCATGTGAGGTTGGATGATCAATTGCCTATGACAACCCAACCCTAGGAAGGGTCGTGCATGTCAGAGTGAAGGATAGCTCCTTCAATGATGAGGTTAGTGAAGAACCTATAGAAACCCGATGGGCTTATTCAAGTAGGGCATAGCATGCACCCAGAGTACGTCAGTGGTGTGAGCAGTAGGCTAAAACCCTGGGCAGGAGAGTAGGATGGATGGCTTATGAAATAAGCATAAAGAGATATGAATAACCTCGAGCAAACGTAAGTTTGAACATAGGCTTCACCCACATAGAGGTGTGCTTGTGAGCTTGATCCTTCATGGAGAGAGGACCTCTAGTAGTAAGGTTGTATGTGGAGTTAGATCTAGAGAAAGAAAGAAGGACTCAAGCAAGAAGTATGGAAGCTTAGATTCCAAGACATGAGGAACAGTGGGGAGTTGAGGATGATGTGACCTAAGTGGATGATAGTATTTGCCTTGTGCTTGATCCCTGGAGGTTGATGATATCTTGGTGGCCTTTAGAGGAACCAAACCCTAAAGAGAGGATGATTCTTCTGGAACCTATGTGCCTATGGTATAGGAGTTTACCTACTGAGATGAGACAAAGAGTGCCTTAGACCCTGAGGAGGTTTAAGTAGCAAGTTGTGAGGCCTTGTACCTTGTTGGTTGCCCTTGAGGAAGACTCAACTCTAAGGTGTTGCTTGAATAAAAGGATCATGGGAGTACATGACATACCTTGGACATGTTGGATTTGTGGTTAAGAGATTGAGCATGCAGTTGGATACCTAAAGGTGAACCTAGGGTTCCTAGGCCTAAGAGGGGAAGTAGTGTACATGATGCTCATGATGAGATTTGAGTCTCTATAGTTTCAAGCATGGTACTCCTCATGTGTAGAGGAAAAGGAAACCCCTTAAGTTCAGGGTATGTTTGATGAAACCCTCACAACTAAGTTGATCTAATGTTGAGGATGAGAACAAGTGTGACCTAGAATAGTTTGTAGGTGCCTGCTTGTGCCTTAGTAGCTTTCTAGGGCTAAGCATGCTCATGTGGATGCAGACCCTAAACATAAGGACGTTTCAAGGTGTAGTTTCCTCCCATCTTGGGAGAGGGACCCTTTTGTAGGGTGTATACCAGTTTTTTTAGTTTTGAGGTAACCTAAAGAGGTTGCAGAGGATCTTGAGAAGCTAAGTGAAGAGTACATGGTAAGAGAATGAACATGTAGACTCATAGATAACCATCTCTAAGTGCATGTGGGTGTGTTACCATGGAGGTAACCGGTATGGGGCTTGACCAAGGTAGGTAGGTCGCCATGACCCCTGTGAAAGGATAAAAGAAAGCCCAAGAATGCATAGAGAGAGATAATGAAGGTTTGGGTAAGGTTCTAAGCTGGACATGTACTATGTTAGAATCCTAAGTCTATCCTAGGATCAGGTAGGGATAAGACCGATGGAAGTAGGAGTTGCCTAATTCCCTAGTTGCACATGACCATAGGGTCGGGAGGTAACAACTATCATTGTCTGAGGGCCATGGGTTAGGAGATTGATCACCTTCATGAACTCATGGGACCCAAAGGACAGATGAGTAGGGCACTCTCTGATGCATGAGGGAAGATGGATGACCCCAAAAGTGTCAGCACCCTATAGACCCAAAGGAGATGACCAAGGATTGTGTGTGGACCCAAGTAGGTTCAAAACCAGTTTTCCATGGAAGTAACTTTGATATCAAGATAATTGTGATATAGAGACATAAGTTGCACGTTTCAAATTCGATTTGAAAGTGTACTGGAAATGTGGGATGTACCATCTCTACTCTTGGAACATGAAGAACTTTGTGTTTGGACGGCCATCAAATGCTTATTTCCTTTTGTTATGGGAGTGAGAGATAGGATAGTACACATGCCATACACCAAGGGTAAAGATGATGTGAGTTGGAATGTTGCCATGAGGAATGAGGACAGAGATGATAACATGCCCTTGTGGAGTGAATGATACATGGATAGGTACAAATGATAAGAGTATTAAGGTAATCATCTTGTGAGAATGTTTTATCATGAGCTATGTGGAATTTGCAAGTGATACAAGGTTGAGTTTGATAACCAAGAGGATGAGCTCAGAGTGTTCTGATGAAGATAGACTTAGAGTTTGAGACGAGATGATAAGTGGAATACATTGAAGTGTATTTCTTCAACATTACCTAAGACCTAAGGATATTAAATGGTAATGGATGCTCTGGTTAAGATATAGCTTTCTAGTTTGGCTAGAGACTAGAAGAGGTTGTTAGGCTAACCCTAAGTTTGGAAAGAAGATAGATTTGGATAACCCTCAGATGAAACAATATTGATTGATCAAGTTAATGGTTGTTTGGTTAGCCAGCCTATTCTTTGATGCAATGGAAGGATGGTGGTATAACCTCAGATACACTTCTTTGGATAGGAAGGTAATAAAACCCTGATGAGAGTGGTTTAGGGATTCTAAGGAATCGATCTGGAGCAATCATGACATATAGGAGATCATGGTTTTAAGATCACCATACACCATGATACTACAAAGATAGTCAATGATAGTAGCACTTTAGATGCTTGATATGAAGTTGCATGTGGCATGTGGTCGTGCAAGCTGGGGGTGAAGGATGAACACCAGTAACCCAGTGCTTTGGCATAGAGGATAAAGAGTCCCTGAGAGGGAATGGGAGTTCACCACTATGGATGTTGTGGTAAGTCTCCCCTTGACCAAGGAAGGTCAAGATACAATGTGGGTTATGGTAGATCGCCTTACCTAGATGACAAGAGAAAGAAAGAGTATTGTCAAGGAACAAATCGGGTTGAACTACTTATAAGAGAGAGAGATGGTTCAACTACACCATGATGTGAGTTAAAAAGTTCTTGAGTAGGACCTAAAGGTTCACTTCCATTAGGTGGAAGTAGATACATGAAGAACTCGATTTCAGTACAGTTTATCACCCCATACTAATGGTCAGTATGATCCAAACTAGAGGATCTAATGAGAGCATGTCTGCTCATTTAGGGTGATACATAGAGACAGTTCTTAAGATGTGATGTTAACCACCATAGCCTTTATTGAGATGCAAGAAGTTCTATAAGGAGGTTGTGTCGGTCACCACTTCATTAAGATGATGTTAGTGAAGGAGGCCTCGCAAAGGTTAGAAAAGAACCACAGTGTGTGCAGATGAAGTCGCTTTGATCGTACAATGGCTGAGAGGGAGCCAAATGTGACATGAGTCGTGAGCTGATGCAAAGTAGACTGACATGCAATTCACTGTGGGAGAGTATGTGATGTAAAAATCAGACCCCTCTAAGCTATAGGTGAGAAAGATGAGTCCCTGATATATAGGTCCATTTGATATGGATTGGTGGAGATGGTTGTGTTTAGCCTTACCCCTCAGGATAACATGACGTATAATGTGTTCCATGAGTTTGATCTAGAGCACTATGTGAGGTACCCAAGCCATGTGATGAGCCCTGAACCTATTCAGCTTTTGAGAGGCTGAAATGTCCTGAGTCACCTATGAGGGTACGATATACTGAGGTAAGAAAGAACTCATATGGAAGAATATGAGATAATGAAGGTTCTTGGGAAGCACCATGGAAAGGGTGAAGCCACATGGGAGATCTTATGGACATAAGAAAGGCTTATCATGTTTGTTTGTGTGCCTGGTGGAATTTTGAGGACAAAATTCCTATAAGAGGGGAAGGATGTTACAACCCCAATTTTTGGGTTCTTTTGGTGAGAAATGTAATTTCTCTTATTAAAGATATTTGAACCAATTATGTTATAATTTTTTTTTAATAAATGGATTTCGTTTACAATAGCCTTGTTTGTTGTTTTGTGGGCTTGATTGGCTATTGGGCCCATTAACAAGGAAATTTGATTAGTAAATGAATAATTGAGAATTAGAGAAAAGAAAGATGTGGAAACCTCTAGAAGGCAAAAGAATATGATCCAAAAGTGGATTTCGTACCTCTAGGGTTCCCTGGGTTCCAAGGAGTCCAAAGTTGAAAAGAAAATGCAATAAGAAAAGAAAAAATCAATTAAGTATTTCTTTATTAAGAAAGAAATTGAAAATAATGATAAATGTGGGGAATAAGTGGAAAGAGGTATAATTGAGTTATCATTTGGTGGAATTTCGTATCCCAAGGATTCCTAATGTTAAAAGGAATACCAATGAGGAAAATAAAAGAGAAATAAAGAGAAATCCTCAAAAAGAGATATTTTAATGAAGAAATAAAAAGATAAGGAGAATATGTGAAATAGACATAAATAAAAGTATAAAGGCAAATGGATATTCCCCAATATGGGAATCCATGCCTTTCGGATTTCTTGAGGTCCAAGGGACCCAAGATAATGAGATAATGGCAAAGGGAAAATAATTACTAATTAATTTTGAATTAATTAATGGATAGCTTGGGAGAGAAGGAAGCCTTCTCATCCATTGTAATTTGTTTCCCAAATTTCGTACATAGATAGATAATGTAAAGACAAACTTTCCCTTAAAATGTGAGACAAAAAGGATCTATGGTTTAGGAGATATGAATTTCCCAATTTATCTCCAAAATAAAGCATGAATTTGGCAATTGAAAAACATATTTCCCTTTTGGATGATCGCGTGTAATGAGAATCGTTGGATCTCGATCCAACGCTGATCGCTTATCGTCTAAGTCCCACACGAATCAGGATTCTGCCGATTTGCAGAGGGATTTCCCTTTCAGAATCCTCGCAAATTCGGAGCATTGGCAAGCCAGGACTTGTTTCCTGTGAGTTCAGGAGGAGAAACCGACAAGAACCATCCCTACTTTGTAGGGGTTTGGTCTTCATTTTGGGAAATACCCAAACCTCGCGAGCCTGCTATCAACCCTATATATAGGGGACAGTGATTGAGGGTATCAACACATTCTTTTGCTACCCCAAATGTTGCGGAGGAGCGAGAGGGGTGTTCCTGTGCGATCTATTTGGAGATCCAACCTGACCTGCACCCCTGTACCCGTGGCCAACCTCGCCGGAGTCCGGTGAGTAGGGGGAGCCTTGGCATATTCTTGTGAGCAATTGAGCCTTCAGTCAAGTTTGACGGAGGGAGGCGGAGTTCCCTGGACGTTTGGCACGCTCGCATGATGACTGGATCAAGAAGTTAACCTCACAGTTGACCCTCGCAACAGCAGCGAGATCGGGAGGTTGAAAAAGAAGGGATCCCGCAGAATTACCAAAGTACCCCTAACCTTCTTCTAGTGCATCGAGGTTAGTTTGGTTCTTTGTTTGTTTTTTATCGCAAATAGGCGTGTGTGTTCGTGGTCGTTAGATCCTAAGTGGACCAGCGGACCATGGATCAGACGATCCTTATTTTTCTAGAAATTGCTAATAAATCAATAGAAAGGAATTTTCTTACAGAAAATCATAACTTTAACTAGAAAATTGGGATGAGAAAAGTTTATACATATAAATTGATCAGAAAAATATGAAGAATAATTTTAAAATGGTTTGGAAGCCTAAATCAGTACCTTTTTGTAAAAGTGTATAATTTTGATGGAAAAAGTATTAATTTATGATTAGAAAATCTAATTGTTGATAAAGGATGGATTTAATCTTGCAAGTGGATAAATTCGAGCATTATTAGCTTGTTTAATGTTATAGATGGATATTAACATCTTTTCAAAAGGAAATTGCAAGAATTTGGGTTTTAAACTTAATATTGTGATTAATACCCTTATGTGAGGGAAAAGGGGGAAGAAAAGATATAGTTAATCCGAAAATTAGGGTTTTGTGGTCCAAACCTGATCTTAGGATCTTAATGGAAAATAAGATGAGATAATTAGGGTTTGGTGGATATTTTGATAAAAGTAAAGTAAAAGTGGTAAAAAGGAAGTGAAACCCTAATTATGGTCAAAACCCTAAAAAGGGGCTAGTAACCCTAGGCCATGATTAGGCCTATTAGAATTGGATACCATGATCCATGATAGAGAGTATTGGATGTATATTTCAGGGCCAAATTGTGTGCTTGCTTGCTTGATTCTAGATTACTTGCTTGTTTGGATTAATTCTGCATTCAAGACAGCTTGAGAGGTATGTGGTTAATTACAATTAATCGCATTAGTTTTTCCCGAAGGTTTCCCAGATGGTTAATCGCATTGAATGCAACTTAACTATTTGGATGTTCATACTTGCAAATCATAAAGTCACTATGGTTGTCACAAATATAAATACATGTGTATCCTCACACCTACATGCCACCCTGATGGATGATGCCATAAAGGTCAGGCCCAAGAGGGTAGACCAATGGGCACCAGGAGAGGTGACCCTAGACACAAAGCTCGGGAATGAGAAGGTGGTCTATGTTGCATGACTATGGGGCACAATGAGAGGTGACCCACAGACACCAAGCTCGGGATTGAGAAGGTGGCCTTAAGTCAATGGCAAAAGAGAAACCCTAGAGGGATATTCCAGGGTTAGGGCAAAAGCGGTGGAGAATGACACATTGAAAATGTAAATTGGTTTGCTAAATTACCCTGATTGTGATAATTAAATTGTTAGCCATATTTGTGAAATTTTGGTTTTCCCCACATACCAGCATATTCCTGTATGTTGATCACGTTTTTTTTGTCGGCGTTTTAGGTATAATCCTCAAAAGCACAAACAATAAAGCGACACATTGTGAAAATAAGAAATAAGGTGCAAGGAGGATTAGATAGAATAATTCAAGCTGTGGATAGATAGATTTCCAAAGTTTTTAAAAGGTATGCAAAGTTTTATTTTAATACCAGATTTTAGTTTAGATAGTAGAATTTCATAATTGTTATTGATTATTTGTCGAACCTTTGATCATGTTAAATTGGATAATGGCTCTGACCTCTTGGTCTCCCTTAATTGGGGGTTACTGGGAGGTGGGGTCATTACATCTTCCCTAATAAACATGCCTCACATGTCTCTAGCGATTCAAAATCAAAAGAGTCTAGATAACCATCCTTATGGAGTCTAGATATGCGCTTCTCGTTTATGTGCCCAAGACGACAATGCCATAAGTATGTTTTGTTTGAGTTGTCAAGTTTTAGCCTTTTAGTATTTACATTGTATATGCTAGTCTCAAGTTCTAACAAGTAGATACCATAATACAGGGGCATTTCCATAGAAGATCTCATCTTTAGAAATAGAAATTATTACATTCTTAATGTGAAATTCAAATCCACTCTTGTCCATACAAGATACAGAAATAATATTTCTATTAATGGCAGGTTTATAATAGCAATTCTCTAATTATAGTACAAGGCTTGTAGGCAAAGATAAACTAATAACTCCAACTATGGTGGTAGCAACTCTTGCTCCATTAGTGACCCGCAGCTCGACTTGGCCCTTTCGTAAAGGCTTACTTCTTATCAGATCCTACATATTTGAACATATGTGAGATCCACGTCTGGTATCCACTACCCATGATGAAGAAGTATTTAAGTTTATCTCAATAACATATATACCTGAAGTGGAGATCTCCATCCCCTACCTCTTCTTCCTCAGTTCCTCCAGGTAGAGAGGATAGTTTCTTTTCCAATGTCCAGCCAGGTGACAGTGATGACAACTGCCTTCTTTGGAGATCCCACCTTTAGCTTTGAGCGTGGATGACTTTGGCTTCTGCCTAGCTTTAGAACCTTTCTTAGCCTTGCCTTTACCTTTTTACTTTCCCTTTATCTTGATGATCATCATCACTGACTTGGGCTTGTCTTTCTTCATCTGTGCTTTAGCTGTCCTCAACATGCCCAACAAATTTTGACAACGACTTGTCAAGATTGTTCATGTTGTAGTTCATGACAAAATTATTATATGATTCAGGCAACGATTTTGGAATCACATCAGTGGCCAACTCTTGACCTAGGGGAAATCCCAACTTGGATAGGCTTTCCACGTACCCAATCAAAGTGAGTATATGGGTGCCAACCGAGTCTCCCTCTTTCATCTTGCTTCTAAATAAAGCCTTGGAGACATCATATCTCTCCTATCTTGCTTGATGTTGGTGCATGTTCTTGAGATGTGTTACCATCTCCATGACATTCATGTTCTCATGCTGCTCTTGCAACTTATAGTTCATTGAGAACAACATCAGGCACTTGACATCCACGGCATTATCAAGGTGCTTCTTGTAAGCATCATTTTCAGCCTTGGGCGCATTTGAGGCGGGTTCCATTGGCTCTGGTGTTTCAAGGACATAGAGCTTACGCTCATGTGTGAGAACAATTTTCAGCATCCTAAACCAGTTTTGAAAGTTGGTTCCGGTAAGTTTGTCCTTCTCAAGGACCGATCACAATAAGAAAGTGTGAGTGTTGTTTGCCATTTGATTGCTACAAAAAAAGTTTGCATTTAGTCCAAAACATTTTGACTTGTAAAGATTTGATAAATGATATTAATTAGGCCTTTAATTAATTATGCTCCCACTATTTTATTCAAATTTATAGCCCTCACTATCAACTCAAAAGATTGAAGTGTACAACCTTCTAGTGAGCCAAGATCCGAAATAATTGGATCAATGCCCAGCCAACACCAGCGTCAAAGACCAAATACTAAGGAGGCAATTTTTGCCAATTGCATCATATGCAACTCTTGGATAGATGATCATGCACAACTCCTTTCCATGATGCATCTGTGTGCCTCTAGGTACTTGATCCTATCAAGGTTCCCTAGTTAAGTCCAACCCATAAGCCAACACGATGAGTGTGCACCCTGCGGAGGCAGACCCACACACCCACCATCACACTTCCACAAGATAGACAGTGTACCATGCGGAGGCGTTCCCACACATAGTCAATAAAGCTTTTCATATGTGTTGCTTTATGGAAGGCAACTAAAACTTAATATTATTAATTGAGGGGTTTTGTTAATACATATACATATCCAAACACCACATACTTATAGTATGTATCATATACTACTATATCCATAACCACAAACGATAGACATGCAATTACAAACACAAATACATCATTTATGGCCATACTATTGTAATCCTTTGGAGTAACAAAGGATTAAGGGTCCACCTATGGTCTTATGCATCTCATCCAAAAACACATGTGAATCAACCTATAAAGATTATCATTACAATGAACAACTTCATGGATGCTCCATGATGTTGGAACTTCAAGTTACTTCTTGGAATTGGATCTTCATGTTGCTTCTCCATGGATGCTCCTTGGAGTTGGATCTTCAGGCTTCTTCTTGGAATTAGATCTTCATGGTGCTTCTCCATGGATTCTCCTTGGAGTTGGATCTTCAAGTGGCCTCCTTACATCAAGTTTACAAAGACTAAAACTAATTCTATTTCTACTACATCATATGAGTAGATATATAAAGGGAAAGAATTAATTACACTTTGAAATAAGAGATGAGGCTCGGCATGCAAGCTGAATACTTTATACAAAAGATCCACGTACAACCATTATACATCCATAGCATTCTCAAACAAACATATCCACAAGATTGGCATCCATATTCATTCACAACATTCACAAAAGGGGATACTAGGCCATAATCGTACATGCATTCACCAAATAAAATAGATTTTAAAGGCGATGTGTATGATATCATAGGTATACATTAAATACATATTAAAATTTCAGCTTTTTAATGCGAGACATTCCCCATTAATTAAATTTTTGACTCCCACATAGACTATGTGGGGTACACAGGGGCAGCGCCCCTTTGCGGGAGTCAAGGGGAGGCCGCCCCTCATGGGGTCTCAGGGGGTAGAGCCCCTGAAAGGTCTACAGAATTTTACTTCTGTGCACCTAGGAAAGTCAGTATTTTCCATAATCGACCCCATCTAAAACGTCAAAAAATAGAAGCTTGTGGCGTATGTAGAATTAGGTTTAGATTTGCACATTAGTAGTTTTAATTTGCATCGTATGCAACATAGAAAATAGTATACAGTGATTCGATCACATAGAAATTATTCCAAATATGTCGTAGATCGATGCTGCTCTGATACCACTGTTGGGTTTTGTGGGGAAAACATGCGCGGCGGAAGCAACAAAAAAATTTCCATGCAACTCGAAATAGGATCTCGTCAACAACAACATATTTAAAAAGAGTGTTTGCGGGATATACCTTATCGCGAAGTAAGTTCGGTGATGTCTCACTACATGATGGTGTGCAACATTGTTGGCCTACACATACGGAACTTCTCTCCCATTCACTGAGTGTGTCACAGGAAGATCTGACGGGGCTCTTTTTGTACGATGATGTATGCCGCTCGTAGCGCGTATGGATAGTCGTTGACATCCTCCGAACATAGGCGTCTCAGCGTCTACGTCTCTACTTTGTCCACACAGATGGACTAGAACTCCACGTCATGCTTCCTAAGCTGGCAGGAAGGAGTCGTCTCTGTGTGGTGGCATGCTAGCATCGCGGTGCTCTTCTTTCTCTCCTGAGGACGATGATGGCTAAGGTTAACTTACGTGAGCATAAACTGAAAAGCCTCTCTCAAATATCGTATATAGATATCAGCCGCCAAGCCCCTTTAAATAGGAGATGAAAGGAAGTAGGGTTTCCCAAACCCATCAGTAAATAGAAATATTGTGTTAATTAAAATGCTCATGGATTAATTAGAATATTTTGGAATTAATTAATTAACCAAATAATAATATTAATTGATTAATTTATATCTGACTCCATGCAATCGCTCGAGATGGCTCTATGGGCATATTTACCAACATATGCCCCTCCCACCGGAATCATCAACGAGTTATCTGGAATGAACTTTTTGCCCTCACTTGTCACCTGGACAAGTCTAGATGCCACAACAATCTTCCCATGTACTGCCTTCTCAAAATGGTTCTTCATCGCCTTACACCAGATTGACTCTCTTCCTACATCCATTTCCCAAGAGTTCTTCAATATGAGGGCCTCATTCCACTCTCTCATAGATTTGATTCCTAAGCCTCCATTCTCCTTGGAGCTCGTCACTTTGTTCCAGGTAACCAATGAGTCTAGTCTTCTTTTATAGCTCCCACCCCCAAATAAACTGTCTTATAGTGTCATCAACTATGTCACTTAAGCTCAGCAGTAAGGTCGATGTCTGCATAACATAAGTTGGGATTGCAGTTTGTGTGGACTTAGCTAAGCACACTCTCCCCGCCAACGACAAGCTTTTAGCTACCCACGCTTGAACTCTACCTTACACTTTATCAATGATGTCCAAGTAGGTATACTTTGTGATTCTTGAATGTAGGATTGGGACTTCCAAATATCTTCCTAGGTCCTCTGTCTTATGAAATCTGCTCAGTTGTTGCACGGATTGTCTAATCGACCTTGACACACTCCTAGAGAAATAGAGTTGTGATTTAACAGCAGATATTTCATGTCCAGAAACACTTCCAAACTCCTTAAAACATTGCATAATTAACTGCATCTGGGACCTGTTGGCTTCAGCAAAGATAATTAGGTCATCCACGAAACAACATGAGCTACTGGAATTCCCCCAGTTTTTTTCTACTTCTAGTTTCCATTGGATACCCTCTCCTAAATTATCTGAGATAATATTTCTAGACAAAGCACAAATAGGTATGGTGATAATGGATCACCCAACCTAAGCCCTCTACTAGCTTTGAATGACCTAGATTATTTCCCATTCTAGCTTATCGTTGATCAACCGCCAATGATAGATTGCATAATAAACTACCTGATGTTCAATGGAATCCCCACCTTCAACAATGTATCTTCAATGAACCTCTCAGACATTTTGTCATACGCCTTAGATAAGTTGACTTTTATTGCCATGGTCTTCGCTCCTCCTCTCTTCCTCATGGCGTGTATAATTTCCTACACTAGGGCTAAATTATTTGTAATTCTTCTCCCAGGTACAAAGCTACTCTATTTTGGGGAGATCCATCTGGGCATAAATCTCTTCAACGTCTCCACAATCATTTTTTAGGCTAGCTTCAAGATAATGTTATTCAAAGATATCGGTATGATCTGTTCGCACTTTTCTGGTCGAGTCACCTTAGGGATCAGTATGATTGTTGCATTGTAGACTTCCTCATTTGTCAACTCTCTTGCTATAATGGCTTGTGTGGTCAGTGTCATTGATTGTCCCATAGAATTCCAATTTCCTTGGAGAAACTCCACTGTGATGCCATCGGGTCATGCTGCCTTAAAAGGTTTCATGAGCTTTAGGGTAGCCATTACTTCATTCAATGAAGGCTTATTAGTGATATTGTTCATCTCTTTTGTAGACGGTTTATAGAATTGATATGGAATTTCAGAGGTGTTGATCATGTCTCCCCTGATCGGTTCAGCGAGAATCCCTTGGAAATGTGTCACCACCATTTCCATAACTACAGCTTCATTTGTAACCCATAATCTGGTCGCATCCCTAAGGGCAGTGATGGTGTTATGTCTCCTTCTTTTGTTAACCCATGCCTGGCAAAACCTAGTATTATTGTCTCCATTCTGAAGCCAATGGATGTGCGCCTTTTTCTACCAATTGTCCTCCTCCTTAGTGATGATCTGTTGAAGGTCTACCTGCATGTCAATGCACACATTATCAGTTGTAACATCATATTTCTCAACTAACATGTGTTGCAGTGTTGTGATATTCCATTATAATCTCCTCTTGTCTTTGTACGCAGCTTGCTTTTCTTGGTGTTCTAAATTCATAATGTCTTATTTAGCTGTTTGAAGAGTTTCAAAGAAGTTAGTGGAGTTCTCCCACTTCTCCTTAACCAGACACTTTATCGCCTCATTCCCATTCCATGAAGCCTTCATTACAAACCTAACCTCCTTCTTTTCCCCTGGTGAGGCTTCAGAAGTAGAGAACAGTGGTCGAACGAAAGCCTAGGGAGGTGCTTAATAACCCACGTAGAGAATTTACTGATGAATGCCTTATTTGCTAAGGCACGGTCTAACCTCTCCTATAATATGCCATGCTTATAGGTGAAACAAACTCCTGAGAACCCCAGGTCTAAGAGGCCAGCCTCCATAAGTGTCTCTTTGAATGTCTTGGCCTCATTATAGTTATATCTATCACTCCTAATTTTCTCTATTAGTATTAAAGTTTTGTTGAAGTCCCCCATGACAATCTAAGGGTCACTGATAGTTTTTCTAGAATATATTAGGTTCTTCCATAACATATTTCTTATTATAATATGTGGATTCACATAAACGAACATCACCACCAACTTTTCATCTAATTTTCACGTTACAAATAGTATATGGCTTTTAATAACTTGAACTCTCTATTCCTTACCTTTCCAGCAGACCCATATGCCGCCAGAGAATCCTCGTGCCTCCACGCAGTGTGAATGGGTAAAACCTAGGGATTTGATAGTACTTATAGCTGATCTTTCACTGATCATGGGTTCAAGTATAGCCACTATGTATGGTTTGTGTTCCCTAAGGTAATTGGATAGAACAGAGCAAAAATCTTTATTGCTAATCCCACAAACATTCCAACACAGGAAACACATTGATCAAGGATAATATAAAGATAGAGGTAATATAAAGACTAATGTTTACTAGTCTCAGCAAGGTTGAGTCTCATATGCACCTTCTTCAACACCTTTTACTGTTGTAACCTCTTCATTGCCAGCCTCCACCGCCATCTCTTCAATAGGAACAAGAGAATTTGATTCCTCATCCTCGTTTTCCTCCTGACCCTTTAGATGTGAACTCCTTCTTCATGTTGCATGTTGGTATGGAGGTTTAGACTTGCCCCTTTGTTTCATGCTCAGTTCTTTGCTAGAGCCTGACCTACACGGTAATAGAGCTCTATCCTTCTCTCGCACCCCTTTTTTGTTTTTGTCCTTCTTTAGATGCGATGAAACTATTGTAGCCTTGGCTTTGTTTTGTTTGGTCTTTTCCCCAATATTCATTTTTACTTCAATTATTTCCTCGCCATCAATTAATGTGATCACCTGATCCACCTCTGGATTAACAATGGTATGCCTCTCTCTCACCCCATTTGCATTATTGCCAACTCCATTATTCTTGCATACTTTTTCGTTGTAAGTGTTAGTTATATTCCGCAACACCCCCTCTTCACTAGATTTGATCACCTCTTGAGTTTGTGGTTTCTTCTTCCACCCCACCTTCGTTGGCCTTGTCTATGGAGTAGTCCCTTCTTTTGAGTATTGCGCTTCATCAACTCCCTCATCCTCTACTCCTTCTTCTTCTTGTTGAAGACTTGCAAATCAATCGGTGGCCTCCTCCTTGGAAGTATCTTGTACCACCCTCCTTCTCATATTCCCCCTTCTAGATTTTTGACTCTGCCATCCTCTCACACTTGTGTCTGAGTTAGTTTATGTTGTCTCTTGTTTTTCATCCACTAGTGCATCTTTGCACTCTCCATCCTTCTCTGTGACTTCCCTACAATACTTAGAAATATGGCCTTCCTTTCTGCATTTAGCACATGCCCAAGGTATCCCTTCATAGATAACTTCATATTACACCCCATTAATAAGGATGGAAAACACAAGGTCTTTCTATGTGTCAACTTCTACCGCTAGTCTCAAAAATTCACTCTATGATCTGTTCTTTGTGTGTCCATCTATCTTCATCAGACAACCAGAGCCATGCCTATGTACATGAACATGGTGGTTATGGAAAGGTGTAATGGGAGATTCATACTTCTTACCCAAGTGACCATATAATCTAATAGTGCTTCAGATGGTTTGAAGTTGGGATACCATTCCCAGACTAGAACATTACACCCAAAGACATTCCAGGGAGTTCCAACAAGAGAAGTATCAAAATCATGTTGGCACGAGAGTTGCACCACAAAATGGACATGTTCGAGTTTGAACATGTTGAAGCATCCTCTAATTTGCCATAAAAGCTTGATCCTGTCCCTAAGCATCATATAGCCAATATCAGTCCTGAGCATTCTTACCACCACTGCGTATCTCTAGGGTCTCACGATATCCTCTTCAACATATGGATCGATTTGTAACATAGGGATCCTATCCATCTCCTTGAGTGACACCACCCCCAACGGTAGGTTATCTTCAAAGAGTTTCTCAAGGAAGAAGGTTTCAGTATCTATTCCCTCTGGTCAGTACTTGTGCTTGTGTGGTTGCCTAGGATAGCACTTGCATACGTACTCAAACTATCATCTCTGGTGTTGTGGAGTGGATTTGTCTGTATGTTTTCTCCACTTCTGGTCACAACTGTAACACTAGCTTGTGTTTCATCATCCATATTATTGCTTCACTTTTTCTCGTGCATCCCAGCCATCTTAAAGTTGAAGCCTATTTCTAGTATTGAAAAGGTCATTGAGCCCCTATGTATCTCTATGTTTCTACGGATCGATACTCCCCCTGCCACCTTCTCATTTCCCGATGTATGTCTGGTTGTGCTATGTGGTGCCCTCTGCTTTACTCTAGGATCAAACACACGATCGTCTCCTTCACCTTCATGAATGCCCGCATGATCACCTACGATCACCCCTTCACACCCTAGTGTCGCCTCAAACCCTAGCACTGCCATCCTAAATATGTGATGTTGATTATTAAACCTAATGCCACATAATATGTCATATTATTTTCAATCCTAGATATGTAAGGCCCAAGCCCAAGGCTCTAGCAGAGTTTTGGGAATGACGACGAGTCCCACATACCAACACTAGCCTTAATTGAATGATTTATCCTCACTCATGTGCAATCTAGGTTCTACTCCTTGATTGGTCACCCATCCTAGTATTACTCCAAACTGAGCATGTTTAACTATGGAGTGCTTAGTAATGAGCTCCCTAAAAAGGAGGTGTACATTGGTGATATGAGTAGTCCAATCATTCCTTTTAAGATCATTTTATCTGAGGCCTCAAATTCTAGGACATTAAGATCTCCCCCATGTAGACTCTTGACGTCCTCATCAAGGCTCAACTATATGGCCTCATAATATTTCCCCATTTCACTACAGAGCAAAATGGCGATGTATGCCTGACTTGTGATCATGGCTACCAGCACAAGGGTGTCTCCATCACCACGGATAGCCCTTTCTAACATGTCTAGACCACACAACTCAAAGATTGGCATGCCACATGCACATGTAAGCCCCACATACTTGAGGGGAAGTGACTCTAATACCATCTTGTAAGGAGTGGGACCCAAAGATCATGATTTTTCCATTATATTTCACTTTTGAGATTTCCTTTTATGAGTTATGGAACCATTAGGATTTTTGTCTTATAACTATTATATATATATATATATATATATATATATATATATATATATATATATATATATATTGATATAATATTTTGATATATATATATATCAAAATATTATATATATTATTATATATATTATCACTATGTGAATATTAGTTATGGAACATGACATATGTGATATATTTCATGAATTCACTTACACGTTAGAACACGTAAATGTTATTATGGCAATGTGAGTGTATAATAATATGTGATGTTTATTACTGAACCTAATACCACAAAATATGTGATATTTATTTTAATTCCTAAATATGTAATGGGTTACCGTTGAGTTATTCATGTAATCCACATTAATAATATTCATTAAGGAATATCTTTATCCTTGTTTGGTCAAATCAAAGGAACCAAACTTACTAAACTCTTAGTCAGGGAATAGGGATTCTAGGTTTTGGTTCGTTACAATAATTGTAGGATTATGGATTTCTTGCTTCAACCTTGATATGTATGTCTACTTGTTTACTTGGTCAAATATCTCCTTGTAGTATTGTAGTATTATACTTGATGCTTTGTCTCGTTGATTTAATAACTTAAACAGATAATATAGAACTTCATTATACAAAATTTTTGTGCTTATATGTATTCTAGGGGTAAGGAGAAAAGGTTGGGTGTCCTATTTGAGTTGTCAAGCTAGAGTGGACCATGTTACAGCGATAAGGTTGGGTGTCCTATTTAAGTTGTCAAGTTAGAGTGGACCATGTTGATTAAAGGGATAACTAATGTCTTTGAGTCTTAAGAACTTTAACAGACTCATTCTGTTGGGACTTTGGTCAAAGACCTTATCATACATGATGTTTTTAGTATCATGGAGTAAAATGATTACAAGATGGGTTTCCATTTTGATAAGTACTTAATAGATCTTTTCAAAATGTGAAAACAATATATATATATATATAAGTAGACCATGTTACGGAGATAAGGTTAGGTGTCCTATTTGAGTTGTCAAGCTAGAGTGTACCATGTTGATTAAAGGGATAGCTAATGTCTTTGAGTCTTAAGAACTTTAACAAACTCATTCTATTGGGACTTTGGTCAAATACCTTATCATACATGATGTTTTTAGTATAATGGAATAAAATGATTCCAATATGGGTTTCCATTTTGATAAGTACTTAACATATCTTTTCAAATTTTGGAAACATTATATATATATATATATATATATATATATATATATATATATATATATATATATATATATATATATTCCCTACAGTAAACACCTTGTGTTGTTATCCGCTTGTTTCTCGAATGTTTTAGGTTTACAGATAGCTTGGGATAAATAGGATTCTGAGCAAGTGTTCAATTTGCACTTGTTGTAAGATCCTAGATAGTGTACATGAGAGGACTTGTATAACTTGAATCTCAATTTGTAATTAAACATATGTGATAAACAATATTTCTATTTGTTGCACTTGTTGGATGTTGAGATTATGTTGGTGATTTCATCTTGTTATTTATTAATGTATGTGAAGCATTTCAAACTTCTGCATGTTGTCTCTGGTATTTGTTTGGCTCACAAGGTTGGGATTCTAACATCGTGACACACTAAAATGTGTATATATGTGCTTACATATATACATACATACATACATCCCAGTTGCCGCCTTGATTTACCACCCTCCTAGGCGTTCGACCTCCACCACGGGCATGAGAGGGGTTAGAAATCTTTCTCTCTTAATCCCATACATACATACATACACCGACGAGGAGTGGCTCAAGTGGTCAAGCACGGTGTCCCCTAATAAAGGGACCCGACTTCGAATCCCAGTTGCCACCTTGATTTACCACCCTCTCGGGCATTCAGCCTCCGCCACGGGCGTGGGAGAGGGGGAGAAATATTTCTCTCTTAATCCCATACATACATACATGCATACATACAACATGGTTAGACCGGTGACCGTCCTTAGGGTTTGCTCTGGCGATTCATTGGGCGACGACCCGTGCGATTGCCGGAACCCGTGGGTATGGCGCCCACGTCTCCGGTTGATCCGACCGGAGGCGTCCACCTCCGCACACCCCCACAACCCGCAACTTCATCCATACCACTTCAAACCCAAGTGCAGGCCAGAACGGCTGGGAAAGGAATGGAGACCAGTGAAATAGAAGGAGCGGTGACACCACTGCAGGCAGAACGGACGGGAGGGCCTAGTGGTCGGGGCATTGCTTGGAACTAGGTTCTCAAGCAACCCTCAAGCAAGGAGAAGGAGATCGTTTTTCCGAAGCTGAGAACCGTAGAAGGCGAGGTACATGTCGATCTGGAGGAGACGAAGTTCACACGGCTGGCGAACATCTGGGAACACACGGTGATGGTTTACACCTTAGGTAAACGTCCCTTTTACCACCATCTCCTGGCCTGGATTAGACGAATGTGGAGGCCAAAGGGGTCATTCGAGCTTCTCTCGTGTGACGGAGGGATTTTCCTGGTTCGATTCTCTACGGCGGCCGATAAGTGAGATGTCTTGGTGATGGGACCGCGGTGGTTTGACCACCAGCTCGTGATAGCCAAACACTACAATTATGGAGACGAACTGAAGAAAGACTCCTTCACGACGGTACCAACCTGGATTACACTGAAATCATTTAGTCATTCTTGGATGAAGGTTGCTACCGGCACAATCGCGGCTGGGGCGGTCTGAGTCCTCCACGTCGACGACAGATCTGTTGAAGGAGATGATCTAAGAGTGTTGATTGAACTGGAGGTTGAAGGAGAAAGACCTTCACGGGTTTGGCTGAACGTGAAGGGGAGGGAACCAATCCCGATGTCCATAGAATATGACCACATACCAGTTAGTTGTTGTACTTGCCATGCCTTCGGTCACAGTACACAACAATGTGAGGCCAACCAAGAAGAAGAGAAGGTAAGAAAAGATGAGAAGAACAAGGCCAATGCTGGAAAGAAACCTGTCTGGGTTGAGAAGAAGAAGAAGTCCATTGAGGGAAAGTTGGCTGCTAATGACGAGAGCAATGTGGAAGATAGTGTCGATGGAAAACAGTAGTACGAGGATCCATCACAAATATAAGATAAACATATATAATCTACGGTTGAGGTGAAAGCTACGATGGTGGTTACTGTGAATGGGGGAGAAGAATCTATACAAGAACACAATTTGTCGTCTGTGCACAACCCAAAGGATGGGAACCCGAGCTCAACAAGCCAAAGAGAAGAGGGTGAATTTACACCTTCTTCGAGGAGTAGAAGTAAGGGTGGAATCCCAAAAACACAAGGAGTTGGGTCCATACTCGACAACACGAACAGATTTGAGGCCTTAAGTGAGTCAGACGCGGAGGAACCTGAACAGGTGGCACCGAAAAAGAAGAAAGAAGGCAATAAGAAGAAGGAGCATCCCAGGCGAACTTGGGCAAACAAGAACCCTTAATATGTCTATCTTAATGTGGAATATTAAAGGGGGGTGCGACAGGAATAAGAAAAAAGAAATCCGGGACTGGATTGGTTCTATGGGATTCTCTATTGCAGCTTTGGTTGAAACTAAAATAAAAGTTAATAATAAACCAAGCATGGGCTACCTGTTCCCACAAGGATGGGAACATATTTCTAACATCCAACATTCTGAGCTGGCTAGGGTGTGTGTGGCGTGGAAGCCCCATGCATGGTAGATGATAGTGCAAATGATGTTTGATCAGCATATTACTCTGGATTGCAGGAACACAGCAGGTTTGCACATGTGCTTAACAGCTGTTTACGCTCATAACGATGCAAAGAGAAGGAAGGAACTATGGCATAACTTAGCACTTATATCCACACATATAACGATACCATGGTTGGTGGTAGGTGATTTCAAAAATGTCAAATTACAAGGTGAGAAAGTTGGAGGCAGACTTGCTCTACAGGTTGTGATTGATGCTTTTAATACGGCTATTGATAAAGCGGAACTGGTGGAGTTACCTATGACAGGAGGCGAGCTCTTCACGTGGAATAATGAACAAGACCCAGAGGACAGGATAGCTAGCAAACTGGATAGGGCTTTGGTGAATGAAGAATGGCTAAAACTATTTCCTAATGTACAGGCGAAGGCAGGCGGATCTGAGCTAAGCGACCATGCTCCCCTTCTTGTGCAGCTCTTTGAAAAGAAACAAAAATGAAGACCTTTTAGATTTCTCAACTTCTGGACGGAGTGGGATGGATATGACGACATTCTCAAGGAGGTATGGAATACACATATACATGGGAAGCCTATGTTTGTCTTTGCAAAAAAGTTATCTCTGTTGAAAACTATGCTGAAAAAGTGGGCTAAGGAGAAGGTGAATATCCCAAATTTAATCTTGTCCACAAAGAAGGAATATAGCGAGGTGAAAAAATTCCTCATGGCTGATCCGCTCAAAGGAGAGTTAATAAAGAAGGAAAGGGAGTTAAAAATGATGCTAGCTGATCTCAAGAAGGCTGAACAGAAATTCTATTGGCAAAGAAGTAGGGAGAAATGGTTGGAAGACGGTGACAGAAACACCAAACTCTATCACATGGCGGTGAGAAAAAGAGAGGCCTCCAACGTTATATGTGAGCTGATTGACAAAGACGGGCAAGTGATTAACAGGCAAGAAGATATTGAAAATCAAGCCGTACAGTTCTACAATGAACTCTATAATAAAAGTTTTGAAGAACGGGAAGTGGAGGAAACCATTGACTGGAAGTACAAGCTCTCTAACACCCACAACAATATTCTCACAAGGGAGGTCACTGAACAAGAGGTCAAAGAGGCTTTATGGAGCATCGGTTGCAATAAATTCCCCGGGTCGGATGGATTCAATGCTTTCTTCTACAGGGCGGCTTGGGACACAATAAAAGAAGACCTTATGAGGTATGTGAGATGGTTCCTTGAAGGAGGTAACATGGTTAGACAGGTTAATCATGCTTTCTTGGTCCTCATTCTAAAGAAGAAAATCACGGCATCACTCATAAATTTTAGACCTATTGCTTGCTGCTCTATCCAATATAAGATTATAGCTAAAATTCTAACTGCAAGGTTGAAGATGGTCCTTCCTTTCCTTATCTCTAAAAACCAAGGAGCCTTTGTTTCTGGCAAGAGTATTAGTGATTGCGCTCTTCTTGCTGACGAGTTCTTAGCTGATTACAACGTGATGAGAGGGAGCAGAAAGGCTTGCTTAAAGCTTGATATTTCTAAAGCCTACGACAGCGTAAGATGGGAAAAACTATGGTGGATCATGCAACAAATGGGCTTCTCTGAGAGATGGATACAATGGATGCAGCAGTGTGTTGGCACAACTAGTTTCTCGGTGCTAGTTAATGGCTCATCGGCAGGTATCTTTAAAGGCAACAATGGTTTGCAGCAAGGTGATCCTCTTTCTCCCCCTCTGTTCACTATCATCATGGAATATTTCACAAGAAGGCTGAAGATAATTGAAGAGAAGAAGGTGATCAAAGCCTACACAGTACATGGAATGAAAGTTATGAGCCACCTCATTTTTGTTGATGATGTACTGTTATTTGTGGAAGCTAAAGTGGACATGTTATTGAAGCTGAAAATTTTTCTGGATGACTTCGGGGAACAGACAGGATTGCGGATCAATACAAATAAAACTCAACTTTACCTCTCAAAAAATTGTCATCAAATGGAGAGCAGATTACAAGAAGCCATGGGGTGGAAATTGGCAAATTCCCAACCAAGTATCTAGGCTTTCCGCTTGCTGGTGGCAATCTAAAGGTGAAGGACTTTGATGATTGCATTGATAGACTAGATGAGATGATTGCAAGATGGCCCACAAAGAGAACATCCATGGCGGGGAGAGCTACCCTTATTAGAGCAGCCATCGAGGGGCTTCTTATCTTTTGGGTGCAGTAAGGGGAGATACCGGGTGCAGTGCTTGATAGAATGGAAATGAAAATATCAAACTTCATCTGGGCAGGGGAGTTCCATCCCATGCGCTACGCAAGGTTGGCTCTTCCCAAAGATGAAGGGGGTATGCAGCTGAAAACTCCCAGGGATATTGCTAAATGGGGGACCTTAAAGAGAATCATCTTGTATCAAATAGGTGGTTCCGTATGGGGAAGATGGATGAGGAAAAGATACTCGCAAGGATTGGATTTCCAGCCACGAACTCGAGAAGGTATTTCACGCACCATTCACATGATGAGGAACCTATGACCACAAATCAAGCACAGGTTTGTTCAATATCAAACCGGGGATTGGCACTTGATAAATCCCAAAACTGATCTGTGGGAGATCACGAGAAGGAGGGCTGAGAAAGACATGACAATGGCACTAATTTGGACATGTAATTATATTCCCAAATGGTCCACGTGCATCTTCAAAATTCTACATGGAGCTCTTACTACTCTTGACAAGGTGCATGAGTGGAATAGCAACATTTCTGTTACTTGTCTTCTATGCAAGGAGAAGGAGGAAACCCATAATCATCTTTTTGGTGGCTGCAATTTTACAAAGAATCTATGGGAGAAAGTGTGTAAAGAGTTTCACCTAAGCATTGAGCTTAATGAAGATGCCAGAACAATGATCAAACGATGCACTAATGGAGGAAAAAAGTTACTCTTATTTGTTGCCCTATGTTTCCATATTTGGAATGAAAGAAATGCACGCAAGCATGGTGGTCTAGGTAGTTGTGTGAATACTATTGCTGCAAAAATTTGTAAAAATGTAAAAAGGAGACTATGTAGTAGCTAGATGGGTGAGTTGCTCATGTTCATGATGTATAGCGAGCATAGGGCTATATGTAACTTTTGTCCCCCTACAATTGTAGGGAGAGTCGGAATATATTTACCTGATTCGGATACATACAACATGGTTGTCCTCTAGATTTAGCTCTGGCAAAACACCAGGCGTCTGCCTAGGTGATGATGCCAACAACGGGGCGTCAAACCCCCTATTGTCCAACCTATGTCCACCTCCACCAACAACCACCCTATCCCACCCAACCCTACCCTACCCCTACACCATCAACCTTTGAGATAGGAGAGAAGAATAGATATGAGAGGATCCCTAATTATGGGGTACAAAGAAGAGGTGTCGACGTCGACATGTCATAAAGGAAGGGCGCTAATGACGTGTTAAAGAAGGTAGGATACGTCGACGTGTCACAGAAGAAAGGAGACGACATTGCATCATAGAAACGGGGAGCTGATGCCGCATCACATTAGCAGGGTGAAGACGACGGCACATCATAGAAGTGTAGTGATGCCAATGTGTCATAGGAGGGGGTGACGATGCCAATGCGTCAAAAAAGTTAGGCGTCGACATCGATGGGTCACAGAAGATGGGAGATGATGCTGATGCATCACAGGAGGAGGGTGCCAGATCAGGACGATGAGGAGTTTCTTGGAATCAAATTCTTAAGCAACCTATGAACAAGAAGGAAAAAGAGTTGGAATTCCAAAAACCTAGGGTTGCAGATGGGGAAGTCCATGTCAAATTAGACAAGGAGGAGTTTGACATGATGAAGAACACATGGGAGTTCACCATCATGGTATACACCTTGGGGAAATGTTCATTCTACCCTCACTTGCTGGCTTGGGTGAAGAGGACATGGAAGCCTAAGGGGGATTTTGAGGTGCTATTACAAGATCGTGGCATCTTTCTTATCTGATTCTCTATGAAGATGGATAAGGAAACAGCGCTGCCCATGGGCCCTCAGTGGTTATACCAGTAGTTGGTGATCGCCAAACACTATCAACATGGTGACGATCTTTGCAAGGACGCTTTTCTTATGATCCCAACTTGGACAATGTTAAAGTCTTTTGGGCAGACATGGACTAGGAAAGTTGTCGACACCATTGCGGTGAGAGATGGGACAGTGCTACATATTGATGAATGATCCTTGGAGGGTGATGAACTAAGAGTCCTGGGGGAGATGGAGGTCAACAGACCCAAGCCAAAGGTGGGCTGCCTCAATGTGAAGGGGAGAGACCTAATCTCGATGACAATCGAATATGATCATGTTCATATTTCTTGCAGCAAGTGTCGCACCTTCCGGCATGGCACACAACAGTGTGAGAAGTAGGAAGAAAAGAAAGTGGATGAGGATGTTGCCACAAAGAAGATCTGGAAGAAGGCAGATGAAGGGACTCATGATGTGGAGAAGCCATCGACAGAGATGACAAACCATAAGCAACCAGCAGATGGCAAGAAGGCTTCAAGCTCACAAACAGGTGATGAAGGTAGAGGAACAACAATGAAAGGTAAAGAGGCTCCTGAAGACATTGGACATGAAGAAGGAGAATTTGTCTCCTCAACAAGGAGGAAAGGGCCTAAGGTGACAGGTATACCAAAGAGTGTGGGTATGAGTACCATCCTAGACACGACAAATAGTTTTGAAGCTCTCTTTGACTCAGATAAGGAGGAGGGAGGTAGCACAAAAGGAGAAGGAGGTGAGAAGGAAGGATAAAAAGAAGAGTCGATCAAGCGTACCACATCACACAAAAACATTTGATATGCCCATGCTTTTATGGAATATTAAGGGTGGGTGGAACAGGAACAAGAAGAAGGAAATCTGAGAGTGGATTGTTGCTAGTGGGCACTCATTGGTCGCTTTTGTAGAAACAAAAATAAATGTGCAAAATAAAATTAGTATCAAATTTTTTTTCTCACATGAATGGGAGTAGATATCTAATATAGAATTTGCTGAGCTAGCCAGAGTCTACATGGCATGGAAGTTGAGTGCATGGCAGGTGTCAGTGATACAGACGTCAGACCAACATGTTACAGTTGATTGCAGCAATAATGGAGGCCTACACATATGGGTGACAGCTCTATACGGTCATAATGATGCCAAGGCCAGACTAGATTTATGGAAGGATTTGGTCTCTCTATCCAAACAGGTAACTCTACCATGGTTGGTGATTGGGGACTTCAATACTATTTGTTTATAGGCTAAAAAGAAGGGAAAAATTAGCATTGAATGCGGAGATAGATGATTTTTAACCAAGTTATTTATAAAGTCAGTCTTTTTGAACTACCAAAGGTGGGCGGTGATATCTTTACATGGAACAATAAGAGGGGGCCAGAAAATAGGATAGCAAGCAAACTGGACAGAGCTTAATGATGAATGGTTGTGAATCCTTCCTAATGTGCAGGTGAAGGTAGGTGGATCTGAGCTAAGTGATCATGCGCCTATCTCAGTTCAAATCACAAAAAAGAAACAAAAGTGGAAACCTTTCAAATTCCTAAATTATTGGGTTGAATGGAAATATTTTGAAGATGTCATTAAAGAAGGTTGGGGCACACAGATGATAGGAAATCTTATGTATGTTTTTGCAAAAAAGTTGGCAAATACCAAGATTACACTCAAGAGATGGGTCAAGGCTGAAGTGAACTTTCCAAATCTGATTAAGGAAACAAAACAAGAATGTAAGGAGGTCAGGGAAAATTTGGGGGCTAACCCTCTTAATACTGAACTGATAGAGAAGGACAGAGAACTGAAAAGGATTCTTGAGGATCTGAAGAAAGCGGAGAAAAAAAATCTACTAGCAAAGGAACAGGGAAAAATGGATGGAGGACGGGGACAGAAACACCAAACTCTACCATACCGTTGTTAAAGAAGGGAGGCTGATAATATTATTTCTGAGCTAGTTGATGCTGAAGGGAAAGTGGTCAACAAATAGGAGGATTTGGAAGAGTAGGCCATAAACTTCTATACATCATTATAAAACAAGATTTTTAAAAATGACATAGAGGAGGATTTGGAGTGGAGGTTCAGACTTACAAGCACACATAATAATATTCTTACAAGAAGAACCAATGAATAAGAAGTCAAGGAAGCAGTATGGAGCATCAGCAATAACAACTCTCCAGGGTCATATGGTTCCAATGCTTTTTTCTATAAGAAAACATGGGATATCATCAAGGAGGATTTGGTTGCATAAGTTAGTTGGTTCCTAGAAGGAGGAAATATGGTGCGACGGGTTAATCATTCTTTTCTGATACTCATTTCTAAGAAGAATGTTACTTCCACTCTTGCTTATTTCAGACTTATTGTCTGCTGCTCGGTACAACATAAAATCATCGCTAAGATTATGGCTGCTAGATTGAAGATGGTACTTCCCTATCTCATTTCTTTAAATCAAGGAGCCTTTGTGTTAGGGAGAAGGAAGAGAACGGGATTTCTGGTTCCAAGCTTAAAGGAGAAAATGAAGGATGGAACCGAGCGAAGTGAGCCCTCGGCAAGGGGAAAAACTAGGGAAGGTGGGAGGTGGGAAAACCACCTTCCCGATAGGCAAGCATATGTTCGGTTCATATTAGTGATTGTGCATTGTTGGCATGGGAATTCCTACTAGACTACAGTGTCATGAGAGGAAGTAGGAAAGCTTCTTAAAGCTGGATGTTTCCAAATCCTACGATAGTGTCAGATGGGAGAAGCTATGGTGGATTATGAAACAAATAGGATTTAATGATCAATGGATCTGCTAGATGAAGCAATTTGTTGGTACTACAAGCTTTACTATTTTGGTTAATGGTGCATCTGCATGTATTTTTAGAGAAGGTAATGGTCTGTGCCAAGGAGACGCCCTTTCACCTCTCATCTTTGTTATTGTTATGGAGTACTTTACACAAAAGATGTAGCAAGATGAAATAAAAAAGGAGATCAAGCCCTACACAGTCCATGGCACAAAGGTGATGACCCATTTGATTTTTACATATGATGTGTTAGTGTTTGTTGAATCCAAGCAACAATTTCTAGAAAAATCTTAAAAATCTGCTAGGGAAGTTCGGAGAGCAGACGGGGCTTTGTGTGAATCCAAACAAGACACATATTTTCCTAGCAAAAAATTGCTACCAAATAGAAGACAAGTTGGTAGATGCAATGGGCATGGAAAGGGGGAACTTCCCAATAAAATACCTTGGGCTTCCTTTATCTAGAGGCAACCTACAAGTCAAAGACTTTGTTGAATGCATGGAAAGGATGGAGGAAATGATTAACAGATGGCCAACACAAAAGACATCCATGGCGAGAAGAGCAATACTGATAAAGGCTGCTATAGAAGGTCTTCTCATTTTCTGGGTGCAACAAGGAGAGATTCCTGGGTTTGTCCTGGACAGAATGGAGATGAAGATGGAAGATTTTTTGTGGACAAGTGAGCATCATCCTATGATATATACAAGAGTGGCGCTACCAAAAGATGAAGTCGTTGAACTTAAAAGCTCTGAAAGACATAGAAAAGTGGGGGATAATGTGGAGGATAATCATTTATCAATAAAGCACCTCAACTTGGGGGAAATGGATGAGGTAGAGATATCCAAAAGGAATGGACTTCAAGCCGAAGACAAGGGAAGGATACTCACACACTATTAATGTTATGACAGAAGCATGGCAGTATGTTAGATACATGTTTGTGGCCCAGGAAATGGGGAGATGGAGACTTAGAGATCCAAGGACATGCTTATGGGAGGTGACACGCTCAAGGGAAGCAAAGGGCATGCATGGGGAGTAGATCTAGACCAGTGTGTATGTGTCGAAATGGAGCATGTTTGTATACAAAATTCTACATAGTGTTCTTGCTACTCTTGATATGATAAAGGGGTGGAACTATGATGTATCTACTTCGTGCTTGCTATGCAAAGATGATGAAGAATCCCACAACCACCTTGTGGGTAATGCAAATTCACAAGGGAGGTGTGGGATGCGTTGTGCAAGGATTTTAAAGTACAACTCCAGCAATGGGTGATCCAAGAAGGGTGTTGACAAAGTGTAGCAATGATGATAGGAAGAAGTTATTATTTGTTGCTCTATGCTATCATATTCGGGAGGAACGGAATGCCAGAATACACCGAGTTGTTGCTACAAATGGAATGAGTATTGTTGTAAAAATTTGTAAATGTGTTAAATGTAAGTTGAACATTAGTTAAGTGTGTGAGTTGTTGCTCTATTTTGTGGTGTACGGCGTTGGGCCTACATGTAACTTTTAACCTATAATTTTAGGAGGAATTTGAAATGCATTAACCCGATTCTAATACATACATGCATATACATATAGATACATATATACATACACACACACACATAAACACACACACATGTGTGTGTATATGTGAGTGTGTGTGTTTGTGTGTGTGTGTGTGTGGCTGACAAGGAGTGGCTCAAGTGGTCAAACATAGTGTCCCCTAACAAAGGGACTCGAGTTTGAATCCCAGTTGCTGCTTTAATTTACCACCCTTTTGGATGTTCAACCTCTGTCACGGGTATGAGAGAGGGGAGAGATTGCCTCTCTTAATCATGTATATGTGTGTGTGCACATCTGTGTATGTGGATATATGTGTATATGTACTAATATTATATATCCTTACTCATCAACTTATAAACCCCTATAACTAAATGAGAGTGGCATGCATGCCATCCCTCCTAGGTGTATGGTTGCTTTGACAGCCATCATCCTCCATCTCCTCATTAGTCACTCTAACTTCTCAAACATAGTATTTTTATAATACATAACTTAATACTAACCATGGTAACAAGCCATCTCTAGTCGCTCGACACTTCCTTCTATGCAGTTTTTCTTTGATTCCACATCTACACACAACCACCTTTTTAGTCTATATTTGTACATAGCCACTTACCCAATCCCTTTTATAGTATTTTCTAGTTTATTTATTAACCAAGCTTCCCCCCCTCTTACCTTGCTCTATTACACATGTTCAAAACCCCTTTAGTGTATGGTGTCTAATCTATGTTTTTATTGGGTCTGGAAATGGCTCAGGTTTTGGTGAACTTGATCCATCCCGAACAAGGTTAACATGAACTTAACCCAAATAAAAGTCATGAAAAGGTTGTCTTGAGATGACCTAAACCTATAATGACACATCATTTAACCAGATACGGACCAAATATGAATTTTTATTGGTAAACATTTTCATAATGTAGGTAGACTTGAAGCTAGACTCCACCAAATCCAAAAATCACCAGACTGTATCTAAAATAATTTTGTCTGAACACTAATTGACTCAAGTTATTGTTAACCTGACTCAACCCAAAACCCAAATATGAGCCCCCAAAAAACCATAAACTTTTGGTCTAGGTTTGGTTGGGTTGGATCGAGTTTCATTTTCTCTACCTTGGTTCTACCAAATGGTTATAAATGCTCCACACTTAATTTTTGTAAATAAAATCTTATTTTTAGTTAATGCATATCATCCAAATATATTGTTAACAAATCAGACAAACTTTGTTTAGAGGGCTATAAAAGGGGTTTTAGTTTGAACAAGTAATCTCACTTATAGATATGAAATGGACTTGAGCTAACTTGGCCCAACACCCAAAAATATCTCCAAACAAGTTCTCAAAGTTGGATAAGGGTAGATTTTTCATGCCATGGTTAAGACAAATGGGTTTCGATGCTCCTTTTAGATTCATTAGTAAACACTAGGTTGTATATTTTACTTAGACAACTCGTAGAACATTTATATAAGTAAGTTGTACAATTTACCAAATAAGTCATGAAAAGTTCATTTAAGTAGGTACCATCTAAAGTGGACCAGTACTAAAGTAGTTATCCCAAAGTCAAACTCCCAATTAAACCATCATATAATTTTCAAATAAGAATAAGATTCAGAATAACATACATAATAGTCGATATTTAGCATCACAAAGAAGAACTAACGTATTTTATGCTTATCAAATTGACTTGGACTTGTTTTATAGTTACAATATAGAATTATATCATTGGAAAAATTCATTAAAATGTGTTTTTAAATTCATAATTCTGAACAAAAAAGTCTAAGTATTATGTAACTTATCCAAATTTACAATGTTTTCTTAAACACAAATGTATAGAACAATTTTTTTCAATCTAAACTATGGTGTTATTTTTTATGGATCTTCTACATTGTGCTTACTTAAAAAACAACTTTTATTCACTAGATAGTGATGATGTTACTCCACATTTAGCACTCATCTGCACATATGTGTTTTTTTTTAATTCTATAACACATTTGAAAAATGACACAATAGTTTGGCATTGTACTACAAGTTATCAATCACATAACCTAAAATATAGTGCTACTTTCTACCTTCCTAGTACCATCATTTATCTAGGATGGAATTTTTTTAAACAATTAATATATTGTCGTTCGTGCATGCTTTGGTAAGATTTAGGCAGACTTCTGTAAAAAACTACCAAATTTTTGTAACATTTTTCAACAAAATATTGAATGACATAGTCTACATTTTGTTGATCACTTTTTCTAATTTTACTTCATATTACTTAATCATATATGTTAGAGTACTCTAACTCTTATCCAAAGATACATGTTTTTACCCTGACATGCTTTTGTGAAAAAGTAACAAGCAATTTCTTGCATTTTCTATCTCATACTAACAATTGGCATAGTTTAAACAATGGCATTTATTCATGCCAACTCTCTTTTACCATACATTGTTGCTTTTGTGGACTGCCTTTAATTTTCTTATATTCATCGCTTTTACTTAACATTATTCACCTATATAGGTAATAGATATAAGTAAACCACAATGTGATTTTTCCAAAACAAACATGTTACTCATGTATACATATTAAAATGATATCAGGTAAAATAGTATAGTGCATACAAAATAATGTCTGGATCACTAAATGAATTATAATTTCAAAATAGATCACTTTATCTGGTAGTAGTATGAAATACTAATAAAAAGCATGTGCAAATATTTGATTTCTTATGTTATATTTTATATCACTTTATTTGGAGTCCTTGTTCTTAACATTTGCTATCTAAGTAGTAGGAAAGACACAATTTTTTCTCTCCTCCTTCCATCAATTTGAACTATTTTCTTTGTGTATACTTGCATATCATGTGCATTGCACGAGTTTGTGAATATTAGACTATTTTGAAGATTGTAGTTGCGATGTTGCATCTCCTTATCAGATGAAAAAAAGAGATAGGTTTGGAGTTAATAGGAAACTGTGTTACGAGTAAGGTAGATAGAAAGAAGAAAAATTTATATTTGTTGAAATAGGTTTCAATTAATGTCATACCATACATGTACACAATGTTAAAAAAAGAATAAGTAGAAGATCATTAAAAAGGTAATCAAGCACTATAAGGAACAATGACTACTTCTTAACATCGACAATGTCATACATAGATCCTTCTCAGTGTCACATGGAGTAAACATATTCGCCACCTCCTCCGGCCTTGATTTGACCACACTACAAACCTTAACAACCACAAAAGGATGTCATAATGCGGTGTGGAGACTGGTAGGAGTCAACTCCCATTGTTTCCTCACACACAACCTCATTTGAATAAAACAACTTAATTTGTAATCTAAAATACCAAAGGTAAAAATTGCATGCTATCTTTACCACTAACTTCCATGTTTATTAAGACCATGACCATTATGTAACTTAACGAATGAAAGGTAGAAATTGCATTCAATCCCTCCTATAACCTTCGTATAATCGTATTAAATTATACAAGGACCACTTTATAATTTGACAGTAAATAAAAGCTCACATTTGTAATAGTATTAGGGGAATCAATTTTGACAAAACTCTTGCTCCGATGACCTCAAAATAGGTAGATTTCTCTCAAGAGATCCTTAGAACATGTTAACCTTATTAAACACATGTCCATGTTCATGAACCTTCTTCAAAGACCCCACATGCACCCTAAATGTCATAGATGTAGAGACTTAAATATTATGTTAATAGTGCATACAAGTTCCTTATTGCACTAGGCCAGAATAGTTTCTATGGTGCACCATGTTGGAGAATCAAATACCCTCCTAGTTAAGGTCCTTATCCTCCCATGGCTCATAAGGTACAAAAATCTATTCATTAGCTTAGAGTATATGAAGATAAGTTTTCATGGAATTTCTATATGTTGTCTATGTACAAAAATTTTGAGAGCATCGATAATATTCTCTACGAGTGTCCTTATTCTATTGACGTTTGGGAACCTTTTTACTATCACCAACCTGATAATATCACCTATATGTATGATTATGATCAAGCTCTCTATAATTTTTATTATGATGCTTCATGTTGTGATCCTAGCTTCAAAAGGAGGGTAAGGAGTTAGTTGCATGTCATGTTCAGAGTATTTGGATAGAGAGAAACAATAAGACATTCAAATGTGATAGTTTAAACAATTAATTTTATTTTAAAATATTCACTCTTCACATGGTTTTTGGAGTCACTTTCTCTTCTTGTAGTCGTAAAGGAAAAATCCTCTCCATGCTTTATCCTTCTTCCAGGATGAAAAACATCCATTCTGAAGGAAGTCATCAACTTTGATGTAAATGCTCAGTCTTCTGGAGGGCATGTGAATCCCTAAGAATGCCCCATAAACGGTCTATGATGATGAAATCGTTTCCATAACTGCTATGTTAATATCGATCTTGTCCCTTTTTTGTTTGTTGATTATTCACTAGTGTGATTTGTTTAACTGAATCCTACCTCCAAGTATCACAAACTTTATATTCATTATGGGTGCTCCTGATGGTCAGATCCTTAGTAGCAAGGGTCTCACATTCAAGCAGTGACGACGACATGAATACTTACACCAGTTGTTAAAAATATATTAATTGCTCTCCATCACCTGTATTCTTGGTCAAACTGTTATTATCTTCTACCATTATTTTCTTTTATTATCTTATTCAATATGGATATATGTCGCTTCATACACACTTTATTGGGTTCAAATTCTTTATACATTGGACAATGTGCCCAATAAATTCTAACGATTAATAAAGAAGAGATATGCTATCCAGACTAAAAAAAGATCCCATTTGGGATGAATTTTGGACTCAACCCTGATAAACAATAAAAAGAGTTTAACTTCCTTCACATGTGCAGGGGAGATATGCGTGTTTCACGTGTAGGTGAAACTGTCCCCTATCAGTCGGCATAATCCCCCCTTCCCTTCCCCCGCACATTCTCTCTCCTTCTTAAACAACTATTTTTTAATATTTATTTTTATTTTGCTTATAACTTTTGATCTGTAATGAGTTTTTTCACGAAATAAAAACTATTAGAATCTTTATAAAAGGCAATTTCCAACAAGACCGATATTAGCATCTTTTGAAAAATAATAATGTAAATAGATAGAAATAAAAGGAGTATAAAAGGAGATAAGAGGGAAGCAAAAATGAAATAAAATGAGTGAGGAGAGAAGATAAATGTAAGAGGAGGAAAGCGAATATTTATGTCCAATTTGACATGTATCACACCCACAATCAATCCAATACACTCAGTTTGGACTTCAATACATTTTGTAAAGAATCTAACATTTTTTATTTTGTCAAAATACACTACAGATTGAAAGTTATACACGATACAAATTTCTCTCTCACCCCTGTCAACCGTCGTAATCTCCCCTTCCCTTCCCCCGCTCATTCTCTCTCCTTCTTAAACAACTATTTTTTATATTTATTTTTATTTTGCTTATAACTTTTGATTTGTAATGAGTTTTTTCATGAAATAAAAACTATTAGAATCTTTATAAAAGGTAATTTCCAACAAGACCAATATTAGCATCTTTTGAAAAATAATAATGTAAATAGATAGAAATAAAAGGAGTATAAAAGGAGAGAAGAGGGAAGCAAAAATGAAATAAAATGAGTGAGGAGAGAAGATAAATGAAAGAGGAGGGAAGTGAATATTTATGCCTAATTTGACATGTATCACACCCACAATCAATCCAATACACTCAGTTTGGACTTTAATATATTTTGTTAAGAGTCTAACATTTTTATTTTGTCAAAATACACTACGGATTGAAAGTTATACACGATACAAATTTGTCTCTCATTTTTCTTGTAAATTTCTCTTCATTATCATATCAAATCAATTCACTTGTCCCCTTACCTGGATTCAAATTTTTTGTATTCAACCATCTGTCCTCACCTCAGTCCCACAACATCTGGTCCCTTAACTTGTGGGTCTCTTGATAAAGTATACGGCCGGGATGTGTCGGGCACATTGTCCCGGACACAGAGGATATAAGCTATCATTATATATCTCATGCCACCTCATCCTTTAAAACCATCGGCTCCACCTAAAACTACAATGTTCTAGGTTTGCGCTGGCAACACATCAAATGTGCATGACCCCGTAAATATCAATGGTATATTTCCATAATAAAAATTAAATAAGAAGCAATAGTATTTCTTCTTTCTTCTTTGTTAATAAAAAAAAAAAATCTCTTTTCTCTTCATCTTTCTCCCCTTTTACCGTCAAGTGGAACTATTTACTTCTCCCCTCTTCGTCTGCATGCTAAACGTAACTTGCCCTTGCCGCGCCAGTCCCCGGTCCGCCTCAAGCGCTGATCCCGCGCACCCTGCCTTCCTCTCGACGCGATCAATGAGGGATGTTTACAGGTCGGGGTCGATAGTAGGTTGCAATGCAGAGGTTCTTCGCCTTTTCACCGGTGCGGTTTTCAGAAACAATCCACTTCGCCCAGAAAAACAAATATGCTACTGCTCTTGCCGCTTCACCTGCTTACTCCCCACACGCGGAGATCTTACACCTCTGCTCCCAAGGCTTACTCTTCCGTGCCTTCCTGCTCCTCAACGCCACCGACCCCGCCATCCTCCTACTCAAGCCTAATATATTCTCTGCTCTCCTCCACACCTGCGCAAAGTCTCAGTCCTTCACCGGCGGCGTCCAGCTCCATGCCCGCATCTTGAAATCCGGTCTGAACTCCGGCCTCTATGTCGGGAACAGCCTCCTAGCCCTCTACTTTAAGTTATCGCCCTGCTTCTGCGACACTCGTAAGGTGTTCGACGGTCTGCGCTACAGAGACGCCGTCTCATGGACCTCCCTGGTGTCCGGGTATGTCCGAGCTGGTACGCCCCGCGAAGCGCTGGGAGCGTTCCGGGATATGATGGACGCTGGTATGGTGCCCAACGGGTTCAACATATCTGCCGCCATCAAGGCGTGCTCTGATGCTGGGGATGTTAGGCTTGGTAGGTGCCTTCACGGAATGGCATTGGCGCTAGGATTTCACTCAAATCAGGTCATCTATTGCTCACTCACGGATATGTATGGAAGGAATGCTGCGGTAACAGACGCTAAACAGGTGTTCATGGAGATTGCTACCCCTGACGCCATCTGCTGGACGGCCATGATCTCCGCATTCACCAGGAACGACATGTTTGAGGAAGCCGTGGCCCTCTTCCACTCCATGCTCAGGAGGCAGGGGTTTGTTCTTGATGGCTTCACTTTTGGGACTCTTCTGACAGCTCTGGGAAATCTCGGTTGGGCGAAGCAAGGCAGGCAGGTCCATGCTAAGGTCGTCACTCAAGGTTTCCGTGGGAATGTGTTCGTCGAGAGCAGCCTTGTAGACATGTATGGCAAATGCAAGCTCATTTCCGATTCGCGCAGGGTGTTTGATAAAATCCCCATTAAAAATGCCGTCTCCTGGTGTGCCATGTTGGGAGGCTATTGCCATAATAACGAACATGAGTCCGTACTTCAATTATTCCGTGAAATGGACGCGGACGATGAGAATTACAGCTTCGCTACTGTGCTTCGTGCCTGTGCTGCCCTTGCTTCTGTGAAACATGGAAAAGAGGTTCACTGCCAGTTTTTAAGGACTTCGGATGGGAGAGATGTGATTGTGGAATCATCGCTGGTAGACTTGTATGCAAAATGTGGTTTAGCCGAATATGCATACAAGGTCTTTGAAAAGATGGAACACAGGAATCTTATCACTTGGAACGCAATGATCTGTGGACTTGCAAGAAACGGGAGAGGCCATGAAACTGTTAAGGTTTTTGATGATATGATCGAGCAAGGAGTAACACCAGATTTTATCAGTTTCGTTGGAGTGCTCTTTGCTTGTAGCCATTCTGGTTTAGTGAAAGAAGGAAAGAGGTATTTCGGTTTATTAAGACATGAATATGGCATTGAACCAGGAACTGAGCACTACAACTGTATGACTGACCTTCTCGGTCGAGCAAAACTACTAACAGAAGCTGAAAATTTAATTAACAGTTCTCCATTCAGAGATGATGCATCCCTTTGGGAAGCTCTGTTAGGTGCATGTATGACCCATACTGATTCCATTGTTGCAGAACGTGTAGCCAAAAAGATGATTGAATTAGACCCTGATCATCACTTAAGCTATGTTCTTCTCTCCAATATCTACAAGACTCTTGGTAGATGGGATGATGCCTCAAAAATTGGTAAACTGATGGACGCAAGAGGTGCAAGGAAAACCCCTGGCAGGAGTTGGATTGATGTTAACAGTAGAATAAATTCTTATCTTGGACTTACTGGAACCCTGAAAGCTTAGACAGAGCTCATTTCCGGACTAGATGGGAAATGAAGGTAGAGAAATTTAGGCTGATATGGAGTATATGTTTTCCTGGCCTAACCTTCTCATTTTGAGGCAGTCAAGTTGGCCTCTTCATATCTGCATTATCTTGGGATGGCCAGAAACTTATACATTGCAAACATACACGTATGTGGTATCAAGTATATAAATAACACACTATCGTAAGAAGGGAAGTGGTTCTTTAATTTGTGGAATTTGGTTCCCCATGCGGGAATTGAAAGTTTTAAGGCTCTTTGTCATCTTAGATTCAGAGATATTGATGCTTGTAACCTTTTCGTTTCTAGAGTGGAAAGTACAGTTTCACCTGAAATGCCAGAGAATTTGTAGGAGCAACTTTTAACTTGTGGACCAGCTGGAACAAGAGATTCCGTTACAAGGATGCTACAATTCACCCAACTACAAAATGCTTCCTTAGAAACCATTTCATATGCATTTCCTTTGTGATTGTTAATAATTCATATAATGAGGGAATACTGTATATATGGAGGTCATTAATCAATGGAGCAATCAATAGACAAAGGTTTTTCATGTCAAACCGGATAAGGCTATCCTGCACAGCTGCCAGTGCCAGGGGTCTCCTTATACAAATGAACCACACTACCTGCAACTAGATCAGAAGGTATTTAGTTTCAATTATGTATAGACAAATATACATATATTTACTGGTTTAGATATCATTGTGAATTACTCTGCATTTGTATTGTTGTGAATCTTAATATATTTTTCATGTTTGGTCCTTCGTATTAGTTGTCTATAATTGTGATTACTGTTTTAGTTTCTCTCACGCATTTTGGCTTGACATGGGAGAACTTAATTGAGTCAGTGTTAATCAGCATTTATCTATTTAGCTCCATCTCACATTGGAGTTCAACTGTGCAATTACCTCTAAGGAATTGCAAATGTGAGGATGCAGAGACTTAAGTGTAAATCTTGAGGATGCCTTGTAGACTGTTGCCGGATACAGTATGTATCTATACCGTCCACCAGTTCATGCATGAATGGCGTGGAACAACAAGGACTGCATCATCTTCATGATGGATGAACTCCTCTCCTATATGTAAGAGAGAAGGCAAGTACAAAGAAGCGGACATAACCCTAATGAATTTGGAATCTGGACATAACCCTAATGAATTTGGAATCTGGACACTATTGGACCGGACTTGCCATATACAAAATAAACTAATATACTCTTATACAAACATTTTTCAATTTTTGTATTCTTGCATTTGCAACTAGGGCTCGTCTATCTTAGGACTATAATAGGGTTAGTATTGTGTTAAATCTGATATTGACTAGCGATTGCCAGTTTCTCATCGGATTAAAGGAACATCATTTATGTATTGGATCTTTGTGTGAAAGCTCTAGGGGGGGTGAATAGAGTAAATTTGATTTTTACAACTTAGAAACACAAGGTTGGTTAAACGTAACTTGCTTAATAAGATATAGCGGTGGAAAATAAAACAAGTAGTGGACAAAAGTAGACAACCACAAGATATAAAATATTCTGTCCTAAATGACGTCATTCTACCACCTAGTTGTTTCCTAGTAGAAATTTCTACTTGTATTTTATCCTCTTTTTCTATATTGATACAAGAAAAACCTCCTTTTCAACTAAGGATAACTATTGTCTTCTTTGCGGAACGTCGAAAGACCACCCTCCTTGGAGAAGATCACAATTTACCTCCACTACCTTTTGGACGCAACCTTCTCGCAAGAAATAGCTCCAAAGGAAGCTCTGTCGCAACCTTCTCGCAAAAACTAGCACGAAGCGTTGAACCAAGAGTGAACAAAAAGGAAAGAAGGAAAGTGTAATTCTCTTCACAAAGATTACATGTAGAAACGCTATGAACAAGTGATGATCAACTCCACATAGGTTTAGGCAAGGTTATATTTGGTAGAGTAGGACACTAATGTTGAGCTATAACTTAGACTAACTTGGATGTAGTAGAAGATAGCAAGTGACTATTTAAAGTTTGAAAGGATAGTATGTAGATGGCTTGTTCAAGTGTGCTCCAAGTGACCATAAAGTATTCCTATATATAAGAAACACTTATGATTAACTAAGATAGTTGTTTGGAGTGTTTAGGTCGATTTTAGTGGGAAACTAGTCGTTATAGGATAACTAGTGAAACTAAAACGGCTAATTGTGTACTTCTTGAATTTTACCACATACTGTAAGTCGGTCGAAAAGAAGTTCAATCGAAACACTGTCGAGACCTCCTTTGGTCTAACGATAATGTCTCGATCGATATAAATTTCAACCGAGATGCATTTCGATCAAAAAGAAGTTCAACCGAAAATAAAATAAATATGTCCCAATAAGTCCTAAATTTTTAAAAATGGTTTAAATGATTTTTCCAATGGTACCTACCTATCATGAAGGGTGTGTTCAAGTATAAAATTAGGTTTAGTATGGTTTTGAGTCGATCAACACTTACTATTACATTATTCTTATCAAGTTGTACAATTTACACCTATACAAGACATCATCTAGGTACAGCTTGATGAACAAGCATCCAAACACACATATGATTGTACATTCTTTGTTATTGGTCTTTTCTAAGTTCCTTGATCACCTGAAATATATAATTCACACATTAATAACACAAATAGAAAATATTTGCATTATCAATGTCTAAAAAGCCAACAATCTCACCATTTTTATGATGAAAAATATTTTTATAAGATAAATGTGAGATAGTCAAATTGAGAGCATCATGCCTTTGATTTGTTAAAGAATGAGCATATTTATCTCATGGATTTTTCTCCCCCTTTATCGAAATAAAAAAGATGGACATACTTACCAAACTCCCCTTAAGGAGTTACCCCCCTCAAAAAGATAATCATATGGAGGGGAGGCCTCATACCCAATTAACAAGAGAAAATTATTTTAAAGTAACAATTAACATAGTAGGACATGATAATACAAAAGGCCATAATTAGATCGAGGAACATGTGTAGATATGTTTCAATGCCAATGAGAGGAATGCTAAGCCTTTCATGATAAAGAGGCCCTTTTATACACAAAATAAATTAACAAAGATTCTCTATGCTAATGACAAGGAATGTTAATTCCATTGTCAATGGTAGCCAATAAAACAAAAACTATGATCTTTGTAAAAAGATATCTCAATACCAATACAAGGAATGTGATTCCTCCATGATAGAGAGATGCCATTAAGCACTAAATAGGGTCAACAAAAATTTTGTAGACCAATATTGAGGGATGTTAAGCCCATAACTAATATAGAGAAGTCATTTAGAACATGATCTAACAAAGATAGTAATATAAATCACATGATTTGAGGTCCCCCTTAATCTCATAATCATAAAAATTGAACTCAAACCAAGAAATTGACCACCAAGATAAAGATATCCATTAAAGAACAAAAACTACACTTGCAACAAGTAGAATAAATCATTTCAGACGTTAAAGATCATATATACATGCTGCAACGTGCACCTAAGTGGCAATTGCAAGATAGCCAAATTAAAACTTGAAAGACAATATTTCGGTTGATCTTTATTTCGACAATATTACCCGTTGGTTGAACTCAATTTCGACCGAGAGGCAGTCTGCTGGAAAATTTTAATCTAGCAAAAATACATCTCTACCGATTGACAACATATATAATTACCAATTTAAAAATCTAAACAGTTAAGGATAAATCAATTAACATCAAACAATGTCATGATCAAAGTAGATATCCAATGAAGCTCATGATCATACTACACCTCCTTTAGATAGAGGTTTTAGGTATCCAAACCATATTGTTGTCACAATTTCTCTTGAAAGGGCATGAGAAAGCATAGTGATTGAATCTCCCATAAGAAAAACATGTAACATGGTTAACGAGGAAAGGAAAAAAAAGCATTTGGTTTTTTAAATATAGGTATTTACTTCTTCCTATTTTTGTTTCTTGGAATATAACTAAGACCACTTGTGTCTGCATGACCATTGTGAGAATGCAATATATTGTTCAACATTTCTACTATTTGAAAATTTATCTATAGGTCTCTTAAGAATTTTATTTTCCTTGACAAGCATCAATGAGTCAATAGTGGTAGAATTTTTTTGGAGAGTCTTATTTATTTAACTTGTTTTAGTCTATTTACTTAAGTTGTTTAGGCTATTTGTAATATGGGTCCAAGTGTGTCTTGGCCGGTTAGGATTTGCCTTGTGTCTGTATGCTTCCCCCTTATCCTATATATAGGAAAGGGGGGTTGCCTTTTATTAATAAGAAAAACACTACACGAAAGGGGATTTCTCCCAACATATCCTTATTCCACATGGTGTCAGAGTAAGTTTTTCAGTGCCACCCCCAACCCCAATAGAGAGAGCACAAATGAGAGATGCCTCCCCTTGCGGGCGGTCGCCGCCGCTAGGCGTTGCTCTGGCTGTCTGCAAAGATCTCCCATCCCTACTTCTATCAGAGTCATCTCCTTCGAGTCGTCTCCATCTTCTACAAAATTCATCCTTTGAAGTTGTTGGTACTAGATCTATAAGGCCTTATTGCCTCCGTCATTCTTGCTTGCTAATGGAGCTGCCATATCTACCCTACTTGCCGCCTTCGTCTGCACCGCCGCCGATCTATTCTATTTACCCCCTTCATTACAGATCTACACCGCCATTGTCTACTCTACTGTCGATCTAATCCATGCTGCCACCTTTGAGATCTTATCCAAAATCTTAGATAAAGGTCTCTATGTTCTGCTGATATTGGGTATACAACATCCCTATATTGCGATGGTGGTGATCTGAGAGGATTTCCCCCTCTTTTTTTTGATGTATTTGTGATTTTTCTGTTGTTGTTCGCCGCCGACATGTGGTGTCGCTGCTTGACAGCGTGTTGGCGGAGATTTGCTTCGTTTGCAACTTCAATGCAAAATCTTCCTGCAACGACACTGGGTGTTGCTTCATAGCGTGTCACCTACATTATGACACGGCTTGGCGCCTAAAGACACGGTGTGTCCCTTGCATTCTGCCCTGAGATTTTGTCAACTGACACGACATGTCACTGTACGATACGATGTGTCGCCTGCTTCTTGTCATGGCTGACTTCTACTGGTGCATCTACTGATGTGCAACACGGTGTGTCTCTTCACTGACACAGTGTGTCAATTGTTACTGCTGCTACAACTTGGCGTGCTTCACCATCTACAATGATTCTGTTACATGATGAAGGTATCCATAAATGGTGAGTCCCTTCTTTATCCTTACCAGTAACAATTATCTTTTTTTTCAAGCACTTTTATTTGTCTTTTGTTGTTTCACCCCTACCCTTCCCAGACCTATATGCCTTTTACCTGCCTTCTCGATACTTGTTTTACCCCTCATATACATAGTAAACCTACTGATAATCAGATCTATTTATTTTTCTATCCAGATCTATATAATCGGATCATGTTGCACCCTGGCTCGAGTTGTCAGTTTCCTCCACATATTTGCTTACATAAACTCTACGTTTACCACTTTTTGACTCTCCACCCCAACCACTCTCTTGACTCTTCTCGTGGTTGGTGTGAGGGGGAGAATAGAAGATAAAGAGTAGAGAGAAGAGATGAGATGGAGGAGAGAAGAAGAAGACTTTTATTCTATTGTTCTATGTATCTTCATGCCACTTTTACTACTGCTATGGAGTGTTATTTTGATACTATATGGACATTTTGCTGCTTGTGATGCTTATTTATCATCATCGATTGTTGCTATGAATCGATCTACTTCACTTTTTCTATCTATTGCTGATTTTCTATCTGGCGATGTTATTCTTGCTACTTGTGCTATGATTAGCATATTTTACGTGCTGCTTTGTGTTTTTGCACTATCTATTGTCTGTGCTCTGTTTGCACATTGACCGTTTGTGTGTGCTTTGCACATGTCTACTACTGCTGCTGTTATGACCCAACACTCTCTAGGGACTGTGATCCAACACTTTCTGGACTGTGACATCTGCTACTAGGATGAAAATTATATGATGGGATGATGATGGTATCTTTGGTGACTTACATGTGTATAATGGAGCTTCATGCTTTTCTGCGATTGTTGTTCATCTTGGCGCCTTTTTGCTACTTTCTACTTCTGGCACAATGGTCTTTTATCCTGCTACATCATCTATTTTTGTCTATTGTGTTTCAGCACTCTCTGGTTTGTTCGTGCCTTGTACATGTTGACTCCTTTCTTGTCCTTGCCTGTATGCATGTTGATTTTTACTACTGTGTTCCAACACTCTCTGGCTTGGCCGTGCCTTGAGCATGTTGACTCCTTTCTTGTCCATGCCTTGTATTCACGTCATCTGCTGCCTTTTGTGTTCCAGCACTCTCTAGTCTACTTGATGATGATAGCAACTGTGATGAAGACTATGATGCTTACATGTTGATGTTTTATCTGCTCCAGATGCTTCATATCGGTCAAGAAGCTTCTTTTGGATTATCTGCTTGAGGGGGAGTATTTGAGTGCTTGAGTGTGATCTATTTAAAATTGAGGGGGAGAAATTCTTGTATGGGATTTGTTATCCTTTTATTATGTTTGCAAACTACTTGGGATTCTCCCAACCTCCAACTTGAGGAGGGGTGTTAGAGAGTCTATTTACTTAACTTGTTTTAGTCTATTTACTTAAGTTACTTAGTCTATTTGTAATATGGGTCCAAGTGTCTTGACCCATTAGGGTTTGTCTTGTGTCTGTATGATTCCCCTTATCCTATATATAGGAAAAGGGGGCTGCCTTTTATCAACAAGAGAAACTTTACACGAGGGGATTTTGCCATCACATCGATTTGCCACAAAATTTAGCATTTTCTTGTACTAGCAGGATCATCTTTAAGCACAAAAATTTTATCATTTAAATTGATATTTACATGAAGGATAAAATTATAATCAACATGTGAGTAAAGAATAGCTTGTATTTTCATATTATTTAACTTATCTAGAAGTGTGGAAATTTGAGTTTTTGGGAAGTATTTTGATAAATAAGATTTTTTCTTTTCACTGGCAAATTGATCATTTCGCTCACTAAGTTCTTCATTTAAAGAATCAACAATAGTAGACAATTTATTTTTCATGACTTTTACAATAGATATAAATGTAGAGTACATTTCAGGAATAGTTTCATATTTTTTCATGCAAAATAGCTCTAGTTTATGATTAAGTGTATTAATTTTAGTATCATTTACTTGGTTGGTTCCTTCATGAGTAATAGACAATTTTATCCAAATATCATAGACAGTTTAGAGGAAATTCTATTAAACTAACTAGGAGAAAGATAAGAATATAGAATACTTACAGCTTTAACATTTAGAGTGGCCTTTCTTACCATAGTTGCATCACATTGTTCTAGCTCCATTGTTGGAGGCTCATATGATAAGATTACCATCTTTCATAGTTCAAAGCTAATGTCTTGAATGAAGAACTGGATTCACCTCTTCCAATACGTGTAATTGGAGCCGTCAAAGATTGAAGGCTGGTATATAATCACAAATCGGCATTTGGATACGTTCGGCCAGGTTGAAAAAATCAAAATTCGGGAACTATCTGGAAGATTCGGGTAAAAAGCATGTCAACGTACGTGAAAAGCATGGTCAATGATTCAAAAAAAAAGTCGGGACAAAATCAGAGGATATATATATATATATATATATATATATATATATATATATATATACAATCCCCATTCTCCCTCCACACTTCCCCTCTTTTCATGATTCTTTCTCCAGCAAAACTGTAGCATTGACGTGATCTAATCTATCCCTACTTTTCCTACCAAAATTCACTCCTAAAAGAAAGCCCTAAATTTCCTTCCAATGTTGGAATCTCCAGCAGCGCCTATGCTTAACCCTACCAATATATATAGTTGTAGAGCATCATCGCCGCTGGAGTAACCTATCTTAGCGACTAATTTTTCGGGACCCTCCCCAACACTTCAACCTACTCGAGTTTTCTTTTTCGGCTGTCGTGGTTCCTGGCCAACAACTCCGTTGGTACCCCTTTGATTCATGGCACTGGAAGCTTCCGTGCACCCAGACCGATGTTCTCCTAAGCCCAATTGGAGTTGATTTCCACCGGGTTGTCACCCCCTGGAGTTCGCCTCTCTACCATTGATGACCTTTGATGGTGGGCCATCTAGAAGAGCTTTCCACCTTCGAAAAAGCCTCAAGCAATCTCATTTGACTCCCTCAGAGTCGTCTGTGCTAACAGCTTGTGTTTTAGTTTGATGATTTTCCACATCCGATCAATGTCAATGCTGCTTTGTTTCATGGAAATGTAGTTGTTGTTTTGGGGGTACTTCCTTCCCTGCTCCTTTGACCTCGAGCAATAGCTCGTTGAGTTCGAATTGTTTCTAAGAACTCGAAGGCATCTTTAGTTTTTGTGGTTTCCTCTCTGAGATTGGGGTTTGATTGGGAGCTTGAGTCTCCAGGTTCCTTGCTTCTAGTTCTACGCAACGAAGAACAATGCCAAAGATGATCTTCATGTTATGCCCTCGTATTTCCCCCTTCTTATTCATTTTTCTGTTGAGGGTGATTTGGTAATTGCACATGGTTTTATTTCTTCTTCGCGTGCATGTGCCTCATTGACGTGGTTGAGTGGCCGGTAGAGTTGGCCAGCCCTGGTTGGGCCTACTCAGACGTGCGGCCCACTCCTCCTATCTCTTTTCCTCTCCCAACATTTGTGTTGATGTGGATTTTCCTTATTGGTTGATTTTCAAAAATCCATAACTAACTATTTATAGCTCAAAAAAATTAAAATATGTTTTAAAATCTAAAAAAATACAAGCTTTCTAATTGTACTGGTTTTATTTCCTGAATCTAATGTTATAAAAAAGTGATTTTAATGGATTTCCTAAATAAGTAATAACTAGCAAAATTTATAACTAATAATTTAAAAGTCAAAAAATATAAAAAATATGTTTTGAACTTGGAATAAAACAATCTAAAACATGGCATGGTTTTGATAACCTAATTCTTTAATAATAAAAAGGTGAATTTTAGGATTTTGAATAATTAATGAAAACCTAACCCTAATTCTACATATATGATTCATAGGTGTTTTGGAAACCAAGGCTTGGATCTAGGACTGACTTTGGACTATTTAGATTCTTGAGTAAGGTATGATTACATCCTACATTATTTCTATATTGAGAAATTTCTTTTTCTCTCTAAATGTAAGTTTGCATCTCCTATTTTTCCTTTGTGCAATTAGCCTACGTTTCTTCTTTCTCTTGGTCCTATGGGCATTAGCCTACGCCATATCTTGTTCTTTTGAAAAATATGATTCATGTGAAGTACCTTTTATTTTTTATTGATCTTTGGACATTCTTTTGGTCTTTTTATGCTTTATTTATGATTAAACTCTATGATGACATGTGATGTCTTTTGCCCACTTACGAGGTGGATGTATATTTTGGGTACTTTCGTGGTGCCTAGTTTGTTTATTCTGACTATACTTTCTACTTGCCTCTATATTAAACATGTTATGTGATTCAGTGGCACTAGATTAGTGTAATTGCATTGGTTTTTTAGCAGGATGTGTATTTCCTGCTCGGGGCAGTATGCTCTTGTTATTTTTGGGATGGTGGTGGGCCCATACTGAGTTTCAAATTTATGAGGTTTGGCCCAACTTTTATATATATACGGAGTTGGCGGTATGTCATGTCTATCATGTTTCAAGTTTATGAGACTCGGCCGACTTTGCCTTTATATTGTTCTAGGGCTATGCTTATCTCACATGCATGTAGGTTGATGATATTATTTATGGGTTGTATGCCCTAATTCTTGATAAGTGCTTATGTGGCACAATTTTATTGTTATTTTTATGGTAAGTATCTATTTTATCATGTGATGGTGATTCTTTTCTTTTATGCCCGCTTTGGATAGTCATTTCTCTTCATGTAAGCCTTTATATTTGTTGTCCTTTATTTCATATATTACTCAATATCTTTTTAGTATGCACATACCAATCTTTGTTGATGTCTTCTATTTTTCTCCTCTTATTGGGGTATGTTTCCAACCCTAGGTGAAGGACAAGGAGGATATGGCATGAAGTTATGGACTTATCTTAAGGAGTTTAAAGCTTGGATACAAACTTGTTATGATTTAGATTTCCCTTTACTTAGATCCATATGTTGTATCTTACATGTAAACCCTATATGGGAGATTATGATGTACTCTTGTAATCTTTTGTGAAAAATTGAATATAGTCGATATTTTGTTCCGCTACTATACATTGGTTGTTTTGAATACATTAATAAGATTTGAAACTTTTACACCCACTCCAACATATCTTTTGGTGTGTTTAGACTAGAGGTTCTATTCCTCATATTTTTAGTATGGAGTGGATCCCCTTTGGGATCTCACTCCTTATAGCATGGTATCAGATCCCATGGTAGTCGGAATCTAACTATTTCAATTTTGTCTCCTCAGTTAGAACCTTTTCCTTACATAGTCACCCTTTTAGGTGAGAGGTTTTCCCTAGATGTTTTCTAAGTTGTTTATAAAATGATGAAAGGTTAAGATGAAGTATCCATTACAATCATGATGAGTAAACTCTAATTGTGGGATGAGGTTAGATGATCATACCCTACCATATAAGTCTTTGGTGATATGGATCCTTATATGCAATAGAGTTTGGCTTGTGGATGAAACCAGGTTATGAGAATGAGGTAGTGGTGGGATATGGTGATCTTATTATGGAAAATTGTGACTTGGTTTTTGCCTTGATTTTGCTACCATCTTTGTTTTACCTCCAATGTTTCTTATCAACAAAAATTATTTTCATTATAATACTATATGTACAAAAAGTTTTCCCTAATTTTGTCGAAGTTTTATTGAGCTAAGTCACGATAAAGATGTGAAGTTTTAGTCGAATAAACCCTGGAATTAGTTGGAATAGAATTCTATTCCTAGTTTTGACTAAGAATATGTGACTAGGAATATGTGGGATAATTTAATGGTGTAGTGGACCTACCCTTTGTATCCTATGACTTTTTGGAATCTTAGGGTTGTTAGATTAGAGATAAGAGGACCTAAAATTCAACCCTAGATGGTTCTGACTTGTTAGTTGGATACATGAAAACATAAATCTCTAAAACATTCACAACTAACTGATAAGTGGGCAACACTAAAAGTTGTTTAGTTTGACTTGATAGGTTAAACCTTTTAAGAGGTGGAGAGTAGCTGGTTGATGATATATGGATGATTCAATTTTTAGGATGATATTCTTTTAAGGAGTGGAGTGTTGTAATGAACCGAAACCTAGCCTCTTGACCCTGATCATATGTCTTGGAGGATAGTCAACTTGGTTCTTTGGGTTTAGCCAAACAAGGATAAAGATATGCACATTAGTAGCTTAATTGAAATCCTAATATGTTAATGCATGAATAAAACACCATAATGTAACCTAATGTTCTCACATTAGTCTTGGGTCATTAATGGACACGTAAAATATGTTGCATGAGATAAATGAGGATTTCATAATAATTCGTACAAAATAATCTTACTATATTCTTTTGGTTGTAATATAAAGATATGGGAAACAATTAGATGAATAATAATGATGATATAATATATTATAATAAAATAAGCCAAAAATGTTATAATTTGAAAAAGGAGATTCCAAAAGAGAAATCTAATGTGAAATTTGTGTTCCTTGGATCCCAATTAACTTGGGGCTAAGTTTCACATTATTTGCATTATAATAACTACCCTAACTTCTTTTAGGAAAGAAAATATGAAATAAAATATTTAATGACTCCAAAAGTGGAAAATAATCTTAGATTCATAATCTACACATTAAAATATGCCTTTGGGTGAATTTCCACTCAGTTTGGAGAAAGTTTGATTAAAAGATGAAATCAGGATAGAGAAAGTGTGTAGAACCTTCAAAATATTGAATACATGAACAAATAACTTCAACATGTGAAATTAAGGGCAAATTCGTATCCAACAAACTTAATATGACTTGTGGGTGAAGTTTCATCAAATTTGGAGAATCATAAAATCATTAATGCATGAGGAAATAGAAAATAATATTTGGTTTATTTAACAAATCAAAAGTCTTCAAAATTAAAATCTAATTGCATAATTGGAATCTACATGTCTTAGTTGGCCTCTGTGCAATATTTCACTTAATTTGGGTAAGGTTTGAACCTTTATTTGAAGAAAGAGAAAATAAAAAATAATTAATGTATATATATGTATGACTTTATTGATTTGTCTGATTTAAATGTCATGCAGACATTTTCCTTTTTTGGCTATAGTCTACTATCATGCATTCTACTTTAAATTCAAATTTTATCGTGGTCGTTGATTTTCTGATCAGACGCCTCTGGGGTCGTCTCCTACCTCAAGTAGGAGACCGGGTTCTGGACCCCCTAGTTGTGATTTCTTTGCAAGACCCGATCTCCCTCCACACTTCCCCTCTTTCCATGATTCTTTCTCCAGTGAAACCGTAGTGTCCACATGATCTGATCTATCCCTACTTTTCCTGCCAAATTCCGCTCCTACAAGAAAACCCTAAATTTCCTTCCAATCTTGGAATCTCCAGCAGCGCCTATACCTATCCTACCTATATATATAGAGCATCATCATCGCTGGAGTAACCTATCCTAGCGACTAATTTCTTCGAGACCCTCCCCAACATCTTCAACCTACTCGAGTTTTCTTCTCTGGTTGTCGTGGCTCATGGCCAACAACTCTGTTGGTACCCCTTTGATTCATGGCATTGTAAGGTTCCCTACACCTGGATCGGTGTTCTCCTAAGCCCTGTTGGTGTTGGTTTGCATCGGGTTGTCACCCCCTGGAGTTTGCCTCTCTACCATTGATGACCTTCAATGGCGGTCCATCTAGAAGAGCTTTCCACCTTTGCAAAAGTCTCAGGTAATCTTGTCTGACTCCCTCGGAGTCATCATGCTAGCAGCTTGTATTTTGGTCTGATGATTTTCCACATTCGATCAATGTCAACGCTGCTTCGTTTCATGGAAACATAGTTGTTTTTTTGGGGGTACTTCCTTCCCTTTGTGCTCCTTTGACCTCAAGCAATACCTCGTTGAGTTCAGATTGTTTCGAGGAACTCAAAGGCATCTTTAGTTTTTGTGGTTTCCTCTCTGAGATCGTAGTTTGATTGGGAGATTAAGTCTCCAGGTTATTCACTTGTAGTTCCACTCAACAAAGAACAATGTCAGAGATGATCTTCTTGTTGGTATGTATGCCCATAGAGCAAGTCATGTGATGATAGTAATGGGATACTTTGTAAATAATTTGAATAATAATAAAGGTAATTTATGATGTATATGTTTTAACTGTTTCTGAGATGATAGTGTAACATGATAGATGTCTAAAGAATTGTTTACTCGATGGCGTATGCTTTTAGGTTTAGGAGCTAAATGATGAGATCATACAGATGTTAAGAGTATACATTCTTGTTTAGTCCCTAGTCGGTTGTTATTGTGGAAATAACCATAGACATCAATAACACTAAAGACTAGATTGTGTTTTGGCCGATGACAGAATCTCATTAGTCATGATATAGTGATATCAAACCAAGCACATAGGTACTTGTTAGAGAACAAGTGTACCAGACAGACCCACCATGAGAGTGACACATGGAACCATGATTTGGTAGTCACAGTCAGCTCTCACAGTGATGGTGGTGAATGTGATTCTTCGACCTGAAATCACTACACTCAACACATGTCGTTGGGTACACTTTGACATCATCAAACGCAGTCCTGAAACATGGGTTGTTATAAAGGTGATGATTGGGTGACTTTGACACATAGGGCTTTTGAGGGGTGAGTGATAGATATGGGATTTGTCCCTCCTGAGGGAGTTTGATGTCCATGGCCACTTGATGAGTAGGATTGAGAAAGGCATGTGCATGCATGTGTGAATCAACATGTCATATTGATGTCACACACATCTCACCCAGTCTGCTCTGAGATCAAGGAAATGGATGAACGTTGAAAGGTTGATTGTACCATGCCTTGAGTTCATTCAGGACATCGGTGACAAAGGAATTATACATTCAATGTAACACCATTCACGGATTGTAGGATTGAAAGTTGTTCTCCAACTTTCTATTTCACTTGGACAGCATTGATGTGCGACTAGGCACCGCTCTTTGCTTGTGAAGTCATAAGTGTTATGGACTTTCACTGCCAATGTGAAATGGACCTGCAGGGTCACACACATAGGATTTAACCTGGAAGAGAAGTTTATCCACAAATCATGTTTAGATTGATTACAAAAGGAGTTTAGTAGTTCAATTAAACACTCAGTTGATTGATAGCTCAAAATCATAGTGTTCAAGGTGTTGGACCAATTGATTAGAGTATCAGATGGATTGAAACTGCGATTGACTATTTTTACACAATCTGCACTTCCAACCAATCGGCTTAGGTTGGTGAACCGATCAGCTCAACTGGTGAGACGATCGGCTCATGTGTCATGAGACGATTGGCTCAATTGTTGAACCGGTCAATTCATGGACCAACCGAGATCGTTTGGAAAGTCAGAAGACTATTTTGCAAATACAATTTGTTTCACTTGTACAAATTCGATTTGGACAAGGATTAATATTTGATTAATCAGAAACAAATATGAAATTAAATTTGATTTGGACCAGGACCACGAACTGATCAGCTCATGCTTGAACCGATCAGCTCAGGGGTCCCAAACGATCGGTTCAGGTGTGAACCGATCGGTTGAGGTCACCAACCAACCATTTCAGGGATGAAACGATCAGTTCAGCTGGCGCAGTTGGTTGTTTTGTGGAAAATCTCGAACCATTCTACTCCTGCTTTAATCCCGCATTGCCCGGGGTAGAGAACCCTATCCCATGACCCTCCTACATATATAGGAGTATTGGGGGCTTCTCAAAGTACAACTCAGAACACCAGTTGCTCTGCAAAGTTGTCGTTCTCTCTGGTTGTAATAACCAAGAGAGCCCGAGCAAGTGCTACCCGATAAGGGAGGCACGGCGAGGGAAAGACAACTGTAGAAAGCCAACTGGTTACTGGAGAGTGTGTTGGTGACTAGTACGTTGACAGGAGAGTATGACTCCTTCTGGTTCCTTCTGAGACAAGGAGATCAGAGTTCCAGGCAGTCCGTGTGGACGACTGCAGAGGCGGGAAACTTCTGCCGCTCGGAGGACAGCTGTCAATCCCGACAGTCTCGGTGAGACCAGGAGCTACACAGACACCGTCCAAGACCAAAGGTGAAGACCGTGCAAGCCTCGAGGTAACGTCACCGAGCAAGCCTCACGACAAGGTACACATCTACAAACCATCCTTTCTATTGTGTAGACATTGACATGATTCCTTTATTCTGGGTTTGGGAGAAGAAAATTTTTGTTTTCGCTACCTTCTCTGTCTCCCCTAAAACCCAACAGTGGTATCAGAGCCACGTAAACTGCTCGATGCTTTAGGATTATCGATATGATTGATTTTGGTTTGTCGCATTTATTTATTACATACTATGCGAATAAAATTGGCTTTATGCATGTCCAATCCTAAATCCACAAATCCCAATATACATATATGATATGTAATATAAATGCACTCGATACACGTCGCCCTTAAATAAGTTTTGTGGTGGATGTATAGCATGGTTATGGCCAATAAACCCTATGTATGTGTGCTTGGTTGAATGTGGTTGCTTGCATCTCGGTCTGCGCACCGATTCTCTATCTCCTATTCCCGATGTAACTTGAGATTTCTTTCCTACCTTTGCTCCCCCCGAATGTAACTTGGGGTTTCCTTTTTCAAATGTAAAATAGGATAGATTTTTATTTCCTGTTATGTCAAAGAACGGCGGACTTTTTGATGACCGGTTCGAGGAGCGAGACGAGCGGGTGGCGGTCTGAGGAGATGCACAATGACCAGTGAATCGATCAGCTGGAGGCGCCAGTTGATCGGCTGGTGGCACCCAACCGACCGGCCTGATGACGAGCAGATCAATCATGGAGATGAGTTGATCAAACCCAGAAAGGCAAAGCACAGAGTTCATCTTGTACAGGTTGCATGTGATGTGGACCTAGATGATCGTGATTCCTCTTCGCTCGAGGAATCACATTAGGATGACCATAATCATTGCTTTTATTGTTTCGCATATTTTCTATGGGATATAGCATGTATATGATACTTACTATATTGTGGTGATTGGATATGTATATGTACCTATAAAACCAAATCCATCATTAAATATTAAAGTTTTAGATGCCTTATAAATGTGACACATGTGAAAAGCTTGATCGGCCAAGTGTGGGCACGCCCTAGCGTGGTACACCGTCTATCTCATGGAAGTGTGAAGGATGCATATGTGGGTCTACCCTAGTAGGGTGCATATTCATCGTGTTGGCTTTGGGTCGGACTGAACAAGGTGACCTAGATAGGATCTAGCACCTTGGGGCATGGAGGTGATCATGGCAAGGAGTTGTGCATGACATCTTTCAAGAGTTGCATATGATGTAATTGGCAAAAGTTGCATACCTGGAAGATTTGAGTTGTGGGTGACAGCCCTAGCTGGTGCAGGACTCAGAGGATTTTAGGATCTTGACCCACTAGAAGATTGTACACTGCAATCTTTCAAATTGATGGTGAGGGCTGTCAATTTGAATCAAAATAGTGGGAGTGGTAATTAATCAAAGGCCTAATTAACTACTGTCAAATTTTATTCAAATCAAATCAAAAGGAGTTTTGACAAATGCAATTTTCTCTTGTAGAATGGAAAAAGAATCATCTTTTGAAATAGGAAAATTAATTGAGAATAAATTCCATAACTTGTTAGGGATTGTGAGAAGTGTTCTGCACAATCCAAATATACTGATAGCCTTTGAATCTACTCTATGTGTGCTTAAGAAGACGGATAGTTCATTGATGGAGATCAATGGAACAAAGTCTAAGGACAAAGGTGAGGGAGAGAAAGGTTCTCTCGCCAAACCAATGTCAGAATCTTCTGCGCTCAAAACATGGAGAGGATGGAAGGAACGATGGAAGAAGAAGCGAGAGATATAGATCTCTACTTCTGGTGTATACGTGGTAGAGATTAACTTTACTACTTCTTTGTCATGGGTACTTGATATCGGATGTGGATCTCACATTTGTTCAAATGTGAAGGATCTTAAAAGAAGTAGGCCTATGGGGAAAGGTGAGGTTGAACTACGTGTTTCCAATGGGGCAAGAGTTGCCACCAGTGTCATAGGAACCTATGAGTTAACTCTGCCTAGTGGGATAATAATAGAGTTGAAGAACTGCTATTATGTACCTACCATAAATAGGAATATCATTTCCGTCTCTTGTTTGGACAAGGTTGGTTTTGAATTTCTTATTAAGAATGGAAAGTGTTCTATTTCAAAAGATGGGATCTTTTATGGTTGTGCCCCAATGTCTTATGATTTATACTTGATAGACCTAGAGACAACTGTATCCAATGTAAACACCAAAAGGAAAAAACTCGACAACTCAAACAAAACATATCTTTGGCATTGCCGTCTAGGGCACATAAATGAGAAGCGCATCTCTAGACTCCATAAAGATGGTTATCTAGACTCTTTTGATTATGAATCAATAGAGACATCTGAATCTTGTTTGTTGGGCAAGATGACCAAGACTCCCTTTTTAGGTAAAGGTAAGAGAGCTAGTGATCTATTAGGACTCATACATACTGATGTATGTGGGCCTTTTAGAACTAATGCCAGAAATGGGTGTCAGTACTTCATTACCTTCACTGATGACTTCAGTAGGTATGGCTATGTGTACCTAATGAAACATAAGTCAGAAACCCCTGAAAGGTTCAAGGATTTTGTGAATGAAGTACAGAACCAACTTGGTAAAAGTATAAGCACTTTGATCCGATCGAGGTGGAGAATACTTAAGCCGGGAGTTTGAGGACCTTCTCTGAGCCTGTGGTATTGTATCACAATGGACTCCATTGGAAACACCACAGCATAATGATGTGTCTGAAAGAAGGAATCGCACATTACTGGATATGGTGTGATCAATGATGAGTTTTTCTGATCTTCCAATTTCCTTCTGGGGTCATGCTCTTGAAACTGTCACGTTTACACTTAACTGAGTACCATCTAAATCGGTTCAAAAGACACCATATGAGATATGGCACGGGAAGCGTCCCGATTTGTCTTTTATTAAGATTTGGGGTTGTGAGGCTTACATCAGGAAAGTGTTTCCGGATAAGCTTGGACCCAAGTCCAATAAATGTTATTTTGTTGGATACCCCAAGGAAATGAGGGGATATTATTTATACCACCGTACTGACAACAAAGTGTTTGTTGCTAGGACAACTGTGTTCGTAGAAAAGGAATTTATTTCCAGAGGAAACAGTGGGAGGAAAATAGAGCTTGAAGAGGTTCAAGCCCAACAAGAAAACATTGAACCAGTAGATGTACAAGAGGAACATAGAGATTCACAAGGTGTTTTGGAATCTCAGTCTCCTCAAGTAACACAAGGGCCTCGTAGATCTAGTAGGACATGCCTTGAACCTAAGATGTTCAGATACCTTGTGACTCAAGAAGGCGGTGATTTGATCATAGATGATGATCCAACTACCTATCTAGAGGCTATGGAGGGACCATATTCTAAGAAATGGCTTGAGGTCATGAAATCCGAGATGGAATCCATGTACTCCAACAAAGTATGGACTTTGGTGGAACCACTAAAGGGGTAAAACCCATAGGGTGCAAGTGGGTCTTCAAGAAGAAGACCGACATAGATGGCAATGTGCAAACTTATAAAGGCAGATTGGTTGCAAAAGGTTTCCAACAAATTCAAGGTGTTGACTATGACGAAACTTTTCTCCAGTTGCCATGATTAAGTCCATCAGGATCATGCTTGCTATTGCGGCTTACTATGATTATGAGATTTGGAAAATAGATGTTAAAATTACATTCCTTAATGGGAATATAAATGAGGATGTGTACATGACACAACCTAAAGGTTTTGTAGATCCAAAGAATGCCAATAAATTCTATAAACTGCAAAGGTCAATCTATGGATTGAAGCAAGCATCTTGGAGTTGGAATCTTTGATTTGATGAGGAAGTCAAAGTATTTGGCTTTATTCAAAATGAAGATGAACCTTGTGTGTACAAGAAGGTTAGTTGGAGCACGATCACATTCCTCATATTGTATGTGGATGACATACTATTGATGGGGAATGATGTCTCAGCCTTAGAGAAGGTAAAGTCTTGGCTAGGGAATACTTTCTCAATGAAGGACTTAGGAGAAGCATCCTACATTCTAGGAATCAAGATCTGTAGAGATAGATCTAAAAGGCTTCTCAGACTAAGTCAAAGCACGTACATTGACAAAGTGTTGAAGCGGTTCAGCATGGACAACTCAAAGAGAGGCAACGTCCCCATTCTACATGGAGTCACCATCTCTAGAGCTCAATGTCCCCAATCTTGTGAAGAGAGGGAGCGTATGAATGGGATCCCATATGCATCAGCCATCGGATCCATCATGTACGCTATGTTGTGCACATGCCCAGACGTCTCGTATGCTCTCAGCATGACGAGCAGGTACCAGTCAGATCCCAGGGATGCTCACTGGACAACCGTAAATAACATCCTAAAGTACTTGTGAAGGACTAAGGATCAGTTCCTTGTATACGGCGGCGAGGAAGAACTGGTTGTAAAGGGTTACACCGATGCAAGCTTCCAAACCGATAAATATGATTACAGATCACAATCAGGATTTGTATTTTGCCTAAACAATGGAGTTGTGAGATGGAAGAGTTCCAAGCAAGAAACAGTTGTTGATTCTACTACAGAGGCCAAGTATATTACTGCTTCATATGCAGCAAAGGAGGCTATGTGGATCAGGAAGTTCATCTCTGAACTTGGTGTAGTTCCCAGTAGTTGTGATACAATTTAGCTTTATTGTGACAATAATGGAGCTATTGCTCAAGCTAAGGAACCCAGATCACATCAGCGGTCCAAGCACATACTGTGGTGCTTCCATCTCATACGAGAGATTATACAGTGAGGAGATGTGAAGATTTGCAGAGTACCAACTGAAGACAACATAGTTGATCCACTGACTAAGTCCCTTTTTCAGTAGAAGCATGATGGTCATTCTAGGTCACAAGGACTGAGGCTCCTAGGTGACTGGCTCTAAGTGCAAGTGGGAGTCTTTTGGTATGTATGCCCATAGAGCAAGTCATGTGATGATTGTAATGGGATACTTTGTAAATGATTTGAATAATAATAAAGGTGATTTCCTATCTATATGTTTTAACTATTTCTGAGATGATAGTGTAACATGATAGATGTCTAAAGAATTGTTTACTCGATGGCATATGCTTTTAGGTTTAGGACCTAAACGATTAGATCATACGGATGTTAAGAGTATACATTCTTGTTTAGTCCCTGGTCGGTTGTTATTGTGGAAATAACCATAGACATCAATAACACTGAAGACTAGATTGTGTTTTGGTTGATGACAGAATCTCATTAGTCATGATATAGTGATATCAAACCAAGCACATAGGTACTTGTTAGAAAACAAGTGTACCGGACAGACCCACCGTGAGAGTGACACATGGAACCATGATTTGGTAGTCATAGTCATCTCTCACAGTGATGGTGGTGAATGTGATTCTTCTACCTGAAATCACTACACTCAACACATGTCGTTGGGTACACTTTGACATCATTAAACGCAATCCTGAAACATGGGTTGTTATAAAGGTGATGATTGGGTGACTTTGACACATGAGGCTTTTGAGGGGTGAGTGATAGATATGGGATTTGTCCCTCCTGAGGGAGTTTGATGTCCATGGCCACTTGATGAGTAGGATTGAGAAAGGTATGTGCATGCATGTGTGAATCAATATGTGATATTGATGTCACACACATCTCACTCAGTCTGCTCTGACATCAAGTAAATGGATGAACGTTGAAAGGATGATTGTACCATGCCTTGAGTTCATTCAGGACATCAATGACAAAGGAATTATACATTCGTTGTAACACCATTCATGGATTGTAAGATTGAAAGTTGTTCTCCAACTTTCTATTTCACTTAGGTAGCACTGATGGGCGACTAGGCACCGCTTTTTTCTTGTGAAGCCATAAGTGTTATGGACTTTCACTGCCAACGTGAAATGGACCTGCAAGGTCACACACATAGGATTTAACCTGGAAGAGGAGTTTATCCACAAATCATGTTTAGATTGATTACTAAAGGAGTTTAGTAGTTCAATTAAACACTCAGTTGATTGATAGCTCAAAATTATAGTGTTCAAGGTGTTGTACCAATTGATTAGAGTATTGGATTGATTGAAACTACGATTGGCTATTTTTTCACAGTCTGCACTTCCAACCGATCGGCTCAAGGGTTGAACCGATCGGCTCAGGTTGGTGAACCGATCGGCTCAACTGGTGAGACGATCGGCTCATGTGTCATGAGACGATCGGCTCAATTGTTGAATCGGTCGATTCATGGACCAACCGAGATCGTTTGGAAAGTCAGAAGACTATTTTGCAAATACAATTTGTTTCACTTGTACAAATTCGATTTGGACAAGGATTAATATTTTATTAATCGGAAACAAATATAAAAGTCAATTTGATTTGGACTAGGACCACGAACCGATCAGCTCAGGGGTCCCAAACGATCGGTTCAGGTGTGAACCGATCGGTTGAGGTCACCAACCGACCGTTTTAGGGATGAAACGATCGGTTCAGCTGGCGCAGTTGGTTGTTTTGTGGAAAATCTTGAACCCTTCTACTCCTGCTTTAATCTCACATTTCCCGGGGTAGAGAACCATGTCCCATGACTCTCCTATATATATAGCGGTATTGGGGGCTTCTCAAAGTACAACTCAGAACACCAGTTGCTCTGCAAAGTTGTCGTTCTCTCTGGTTGTGGTAATAAGGAGAGCCCGAGCAAGTGCTACCCAATAAGGGAGGCACAGTGAAGGAAAGACAACTACAGAAAGGCAACTGGTTGCAGGAGAGTGTGTCGGTGACTAGTACGCTGACAGGAGGGTATGACTCCTTCCGATTCCTTATGGGACAAGGAGATCGGAGTTCCAGGCAGTCTGTGTGGACGACTACAGAGGCGAGAAACTTCTGTCGCTCAGAAGACAGCTATCAATCCCGACAGTCCTGGTGAGACCAGGAGTTGCACATACACCGTCCAAGACCGGAGGTGAAGACTGCGCAAGCTGCGAGGTAACGTCACCGAGCAAGCCTCGGGACAAGGTATGCTTCTACAAACCATCCTTTCTATTGTATAGACGTTGACGCGATTCCTTTATTTTGGGTTTGGGAGAAGAAAATTTTTGTTTCCACTGTCTTCTCTGTCTCCCCTAAAACCCAACACTTCCTGTTATGCCCTCTCATTTCCCCCTTCTTATTCATTTTTCTGTTGAGGGTGATTTGGTAATTGCACTTGGTTTTATTTCTTCTCCACGTGCTTATGCCTCACTGATGTGGTTGAGTGGCCGGTCAAGTTGGACAGCCCTGGTTGGGCCAACTCAGACGTGTGGCCCACTCCCCTTCTTTCTTTTCCACTCCCAACATTTGTGTTGATGTGGATTTTCTTTATTGGCTGATTTTCAAAAATCCATAACTAATTATTTATCGCTCAGAAAAATAAAATAAAATATGTTTTGAAATCAAAAAAATATGAGTTTTCTAATGGTACTGGTTTTGTCGCCTGAATTTAATGTTATAAAAAGGTGATTTTAATATATTTTCCTAAATAAGTAATAACTTGCAAAATTTATAACTAATAAATTAAAAGTCAGAAAAATATACTAAAATATGCTTTAAACTCAAAATAAGATAATCTAAAACATGGCATGGTTTTGATAACCTAATTCATTAATATTAAAAAGGAAATTTTTACTGCTTTGGATAATTAATGAAAACATAACCCTAATTCTACATATATGCCTCATATGTGTTTTGGAGACCTAGGCTTGGATCTAGGACTAACATTGGACTGTTTAGATTCTTGAGTAAGGTATGATTGAATCCCACATTATATCTATATTGAGAAATTTCCATTTCCCTTTAAATGTATGTTTGCATCTCCTATTTTTCCTTTGAGCAATTAGCATATGTTTCTTCTTTCTCTAGGTCCTATGGACATTAGCCTACACCATATTGTGTTCTTTAGGAAAATATACTTCATGTTAAGTACCTTTTATTTGTTATTGATCTTTGGACATTCTTTTGGTCTTTTCTTATGCTTTGTTAATGATTAAATTCTATATGATGGTGTGTGATGTCTTATGCCAACTTATGAGGTGGGTGTATATGTTGATCACTTTTGCAGTAACTAGTTTTTTTTTATTCTGACTATACTTTCTACTTTCCTCTACATTAAACATGTTATGTGATTCAGTAGCACTAGAGTAGTGTAATTGCATTAGTTTTTTGGCCCGTGTGTATTTCCTGCTCGGGGGTGTATGCTCCTATTATTTTTGGGATGGAGGTGGCCCCATACCTAGGTTTCAAATTTATGAGGTTCGGCCCAACTTTTATATATATTGGGAGTTGGCACTATGTCATATCTATCAGATTTCAAGTTTATGAGACTTGGCCGACTTTGCCTTTATATTGTTCTAGGGATGTGCTTATCTCACATGCAAGCAAGATGATGATATTATTGATGGGTTGTGTGTCCTTATTCTTGATAAGTGCTTATGTAGCACAATTTTATTATTTTTTTGGAAAGTATCTCTTTTATCATGTGATGGTGATTCTTTTCTTTTATGCTCGCTTTGGTTAGTCCTTTCTCTTCATGGTAAGCCATTATATTTGTTGTCCTTTATTCCATATAGTGCTCAATATCTTTTTAGTATGCACATACCAGCCTTTGTTGATGTCTTCTACTTTTCTCCTGTTGCTAGGGTATGCTTCCAACCCTAAGTGAAGGACAAGGAGGACATGGCATGAAGTTATGGAGTTAGTTTAAGGAGTTTGAAGCTTGGATACAAACTTGTTACAGTTTAGATTTCCCTCTACTTAGATCCATATGTTGTATCTTACATGTAAACCCTATGTGGGAGATTATGATGTACTCTTGTAATCTTTTGTGAAGAATTGAATATAGTCAACATTTTATTCTGATGTTATACTTTGATTTTTTTTAATACCATTAATAATATTTGAAAATTTTACACCCACTCCAACATATCTTTTAGTGTGTTTGGACTGGAGGTTTTGTTCTTCAAATTTTTAGTAGGGAATGGATCCCCTCTAGGATCCCACTCCTTACAAGTATAACTGGCTTTTTTTACTTTATGACATGTATTGATGACTTTTATCAAACCATTTGGTTGTTTTACTTAAGGATGGGTAGATTTTTTATAGTATTATTGTATTGTTTGTTGATATTAAGACTGAAAGTAATAAACCCATAAAAGAATTAGGACAAACAATGCCTTTGAATTCATGCAAACAGTTTATTAGTCATTTCTATAAAAACTTTGGCATCATTCATCAAACATATTGTTATTACACTCCTCAAGTAGTCGAGTGTAAGAATCTTCATCTTCTTGAAGTTTTCAAAACCCTAATGTTTCACTATCATGTAACTAAACCTTTTTGGTTTGACCCTTTATCCACTGCCTATTTTCTTATCAATAGAATGCACTCATATGTAACATCCCTGACCTGGGTTATGTTTTAACCCTAGGTGTTTTGATTAAGAGAGATTATTATATGCTTAATCTTATCTTGTGAAAAGTAATTAGGGATCAAGAGGAACTTATGTTGCAATTCTAGTCCTTTTTGAACATTGTTGAAATCAATGTTTGCTTGTTTTGGACTAAAGTGCAAATTACCCAAGTTGAGGGGTTTAAGTGCAAATTGTGCATGATAATATGTTCCTCGTGTGTCGAAGCATCATGATAATGAAAGTGATGCTGAGGTATGGCTTATGGAAGCCTGAGTACCAAGAAAGAGCTGATTAAGCAATGTATGTGCATTAAAACCTAGTTTTGGTGTAATGTGCAATTTACCCAAAACCTAGGGTTCAATATGCAAATTACCACTTCAATAAGGTCCCTAATGTTTCTTGGTATCATTTAGAGTAAATAAAATGATAGGGGCGCCTCATTTGAATTAATTTGGAGGAGAGAGAATCTTGATATTAAAATAATCAAGATTTAATCCTAATTGAAACCCTAATTTGATTTAGGGAAAAAATAAATGCATTAATTAAAGGGCCTTCAACCAAAATTAAAATGGTTGGATTCAGATGTGTTTGGACATCCTTGAACCTTGCAAGGACCACGAAAATATCCAAGGGAGTGGATAACTCACTCGCAATTTATAAGAAAAAGAAATATCCACTCACATATGGATATTAGTATAATATGATTTGAGGTGCTTAATTTGTTTTTCTTTAAATCATGAATAATTGAGAGGAATAAGAGGCAAACAAGATATACTCAGACCCAAGGAAGTTGAGGGGGAAGAGGCGGCCGTATTTTGGGATTAAATGAATTTTTATAAAGCATATTCCCTCTCATTGAATTTTTATAAAAAGACCTTTTACAAGCCAAATGAAAGGCTTTTCCTGATCCCACTTCTTCCTTTTTTTTGGAAAACGACCAAGGAGCTTGTGAGGACCAGGAGGACGACTCCCTACCTGTTGGTAAGCTTCTTTATCCCTTTTCACCTTGGATCCATGGTGGAAATCACAAATCAATGCATGAATTCTTCCTATTTCGATCCCCTCTTCAATTCTAACCATTCCTTTTCACTCAAACCTTGAGGAAGAGCCTTGGAATGGTGAAAGGAGTTGCATCCACCATTGTTTCCGTGAGATTGGAGCTTTGGAGCTCAATCGGAGGCGGGTTTTATAACTTGAACCCTTGATTTTGTTATTGCATTCAATTCCTTATCAAATAATGATCATTTCCATATTCACGATAATTGATTTGGTTGATGGATGCAATCAGCATGGAAACCACAGCAGGTTTCATGAGTTTAGAGCTTGAAGATGATAAGCACACACCTATCCAAATATCCAAGGCAAACGGTTTCAAAAGAGTTGCTCAAACGGTTTCCCAAACCGTTTGGGAGCAAACGGTTTCAAACCGTTTGAGGGGAAACGGTTTCACCAAACTGCATGAGGCCAAACGATTTCAGACCTTTTGGTGGTGTTGACCAAGGTTGACCATTTGGAGATCTGTTTAAAACGATCTAGGTTAATGACCCATCAATTATGATTGATTAGTTCCAATTGGTTCATGAGTTGAAGGCCAATCAATCACCAAAACCCTAATCGGGTTAAGTGCTGATTTCTAATTTGATTAAGTTGGAAACTTGGGTTGATTGACCCAAACGGTTTCAAAACCATTTGGGGATCACCCAAACAGCCTCAAGACCATTTAGAGGTCACCAAAGACCGTTTGGAGGTCTAGGGTTGAGTATGGTTAAGCAATTGAAGATCCAAAGATACTAAGTTGAAGTGTAATCAATTGCTGATTTGGTGATCAATCCAATGATTCAAACCCTAATTGGTTGACTTGGATTTTTATGTTGACATGGGCAAACGGTCTCAAGACCATTTTGGGTCAGGTCATGTTCAATTTGGATGATGATTCAATGGTTTCAAAGTAACTAATCTTACATTGATTAATGTTGAAGGATCATCGATTCCAAACTTTAATTCAATTGATTCAAACCCTAATTGATGACCAATTGAGGGTCAATTGAGGGTCAAATCAGTTGAAGGTTGACCTATTTAACTCAATTGAAGTATGATGATAGGTTCAATTGAAGATTGGTTACATGAATTCAATGATTAAAGGAATCAACATTGGAAACCCTAATTCAATTTGATTGGTTGAGACCATATTTGGTCCATGCGGTTTTGAGGAGGTTTGGACCAAACGGTCTCAAGACTGTTTGGGACCAAACAATCCCAAACCGGTTGAGTTCATGCGGTTTCAAAAAGGTACTTTATCAAACAGTTTCAAGTGACCACTTTTAGCAAACGATCTTTCAGGTCACCTTTAGTAAACGGTTTCAAGTACTTTCTTTAGCAAACGGTCTCAAGCACCACCTTTACCAAACGGTTTCAAACCGTTTGAACTTTGAAAGACTAAGACTATTTGGGCTCAAGTAGTCAAAATTGATTGAGGACTCAATTGGTTAATCCTTTTGGATACCTAATGTAATTGAGGACTCAATTGGTTAATCCACTTGGACACCTATTGTAATTGAAGATCCAATTGGTTAATTCATTTGGATACCTTATGTAATGGAGGTCTAATGTGATTGAATCTCTTGAGAATTAAGATGATGAAGGATCCATTGATCTAGTGATGATTAGTAATGATAATTAATGAAAGTACAAAGGTTGAAACCCTAATAGTGCCTAAGTGATTAGTGCCAATTAAGGGATGAACCCTAATTGCTTATAGGAACAATGACTTGGTACACTATGTTAATCATAGTTGTATGTACTTGATTGAAGGGTTGATATGACCTAATCAAGTTGAGAAGATGATAGCATGAAATTCATACATGGATATGATCCATGTGGTGATTAAGGGTATGATCCTTAAGTAAAGAGATCATGAAACCCTAATCATGAACATAAACCCTAATTGACAGGGCTATTGATCTCTAACCCCAATTGAGGGAAATTTTAAATGTAACCCTAATCCAAGGTGAGGATGTAACCCTAATCCAGGGTAATGATATGTGAAACTCCAATTTAGGGTAATGAGATGTAAAACCCTAATTGGGATGAATAGTGAATCTCTAATTATGGACAATTGAATAAAATCCTAATGGAAATGAATAGTAGACCCAAGTTGTGGGTAACCATAGTGGAATCCCTAGTTGAGGGTGATTCCATGTGAAACCCTAGTTGAGGGTGATTCCATGAGAAGCCCTAGTTGAGGGTGATTCCATGAGAAACCCTGACTAAGAATTAATACCACATGAAGCCCTAATCCTGGGCAATATGTCAATGAATCATAATCTTAATTTAAGTAAGGGTATAGGGAAACCCTAATGATGAGATAGAAGGAATTACCTTATAAAGGTGAAATATTTCATGTGGTTGATTATATGCAACCTAATTGTAAAACAATGTCTTTATCATTAGACAAGTCCATATCATTAAAGATATTTGGACAATTCCAATGTGTGGCCTATGCATTATACGCTAAAGGTGAGAGATTAGTAATGGAATGTATTAAGAGGGAAATACCTTAATACAAGATAAGATGGTTAACTCAAGAGAGTCTGAAATGATGAGAAAGTGATACATCAAAATATGATAGTTATCACATTCAGCACTTCGGTGTTTATATACCTTGATACACTTCAAATCCAATATAATTGGGTAAGAAACATATGAAGTGTGTTAGGCAACTATTACAATGAAATGTAATGAGTTGATGCACTTTGATAAGTGTTAATTAATGTACCTTGAGAATGGGGTTAATCCAAATTGATGAGTATGATGTAGTCATACCATGATGAGGATGAGAAATGAACGCATACCTTGAATTGATGATCATTAATGCTTTATTATGAGAGTAATGATCTTGAATAATCATTTATGATATCTTTGAATGCCCCAGAGGTATGGAATAATGAATTAAGGGTTGAATAGGTAATATAATCATGAAACCCTAATTAATGAGAAATGGGGAACCCTAACCCTAATTTTGGATAAAGGGAATGAAAAGCCCTATTTCATAGTAAACCCTAATTTCTGGCAAAGGAATAATAGTGTTACTATTGTATCACATAATGTGATGAATAACTTGTATGACTGTTATCATGCCTAATATCCATGCAGGTTTTATGAAATGATGAACTTAGCCAGGTTTGAGCTGTGACATTTATATAATAAATGTTGATTGGCCTTATGTGCCTTAATGTTGTTTTTTCTTAGTAAAAGTAACATATGTGCATGGATTTTATGAGTCATATGAGTAAGTTGTTGCCTAAAGAGGTGACAAGATATCTTGTGGCCTTGTGAGCCATGTGTGATTCTTGTGTAACAAGTATCATGAATGCCTTGGTCAGATGACCTGAAGGTGATAGTTACCTAATAGATGGTAATGATTCTCAATGATGTGTTAAGGGTTTGAATACCCAGAACCATATGATTATGGTGATGAGATTGCAATGGGATGATAATTCCCAGTATTGACATGAGGGACTATGTTCCCAAGGTCTTTTAAAGACTGATAAGTATTTGATGAAAATAGTACATGTCTCTTTATAGCATTGTTGTAATAAGTCATGCTTGAGAACTTGGCCGATGCTAAAAGAATGTGAAAATGTACTTAATTAATCAAGTGAAATTATATCATGTAGATACCTGACCATAGATCCATCATCGTCAGGAATAGGTGATGGTGAAACGGGTGCTCCGGGGCAAAACCCAGAACGCATATTTTGAATATGTGGGGGTAAATGGGTGAAAAATATCCTTACGTCCGGTGAAGAGATTGAGGGAAGGTAAATAACAAACCTCTCAATCCTTCATGTGTTTGGATGGATGTATCACAAATCTCCCGATGGTTGGGATAGATGTAACATTAATCTCCCAATGATATTTAATGTCAGGTCGATGAAGACAAACAGTAAATCTCTTGATGGCCGATGAGAGTGCAGTTGACGTTGTAACTCTATAGCAAAGTTCCAGTATACCCTGGAAAGCTAATTTGAGAAGTTAACATAAGTCCTGCTTGTGGTCCCGCACTGACCGGGATGTGAGAGGTCATGGGAATTCGGCTCTTCCATTGACCCATGTATGGTACCGATTTCAACTTCGTAGTGGTCGGTTGGAGTATGAGTGGTATACCTCATCTCCTCGGGGCATAAGTGTGATTGTAAAATATAATCAGCCGTTTAGCATGATTGCTTAAGGATTGAATACAGAAATTCATTGGCTGATGTTACATTTCTTTTATGCAACTTTAGTTCATTGATATTATTCATATCTGTTGTATTCATTACAAGTAGATGGATGAACTATGATTCTTCCATGAGTAGATGCAATGTTATCCCTGGGTGAGGAGATTACTTCACCTTGTTCATACATTGACTTACTGATGGTGTTGGGTTTTGGAGGAGGCAGAGAAGCAGCAGAAACAAAAATTTTCTCCCCAAACCCGGAACAAAAGGAATCGCGTCAACATCTATATAATAGGAAAGATGGTTTGTAAATCATACCTTGTCCCGAGGCTTGCTCGGCTACAATACCACGCGCCTTGCGCGGTCTTCACCTCCGGTCTTGGACGGTGTCTGTGCAGCTCCTGGTCGCACCGGGACTGAAGACTCCTCCTCCTACCGGACTGTCGGATGACAGTTGTCCTCCTGAGCGGCAGTGACCTCCCGCCTCTGAAGTAGTCCACACAAGCCACCCGGAACTCCACTCTCCTTGTCCCACAAGGAAGTGGAAGGAGTCACACCCTCCTGTTGACGTACTAGTCACCAACACACTCTCCTGCTGTCGACTGCAACTGCAGTTGTCCTTCCCTTGCTGCACCTCCCTTTGGGGGAAGCACTTGCTCGGGCTCTCTCTCGATTACCAAAACCAGAGAGAATGACAACTTTGCAGAGCAATCAACTTGCACTGAGTTGTACTCTGAGAAGCCCCCAATACCCCTATATATATAGGCGGGTCATGGGACAGGGTTCTCTGTGCCCGGCAATACGGGACTAAAGCAGGAGTAGAAGGGTTCGGGATTTTCCACTAAAAAGCAACCATCTCGCAACCTGAAATGATCGGTTCACAACTGAACCGATCGGTTCGGCCATTGAGCCGATCGGTTGGACATGAGCCGATCGTTTGGGCCACTCCAACCGATCGGTTGGTGCCCTGAACCGATCGGTTCATAGGCCTAATCCGGCTCAAAAAGACTTTCCTTGTTTCGTTCCCAATTGGTATCGAATACCAATGTTATTCCCAATCGAATTGGGCAATTTGAAACCAAAGGAAAATTCTTGCCGACATGAATTTTTCCAACTGGTCGGTTGCACCAGTTGAGCCGATCCGTTCAACCCTTGAACCGGTCGTTTCAACCTGGGCATGAGCCGATCGGCCTGGACACTCTAGCCGACCGGTTCAGCAACCTCATCCGACCGGTTCATCACATGAACCGATCGGTTGGGAGCACAGGTTGGGCAAAATCAGTCAATTGCGATTTCAATCAATCTGATACTCCAATCAATGCGTCCAACACCTTGAACCATACGATATTGAGCCATCGGCTGATTGAGTGTTTAATTGAACTACTAAACTCCTTTAGTAATCAATCTAAACATTACTTGTGGACAAAACTCCTCTTCCAGGTTAAATCCTATGTGTGTGACCCTGCAGGTCCATTTCACGTTGGCAGTGAAAGTCCATAACACTTATGACTTCACAAGCAAAGAGCGGTGCCTAGTCACACATCATTGCTACCCAAGTGAAAGTAGAAAGTTGGAGAACAACTTTCATCCTACAATCTGTGAATGGTGTTATAGTAAATGTATAATTCCTTTGTCACCGATATCCAGAATGAACTCGAGGCATGGAACAGTCATCCTGTCAATGTTCATTCATTTCCTTGATCTCAGAGTAGACCGAGTGAGATGTGTATGACATCAATATCACATATTGATTCACACGTGCATGCGCATGCCTTTCTCAATCCTACTCATCAAGTGGCCAAGGATATCAAACTCCCTCAGGAGGGACAAATCCCATATCTATCACTCACCCCTCAAAAGCCCCATGTGTCAAAGCCACCCAATCATCACCTTTATAACAACCCATGTTTCAGGATTGCGTTTGATGATGTCAAAGTGTACCCAACGACATGTGTTGAGTGCAGTGATTTCAGGTCTAAGAATCACACTCACCACCATCACTGTGAGAGCTGACTGTGACTACCATGTCATGGTTCCATGTGTCACTCTCACGGTGGGTCTGTCTGGTACCTTGTTCTCTAACAAGTACCTATGTGCTTGGTTTGATATCACTATATCATGACTAATGAGATTCTGTCATCAACCAACACACAATCTAGTCTTTAGTGTTATTGATGTCTATGGTTATTTCCACAATAACAACCGACTAGGGACCATACAAGAATGTATACTCTTAACATCCATATGATCTCATCGTTTAGGTCATGAACCTAAAAGCATATGTCATTGAGTAAAACAATCTTTAGACATCTATCATGTTACACTGTCATCTCAGAAACAGTTTAAACATATAGATTGGAAATTGCCTTTATTATTATTCAAATCATTTACAAAGTATCCCATTACAATCATCATATGACTTGCTCTATGGGCATACATACCAACAGACTCCCACTTGCACTTAGAGCCAGTCACCAAGGAAACGCAGTCCTTGTGACCTAGCATGACCATCTTGCTTCTTCTGAGAAAGGGCCTTAGTCAGTGGATCATCTATGTTGTCTTCAGTTGGTACTTTGCAAATCTTCACATCTCCTCGTTGTACGATCTCTCGTATGAGATGGAAGCGCCGCAGTATGTGCTTGGACCGCTGATGTGATCTGGGCTCCTTAGCTTGTGCAATAGCTCCATTATTGTCACAATAAAGCTCAATTGCATAACAGCTACTGGGAACTACACCAAGTTTAGAAATGAACTTCCTGATCCACATAGCCTCCTTTTTTGCATGTAAAACAGCAATATACTCAGCCTCTGTAGTAGAATCGGCAACTGTTTCTTGCTTGGAACTCTTCCAGCTCACAACTCCATTATTAAGGCAAAACACAAATCCTGACTGCGATCTGTAATCATCTTTATCGGTTTGGAAGCTTGCATCGGTGTAACCCTTTACAACCAGCTCTTCCTCGCCGCCGTACACAAGAAACTGATCCTTAGTCCTTCACAAGTACTTGAGGATGTTCTTCACGGCTGTCCAGTGAGCATCCCCGGGATCTGACTGGTACCTGCTCGTCATGCTGAGAGCATACGAGACATCTGGGTGTGTGCACAACATAGCGTACATGATGGATCCGATGGCTGATGCATATGGGATCCCATTCATACGCTCCCTCTCTTCACAAGATTGGGGACATTGAGCTCTAGAGACGGTAACTCCATGTAGCATAGGGACGTTGCCTCTCTTTGAGTTCTCCATGCTGAACCGCTTCAGCACCTTGTCAATGTACGTGCTCTGACTTAGTCCGAGAAGCCTTCTAGATCTATCTCTATAGATCTTAATTCCTAGAATATAGGATGCTTCTCCTAAGTCCTTCATTGAGAAAGTTTTCCCAAGCCATGTCTTTACCTTCTCTAAGGCTAAGACATCATTCCCCATCAAAAGTATGTCATCCACATACAATATGAGAAATGTGGTCGAGCTCCCACTAACCTTCTTGTACACACAAGGTTCATCTTCATTTTGAATAAAGCCAAACACTTTGACTTCTTCATCAAATCGAAGATTCCAACTCTGAGATGCTTGCTTCAATCCATAGATTGACCTTTGTAGTTTACAGACTTTATTGGCATTCTTTGGATCTACAAAACCTTCAGGTTGTGTCATGTACACATCCTCATGAATATTCCCGTTAAGGAATGCGGTTTTAACATCCATCTTCCAAATCTCATAGTCATAATAAGCTGCAATAGCAAGCATGATCCTGATGGATTTAATCATGGCAACTGGAGAAAAGGTTTCGTCATAGTCAACACCTTGAATTTGTCGAAAACCCTTTGCAACCAATCTACCTTTATAAGTTTGTACATTGCCATCCATGTCGGTCTTTTTCTTGAAGACCCACTTGCACCCTATGGGTTTTACCCCTTCGGGTGGTTCCACCAAAGTCCATACTTTGTTGGAGTACATGGATTCCATCTCGGATCTCATGGCTTATAGCCATTTCTCACAATCTGGTCCCTCCATAGCCTCTACGTAGGTAGTTGGATCATCATCTATGATCAACTCTCCACCTTCCTGAGTTACAAGGTATCCAAACCTCTCAGGTTCAAGGTGAGTCCTACTAGATCTACGAGGTCCTTGTGTTACCTGAGGAGACTGAGATTCCACAACACCTTGTGAATCTACATTTTCCTCTGGTACATCTACCGGTTCAATGTTTTCTTGTTGGGCTTGAACCTCTTCAAGCTCTATATTCCTCCCACTGCTTCCTTTCGAAATAAATTCCTTCTCTAGGAACACAGCTGTCCTGGCAACAAACACTTTGTTGTCAGTAGGGTGGTATAATTAATATCCCCTCGTTTCCTTGGGGTATCCAACAAAATAACATTTATCGGATTTGGGTCCAAGATTATTAGGAAACGCTTTCTTGACGTAAGCTTCACAGCCCCAAATCTTCAGAAAAGACAAATCGGGACGCTTCCCGTACCATATCTCATATGGTGTCTTTTGAACCGATTTAGATGGTATGCGGTTAAGCATAAACGCGGCGGTTTCAAGAGCATGACCCCCAGAAGGAAATTGGAAGATCAGCAAAACTCATCATTGATCGCACCATATCTAACAATGTGCAATTCCTTCTTTCAGACACACCATTATGTTGTGGTGTTCCAGGCAGAGTCCATTGTGATACAATACCACGGGCTCGCAGAAGGTCCTCAAACTCCTGGATCAAGTATTCTCCACCTCGATCGGAACGAAGTGCCTTAATACTCTTACCAAGCTGGTTCTGTACTTCATTCATGAAATCCTTGAACCTTTCAAGGGTTTCTGACTTATGTTTCATTAGGTACACATAGCCATACCTACTGAAATCATCAGTGAAGGTAATGAAGTACTGACACCCATTTCTGGCATTAGTTCTAAAAGGCCCACATACATCAGTATGTATGATTCCTAATAGATCACTAGCTCTCTCACCTTTACCTGAAAAGGGAGTCTTGGTCATCTTGCCCAACAAACAAGATTCACATGTCTCTATTGATTCATAATCAAAAGAGTCTAGATAACCATCTTTATGGAGTCTAGAAATGCGCTTCTCATTTATGTGCCCTAGACGACAATGCCAGAGATATGTTTTGTTTGAGTCATTGAGTTTTTGCCTTTTGGTGTTTACGTTGTATACACTTGTCTCCAAGTCTATCAAGTATAGACCATAAGACATAGGGGCACTTCCATAAAAGATCCCATCTTTAGAAATGGAACACTTTCCATTCTTAATAAGAAATTCAAATCCATCTTTGTCCAAACAAGAGACGGAAATGATATTCCTATTTATGGCAGGTACATAATAGCAGTTCTTCAAATCTATTATTAGCCCACTAGGTAGAGTTAACTCATAGGTTCCTACGGCACTGGCGGCAACTCTTGCCCCATTGGCTACACGTAGTTCAACCTCGACTTTCCCCAAAGGCCTACTTCTCTTAAGATCCTTCACATTTGAACAAATGTGAGATCCGCATCCGGTATCAAGTACCCATGACGAAGAAGTAGTAAAGTTAATCTCTATCACGTATACACCAGAAGTAGAGATCTCTATCTCTGACTTCTTCTTCCATTGTCCCTTCCATCCTCTCCATGTAGAAGAAATTGGTTTGGCGAGAGAACACTTCTCTCCCTTACCTACTTTCTTCTTCACCAACGCATTAAGCGTACATAGGGTGGATTCTAAGGCTCTTGGTATATCTGGATTGTGCAGAACACTTCTCACAGTCCTCAACCAGTTATGGAATTTATTCTCAATTAATTTGCTCATTTTAAAAGATGATTCTTTTGCCATTCTATAAGAGAAAATTTGCATTAGTCAAAACCTTTTTGATTTGATTTGAATAAAATTTGACGATAGTTAATTAGGCCTTTAATTAATTACCGCTCCCACTGTTTTGACTCAAATTGATAGCCCTCACCATCAATTCAGAAGATTGCAACGTACAATCTTCTAGTGGGTCAAGATCCTGAAATCCTCTGAGCCATGGACCAGCTAGGGCTGTCACCCACAACTCAGATCTCTCAGGTAGGCAACTCTTGCCAATTGCATCATATGCAACTCTTGAAAGATGTCATATGCAACTCCTTGCAATGATCATCTCCATGCCTCAAGGCGCTAGATCCTATCTAGGTCACCTTGTTAAGTCCGACCCAAAGCCAACACGATGAACATGCACCCTGCTAGGACAGACCCACACATTCATCCTTCACGCTTCCACGAGATAGATGGTGCACCACGCTAGGGCGTGCCCACACTTGGTCGATCAAGCTTTTCACATGTGTCGCATTTGGAAGGCATCTAAAACTTAATATTTAATGAGGGATTTGGTTTTATATACATATACATATCCAATCACCACAATATATAGTACGTATCATATACATGCTATATCCCACACAAAAAATGCATAAACGATAAAAAGCAATGATTATGGCCATCCTATTTGTGATTCCTCGAGCCAAGAGGAATCACGGTCATCTAGGTCTACATCACATGCAACATGTACAAGATGAAATATGTGCCTGCCTTTCTGGGTTTGATCAGCTCATCTCCATGACTGATCGGCTCGCCATCAGGTAGGTTGTTCGGGTGCCACCAGCCGATCGACTGGCGCCTCCAGCCGATTGGTTCACCGGTCATCGTGCATCTCCTCAGGTCGCCACCCGCTCATCTCGTTCCTCGAACCGGCCGTCTGGATCACCAACCAATCGTCTTCAGGTTGTCTGCCGTTCTTTGACATAACAGGAAATAAAATCTATCCTATTTACAATTGAATTGTGAAACCCCGAGTCACATTCGGGGGGAGCAAAGGTAGGAAAAGAATTCTCAAATTATTTCGAGTTACATCAGGAATATGAGAAAGGGAATCGGTGCGCAGACCGAGATGCAAGCAACCACACAAACAACCACACACAGATATAGGGGTTTATAGGCCATAATCATGCTACACATCCACCACAAAACTCATTTAAGGGCGACGCGTATCGAGTGCATTAATATTACATATCATATATGTATATTAGGGATTTGTGGATTGGACATGTATAAAGCCGATATTATTCGCATCGCATGCAATAAATAAAGGCGACAAACCAAAATCGATCATATCGATAATCCTAAAATATAGAGAGGTTGACGTGGCTCTGATACCACTGTTGGGTTTTGGAGGAGGCAGAGAAGCAGCGGAAATAAAAATTTTCTCCCCAAACCCGAAACAAAAGGAATCGCGTCAACATCTATATAATAGGAAAGATGGTTTGTAAATCATACCTTGTCCCGAGGCTTGCTCGGCGACAATACCACGCGCCTTGCGCGGTCTTCACCTCCGGTCTTGGACGGTGTCTGTGCAGCTCCTGGTCACACCGGGACTGAAGACTCCTCCTCCTACCGGACTGTCGGATGACAGTTGTCCTCCTGAGCGGCAGTGACCTCCCGCCTCTGAAGTAGTCCACACGGACCACCCGGAACTCCACTCTCCTTATCCCACAAGGAAGTGGAAGGAGTCGCACCCTCCTGTTGACGTACTAGTCGCCAACACACTCTCCTGCTGTCGACTTCAACTGCAGTTGTCCTTCCCTTGCTGCACCTCCCTTTGCGGGAAGCACTTGCTCGGGCTCTCTCTCGGTTACCAAAACCAGAGAGAACGACAACTTTGCAGAGCAATCAACTTGCACTGAGTTGTACTCTAAGAAGCCCCCAATACCCCTATATATATAGGCAGGTCATGGGATAGGGTTCTCTGTGCCCGGCAATACGGGACTAAAGCAGGAGTAGAAGGGTTCGGGATTTTCCACTAAAAAGCAACCATCTCGCAACCTGAAATGATCGGTTCACAACTGAACTGATCGGTTCGGCCATTGAGCCGATCGGTTGGACCTGAGCCGATCATTTGGGGCACTCCAACCGATCGGTTGGTGCCCTGAACCGATCGGTTCATAGTCCTAATCCGGCTCAAAAAGACTTTCCTTGTTTCGTTCCCAATTGGTATCGAATACCAATGTTATTCCCAATCGAATTGGGAAATTTGAAACCAAAGGAAAATTCTTGCCGACATGACTTTTTCCAACTGGTCGGTTGCACCAGTTGAGCCGATCGGTTCAACCCTTGAACCGTTCATTTCAACCTGGGCATGAGCCGATCGGCCTGGACACTCCAGCTGACCGGTTCAGCAACCTCAGCCGACTGGTTCATCACATGAACCGATCGGTTGGGAGCATAGGTTGGGAAAAATCAGTCAATTGCGATTTCAATCAATCTGATACTCCAATCAATGCGTCCAACACCTTGAACCATACGATATTGAGCCATCGACTGATTGAGTGTTTAATTGAACTACTAAACTCCTTTAGTAATCAATCTAAACATTTCTTGTGGACAAAACTCCTCTTCCAGGTTAAATCCTATGTGTGTGACCCTACAGGTCCATTTCACGTTGGCAGTGAAAGTCCATAACACTTATGACTTCACAAGCAAAGAGTGGTGCCTAGTCACACATCATTGCTACCCAAGTGAAAGTAGAAAGTTAGAGAACAACTTTCATCCTACAATCCGTGAATGGTGTTACCGTAAATGTATAATTCCTTTGTCACTGATATCCAGAATGAACTCGAGGCATGGAACAGTCATCCTGTCAATGTTCATTCATTTCCTTGATCTCAGAGTAGACCGAGTGAGATGTGTATGACATCAATATCACATATTGATTCACACGTGCATGCGCATGCCTTTCTCAATCCTACTCATCAAGTGGCCAAGGATATCAAACTCCCTCAGGAGGGACAAATCCCATATCTATCACTCACCCCTCAAAAGCCCCATGTGTCAAAGCCACCCAATCATCACCTTTATAACAACCCATGTTTCAGGATTGCGTTTGATGATGTCAAAGTGTACCCAACGACATGTGTTGAGTGCAGTGATTTCAGGTCTAAGAATCACACTCACCACCATCACTGTGAGAGCTGACTGTGACTACCATGTCATGGTTCCATGTGTCACTCTCACGGTGGGTCTGTCCGGTACCTTGTTCTCTAACAAGTACCTATGTGCTTGGTTTGATATCACTATATCATGACTAATGAGATTCTGTCATCAACCAACACATAATCTAGTCTTTAGTGTTATTGATGTCTATGGTTATTTCCACAATAACAACCGACTAGGGACCATACAAGAATGTATACTCTTAACATCCATATGATCTCATCGTTTAGGTCATGAACCTAAAAGCATATGTCATTGAGTAAAACAATCTTTAGACATCTATCATGTTACATCGTCATCTCAGAAATAGTTTAAACATATAGATTGGAAATTGCCTTTATTATTATTCAAATCATTTACAAAGTATCCCATTACAATCATCATATGACTTGCTCTATGGGCATACATACCAACAGATGGAGCTTCCACTCACGTGGAATTATGCGCACCACAAAATCCTAAAGATAGTAAGTCTTTAGGTTTAGCCTTGCTCATACTAGGTTAAAACTCCACCCACGTATGCTAAGATACGTGGAAGTCTTATCGTAGTACATTTAAGGGTTGAATCCACAGGATAACGGTCTTGTTGAGAGAAACAAGATGGAAAACGTTAGAATCTCACTTAACCTCTTAGTAGTTGGTATCTATATCGAAAAGTTGGATTGGTTGTTTTTAGACTAAGTGCGAGTAAAACAAAGCAAGAAAGTAAACTTAAGGGTGTTAACAATGATAAGGAACCACTAGGATGAGATCGACTTTCGCCACCACTACACATGGATCAAAACATGCATCATAAAAACATACCTGCAATAAGATTCGAAACAGCTAGTATCTTTGTAGATTTAGTTTCCTTTCGAAGAACTAACTACGAGAAGTGTGGGAATATTGCAATGCCAGCCATCCCCAAGCGAATGGTCATCTACTTTACATCATTTCCTTCGCAAAGTGTGTTCCTCGATTTATCAAGGTTGTACTTTCATACGTCAATTGATTCCATTTCATAGTATGAAAGTACAACAATGGAAGTGAGTTTACTCCACTTCTTGAAAAACACCTCTAGATACTGAAACAGATGCATGGTGGATACATGCATCAAGAACCAACATTCAATCGAGATTCGAATCTAATAGTACAAACGTAGACAATTCATACTAAAAGATAAAAGATAACACGAGTTGGTGATCAAGAAACAAGCATTCATTAAACGATTGATGTCGAATTGAAAAGAAAGTATATCTCTATTGCAAACTATGGATTACATTGCATGAAATGAAAACATGGGTAGCGGGGCTACTCCCCGCACCCTAGTGAATGAGACTACTCGCTCATAGCTAGGACAAAGAAGGAGGTGAGAAGAGAGAGAGAGAGAGAGAACGTCATCCCCACAAAGGAGAGAGGAAAGTCAACCCCTTGGAAGGAGAGAGAATGACGATCTTCATACTTCACAAGTTGATTGATGATGAGGTCTCCTCTTCCCACCTTCTTTGGCAAAGAGAGAGAAAGTAGCTTCAGGATGGGGTGTGGATCTCAGACTGGTAGCCTTCGGGCGGAGGATGGAGGATGGAATAGCTCTGGAGTAGTAGAGGCAACCTGTGGATGTCTGAAACTTGATGCCCCTCAGAGGACCCTGTTGGGTCTTATTTATAGGCTTTAAGTGAAGTCCAAACGGTTTGGTCAGTTTTGGGTCCAAACGGTCTTGAAGACCGTTTGGACCCTGAGACCATTTGGACTCTGAGACTATTTGGGCTCTGAGACCGTTTGGACCCTGAGACCGTTTGGATTCCGAGACCGTTTGGGCTCTGAGACCGGTTGGACCCTGAGACCGTTTGGGCTCTGAGACCGTTTGGCTTCATGCGGTCTTGGGACCGTATGACTTCATGCGGTCTCAGAACCGGTTGGCTTCATGCGGTCTTGGGACCGTGTGACTCCATGCGGTCTCAGGACCAGTTGGCTTCATGCGGTCTCGGGACCGTGTGACTCCATGCGGTCTCGGGACCGGTTGGCTTCATGCGGTCTTGGGACCGTGTGACTCCATGCGGTCTCAGGACCGGTTGGCTTCATGCGGTCTTGAGACCGTGTGACTCCATGCGGTCTCGGGACCGGTTGCCTTCATGCGGTCTTAGGACCGGTTGCCTTCGTGCAGTTTTGAGACCGTGTGACTCCATGCGGTCCGTGTGATGCTTTTGTGATTTTTTTGTGTCTTTTTCTGTAAGTAAAAAGGAGAAAGGTTAATCTAACAGTATATTTACAATAAGAGAGGAAAGTTAAGGATTCTGTCTAATTTATCTGAGAAAGAGGGTGAAAAACTGAGGAAAATTACTAAGATAACATCACAGAATTGGTGGTTATCACCCCCCCCTAAGTTAGATTCTAGCTTGTCCTCAAGTTAGATAGGGCTAAGGCATGTAATGGCGAGGCAATTTTATTTAGTTAAAATTTCCATACTCTTGCTTCAATTCTAAACCCCGAGATCTCCTAAGGTTGTATCGGAGCTTTTTGCTTGCCTTAACTCTTTCAGGTAGTTGCTTGGATCTCAGGTTTCTTCCATATCTCGTGGCCCGCATTGGGACCACTTTTTATTCTGTGCATGTCGTTGACTCTAATCAGTTTTATACTTCTCTGAAAATCCTACCGAAAGCTAGAGTGGGTATGAGGGTTGGCTAAAGGCTTGATGTGTAACTCCCCCTTCAAGTGGAGGAGGGGTTGTCTATGCTTTTAGGATCTCACTACCGAGCACGATACATCTGCCTTTGTGAGGGCAGATGAATGTACCGTTCGGGCGAGTCCTTTATCAGCCTTTCATATATTTAGATACCTTAGGGTTTCACTACCGAGCACGACACATCTGCCTTTGTGAGGGCAGATGAATGTACCGGTCGGGCGAGACCTTCATTGGTTCTTTATATAGATCCTTATTCATGGCACAACTCTCATAGTTTTATTCAACACTCTGTCTTTTATTCGTAAGTTCACAAGCTTAGGATTTGGGTTTTTAGGGAAATTAATTGGGCGGCCAAGCCTCTTTTATTTGAAGAGAAGAAAGTTGTTCTTAGAGTTTCTCGACATGCACTTATTTGGTTTCTACTTATTGGTCCACTTGCGATACTTCTTGATTTGGATGTCACCTGATGTCCCTCCCATCCTTGAGAGTGTTTGGCTTATTTTGGCCTTGATGTTGACCTGTGGAGAGTCATATGTAGAAATGAAGCAAAAGAATGAAAATCAAGAGTGGAGAGAATTTATTAATTCGCCATTACATGTCTAAGTGCTATTCTTGTTATTTCTTTTGAGGACTAACTGGATTCTAAAGTTAGCTGGGGATGACTTTGTTCCAAGAGGGATGTTATTCTTTATGTGCAAGGTTTATTTTAATAGGGAAATTATTTTAAAACGAAAATGAAATGTGCAAAGGAAGCTATAAAATTTGTACAGAATTGAAAGAAAAGGTAGAGAGGGAAGGATTTGAAAATGATACCTTGCCCTTGTCCAGTGTACTCCCCCCCCTTAACTTATCACTCACTCTGTCCACGGAGTGTCAAAGTGATAGTTTGAGAAGTACAAGGACAAGGGCATCAGGCTTCTGTTAATCCTTTATTGGCACCATGTGTGCGAAGGAGATTAGCAGCGAACTTCCCTCATAACATGTGATAATCCACATCTATCATGTTCTCTACTGGTCGTCCAAGGACCATGATGGTGTATATCCAGTAGAGGACGTGGAAACCACAGTCGTTTGACTCGCGAAGCTGCTGGGGACATTTGTGGCTGAAGGCAGGGTGATGAAAGTGTTCTTTACCGTATGCCTGTGTGTGCGTGCTGAGAAGGTCGTGTAGATGGTCAGTACACTCCTTCGCCACCTCCTCCGTAGGCATTCTTGGTTTTGTAGTATATTGTTGCTGATATGGATTGTATTGGCTGTCGGAACTGTTGTATATGATTGTTGTTCTGTCATGAAGATTTGTTTCCAATAACATCCAATGTTCTGAATGAAGGAAAGGAAGCATGATAAACTTCAGAGTCGTATGTTGTAGTAAGGAAATGAGTGCCTCAATTATTCCGAAGTTCTTTAGCTTAAGGAGATCGTCCTTCATATATGTGGATGCCATGTATGTTGTAGGGTGATTCTGTCCGAGAAGAAATTGATAGGCGGTCATCAAACTCACGGATAGAGACCCCTTGATCTGTACAGTTTCTCGGAGCGCTTCTTCCATGACCAGAATATCACCGGATATGAAAATGAGGTCATCTTTCTCGGCGTAAAGCCTTGACATAATGAGGTGAAGTTCATTGTGAGAGAGGCTTTTGCAGGCACTGAGGTCAAAATTGGGGAATGTTGGTGAAATGGCAGACAGGGGGACCATTTGTGAAGATGATCTGTTGATGGTCACCCCGATTAGAAACTCAGTAACCCCTTCATCATCCACCAGATCGAAAGTGTAAGGGTCCCATTTCTTCTTCTCGGGAACCTTGGCGGGCTGATGTTTCTCCAACTCCTCTATTTTTTTCCTGAATGGCTATTTTGGAGGATGTTGGATGGCCGAAAAGAGATAGCGAGGAACATCGTTAGGTGCCATAGTTGGGTCCTTGAAGAACCTTCTATCACAGATTAGCTCCATGGCGTAACGACCTCACAGAGAATGAAAATCCTCTATGGCCAGTTCGGTGAAAGGGATTTGCTGATTGAGCGCTTGAATATGACGTATAACGTAGAAAGCGCAATTCCTTATATTCCTCTTGTGTTTGGGCATGGGGGTTGATGATTTGGAACCAGGGTTGGTTCCAACCATTGCGGAGGGATGGGCATGCAGCCCAGATTAATTTTAAGAGCCATAAAGGGATGCATCTGGCCTCCCCGGCTTCTGTTCCAGTGAAACTAATTATTCCGGCTCTTAGTTCAGTGGCGCAAAAGTTGTACACCTTGGCATCTCGAGCCGCGGTGTCCATGATCATTAGCAGCCAGTGACCAGAGACTTGGAAGGGCACGGTTATATAGTGTGCTTTTCTGGCAATTCCCCTCTACAACCGTTTGATTGATTTGCTTTGTAATTTTTTATATATAATACTCATAGCTAGAGCAGGTGATGTGTTAAGAACTAGTTTCTTCCGCTTAGAGCTTCTGTAAGTTTCGATAGAGTTGGCAAGGAGGACACGGAAGACTTCCATCTTCACCACTGATTGTGGTCGAAAGATGGAGCGGAAGTCTTCACGTGTCAACTTGTGCTGAGTCTTGATATTTTGGTAGATAACATCGCCCCCGTCTTTGACATCATCTACGATAGTGTTTAAGATAAAGATATCTTGAGCATCTAAGGTAGAGACGACCGCCAAGTCTAAATTGTGCATTTTATGAGGTAGAGGTGGCGGCGGGGGAAGCCCTAGCAGAGGGAGAGAAGAAGTCTGCTCCATATTGTCTATGAAGTGTTGCAGATCTTCATCTTTGTCTGAGTCAGAAGTTGATTCCAGATCTTCGTATGTATCCAAACTGACTCTTTCTAAATCTTCCTGTTCTGGGGGAAAGGGTGAAGTTTGCTCTAGGACATAGCACTGTGGATGTTCTGCTTGTGGACGACTCGTGTTGGTTCCGAATAAACATTGTTGGAACTCAGCAAAAGCGGCCTCTTTGGCAGTTTCCCCCAGAGATCCCATTGCTGAATAATCAAGAAATTGATCCACATATGACATATTAACATTGTCATTGTGAGTAGGGGATTTGGGATCTTTATCACCTTCGTGGTGATCTTGTTGTTGTTTTGGTGCAGCTCCTCGGCTGGGGCCCTCCCCAGCATTGTCTGGGTCGTCAGATTTATCGTCTGAGGAGGTGCTATTATTGGAGTCAGTCGAGGAGTCAGAATCCTCATCGTCATTGTCTTCTTCATCATCATCTTCGACTGCCGCCTCATCTGTTGTCTTCTTTGGTGGAGGCTTCTTGCACTTCTGATGGAGTGCTTGTAGCTCGTCGGAAGCCACTTGTGTATGATCATGTGTTTCAAGAAAAGCGTCGTGGGCTTCTTTAAGATCTGAAAATTGAGCCTCGGCGGAGAGGAGTCGTGCAGAGAGATCTGTCACTTGAGTTCTTAGTTGATTGATTTCATTGTTGGATGACTCCTCTTGCCAGTTATTTAGCTGTGTGAGGGTGGTGTTGATGTCGTCCAAGCGTGTGCTTAAAGTAGTTTGTTGCTGCTTAAGCTCACGTAGAGTTTCTGGCAAAGGTTGATTTTGCACAGAAATCCTGTCGACTTGCTTGACCTGAACGTCTTGCTGGCCTTTCACTTCAAGCACCAACTGTGGCAGTTGTTGCAGGGGGTTGTCGAGGCGATCGACTTTCATGGCCGCTGTGTTTTGCTATTGGTGGATTCTTGAGATGATGCCTGGAAAGGCAAGGTTTTGTGCGTCAATCTTGGCGACCTGTGTAGTTAAACCATGCACACAAGAAAAAATAGATTGTAATATGTTAAAAGGGTCAGTGAGGAGGTTTTGAATAGCGTCGAATTGATGTCTAAATTCCTCACCAACGTTATTGAAATGGACCCCAGATGTGGAAGGGTGGTGTGGCTGGTTTCGGGGTGGAAAGGTGGTAGTGCCTTGTGGAAGGGACACTGTTGATGGTCCCATGAACTGTGTGGTGACCGTAGATGGAGTCACCAGCGGTGTCGGGGTGGTAGCGGATGAAGAAAATGGTGATTGTCTGGGTGAGATATGAGGGAGCGAAAATGTTGAGGAGAAGAGAATGGAGATGGGAGCGGAGTATGTGAATCTGGGTGTGGGAACGGAGAAAGGGGTGCCCGGGGAGAAAGAGGGTGAAGTGGAAGATGTGGGTGGAGGGATTGTTGTTGGGATTGTTATGGAGGAAGGTGGAAGGGTGGTAGATGGTGGGATGGTAGTGGATGGTAATGTGGTGGGGGGTGCTGGTGAGCTCATCATGTAGGCTCATGATGAATGAGTCTATTGATGAGGTAGTGATTAGCTCTTCTAGATGAGGGTGGTCTGTCTCCGGTTGTAGTTTTGATGTTGGCATCCCCGACATATGTGGTGGTTGTAAACGTGCCTTAGATGGTCGTTCAACTGGTATTTTTGTTACCCTGGCTTTCGGGGCGTTAATACTAAGCTCTGTCTGTCCCGCTTTGGTCTTCTTTTCTTGTACTTTGACCAAATCCAAGATTTTGGTAAGCTCTTTTTCGGTGAAGAGGAGCTTGTCTTTGTCATAATCTGCAAGCTCTGAAAGCGGTAGTAGAGTTCTGGAAGATCATACTGTGGGGCAGAAAATGTAGTGTAATTTTGCATCCTTTTCCTTGATAATGTAGGAGTTTTCAAGGTTTTCTCGTTAGTAAGGATGTCTCCCTTGATTTGTGTGCATCGAGGGAGTAATCTGTCTATATTGAGATATTTGATGATGGAAGTTATGTGCCCGCCCATGCAGATTTCTTTTCCTATGGCGTAGGCTGAGAATTTTTGTATCATGTGTCATCTGATGTTGATCGGCTTTCCGTGCAGAATGGACTATAGAAGAAAAAGGTCGGTAGTGATAACATTTCTTGCCTCTGTTCTGGGGAACAGCGCACTGGTGAGAATTTTGTGAAGTGTGCGCACGAACCCAGAGTGAATATTGGAGGCTTTGCAGGTCTTTGCCTCATAAGTGGGGATCCCTGTTAGGGTCTTCCAGAAGTTGTGTCTATTGAATTGTGAGTTCTCTATGCTAACAGCTTTTGCATGTTTGAGCTGCTCTGGGTTGTCTATGAATAATTTGTTCAAAAGATTTTCTGTGATAACAACGTTGCTACCAAACAGCTTGGTGACCAGCCTACGTTCACCTCCGTCCCTTGCCCTGTGCATAATGTCCACAGATTCTTTAGTAAGATGTGTAAAGAATTCTGTTGTGGGTTCAACGTATGAAATTTCAGGGACAAAGCACAGTCTGGAGAGATTAGCATTGTCAAGCATGGTGAGGATTCTGTCGTATATCCCCATCTTGTGTAGTACGTGTGAGCAAATGTACTTTGTTGGTTTTAGGATTTTTTCGATGGATGGGAGGGTGTAGATGTAAAGGTTTTCTGGTGGTGGTGTTGTAATGGTGATCGTGGGGAAGATGGGAGTAGTAGTAGGGGTGGTAGCCGGGGTGGTAGTGGTGGGTGTTGGGACGTACTCTGTAAGGGTTTGTTCCCTGGCAGTAGCGGGGCAGACCTGCTTCCTTGCCCGTTTTTTGATGGTTGTTCTTTTGCAGCTTCCTGGGCCTTTCATTTTCCCTTGGTTTTTTCGGTTGGGGATTCTTCTTCAGAGTTAGGCTCGTATTCGGAGCCTTCATCGCTGGAAGAATTTTCTTCCACTTCTTCTTCAGGCTCCTTGGTAAGACATCGGTTGATGCGGTCAATTTCACACATGATCGCTATTATGTTGACCTTTGGTGGGGTCTTTTTGGTCTTTTCATAGGTGTCTACTATCTTCTGGAGCCGGGCACAGTCTGTTGTCAGTTGCTCCCTTGTCTAGAAGGGCACGTCTTCATTTCCGGTGGGTTGCTTTGTTGGTGAAGCCATTTCTAAAAGAATTAGTACAAAGTCATGTGTTGGAAGTATTTTTCAAAGAAAGTGAGTTTATTTAAAATTAGATCATGTATGTGTCTATGTTTTTATATTTTAGAGGAATTCGAGCGGTTTTGAAAGATCAAATGGTTTGAAGACCATTTGGCTCCAAACGGTTTGAAGACTGTTTGGCTCCAAACGGTTCCAGGACCGTTTGGCTCCAAACGGTTCCAGGACTGTTTGGAAGGTGGATCGACGGGGGCACAGCCGACGGTGGTGAAAAAATGATATCGTCGGCGATAGCGAAGGCGGCGACGATAAAGACGACGGTGGCACTAGAAAAGGGAGCCACGTCGGCGTCGTAGACGTTGGAAATGGTAAAGACAGAGGTGATGCACAGATGAAAGCGCTGATGATGGTGGTGCGCAAGTCTACCTTGATGCTGCGGGTAATGAAGACGACGGCAGTGCGAAGAGCGGTGGTAACCGAGGCGTGGATGTCATGAAGATGTGTGGAAGGGGGAGAGACGGCGACGGAGAGAACCGGTGTAGCGGGCTGCGTGGGAACGGGAGATGAAACAATGCTTGTGAGGGGTTTAGAAAGCTCGAGAGTCGAAAGAAAGAAGAAGGAGAGGGGGTAGGGTTATATTTATAGGAATAGGGGGTTGACCCTACAAAATCCCCAGGTCAAACGGTTTGAGACCGTTTGGCTCCAAACGGTTTCAGGACCGTTTGGGTCCAAACGGTTTCAGGACCGTTTGGGAAGGCTTAGGTTTTTTATTTTTATATTTTTATGTTTGTTTTGGTTATGTGAATTTTTATATTTTCATATGATAAACTTAAGTTAAATGAAAGGAACAGAAAACAAAGAAAAAGAAGAGATAAACGGTGATACTCAGATCTTGGGTTGCCTCCCAAGTAGCGTCTGGGTTTTACGTCGCTGGCTCAACGAAGTTTTGATTTTGTTATGGTGATACTATGGGGTCTGTGATCTCAATAGTCTGTCTCGAAATTTTGTCTGCTGGAGTATAGTATTTTTTTAGTCTATGGCCATTGATGGTCCTTTCGCCTCCATTATCGTCAACAATTATGATGGCTCCCGTCAGGTATATGTGTTTGATATTAAAAGGCCCAGACCACTTTATACGAAGTTTCCCGGGGAACATTTTGAGTCTGGAGTTGAAAAGAAGGACTTTATCTCCGATGGCGATGTCTTTTCTTTTTAGATGGCCATCGTGCCACATTTTGGTTTGTTCTTTGTAAATCCTGGCACTTTGGTATGCGGTCATTCTGAGCTCCTCTAGTTCCTGCAACTGCAGTTGTCTGTTTTCTCCAGCACTTTTAAAATTGAAGTTCAGCTATTTAATAGCCCACCAAGCCTTATGTTCCGATTCTACTGGGAGATGACATGATTTCCCGTATACCAAACGGAATGGTGTTGTTCCAATTGGTGTTTTGTAGGCTGTTCGGTAAGCCCAAAGGGCGTCGGGAAGCTTGGTGGACCAGTCAGTACGGTGTCTATTGACAGTTCTCTAAGATTGCCTTTAGTTGTATGTTCAAAACTTCAACCTGACCACTAGTTTGTGGATGGTAAGGCGTAGCAACTTTATGGTTGACTCCGTATTTCCTTAAGAGGGCTTCAAAGCTTCGTTCCAGAAAATGGGTTCCACCGTCAGATATGACAGTTCGGGGGACTCCAAATTTGGGGAAATTGATATCTTTAAACGTCTTAATGACTGGTTTGGAATCGCTGGAAACTGTGGGTATAGCTTCTACCCATTTTGAGACATAGTCCACAGCGACCAGTATGTAAGAGAATCCATATGAAGAGGGGAAAGGACCCATATAGTCTATCCCCCAAACATCGAAAATCTCAATCTCCTGCCACATAGTGAGAGGCATTTCATTTCTTTTTGTTATACCAGCGGAGAGCTGACACTTGTTGCATGATTTTACAAAATCATGGGAATCTTTTACTATTGTTGGCCAAAATAAACCCGATTGTAGGACTTTCATGGCGGTCTTTTTCAAACTCATATGTCCTCCAGTGGGGCCGGAATGACAATGTTCTAGGGCAGGAGTAATCTCTTCTTCAGGTAGGCAGTGGCGGAAAAGTCCGTATGCACATAGTCAAAAGAGATAAGGTTCGTCCCAATAGTATTGCCTGACATCGTGGAGGAATTTCTTTTTGTCATGGTAAGAGGCGGAAGGGTGAATGATTCTCGTAGACAAATAATTTACTATGTCATCATACCAAGGGAATCCTGTAGTAATTTTCATTAGCTGGTCATCGGGGAGGGAGTCTCGGATAGGTACTTTATCATCGTCCTCAACTTCAATACAGCTAGGATGATCAGCGACGACATTTTCCCCTCTGCTTTTGTCTTTGATTTCCAAATCAAATTCCTGAAGCATCAACTCCCAGTGTATAAGTCTGGGTTTTGCGTCTTTCTTCTGAATTAGATATTGTATGGCGGAGTGGTCAGTGTAAACGATGACCTTAGCTCCAATCAGGTAGGAGCAGAATTTCTCGAACGCATAGATGACAGCTAAGAACTCCTTTTCTATAGTGGTGTAGTTCTTCTGCGCTTCATCGAGCGTTTTGGATGCATAGTATATTACATAAGGTTTTTTGTCAATTCTCTGCCCTAACACGGCCCCTATGGCATAATCGCTGGCATCACACATGATTTCAAAAGGTTGTGACCAATCAGGGGCTCTTAGTATGGGTGTAGAGATTAAAGCATTTTTCAGAGTTGTAAAACTTTGTAAGCATTCCTGGTTAAAATTAAACTCGGTGTCTTTGGTCAGTAATTGGGTCATGGGTTTTGCTATTTTTGAGAAATCTTTAATAAATCTTCTGTAAAACCCAGCATGACCTAAGAATGCTCGTACTCCTTTTACATCTTTTGGCGGTGACAATTTAGAGATAACATCAATTTTTTCCTTGTCCACCTCAATCCCTCTGTCACTCACTCTATGTCCGAGGACGACACCTTTAGTTACCATAAAATGGCATTTTTCCCAATTTAGGATGAGGTTCATTTCCTCGCATCTTTGTAAGACTTGTCCAAGGTTGAGTAGACAGTTATCGAAGGAATCTCTGTAAACTGAAAAATCATCCATGAATACCTCCATTATAGATTCTTTTAATCCTGCAAAAATAGCAGACATGCACCTTTGGAAAGTAGCAGGTGCGTTGCATAGCCCGAATGGCATTCTTCTGAAAGCATAGGTCCCAAAAGGACAAGTAAAAGTAGTGTTCTGTTGGTCTTCTGGGTGTATAGGGATTTGGTAGAACCCAGAATAACCATCAAGATAATAGAAGAACTTTTGATGGGCTATGCGTTCAAGGACTTCATCAAGAAAAGGCAGAGGGTAGTGATCTTTTCGCGTTGATTTGTTTAATTTCCTATAGTCGATACACATCCTCCACCCCGTCACAGTCCTTGTAGGCACTAGCTCATTTTTGTCATTTAGCACGACAGTGGTTCCTCCCTTTTTGGGGACCACTTGGACAGAGCTGACCCATTGGGAATCTGAAATTGGGTAAATAATGTCGGCTTTCAGTAGTTTGAGGACTTCAAGGCGAACCACCTCTTTAAGATTGGGGTTCAGCTTTCTCTGGTGCTCTCTTGAAGGCTTGAATTCTTCGACCATGGGCAGTCTATGCATGCATAAGGCTGGGTTTATACCTGTCAGGTCAGTTATTTTGTACCCAATGGCTTTCTTATGTTTCTTTAACTCAACGAGAAGCCTTTCCTCCTGGTCTTTCGTCAGAGTGGAACTGATGATAACTGGACATAATTTTTCTTTGTCCAAGAAGACGTCTTTAAGTCCCGTTGGTAGGGTTTTCATCTCGGGAGCCTTAGGTACTTCTGTTGTTTCTAGGATAGTGACGGATTTGAGCTCCTCAAAAGTGGTTGTTGGTGCTTCTTCAGCTTTCTCTAAGTGTTGCAAGCATTGTTGAACTAATTCGTTGGCTGAGAATTTGACTTCTGGATTTATTAAGACATTTTCTAGCTCGTCGGATGGTTCAGAAATTTCTAATTGGGACATTTGATGTATTGCATCTAAGAGAAAGACTTCCTCTTGAATGTTGGGGCCTTTCATACTATTGAGGACTCGGAACTGAAATGCTTCTTTCCCCAATCTCAAAATGATTGTGCCAGCTTCAACATCAATAAGTGCTATGGCTATGGCAAGGAAGGGTCTGTCGAAAATTATTGGGTATCTTAAATCTTCCTTAATGTCCATAATGACAAAATCACATGGGACATAAGAATCCTTGCCTATACTGACTGGAATGTCTTCAATAATTCCTAGAGGTGCAGTGATAGTGGAATCGGCTAACTGGATTGTCATCGTTGTGGGTAGTAAATCAGTAAAGCCCAGTTTTTTACACATGGAGTAGGGCATAATAGAAATGCTATCCCCTAGGTCAGTTAATCCCTTTTTGCTCGAAGCATTTCCAATACAGCATTGAATACCGAAAGAACCAGGGTCCTTCTTTTTCTTGGGCATCTTATTAAGAATGATATCAGAGGTGGTCTGAGCCAGTTTGATCGTCTCTTGTTCTTCAGTAATGTATTTTCTTGATAGCAAAGTTTTTAGATATTTAGCCCAAGCTGGTACTTCAGAGAGAGCATCGAGGAGCGGGATATCGATATAAAGTTTCTTCATCGCCTCCTTAAATCTTTGGAACCTAGTGTCCATTTTAGTCTCTCTCAATCTTCCTGGATATGGTATCCTAGGTTTATACTGTGGAATTTCTGGCTCTTTGGAAGCTTGTTCTTTTTCTTTGCCTTTCGCGATCTCTGTGGATTTCTCAATTCCTAGATTCGGGCTTGCGTTCGGAGTAAAAACAGGTGTATCATCATCATCATGAGCGATTCTCGTAGTTTCATGAAGGACACGACCAGATCTTGTAGTGACGGCATTCAATTGCTCTGGTCTATTTTGATCGTGTCTAGGGTTTGACTCAGGTTGTCCCGCAAAAGTGCCTACTGGTGGCTTTAGTTGGGCAGCAATTTGTGCTAGTTGGGCCTCCACCATCTTCTGTTGAGCTTATTGATTGGCAAGCATGGTTGGTTGTGACTGTAACATCTTCCTGATCATAGTCATCTCGTCTGTTGGCTGGGAGGGGGCATTTTTCTGAGTGAGTTTTTGTTGTGGTTGTTGTGGAGGTGGTGCTAACTGAGGTTGTTACGGTTGCTGCAACTGAGGGTGCAATTATGGGTGCAGAGGAGGATGGGTATATTGATAGTAGGCGGAGGGATTTCTAGGGTAGTTGGATCTTGGGAAGTTATTTCTGAGGTTCCCTTGATTTTGGTTGAAGTTACTTTGGAATCCATATGGCAACCTATTGGAGGACCCGCCTTGTGTTTGATGTTGTGGGTTAGCAGTCCCCGCAGGGTACCCATATTGAAAACTGGGGTGGTTTCTTGGTTGATTTGGATTATAGTAAACTTGTCTCGATATGGAATGAATAGAATTAACTTGTTCGGGCATCTGATCTTCAGAGTGTTCGATGATTGGCTCATATTGCTGTTGTGGTGGTTGCATATCCATCATCACATTGTAAAGAAGACCACATCACAGAGTAGGGTGATCGGATGCGTGACAGGCTTTGCAAGTCCCTGTAGCAGCTTTAACCTGTTGTACTTGGGGGGTTTTCTTCTTATCATATTCTCCAAATGAAGTTTCAAGTGACTGTTGTTTGTGAGCTATAGTCTTTAAAACTTCAGCAATAGCCTTCATTTCCATTGATTCCTCAGCTTTATAAGCTTTGAGGACTCCCTTACCAGATGATCGTCCCCAATTGGATTGGTTCTCAGCTCTAAGTGTAACGATTTTCCAAGCATCCTCGTAGTTCTTCCTCATAAAATTTCCTCCATATGAGGAATCCAGAAATTGCTTGATGTCATCACTCACCACCCTATAGAATGTTTCTATTAATTGATTTTGGGAGATACCGTGATGAGGGAACTTCCTTAAAAGCTCCTTGAATCTTTCCCATGCTTCTACGAGTGATTCTCCGGGAAGTTGGGCGAAGTGGTTGATTTGCCCTCCAATTTCATAGGTTAATGAAGGAGGGAAAAACTTTTCTAGAAATTTTTCTTCCAAGGGAGCCCAGGTGGTGATGATTGGCTCCCTATCAAGCGAGTTGTACCAACTCAGAGCCCTTCCGGACATAGTGAAATGGAAAAGATGTAGCATTATTGCATCAAAGGAAACTCCGGCTTGCGGGACAAGTCGGCAAAGTGCTTTCAACCTCTTCAAGTGATCCATGCAGTCATCTCTAGAACTACCAGAGAATGAGATGCCCTGCATGATTTGAATCCATTGTTTCTAAATTTCAAAATGGGGTATGTTGATGATTGGTGGCCGGACTGGATGGTTGTCTTCATAGTTCTTAGGGACGGCATAGTCTCGTAGTTGCTTGTTCCTTATCTCTAACTAGGCAGCTTCGTTTTCAGCTCGGATGCGGGCATGTTCTTCAGCTCGGATCTCTGCTTGGATTTGGGCACGAGTGTCAGCAATGAGTTGTGCTCTCTGAGCGGTTATGGCGGCATTGACCCGATCCATTACAAGTGTAGCTTGGTGCTGGTCTTCAGCCATTTGCCTGGCTCTTTGGCAGAAGTTTGATGTGGCGGTGGAAGCTTCTCTCTACCTCAGAGTTGTACTCTAGATCAGGGGAGAATCTGAGATTATGTGATGGTAGCATACACGTCTTCTACCTGAGTAGAGGAAGAAACACACTTTTCAGATGATGCGGGAGATATGATGAATTCAAGAAGATGTGGAGTAATGATTAAAAAGTGTAAAACCCTAACCAACTAGTAAGATGGTAGATGAAATTAAAATGTTCTATTGTCCCCGGCAACGGCACCAATTTTTTGATGGAGCTTCCACTCACGTGGAATTACGCGCACGACTAAAAATCCTAAAGATAGTAAGTCTTTAGGTTTAGCCTTGCTTATACTAGGTTAAAACTCCACCCACGTATGCTAAGATACGTGGAAGTCTTATCGTAGTACAGTTAAGGGTCGAATCCATAGGACAACGGTCTTGTTGAGAGCAACAAGATGGAAAATGTTAGAATCTCACTTAACCTCTTAGCAGTTGGTATCTAGATCGAGAAGTTGGATTGGTTGTTTTTAGACTAAGTGCGAGTAAAACAAAGTAAGAAAGTAAACTTAACGGTGTTAACAATGATAAGGAACCACTAGGATGTGATCGGATTTCGCCACCACTACACATGGATCAAAACATGCATCATAAAAACATAACCTGCAATAAGAGTCTAAACAGCTAGTATCTTTGTAGATTTAGTTTCCTTTCGAAGAACTAACTACGAGAAGTGTGGGAATATTGCAATGCTAGCCATCCCCGAGCGAATGGTCATCTACTTTACATCATTCCCTTCGCAAAGTGTGTTCCTTGACTTATCAAGGTTGTACTTTCTTACGTCAACTGATTCCATTTCATAGTATGAAAGTACAACAATGGAAGTGAGTTTACTCCACTTCTTGAAAAACACCTCTAGATACTGAAACAGATGCATGGTGGATACATGCATCAAGAACCAACATTCAATCGAGATTTGAATCTAATAGTACAAACGTAGACAATTCATACTAAAAGATAAAAGATAACACGAGTTGGTGATCAAGCAATAAGCATTCATTAAACGATTGATGTCGAACTGAAAAGAAAGTATATCTCTATTGCAAACTATGGATTACATTGCATGAAATAAAAACATGGGTAGCGGGGCTACTCCCCGCACCCTAGTGAATGAGACTACTCGCTCATAGCTAGGACAAAGAAGGAGGCGAGAAGAGAGAGAGAGAGAGAGAACGTCATCCCCACAAAGGAGAGAGGAAAGTCAACCCCTTGGAAGGAGAGAGAATGACGATCTTCACACTTCACAGGTTTCTCGATGATGAGGTCTCCTCTTCCCACCTTCTTTGGTGAAGAGAGAGAAAGCAGCTTCAGGATGGGGTGTGGATCTCAGACTGGCAGCCTTCGGGTGGAGGATGGAGGATGGAATAGCTCTGGAGTAGTAGAGGCAGCCTCTGGACGTCTGAAACTTGATGCCCCTCGGAGGACCCTCTTGGGTCTTATTTATAGGCTTTAAGTGAAGTCCAAACGGTTTGGTCAGTTTTGGATCCAAATGGTCTTGAAGACCGTTTGGACCCTGAAACTGTTTGGACTCGAGACCGTTTGGGCTCTGAGACCGTTTGGGCTCTGAGATCGTTTGGACCCTGAGACCGTTTGGATTCCGAGACTGTTTGGGCTCTGAGACCGTTTGGGCTTTGAGACCAGTTGGACCCTGAGACCGTTTGGACTCCGAGACTGTTTGGGCTCTGAGACCATTTGGCTTCATGCGGTCTTGGGACCGTATGACTTCATGCGGTCTCGGGACTGGTTGGCTTCATGCAGTCTTAGGACCGTGTGACTCCATGCGGTCTCGGGACCGGTTGGCTTCATGCGGTCTCGGGACTGTGTGACTCCATGCGGTTTCGGGACCGGTTGGCTTCATGCGGTCTTGGGACCGTGTGACTCCATGCAGTCTCGGGACCAGTTGGCTTCAAGCGGTCTTGAGACCATGTGACTCCATGTGGTCTCGGGACCGGTTGGCTTCATGCGGTCTCGGGACCGGTTGGCTTCATGCGGTTTTGAGACCGTGTGACTCCATGCGGTCTGTGTGAGGCTTTTGTGATTTTTTGTGTCTTTTTCTATAAGTAAAAAGGAGAAAGGTTAATCTAACATTATATTTACAATAAGAGAGGAAAGTTAAGGATTCTGTCTAATTTATCTGAGAAAGAGTGTGGAAAACTGAGGAAAATTACTAAGATAACATCACAGAATTAGAGGTTATCACTTACCTGTTGTTGATTATATATAAATCCTTCTGCTCAGTTTATTTTAATAAACTTCTATAACAACGTTTTGGCGGAGAGTTATATCTCCCGCTGGGGAAATTTATAATTGTCTCACCCCCGTGGGATCCAACTTTTTAGGTGGATGCGGACGAAGAAGCAGAAACCCTTCTGCAGGAAAAGGACAGCAGCATTAACATCAGGGACAGCAGTGAGATCTCAGGTGGAGATATTGTCTGTCAAGTCATGTAACTAGAAAGTCATGTGTGTCGTCTCTGTACTCTCAGGTCCTCTGAATTTTTAGTCAGTGTTTTTAATAAATCGGTCTATGGTTTTGGCTTGATGCCTCGAGATTATTATGATGTCTGTACATAATGTTAATAGGACAGTTGATGTTGTAATCCTCGAGAATAGATGGTACATGTTATGTATGTTTGAACCAGAATGTAAATGTTATACAATGGTTCTTGATGGAAGAGATTTCCTATGTTTGGATCTCTTTGCAAAAAGTTTTAATTTTTAGTGATTTTCAGTAATCTGCTGCAAATGATTCGCTTCCACTTAAGTAAATCTTGTTTTTATAAGTTGGATGCTACATCATATGTCTTAAATAACAAAGTTCCATTTAATGTTTTTTACCCTAAAGCTCTCCTATTTTCTATGTCATCTGTAATTTCTGGCAGCAAATGTTTTGTGTGTAATCTTCAGTTTATTTACATAAACTTGATCCATGATCTACAAAGTGCATCTTCTTGGGGTACAAACACACTCATAAGGGGTACAAAACTACAAATTTTGTGATCTAAATACCAAGAAATGGCTTGTTAGTGTAGATGTGTCCTCTTTGTGAAGATACTCCATATTTTTCTACTATGAGTTTGACTCTTTTGATGAATATCCTTGTTTTCATTCCCCTTCAGATCCTCATTGAATCAAAATCTCAGAATCATTTATTGTTGAGGAAAGTGAATCAAAGATTTTGCAAGACTACAACTCCCTCTATGGCCCCTCCCTCAACCAATCATTCATCTTTGGAATATATCCTGAAACTACTTAGGTATACTCTAACTTGGATACCCTGATTAGCGTCAGAATAAGGGTGCAATCTTTTACTTTCCATCCTATTAGCAATTTTTATTTTGATGCTAATCTCGGTTCAAGCTTTGCAAACTTCACTCTATCCTTTCAATTGTCTATGTTCCTAAAACTGTAGTTGAGGCCCTCACACGTCATGCTCGACATCAAGTAATGGAATTCGAGATGGAGCTCTACATACTCAATAGACTTGGGACATACTAGATGTTCTTATACATGTTTCACTTATAGGTTGCTATTGGATCTTCACTGTTAAGTATCAATTCGATGGCACAGTTGAACACCTTAAAGCTCCTCTAGTTGCTAGATACACTAAAATTTATGGTCTAAAATACTTTGATACTTTCTCACCTTTTGAACGACTTAACTCTGTTTGGATTCTTATTTATGTTGTTGTTAATAAACATTGGCCTTTATATCAGCTAGATGTTAGAAATGCTTTCCTATATGGCGATCTACATTTTTTAAAAGGTAAGCTTAATCAATATAATATGATAAGACAAACGGCATACACAAAGATAATAGATTCATATATAAAAGGTAACATAGTAGTAACGGGTACAACAACATTAAGCAAGTTTAATTGGATCCACATAAAACACTTTTGTATACATTCCTCCCCTTCGTACTTGATCAAGAAGCTTTCAAACATAATCTTTCCAAGATCAAGGGTAGAACTTGCATTGTTACTGAGTCTCCTGCAAAAATAGAACCCCATAGATCATTAATCTTGCAAAAACTATCAGCCTCCCACTCGTGACCAAGCAATTGGGGATTACAAACAAACCAACAAAAAATGTAAGAATAAGAATGATAAGAACTTTCTTCTATAGGTAAATAAAACACATAAAATAAACCAAGAAACAGAGACACCCTAAAGGCATCAAACAGATAGAGCGACAGCAACATAAACACTAATAGCTGAAGTGGAAAAATCTACAGGCACCATTGCTGAATTTTTGCATATGAACTAGTGAGAGGAGAAGGGGGTAGAACATGAGCAAAATCCCACCACAACACCCAAGCTACAGCAACTCTCCTTCAACATAAGCATAAGCTTAAGTTCCTAAAGGACATACCAAATAGTCAGATGCCTCTGCCCCCCAGCCAAGGATGCCTGGCAATCCCCCTTACACCTGATAATTAGACCAATGGTGAACCCCTCATCAGCAGCCTTGTTGTCCAGAGCCCGACTATCGTCAGAAGACCAATAGGGGAGGAAAGGGGCCCATCCTAGTAGGAGCACCACCATTAGGGGGCACGAGAACCCTTTTCGATCTGGTAGGCAAAAGTCGGTCACCCCTAGAGTAAAGGGTCGTCAATGACACCCACAAAGATCTCATCATAAAGCCTCAAACCAAACCAACGTCGCTTGAAGCCAAAGTAGTTGGAGAATCGAGGAGGCAGAGGTTGTAGGGAAGGAGCTCGTGCACCACATGTAAGGAATAGACATACCTACAGTGAGAAGGGACCAGTAGAGTTGCTCAGGGGGAGGGGGAGTCGCTATCATCGGCAGCTACACTGTGGCATCCAACTTACAAAAACATGATTTACTTAAGTGGAAGCGATTGTTAACAGCGGAATTACTGAAAAATCAGTAAAAATTAAAACCTTTTGCAAAGAGATCCAAACATAGGAAAATTCTTTCATCAAGAACCAATGTATAACATTTACATCCTAGTTCATAAGTACATAACGTGTACCATCTCTTCTCGAGGATTACAACATCAACTGCCATGTCAACATTATATACAGACAGCATAAGAACCTCGAGGCATCAAGCCAAAATCTCAGATCGATTCATTAAAAGCACTAACTACTAACTCCGAGGATCTGAGAGTACAGAGACGACACATAGGACTACTATCTATAAGACTTGACAGACAGTATCTCCACCTGAGATCTCATTGTTGTCCCTGTTGTTGCTGTCTTTTCTCTGTTGTAGGGATTTCTATTTCTTGTCCGCATCCACCTAAAAACATTGGATCCCACGGGGGTAAGACAATTGTAAATTGTCCCAGCGAGAGATATAACTTTCCGCCAAAACATTATTATTGTAGATTATTAGAATAAAACTGAGAAGAAGGATTTTATATATATTTAACAGTAGATAAATCACTGTATGAACAGAGTGAAATAATCTCCTTTCCTAAGGAGAACATTGCATCTACCCATGGTAGAGTCGTAATTCATCCATCTACTTGCAATGAATGTAAAGAGGTATAAATAACATCTATCAACTAGAGATGCATAAAAGAAATGTAACATCAGCCAGTAAATTTCCGTATTCAATCCTTAAGCAAACATGCTATACGGCTGATTACATTTTACAATCACACTTATGCCCTGAGGAGATGAGGTATACCGCTCATACTCCAACTGACCATTGCAAAGTCAAAATCGGTGCCATACAAGGTCAAAGGTAGAGTCGGCTACCATGACCTCCCCTCTCTCGGTCAGTATGATATTCCATGCAGGACATCTTGTGTCACTGCTAAAATAGCTTTTCTAGGGTATAGTAGCAACTTCATTATAGAGGAAGGGTCAGTTGCACTCTCTTCGCAATCGAGAGATTTCATGTATATCTCCATCGATCCGGCATTAATACTATTGGGAGATTCGTGATACATCCATCCCAATCTTCGAGAGATTCGTGATACATCCATCCCGGTACATATAATGAAGGATTGAGAGGTTTAATGTTTACCTTCCATCAATTTCCCCCATTATGGCATATGGATATTTTTGCCCATCACCCCCGCATATTCAAAAATATGCGAACTCTGGGTTATGTCGCGGAGCAACCTGTTTCACCATTCAGCAAGTTCTGATACTGATGGATCTATGGCCAGGGCTCTACATGATATGATTTCACTTAATTAATTAAGTACATTGTCATATTCTTTTAGCATCAGTCAAGTTCTCAAATATGAATTATTGTGACAAATGCTATGGAGAAACATGTAATACTTCCATCAATACTTTGCAAAACTTTGTAAAACATTGGGATCTCTATCCCTTATCTCATTACTTGGAAGATCTCATTTCTCAACAATATCACCATCATGGTTACTGAATCTAGGCATTCAAACCCTCAGTTCATGACTGAACATGTTACCACTTCTTAGGTAACTATTACCTTCAGGTCATTTGACCAAGGGATGCATGATACTTGTTACACAAGCATCTCACATGGCTCACCAGGCCACTGCACATCTTGTCACCTCTTATTGGGCAACAATTAATATAATGGCTCATAAAGCTCATGCACATTTTGTTACTTCTACTAAGAAACAACAACATTAAGGCACACAAGGCCAATCAACATTTCTATTATATAAATATCATAGCTCAAATCTGGCTATGTTCATCATCTCATGATATCTGCATGGTTAACACACATGATAACAGTCATGACAATTTCACATCACACCATACAATACAATAGTAACACCATTATTCCCTTACCATGATTAGGGTTTACCATCAAATAGGGATTTTCGTCCCTTTACCCAAAAATTAGGGTTAGGGTTTCCCATTTCACATTAATTAGGGTTTCATGTTTATATTGTCTATCCAACCCTAATTTATTGTTCCATTCCTCTAGGAGCATTCAATGCCATCATAAGTATTTACTCATGATCATTACTCTCATCATATATCATTAATGATTATCAAATCAAGGTATGAGTTCATCTCTCAACCTTACTGTGGTATGTTTATATCATACTCATTATATTGGCTTAACCCCTTTATCATAGTATGTTAGTCAACACTTATCAAAGTGCATTGAATTCATTACATCTTCATTGTAACAATTTACATAACACACACTTCTTGTGTTTCTTAACCATGTATATTGGATTTGAGGTGCATCAAGATATATCAACCCTGAAATGCTAAATATGATATCTGTCAACTCTTGATGTATCATTTTATTTATTACTTCTAACTTACTTGAGCTTATCAACATGTCTTGTATTAAGGTATTTCCCCATCTTAATACTTTCATCCTCTAACCTGTCACTTTTATCATAAAGTGCATAGATCACACATAAGAATTGTCCAACTATCTTCAATGATATGGACTCATCTCAGGTTAAGGCATTGCTTACTATAAGGTTGCCTAATATCAACTACTTGAGATATTTCACCTTTATAAGGTATTTCCTTCTATTCCATCATTGGGGTTTTCTTATACCATTACCTAGAAAGTAGGGTTATGGTTTATTGTCATATTACCCAGGATTAGGGCTTTATGTATAATAACTTCAATTTAGGGTTCCACATATCTTCACCTTTATTAGGGTTTCTCAACACAACATTACATTATGGCTTCACATGGCATCATCCTCAGTTAGGATTTCTCATGGAATCACCCTCAACTAGGGTTCCTCATGGAATCACCCCTTGATTACGGTTTCTCATGGAATCACCCTCAATTAGGGTTTCTCATAGAATCACCCCTTGATTAGGGTTTCTCATGGAATCACCCTCAATTAGGGTTTCTCATGAAGCATTTCTTTAAATTAGGGTTTTTCATTATATTTCCCTGAATTGGGATCTCCCATATTATTACCCTAGATTAGGGTTACACCATTACGCTAAATTAGGATTAGGGCTCAACAACCTTCTTGATTAGGGTTTCATGATCTCTTTATTAAGGATCATACCCTAACTACATAATTATTCATGTTAAAGGTGTTAGGGATTGACTTTTACATGATAATTATACATGTATGAATTCCTCTCTCGCTTTCATCCTTTCTAGAATGTTGACTATGTCAAATATGGTTAGATTAGGTCATCCAACCCTTCAATTAAGTACATTCAATTAGGGTTGACATAGTGTATTGAAATATTGCTTACTTAAGCTTCAAGGAATAACTCATCTAAGGTTACCAATCACTTGGTACCTTAAAGGTACAACCCTAGTGATTATCCTTGAGATAAATTAGTAACAATTATAGGGTCAATTGATCTTGTATCACCATAAGTTTTCAATTGATATGATCACATTGAATCACTAAACGTTCTTGACCGCTTTACTCCCTAAACGGTTTAAAACCGTTTGGGCAAGAAGTGTGTTGAAACCTATTGGACTTGGGTCTCCAAATGGTTTGAGACCGTTTGGACCCAAACAGTTTTAAGACCGTTTGGACTCAAACAGTCTTAAGACTGTTTGGTCCAAACCCTCTCAAAACCGAATGGACCAAAAAGGTCTTTCAACACTTAAACAATTCAAGGTTTCAATCAATAAACCAACTATCAATTGAATCCTTGATTCATTAATCAATTGAACTATTGAATCATCCTTCAATTGGACCATCATTTAGGGTTTTGAACTCAATTGAACTAGGATTTATAATCAAGAAACCTTCAATTAGGGTTTTGAAATTGAGGAACCTTCAATGATTAACATTGTGGAACCGGTTCAATTGAAATTAATGAATCATCATTAAATTATGATATGACCTGACCTCAAACGGTCTTGAGGTCATTTGGATGACCTCTATATGGTCTTGAGACCGTTATCCCCATCCCATCACTGAAATTTGTGAAATTCAATTAGAGTTTAGATCATTAGATTGATCACCAATTGAACTATTGATTGCATTTCAATTTGCTATCTCTTATCCTTCAATTACTCAACCATACTCAACCCTAGACCTCCAAATGGTCTTGGTTGACCTCCAAACGGTCTTGATACCGTTTGGGTGATCTCCAAATGGTCTTGAGACCGTTTGGGTTGATCAACCCAAAGTTTTAAATCAACCAATTGAAATTTTAGCACTTAACCCGATTAGGATTTCTAATTGGAGTATTATCCATATATTGAATCAATAAATTGAATCCATTAGATCATCACCCATCATGTACTAGGGCCCTGACCTCAAATGGTTAACACATCCAAATGGTCAACCCTTCCAAACAGTTTGGGATCCAAACCTCCAAACGGTTTGTAAATTGTTTGGTCTCCAAAACGGTTTGGTGAAACCGTTTGGACCAAAAGTATTCAAACCGTTTGCAACTAAAACTTATTAATATGTGTGCTTAATATGATGTCATCATCATCAAGCTTCAACCCCTCGAATTCTACTACCATTCCCATGGTTGTTTCATCAATTATTCAAAGGAATTACAAGAAGGACAATTGAATGTATCTAATTGAGAAATTGAATTCAATAACAATGAATAAGGGTTCAAGCTATAAAACCTGCCTCCAATTGAGCTTCAAAGCTTGGAGCTTCATGTCAACAATGGTGGAAGAAGCTTTTGAAACTCTCCCAAGGCTCGTCCTCAAGCTTTGGAGTGAAAAGATTGGCTAGGATTGAAGATGGAGTGAAATATAGAAGAAATCAGGCATTGCTTTGTGATTTCCACCATGAATTCAAGGTGAAAGAAGGTCAAGAAGCTTACCAATAGGTTGGGGGTCGTTCTCCTGTTGCTCCAAGATCCCTTGGTCATTTTTGCAAGCAAGAAGTGAAAGTGGATTCGAAATTACCCCACCTCATGGATAAAGGAGCATATATATGAATTTTATTGAAAATTCATTTAAGAGAGAGAAAGTAGGAATTATCTCCTCAATTTCCTTACCACTTGCCCCCTTCTCTTCCTTAGATACAAGGATATCCTCTTTTCCTCTTATTCCTCTCAATTATCCATGATTTAAAGAAAAACAAATTAAGCACCTTAACCATTATAATAATAATATCCTAAAGTTAGTGGATATTTCTTTTTCTTTTCTTAATGTGAGTGGGTTCTCCACTCACGTAGATATTTCCTTTGCCTTTGCAAGGCACAAGGACTTCCACACTTATAGATTTCAACCAACATAATTTTGGTTGAAGGGCAATTCAATTAATATAATTATTTTTGCATTAAATTGAATTAGGGTTTCAATTATGCTTAAATCTTGATTATTTTAATATCAAGATTCTCTCTCCTTCAAAGTAATACAAGTGGGATTTCCCTCTCATTTTCTTTGCTCTAAATGATTCCGAGAAACATTAGGGACTATTTTGAATTGGTAATTTGCATATTGAACCCTAGGTTTTGGGTAGTTTGCACATTACACCAAAACAAGGTTTTAATCCACAAACATTGCTTTATCAGCTCTTTCTTGGTACTCAGGCTTTCCCAAGACATACCTCTGCATCATCTTCATTCTCATTATGCTTCAACACATGAGGAACATTTTATCATGTAACATTTGCAAGTTAAACCCTAAACTTGGGTAATTTACACTTTAGTCCAAAATAAGCAAACATTGCTTCAACATTATTCAAACAGGACCAAAATTGAAACATAAGTTCCTCTTGGGCCTTACTTAATTTTTACAAAATAAAACTAAGGATCTAATTAGCTTTCTTAAGCAAAACTATTAGGGTTAAGGCATAACCTAGGTCAGGGATATTACAATTATAAACCCCTAACAAGGATTTCGTCCCCAAAATTCCAGATAAAGGAAGACAGATATTATTCATTCATCATACTATCTAGTCTCCACATAACATTTCATTGTTATGGAGACACCATAAAGCTTTGATCAACACAAAGTTATTCCACATAAGTTTATCATAGAATGGTTCACACGGGACACACACTCCACTGTCCTTTTTTTATTGACTGTGGAGTTAATTTTTATGTCAGGTAACACTTTCCTTATTACTTGTACTAACTATCTCATTAGTTGTACATTCTCTTATCATAAGGAGAGGTTACTTTATCAATTATAGGGGTGTAAACGGTGCGGGTACGGTGCGGGTCTGGCCATACCCATACCCATACCCATCTAATTTAGCGGGTCCGGTTCCGGTTCTAGACCCGCATAATACAAAACTTGGACCCGCACCATACCCGTACCCACAATAATAGAGGGTATGCGGGTAAGCAGTTCTATAAAACATCATATTGTTTATGTAAGAGAAATGACTATGTTATATATATTTAACACAACAAGATATTGTTATCATATAGTATATTAACATGTAATAGTTATATTAGACAATGCTATATTCTATGCAATAAAATTAATTGAGTAATTGTTTACATATTTGTAGTCATGATCATAACATTTAATTTATGTAGAAAGTAATGTAGATTAGTAGACATTTTGATTTTAAGTTTACATATGATGTTCGTTATTGTAACTAGAATAGTTAATTCTTAGTTATATGACTAGTCTCAACCTTAGAGTAGGATATAATCTCAATAATTATATTAATTAGACTAGTAAAGTATGATATATATAACATATTATTTTAGTAGTTACTTATGTATAGCGGGTACACGGGTCTAGCGGGTCTGGGTCCAAGCATACCCATTATTGGACCCGTTTATATGCGGGTCCAAGGGTATACGGGTCCAAGGGTATGCAGGTATAAAACATTAGACCCGTGACGGGTTTTTTAAGGGTCCGGATTTGCATGTCCGCGGGTCTACCCGTACCCATTTACAGTCCTAATCAATTAAGAACTTATCTTTAAGATATCTTCAATTGTTATGTTTATGCAAAGCATAAACCCCTAACATGTGATGTTTATACTATTAAACTGATTTCATGGTTGACCATTCCAGGTAGCCAACATAAAACATTTGATATTTTTCAGATACCAGAATCTCTTACCTTGGTATCTATCATATGTGTTGAAAACACATCACATATTTATCTTCCTTTCATCTTGGGACATTACTTGTTACATATATCTTCACCTTGGAACCAAAGTCCAAGATAAATTGATACTTTTCTAAGTATCCATCACATTAACATTTTTATCTTATGCACATCAAGTGTCCTAAGACCCACTTGATTGCCATGTCCCTGAAAGGAAAGAAAACAAGGAACCATATTCCTCTTATTATTTCATGTATTTTCAACTACTTATGAATCATTTACTCTTTATCTCATCCTAGGTTCCTTGCCCTCAGCATAGGAATTTATAAGGATGTTTACATAACATTATTCCTTTCTTTGTTATTATATAACATGTTCATTAGCATCTTATGATCTCATCACATTTCCCATTTCCTCATTATGGTAAAAGACCTTTATTATACACACAAACTTTATCGAACAAGGATCACCTCCCTTGTTCTCATTCTCATCTTATGAGGAGTATACTTTTTACTTCCTCATACGCACATATTGATCTGAGATCATCTCAGATTTCTCTTTCTTATTCTTAGGATATGACACATTTTTTCATTCCATATTTCTAATTTCATGATACTCATTGGATTGTCTCAGAATGACTACTTGATCAGAGTAATCAAAAAGATAACAATCTAAGAGTTTCCATACTCACTTTATCATCAATAGTTGTATACCTGGCTAGGGTATATAAATACTGAGATTAAGTAGTATGCACTTTGTATACTATCACATTCCTTACTTTTCATATTATGACAAGCATAAGATTTATCATTCCTGGATTTTATCCAGGCATCTTCTCTATACCTCATCCTCTTTCATAGAGGTAAGAACAATATGAAACATCTATAAATGTTACTGTACAAAATGTAAGTCCTCATAGGACTAATCAAGGAAAGCTCAATCAATTACTTTCTCAATTTAACTCAAGAAACCATAAAAAGACATATTAGAATGACATTATTTTGTCTGACCTATTTCATTTCACAGTTATTTGCTGTCTCAGGCTGATTCTTTTCATAGAACCTTACCTGGGACGTCTGTCCACGTCCTCGAGTGCTATTACTAGACCACTACTTATGAGAGTCCTACTGACTCTGCCTCAGGGTTTGATTCACCATAACATTTCTGGATGAGCAATTTCTTTCCAGATGTCCTACCTGTCTACATTGATAACAAGTTATGTTCTCCCACTGAGGCCTAGATGGTTCTTTACCCCTTCTGGGTAGCCCTTGCCCTGGTGCACTAGTCTCTGGTTGTACCGGTGGTACCAAAAACTTCTTCTTTTTGGAACTACTAGGCCTCTGTTCCTGAGTTTGGATAGGCCTTTTCTTAATTCTTTCTTCCTTATTCTTTATTGGACAATTCTTTATGATATGTCCAGGATTCCTACACCTATAGCAAGTTCTTCTTTTAGGTTGTAACCTATTCCTTCCCACATTTTCTATTGCTTCATCACGTTGATGTTGATTAGGAATCCTGTTGGAGCCCATAACTTCATCATTGGGGGTTGGTAATCTGGGTTGTATTGCTAATGCATGGTCTACTACATGCATCACAGCTGCCCTAAATTGCCCATACAGATCTTGGAAAGCTGGGCTCTCTATCATTTCTTGGTTCAACTGAGGATATTCAGATACTGGTTCCTTCCTAGTCCAGTCCCTTGCACCACTTCCTGGTGCAGCAATGCTGCTTTCAGCATCATGTTCTTCGTGTGATCCAAACATCTTTAAGTTCTTCTTCTCCTATATGAGTAGAAGACACTATCAGATACACTGGAATACACTAGAATAGACTCTACTACCTTAATCCTATGTCTCTATAGACTCAGCGAACCTAGAGCTCTGATACCACTAAATTGTGGCATCCAAGTTACAAAAATATGATTTACTTAAGCAGAAGCGATTGTTAACAGTGGAATTACTGAAAAATCACTAAAAATTAAAACCTTTTGCAAAGAGATCCAAACATAGGAAAACTTATTCATCAAGAACAATGTATAACATTTACATCCTGGTTCGTAAGTACATAACTTGTACCATCTCTTCTCAAGGATTACAACATCAACTGCCATCTTAACATTATATACAGACATCATAAGAACCTCGAGGCATCAAGCCAAAATATCATATCGATTCATTAAAAGTACTAACTACTAACTCCGAGGATCTGAGAGTACAGAGACGAAACATAGGACTACTATGTATAAGACTTGACAGATAGTATCTCCACCTGAGATCTCACTGTTGTCCCTGTTGTTGCTGTCTTTCCTCTACTGTAGGGATTTCTATTTCTTGTCCACGTCCACCTAAAAACATTAGATCCCATGGGGTGAGATAATTGTAAATTGTCCCAGCGAGAGATATAACTCTCCTCCAAAACATTATAATTGCAGTTTATTAGAATAAAACTTAGCAAAAGGATTTTATATATATTTAACAGTAGATAAATTATTGTATGAACATAGTGAAATAATCTCCTTTCCTAAGGAGAACATTGCATCTACCCATGGCAGAGTCATAATTCATCCATCTACTTGCAATGAATGTAAAGAGGTATAAATAACGTCTATCCACTAGAGATGCATAAAAGAAATGTAACATCAGCCAGTAAATTTCCGTATTCAATCCTTAAGCAAACATGATATACAGTTGATTACATTTTACAATCACACTTATGCCCTGAGGAGATGAGGTATACCGCTCATACTCCAACCGACCATTGCGAAGTCGAAATCGGTTCCATACAAGGTCAAAGGTAGAGTCAGCTACCATGACCTCCCCTCTTTCAGTCAGTATGAGATTCCACACAGGACATCTTGTGTCACTGCTAAAATAGCTTTGCCAGGGTATAGTAGCAACTTCTCTATAGAGGCAGGGTCAGGTGCACTCTCTTTGCAATAGAGATATTTCATGTTTATCTCCATCGATCTGGCATTAATACTATTGGGAGATTCACGATACATCCATCCCAATCTTCGGGAGATTCGTGATACATCCATCCCGGTACATATAATTAAGGATTGAGAGGTTTAATGTTTACCTTCCATCAATTTCCCCCATTAGGGCGTACGGATATTTTTGCCCATCACCCCCCCCCCCCGCATATTCAAAAATATGTGAACTCTAGTTTATGCCGCAGAGCAACCCATTTCACCATTCAGTAAGTTCTGACACTGATGGATCTATGGCCAAGGCTCTACATGATATGATTTCACTTAATTAATTAAGTACATTGTCATATTCTTTTAGCATCAGTCAAGTTCTCAAACAGGAATTATTATGACAAATGCTATGAAGAAACATGTAATACTTCCATCAATACTTTGTAAAACTTTGTAAAACATTGGGATCTCTATCCCTTATCTCATTTCTTGGAAGATTTCATTTCTCAACAATATCATCATCATGATTACTGAATCCGGGCATTCAAACCCTCAGTTCATGACTGAACATGTTACCACTTCTTAGGTAACTATTACCTTCAGGTCATTTTCCCAAGGTATACATGATATTTGTTACACAAGTATCTCACATGGCTCACCAGGCCACTGCACATCTTGTCACCTCTTATTGGCCAACAATTAATATAATGGCTCATAAAGCTCATGCACATTTTGTTACTTCTACTAAGCAACAACAACATTAAGGCACACAAGGCCAATCAACATTGCTATTATATAAATATCATAGCTCAAATCTGGCTATGTTCATCATCTCATGATATCTGCATGGTTAACACACATGATAACAGTCATGACAATTTCACATCACACCATGCAAGACAATAGTAACACCATTATTCCCTTACCATGATTAGGGTTTACCATCAAATAGGGCTTTTCATCCTTTTACCCAAAAATTAGGGTTAGGGTTTCCCATTTCACATTAATTAGGGTTTCATGTTTATATTGTCTATCCAACTCTAGTTTGTTGTTCCATTCCTCTAGGAGCATTCAATACCATCATAAGTATTCACTCATGATCATTACTCTCATCATATATCATTAATGATTATCAAATCAAGGTATGAGTTCATCTCTCAACCTTACTGTGGTATGTTTATATCATACTCATTATCTTGGCTTAACCCCTTTCTCATAGTATGTTATTCAACACTTATCAAAGTGCATTGAATTCATTACATCCTCATTGTAACGATTTACATAACACACACTTCTTGTGTTTCTTAACCATGTATATTGGTTTTGAGGTGCATCAAGATATATCAACCCTGAAATGCTAAATATGATATATGTCAACTCTTGATGTATCATTTTCTTTATTACTTCTAACTTACTTGAGCTTATCAACATGTCTTGTATTAAGGTATTTCCCCATCTTAATACTTTCATCCTCTAACCTATCACTTTTATCATAAAGTGCATAGGTCACACATAAGAATTGTCCAACTATGTTCAATGATATGGACTCATCTCAGGTTAAGGCATTGCTTACTATAAGGTTTCCTAATATCAACTACTTGAGATATTTCACCTTTATAAGGTATTTCCTTCTATTCCATCATTAGGGTTTTCTTATACCATTACCTAGAAAGTAGGGTTATGGTTAATTGTCATATTGCCCATGATTAGGGCTTTATGTACAATAACTTCAATTTAGGGTTCCACATATCTGCACCCTTATTAGGGTTTCTCATCACAACATTACATTATGGGCATCATCCTCAGTTAGGATTTCTCATGGAATCACCCTCAACTAGGGTTCCTCATGAAATCACCCCTTGATTAGGGTTTCTCATGGAATCACCCTCAATTAGGGTTTCTCATGGAATCACCTCTTGATTAGGGTTTCTCATGGAATCACCCTCAATTAGGGTTTCTCATGGAATCACCCCTTGATTAGGGTTTCTCATGGAATCACCCTCAATTAGGGTTTCTCATGAAGCATTTCTTTAAATTAGGGTTTTTCATTTTATTTCCCTGAATTGGGATCTCCCATATTATTACCCTAGATTAGGGTTACACCATTACCCTAAATTAGGATTAGGGCTCAACAGCCTTCTTGATTAGGGTTTCATGATCTCTTTATTAAGGATGATACCCTAACTACATAATTATTCATGTTGAAGGTGGTAGGGCTTGACTTTTACATGATTATTATACATGTATGAATTCCTCTCTCTCTTTCATCTTTTCTAGAATGTTGACTATGTCAAATCTGGTTAGATTAGGTCAACCAACCCTTCAATGAAGTACATTCAATTAGGGTTGACATAGTGTATTGAAATATTGCTTACTTAAGATTCAAGGAATAACTCATCTAAGGTTATCAATCACTTGGTACCTTAAAGGTACAACCCTAGTGATTATCCTTGAGATAAATCAATAACAATTATAGGGTCAATTGATCCTTTATCACCATATGTTTTCAATTGATATGATCACATTGAATCACTAAACGTTCTTGACCCCTTTACTCTCTAAATGGTTTGAAACTGTTTGGGCAAGTAGTGTGTTGAAATCGATTGGACTTGGGTCTCCAAACGGTTTGAGACCGTTTGGACCCAAATGATTTTCAAACCGTTTGGACCCAAAAGGTTTTAAAACCATTTGGAGTCAAACGGTCTTAAGACCGTTTGGTCCAAACCCTCTCAAAACCAAATGGACCAAAAAGGTCTTTCAACACTTAAACAATTCAAGGTTTCAATAATGAACTGACTATCAATTGGATCCTTGATTCATTCATCAATTGAACTATTGAATCATCCTTCAATTGGACCATCATTTAGGGTTTTGAACCCAATTGAACTAGGATTTATAATCAAGAAACCTTCAATTAGGGTTTTGAAATCGAGGAACCTTCAATGATTAACATTGTGGAACCGATTCAATTGAAATCAATGAATCATCATTAAATTACGATATGACCTGACCTCAAACGGTCTTGAGGTCGTTTGGATGACCTCTAAATGGTTTTGAGACCATTTGCCCCATCCCATCACTGAAATTTGTGAAATTCAATTAGAGTTTAGATCATTAGATTGATTACCAATTGAGCTATTGATTGCATTTCAATTTGCTATCTTTGGTCCTTCAATTACTCAACCATTCTCAACCCTAGACCTCCAAATGGTCTTGGTTGACCTCCAAATGGTCATGAGACCATTTGGGTGATCTCCAAACAGTCTTGAGACCGTTTGGGTTAATCAACCCCAAGTTTTAAATCAACCAATTGAAATTTCAGCACTTAACCCGATTAGGATTTCTAATTGGAGTATTGTCCATATATTGAATCAATCAATTAGATCCATTAGATCATCATCCAACATGTACTAGGGCCCTGACCTCAAATGTCAACCCATCCAAACGGTCAACCCTTCCAAATGGTTTGGGATCCAAACCTCCAAACGGTTTGCAAACTGTTTGGACCAAAAGTATTCAAACCGTTTGCAACTAAAACTTATTAAGATGTGTGCTTAAGATGATGTCATCATCATAAAGCTTCAACCCCTCGAATTCTACTGCCATTCCCATGGTAGTTTCATCAATTATTCAAAGGAATTGCAAGAAGGACAATTGAACATATCTAATTGAGAAATTGAATTCAATAACAATGAATAAGGGTTCAAGTTATAAAACCCGCCTCCAATTGAGCTTCAAAGCTTGGAGCTTCATATCAACAATGGTGGAAGAAGCTTTTGCAACTCTCCCAAGGCTCGTCCTCAAGCTTTGGAGTGAAAAGATTGGCTAGGATTGAAGATGGAGTGAAATAGAGAAGAAATCATGCATTGTTTTGTGATTTCCACCATGAATTCAAGGTGAAAGAAGGTCAAGAAGCTTACCAACATGTTGGGGTCGTCCACCTGTTGCTCCAAGCTCCCTTGGTCATTTTTGCAAGCAAGAAGTGAAAGTCGATTTGAAATTACCCCTTCACCTCATGGATAAAGGAGCATATATATGAATTTTATTGAAAATTCATTTAAGAGAGAGAAAGTAGGAATTATCTCCTCAATTTCCTTACCACTTCCCCCCTTCTCTTCATTAGATACGAGGCTATCCTCTTTGCCTCTTATTCCTCTCAATTATCTATGATTTAAAGAAAAGCAAATTAAGCACCTTAACATTTATAATAATAATATCCTAAAGTTAGTGGATATTTTTTTTCTTTTCTTAATGTGAGTGGGTTATCCACTCACGTAGATATTTCCTTTGCCTTTGCAAGTCACAAGGACGTCCACACTTATAGATTTCAACCAACATAATTTTGGTTGAAGGGAAATTCAATTAATATAATTATTGTTGCATTAAATTGAATTAAGGTTTCAATTATTCTTAAATCTTGATTATTTTAATATCAAGATTCTCTCTCCTTCAAAGTGATACAAATGGGATGCCCCTCTCATTTTCTTTGCTCTACATGATGTCAAGAAACATTAGGGACTATTTTGAAGTGGTAATTTGCATATTGAACCCTAGGTTTTGGGTAATTTGCACATTACACCAAAACTAGGTTTTAATGCACAAACATTGCTTTATCAGCTCTTTCTTGGTACTCAGTCTTTCCCAAGCCATACCTCTGCATCATCTTCATTCTCATGATGTTTCAACACATGAGAAACATTTTATCATGTAACATTTGCATGTTAACCCCTCAACTTGGGTAATTTGCACTTTAGTCTAAAATAAGTAAACATTGCTTCAACATTATTCAAACAGGACCAAAATTGAAACATAAGTTCCTTTTGGGCCTTACTTAATTTTCACAAAATAAAATTAAAGATCTAATTAGCTTTCTTAAACAAAACTCCTAGGGTTAAAGCATAACCTAGGTCAGGAATATTACATACACCCTCTCCCTTGAGCAAGAGGAGTGACGCCTGGGAAACCTAAATCGCCTCGGGGCAATAGCGAGAAAGGGGGTTGTGCAAGTTTCTCCTATATGGTGATCTACATGACATGGTGTATACAGAGAAACCTCCCAAATTTTTTGCTTGGGGGGAGTGTTCTAAAGTCTTTTGCCTTAGGAAAACATTTTGATAGACCAAAGTAGAGTTCAAAAACGTGGTTTGATAAATTAAGTCAGATTCTTGCAAATTTTGACTTCTGACACTTGCATTCTGATCGCGTTGTCTTTGTTAAAAAAAAATTACTTTGGGACTTGTTATTTTTATTGTATATGTGGATGATATCGTCCTTTCTGGGAGTGACCATCAGGGTATTCAAGATACCAAAGAAAGTTATCAAAAACACTTATTACTAAATATCTAGGATATTTTTGGGATTGAAGTTTCTCATTCTTTTGGAGTATGTCTATCTCATCGCAAGTATGTACTTGATCTTATACAAGAGGCTGGCATGGTGGTTTCAAGCCAGCACACCTATAGACCCCAATACTAGTTGGGAAAATGATTCTTCTCCCTCTTACCCTGACAGTATGCAATATTAAAGATGTGTGGGCTAACTCATTTAAGTTCCGAGCGACAGGGAGGGTGACTAGGGCACGGCTCTCCAATCATTGGGAAGGGGCTCGACAGCCAGGCACGCCAACCTGCTCCCCCGAGGCTGTCTCAGCGGCACTAAATGACAAGAACTAGTGCCTCATTGCTTTCTTGTCTCTTAACGCAAAGTATGTGCAGCCAAAGTAATGGCAACTAAGTGGTCAAGTGAGTGATATTGTGAGAACAAGGTTGTAATTTGAAAGTCAATGGAGACACAATGAATCCAGTCCCTGATATTTCAATAAACAAAAAAAAAAACTGAAAGCATGAGCCCAGTTGTTTTTTCTACCAGGACTAACCATTCACCATTAAAAAATTCAGTAGATCTCAGGTCCTAATATTTCTATGATGTAATGTATTGACTTTCCAACTGGAGAACTTCTTCAAGGCTAGATAGGTGATGGTTTATAAGGGTCAAAACTAAAAGATGATTTTCGAATTTTATCAGAACATTTTTTTCAGCCAAAAAAATATGTAATCCCTTTGAAGTCCTTAGATTAATAGATACCAAAATCTTTTTACATTCCCAAAAATGTTTTCTAATAACAATGTGCAGATGAGAAAGTTTCTTCGTGATTGAGTTCTACATAATAACTCTAAAACGAATGTAACAACTGCAAGAACTAAGCCGCCACCTGGCGTGTAAGTATTCCGGAGAAGCCAATAAGAATAGAATTTGAACAATGCAGGCATCTGTTTCAAGCATTACTTTTAACGTCAATATTGGATAATGACACCCAAGACTGAGAGCCAAAACAGACATTAGAACAAAGACAAAGCAATAGATATCATTGGCATTGAACAAGCTCGCTATTGAGTTTCAATTTCTGAAACTAACATATGGAGGAAAGCTTTTGGTGAATAGATTGGATAGAACATTTGCAAAATAAAGTCTACAAAAGGTTTTCCATTCACAGTACACAATGGTTATGAAATATCAGCCAAGCAGCCAGTCTATATATATCAGTGGATGCAATCAGCAACGTAGGAGTTACAGATGACAGTTACAACACTGTAACCCAGACAACTAGCGAGATGCTAGCATCTCCTTACCGGCTACTGAGTCAGAAATACAAAAACAGATACAAGACGCGACTGCTGCTAGACTAGCGAGCCCGTATTGAGCTTATGCCTTCTTTGGGGACTTGGTGGCCTTCTTGGGAGACTTGGGAGCCTTCTCCTCGGATCCAGCCTTGGACTTCTTAGGAAGGAGGACCTGGTTGATGTTGGGGAGGACACCACCGTAGGGGATTGTGACCTTAGAGAGCAGTTTCCCGAGCTCATCGTCATTCCTCACGGCCAGGAGGACATGGCGGGGGACGATTCTGTTCTTCTTGTTGTCACGGGCAGCGTTCCCAGCGAGCTCAAGGACCTGTAAGCGTAGAGAGAAGAAAGGGGGGACTATTGAGAGGCATTGCGAAAGCAGAAGAACCACAAACAAAGGGTGATTTTTCAGGAGACGGAATAGATACCTCAGCGGCAAGGTACTCGAGTACAGCGGCGACGTAGATGGGGGCACCAGAGCCGACACGCTGGGCGTACCTGCCCTTCTTCAGGTAACGGGCAATCCTTCCGACGGGGAACTGAAGACCGGCCTTGACGGTCCTGGACACCGCCTTCTTCCTCGCACCACCCTTGCGACCAGCAGCACCCTTGGCTGTCTTTCCGCCCTCCATTTCTGTGGATTGAACAGAGAGGGTTGAGGATTTCGCCGATGAGGGAGGTAATGAATGCTTCGATGTTCGACGAAGTCCCTGCCGTGAATGATATATACGGATTCGGCGATCCGTGGGACGAGAATCGAGGTGGACGGTCTCGATGTCGCGGAGTTATGTGAACGGATAGATTAGTTGCAAATTAAGATTCGCGGATTCCGGCCTGTGGAGGGTGCGGGACGGATAAGTTCGGCAGCTACCTCCCCCCTCTTTAAATTTGGTTTGGGCGGGCGCCGCGAAGATGCAGCGCGCGGGATCTGGCTGTTTGTTTTCGTTTGAACTGGGAGAAAAGGAAAATAGAATCCCATGTCTTAATATGCACGCGCTCGCTTTCTCATAGGCCGTTTGGCATCCGGTGCGTAGAATGTAGTGTGTTTTAGAAGCATAACTCTTATCGGTATGTTTGGTTAGTATAATTTTTTAAAATCATGCATTTACCATGTGTTACCAAAACATTGAAGCTACAATACAATAAACTTCAGTTTTATGATAGCTTTGTTGGATTTGATAAGTCAAAAACTTAGTTTCTCATTGGTACACTTACCTGCTTGAGTTGGTTTTGGCATCCAAAATGTTTTGTTACGGAGGAGAACATGTTCATTATGTCCAAAAAAATTAATAATTGTCTTATTCTTCATGTCCTATAAAGTAAACATAAATTTACATGAACTATATTATCTAATCCAAAACGATATAATATAGAAAAGTAAACAATGTATGTGTTCAGCACAGTATGGAGGATGTTACAACCCCAAATTTTGGGTTCATTTGATGAGAAATTTAATCTCTCATATTGGAGATAATTAGACAAATAATGATGTAATTTCATTTACAAATAGCCTTAATGATTGTGTTGTGGGCTTTATTGGCTATTGGGCCCAATAACAAGGAAATTTATTAATTAATGAATAATTGAGTTTTTGATAAAAGAAAGATGTGGAAACCTCTAGAAGGAAAAAGAATATAATCTAAAGATGGATTTTGTGCCATTGGGTTCCTTGGGTTCCAAGGAGTCCAAAGTTGCATAGAGAGAGCAATAAGAAAAGAAAAGAACAATTAAGTATTTCTTTATTAAGAAAGAAATTGAAAACAATGATAAAATGTGGAAAATAAGTGGAAAGAGGTGTAATTAAGATATCCTTGATGGATTTTCGTATCCAAAGGATTTTTAATATTAAAAGAAATACCAATGAGGAAAATAAAAGAAAAATCCTCAAAAAGAGATATTTTAATAAGAAAAAATAAGATAATAAGAAAAAGGATGAAAGATAAGGAAAGAGGCTAAAGAAATATTCCCAAGAGGGGATTTCAAGCCGTTAAGGTTCCTTGAGGTTCAAAGAACTCAGAATAATAATTTTATAGCAAAGGAAAGAGAAAATATGTGAGAAATATTCATAATTGAGTAATATCTTGCACCTAAGAAAAAGGCATGTTTTCTTTTAGATAATGAGCCCAAATTTGGAACAAAGGTAGATTAAGTCTTCATTAAGTTTCCCTCAAAATTTGGGATTATTTGGACACTCGGTTTGAGATATGTGGATTTTTTTAAAATCCATAAAGTGAATGAGTAATCATTAAATATCACACTTATTTTCCTGATTAAAACGATCTGGCGCGCACCGCAGTAGCCGTTGGATTAAGATCCAAGGGCACATGGGTCCTCTTCTACCTCCAGTAGGATTGGAAACTAGAGGAGTCTGGTTATCGTAGATTTTCTCACAACTGGGTGCACGAAGAGATTGGGAAAGCTTTCCATTGTGTTCAGGAGTCTGTTCCGAGGCCATCCAACCCGATTTATGGGTGGTTTCATAGACACGCCAGGAAGTCCCCAATCGTTGGACTCTGTCGCCAACCCTATATATAGAGGAGGGTGCTCAGGGGTACATGTATCCATGAAACCCACCCTGGCATCTTCGGTGAACGCCGTTGAAGCGTTTGGTGATTTCAATCGAGCAAGTCTCCCCGACCTTGCCCTTCATTCCCCGGTCGACCCACCGGAGTTTCAATAGCCAGTTGGGAGTAGAGGCATGATGCGGGCGTGAAATTGTAGAGCCCTTCAAGTTCAGATGGTGGCGGTGGAACTTTCTGGCCCCCTAGCTTGCTCGCTGGTGGACGAAACCCCAAAGTCAACGACGAGGTTGACTGGAGTCTAGCGTTGGCTCGCGGGTGAGCAGGTCGTGAGGTTGAAGGTGAATAGAGAGAAAAGGATCTCTTACCCCTAGCATGTGAAAAGGAGAGTAGGGACAAAAAGGGTAAATGCAAGATCACTGGTAAAGAAAATAGGAAGGACACGTGGCGCTTTTCCATTGGCCTAAAAGGTATATTCTTCACAAATTCGTAATTAATTATCTGTAGCTCCGATGATAGAAAATAATACGTAAAAATTGATCAGAAAAATGTGAATAATCCAATAAAAATATAATTGGAACCTGATATTGCTTGCAATTTAAAAGGTACACCAAGTTATCACCTTTGATGTATTAAATTATGGTAAAACCCTAATTTGATATGGAACTCGGATTTAATGAATCTTTTAGGTTAATTTGGTTTGGAACCATAATTATGAGAAATATTAACCTATTAAGGGTAAAAGGGAGAGTTAATTTTGAAAAAGGTAGCTTCATGCTTGTTTTAGGGTTTTATGCGCATGATTATGTTTAGAAACCCTAATTTGGGAAAATATGGGTTTAAAGGGGTTAAATCTGAAAATATAATTATAGAACTAAGTTTTTGTGGTTCTAAGCTATTTCGAGTATAAAAGTTCTTAATTGTGGTTAAATACCCTTAATGTGGAAATTAAGGTTTCCTAGTGGATAAAAGGTAGAATTAATGATAAATAACGTTCATATGAGTATTAGAGCATAATGAACTACGAATTGATGATAAACAAGCATAATGACTTTGTCATAGATTGAAAAGGATAAAAACGGTAGCTTTAATGTAAAAGAAGTTTAATGGTTATTTGTGCATTAATCTGGAATTAAGGTTATGTGTTTGTAAAAGGTAACCTTAACAACTTTCGTGGAGGATAGATGAGAAAATTAGGGTTTAAAAAGAGTAAAGGGAAGTAAACCCCTAATTGCAAAGTAAACCCTAAAAAGAGTAAGAAACCCTAAAAGGGATAGAAACCATAAGTAGCAAGATGGTTTGAATAGATTTTGATAAAAAGGTATTGAATGCAATTTCAGGACTGAATTGTGTGCTTGCTTGATTCAGGATTACTTGCTTGTTTGGATTATTCATGCACCTAAGTCTGCCTGACAGGTATGTGGTTACGCTTATGACTACCTGAATTAGTTTTTCGGGGATTTTGTCGATGTTTTCATCGTGGCTTGAATTAAACTGTTGGATGAATTAATTCATGCAAATTATAATGTGGATATGACTATCACCTAAGATATGTGCCTACTAACTCAGATCCTAGTCCCCTCTGTAGCTTGATAGACTGACCTAGTATATGGCTACCTATGGGGTAGGTCCATCAAGTCATTGGATGACTTAGTACATGGCTACCAATGGGGTAGGACCATCAAGTCACCTTGAGTCAGGGATTGGACTACATTTGGGTAGGGCCTTGCGACTCTATAAACCTAAGTATTGGCTACCTATAAGGTAGGGCCATGGGGGTAAGGATCTACCATGTGAGAGAGGTAGTATCCATGTCCACTGCAGGGATAGCACGGAGATGGGGGATAGGAAAGGATTGAGTAGTATTGCTTAAAACGTAATCTTGAAAGTTAAATGATGATTGGTTGATTACATTGCTATTATAGTTGCACAATTTTGTAATCCCCCACATGCCAGCTTTATGTTGATCGTGTATTTGTTTGTCGACGTTTTAGGTACAAACCCCAAATGAACAAATAGTAAATTGTCATATTGTGAAAATAAGAAGTAAAATGCAAGGAGGATTATATAGAGTAGATTCAAGTTGTGGATAGATAGATTTCCAAAGTTTTTAAAAGGTATGCAAAGTTTTATTTTAATACCATAATTCAGTTTAGATAGTAGAATTTCATAATTATCATTGATTATTTGTCAAACCTTTGATCTGGTTTATAGGGATAACAGCTCTGACCTCTTGGTCTCCCTTGAGTGGGGGTTACTGGGAGGCAGGGTTGTTACAATTGTAACATCCCAGGATTTGTGGCATTGGATAGTATGATCTTAAAAGGAATGATTGGACTACCCATATCACCAAGGTGCACCTCCTTTTCCGGGAGCCCATCTCTAAAGAACTCCATAGTTAAGTGTTCTTAGCTTGGAGTGGTACTGGGATGGGTGACCTATCGCAAAGTTGATCTTGGCATGCGTGTGAGTGAGGACAAAGCCCGTAGTTAAGGCTAGTGGTGGTATGTGGGGCCAGTCGTCATTCCTAAAATTCTACTATAGCCTTGGGCAGTGGGCCTGAGTGTTACAAATGGTATCAGAGCCATAACCCCTCCAGTAGGTGGGGCCCACATGGGCATGGCATGCCTGTCTTGAGTCGTGCGGTCCAAGCATGTAGGAAATGGGTTGTCCATGGTTGACGTAGCCACCCTTGCGCTGGTATTCTGTGATCGGGAGTTGGGTGTTCATGGGCCATTGTGGGTCTGCACTAAAATGGGGTAAGATTATGAGGCCATATAGTTGAGCCTTGACGAGGACGTCAAGAATCTAAGTGGGGGAGATTGTAACATCTCAGGATTTGAGGCCTTGGATAGTATGATCTTAAAAGGAATGATTGGACTACCCATATCACCAAGGTGCACCTCCTTTTTCGGGAGCCCATCTCTAAAGAACTCCATAGTTAAGCGTGCTCAGCTTGGAGTAGTACTGGGATGTGTGACATGTCGGGAAGTTGATCCTGGCATGGGCGTGAATGAGGACAAGCCCACAGTTAAGGCTAGTGGTGGTCTGTGGGGCCAATCGTCATTCCTGAAACTCTACTAGAGCCTTGGGCAGTGGGCCCGGGCGTTACAAAGTTGTAAAGGAAAACCCTTAAGTTCAAGGAAATCCCTTAAGTTAAATGATGAGATTTGAGTCTCTATAGTTTTGTGCATGGTACTCCTCATGTGTAGAGGTAAAGGAAATCCCTTAAGTTAAGGGTATGTTTGATGAACCCTTCACGACTAAATTGATCTAATGTTGAGGAAAGAGAACAAGTATGACCTAGCATGGTTTAATAGGTGGTCTGCTTGTGCCCTAGTAGCTGCTGGGTTAGACATGTTTATGTGGATGCAGACCCTAAACATAAGGATGCTTGTGACCTCTGTTATCAAGGTGTAGTTTCCTCCCATCCTTGGAGAGGGACCCTTTTGTAGGGTGTATACCAGTTTTGTTGTTTTTGAGGTAACCTAAAGAGGTTTCATATGATCTTGAAAAGCTAATGATGAGTACATGGTATGAGAATGAACATGTAGACCCATAGATAACCATCTCGATGTGAATGTGGGTGTGATACCATGGAGGTAACCAGTATGGGGCCTGACCAAGGTAGGCAGGTTGCCATGACCCCTCTAAAGGGATGAAAGACAACCCATGAATGCATATAGAGATGATAAATGCTTGGGGTAAGGTTCTAAGTTGAACATGTACTATGTTAGAATCCTAAGTCTATCCAAGGGTCAGGTAGGGATAAGACCGATGGAAGTAGGAGTTGCCTAATTCCCTAGATGCACATGACCATAGGGTTGGGAGGTAACAACTATCATTGTCTGAGGGCCATGGGTTAGGAGATTGATCACCTTCATGAACACATGGGACCCAAAGGGCAGATGAGTAGGGCACTCTCTGGATGCATAAGGGAAGAGGTATAACCCCAAAAGTGTCGGCACCCTATAGACCTAGAGGAGATGACCAAGGATTGTGTGTAAACCCCAGTAGGCTCGAGACCAGTTCTCCATGGAAGTAACCTTGATATCGAGATGATTGTGATGTAGAGACGTGGGTGGCACATTTCAACCTAGATTTGAAGGTGTACTGGCAAGGTGGGATGCGCCATCTCTACTCTTGGAAAGGAAGAACTTTGTGTTTGGATGACTGCCAAATGCTTATTTCCTCTAGTTATGGGAGGGAGAGATGGGGCAGTATGCATGCCATACACCAAGGATAAAAGATGATGCGAGTTGGAACGTTGCTAAGAGGTAGGAGGACAAAGATGATAACATACCTTGGTGGAGTGAATAATACATGGATGGTTTACCAACACTAAGAGAAATAAGGTGGTGTAACACCCCAATCTTATGATGCAAAATTTTCAAATTATTTTATTCTCTGCATGCTCTTTTTCTAATAAGATAATTGTTGAGGACTTAAATGTAAATTTCCCATGTAGTCTTTCAATTTATTTTTATTATATCTAATTACTCTCTTGTCCATGATTTATTTAAAGAAAATATCTCTTTATGCACTTTTGTTTAGAAAATGGAAATAAATGCTTTTATGTCAAATTTCCTCTCTCATATGGTAATTAGTGATTTACTTGTTTAATTGTTTGCTTAATGGCCTCCATCTTGTTAAATGAAAATAAATAATGTTAAGTGCACATTTTCATGTTTTTAATTCTTATTTGAGAAATTAATAGCTTTATATACACTAATCATATTCATTTAAATGCACATAATGGTCTTTGCTATTTTAGACCTAAAACATGTACAAGCAGTAAATCTAATATTCTAGACACTCTAATCTACCTATGGTTCAAATTTGAACTCTTTTGGACCATGTTTGACCCTTCAAATCGATTTTGAAAGATTTGAATATTGTTTTGGCCAAGAATTTAATTCAATTTCATTGATTTCATTAATTTTCCCTATGTCCCGATTTTATGACTGTCACGCGTTACATATCTTGTGTGCGTACACAGTAGTTGTTGGATCAAGATCCAACGGCACTCGCGTTCTCTTCTTCCTCAGTTTTTTCCCACGAGCATATCTGTTTCGCAACAATTTTACCTCCGATCGGTTACTTGCCCACTGACGAATCATTTTCGAATGTTTCTCCTGCTTTGAATTCGCGAGACTCCGCCGAACCCATCAAGCCCTCACTCATCTTCTCTCTCACACTACATAAAAAATGCCCAATCTAGGGCTTGGACTCCCTGAGTTGCAGAGGGCATGACCGTGCCTCTACTTCTTATTTAAGCCCCCCGGAAGCATCACCGGCCTGCAAGCTCTCTTCCTCCTCAGTCAATTGTGACTCACATACCTCCAAGCACCCTGACCTGCACGACGTCCATCTCCGGTGACAGTGACTGAGTACTTCAAGCTCCGACCACCCCAACTCAATTTCGATCTTCGTGAGCATCCTCGGAGCCCCCTCTTCATTTTGGTTTTCCTAGTTTGCCCTATGGACGCCCCAATCGACGGGTCCTATAACGACCTTCGACCTTCGTTTCTGGTTCTGTTGCTCCGGCAAGATAGTGGTCATCTGGTCATGTTTTCCTCACGCAATGTACCCTTCAGTTCCGACTGAGGTTCATGAGTATTCCCGCATCGTTTAGTTGATGGATTCGCCATCGTTTTCAGCTTTTGGTTTTGGGAACCACCCTCGGCCATGGCGGGAGGTGCTCCTGAAGCTCAGGGTCGCCCCTGGACACGAACTTTAGCTCAATGGTTTCGGCTTGGCATAAGGAAGCCATAGAGAACCTCAGTTCTCCAGGAATGATGGCCTTCCACTTACAAGACCTTGCATGATCTTCCATCCTTCTTGCTCGAGCCATGGCTCGCGAGGGAAGAAACCAGGATATGCAATGACCTTTGTGCCCCTGCCCTTGTTTACTTGATGATTTCCACCGCGAGGGTATTTTAGGGTTTTTGTTTATCCACCCTTGTTTGATTGTGAGTCCTCAGAGGCGATCCTCGTTGCTGAGTTGGCCAAGCCTGGTTGGTCCAACTCAGACCTGGCCCACTGTCTTGGATCGATTTTTATCCACATGGCTTTCCTTTAATTTCCTATTGGCTGGATCTTTGAAAATTCATAGTAAATTGCCTGGTTATCAGAAAAATACGAAAAAATAGGTTTTGGAAAGGATTTTCGATGAGGAATCCGAATTTCTGGTTTTTATCGACTGATTTTGATGTTTTCATATCTCAATACTTATATGAGAAAATTAGGGTTTAATGATATATGATAAAGGATAATTATGTTCACATTTCAGGTGATTAAGAGAACCCAATCAGTCAAACCAAGTTTGACTTAGGTGTTTTAGCTCAAGGTAAGTGGACCATGCCCTTGGCATAGATAATACTTGGTTTATTGAATGTTTATGATTTATATTAAGCACTTTATGTTAAAGTCATGATTAATGCATGTTTTCTTCAATGTATATGATTATTGGATGTTGATTGTTATAATCTAAGTCTAAGAATAGAAATCACATTAAGATTATGAATTATGATAAAGATGCATGAAACCAAGATTAAGAGGGAAGAGGTTCCCATCCATGCTTAAGAGGGAGAAATCCCATTATGTTTCATGGGGAGAAATCCCAATTATGTTCAAGAGGGAGAAATCCCTATTAAGATCAAGTTTAAGTTATTTAGAAGATAATTAAGTCTAGGAAAGATCATGGTTAAGGGAATTTGATTTAGATTTATATGCACCTTCTTATGGGCTTTCCTAGCATTATGGGCTTTCCGAGCATTATGGGATCCTTATGGGGAATTAAGAGAGGAGCATATACTTATTGTCAAATTCTTTATGTAAAAGATGCCAAGAAATGATTAATGATAATGCATGTTCATGTTTATGTCAAATCACTTTATATGTTATTTTTATGCTTTATAACATGCCAATGCCGCTTACTCACCATGTTTGTGTTTCCTTTGCATGGCTGGGGACGAGATGTCCGCAAGAGTTGGAGCTAAAGAGAAGGAATCATCTTGAGAATACTAAGGACCCTAAGACCTAAGGAGTTGTTGCCTGATGGGATGTCCATCTATGGAGATCCTATCTTTTTCTTGATTATATAGTTTATGTTTAGCGTACCTTTAGAATCATGATGTAGCTTTATTTACAAGAACTCATGTATGAATCTATGTTTCTATGAATGCCAAGTGTTGTTTATTTCTTGATGTGAGATCATGCATGTGACAATCCCTCCCTGATATGCCAAGTACCCCACATTATGGATAATGTTGGGGATTAGGCTGTGCTTCTGCTAGTTACGTATGAAACCCTAAGGAGGGGTGTTATATTAATGGTATCAGAGCAAGGAATAGATGGCCACTAAGGCAACACTAGAGATTCATATTATGTTCTAATATCATGTTATGTTTACCCTTTCAGATGGCCCCTAAGAAGAAGGAGAAGGTTGGTGAGTCAAGACTCTCACAAGGATCCTCTCGTGGTGATAAGACTGAAGACATGAACCACGTCCCTCCACCAGTCACCCTAGATGCCCTAGTAGCAGCCTTGACCAATGCCCTCCAACCTAGAGCTCCACCTAGAGTACATGAGATCTCCCTCATAGATTTCTTGAAGATTAGACCCGATGCTTTCCATGGTGAAGATGAAGCTGATGTGGTGACCAAGGCTGAGGAATGGCTTAGCAACATGGAGCATTGCTTTAGAGACTTAGAGTGTCCCCCACATAGTAGGGTTAGATTTTCCACCCATATGCTCAAGGGTGCAACCCCTACTTGGTGGGAAAACCTCTTAGCCTCTAGGGAAGATGATGACCCTCCTTTTACTTGGGGTGAGTTTGTAGAAGTCTTTAACGACCATTATGTATTCAAAGCCATGTTAGAGAGGAAGGAGGATGAGTTTGTTAACCTTAAGCAAGTGGGTGACATGACTGTCACTGAGTATGCCATGAAGTTTCGTAAGCTCCAAAAGTATGGTCTTGAGTACACTGAGCAAAAGAGGGCTAAGAAGTTCATTAGAGGGCTTAAACCTGACCTAAGTTATGCTTTGTCTGGTAGAGGACATAGGACCATGCAATCAGCCTTGGATGCAGCCCTAGAATTGGAGGAGCACCCTAGAAGGAACCATAAAAAGGAGGTACCCCAAAAAAATTGTCACCATCAACCCCCTCCACCCTCCAACCACAAGAGAAAAGCTCCTGAGCCTTATTCTGAGAATGGGAGAACCCCATGCCCTACATGTAAGAGAAATCATGGTGGTCCTTGTAGGTTTGGGACTTCTGTTTGCTACTATTGTGGCGAGGAAGGGCATATCAAGCCTAATTGCCCTAAACTTGTAAAGAAGGATCCTAACCAAAACCAAGCTAAGAACCCTAATCCTCCACCCAAGGTTAAACCAAGGCTCTTCACCATGCAAATGTCAGATGGAGAAGAGGAAAATTATCAAGGTAAGGGTAGTTAAGTAATTAATGTTGAATCATAATGCTTTGTTTATGTATGCTTCTTTTATAATAAAATTTGTATGGAAAATTTGCAAGTTTATGTGAAACCCTTAAGGTGGGTAGAAACTCTAGGAAATTTCGAGGATGAAATTTATTTAAGGTGGGTAGTATTGTAACACCCCAATCTTATGATGCAAAATTTTCAAAATTTTTTATTCTCTACATACTCTTTTTCTAATAAGATAATTGTTGAGGACTTAAATGTTAATTGCCCATGTAGTTTTTAAATTTCTTTTTATTATATCCAATTACTCTCTTGTCCATGATTTATTTAAAGAAAATATCTCTTTATGCACTTTTGTTTAGAAAATGGAAATAAATGCTTTTATGTCAAATTTCCTCTCTCATATGGTAATTAGTGATTTACTTGTTTAATTGTTTGCTTAATGGCCTCCATCTTGTTAAATGAAAATAAATAATGTTAAGTGCACATTTTCATGGTTTTAATTCTTATTTGAGAAATTAATAGCTTTATATACACTAATCATATTCATTTAAATGCACATAATGGTCTTTGCTATTTTAGACCTAAAACATGTACAAGCAGTAAATCTAATATTCTAGACACTCTAATCTACCTATGGTTCAAATTTGAACTCTTTTGGACCATGTTTGACCCTTCAAATCGATTTTGAAAGATTTGAATATTGTTTTGGCCAAGAATTTAATTCAATTTCATTGATTTCATTAATTTTCCCTATGTCCTGATTTTATGACTATCACGCGTTACATATCTTGCGCGCGTACATAGTAGCTATTGGATCAAGATCCAACGGCACTCGCGTTCTCTTCTTCCTCCATTTTCCCCCACGAGCATATCCGTTTCACAGCAGTTTTTCCTCCAATCGGTTACTTGCCCACTGACGAATCATTTTCAAATATTTCTCCTGCTTTGAATATGCGAGACTCCGCCGAACCCATCAAGCCCTCACTCACCTTCTCTCTCACACTATAGAGAAAATGCCCAATCTAGGGCTTGGACTCCCTGAGTTGCAGAGGGCATGAACGTGCCTCTACTTCTTATTTAAGCCCCCCGAAAGCATCACCGGCCTGCAAGCTCTCTTCCTCCTTAGTCAATTGTGACTCACATACCTCCAAGCACCCTGACCTGCACGACGTCCATCTCCGGTGACAGCGACTGATTACTCGAAGCTCCAACCACCCTAGCCCAATTTCGATCTTCGTGAGCATCCTCAGAGCCCCCTCTTCATTTTGGTTTTTCTAGTTTGCCCTATGGACGCCCCAATCGACGGGTCCTGTAACGACCTTCGACCTTCATTTCTGGTTCTGTTGCTCCGACAAGGTAGTGGTCATCTGGTCTTGTTTTCCTCACGCAATGTACCCTTCGGTTCCGACTGAGGTTCATGAGTATTCTCGCATCGTTTAGTTGACGGATTCGCCATCATTTTCAGCTTTTGGTTTTGGGAACCACCCTCGGCCATGGCGGGAGGTGCTCTTGAAGCTCAGGGCCCCCCTGGACACGAGCTTTAGCTCAATGGTTTCGGCTTGGCATAAGGAAGCCATAGAGAACCTCAGTTCTCCAGGAATGATGGCCTTCCACTTACAAGACCTGGGCATGATCTTCCATCCTTCCTGCTCGAGCCATGGCTCGCGAGGAAAGAAACCAGGATATGCAATGACCTTTGTGCCCCTGTCCTTGTTTACTTGACGATTTCCACAGCGAGGGTATTTTAGGGTTTTTGCCTATCCACCCTTGTTTGATCGTGAGTCCTCAAAGGCGATCCTCGTTGCTGAGTTGGCCAAGCCTGGTTGGTCCAACTCAGACCTGGCCCACTGTCTTGGATCGATTTTTATCCACATGGCTTTCCTTTAATTTCCTATTGGCTGGATCTTTGAAAATTCATAGTAAATTTCCTGGTTATCAGAAAAATACAAAAAAATAGGTTTTGGAAAGGATTTTTGATGAGGAATCAGATTTTCTGGTTTTTATTGACTGATTTTGCTGTTTTCATATCTCAATATTTATATGAGCAAATTAGGGTTTAATGATACATGATAAAGGATAATTATGTTAATTTCAGGTAATTAAGAGAATCCAATCAGTCAAACCAAGTTTGACTTAGGTGTTTTAGCTCAAGATAAGCGGACCATGCCCTTGGCATAGATAATACTTGGTTTATTGAATGTTTATGATTTATATTAAGCACTTTATGTTAAAGTCATGATTAATGCATGTTTTCTTCAATGTATATGATTATTGGATGTTGATTGTTATAATCTAAGTCTAAGAATAGAAATCACATTAAGATTATGAATTATGATTAAGATGCATGAAACCAAGATTAAGAGGGAAGAGATTCCCATCCATGCTTAAGAGGGATAAATCCCATTATGTTTCATGGGGAGAAATCCCAATTATGTTCAAGAGGGAGAAATCCCTATTAAGATCAAGTTTAAGTTATTTAGAAGATAATTAAGTCTAAGAAAGATCATGGTTAAGGGAATTTGATTTAGATTTATATGCACCTTGTTATGGGCTTTCCGAGCAATTATGGGCTTTCTGAGCATTATGGGCTCCTTATGGGGCATTAAGAGAGGAGCATATACTTCTTGTCAAATTCTTTATGTAAAAGATGCCAAGAAATGATTAATGATAATGCAGGTTCATGTTTATGTCAAATCATTTTATATGTTATTTTTATGCTTTATAACATGCCAATGCCGCTTACTCACCATGTTTGTTTTTCCTTTGCATGGCTGGGGACGAGATGTCCGTAGGAGTTGGAGCTAAAGAGAAGGAATCATCTTGAGAATACTAAGGACCCTAAGAACTAAGGAGTTGTTTCCTGGTGGGACGTCCATCTATGGAGATCCTATCTTTTTCTTGATTATCTAGTTTATGTTTAGTGTACCTTTAGAATCATGATGTAGCTTTCTTTCCAAGAACTCATGTATGAATCTATGTTTCTATGAATGCCAAGTGTTGTTTATTTCTTGATGTGAGATCATGCATGTGACAATCCCTCCCTGATATGCCAAGTACCCCACATTATGGATAATGCTGGGGATTAGGCTGTGCTTCCGCTGGTTATGTATGAAACCCTAAGGAGGGGTGTTACAGGTAGTCATCTTATAAGGATGTTTTTAGTATGAGCTATGTGGAATTTGCAAGTTAACCAATGTTGAGTTTGATCACCATGAGGACGAGCTCAGAGTTTATTGATGAAGAATCACTTAGAGTTTGAGATGAGATGATAAGTAGAATACATGGAGGTGTATGTCTTCAACATTACATGACACCTAAGGAGGTGAAGTGGTAATGGATGCTCTAGTTGAGATATAGGTGCCTAGTTTAGCTAGAGGCTAGAAGAAGTTGAGATTGTTCGGCTAACCCTAAGTTTGGAAGAGGATGTGTTTTGGATAACACTCAGATGTAACAATATAGGTTGAACAAGTTAATGGTTGTTTGGTTAGCTAGTCTAGTCTGTGATATAATGAAAGGATGGTGATAGAACCTCAGATGCACTTCTTTGGATAGAAAGGTAATAAAATCCTGATGAGAGTGGTTTAGGGCTTCTGAGGAATCAATCTTGAGGAATCACGACATATGGGAAATCATGATTTTAAGATCACCATACATCGTGAAACTACAAAGATAGTAAGTGACAATAGCACTTTGGTTGCTTGATGTGAAGTTGCATGTAGCATGTGGCCATGCAAGCCAAGGGTGAAGAACGAACACTAGTAACCCAGTGCTTTGACTTAGAGGTTAAAGAATCCCCGAGAGGGAATGAGAATTCATCACTACAGATATGGTGGTAAGTCTTCCCTAGACCAAGAAGGTCAAGGTGCAGTACGAGTTATGGTAGATCGCCTTACCTAGATAACATAAGGAAGAAAGAATGTTGTCAAGGGATGGATTCGGTTAAACTACTTGTAGGAAGGAAAGATGGTTCAAATGCACCATGATGTGAGTATAACCTAAGGGTTCACTTCCATGAGGTGGAAGTAGATACATGAAGAACTCGGTGATAGTATAGTTTATCACCCCTAACTAATGGTTAGTATGATCCAAACTAGAGGGTTTGATGAGAGCAAGTGTGCTTGTTCAGTGTGATATGAAGAGACAGTTCTTAAGATGTGATGTTAACCACCATAGCCTTTATCGGGATGCAAGAAGTTTTATTGAGAGGTTGTGTCGGTCACCACTTCATTAAGATGATGTTGGTGAAGGAGGCCTCATGAAGGTCAGAAAAGAACCATAGTGTGTGCAGATGAAGTCACTTTGATCATACAATGGTTGAGAGACAGAGCCCAGAGACAACATGAGTCGTGAGCTGATGTAAAGTAGACTGACATGTAGTTCACTGTAGGAAAGTATGTAATGTGAAAATCTGACCCCTCTAGGCTACAGCTGAGAAAGCTGAGTCCCTGATATATGGGTCCATTTGAGATGGATTGGTGGAGATGGTTGTGTTTAGCCTTTCCCCACAGGATAACATGATGTGTAATATGTTCCATGAGTCCGATCTAGAGCACTATGTGAGGTACCCAAGCCATGTGTTGAGCCTTGAACCTATTCAGCTTTTGAGAGGTTGAAATGTCCTGAGTCACCTATGAAGGTACGATATACCAAGGTAAGAAAGAACTCAGATGGAAGAATATGAGATGATGAAGGTTCTTGGGAAGCACCATGGAAAGGGTGAAGCCACATGGGAGCCATGATGGACTTATGAAATGTAACATCTCTGACCTGGGTTATGAACTAACCCTAGGTGTTTTGCCTAAATTATGTAATTAGATGCTTGTGATTATCTCCTGGTATGTAATTAAAACTCCTAAGGAACATATGTTTCCATTTCTGTCCTTTTTGAACAATGTTATAGTATTGTTTTGTAATACAGGGACCTATGTGCAAATTACCCAATTAGAAGGGTTAACTTGCAATTTACACATGTTAATACGTTCCTTTAGTGTTGAGACATCATGAGATTAAATATGATGAAGTATGATGGATTACCCAAGCTTGGGCACCAAGATGCAGCTTGTAGAGTAATCCTTGTACTTAAAACCCTAATTTTGGTGTAAAGTGCAATTTGCCCAAAATGTGGGGTGCAACTTGTAAAATATACCTTTTATAATATCTTTTATGACTCTTGACATCATTTATAGTAATAATGATGAAGGGGGCGCTTCATTTGATTAATAATATAATAAGGAACACCTTTGTAATTAAATCACCAAGGTGTAACTAAAGAGACCCTTATATATGTGCACCTTAGTGATAAGTTGACCTTCTTTGCCTTTAGTTCTTGGTCTTAGAAGGAATTTTGCCTTAGAAATAAGAAGAAGGGACGTGCAAAGAAGAAAGGAGGGACCTAGATGATAAATGGAGAATTATATGTCCTTATGTTGAAGTTTCACCCAAAGATATATATACAACTTTCCTTTGCAAACAAAGGAATGTTTCTCTTCTTCTATCACTTATCATCTTGCTTGGACTGACTAAGGCAGAGCTTAGAAACAGAGGAGAATGGATAAGGAGAAGCTAGGTAAGCTTGTACCATCTTCTTGCTCGAATTCATGGAGGAAAGCGGATTATAAGGTTGGTTTTATGGTTATCTCACTTAGCTTTCTTGTTCTAGCCGACTTTCCCCAACCTTTTCTTGGAAAAACACCTTTGGCCGACCTGTGGAGCTCAAGACGCCATTAAAGGCTTGAAGCTTGGAAGCTCGGAGCTATAGGAACGACCTTAAGGTGGGTTTTATAACTCTAAACCTCTTGCTTTCTTATGCATATCGTTATTCTTGCAAGTAGTAGTTAGTTCTTCTTCTTCCCCACCCTTCCTTGCACGCTTGCAAGCAAAACCATGAAGTAACCGACCTGTTCCAAGGTTGAAGAATATGGGCATGAATTCCTAGGTTACTTTACCAAACGACCTTGGACCATTTGGTCTAAATAGTTTGCAAACCGTTTGAAATCAAACGATCTAAAGACCATTTGATTTCATGCGGTCTTGCAAGACCGTTTAGATTCAAACGGTCTTCAAGACCATTTGGTAGAGTTGACCAAGTGAAGACCATTTAGAGGTCTGCTGTATACATGTTGAATTAATTGAAAGTGCTGATTTTAGACCTAATTAGGATTCAACCCTTATCAAATTGATTTAGAGTTTGATGAGACTTTGGGCAAACGGTCTCAAGACCATTTGGAGGGTGTCCAAACGATCCCAAGACCGTTTGGGCTAAGTTGGGGCCCAATTGGAGGCCAATTGATGGGTTCAACTTCAATTAAATTCATGTTGATCAATGTTGATGGTTAACCGATTACAAACCCTAATTGAATTAGATTCAACCCTAATTGGCTATCAATTGAGGGTCAATTGAGTGTCCAATTGATTAAGGCTAACCCTAATTGGCTCAATTGATAAGTGGTTAACATATTTGAGGTCAATTGAGGGGCTCAACCTTAAAAACCCTAATTGATTACAAGTGTTGATGCACTTTTTGGGTCCAATCAGTTTTGAGATGTTTGGACCAAACAGTCTCAAGACCGTTTGGGCTCAAATGATCTCAAGGTTGTTTAGATCCAATCGATCTCAAGATCATTTCAATTCATGCGATCTCAAGGTTGTTTCAATTCAAACGGTTTCAAAGTCAACTCTCTCAAACGGTCAACAAGTTGAAACGGTCTCAAGACCGTTTAGATTCAAACGGTCTTGAGGGCGACCAAGTTCAAATGGTTTGGAAGTCAACCTAACCAAACAGTCAACACTTCCAAACGGTCTCAGGACTGTTTGGAGGTTGAAAGTGTGTAATCGTTTGGGGACTTTAGGGTTATGATTACTTAATGCTTTGAAGGTTTAAATGGTTCAATGGTTGTCTAATCCAAACCCTAATGATACCTAAAGACATTAAGGGGCTAAGTGATTAATAGATTGACCCATGTTGTGAATTAATGGTGTACTTTACCAATGTACCCTTGAAGGGCTCAAGTAGATGACACCCTTGTTTAATCAAACCCTAATAATCATAATAGTGGTGACATAGCTTATGTTAATCAAAGTTGACTTGACCTAATCTAATCTAGAGTGATGTAATCACCATCCATTAGTAAGAGGAGAGAGAAGGTCCCATTTATGGTTGAAATTCAAGTAAAATATCTTCAATGTATATGAATGAGCATGATTAGGGTATGATCCACCTATGTGAGATCATGAAAACCCTAAATATGATAATTAATGAATCTTAACCTAATTTGAGGGCATCAATGATGATAATTATCATACATGATGATGCTATGAACTCAATTCACCATGAAGAGAATAATAAACCCTAATTCTAGGGTAATAACATGTAATGTGAACAGTAAACCCTAATTGAGGGTGATGTGTTGAAATGTACAATAAACCCTAATTCCAGGTTATGCTTTTAAGCATGAATATTTATAATTGAAGTATGAAGTGGGGAATTAGTGTTCCTAATCATAATTAAAGGGATTGAATAACCCTAATTGATACTAATAAGGGAACCTAACCTTGTTAAGGGCATAAAGGTAGAACCCTTGAAATGGAATGTTATTTCTGCCTTATAAATTGCTGATTTAGAAATGAAATGTTATGATTGTCAAGTTGAATTGACTATGCAGGTCCTCATAAGAGATTAATCATAACCAGGTAAGGGTTATGATAGTGTATTCCTTGAAAGCATGTTGTAGACTATATGAATAGTAATGTATACTATGTTGTCTATGTTTAAGTGACAACATATGAAGTTAGTGGGCTGTAAGAGCCATGAGTAACATCAAGGTCATGCTGATTAGATGACTTATGATGAATTGATATCCATTTGACAACTGATATGAGTTAAACTTGATACATTTAGTATTCTACTTTCATAGTTTTTGTTCTAATGAATAATGATTGAAAACATGCTTGATGCTAAAAGAATACTGAAATGTACCTAATTAATCAAGTATAATCATACAATGTAGAGCCCTGATCATAGATCCATCATTGTCAGTAATTAAATGATGGTGAAACAGGTTTTCCTAAGGGAATTCCTGGATCACATACTTTTGAGTATGTGGGGGAATATGGATGTGAATATCCTTACATCCTAGTGTAGGAATTGATGTAGATGTACCTTAATCTATCAACCCTTCACTATGTTATTATGCCGGGGTGATGTACTACAAATCTCCCGAGGGAATCTTTAATACCATATCAATGAGAGATAAATAAGAGATCTTTTGATGGCGAAGAGAGTACAGAATACCACTGTGACTCTAATAGCGAAGTACCAGAATACCCTGGTAAGCTATAGTAGCAGAGACACTAACTGTCCTGCATGTTGATCCTCACACTGACTGAGGAAGATGAGGTCATAAGAATCCGGCTCTTTTGATGACCTATGCATGATACCGATGCGACTTAGTAGTGATCAATTGGAGTATGAGCGGTATACCTCATCTCCACAGGGCATAATAATGTTTGTAAAACATAATCAACCGCGTAGCATATTTTCTTAGGTTGAACTACGAGAAACAATGATTGATGTTACATTGTTTACAATAATGATCTGTTCAAGTATCTAGTATACATGTTCTTCATATACTTTAAAAGAGTGACTTCTTAAGTAAATGTTATTTTACTTATTGTCAAACCTTCTGTTGATTGTTTTAAGTTACTTTGCTTATGTTATTCCTTAATTGCTATAACAAAGCTTCTGGCAGAGAGTTATAACTCCCGCTGGGATAATTATTCAAATTGTCTCACTCCCGTAGGTTTCAACTTTTTAGGTGGACGTCGAGGATGGAGAAACCAATCTGAGGGTGAGAAGTATCAGCAACAGCAACACCAGGGGCAGCAGTGAATCTCAGGTGGAGATACTGGCTGTCAAGTCCTGTAGTTAGTTAGTCTTATGTCATCTCTGTACTCTCAGGTCCTAGGAGACAGTAGGTCTGAGATTTTGGTTTTTAAATCTTGAGATTTGGTATCTGAATGTATATAATCACTCAAGAAGTGATTTAACAGAAATGTAAATTGTTTACTTTGCTTTTATAAAGGAATTTTATGATTTCAAGATCATGTCTCAAAAAATTTTAATTTTTAGTGATTATTTGTATTCCGCTGCTAATCGAATCGCTTCCGCTAAGTTTATATTGTGTTTTGGAGATCGGAGCCCACAATTAAGTGGTATCAGAGCTCTAGGTTCGCTGAGTCTACAGAGACATAGGACTTAGGACGTCGAGTCTATTCTTAGTCTTTTCCAGTATATCTAATAGTGTCTTCTGCTCCTCAGGAGAAGAAGATAAGTAAGGATGTCTGGACCACACGAGGAGTATGTGGCAGAAAGTAGTGTCGCTGCACCCCGAGAAGGTGCAAGGAACCCAGAAATAGAACGACCTGTACCTGAGCCACCTATGGAGCCACCTCAGTTTAACCCAGCCGACATGGAGAACCCATCTGTTCAGACTATGTTTGGGCAGACTGCCATGACACATATCACCGATAGGATGCCCATGCCTGCACCTAGGGCACCTGCCCAACATGAAGGACAAGGTATCGGTAAGACGTTCGAGCGACTTCGTCGTGTCAGAGCAACCGAATACTTTGGAACAGCTGACCCCACAGATGCTGATCTGTGGTTGACCGAGTTAGAGAAAGCCTTTAGAATCCTGAACATCCCAGAAGCTGAGAAGGTTAGACATGCTGTCTATCTTCTCAAGGGGAGTGCTGGTCACTGGTGGACCATGGAAGAGTAGAAGAGGCCTGGAGTGGAGGTTGCATGGGAAGTCTTCCGACGGGAATTTATCAATAGATATTTTCCTAAGACGTTCCTGGATGAGAAAATCTCTCAGTTTGAGAGGTTAAGGCAAGGTATGATGAACATTAGCGAGTATGAGGCTAAGTTCATGGAGTTGTTGCGATTCTGTCCGCACATGGCTGCTACAGATGAAGAGAGGATCAGGCGGTTCGAGAAAGGGTTGAATGCTGAGTTGATTACTCCAGTGTCTTCCCTAGAGAACTGGGAAAGGTTTTCTACCTTCTTCGAGTCAGTGCAAAGGATAGAAAGGTCTGTAGCAGAGAAGAGGCAAACCCATAAGAGATATCCTCAGTTCCAGGGATCTTCATCTAGAGACTTCAAGAAGCCTAGGTTTTCTGCTCCTACACCACCACCACCCAGACCTAGTGCTCAGACTCAGTGGACACCGAGTAGAGGTAGAGGAAGAAGCCTACCACTACAAGGAGCTCGCAGTTCAGCATCAATTTCAGTTACAGGACCACCAAGACCACAACAACTGGAAAGAAGCTGCTACATATGTGGGAAGGTGGGGCATCTGATGAAAGACTACAGAGCTAGAGCAGCCAGTGTAACCCAGCCACAGAGATAGAGTCATCAAGGATCCCAAAGGAGACAGTTTCAAGGAGCATCTAGAGGACGTGGACAAGCGTCCCAAGCTGGATCGTTATCACAGAATCAACCTCAGGCGACAACAAGGTTCTATGCTATGAACCCACCTGATGCAGTGATCAACCCACAGGTTGTGGTAGGTCAGATGGAGTTGTTATATTCTGATATGTCTACATCTTGTGTTGTATCTGTTTTGATTGACCCGGGTGCTACACGCTCCTTTATCACTCGAAGAGTGATTCATAACTGCAATATGACAGTTAGTCATAGGGCAGATAGCTTGTTGCTTGAGACTCTGTTGAGAGGGTTTGCTGTATTGCAGGAGGTTTGCTCTCCCTGCATCCTTTTCTTTTCTGATCATCACATTCAAGTGGACCTAATACCACTTGAGATGTAAGGATTTGATATAATCCTTGGGATGGATACCTTGGAAAGGTATAGGGTTGTCTTGGGTTGTGAATCCAAGCAGGCTATGTTTGCTGATGATAGCGACACATGGATCTTTCAAGGAGAGAGAAAGATTCTACCCACCTGTCTTGTGTCAGCTATGGTTGCTGAAAAGATGATGAGGCAAGGATGTTATGCATTCTTAGCCCATGTGGTAGATACTACCATGGAGAGTCCTAACCCTGTTGAAGTTCCTGTAGTCAGGGAATTTGAAGATGTATTTCCTGAAGAACTTCCAGGTGTGCCACTGCCTCGGGAAATTGATTTTGAAATCAATTTGATCCCAGACACACAACCTATAGCCCAGACACCGTATAGGATGGCGCCTGCCGAGATGGCAGAACTCAAGAAACAACTTCAAGAGTTGCTTGAGAAGGGCTTCATCTGACCGAGCACTTTGCCTTGGGGTGCTCCGGTTCTTTTTGTTAAAAAGAAAGACGGTTCAATGTGGTTGTGCATTGATTACAAACAACTAAATAAAGTAACAATAAAGAATAAGTACCCTCTGCCGAGGATTGATGATCTCTTTGACCAGTTGCGTGGTGCAACCGTCTTCTCGAAGATAGACTTGAGGTCGGGATATCATCAACTCCGCATTAAGGACAGTGACATATCCAAGTCTGCCTTTAGGACAAGGTATGGTCACTATGAGTTCACAGTTATGTCGTTTGGACTAACTAATGCACCGACTGCATTTATGGAACTCATGAATATAATCTTACGACCTTTCCTCAATCAATGTGTTGTTGTCTTCATAGATGACATTCTAATCTATAGTAGAGATGCTCAACATCATGAACAACATCTTCGTCAGGCTCTAACTTTGCTAAGAGAACATAAGCTATACACTAAGTTTAGCAATTGTGAGTTCTGGTTACTGGAAGTATCTTTTCTTGGACATGTGATATTTGCCTCGGGTATTCGTATTGACCCTAAAAAGGTAGAATCTATTCTACAATGGGAGCAACCGAAGACACCGACAGAGATTTGTAGTTTTTAGGGTTGGCTGGCTATTACCGAAGGTTCATTAAGAACTTCAGTTCCATAGCCTTACCCTTGACTAAGTTGACCCGGAAGGAAGTTCCCTTCGTCTGGAATGATAAGTGCCAGCAATCTTTCCAGCTGTTGAAGGAGAGGTTGACAAGTGCACCTGTACTTGTGTTACCTGAGCAAGGTAAAGGATACATAGTTTTCTGTGATGCCTCCAAGAATGGACTCGGATGTGTGTTGATGTAGGATAAGCAAGTGATTTCTTTTGCTTCTCGACAGCTTAAGAAACACGAGGAGAATTATCCGACACACGATCTGAAGTTAGCTATTGTGGTTCATGCCTTGAATATCTGGAGACATTACCTCTACAGAGAGACATTCCAGATTATCACTGATCATAAGAACCTTAAGTACATCTTCTCTCAGCATGAACTTAACATGAGGCAACGTCGTTGGATGGAGTTAATCAAGGACTACGATTGTACAATTGATTACCATCCAGGGAAGGCCAATGTGGTTGCAGATGCCTTGAGTAGGAAATCAGCAACATCAACCATGGATAGAGCACAACTAAACTCATTAGTATGCTCTAGGAGAGATATACTTATCTCCTTAAGGCAAGACAATGTACAGTTGAAGGTGTCATTGTTAGCCGGGTTGTTAGCTGAGATGCATATAAAACCTACCCTAAGAGAACAGATTAAGGAGGCACAACAAGTTGATGTTGTAGTTCAACATATCAGATCGGAGTATGGTGATGAGAAACGAGATGGTTTCCATGACTCAGATGATCAAGTGGCATGTTATCATGGGAGGATGATAGTACCAGATGTAGGTAACTTGAGAAAGTTAGTCCTGGAAGAAGCTCATTCTTCAATGTATGCTATGCATCCAGGGAGCACCAAGATGTATCGAAACTTAAAAGATATGTATTGGTGGCCTGGGATGAAGAAGGATGTTGCAGATTTTGTGATGAGGTGTCTGGTGTGTCAGCAAGTTAAAGCTAAACACCAGAAGCCTGTAGGAACAATGCAACCCTTACCCATACCACAGTGGAAGTGGGACCATGTGACCATGGACTTTGTTGTTGGCCTACCTAGGACAAGCAAAGGACATGATTCCATCTGGGTAATTGTTGATAGGTTGACAAAGACATCACATTTCTTACCTGTCAAAACAACCTATTCTGCTGAAAGGTTATCACAACTGTATGTTCAAGAGATAGTGTGATTGCACGGAGTTCCTGTCACTATAGTTTCTGATAGAGGTCCCCAGTTTACAAGTCATTTTTGGGAGCAGTTACACAGAGCTTTAGGTACCCAGTTAAGGTTTAGTACAACCTTTCATCCACAGAAAGATGGACAGTCAGAAAGGACTATACAAACCCTAGAGGACTTGTTGAGAGCATGTGTTCTTCAGTTTACCGGGAGTTGGGATCTACATCTAAGCTTAATAGAGTTTGCCTATAACAATAGCTATCAACATAGCATTGATATGGCACCTTATGAAGCGTTGTATGGTAGACGTTGTAGATCACCCTTATGCTGGTATGAGACTGGTGAACATCATTTGTTAGGTCCTGATCTTGTGCAGCAGACCACAGAGAATATTAAAGTGATACGACAACATATTAAGACTGCACAAGATAGGCAGAAGTCATATGCTGACAGACGTCGTAGACCCTTAGAATTCCAGGTTGGAGACAGAGTGTACCTCAAGGTCTCATCTTGGAAGGGAGTTCTTCATTTTGGAAGGAAAGGAAAGTTAGCTCCTAGATTTATGGGGCCTTATCCAATCATTGAACGGGTTGGGAAGGTAGCCTATAGACTAGAGTTACCACCAGAGTTATAGAAGTTACACCCTGTGTTTCACATTTCTATGCTGAGGAAATGTCACCCTGATACCGAATCAGTTCTACAACCTATGGAGGTAGAATTGAATGATGATATAACATATGAGGAAGGACCAATGTCAATCCTTGATAACAGAATCAAAAAGTCAAAAAAGAAAGATATAAGCCTTGTGAAAGTCCTCTGGAATCACCGTGGTGTTGAAGAAGCCACTTGGGAACTAGAGGAAGAGATGAGAAGGAAATACCCTACTCTTTTCTCTTAATATGTCTTGTTGATTTCGGGGACAAAATCCTTGTAAGGGGTGGATAATTTGTAACATCCCTGACCTGGGTTATGAACTAACCTTAGGTGTTTTGCCTAAATTATGTAATTAGATGCTTGTGATTATCTCCTGGTATGTAATTAAAACTCCTAAGGAACATATGTTTCCATTTCCGTCCTTTTTGAACAATGTTATAGTATTGTTTTGTAATACATGGGCCTATGTGCAAATTACCCAATTAGAAGGGTTAACTTGCAATTTACACATGTTAATATGTTCCTTTAGTGTTGAGACATCATGAGATTAAATATGATGAAGTTTGATGGATTACCCAAGCTTGGGCACCAAGATGCAGCTTGTAGAGTAATCCTTGTACTTAAAACCCTAATTTTGGTGTAAAGTGCAATTTACCCAAAATGTGGGGTGCAACTTGTAAAATATACCTTTTAGAATATCTTTTATGACTCTTGACATCATTTAGAGTAATAATGATGAAGGGGGCGCTTCATTTGATTAATAATATAATAAGGAACACCTTTGTAATTAAATCACCAAGGTGTAACTAAAGAGACCCATATATATGGGCACCTTAGTGATAAGTTGACCTTCTTTGCCTTTAGTTCTTGGTCTTAGAAAATGTTTTGCCTTATAAATAAGAAGAAGGGACGTGCAAAGAAGAAAGGAGGGACCTAGATGAGAAATGGAGAATTAGATGTCCTTATGTTGAAGTTTCACCCAAAGATATATATACAACTTTCCTTTGCAAACAAAGGAACGTTTCTCTTCTTCTATCACTTATCATCTTGCTTGGATCGACTAAGGCAGAGCTTAGGAACAGAGGAGAACGGCTAAGGAGAAGCTAGGTAAGCTTGGACCATCTTCTTGCTCAAATTCATGGAGGAAAGTGGATTATAAGATTGGTTTTATGGTTATCTCACTTAGCTTTCTTGTTCTAGCCGACTTTCCCCAACCTTTTCTTGGAGAAACACCTTTGGCCGACCTGTGGAGCTCAAGATGCCATTAAAGGCTTGAAGCTTGGAAGCTTGGAGCTATAGGAACGACCTTAAGGCGGGTTTTATAACTCTAAACCTCTTGCTTTCTTATGCATATCGTTATTCTTGCAAGTAGTAGTTAGTTCTTCTTCTTCCCCACCCTTCCTTGCACTCTTGCAAGAAAAACCACGAAGTAACCGACCTGTTCCAAGGTTGAAGAATATGGGCGTGAATTCCTAGGTTACTTTACCAAATGACCTTGGACCATTTGGTCTAAACTGTTTGCAAACCGTTTGAAATCAAACGATCTCAAGACCGTTTGATTTCATGCGGTCTTGCAAGACCGTTTAGATTCAAACGGTCTTCAAGACCGTTTGGTAGAGTTGACCAAGTGAAGACCGTTTAGAGGTCTGTTGTATACATGTTGAATTAATTGAAAGTGCTGATTTTAGACCTAATTAGGATTCAACCCTTATCAAATTGATTTAGATTTTGATGAGACTTTGGGCAAACGGTCTCAAGACCATTTGGAGGGTGTCCAAACGATCCCAAGACCGTTTGGGCTAAGTTGGGGCCCAATTGGAGGTAAATTGATGGGTTCAACTTCAATTAAATTCATGTTGATCAATGTTGATGGTTAACCAATTACAAACCCTAATTGAATTAGATTCAACCCTAATTGGCTATCAATTGAGGGTCAATTGAGTGTCCAATTGGTTAAGGCTAACCCTAATTGACTCAATTGATAAGTGGTTAACATATTTGAGGTCAATTGAGGGGCTCAACCTTGAAAACCCTAATCGATTACAAGTGTTGATGCACTTTTTGGGTCCAATCGGTGTTGAGATGTTTGGACCAAACGGTCTCAAGACCATTTGGGCTCAAACGATCTCAAGGTCGTTTAGATCCAATCGATCTCAAGGTCATTTCAATTCATGCAATCTCAAGGTCGTTTCAATTCAAACGGTTTCAAAGTCAACTCTCTCAAACGGTCAACAAGTTGAAATGGTCTTAAGACCGTTTAGATTCAAACGGTCTTGAGGGTGACCAAGTTCAAACGGTCTTGAGGGTGACCAAGTTCAAATGGTTTGGAAGTCAACCTAACCAAACGGTCAACACTTCCAAACGGTCTCAGGACCGTTTGGAGGTTGAAAGTGTGTAATCGTTTGGGGACTTTAGGGTTATGATTACTTAATGATTTGAAGGTTTAAATGGTTCAATGGTTGTCTAATCCAAACCCTAATGATACCTAAAGACATTAAGGGGCTAAGTGATTAATAGATTGACCCATGTTGTGAATTAATGGTGTACTTTACCAATGTACCCTTGAAGGGATCAAGTAGATGACACCCTTGTTTAATCAAACCCTAATAATCATAATAGTGGTGACATAGCTTATGTTAATAAAAGTTGACTTGACCTAATCTAATCTAGAGTGATGTAATCGCCATCCATTAGTAAGAGGAGTGAGAAGGTCCCATTTATGGTTGAAATTCAAGTAAAGTATCTTCAATGTATATGAATGATCATGATTAGGGTATGATCCACCTATGTGAGATCATGAAAACCCTAAATATGATAATTAATGAATCTTAACCTAATTTTAGGGCATCAATGATGATAATTCTCATACATGATGATTCTATGAACTCAATTCACCATGAAGAGAATAATAAACCCTAATTCTAGGGTAATAACATGTAATGTGAATAGTAAACCCTAATTGAGGGTGATGTGTTGAAATGTACAATAAACCCTAATTCCAGGTTATGCTTTTAAGCATGAATCTTTATAATTGAAGTATGAAGTGGGGAATTAGTGTTCCTAATCATAATGAAAGGGATTGAATAACCCTAATTGATACTAATAAGGGAACCTAGCTTTGTTAAGGGCATAAAGGTACAACCCTTGAAATGGAATGTTATTTCTGCCTTATAAATTGCTGATTTAGAAATGAAATGTTATGATTGTCAAGTTGAATTGACTATGCAGGTCCTCATAAGAGATTAATCATAACCAGGTAAGGGTTATGATAGTTTATTCGTTGAAAGCATGTTGTAGACTATATGAATAGTAATGTATACTATGTTGTCTATGTTTAAGTGACAACATATGAAGTTAGTGGGCTGTAAGAGCCATGAGTAACATCAAGGTCATGCTGATTAGATGACTTATGATGAATTGATATCCATTTGACAACTGATATGAGTTAAACTTGATACATTTAGTATTCTACTTTCATAGCTATTGTTCTAATGAATAATGATCGAAAACATGCTTGATGCTAAAAGAATACTGAAATGTACCTAATTAATCAAGTATAATCATACAATGTAGAGCCCTGATCATAGATCCATCATTGTCAGTAATTAAATGACGGTGAAATAGGTTTTCCTAAGGGAACTCCTGGATCACATACTTTTGAGTATGTGGGGGAATATGGATGTGAATATCCTTACATCCTAGTGTAGGAATTGATGTAGATGTACCTTAATCTATCAACCCTTCACTATGTTTTTATGCCGGGGTGATGTACTACAAATCTCCTGAGGGAATCTGTAATACCGTATCGATGAGATATAAACAAGAGATCTTTCGATAGCGAAGAGAGTATAGAATACCACTGTGACTCTAATAGCAAAGTACCAGAATATCCTGGTAAGCTATAGTAGCAGAGACACTAATTGTCCTGCATGTTGATCCTCACACTGACTGAAGAAGATGAGGTCATAAGAATTCGACTCTTTTGATGACCTATGTATGATACCGATGCGACTTAGTAGTGATCGGTTGGAGTATGAGCGGTATACCTCATCTCCGCAGGGCATAATAATGTTTGTAAAACATAATCAACTGCGTAGCATATTTGCTTAGGTTGAACTACGAGAAACAATGATTGATGTTACATTGTTTACAATAATGATCTGTTCAAGTATCTAGTATACATGTTCTTCATATACTTTAAAAGAGTGACTGCTTAAGTAAATGTTATTTTACTTATTGTCAAACCTACTATTGATTATTTTAAGTTACTTTGCTTATGTTATTCCTTAATTGCTATAACAAAGCTTCTGGAGGAGAGTTATAACTCTCGCTGGGACAATTATTCAAATTGTCTCACTCCTGTAGGTTTCAACTTTTTAGGTGGACGTCAAGGACAGAGAAACCAATCTGAGGGTGAGCAGTATCAGCAACAGCAACACCAGGGGCAGCAGTGAATCTCATGTGGAGATACTGGCTGTCAAGTCCTGTAGTTAGTTAGTCTTATGTCGTCTCTGTATTCTCAGGTCCTAGGAGACAGTACGTCTGAGATTTTGGTTTTTAAATCTTGAGATTTGATATCTGAATGTATATAATCACTCAAGAAGTGATTTAACAGAGATGTAATTGTAAACTGTTTACATTGCTTTTATAAAGGAAGTTTATGATTTCAAGATCATGTCTCAAAAAGTTTTAATTTTTAGTGATTATTCGTATTCCGCTGCTAATCGAATTGCTTCCGCTAAGTTTATATCATGTTTTGGAGATCGGAGCCCACATGAAAGGCTTATCCTATTTGTTTGCTTGCTTGATGGAATTTTGAGGGTAAAATTCCTATAAGAGGGGAAGGATGTTACAACACCAAATTTTGGGTTCATTTGATGAGAAATGTAATCTCTCATATTGGAGATAATTGGAACAATAATGATGTAATTTCATTTACAAATAGCCTTGATGATTATGTTGTGGGCTTTATTGTCTATTGGGCCCAATAACAAGGAAATTCAATTAATTAATGAATAATTGAGTTTTTGAGAAAGGAAAGACGTGGAAACCTCTAGAAGGCAAAAGAATATAATCTAAAGATGGATTTCGTGCCTCTTGGGTTCCTTGGGTTCCAAGGAGTCCAAAGTTGCATAGAGAGTGCAATAAGAAAAGAAAAGAACAATTAAGTATTTCTTTATTAAGAAAGAAATTGAAAACAATGATAAAATGTGGAAAATAAGTGGAAATAGGTGTAATTAAGATATCCTTGATGGATTTTCATATCCAAAGGATTCCTAATATTAAAAGGAATACCAATGAGAAAATAAAAGAGAAATCCTCAAAAAGAGATATTTTAATAAGAAAAAAATAAGATAATAAGAAAAAGGATGAAAGATAAGGAAAGAGGCTAAAGAAATGTTCCCAAGAGGGGATTTTGAGCCATTAAGGTTCCTTGAGGTTCAAGGAACTCAAAATAATAATTTTATAGCAAAGGAAAGAGAAAATAGGTGAGAAATATTTATAATTGAGTAATATATTGCACCTAATAAAAAGGCACGTTTTCTTTTAGATAATGAGCCCAAATTTGGAACAAAGGTTGACTAAGTCTTCATTAAGTTTCCCTAAAAGTTTGGGATTATTTGAACACTCGGTTTGAGAGATGTGGATTTTTGAAAATCCATAAAGTGAATGAGTAATCATTAAATATCACACTTATTTTCCTGATTAAAACAATCTGGCACCCACCACAACAGTCGTTGGATTAAGATCCAAGGGCACATGAGTCCTCTTCTACCTCCATTAGGATTGGAAACTAGAGGAGTATGGTTATCATAGATTTTCTCACAACTGGGTGCACAAGGAGATTGGGAAAGTTTTCCATTGTGTTCAGGAGTGTATTCCGAGGCCATCCAACCCGATTTATGGGTGGTTTCATAGACACGCCAAGAAGTCCCCAATCGCTGGACTCTGTCACCAACCTTATATATAGGGGAGGGTGCTCAGAGGTACCTGCATCCATGAAACCCACCCTGGCATCTTCGGAGAATGCCGCCGAAGCGTTTTGTGACTTCAATCGAGCAAGTCTCCCCGACCTTGCCCTTCATTCCCCGGTCGACCCGCCAGAGTTTCAACAGCCAGTTGGGAGCAGAGGCACAATGCAGGCATGCAATTGCAGACCCTTCAAGTTCATATGGTGGCGACAGAACTTTCTGCCCCCCTAGCTTGCTCGTTGGTGGACGAAACCCCAAAGTCACCGACGAGGTTGACTGGAGTCTAGAGCTGGCTCGCGGGTGAGCAGGTCGCGAGGTTGAAGGTGAATAGAGAGAAACGTCTCTCTTGCCCCTGGTGCGTGAAAAGGAGAGCTGGGACAAAAAGGGTAAATGTCAGATCGTTGGAAAAGAAAATAGGAAGGACACATGGCACTCTTCCATTGACCTAAAAGGTATATTCTTCACAAATTTGTAATTAATTATCTGTAGCTCCGATGATAGAAAGTAATGCAAGAAAATTGATCAAAAAAACGTGAAGAATCCAATAAAAATATAATTAGAACATGATATTGCTTGCAATTTAAAAAGTGCACCAAGTTATCACCTTTGATGTATTAAATTATGGTAAACCCCTAATTTGATATGGAACTCAGATTTAATGACTCTTTTAGGTTAATTTGGTTTGGAACCATATTCATGAGAAATATTAACCTATTAAGGGTAAAAGGGAGAGTTAATTTTGAAAAAGGTAGTTTCATGCTTGTTTTAGGGTTTTATGCGCATGATTATGTTTAGAAACCCTAATTTGGGAAAATATGGGTTTTAAGGGGTTAAATCCGAAAATATAATTATAGAACTGAGTTTTCATGGTTCTAAGCTATTTCGAGTATAAAAGTTCTTAATTGTGGTTAAAATACCCTTAATGTGGAAATTAGGGTTTCCTAGTGGATAAAAGGTATAATTAATGATAAATGACGTTCATATGAGTATTAGAGCATTATGAACTACGAATTGATGATAAACGAGCATAATGACTTTGTCATAGATTGAAAAGGATAAAAATGGTAGCTTTAATGTAAAAGAAGCTTAATGGACTTAATTGATGGTTATTTGTACATTAATCTAGAATTAAGGTTATGTGTTTGTAAAAGGTAACCTTAATAACTTCCGTGAAGGATAGATGAGAAAATTAGGGTTTAAAAAGAGTAAAGGGAAGTAAAACCCTAATTGCACAGTAAACCCTAAAAAGAGGAAGAAACCCTAAAAGGGAATAGAAACCATAAGTAGCAAGATGGTTTGAATAGATTTTGATAAAAAGGTATTGAATGCAATTTCAGGACTGAATTGTGTGCTTGCTTGATTCTGGATTACTTGCTTGTTTGGATTATTCCTGCACCTAAGTCTGCCTGACAGGTATGTGGTTACACTTATGACTACCCGAATTAGTTTTTCGGGGATTGTGTCGATGTTTCCATCGTCGCTTGAATTAAACTATTGGATGCATTTAATTCATGCAAATTATAATGTGGATATGACTATCACCTAAGATATGTGCCTACTAATTCAGATCCTAGTCCCCGTTGTAGCTTGATAGACTGACCTAGTATATGGCTACCTATGGGGTAGGTCCATCAGGTCATTGGATGACTTAGCACACAGCTACCAATGGGGTAGGACCATCAAGTCACCTTGTGTCAGGGATTGGACTACCTTTGGGCAGGGCCTTGAGACTCTATAACCCTAAGTATTGGCTACCTGTAAGGTAGGGCCATGGGGGTAAGGATCTACCATGTGAGAGAGGTAGTACCCATGTCCACTGCAGGGACAACATAGAGGTAGGAGATAGGAAAGGATTGAGTAGTATTGCTTAAAATGTAATCTTGAAAGTTAAATGATGATTGGTTGATTACATTGCTATTATAGTTGCACAATTTTGTAATCCCCCACATGCCAGCTTTATGCCGACCGCGTATTTGTTTGTCGACGTTTTAGGTACAAACCCCAAATGAACAAACAGTAAATTGTCACATTGTGAAAATAAGAAGTAAAATGCAAGGAGGATTAGATAGAGTAGATTCAAGCTGTGGATAGATAGATTTCCAAAGTTTTTAAAAGGTATGCAAAGTTTTATTTTAATACCAGAATTTAGTTTGGATAGTAGAGTTTCATAATTATCATTGATTATTTGTCGAACTTTTGATCCAGTTTATTGGGATAACATCTCTGACCTCTTGGTCTCCCTTGAGTGGGGGTTATCGGGAGGCGGGGTCGTTACAATTGTAACATCCCATGATTTTAGGCCTTGGATAGTATGATCATAAAAGGAATGATTGGACTACCCATATCACCAAGGTGCACCTCCTTTTTCAGGAGCCCATCTCTAAAGAACTCCATATTTAAGCATGCTTAGCTTGGAGTAGTACTGGGATGGGTGACCTATCGGGAAGTTGATCCTGGCATGCACGTGAGTGGGGACAAATCCCGCAGTTAAGGATAGTGGTGGTCTGTGGGGCCAGTCATCATTCCTAAAACTCTACTAGAGCCTTGGGCAGTGGGCCCGGGCGTTACAAATGGTATCAGAGCCATAACCCCTCCAGTAGGTGGGGCCCACATGGGCATGGCATGCCAGTCTTGAGCCGTACGGTCTTGGCATGTAGGAAAGGATTGTCCATGGTTGACGTAGCCACCCTTGCACTGGTATTCCGTGATTGGGAGCTGGGTGTCCATGGGCCATTGTGGGTCTGTACTGAAATGGGGTCAGATTATGAGGCCATATAGTTGAGCCTTGACGAGGACGTCAAGAGTCTAAGTGGGGGAGATTGTAACATCCCAGGATTTGAGGCCTTGGATAGTATGATCTTAAAAGGAATGATTAGACTACCCATATCACCAAGGTGCACCTCCTTTTCTGGGAGCCCATCTCTAAAGAACTCCATAGTTAAGTGTGCTCAGCTTGGAGTAGTACTGGGATGGGTGACCTATCAGGAAGTTGATCCTAGCATGCGTGTGAGTGAGGATAAAGCCCACAGTTAAGGCTAGTGGTGGTCTGTGAGGCCAGTCGTCATTCCTGAAACTCTACTAGAGCCTTGGGCAGTGGGCCCGAACATTACAAAGTTGTAAAGGAAATCCCTTAAGTTGAAGGAAATCCCTTAAGTTAAATGATGAGATTTGAGTCTCTATAGTTTTGAGCATGGTACTCCTCATGTGTAGAGGTAAAGGAAATCCCTTAAGTTAAGGGTATGTTTGATGAACCCTAGTAGCTGCTGGGTTAGGCATGTTCATGTGGATGCAGACTGTAAAGACTCGATCTTTACGATCAAATATTTACAAAATAATATCACAATCATAAATAATCTTTATTACAATCATGCTTGTACATCAGAGTCGCAGAAGCTTACAAATATCATTACAAAGTTTAAAAATTTATTGCTAACTAGTCTTCAATGGAGGACTACCCAGTGCACGTCTCTTCAAGCTCTTCCATATACTACCTTCCCATGAGTTCCCAGAGGGAACAAAACCATACATGGACCCCATTGAAGGGAAATAAAAGGTCAGCAAAGCTGGTACTAAATCCAAATAATTGAACTATGTACGAAATAGGATTTAGATGCATAATAAAAATTAGGAAAGGACTATTTGGTGGACTAAAGGCTATCAAGTAGAAATTTCAATATCACTTTCTAGATAGAAGATCTTTCACAAGAATATCACTAAGCAAGATTCAATATTTCAAGTATGCAAAATTTATCCAAGCTATTCACAAAATATATCAATTTCAAGATATTCGATCTAACAAGCTTTGGCACCTTTCTATTGTATCTTTTCTAGGGCTAAGTGCCTTGTGTTCTCAAACTCTAGGAGAGAACGAAACTAGTGCCTTATTAGCTATTCCAGTTAACTGGGGGACAACTAATCCCTATCCACTGCGTAGGGTTGTGGGGTACTTGGCCCACTCAAGTGAGCCAAAGCTCTATAGGGCCAAAGCCCAAGGGATCAAAGTCCATAGAGAGTCAAAACTCCAAATAGATCAAGTCTAGTGCCAAAATTATTATCAAAAAGATTTCATCAATTGCAAAATGAGGGTGGTGAACTTTCAAGAATATATAGAGGTTTCAAAACTATATGGAATTCACCACGAATCAAGATATATGTGTGTCCATCAAGAGGGAAAATAATTCAATAATAAAATAGAAGATTTAGTACCTCAATTATTCAGGGCTCTAAGGATTTCATAATCATAATGTGTCTCCAAGAATTTACGAAGAGGTAGCTACAAAGAATAACAATCTTGTCACCATTTGACTTGGAATCAATGTTGTTCAATTTTTCTTAATTAGGATTACATTTTCCCATCTAGGTTTACTATTTCATATGTTACCCATTTCATGCTCTCTAGTGCTTCTATTTGTATTGCGTATACAATCAATTTCACCACATTATGTTATTGACTGTCTCAAAATATTTTATTTCTATCAAAATAAGTTTCGTAATGATTTGAAAGTTTTCCATGTGATATAATGTTATAAAATATAAAGGTTCCACAAATTTTTATTGGAATACAATATGAACTCACTTACAATGTACTAAATTAATACTCTACTATATACATATACCTAATTGTGTGTATTATGGAGTTGTATACGATTGTTCACAATATAGGTATTAAATAAATTATTACAATCCTTATCCGTATTCATGGATCTCATGAAACAAAGATTACATGAAGATCCTTCAAGTGTAAATACTTGTATTACTTTTAGACTAGTATATGTATCAACATGGTAACATGGTAAACCAACATATGTGCATCCGAAATGGATCTAGTAAGCTGATGTCTTTATATAATTGTCTTAATTAAATAAGGTCCCAAAACATTATATGTCTATTATACTTATATTAACATACTATCACATACTTATAAATACATGCTTTTAAGTTGCACGGCCAAGTCATTAAACCAGTTATTATAATAATTTGTAGCTTACGAGTTATCCCATTATGTAGGTATCCATTAGTCTCTACGATTAGACAAAGCCATAGACCAAATACTCCTATGACATAGATGTATATGTACGTATAAAGACTCTGCTATAGATATACAGTAGATAAAAGGGTAGATAGAATACCGCTACTAATAGATTCTGAAAACGAGACATTACAGTAAACATTAATTTTGAGATCATGAAGTTCGTTTAACTACTACTAATGTACTAATATGTATGCATGTATCATCTTTCTTACAATATTAGTTAGGTATATGTACTACCCAATAGTATTAGCCCAGCCATCATTCTTATCAGGTTAATGTAGTTCTGAAATTAAATCAAATCATCAAGAGTACTGGCCTAAGATTATCAGTGGATCATTTTTGGTTTGCTCGACATCAGTGATGGTTTAATACTCTTCAGGGTCCAGTGTTAGTCTTCCTCAATTTGATTGGAACTGGACTGAATGTACATGGCTTGAGGATGCTGTAGCTGCCTTCTCAAGGTCGTTGTCTGTCCCTATACCATGTCAACATGGTAGCACAATTTCTGAAGTTAACTCATCTGTGATCATCACAGCAGGCCGTAGGGGTTCACATCGGAAAATGAGGATCGTGAAGTGGTTGATTTCTGTGAGATTGCATAGATCTATAAGCCTTGGCGAAAAAAAGCAGATGTTCTATCAGGTGGTCGAGGTGTCAGGATTTGGTGATGGCTGATGATGCTTGGGTGTTAAGGTAGCTTCTCGGCGACTGTGCTAGCTACGATCTGCCTCTTTTGACTTTGCCGAACTTAGTGTCAAAGACAATCAGTCCTTTGGGATGTAATCATCGGATTCCGCTTGGCTCGGCTGGATTGAGTCCAGGTAGTGGTTATTGCCGTCGCTTACAGCTGTATCATTTCCACACCGGTCAGCGGTGCAGCAAGTCAGAGGAAACAAAAGCATGGTGGTTCCTTGGGTCGAGGGCTTGGTTGTGGCTGGTGAGTTGTAGGCCGTCGGTGGTGCAGTGTTTCTATAATAGGGGCATTTCTTTCAGATCTTGGCAAGGTGTAATGGTGGTCGAGGTCTGCAGCTGGTTGAAGGCTCCTAGATTCTGGCGTGACTTCCCAACATCGCCCTGAAGTTAGCCGCCCTCACGATGGGGCGTTGGCAGCGGTGCGCCGGCCAGATCCTGACCGTCGTCGTTGCAGTGCAGTGGGGGTGGAAGCACCGAGGAGTCCTGCTGGCTGGCGAGGATCGACAATGGCTGTAACTATCATTGACGTCACTACCGGTCCGAGGGGGATGAGTTGGAAATGAGGTGGCAACGGTGGGGCTTCCAAGCAGTGTGACGAGCACGGAGGGGCGTGCTATAGTCTTTGGCGGAGGGTACATGTAGTTACTCTGGTCGTTGTGTTGCAGGATGGCGGCCATGTCTACGGGATCAGAGGACAGAAGCACAGAAGAGAGGCTATGGTCGAGATGTGATGGCAATGTTGCGGTGATGATGGAAGTGGTGCGTAGTTTTGAGAAGAAGGAGAGTTGTGGTGTTGTTGGTTGTAGATGTCTATTGCCGACGGGGGGTGGCAGGGATTTATATGGGATAAGCAGACCTAGGGTTTAGATCTTGGGGTCAAGACGAATCTCTTGATGCTCCTACCTTGGTGGCTTGGCCTGAGGCGGCACCATGAATGAGCATGGTTCGTTGGCCATTCCCCTATGATCGTCGGTCATCAATGGCCTTTGCCGTTTTTCTTCGTATTGCCTCCAAGTAATGGTCGGGGTTTCATAGGAAGAGAACCGAAGTAAAGGAGGGGTCAAAATGGAGGGAAGATAGACCGGAGGCAACATGATTCCTCTATGTTTCTCTGTCGTGAAGTAACGGCTGCAGAGGAACCCCAGATCGTGGGTTAGGGGAGAGAGAGGTCCGGTGTTCCCTGATCATCGTCACTTGAAGTCAGTGTAACATCGTGACGGTTTGGGGGGAATGTGAGGGCTTGTGGGTTCAGGTTGGAGGGGAGCGTTACCTATATAATTAAGTTATTAAGCTAATAACTACACCTACTACCATATTTACTAATTTGTTATATAATTATTGAATGGAAAACCAGTTAATGTGAGATTTAACCATTATTCCATATGACTAACTCTTGAAATTACCCCAGCCATGATTTACCAATTTGATTACCCTCATAACTAATAGTGAGTATCTTATGATATAATAAATCTTTTTCCATTAATTCCAAGTCTTTAATATGAAAATAAAGAGTCATCCATGAATTGAGTCTATCAATGAATTAATGGTTCAATTTAGACATCGAGATGATTTGTGGAACTAATTGAGGGGCTAGTTTGCAAATATTTCTCAAATGAGGATAATTAATACCTTAAAGAAAAGAGTATGAAATCAAAGGCAATGACAGTTTCATCAAATGAGTAAGTTGGAATCTGGGTTGAAGGGAAATGTTGTAAATAAATTCAACTTTATGGGAAAATAGCTCAACGTCGATATAGTAGCCAAATATGAGTATGTTACAACACTACCACCCTTAAAAGGGATTTCGTCCTCGAAATCAAATGTTTCATAATGATGATATTCCTACCTCAATTTTTTTCCACCATAATTTCTCTTGTTGAAGTTTCACCTTAAACCATATGTGATGTCAAGTTTCCTTTCACTATCATAGGTCCTGTTTACGGTGATCCAACAATCCTCTTACTATTTTATGCAGTCACTAGATTGGTTTAGGTTCAAATTCTACTTTGAAAATATACCCATCCAAATTCCAATATGAGAGTTGAATTATTCAATCTGTGATTATTATAAGTTCTAATTACATCATGAGTTTATTGGAAAAGCTATAGTTATCAAGATTAGGTTTAACACTTCATAAATTCTAATCCAATATATTTGTATCCAATTCTTGAGGTATGTTTATATTAAGTCATAATTTATACTATTTTTTTTGTGGAGTAGGGTTTCATTTAAATGTGGTTTATGTACCAAATTTATTCCCCAAGGTTCTAAATGTGGGTTAAACACTATATTAATTCTAGAATTTTCTTAAATCTTAATTGGATTTTTATTTTGACTCTTGCATTTCCTATTTATATGTATTATCATCTCTAATTATATATTTTTACCTTATTTTGTCACATATATTTGTGTGATGATCTATGGGTCAAGAGTTTTGACATACTTCTATTTTTAAATTTTAAGGTAGGGTTTTATTTCTCTAAGATGTCTATATTGTATTAATTATCTATTATTATGTACATATATATTAGAAGTTCACAAAAATAAATGAGTTCATCATTTTATCTTAATTCCACATAATATTCACTATGTCTTATCCAATTGTTTCTTTTTCTCAATTTTCTACTTATATGAGTATATTGTTATTTTAATTTCCATTTCTATAGCTTTCCTAGTCATTTCTTTTCTCAATAGATGTGATCACATATTTGAAGGGAAATATATGTTTCATATTTTTTATTATCAACATTTTTCATTCAATTGAGTATTTATAACGAGAGCATACAAGTCAAATGTATGGTCAAGTAAACATTCACATTCTTTTAAGTAAACACATTTATATTTTTCTTTCTTCCTTTTGTTTTTTTTTAGTGAGATTTTTTTTCCTTCATAACTCTTAGCATATTATATTTTCTCTCTATTGAAGGTGATTATATATACCCTTTTCTTCTTAGCACCTTTATTCAACATTAGGGTTTTCCCAAGTAATGAAATTCACTTTGTCCAGGTCGGTATGTATAGTGAGGAAACCCCACCACCACCTAAATGGATTGGGAGTAATTTTTCCAGAACCTTCACTATACATCCTTCCTTAGACACCTCAGTTTGTTCCATTTACATGGTGATGAATTATTATAATTTATTAGGTAGATTTTTTTTTCTTTTTATCAAATTTTAATCATGTTCATGATTTAGGTTGAAATTTTCATATGTTCATATGATTTTAGGGTTATATCATATATCCATTATATATTTCTATTTTTTTCATATTTGTGAGTGTTAGAATCTAAAGAGAAACCATTCATATACCTATATTATTTCTTTTTACGTATTAATAATCTAAATGTAAAATTACACACATGTATCTCAAACACTTCTTTCTCAACAATATCTTCATGTAAATCCTTGCCTATAGAAGTTCAAAATCTAGTAGTTTAACTAGATATGTCTCATAAATTTCTAGTTTAGGGTACATGTCTCACATCCTAGGCTAGTGTGTTTTCTACTTGTATCCCATGCACTTCCTAATAACAAGGTCAATGATACCAGGATTCATGGTCTAACTATTTTTTTCTATGTTCTACTACTCCATTTGTGTTCCTACTTAACCCTAATTTCCATGAGACATGCATGCATGCCGACCGTTCATGGCTCTGATACCATGTTGTAAAGACTCGATCTTTACGATCAAATATTTACAAAATAATATCACAATCATAAACAATCTTTATTACAATCATGCTTGTACATCAGAGTCGCAAAAGCTTACAAATATGATTACAAAGTTTAAAAATTCATTGCTAACTAGTCTTCAACGGAGGACTACCCAGTGCACGTCTCTTCAAGCTCTTCCATATACTACCTGCCCATGAGTTCCCAGAGGGAACAAAACCACACATGGACCCCATTGAAGGGAAATAAAAGGTCAGCAAAGCTGGTACTAAATCCAAATAATTGAACTATGTACGAAATAGGATTTAGATGCATAATAAAAATTAGGAAAGGACTATTTGGTGGACTAAAGGCTATCAAGTAGAAATTTCAATATCACTTTCTAGATAGAAGATCTTTCACAAGAATATCACTAAGCAAGATTCAATATTTCAAGTATGCAAAATTTATCCAAGCTATTCACAACATATATCAATTTCAAGATATTCGATTTAACAAGCTTTGGCACCTTTCTATCATATCTTTTCTAGGGCTAAGTGCCTTGTGTTCTCACACTCTAGGAGAGAACGACACTAGTGCCTTATTAGCTATTCCAGTTAACTGGTGGAAAACTAATCCCTATCCACTGTGTAGGGTTGTGGGGTACTTGGCCCACTCAAGTGAGCCAAAGCTCTATAGGGCCATAGCCCAAGGGATCAAAGTCCATAGGGAGTCAAAACTCCAAATAGATCAAGTCTAGTGCCAAAATTATTATCAACAAGATTTCATCAATTGCAAAATGAGGGTGGTGAACTTTCAAGAATAAATAGAGGTTTCAAAACTATATGGAATTCACCATGAATAAAGATATATGTGTGTCCATCAAGAGGGAAAATAATTCAACAATAAAATAGAAGATTTAGTACCTCAATTATTCAGGGCTCTAAGGATTTCATAATCATAATGTGTCTCCAAGAATTTATGAAGAGGTAGCTACAAAGAATAACAATCTTGTCACCATTTGACTTGGAATCAATGTTGTTCAAATTTTCTTAATTAGGATTACATTTTCCCATCTAGGTTTACTATTTCATATGTTACCCATTTCATGCTCTCTAGTGCTTCTATTTGTATTGCGTATACAATCAATTTCACCACATTATGTTATTGACTGTCTCAAAATATTTTATTTCTATCAAAATAAGTTTCGTAATGATTTGAAAGTTTTCCATGTGATATAATGTTATAAAATATAAAGGTTCCACAAATTTTTATTGGAATACAAGATGAACTCACTTACAATGTACTAAATTAATACTCTACTATATACATATACCTAATTGTGTGTATTATGGAGTTGTATACGATTGTTCACAATATAGGTATTAAATAAATTATTACAATCCTTATCCGTATTCATGGATCTCATGAAACAAAGATTACATGAAGATCCTTCAAGTGTAAATACTTGTATTACTTTTAGACTAGTATATGTATCAACATGGTAACATGGTAAACCAACATATGTGCATCCGAAATGGATCTAGTAAGCTGATGTCTTTATATAATTGTCTTAATTAAATAAGGTCCCAAAAAATTATATGTCTATTATACTTATATTAACATACTATCACATACTTATAAATACATGCTTTTAAGTTTCACGGCCAAGTCATTAAACAAGTTATTATAATAATTTGTAGCTTACGAGTTAGCCCATTATGTAGGTATCCATTAGTCTCTACGATTAGACAAAGCCATAGACCAAATACTCCTATGACATAGATGTATATGTACGTATAAAGACTCTACTATAGATATACAGTAGATAAAAGGGTAGATAGAATACCGCTACTAATAGATTCTGAAAACGAGACATTACAGTAAACATTAATTTTGAGATCATGAAGTTCGTTTAACTACTACTAATGTACTAATATGTATGGATGTATCATCTTTCTTACAATATTAGTTAGGTATATGTACTACCCAATAGTATTAGCCCAACCATCATTCTTATCAGGTTAACGTAGTTCTGAAATTAAATCAAATCATCAAGAGTACTGACCTAAGATCATCAGTGGATCATTTCTAGTTTGCTCGACATCAGTGATGGTTTAATACTCTTCAGGGTCCAGTGTTAGTCTCCCTCGATTTGATTGGAACTGGACTAAATGTACATGGCTTGAGGATGCTGTAGCTGCCTTCTCAAGGTCGTTGTCTGTCCCTATACCATGTCAACATGGTAGCACGGTTTCTGAAGTTAACTCATATGTGATCATCACAGCAAGCCGTAGGGGTTCACATCGGAAAATGAGGATCGAGAAGTGGTTAATTTCTGTGAGATTGCATAGATCTATAAGCCTTGGTGAAAAAAAGCAGATGTTCTATCAGGTGGTCGAGGCGTCAGGCTCTGGTGATGGATGACGATGCTTGGGTGTTAAGGTAGCTTCTCGGCGGCTGTGCTATCTATGATCTGCCTCTTTTGACTTTTCCGAACTTAGTGTCAAAGACAATCAGTCATTTGGGATGTAATCATTGGATTCCAGTTGGATCGGACGGATTGAGTCTAGGCAGTGGTTGTTGTCGTTGCTTGCGGATGTAGCAGTTCCACGCCGGTCAGCGGTGCAGCAAGTCAGAGGAAACGAAAGCAGGGTGGTTCCTTGGGTCAAGGGCTTGGTTGTGGCTGGCGAGTTGCAGGCCGTCGGTGGTGCAATGTTTCTGTAATAGGGGCAGCTCTTTCAGATCTTGGCAAGGTGTAATGGTGGTCAAGGTCTGCAGCTGGTTGAAGGCTCCTAGATTCTGATGTGACTGCCCGACATCGCCCTGAAGTTAGCCGTCCTCACGATGGGGCGTTGGCAGTGGTGCGCCGGCCAGATCTTGACCGTCGTCGTTGCAGTGCAGTGGGGGTGGAAGCACCAAGGAGTCGTGCTGGTTGGCGAGGATCGACAGTGGCTGTAACTGTCATTGACGTCACTACGGGTCCGAGGGGGATGAGTTGGCAATGAGGTGGCAACGGTGGGGCTTCCAAGCAGTGTGACGAGCATAGAGGGGCGTGCTATAGTCTTCGGCGGAGGGTACATGTAGTTACTCTGGTCATTGTGTTGCAGGCTGGCGGCCATGTCTGCGGGATCAGAGGACAGAAGCACAGAAGAGAGGCTATGGTCGAGATGTGATGGCAATGTTGCGGTGATGATGGAAGTGGTGCTTAGTTTTTAGAAGAAGGAGAGTTGTGGTGTTGTTGGTTGTAGATGTCTGTTGCCGACGGGAGGTGGTAGGGATTTATATGGGATAAGCAGACCTAGGGTATAGATCTTGGGGTCGAGGTGAATCTCTTGATGCTCCTACCTTGGCGGCTTGGCCTGAGGCGGCGCAATGAATGAGCATGGTTCGTTGGCCATTCCCCTATGATCGTCGGTCATCAATGGCCTTTGCCGTTTTTCTTCGTATTGCCTCCAAGTAATGGTCGGGGTTTCAGAGGAAGAGAATCGAAGTAAAGGAGGGGTCAAAATGGAGGGGAGATAGACCAGAGGCAGCATGATTCCTCTATGTTTCTCTGTCGTGAAGTAACGACTGCGGAGGAACCCCAGATCGTGGGTTAGGGGAGAGAGGTCTGGTGTTCCCTGGTCATCGTCACTTGAAGTCAGGGTAACATCGTGACGGTTTGGGGGGAATGTGAGGGTTTGTGGATTCAGGTTGGAGGGGAGCGTTACCTATATAATTAAGTTATTAAGCTAATAACTACACCTACTACCATATTTACTAATTTCTTTTATAATTATTGAATGGAAAACCAGTTAATGTGAGATTTTAACCATTATTCCATATGACTAACTCTTGAAATTACCCCAGCCATGATTTACCAATTTGATTACCCTCATAACTAATAGTGAGTATCTTATGATATAATAAATCTTTTTCCATTAATTCCAAGTCTTTAATATGAAAATAAAGAGTCATCCATGAATTGAGTCTATCAATGAATTAATGGTTCAATTTAGACATCGAGATGATTTGTGGAACTAATTGAGGGGCTAGTTTGCAAATATTTCTCAAATGAGGATAATTAATACCTTAAAGAAAAGAGTATGAAATCAAAGGCAATGACAGTTTCATCAAATGAGTAAGTTGGAATCTGGGTTGAAGGGAAATGTTGTAAATAAATTCAACTTTATGGGAAAATAGCTCAACGTCGATATAGTAGCCAAATATGAGTATGTTACAACACTACCACCCTAAAAAGGGATTTCATCCTCGAAATCAAATGTTTCATAATGATGATATTCCTACCTCAATTTTTTTCCACCATAATTTCTCTTGTTGAAGTTTCACCTTAAACCATATGTGATGTCAAGTTTCCTTCCACTATCATAGGTCCTATTTACGGTGATCCAACAATCCTCTTACTATTTTATGGACTCACTAGATTGGTTTAGGTTCAAATTCTACTTTGAAAATATACCCATCCAAATTCCAATATGAGAGTTGAATTATTCAATCTATGATTATTATAAGTTCTAATTACATCATGAGTTTATTGGTAAAGCTATAGTTATCAAGATTAGGTTTAACACTTCATAAATTCTAATCCAATATATTTGTATCCAATTCTTGAGGGATGTTTATATTAAGTCATAATTTATACTATTTTTTTTGTGGAGTAGGGTTTCATTTAAATGTGGTTTATGTACCAAATTTATTCCCCAAGGTTCTAAATGTGGGTTAAACACTATATCAATTCTAGCATTTTCTTAAATCTTAATGGGATTTTTATTTTGACTCTTGCATTTCCTATTTATATGTATTATCATCTCTAATTATATATTTTTTTACCTATTTTTGTCACATATATTTGTGTGATGATCTATGGGTCAAGAGTTTTGACATACTTCTATTTTTAAATTTTAAGGTAGGGTTTTATTTCTCTAAGATGTCTATATTGTATTAATTATCTATTATTATGTACATATATATTAGAAGTTCACAAAAATAAATGAGTTCATCATTTTATCTTAATTCCACATAATATTCACTATGTCTTATCCAATTGTTTCTTTTTCTCAATTTTCTACTTATATGAGTATATTGTTATTTTAATTTCCATTTCTATAGCTTTCCTAGTCATTTCTTTTCTCAATAGATGTGATCGCATATTTGAAGGGAAATATATGTTTCATATTTTTTATTATCAACATTTTTCATTCAATTGAGTATTTATAATGAGGGCATACAAGTCAAATGTATGGTCAAGTAAACATTCACATTCTTTTAAGTAAACACATTTATATTTTTCTTTCTTCCTTTTGGTTTTTTTTTGAGTGAGATTTTTTTTCCTTCATAACTCTTAGCATATTATATTTTCTCTCTATTGAAGGTGATTATATATACCCTTTTTTTCTTAGCGCCTTTATTCAACATTAGGGTTTTCCCAAGTAATGAAATTCACTTTGGCCAGGTCGGTATGTATAGTGAGGAAACCCCACCACCACCTAAATGGATTGGGAGTAATTTTGCCAGAACCTTCACTATACATCCTTCCTTAGACACCTCGGCTTATTCCATTTACATGGTGATGAATTATTATAATTTATTAGGTAGATTTTTTTTCTTTTTGTCAAATTTTAATCATGTTCATGATTTAGGTTGAAATTTTCATATGTTCATATGATTTTAGGGTTATATCATATATCCATTATATATTTCTATTTTTTTCATATTTGTGAGTGTTAGAATCTAAAGATAAACCATTCATATACCTATATTATTTCTTTTTACGTCTTAATAATCTAAATGTAAAATTACACACATGTATCTCAAACACTTCTTTCTCAACAATATCTTCATGTAAATCCTTGCCTATAGAAGTTCAAAATCTAGTAGTTTAACTAGGTATGTCTCATAAATTTCTAGTTTAGGGTACATGTCTCACATCCTAGGCTAGTGTGTTTTCTACTTGTATCCCATGTACTTCCTAATAACAAGGTCAATGATACCAGGATTCATGGTCTAACTATTATTTTCTATGTTCTACTACTCCATTTGTGTTCCTACTTAACCCTAATTTCCATGAGACATGCATGCGTGCCGACTGTTCATGGCTCTAATACCATGTTGTAAAGACTCGATCTTTACGATCAAATATTTACAAAATAATATCACAATCATAAACAATCTTTATTACAATCATGCTTGTACATCAGTCGCAGAAGCTTACAAATATGATTACAAAGTTTAAAAATTCATTGCTAACTAGTCTTCAACGGAGGACTACCCAGTGCACGTCTCTTCAAGCTCTCCCATATACTACCTTCCCATGAGTTTCCATAGGGAACAAAACCACACATGGACCCCATTGAAGGGAAATAAAAGGTCAGCAAAGCTGGTACTAAATCCAAATAATTGAACTATGTACGAAATAAGATTTAGATGCATAATAAAAATTAGGAAAGGACTATTTGGTGGACTAAAGGCTATCAAGTAGAAATTTCAATATCACTTTCTAGATAGAAGATCTTTCACAAGAATATCACTAAGCAAGATTCAATATTTCAAGTATGCAAAATTTATCCAAGCTATTCACAACATATATCAATTTCAAGATATTCGATTTAACAAGCTTTGGCACCTTTCTATCATATCTTTTCTAGGGTTAAGTGCCTTGTGTTCTCACACTCTAGGAGAGAACGACACTAGTGCCTTATTAGCTATTCCAGTTAACTGGGGGACAACTAATCCCTATCCATTGCGTAGGGTTGTGGGGTACTTGGCCCACTCAAGTGAGCCAAAGCTCTATAGGGCCAAAGCCAAAGGGACCAAAGTCCACAGGGAGTCAAAACTCCAAATAGATCAAGTCTAGTGCCAAAATTATTATCAACAATATTTCATCAATTGCAAAATGAGGGTGGTGAACTTTCAAGAATAAATAGAGGTTTCAAAACTATATGGAGTTCACCATGAATCAAGATATATGTGTGTCCATCAAGAGGGAAAATAATTGAACAATAAAATAGAAGATTTAGTACCTCAATTATTCAGGGCTCCAAGGATTTCATAATCATAATGTGTCTCCAAGAATTTACGAAGAGGTAGCTACAAAGAATAACAATCTTGTCACCATTTGACTTGGAATCGATGTTGTTCAATTTTTCTTAATTAGGATTACATTTTCCCATCTAGGTTTACTATTTCACATGTTACCCGTTTCATGCTCTCTAGTGCTTCTATTTGTATTGTGTATACAATCAATTTCACCACATTATGTTATTGATTGTCTCAAAATATTTTATTTCTATCAAAATAAGTTTTGTAATGATTTGAAAGTTTTCCATGTGATATAATGTTATAAAATATAAAGGTTCCACAAATTTTTATTGGAATACAAGATGAACTCACTTACAATGTACTAAATTAATACTCTACTATATACATATACCTAATTGTGTGTATTATGGAGTTGTATACGATTGTTCACAATATAGGTATTAAATAAATTATTACAATCCTTATCTGTATTCACAGATCTTATGAAACAAAGATTACATGAAGATCCTTCAAGTGTAAATACTTGTATTACTTTTAGACTAGTATATGTATCAACATGGTAACATGGTAAACCAACATATGTGCATCTGAAATGGATCTAGTAAGCTGATGTCTTTATATAATTGTCTTAATTAAATAAGGTCCCAAAACATTATATGTCTATTATACTTATATTAACATACTATCACGTACTTATAAATACATGCTTTTAAGTTGCACGACCAAGTCATTAAGCCAATTATTATAATAATTTGTAGCTTACGAGTTAGCCCATTATGTAGGTATCCATTAGTCTCTACGATTAGACAAATCCATAGACCAAATACTCCTATGACATAGATGTATATGTACGTATAAAGACTCTGCTATAGATATAAAGTAGATAAAAGGGTAGATAGAATACCGCTACTAATAGATTCTGAAAATGAGACATTACAGTAAACATTAATTTTGATATCATGAAGTTCGTTTAACTACTACTAACGTACTAATATGTATGCATGTATCATCTTTCTTACAATATTAGTTAGGTATATGTACTACCCAATAGTATTAGCCCAGCCATCATTCTTATCAGGTTAACGTAGTTCTGAAATTAAATCAAATCATCAAGAGTACTGACCTAAGATCATTAGTGGATCATTTCTGGTTTGCTCGACATCAGTGATGGTTTAATACTCTTCAGGGTCCAATGTTAGTCTCCCTCGATTTGATTGGAACTGGAATGAATGTACATGGCTTGAGGATGTTGTAGCTGCCTTCTTAAGGTCATTGTCTGTCCCTATACCATGTCAACATGGTAGCACAGTTTCTGAAGTTAACTCATCTGTGATCATCACAGCAGGCCGTAGGGGTTCACACTGGAAAATGAGGATCGAGAAGTGGTTGATTTATGTGATATTGCATAGATCTATAGGCCTTGAAAAAAAAAGATGTTCTATCATGTGGTCGAGGCGTCAGGCTCTGGTGATGGCTGACGATGCTTGGGTGTTAAGGTAGCTTCTCGATGGCTGTGCTAGCTACGATCTGCCTCTTTTGGCTTTGCCAAACTTAGTGTCAAAGACAATCAGTCATTTGGGATGTAATCATCAGATTCCGCTTGGCTCGGCCGGATTGAGTCTAGGCAGTGGTTGTTGCCGTCGCTTGCGGCTGTATCAGTTCCACACCGGTCGATGGTGCAACAAGTCAGAGGAAACGAAAGCAGGGTGGTTCCTTGGGTCGAGGGCTTGGTTGTGGCTGGCGAGTTGTAGGCCGTCGGTGGTGCAACGTTTCTGTAATAGGGGCAGCTCTTTCAGATCTTGGCAAGGTGTAATGGTGGTCGAGGTCTGCAGCTGGTTGAAGGCTCTTAGATTCCGGCATGACTGCCTGACATCGCTCTGAAGTTAGCCGTCCTCACGATGGGGCGTTGGCAGCGGTGCGCCGGCCAGATCCTGACTGTCATCGTTGCAGTGCAGTGGGGGTGAAAGCACTGAGGAGTCGTGCTGGCTGGAGAGGATCGACAGTGGTTGTAACTTTCATTGACGTCACTACAGGTCCGAGGGGGACGAGTTGGCAATGAGGTGGCGATGGTGGGGCTTCCAAGCAGTGCGACGAGCACGGAGGGGCGTGCTATAGTCTTCGGCGGAGGGTACATGTAGTTACTCTGGTCGTTGTGTTGCAGGCTGGCGGCCATGTCTGCGGGATCAGAGGATAGAAGCACAGAAGAGAGGCTATGGTCGAGATGTGATGGCAATGTTGCGGTGATGATGGAAGTGGTGCGTAGTTTTGAGAAGAAGGAGAGTTGTGGTGTTGTTGGTTGTAGATGTCTGTTGCCGACGGGGGGTGGTAGGGATTTATATGGGATAAGCAGACCTAGGGTTTAGATCTTGGGGTCGAGGCGAATCTCTTGATGCTCCTACCTTGGCGGCTTGGCCTGAGGCGGCGCCATGAATGAGAATGGTTCGTTGGCCATTCCCCTATGATCGTCGGTCATCAATGGCCTTTGCCGTTTTTCTTCATATTGCCTCCAAGTAATGGTCGGGGTTTCAGAGGAAGAGAACCGAAGTAAAGGAGGGGTCAAAATGGAGGGGAGATAGACCAGAGGCAGCATGATTCCTCTATGTTTCTCTGTCGTGAAGTAACGGCTGTGGAGGAACCCCAGATCGTGGGTTAGGGGAGAGAGAGGTCCGGTGTTCCCTGGTCATCGTCACTTGAAGTCAGGGTAACATCGTGACGGTTTGGGGGGAATGTGAGGGCTTGTGGATTCAGGTTGGAGGGGAGCGTTACCTATATAATTAAGTTATTAAGCTAATAACTACACCTACTACCATATTTACTAATTTCTTTTATAATTATTGAATGGAAAACCAGTTAATGTGAGATTTTAACCATTATTCCATATGACTAACTCTTGAAAATACCCCAGCCATGATTTACCAATTTGATTACCCTCATAACTAATAGTGAGTATCTTATGATATAATAAATCTTTTTCCATTAATTCCAAGTCTTTAATATGAAAATAAAGAGTCATCCATGAATTGAGTCTATCAATGAATTAATGGTTCAATTTAGACATCGAGATTATTTGTGGAACTAATTGAGGGGCTAGTTTGCAAATATTTCTCAAATGAGGATAATTAATACCTTAAAGAAAAGAGTATGAAATCAAAGGCAATGACAGTTTCATCAAATGAGTAAGTTGGAATCTGGGATGAAGGGAAATGTTGTAAATAAATTCAACTTTATGGGAAAATAGCTGAACGTCGATATAGTAGCCAAATATGAGTATGTTACACATACCCTAAACATAAGGATGCTTGTGACCTTTGTTTTCAAGGTGTAGTTTCCTCCCATCCTGGGAGAGGGACCCTTTTGTAGGGTGTATACCAGTTTTGTTGTTTTTGAGGTAACCTAAAGAGGTTTCATATGATCTTGAGAAGCCAAGTGATGAGTACATGGTACAAGAATGAACATGTAGACCCATAGATAACCATCTCGATGTGCATGTGGGTGTGATACCATGGAGGTAACCAGTATGGGGCCTGACCAAGGTAGGCAGGATGCCATGACCCCTATGAAGGGATGAAAGACAACCCATGAATGCAGAGAGAGATGATAAAGGCTTGGGGTAAGGTTCTAAGTTGAACATGTACTATGTTAGAATCCTAAGTCTATCTAAGGGTCAGGTAGGGATAAGACTGATGGAAGTAGGAGTTGCCTAATTCCCTAGTTGCACATGACCATAGGGTCGGGAGGTAACAACTATCATTGTCTAAGGGACATGGGTTAGGAGATTGATCACCTTCATGAACTCATGGGACCCAAAGGGCAGATGATTAGGGCACTCTCTGGATGCATAAGGGAAGAGGGATAACCCCAAAAGTACCAGCACCCTATAGACCTAGAGGAGATGAACAAGGATTGTGTGTAAACCCCAGTATGCTCGAGACCAGTTCTCCATGGAAGTAACCTTGATATCGAGATGATTGTGATGTACAGACGTGGGTGGAACGTTTCAACCTAGATTTGAAGGTGTACTGGGAAGGTGGGATGCACCATCTCTACTCTTGGAACAGGAAGAACTTTGTGTTTAGATGGCCGCCAAATGCTTATTTCCTCTAGTTATGGGAGGGAGAGATGGGGCAGTACACATGCCATACACCAAGGATAAAAGATTATGCGAGTTGGAACGTTGCTAAGAGGTAGGAGGACAAAGATGATAACATACCTTGGTGGAGTGAATAATACATGGATGGTTTACCAACACTAAGATAAATAAGGTAGTCATCTTATAAGGATGTTTTTTGCATGAGCTATGTGGAGTTTTCAAGTTAACCAAGGTTGAGTTTGATCACCATGAGGATGAGCTCAGAGTTTCTTGATGAAGACAAACTTAGAGTTTGATATGAGATGATAAGTAGAATACATGGAGGTGTATGTCTTCAACATTACCTGACACCTAAGGAGGTGAAGTGGTAATGGATGCTCTGGTTGAGATATAGCTACCTATTTTAGCTAGAGGCTAGAAGAAGTTGAGGTTATTTGGCTAACCCTAAGTTTGGAAGAAGATGTGTTTTGTCTAACACTCGGATGTAACAAGATAGGTTGAATAAGTTAATGGTTGTTTGTTGGTTATCCAGTCTAGTCTGTGATATAATGAACGTATGGTGATAGAACCTCAGATGCTCTTCTTTGGATAGAAAGGTAATAAAACCCTGATGAGAGTGGTTTAGGGCTTCTGACAAATCAATCTTAAGGAATCACGACATATGGGAAATCATGATTTTAAGATCACCATACACCGTGAAACTACAAAGATAGTAAATGATAGTAGCACTTTGGCAGCTTGATGTGAAGTTGCATGTAGCATGTGGCCATGCAAGCCAAGGGTGAAGGACGAACACCAATAACCCAATGCTTTGACTTAGAGGTTAAAGAATCCCCAAGAGGGAATGGGAATTCATCACTACAAATATATGGTGGTAAGTCTTCCCTAGACCAAGAAGGTCAAGGTGCAATACAGGTTATGGTAGATCGCCTTACCTAAATAACATAAGGAAGAAAGAATGCTGTCAAGGGATGGATTTGGTTGAACTACTTGTAGGAAGGAAATATGGTTCAACTACACCATGATGTGAGTATAACCTAAGGGTTCACTTCCATGAGGTGGAAGTAGATACATGAAGAACTCGATGATAGTATAGTTTATCACCCCTAACTAATGGTTAGTATGATCCAGACTAGAGGGGTTGATGAGAGCAAGTGTGCTTGTTCAAGGTGATACAAAGAGACAATTCTTAAGATGTGATGTTAACCACCATAGCCTTTATCGGGATGCAAGAAGTTTTATTGAGAGGTTGTATGGGTCACCGCTTCATTAAGATGATGTTGGTGAAGGAGGCCGCACGAAGGTCAGAAAAGAACCACAACGTGTGCAAATGAATTAGCTTTGATCATGCAATGGTTGAGAGAGAGAGCCCAGAGATGACATGAGTCGTGAGCTGATGCAAAGAAGACTGACATGCAGTTCATTGTAGGAAAGTATGTAATGTGAAAATCTGACCCCTCTAGGCTACATCTGAGAAAGCTGAGTCCCCGATATATGGGTCCATTTGAGATGGATTGGTGTATATGGTTGTGTTTAGCCTTTCCCCTCAGGATAACATGATGTGTAATGTGTTCCATGAGTCCGATCTAGAGCACTATGTGAGGTACCCAAGTCATGTGTTGAGCCTTGAACCTATTCAGCTTTTGAGAGGCTGAAATGTCCTAAGTCACCTATGAGGGTATGATATACCAAGGTAAGAAAGAACTCAGATGGAAGAATATGAGATGATGAAGGTTCTTGGGAAGCACCATGGAAAGGGTGAAGCCACATGGGAGCAATCATGGACATATGAAAGGCTTATCTTGTTTGTTTGCTTGATGGAATTTTGAGGGCAAAATTCCTATAAGAGGGGAAGGATGTTACAACCCCAAATTTTGGGTTCATTTGATGAGAAATGTAATCTCTAATATTGGAGATAATTGGACAAATAATGATTTAATTTGATTTACAAATAGCCTTGATGATTGTGTTGTGGGCTTTATTGGCTATTAGGCCCAATAATAAGGAAATTCAATTAATTAATGAATAAGTGAGTTTTTGAGAAAAGAAAGATGTGGAAACCTCTAGAAGGTAAAAGAATATAATCCAAAGATGGATTTCGTGCCTCTTGGGTTCCTTGGGTTCCAAGGAGTCCAAAGTTGCATAGAGAGTGCAATAAGAAAAGAAAAGAACAATTAAATATTTCTTTATTAAGAAAGAAATTGAAAACAATGATAAAATGTGGAAAATAAGTGGAAAGAGGTGTAATTAAGATATCCTTGATGGATTTTCATATCCAAAGGATTCCTAATATTAGAAGGAATACCAATGAGGAAAATAAAAGAGAAATAAAAGAGAAATCCTCAAAAAGAGATATTTTAATAAGAAAAAAACAAGATAATAAGAAAAAGGATGAAAGATAAGGAAAGAGGCTAAAGAAATATTCCCAAGAGGGGATTTCGAGCCATTAAGGTTCCTTGAGGTTCAAGGAACTCATAATAATAATTTTATAGCAAAGGAAAGAGAAAATAGGTGAGAAATATTCATAATTGAGTAATATCTTGCACCTAAGAAAAAGGCACGTTTTCTTTTCGATAATGAGCCCAAATTTGGAACAGAGGTAGACTAAGTCTTCATTAAGTTTCCCTCAAAATTTGGGATTATTTGGACACTCGGTTTGAGAGATGTGGATTTTTGAAAATCCATAAAGGGAATGAGTAATCATTAAATATCACACTTATTTTCCTGATTAAAATGATCTGGCGCGCACCACAGCAGCCGTTGGATTAAGATCCAAGGGCACATGGGTCCTCTTCTACCTCCAGTAGGATTGGAAACTAGAGGAGTCCAGTTATCATAGATTTTCTCACAACTAGGTGCACGAGGACATTGGGAAAGCTTTACATTGTGTTCAGGAGTCTGTTCTGAGGCCATCCAACATGAATTATGGGTGGTTTCATAGACACGCAAGGAAGTCCCCAATCGCTGGACTCTATCGCCAACCCTATATATAGGGGAGGGTGCTTAGGGGTACCTGCATCCATGAAACCCACCCTGACATCTTCAGAGAACGTCGCCGAAGCGTTTGGTGATTTCCATCGAGCAAGTCTCCCCGACCTTACCCTTCATTCCCCGGTCGACCTATCGGAGTTTCAGCAGCCAGTTCGGAGGAGAGGAACGATGTAGGCATGCAATTGTAGAGCCCTTCAAGTTTGGATGGTGGCGGCAGAACTTTCTGGCCCCCTAGCTTGCTCGCTGGTGGACGAAACCCCAAAGTCAACGACGAGGTTGACTGTAGTCTAGCGCTGGCTCACGGGTGAGCAGGTCGTGAGGTTGAAGGTGAATAGAGAGAAAAGTTTCTCTTACCCCTGGCACGTGAAAAGGAGAGCAGGGACAAAAAGGGTAAATGCCGGATCACTGGAAAATAAAATAGGAAGGACACGTGGCGCTCTTCCATTGACCTAAAAGGTATATTAATCACAAATTCATAATTAATTATCTGTAGATCCAATGATAGAAAGTAATACATAAAAATTGATCATAAAAATGTGAAGAATCCAATAAAAATATAATTGGAACCTTATATTGCTTGCAATTTAAAAAGTAAACCAAGTTATCACCTTTGATGTATTAAATTATGGTAAATCCCTAATTTGATATGGAACTCAGATTTAATGACTCTTTTAGGTTAATTTGGTTTGGAACCATAATTATGATAAATATTAACCTATTAAGGGTAAAAGGGAGAGTTAATTTTGAAAAAGTTAGTTTCATGCTTGTTTTAGGGTTTTATGCACATGATTATGTTTTGAAACCCTAATTTGGGAAAATATGGGTTTTAAGGGGTTAAATCTAAAAATATAATTATAGAACTGAGTTTTCATGGTTCTAAGCTATTTTGAGTATAAAAGTTCTTAATTGTGGTTAAATACCCTTAATGTGGAAATTAGGGTTTCCTAGTGGATAAAAGGTAGAATTAATGATAAATAACGTTCATATGAGTATTAGAGCATAATGAACTACGAATTGATGATAAACGAGCATAATGACTTTGTCATAGATTGAAAAGGATAAAAATGGTAGCTTTAATGTAAAAGAAGCTTAATGGACTTAATTGATGGTTATTTGTGCATTAATCTGGAATTAAGGTTATGTGTTCGTAAAAGGTAACCTTAATAACTTTCGTGAATGATAGATGAGAAAATTAGGGTTTAAAAAGAGTAAAGGGAAGTAAAACCCTAATTGCAAAGTAAACCCTAAACAGAGGAAGAAATCCTAAAAGGGAATAGAAACCATAAGTAGCAAGATGGTTTGAATAGATTTTGATAAAAAGGTATTGAATGCAATTTCAGGACTGAATTGTGTGCTTTCTTGATTTTGTATTACTTGCTTGTTTGGATTATTCCTGCACCTAAGTCTACCTGACAGGTATGTGGTTACGCTTATGACTACCAAATTAGTTTTCCAGGAATTTTGTCGATGTTTCCATCGTGGCTTGAATTAAACTATTGGATGAATTTAATTCATGCAAATTATAATGTGGATATGACTATCAACTAAGATATGTGGCTACTAACTCAGATCCTAGTCCCCTATGTAGCTTGATAGACTGACCTAGTATATGGCTACCTATGGGGTAGGTCCATCAAGTCATTGGATGACTTAACACATGGCTACCAATGAGGTAGGACCATCAAGTCACCTTGAGTCAGGGATTGGACTACCTTTGGGTAGGGCCTTATGACTCTATAACCCTAAGTATTGGCTACCTGTAAGGTAGGGCCATGGGGGTAAGGATCTATCATGTGAGAGAGGTAGTATCCATGTCCACTGTAGGGACAACACAAAGATAGGGGATAGGAAAGGATTAAGTAGTATTGCTTAAAATAAAAATCTTGAATGTTAAATGATGATTGGTTGATTACATTGCTATTATAGTTGCACAATTTTGTAATCCCCCACACGCCAGCTTTATGCTGACCGCGTATTTGTTTGTCGATGTTTTAGGTACAAACCCCAAATGAACAAATAGTAAATTGTCACATTGTGAAAATAAGAAGTAAAATGCAAGGAGGATTAGATAGAGTAGATTCAAGATGTGGATAGATAGATTTCCAAAGTTTTTAAAAGGTATGTAAAGTTTTATTTTAATACCATAATTTAGTATAGATAGTAAAATTTCATAATTATCATTGATTATTTGTCAAACCTTTGATCCAGTTTATTGGGATAACAACTCTAACCTCTTGGTCTCCCTTGAGTGGGGGTTACCGGGAGGCGGGGTCGTTACAGAGGATCTTAACTGAAGTTAGATTTTGTTGATAATAAATATGATGATCCAACATCTCACGATGGGTGGCAATGTAAATGGGAAATTAGATTAGAATTGGACTAAAATGTCTTTTAGCTCGTTTACAACCCCTATTTGGGCTTAACTCAAACTAGCTAAATATTGCTCAGAACAAGCTTTTGGAGTCTTGTCTAGGTTAACATATTCATTCTAACATCCATCTGTCACAAGATTGTAAGAAGAATTGGACTAAAACCAGACTTAGTTACCAGCAACATTCACAGACTAGCCTGAGGCGAAAGAAATTTTCCCCTTTGCCCCTCTTCTTCTTCCTTTCAGCCTTTTGTAAAGTGGAATTGCCCTTAGGGGTCACCTTCCACTATCTCTCATAGTTGAAGTCAAAATAAAGAGAGATATGTTATCATAATCTTTCTCGTGTTCTTTATATTTTTTCGCAGAATTCGATGATGCACGAAATGACTATATAGACTAGACACTATGTGTCTCTCAACATATGCCAAAACCTAGGCTTTATAAGTATTTGGCATGTTGTGTCGATGGCATAGTTGAGCGGTTGCTAATGAGATTGAATAGTGTATCATTGGTCAGACACATTATGCTTTTAGCGTGGTCATCTTGGTCAATTTCTCTTAAGGTGAGGCATGTCATGCTGTAACATACTTGAATCTAGGTTCAAAACCTAGACCTACCTTGTTCTAGCCCATTTTTGACTGTGTTAATATCTATTACATTTCCCCCCTAAATTAAAAGGTATTACGATGAAATAACCAAATCAATTAATACTAAACTTTGATGTGAAAAATTACCAATCAATGACTCTTGACCTTACATTAACATTCTGAAATCATACTAAGTCTAGTTGATGAAAGAAAATGTAAAACTATGAAATAATATATCAGATGAATTAAGAAAGGTATTAAGCACATTAATTGATTACTTAATTTATAAGTAATAAATAACATACTAAATTTTTTTGAAAGGAGAATTTGATTTTTAAATTGGATTCATCATGTCTTATTAATCCTACCTACAAAATTTCACACCAATCAGATTGTGTTTCCTCCCCCCAATTAAATTAGAAAGAGGAAGGTTATAAATAACATTGATTGATTAATTTCAATTAAGTGATATCAGGTTATTTCTCTCCAAATCAAGTAGCTAATACCCTTCCCTCACTTCTTTCTTCCCATAATGCCTCCTCCTTTTCTTGCACCGACCTAGACTCTTCCTTCCGCAAACTATTTACATAATGCATGCAACCTACGACTGTTTCTTCCCCTCCCTTCTCCTCTTCTTTTCTGATTCATCCTCATCTCCCTCTCTTATAACCTATCCTACTTGTGTCTCTCTTTCTTCTGTGAATCTTGGTTGCATCGTGCATGCTGACATAGCATTGCAGCATCTGGAAGCCAAGCAACCATCACCACCCTTCCCTCTTATTCTTCTTCCCTTCCTCCTTGCCTCCCCCATGAACCCTAGTATACCTGATTTCCTCTCTACCCACACACCTTTCTATGTGGCTGCAAAAAGGTTCTATACTTGTTGTGGTGGCTACCAACTAAGATAGAATTTTGAAAATAAATATAAAATAAAGGAGCATTGCCTCCCTTCAACTTGCAATGTCGTCACCCTTACCACTGGCTTCTTCTATTGTGAGCAGTACATGTAGCTATATTTGAAGCAAAGAACTCACAGTTGAGTCCTAGACCTTATTGACGCTTGCTCCAATGTCCCCTACCACTAATGCAAAAGCAACCATCCTCTTATTTTCCTCTTTGTCTGCACTGCCATCAACAATGTCATATGCAACCTCCTTGGCCAAGAAAGGCTCTAGCATGGACCAAGAGACCTACCCTCTTCTTCACTTGGTTTGCCACCCCTACCATAGAAACAACTTAACCACATAAGTATTCTTGGCCTTCTTTTTCTCCCTTCCATATCATGATTTGTTGATCTACCGCATCTCTATAACCACCTTCTTCCTCCCCTACATTGATTCCCAGGGTTGATGGCCACCTCCGTCGACTCTAGTAGCCACACCACATGCTCATCATACCCTCCTCTAACATCTCCATCCATCGCCTTTTTTCTCAACCTTACACCCAAGCATTGCAGAAGTAGAGAGCCACTACCACCTATTATGGTGGTATCCTCCAACCACAACAATAACAAATGATAGTAGACAAACTCCACCATCCAGTTGATGCTTGCATAGCTCCTCTAGCCACCATTATGTGTTTGTTATTCGGTTGCAAAAGAGACAAGGATACGAGGTCCATATTTGAATTTCATCAAGTTCCAATTAAGAGGAGCCTGCTAGCCTAGGAATCAGTGGATGCACAACAAACTGCAATATAGTATCACCATCATATTGTTTACTTAAGAATCTCATTGTCTAAGAAAATAGAAGTAGTAGGGAAACTGATAAAATTGATTCAGAGTAGACTATGATTAACATGAGTAGTTCTAATTAGTAAGTTAATAACATGTAAATAAAGGATATACATGCATGCGTGCAAGACATACTAAAATCATGTAGGATATGATGCCCATTTCATAATTTCATATCCTAAGGTGCAACCTAATGATGTACACATTTTATATATACTTTTTGCACACTTTCACACACAAATTTAGTTCATTTGGCTCTCCATTTGGCCTCTGATCATACTTAGTTTGTCATCTTTTCAGTTGTTTTACTCATTGCATGATTTTGATAGTAGGTACATAATAAAGGTGATGATATGGGGCTAATCCAACCCAAATCCGACCCTAGTTGGATTCCCTGATGATTTGCAATTTATCTAGTGGAGTTCTTGAAGATTCAGAGTAAGATATGCATGTGTTATTTACACACGACGTGTAACTTTCCAGAAAGGGCAACCCTCAATGACAAAGTAGAAGAAACAACGTCTGACATTTTATACATGGCGTATAAATTTCCATAGGATTTCCTTCCCAACTATAGAAAATAAGACACAACATGTTGTTCACCAGACGTGTAAAGAGTGGGTCCCGATAGGGGATCCACTCAAATGGTAAAAATACAACAAGCCATGTAAATATAAAGCAGCAAAAACAAAACTATTACAAAGTTATATTATGATTCATTTACAATTATTCCTCACTATAAAAGGTGGGATAGAAAAATTAAAAGGTACACATCTAATAAATCTAATAACGTGCAAGACTTGTTGCAAAGGGTAACCTAGACATTCCAAGCTATCCTCAAATAATATCAAGAAGGTGATCTTCTTGAGTCCTTGTCTTCTAATGTACCTAAACCTGGGTGAAAGGGAACATCACCCAGAACATAGGAAAACAACATGGAGGTCAGCAAAGAGCTAAGTATGTACATATAATAAACACTTTGGGCATTATAGGGGATTTTAAGAACTAAAGAAATGTTCCCACAAGAAGGAGGCCATTTGCAATTAGGTAAAATAAGAAGAATTATGACATGAGAAATGAGTCATATTAAATTCATAGTACAAGTATCAAGAATAAAAGTGCCTTGCCATAATAGTTATCAACAATCTCAATATAAAACCTTAACTTTTACATGCATAACAATGTAGACTAAATATACCTAAAACTGGGCCATAACACCATAGGATCATGGCCTAAAAAGAAATAAGGGTGGAAACGCACACCCTATATAAGTATGGTTGTACATAAGTACTACTATTCTAGATATTCTAGTCAAACATGTAGCATGCATAAATAGAGTGGCAAGAATAGCACAATCTAGTCAATTACACACAAAATGGCAATCGAATCAGGAGGGGTCCAGGAACCCATGTAAACTGAATAGCTCATCAACCACATGGAATATAATGAATTAACAACATGAAATATGAAGTCCAAGTAAATGATTTCAAGTAGAAATTAAGACTTCAAGAGATGCCTCATTAAAATGAATGTAGGTTTCAGTCAAATAATGCCCAAAGTAAAATTGAGGATGCATATACCTAATTTTGATGACTAGAGGTTAATTTAATAGGTATACTTGGTCCACAAAGTCGAGTATTCATCCTAGAAACATATTATGTATGTTAGTCAGACCAAAACTAATATGTGTATACATTCCTATTATATATTTTCATATTATTCTTATTATGGTCCCAGTCACCTAATGACATATTAGGATTTTTAAGTGAATATATGATCCATTGGATATATTTTTTGGTTTTGAGGTTCATATTTAGTCGCATAACACTAGATATGTTTAAGTTGCATATATATATGGGTAATAATATGCATTCATTTAATTCAAATCTTGTCATATCATTATCTCCCTATACTTTGTGGAGAACTATTATTCCAACATCTTACTTAGCATGTATGTTGGGATATATGAAAATTTTGTTATCTAACTCTTGGATATACCATGATTGCAAGTATATAATATGATAAAGTGGAAGAAGATTGTGATGTATCCCTAATTGATATGTTACCCATACTTGTTTACATAGATACTTTCTTATGCATAATTCATGTTTCCTTTAATTAAAATATGATCAATTTTAGATAGGAGCATTCCCTAGATATGTATGTATTTCAAGTTATTGTCCAGTACCTATATATGCACCTAGGGTTTTAAACTCATAAAAAGGATAACATTGCATTAATATATGCTCATTAATGATTTTGAATCTCACGATTTGGTAATGTATACAATAAGCATTGGGTGGTTCTATTAATGGTTAGGATCATCAATATTACCCATGTTTATATAATATCTCATATTCAATATCTAGACCCCAAGATAAGCACCATTACGATTGGTTTCTTGTGAATGACGATTTAACATATGCATACCCCAAGATTGATTGGTAGCCTGATTAACTAGTTCTATACCTCTACTCCATACTTATCATATCTTTATAATCTATTTTCTAATACCAAAATATGGAACATGAATTGGAGACTCACATGTCGAGGGTTTTCATGGTGATTGTGTGCTTGGATGATTCACAATAGGATATCCACCCAACACCTCATCTATGAATAGGTGACACAAGAAGGTACCGAGCCACTACCATCAAGGTCCCAACACATGAGTTGAAGACATTCTTCTTCTTACAGCATTGATGGCCAACTCCCAACCAGGTTGTATGCATAGGCAGAAGATATGAAAGGAAGGAGTTGGGGGTGTTTAGGGATTTTGAGAAGTTAGTTCCACCTACAACATTGATGGTCGTTGCAAGGTAGACTTGGAACTTAACATCTGATTACAGAGTCATGGTAAGAAGGTCTAGCATGTATGATGGATAGGAAGGAGGAAGTGTTGGAGGAGGAGGAGAACACTAGGGTAGTGAACATGTTGGCACATGGTTGTAAGATGTAAGTGGATCTTCAGGACACATCAGGCGGTGGTGGCCAGCACTAGAGGTGATGCCATGTGGTGGTTGTGGTGGTGAGGAGGGGAGCTCCTTCGACCTCAATCAACACTGCAATATTTTTTGACATCTGTAGTTGCATACTGGCTTCTCACGGTGAGGCTGTTGGGCGTATGATGTCGGACTCGAGAGGGAGTCAAGGAGACTTGAGTTCCTGGAGGTGAGGCCGGCGTCAATGGTAGTGATGATGGCAACTACTTGTAGGTCCATGTTGTGGGTTTGTCAAGGGAAGGAAGGATAAGAAGAAGAAGAAGAGAAGAGGAGGAATTGACTACAACGTAAGGAAGCAACTGGTGAGGTCGGGTAGAACTATTGTAGGCATTGATGAAGTAGACAGACAAATGAAGTGTGGGTCATAGGAGGAAGAGGATGGGGAGCTGACTGGCTCACAGAGGTTGAGGTCAAGTGATAGGCAATCTGGAGGTGACTACAACATAGATGCACCATGGTGGTAGATCATGTCAACATTTGAATCCCATGCAGAGGACTGTGTTGGCGGAAGCTTTATCAGTAGGCGATAGATTTTCCAGAAGACACCAGTGCATGTGGTGGCACTTTGCTATGATCGTAGCGGAAGGCACAAGGGAAACGAGGGTAGTTTAGCATATGATCTGTGGATGTGAGGAAGGGAGAGGGACAGACACAAGAGAAGGATAGGTGTTTCTTGCCCTGGCATGCTTTTGATCAGAGGGATATCAAGGGGAAGGGAGCATGCCGCGGAAGGTGCTTCTCTCACAGGTGGGGTCGTTGCGAGGGGGTGGGCGAAGAAGAAGGTAGGGCAGCCTATTTGATCAAGTCAACAGATATTGGATCTACCTAAAAGTGAGCATAAATCAATGTAGTATAATATTGGCATGACATGAAGAACTGTTGGAGAACATAGGTAAATCACAGTGATATAACTCTTTAATTCGATCTAACTTGGTTCAATTGATGCTTTCTCCACAAAATTCAAATGAGTGTTCAAACAAAATCCAAAATATATGAAAATTGATGGATACGGTAATTGTGATGAAAGGAATCCAAAATTTACATAAATTTTATGTTTTGAAAATGTTAGATATTAAATTTTATAACTTGTCTATTGTGTTCCTACCTCATGCAAATAATACTCCTAATTAATGAATTATGACACCGAAATTGATATATATATTCAATTTATTTCATATTTTAATCCTATTAGTGTTTGAGTGTGTTAGATCATACTAAATATATTGATCAATGTATTTATACATCAACCCTACTACTGAATATATTATGGTTATTTTATCTTATATTTTCATATCTTATGAATATATGATTCAATCTGGGCCTAACTAACCTAACACATTATGAATTTCGTAAAAAAAGTATTGGATGACCACATAAGTGAATAGGGCCTAGAAGAAGGGAGGATTAACCTATATGTCTAGAACTGAGTATGTTATAAGACGCAACATATTCACATGTTCAAAATCCATGATTCAAAGTTTTGCCAACTCACACAATGTGTGTTAATTCACACACGACATGTGCCATCCGCCCAGGTCAACTTTAGGTTACAGCTACATGGTGTGTCCAATCAGTGACATGTCATGCACTCTTTGCGGACAATAGTTCATCTGAGAGTTACACTGAGCGACATGGCGTGTCTTCCAAAAGATACAACGTACTTTGTCAGTTTCTATAGAATTTGAAAAGAACCATCCCTCGTTTTAAAGACAAGACCAGCCATACGGGGCGGTTATCACTCATCATTTGAAACACATTTTGACCAAAGGAAGTTGCAGAGAAGGAGGAGGGTGAATTTGGGGGAAGAAGATGTTTCTTAGGAAAGAACCTCCATTATTCACCATTTCTTATACAAACAGTGAAACATAGCTTCTCTACTATGTTCAATCTTCTCAGGAGGTTCGAGTAGGAGCATCTACAGGGGTGGAATTTTGTCCTACAGCTGAGTTTACTCTTTTCACTTTACTTTATGGTTTCTCTTTGCTTTTCCTCTCTCTAATCACGAAAAACTCTAAAAATTGTGATCTATGTTTGTGTTCCTGCATAATGTGTGAGTAGAACTCTTTTTTCTTGGGTATGGGAGACTAGCTCCCATGTTGTTACTCATGTGAACTCATAATTTTCATCAAATTTTAGCTAGTCTTGATTTTCCAAAATCTTCAATGGAGTTGTTTTGCTTGCATGCTTGATTGGCCATCAAATATGCATGTATTATGCTTCTTTTATGTGATTTGAGAGGATGTATGAAAGACTATGGCGTAGATCTCTTGGAAATGTATTCTTTGATCACGAGATTGACTTGGGTACATTAACGATCCAAGGTTGCATCTGAATCTCATCATAGACACGGGAGTGCTATGTGAGGATGAGAATTGTTTCATATCACCAGAGGCGTATGAATACGACAACCTCCTTGCAAGTTAATTATCATGTTAAAATTTATTATTGCGTGTGAATAATAGTGTGGAAGATAAATACTATGACTAAGATCTTCTAAGATATGATCTTAATCCTCTTAGTTTAGTTCTTGTTCTTTAAATTGATAGTTAGATAATCATAATCAAACTCAACTTTTATAAAACGATCTAGATTGTTGAACAATGACACACTTGCACCTAACAGTACCCTACTACTTAGACAACCTTGATAATACTACACACTCTTGTTTACTTGCGGGGTAGTGTTCAAGTTTACAAATATTAAAACTTGCACACCATAGATAAAAAGCTTTTGGCACGTTGCCGAAGAGCACTGGTATACCTTTATTATAGTAGGAAGTGTTAACCAGAAAGTGAGACTAAATCACTCACCATCATTTCATCATTCCACCATCATACATATCATCTGCTTCATCTTCCAGTGTTTGTTAAGTATTCCCACTACTTGTGAATTTGTAGGACTACATGCGGAGATCTAAGCATGGTCTTCAACCATCAGTGTTCTTAGACCCAGAGATTGAACACACTTTGAGCAGACGTAGAAGAGAAAGAAGGATTGAAGACTCTCCAAACTTGAGAGACTCACAACCATCATCACTGCATTATTCACCGCCATCTTCACCAGACAATCAAGAATCAACCATGGAAGAAGATCGTCCTCTCAAGGACTTCACCGTCCCAGTTGTAATCAACATCAATGGGGCTATCAACAACCCATAGATTGAGGTAAACAACTTCTCCATTAGCCCGATGATCATGCAAATGATTCAACAAAACTACTTTGGGGGGACTCCCATGGAAGACCCCAATCTTCATGTAGCTAAATTTCTGGAATATCTCAACATATTCAAGATTAATAGCATAAGCTCCTGATGGTATACACCTACTATTATTTTCTTTTTCTTTGCGGGATAGACCCAAGGTGTGGCTCTCTTCTTTACCAAGGAACTCCATCAACAGTTGGAATGAACTTCTCAAACTCTTCCTAGCTAAGTACTTCCCACCTAGCAAGATGGCTCAACTAAGGAGTCAATTGACTAACTTTACTCAACAGGATGGAGATACTCTTTATGATTCATGGGAGAGGTTCAAAGACCTCTAGTGTCTTTGTCCTCATCACGGTCTTATAAATTGGATGCTTCTCCAAACATTCTATAATGGGCTTTATTATAATACTAGGATGTCTATAGATGTTGTAGACAATGGAGCTCTTATGAACAAATCTTACAAGGAGGCCTATGCAATCATAGAAGACATGGCAAACAACCATTTCCAATGGAGTACTGAAAGGAGCAATCGACCACTCTCATCTTCTACATCTTCTGAGAATCAAGCATGTATCCATGCTTTGAAGATGTTGATCTAATTTCTATTATGCTAGATGCTTTGACACAAAAGTTTGAGAGGTTGACTGCTCAACCATCTCAACCAGTAAATTTGTTTTGTGATGCAAATGAAGCCATGGGACAAGTAGCTTCTTCAAGCTACACTCCTTCCATCCAAGATGAAGAGAATGTGGAGCAATGCAATGTTGTAGGAAGTTTTGGAACAAACAATTTTATAACCCATGTTTTAATACTTATCATCCAGGTTGGCGTGGTCATCCTAACTTCTCCTACCGCAGCAATAACAACTCTCAAAATCTGCAACAATTTCAAGGTAAAAAATAGTTGAATGTGGAAAACATGCCACCTATGGGAAGTAATCCTCCATGTTTCAACAATAATGTCAATAGAAGCTTTAACCAGCAACAACAACAACCCAAGTCCAATTTAGAGTCTCTTCTTGAAGGTTTTGTTTCATCCCAATTGAAACAAAATGAGGAATTCTACCGACATGTTCAGATAATGAAGGATGTCATCCAAAAACTCTATTCTAAGGTGGATGACATTACTACTCATACCAAGATGTTAGAGAACCAGATTGCTTGACAAGCTCTAGCCAATCAAGGGACATCTTCCAGCTCCTTGCCCAGTCAATTGGTAATGAATCCCAAGGAAACTTGCTTATCTGTGACTCTAAGAAGTAGAGCAATCATAGGATGATCCTCACCACCTTCAAGGAGGAAATCTAAAGAAGTTATTGACATCTCTACGGAGGACATTGCTAAAAACCAAAGGAAGAAATCTACTCGAAATTCCCATCAAGGTGATTCTTCTTGCAATCCTAATGTCCCTTTCCCTCACAGGTTTTCTAACACCAAAGATGATGTTAAGTTCAATAAGTTTATGGACGTCTTGAACAAGCTTTATGTGAATCTTCCTTTAGTTGAATTGATAGCTGAAATGCCTTCTTATTCTAAGTTGTTGAAAGACATTCTCACAAGGAAAAGGAGGCTCGGTCAGGCTGAAAGTTTTATGCTATCTGAAAGGTTAGGCTCTATCATTTAGAACCATTTTCCTGAAAAACTGGATGATCTAGGTGCTTTTACTCTCCCTTGCAAAATTGGAGATTCAATTTTTGATAAAGGCCTAGTTTATCTTGGTGTGCTAGCATCAATTTGATTCCTTTTCTCTATGGAAAAACCTCATCTTAGGAGATTTGAAACCAACATCAATGATGATATAGTTAGATGATCTTTTAATTAAATATCCTAGAGGGGTTGTTGAAGACATTCATGTACAAATAGGGAAATTCTACATTCCTTGTGACTTTGTAGTCTTGGACATGCATGAAGATCTGGCAAACCCAATCCTCTTTGAAAGACTATTTCTTCATATTGTAGGTTGTATTGTAGATCTTAAAGAAGGAAAACTAACTGCCAGAGTTGGAGATGAAGCTCTTGTATTCTCTATCTATGTGCTATGAAGGCACCCAACACTAAAGAATATTTTTGTTTGATAGATAGCATTGACGCTTTGCTAGAAGATGACAAGACTATCCTTGAGCAAGCTTTTGATAATTTCCAAGATGAAGATGACTAAAAGGAGACAACAAGTGTTCTCAATGAAGAGAAATTTGCTGCCACATTTGAAGAACTACATGAGAAGGAGGCAAGTGACACATCCATTACTCTAGAGAAAAAGGTAGAACTTAAAACTCTTCCACCGGGGTTGAGGTATGCTTTCCTAGACTTTATCGAGGAAATATAAGTACTATGGAATGAAGCAAATATATGGATATCACTGATTTGCTACATGTAAAAGACAACAACCTCAAGAGAAGATTTGATACCTCATTAGGAACTTGAGGTAAAAAATATCCCAGCTCTAAGGAGCTCTAATATTTGCTGCACCTTTGCAAACCAATTGGTGGTGCTTGACGCTCCTTTCTCCCCTAAGAAGGTGTTTCTCAAATGAATTGCCTCCTAGTGAAAGATTGAGAGTGAGTTGTTGACCATTGAAACATAGTTAGGGTTCATTGGCATATTTGATGGAGAAAGGTTCAAATAATGGAGGTAACAAGTTCTTTAAGAGTCCATGATGCTTGAAAAATCAACTACATTATATGATATTAGGTCTTGTGCTTTCTAGAACATTGACCAAAGAAGTACGACAAGGAAGAAATGGATATTTCTTTTATTCCTAAGTATATGGCCCAGGATAGGTCTCGAATGACTCATTGTAACCTCTCAAATATGATGGAAAAAGAAACTAAAAATATAATGGAAAGAAGGGACAAATTGACCAGAGTGAATATTGACAGTATGGTTCATGCTACAAGAACCCATGATTAGAGGTAGAAGAGCAGTTATTACCCCCATGATCCAGATCCTATGGTTCAGAAAAAGCATGCCGAACTTACCAAAAACTAGTTTGCATCAATAAAGAATTAGTTGATTAAATTGAATATCACTTCCTCATTTTCCTTTATTTTTATATTTTCTTCTATATTTTATTTATGTTAGGTATATTTATCTTATTAAGGTGAAAATTAATGTTAGACTAATTATGATATGTATAATTACAATCTATTGTTATCTTCTAGTTTTGGAAGTGTTCATTAGGTTGTTCAATGGTTTATAGTCTGATTGGCATTTACTAATCATATATTATTAGAATTCATATTTAGTTGTCATATTTGAAATTTGGGATCACTTAGGTATTATCTCACTAAGAGAGAATTTCACACATTTAACTTGTATTATTTTCCCTGTTCCACCAAAATTGCCCACTCCATTTAGTGTAATTTCCTTTTAAAAAAAGCAACTTAGATTATGCAACTAGTATAAAATGTCCAAATAATGTGTATTCATGTTAAGGATATTCCAACTAATAACTCATATTTAGGAACATCAATATGTATGCACACCTTATTTGCATTATTAATTGTATTGATGCATCATGGGATATGTGTATGTATATAGACATTTATCAAAAAAGAAAATTAAGTTAAAATATATCATTACACATTACTCCAACATATATTAATTCATGTATTGTATACATACAATTATATTACATTATGTAGATGATATTTCTATAATAAAGGCTTCACATTTTAAATGGGGATTAGATATTAGACTTAGGGTTAAGGTTAGCACCTAAGTTCACACTTTATGCACATGTTAGTTGTATAAGGGTGCCTTAATGGGTTTTAATGATAATTAGAATAATTTTGGGCCATCTATTATCTATCAAACCTATTCTCATCCTAGTGTTAGAATTAGAAAATCATTTTTAAGTACATGTAGACTTTAGTGTACTATAATGCCTATGATTGATTTAATCAAATTTGGGCCAAAAACAAATTCATGTGCCCATTTGAAAGAATATTACAGACATGGAAGAGCCAGACTAGGAAGAAACACAATTGAAAGTAGATAATCTAAACCTAAACACACTTACCTTGGGAAAGAAAATTAACCATGGAATATTGCACCAAATTGTATCCTTAAAAGAATAAGAAAAACCTAAAAGTGATGCAAAAGTGTATTAATCTGTCAAATGCCCTCATGTTGCACGTCACTCACCAATATCAAGAACATATCTTGAAATCCAGATGCAAGAGGGATACCATGAGGGGCTCACTGAACAAATAATGGGAGTGCATGTAGTACAACTACAAAGCATGCTAATGCAAGTGAAAACTATTTAATACAAAAACTAGACATTTCAAAAAACAAATGAAACTGAAATCACTCTAGTGCTATAAAATGAATCTAATGCATACATAAAGCCCGACTCATATGCCCCTAAAACGTCTCTCAATTGAAACCTAGCTTGTATGAAATATTATTTTATAATGTTCAACTATTTATAGTAAGAAATGTCGTAGTTTAAAATTAGGGTTTATTTAGGGCTTTGCAATAACCAACATAGGGTGATCATATTCATGGCATTATACATCTACAAATGTACCCAGTCATATTATTTATTTTCATGGACCAATATTAGGAAATAAGTGGGGACTTTTGACAAACTTCAAATAAATCCAGAACTAGAACAAATCTATAGTTGAAAAAAATTAAACAAAGATGGTGATTCATTTATGTTCATGAAGTAATCTTGTCATGTATTTGTGATTAAATTAGGATTTCATTGTATTTAGAAATAGCTAATGATACCTAAAATTTAGAGCACAAGGCTTATTTCCATAACAATGGAAATACTCATAAAATATAATTAAATAAAAAGAACAATTCAGTATATTGTCATACTTTGTACATGCTTCAGTAGCCAAATGGAGCATATGGGAAATTCCACAATTGATGAAGAACATACACAAAAAATCAGGATCGATAACATGCACCTTATAATAAGAGAAAGAAATGCAATCTAAATCATTTATACATATAGAAGCAGTGTATATTGTAGATCCACTGCCTCCCTACATGTAGCTTTTAAATGATGAATAATTACAATAGTCAGATAGAGGAGTAACAGTATAGACGGGAGCCTTGTGTTATGTACCCAACATTCTCTACGGAGCAGGGATCAGAGCTAGATTTACAATCATTGTCTTTGTTATAGGATGAGACCTGTGACAACGTCGTACCTAAAAATGAAGACCACATTAGACTAGGGAAGTAGGGGATGGGAAAATGAATATCAGAGTAGTAGTAGATGACGGGTGAGGTATGTGTTGATTATAGAGGGGAGAAGAGGAAGAAAGAAGCAATGTCATATCTAGGGTGTCTTAGTGGTTGACATTGTTTACACGTGTCACTAGTTGTCTAACAAACCATAGTGACATGAGGGAGGACCGCCATAGCAAAAAATCTAACACCACAACTGCCATCGCCTGTTACGACAGCACACAGGCACAAATGTCTGAGGAAAAAATGTAGCAAAAGAAGGAAGAGAGGAAGAAGCCAACCATAGGTGTCATGCAATATAGGTTGATGGCTTGTTTGGTTGGGAGTAATACCAACCCCACTAAGGATTGTAAAATCAAAAAATTAAAACTGATGAATTAGAACTACAAATTTCTAGATTGGTTTGATATACGAATGTCATTAGTTGATTTCTAATTAGTTTGGTAGGGTGTGGTTCAATACATCCATGTCCAAATATGTACATCATATATTTTACACCATGTCAACCACCGCTATTGCAGTGCTTTAACCTACTCATCCGGTTAGCTCACATCAACCTGACATTAAGAGGCCAATGAAATGGAACCGTGCCCAACACATACTATTTCCCAATTTTCATGTGTAATTAAGTATGGGTACGTAGTTATTTTCTACGTTGCGGGTTGGGTCTACTTCAAACTAAACTCAAGGCCCATGTTTGGTTCAGAATCTGATCTGGATATCCACACCAGTTTAGTTGGGATTCATTCCCTCTACAAAAAGACTAACGGGTCGGTTTAGGATTTTCTAATTTTGTCATCCAAACTAACTCAGCCTTATTTTTAACAAGATTACAAATCCACCTACCTGGATTTAGCTACGTATTATATGTTATTTTGTTTTACATTCAACACTGAAAATGAGACCAATTCAAGTTATATTAACAATAGGGCTACAAATGAGTCTACATTTAGATGAGACTAATCTATATATTTTTCACTAACACAATCAAGACTAAAGAATCGCGATCCTAAACCAAGCACTCCCAAAAAATTTGAAAGCATGTTAAATATAAATTACATATTTTCATATGTTGTCCAGCCAAACAAGGCCTAAGGAAAAAATGGGTTAGGCTCGGGAGAGGAGAGGGGTATTGGGGGGTTTAGGGAAATTGTTGAGTTTTTTCCATTTGCCCCTCACCTTTCTCATAATTCTAGGAAACCCCCTCACCTTTAACTAATTCCATCCAAACCCCTCTCTCTTTCTTTTAATTCAAACCAACCCCTCTCCCAGCCTTTTTGTCATGACATGTGACGGGAAAGGAGAGTTGGTTTCCTTTTTCCTTTTTGGTAATGCATTCATTCATCTTCTAATCAACTATGCTATTTACTTAATTAAAATATAATGTTACAATTTATTACATAGTAACTCATTTAGTACATTAACATAAATTTAGCAGTATATATTATTGTAAAATAATAATTTAAATCGAAGTTATTAACCGTATGCATATATTGGTACTTCGGGATGTAACTTGACATGGATCGGTTTGATCCAAATTCGACCCAACTAAAATAATAACCAACCCCTAAAATTGTGAATTTTAGAGTTGAGTTTGGTTGGGTTAGGCTGAGTCAGAATGGGTTGAGTGGATTTTTTTGCCATATACATTAATAATCTTATCTGAAATTAGTTTTTTATTTTTACTGTCACATACATATTAGACATTTAAAAATTATTTTACATTTTTATAGTTATTATTTTCATGTATAATATTTAATCATAGGTTAAAAGTTGTATGTATTTGTTTTTGGATTTGGTACTTTTTCTATAAAAACAACTCAACCACAATGAAAATGGATAGAATCCGACTCGACGTGAATTGAACTAACTCAACCCAACTTGATCCAAATTAAATTTGGACTTGACCTGTAACCAAAATAGACTCATTCAAACCTAGTATGTATGGGATGGGTCGAGTTGGTCTAGGTCGGGTTAGGCACGACCAATCTTTTTGAACTTTAATAATAACATATATATTCCTAGTACCAACCACACCCAACCCCTACAATATTACAAATGACATAAAGAATGTAAGAATTGAAACCCAAACCTAACTAGCCCGAACTAAGCACAACCCATCCCAACAGAAGCTAGATCTTCCCGGACTTGAATAGTCCGTCGGATCTAAATATCAACAAAGCCCTAAAAATAAGAGTTCTGAGTTGATTGAGTTTGATTATGTCCTGTGGATTTTTTTGCCACACAAAGTACCAATATATGTATACATTTAATAAATTAGATTAAAATTATTATTTTACAGTACTATAGATTTCTTAATTATTTATTATTTTATAAATTATAATATAATATTTTAATTAAATAAATAGCACCATCGATTAGAAGATAAATGAATGCAACCAAAAACGGAAACCAACTCTCCTTTTCCGTCCCATGCCGTGACGGAAGGCTAGGAGAGGGAGTTTGTTTGAATTAAAGGAAACAGGAGGGAGTTGAACGGAATTAGTTAAAAGTGTGGAGGTTTTCTGGAATTATTAGAAAGGTAAGGGAGGCAAATGGGAAAAAACTCAAAATTGTTTATAAACTACTACGAGACTGGATTAAATCTAGATTGAACTTGTAATCATCGTGAATCGGAGCAGAGATAGTATCAAAACTCAGCTTCCGTTCAAATTTATAGAGGCCATGATCCAATTTCGGTCCTACTTCCAAACGAACTGGAATCCATTCATCCCGATTGGCATAAATAAGGGACAAAAACCTCGTTTAGTTTGGAGGTCTGTTATCTAGACACATTTTGCAATCTATAACGGAACCCATTCATTCTCTACCACATGTTTGGATATACCCTCAAACATGTGGTGGATAATGAGTAGAGTTCCATTTTGGGATCCAAAATAGTGTTCACTTAGCATATTTTTTTAATTTGTGCCAAATAGGATCTTACTTTGGTAGATCTCTTACTTGTTATTTCCCTAAAATCCTCTCTCGTTCCCGAAACTCCAAAATTTGCCTCGCCTCACTATTTTGGAATCCTAATAACCGCTCTACCCATTACCTAGCAGTAGTAACCTAATGGCAGTTCACCTTCTTTTCCAGATTTTAGCACCACGCTAACTACTTTTTATTCCCCGATGTACTTAACAAGGCCAACAAATTGTCTATATATAGACATTCAGTAGTGGGTCAGATCAATATTTCGTGAGCACCTAGCTGCTTTTTTCATGAACATCAACGGTCATCTGTTTGGGGATTTCGAAGTGTTTTAGATAGTAAGTGGGTTTATGAAATGTAGGGAAAAGATAAGAGGGTTTACTAAGAAAACTCATTTCAATCAATTTAATCCAGACACTAACTTGCGTTGGTTAAGGAAGTTTGGGGGAAATATGAAGAGTTTTTTTCCTATTTACTCCCTCAGCTTTCCCAAAATTCCAAAAAACTCCCTCTCCTTTATCTAATTCTAACTAGCCCCCTCTCTCTTTCCCATTATTCCAGCTAACCCCCTCACAACCAATTCCCGTCACATGCCGTGACGGAAAAATGTATGCACTCCATTTTTTTTTCTTCTAATCTCATTTAACATTTGAATCTTATTTATTTCTTTATCAATGATGTTATGGATAATTTATATTTTGTATTAAAATTATGGAAGTATATTATTTGGTAGAATATCAATCTGATTTTTGTGATATTGTATATATATGTTAGTACGAATGACAAAAAGATCCGCCTTGACTCGTCCTGATCTGGCGCAAAGTGACAGAATGCCATCTAAAAATGTTAGATTTTATGGGTTTATTTGGGTTTCAAGTATGCTCTAGTTGGGTCAAATTTGGTTCAAGTCTACTCAGGACTGGTCAGATCTAGTTCGAGTTATGTCGATTTGTGTCTGATTCCAATTGATCAGGTGAAATTCTAGACTTGTGACATATTCTTATTTTGTCTTTTCTTCTAGTATTTTTTAATTCTTGACGGTTTGGTTGTGTCCATGCGAAAGATCTACCATGTAACTCCACCGGATCCAACTTTACCCATATGTTATATTTTTTGTGATTAATATTAGAGGAAAGAAAATAAAAGCAAACATGTGAGAAACAAGACACGTGAGCACACTCTTCACATACTGTACACAATTCGGCCCAAACTAGAGTGGCCAACCATAATCGACCTAAATTAAATTAGATCGAACAAGACACTCGATGAAACCCCTAAAAGGCCACATTGGATCGATTAGACAAAAAAAATATAAAAGATCAGATAAAAAAAGATTAAATGTGTCACAATTCAAAATTCGACGTTCAAAATTCGACGGACAAGAACTGATGTAGCCTAACACAAACTAAATTTGGTCCACCCTAGGTAGTCCTTAACCAAATTCGACCCAGTGTGGATATACCTGAACCTCGAAAAAACCTAGCCTTTTTATGTTGGATTCTGTCGGGTTGCGTCGGTCATGTCATATTGAGGTGGATTCTTTTTCATTCCTACTTACACACACACACACACACACATATATATATATATATATATATATATATATATATATATATATAGAGAGAGAGAGAGAGAGAGAGAGAGAGTCAGGCTAGAATACACTGGAGTGTATCCAGAGCGGAATACACTCAAGTAGTTTTTCATGATGCAATTTTTTTTTGAAAATCTAATCCATTGATCTTCTTAAACATTTCGTGAACAACTCATATGCAAAATTTGAGCACATTTGGATATGTATAGCTCATGTTATGAAGACCGCAAAAATTATGCATTTCAAATGAGTTTCACGCGTCGATTTTGTTGCCCTTAGATGAGTGACTTACACTCATCCAAATGGGTTCAAAATTTGTATGTAGCCTAGTTATAGTATGACGGTGAAGATCAATGGTTTACATTTTGCAAAAAATAGTCTTGATATGTAAACACACTTGAGTGTATTCTAGCCTGACTCTCTCTCTCTCTCTTATATATATATATATATATATATATATATATATATATATATATATATATATATATATATATATATATATATATATATATATATATGGCAACGATCCACTGAGAAACATATCTGGTGAGAGCATGAGAGACATTTGAATAACTCTCCACATAGATCAATTTTTCATAATCCAGTTGTATAGATTACAAGTATACCTTAGTATCTACTTTCCTATAAAATTTTATCACCGTCCAATTTGTAGATCATTCACAACAACTAAATATTTTTCGACGCTCTATATTGAATTTCAAACTGACCGTTGGATGTAAAAAGTGTGTATTATACATATGGACATGCAAACAATATCTGATTGTAATGATTTTTTGCAACAAGGTAAATAAAATGATGTTTTTTCCATCTATATGGTTAGATTTTAAAAATTAGTTACGAATTTGTAGTTATTCAAATGTCTCTCATGCTCTCACTGTAGGATGTTTCTCACTCGATTGCGACCATATATATATATATATATATATATATATATATATATATATATATATATATATATATAAACTATAAAAAGAGTGAATAAGTTGCAAAAATTGCAATAATGCCATCTACCAATCAGATTGTAGTAATTTCAAAATGGTGTCTTCTCCTTTATTTTCTCTCTTCTCTCTTTTTCTCAAGCATGTTGTCTTTTCCTGCCGGCTCTTTCAATATCGTCAAACCTCTTACGAAAGGTATGCATTTCTCTCACTGCGAGTTATGGCATGTATGACATGTTTTTTAACCAACCCCAATAACCACGATCTCATGTACCAAACTATCTTTATCCCACCTGGTCCTCCGACATGGATCCATCCTTCTACCTTCCTCCGGTATCATTTGTTTATCACCATTGTTCTCATCGTTCCTCTCTTTCTCACCATCGTTTAGACAAATATATTCAGCCAAAAACGACAAGATAGTTGATAGAGGCAAATACAATCATGGTGGATGACCACCTGCAACCACAATTCTTCTTCATCTGCCCGCTCCAACCCTCAAGTACAGACTGCTCACAAACATCAACACATGTGGAGCAGAATGGAAATAATACCCAATACAGGAAATTATCTCAACAAGTATTTATGCTCTACTTTTCAAGGATCTTTACTTTTCTTCTTTCTTATTTCTTAGTATGTTTATCATAATCTTATTTCAAACTCCTTGAAATTATTATTTTTGTCAGTCGTTGGACTGCACCTGGAGTGGATAGCGTATTTTTTAGTTGAGTAAAGTCAAAGGAGGAGAAGAGCTACAGAAAATAATGTCATATCAGTCGTTGCATGCCTCAACTGCAAGTTACTACTTCAGCGTGTTGTGACATATGTAGACTTGCAGTGGTTCCACACTGTCGAGTGGGCATCAACTAAGGGCTTGGGTGATGCTGCTTCCCAATCCTGAATTGTCTGCCTCTCAATAAAGATCTATACTTCACTCAACGGAGGAGACAATGTTGGAAATAAGTTTATATCAATGTGCCTTCCCCATCAATCACGTCATGCCTCCTATTCTCTGCCAACAACTCTATGGATCTCAAAGAAAAAGATATGTTGTTGTTGTTTACGTTACTATTGTTATTTTAATTTCTTGTGTGTTGTTAAAAATTAATGTAGGTGTTTGTTATACCAGCAGTGTGGATATCCAAAAAGGAATCATGCACCACAGTATTACGGTCTTTGCTTGGCGTATAATTTTCATAACAACTTGGCCAACGAATTTTTATACTACATGATTGTGGCTTAAAAAAATATTAGATTAGATCTTTCATTGATGAATTGCTTGTCACAGTTATTATCACTACATGGCATTATATTGCATTCTCCTGTTGTAATTTTACAATCTGCTTCAATGTTTCTGAAAGAAAACCAGTGCAAAATAATAGTAGCAATTACGGTTTCTTTCAAACTCGTCTTGGTCCACCAATCCATATCCATTATTAATACGTGAGCACACAATTGATAGCTAACATTCCCTCTTCCTCTACAATTAAGTAAATGTATAATCAAGAACAAACACCCTCTCTCTCCTCCAGTCTACCCCTTACAAATAAAATGTGTAAATCTTAGTAAAATCAACGTCAAGCTGAGTCTTCACTTCGTCTTCCTGTTTCTCATAGATGTCTTTCAGTCTTTATTGGTCAACACCACATCAAAAAATGTCTAAGTCACTTACCTCTAATACCATGACAAAAGTGTTACTCCTGATTTTAAGACTAAGTATCGTATAACAAAATTCTTGACCACTTTACATTCAAATTTTAATACAAATAAGGTACATAATCTAATATGCAATTTATTCTCAAATCAGAGTGCAATATTTTAGAAATGTTTTTCATTTTTTTAATCTTTTTTCTCAACCCCATCACCCCACCCCCACACACCTTTCACACCATCATCAAAACTAATGACAATCTTCCCTATTAACTCTCTCTCTCTCTATCCTTGAAACCATAGTTTCCTTTCCTTTCTCCTGTCTTTATCCATTACTTTTCCTAATACAGATGAAAACCAGTTAATTGACAGCCACTTAAACACTCATATTTGACATTTAAGAAAAAAAATCAATGTATTGGTAAAGAGACATTATCACAATAGAAAACAATGCTCTCCTTTATTGTATCCACGATTGATTTTGCATCCTTTTCAACTTCAGCCATAATTGTAACACACGATTTTCTCCAACATTAAATACAACATGCACATTCATAAATCGAAAGTGCAAAACTTTCTTTTTCAAATCCAATCAAACTTCCCCACTATTTCCGTAACCCACTCTTTGTGCTTTCTCGCATTCCTAACAAACTTTTCAACCTGTATTCTCTTTCTCCTTTCCTAAACCGACAGTCAATCTTTTCAACTCCTTCCATCCTAACCTCCTATATCTTCACACGGTTCTCCTTTCACCACTTTCTTTCTATCTAATCCATTCTATTTACAAAAAGATAAATCCACTGAAGAAATATATCGAGAGATACTACTATAAAAGGTTTCCTTAAACATCTCATGTACATTATTAAAATATCCGTCCATTCATCCGTACTACTTTAAGTTACAATATACATACCAATATATTTTAATACGTATCAAATATGATCGTTTTAATATACTTAAACAAAATTTCATAATAAAACAAATATTAGCCTTTTAAAATCCATTATTCAATAAAAAATAAATCAATTTATAGAGTGAAGTATGAATTTCATTTAATATGTCGACTTACAAGTCTACTTTTATGGCTATATAATATATAAATATTATATATTAAAAAATAGTAAACATGTAATTAATGTAAAAAAATTCTAATGAATACACATATTTATGGATTGAGTGTGGTTTATATTATAGTGGTAAATAAATTGTTTTATGTGTTTTTTGGTATTATTATTATTCTATTATATGAAGCATTTTATAAAATATTCATGTAGGGTTTTTGAACATATGCATAAATATGTATCGGTATGATCAATAATATGAAATTGATTTATCGACCCTTCATTATTGTGTTAAGAAATATTACTTATGTAAGTTGATTGTTATACCAAATGATAAAAATATTTATCATATAGAACATGCGTTTTCATATATAATTAAACTAAAACACAATGTTTCCACATGGAAAATTTACAAATGTGATATATTTTGTATCGTTATTGTTATAAGGTTGAATCCATGCCACATTAATGTCACTTTAACTCCAAAGAATAAAATGAGATGAAAGCAAAATAACCATATATTTTTTCTGGCTATTTTTAACCTACATGAAATTCCCCTTATTGTTTTTGTTCAAAACATCCATGACTATTTTTAATCACATTTAATAATTAAATGAAAATCTCTATATGAAGGTTTTATATACTATACTTATGGATTCTAATTCCATTGTGTGTGATACCAAATGATTAAAAAAAAATCACATAAAACATGCATTTTTGTATATAACTGAACTAAAACATAACGTTTCCACATGGAAAATTCACAAATGTGAATATATATTTTGTTTTGTTATTTTCATAAGTTGAATTTATACCACACTAATGTCACTTTAACTCCAAAGAATAAAATGAGATGACGGTGAAATAACCATCTAATTTTTGACTACTTGTTACCTACATGAATTTCTCCATATTTATTTTTCTTTGAAACATCAAGGTCTACTTTTAATCACATTTGATAATTAAACAAATATTTCTATATGAAGGTTTCATATACTACACTCATGCATTTTAAATCCATTATGTGTGAAATGACAGGTACATGTGCATGTGTGGGTTCACTAGTATATATATATATATATATATATATATATATATATATATATATATATATATATATATATATATATATATTAACACACACGTGTGCATTCACATGCCCCATGGAACATATTTATTTTACATTAAATATTTGAAAAATAAAATTTGCCAAAAGGATAATAGTACTTCTCGTAACTGTTTCGTAGAAAATTTGGAAACATGTTGTTTATTGACTCTGAAACACACGTTTAAAGGAAGGAATGAGAAGGATAAGTTGAGAGCTTTACTGCAACTGATTTTATCATGAAAGAAGAAAAAAAGTAAAATAGAGCAAATATAAAAAAAATTGAGAAAAATTGTGAGAAAAGAGAATCAAGGAGAGCGCAGCATGAACTCGCTCTTTTTATAGTATATATATATATATATATATATATATATATATATATATATATATATATATATATATATATATATAGAGAGAGAGAGAGAGAGAGAGAGTCAGGCTAGAATACACTCGAGTGTATAGATTACACCGTACACCTCAATGGTGTTTGCCTATCTAGACCTTGTCTTTTTAAAATCTAATCCATTGACTTCATGGTTACAATAATAATAGGCCACATACAAATTTTGAGCTCATTTGGATGAGTGTAAGTCACTCATCCAAGGACAACAAAATCGACGCACAAAACTAATTTGAAATGCATGATTTTTGACTCCTTTAGATGCACGACCTATAATTGTCCAAATGAGCTAAAATTTATTATATAGTATGTTTTTAAGATATTTAAGAAGATCAACGGTTTAGATTTTCCAAAAAATTATCGCATCTTTAAAAACGACTGAGGTGTACAGTGCCTCCGGTACACTCGAGTGTACACTAGCCTGACTCTCTCTCTCTCTCTCTCTCTCTCTCTATATATATATATATATATATATATATATATATATATATATATTTATATATATATATATGGCAACGATCTAGTGAGAAATATATCTCGTGAGAGCATGAGAAGCATTTGAATAACTCTCCACATAGATCAATTTTTCATAATCCAGCCATACAGATTACAAGTATACTTTAGTATCTACCTTCCTATAAAATTTTATCACTATCCAATTTGTAGATCATTCACAACAACCAAATATTTTTTGACGCTCTATATTGAATTTTTGGCTGACCGTTGGATGTAAAAAGTGTGTATTGTATATATGGACATGCAAACAATATCTGATTGCAATGATTTTTTGCGACGAGGTAAATGAAATGATACTTTTTCCATCTATACGGTTGGATTTTAAAAAATAGTTACGTATTTGTAGCTATTCAAATGTCACTCATGCTCTCACTGTAGGATGTTTCTCACTCGATCGTTACCCTAATATATATATATATATATATATATATATATATATATATATATATATATATATAGCTCAAGTGTATTCGGAGCAGAATACACTCAAGTAGTTTTTCATGATTCAATATTTTTTTAAAAATCTAATCCGTTGATCTTCTTGAACATGTTGTGAATAGCTCATACGCAAAATTTGAGCACATTTGGACATTTATAGGTCATGTTATAAAGACCGCAAAAATTATGCATTTCAAATTAGTTTCCTTTGGATGAGTGACTTACATTTATAGGTCATGTTGCTTTTGGATGAAAGACTTACACTCATCCAAATGGACTCAAAATTTATATGTATCCTAGTTATAATATGACGGTGAAGATCAATGGTTCACATTTTGTAAAAAATAGTCTTGTTATACAAACACACTTGAGTGTATTCGTGTGATCTGTACACTCGAGTGTATTCTAGCATATATATATATATATATATATATATATATTACAAAAAATAATTTTAAATCTATAATATTATATACTTTGAAAATTTTAATATAAATTATAGATTATTGAAATCATAGTTGCTAGATATATAGATTAGATTCAGCACAAATGAGATTAAGCAAAACAAACCGAAGTGAATAGATTTTCCATCACGGCAAGTGACAGAAAGTAAATGTGAGGGGGTTAGCTAGAATAATGGGAAAGAGAGGGGGTTAGTTGGAATTAAGCAAAGAAGAGTCTTTTTTTTTTGGTATTTTGGGAAAGGTAAGGGGGTAAATGGGAAAAAACTCATATCAACCTACCATGGCCCACTCAGATCATCTATACTACTATAAAAAGAGGGAGTTTTTCCATCTATTTACAAAATAGCCATTTTGAACCCCAACGGCCAATCAGAAGTCAGCATTTTGATTGTTGTTCTCTCCTTCACTCAATCTTTTCTCACATTCTTTCTCATTTTTTTCTATTTTAATTGCTTTTTATTTACCAAAATACTTCTCTCCTATTAAACTACACATCCACGATTCCCTCCAACTAACCATTATCACCTCTTGAGTTTGTTGTAACAGAACAACGCATACAACCAATATCTTCTTATATATAAGTGGTAACGGATTGCCACGATTGTCTCCCTCTTGAGTGTTTCTTCCACTTTCTTTGCCCCGCAACACAATTTCATTCCATATTTATCCCCCCAACCTCAGCTTGTTCTCTTTTCCCCCAACTACTTAAACAAGACTGCCCCAACCCCCAATGACCAAGAAGAAGACTACCAGCGCAGTTACCAGAATTACCCTTCACCACGGGCATATACTTTTCCGTAAGAAAAAATATCCTTCTCGGTATAGTGCGTGAGGCTTGAAAAGACATTGCGAAGGTTGAAACCTACTTAAAAGATCCTACTCATCACAAAATTATATTTTTTTATTTTAATTGTCTTTTTATACAAATTTTGCTTCATGTTACTTGAACGAAACCATGATGATTTTCACAACATAAAATAAATAATTTATTTAATACAATTTTCTTACATAAGAACTACATACAATTAAGTTTTCACATGCATGGGCACGTACGTGTGAACTAGTGATATGAGAAATTTAAGTTTACCGAAGAACAATCCATCATGGAGATGTGGATTATTAAGCAACGCGAGAACCTTTGATTCTTGTGCAAACAGGGCTCTGGTTTCTTTTGTACGAGGGGAAATTTACAACCAGTGAACAGTAAAAGATTGAATTCACTAGAAAGAAATACATATCAGGAAAAATTGGGAAGTCCATGGGCAGAAGGTAAATAGTCTGTGTAGAGCATGCGTACATTTGTAATGTAGAAGTACATTCCAAGATCCCATGTTGCAGACCAGCAAAAATTAGACTGCATTTGGAGCAATGCATAGTCGTCACCAAATCAGACAGATGTACCCCATAGAAACCCACATTAGCATTGATTCAAACAGTACAGACATTGCTGCATATATTTATCCTAAAATGCGCTTACAGACGAGAGTTATATACAGAGCTCCATGTGTACCAGGAGGAACCAACCACCATGGAACAGGCTACTAGCGAGATGCTAAGCCTCTAGCATACAGTTAATTTAAGAGGGACATAACGAACAACTAGTAGTGACGAGCTAATCTAGCTAATTATGCCTTCTTGGGGGACTTGGCCGCCTTCTTCGGGGATTTGGGCGTCTTCTCCTCAGAGTCACTCTTGGTCTTCTTAGGAAGGAGTACCTGGTGGATGTGAGGGAGGACACCACCGTAGGGGATGGTGACACCAGACAGAAGCTTTCCGAGCTCGTCGTCGTTCCTCACGGCAAGCAGGACGTGGCGAGGGCTGATCCGGTTCTTCTTGTTGTCGCGGGCGGCGTTCCCAGCGAGCTCGAGAACCTACAAGGGAGAACAGCACGTAGAGTTTTAATTATTGCCAGATCATGGGGAGAGGGAAAGAGCCAGAAAGAAAATGTCTTGGGACAATTAAATAGTTACCTCAGCAGCAAGGTATTCGAGGACCGCGGCAACGTAGATGGGGGCGCCGGAGCCAACACGCTGGGCGTAGCGACCCTTCTTCAAGTAACGGGCGATCCTGCCAACGGGGAACTGGAGCCCAGCCTTGACAGTCCTGGACACTGCCTTCTTCTTCGCTCCGCCCTTGCGGCCAGCGGCACCCTTGACAGTCTTTCCGCCTTCCATTTCTGCGGATCGAGCTGGAGTTGTGTGGAATCTGGTAAGCGGCGGTTTCGTTGCGGGTAGAGTTGAGAGAATGATGCGCAAGCTGCGGATCCTTGAATAAGCAACACTGGAATTTATATGCACTCGGCGAATCAGGGTAAGGACGCGCCCGATCTTGGATTGCTGTGTAGACGGACAGGATCAGCGGTTGCAGTCGATCCGTGGCTTTCGCCCTGTAGCCAATGGGAATGGGCGGACTGGTTTTTTTCGGCCAGCGGAGCGGAGTTTAGATTTTGAAAGGAATTTGCTATGCGAACACATTTTTGAATTCAAAGCCGAACTCAAAAAAATTTCCCCACAAAAGAAAAGATGATGAACAAAAATATACATTATTTAAGATGTATATAATACGTTCTTGAATCTCTCCCATTCAAGCCACCTCTCTCCAAATCAGATATTTTGTTTTCACAAATTGTTCGATATATGAAGTCATTTCCTAAAGGGACCTATTTGTGGCAGAGATGGGTTGAGGGCCCAACACATATTAGACGCTCTATGTGGAGAGGGGTCTGCAGTTTTCACAGATCTCTTAGCCTGCGTTTGGCACGAGACTGGATCCCGCTTAAGGCTACTAAATATTTTATGTGTTCATAAAAAGGGGCATATTTCCCTAGTCCACCTACTTTGTTTTATGTTGAATTTAATTTGGAACCTTGTCCACAACCCTTAACTGAGGTCTGACCCCTTGACCTAGGTCTACTATGATGGTCCAAAATTGAAATCCACCTATTATGTATTATTTTTATTTAATTTGGAACCTATTATTGTCTAGTGTACATTCTCTATGCTCGTAAACATAGCACGATCAACTGTACTGATTGACTACAATACCTATTATTGTTCAGTTTAATATACCCTGAGCCCTACAATGAGGTCTAAATTCATGCTTGAGCTTCATTCATTGACAAACAGTTTAATAGGTCTACTATTTAACCACTAAAACCCACATACCACATAATTCAAAATAAATCCGATTGATTTACCCTCAATGGTTGGTTGACTATTTTCTGTCCAACAAAGCCTGATGTGCATTACTATTGTGTACTAAATATTTTATGTGTTCATAAAAAGGGGCATATTTCCCTAGTCCACCTACTTTATTTTATGTTGAATTTAATTTGGCACCTTGTCCACAGCCCTTGACTGAGGTCTGACCCCTTGACCTAGGTCTACTATGATGGTCCAAAATTGGAATCCACCTATTACGTATTATTTTTATTTAATTTGGAACATATATCTGATCCCCTTAAGTGTGCTCTAAGCCCAACATTGAGGTCTGAATTCATGCTTGAGCTTCATTCAGTACCAATCAATTTAATAGGTCATTATTTGTTTAGTTTAAAATCTATTATGTATTGTTTTTATTTAAGTTGGAACAACTATATGATCCCCTTAAGTGTGCTCTAAGCCCTACATTGATGTCTGAATTCGTGCTTGAGCTTCATTTAAAACCAAAAAAAAAATCATCTCATTATGGAACCATTATACAATCATACCAAATAAATCAGAATGATTTTATGATTGTGTACTGAATAATTTCAGTTGCATTTCATGACCAACAATTTACTTGGTTGCATTTCAATGCCCTACAATTAGGTCTATTATGATGGACCAAAATTTAACATATATCTGGTCCCCTTAAGTGTGCTATGAGCCCTACAATGAGGTCTGAATTCGTGCTTTAGCTTGATTCAGTACCAACCAATTTAATAGGTCATTATATGTTCAGTTTAAAATCTATTATGTATTGTTTTTATCTAAGTTGGAAAAACTATCTGATCCCCTTAAGTGTGCTCTAAGCCCTACATTGAGGTCTGAATTCATGCTTGAGCTTGATTAAGTACCAATCAATTTAATAGATCATTATTTGTTCAGTTCAAATCTATTATGTATTGTTTTTATTTAAGTTGGAACATATATATGATCCCCTTAACGAGGTCTGACTGTAAGGCCCGTGAAATGCTTAATGAGTTGAATAAGCTTAATTACCATAATTGAATGCTTATAACCATAATCTAACCTTTTGATATATTTTGAAATCATAACACAAGCTTAAGTTTCAAATTTGTTCCAATTTGGACACTGTTTGAGCAAGTTATTCAATTTTCTGTACATTTTGGACTTTTCTACAATTTACCCAATTGAGGGGTTTTATTTGTAATTTGTCACATGTATTATGTTCCTTAGATGTTATATTATCATTCTTGAGTATTTTGATCCATGAGACTCCTAGTTGAGCCATTGTTTGAAGGTGTTTTCCTCAAGGGTATTTTAGGGTTTACCCCTTCATGGATGAGCTACCTTTAGTAGCTATCAACTAATGAATTATGTGATTGGCTGGAAAATTCTACAAAGGAAAGCTAAGCAGGTATATATGGATGGTGGGGTAGCTTCTTGTGTGTGTGATTGCATATTCTTAATAGTTTAAGGCCATAGACACATGGGGAAGCTACTTTTACACCTCATGCTTGCTTCCATCCTTATCCATGAGCTATATATACCTCTTCCTTGCCGAAGTAAAAAACTATGCTTTATTTCTCTTTCCTATAACCTAGATAAAAGACTCACCTCTATTTTTCTGTGGAACCAAGTGTTCTAAGGTAGAATACAACCTCTTTTTGGAGAAGAAGGTCTCATAGAGCTCCATTTAGCCCTACCTAGGGTTTCCAAGGTCATTTTCTAGGGATTTCGACCAAGATAAGTTATTTTCTTCCTTCCTTATACCTTCCTCCAGGTCGGAATCCTACTGTTCCATGGTATAATTTGCTCTAAATCTCTAAAACCCCACCTTTCTTGTTCCTTATGCTTAGGGTTTGCTCATTTTATGAAGAAAGGTGCTAGATGGAAGAGTTCATAGCTTATGCTTGGATTTTATACCCTATCTGCTCAAGATTTCTTCTGTGTGTGGTTTCATCTTCTCTTTAGAGGCAAGTTTTATAACTTGCTCCACATTTATTGCTTACCATAAGCTTTCTAGATCATGTTCTTGCTTGAAAATGATGATCCATGCACTAAAAAGCTATGCTTGACTTGGATTTCGATTTTTATAATGCTCCATGTTCTGATTTCAGTTATATATTAACATGTTATCATGTGTACATTATTCCTAAGGTATAATATGACTTGGATCAGGTTGGTTTGACAACTTATGGTGCTAAGCACCTATCAACCAATGGTCAATTTTAGGATTTTAAGTTGATTTCTTCTATAAACCCATGACCCGATGATGGTACCATTACAACAATCCTATGTTGTTGTCTTCATGACCAAATGTGTCATATGATGATGACAACCTATGGTCAACCCCTTAGGTCAGGTTTTGGATCAATTAGAAGTTTAATGATCAACCATTAAGTACCCTAATGATGTTATCAATCAATGATGGCATTAGCTTAATATTTGATGTTGATTAATGAATATAGTACTAATCTAACAACCTATGGTGAATTAATGGTCACTAATGATTGTGTTAGGTCTCCAAAACCTATGTTGAGTTAATCATATAGTTGTAGCATCAATTAAGCCTTAGACCAATGGTTTCTTGGGTCACTTGATGCAACGGTCAGACCTATACTGTAATTGATGGTTTTCGCATATGAACTTGACCCAATGGTCAATATCTAATGTTTATTCCTCCAATAAAGTGGAATGATGGCTAACATAATAGGTTATCCCTAATAATGTTATTTATATAGTTTCCTTTATATGATCAACTTAAGGAGCTTACTTGTTGACGATGGATGGTTTGTTTTAAATGAACAGTCGATTGTGGGTTTTACCCTACTCTCAATGGAACTTTTTGTGTTGTTAATCAAGAGATGTCTAGTGTTAAATGGTGACTCTTTATAGAGCACAAATCAAGGACTTCATAGGTGTTTTATCCAAGGTGTTGACTTATATAAACAACTAATGGTCTTACCTTTTAAACATACAATGGTTCTGGGTGACATTGTGGTATAGTGATATGGGTTGAATGATGATGGAACAAATGGAGGGTTTCCCTTAATAAGGTAGTCTTACATATTCACTCATATGAGTAGAAGGGACGATAACCATATTGTGTTGATATGTAACCGTAATGGGGTATAGCTTGTTATACCTAGCTTTAATATAACTAAATGATGGTAATTGGGTATGAATAGTCCTTGAATGACTAATACAATCATGGAGTACTTTGTTACTATTATTGAAACCCTAGTATGCTATAACTCGATGGTTACACATTGATTTATATGTGGGTTCATACTTGAGAATAGCATGGAATGTGACGGTGATGCTTCACCTTATGCATCCATGATCCAATGGGGATGTCGTGAGTTAGGGTTTGGGTATAAGTGTTGATTAGTAACATTGATATAATTTATCATGTTGAGCCTAACTCTAATGCAAATAGATAAATATGAGTATTCATGTTTAACATTCTTATATGATGGAATGATGTTGGAATAACCTCCTTAACATGATCATAATCTTAATGTGTTAATTGGTGGTTATCATAGCCACATGGTTGATACTTTCTTATGCTAAACATGTGCATTATGAATATGATGAGTGTTAATCATATCTAGATTCCTTGCATGTTGATGTAATAAAGGAATGTTCTTAATGTTAATATAACCCTGCTATGATTGTTTATGAATATCTCCTAGCTCATTAATGCAATATTGTGCTGATCTGGTGTATGATATGTAAGTGATGTTGTTGAGCCTTGTTATAAGGTGTGGAAATATAATGAGGATCTTGTAGGGAATAGTATGATGGTCTTAATGACCTTTGGGCATGGTTGAACCCTAAATGAGATGTAATCCTCTTGTGTTGATAAGGGTTGATACCCTGTGATATTGTGAAAATGATTTTATATCATGTGATAGTATGATGGTCTTAATGACCGTTGGGCATGGTTGAGCCCTGAATGAGGTGTAATCCTCTTGTGTTGATAAGGGTTGATACCCTGTGATATTGTGAAAAGGATTTATATCTTGTGATAGTATGATGACTAGTGTAGCCTCATGAATGGTAAGTGAATAGTATCATGTGATGATGAGATGAGAAATTATGTTTCACACGTTTTATATCTTTTGAAGTTGTGATATTTATATGCTTGCTAGAAGTGAATTAGGGTTTGTCTGTCCACTTGTTTGATGCAGCCTTAATTCACCCAATTGGCATAACTAATCAAGTGAAACTCAAATCATATAGTCCCTTGTGCCATAGATCCATCTGAGTGTCAGAATTTGTCAGATGGTGAAATGAGTATTCCTAAGGGAGACTCATAGAGCATATTGTTGAGTATGTAGGGGTGGAAAGTTGAGGATATATCCTTGTCATCCACAATGCAGATTGTGGAGGTTGGCTATGGTCATGCCTCATACATCTGATGTGATTGAGAATGGTTGTGGTCATGTCTCGGGGATTATATATGTGACAAGTGGGAGGACAACTGTGGTTGTACCTCAGATGGTAGGGTATGCGTACCCACCTCCTTTCACTAGTGTCGTGACCTGTACCAAGGATGGACTAGGCTGTTAGCATCTTGAACTTATGTGTCACTGTGGCAGACCCATACTGACCGGGGGCGGAGAAGATCTTAGGAGTCCGGCTCTTCCTAGATCTTGTTTGGCACTGATTATGACTTAGTAGTGGTCAATTGGATTTTGAGTGGTATCCTCAATTTCCTCAGGGCATAATAAAAGATGTAATACAACCGTATAGCATATCTATTTAGGGTTATACACGATGCTTCACATTGGATGATAACCTTGTTTGTTCTCTTTACATAAAGATGATGCTTAGTGCAATTAAGAGATAGTAGATATACTTATGTTGTGGATATGCTTAAGATTGTAGATGCGTACATACAATATCCATGATTATGCTGATAACTATACTGTTAATGTTGATTATAATCATGACTCTAGCTATCTCCTGTTGTTAGTTATGTTTAGCATGCTAGTCGTACCTTTGTAACTAGAGATGCATATACTGCTAATCATGCTTATCCAGATAGTTGTGCTTATGTCGTTAGCTCTTCTTATGATGTTGATATGTTCAACCAATTATACATGCTCATGTTGTTAGCTATGCTATGTTACTAGACTTGCTCATGATGCTAGATAGGCATATGCTACGGAATTGGTTATATTGGCAACAAGATAAAGGATGATAGTCTGGCTAATGATGACAGTTATTATCTGCTCCTTTATGTATTTTGTTAATCATCAGTAGTACTAATCTTATTTGTTATATATGATTAATTTTCTTAACTATTTAATTACTTTAAAATGTTGTAATCAATAAACATTGTTGGAGGTTATATCTCTTACTGGGACATGGGTCTCATCCTTGTGGTTCGCCACATTTTTTTAGGTAATCGGAAATGATGAAAACAAACATGTGGAAACAAAGAGGAGCTATAGTAATGAATTTTTGGGATATATGTCTAGTGTATCCTAGACTCGTTCTTGTACTCTCATGTTCGGGCAAAAAAAGTTTGTATATGGTTCTTCAAACGAAATGGACTTTTGTTAGTATATTAATGTTTGTTTATGTGGCATATACGAATATTGTTCTCCTGTGTATATATGTGGTGGATAAGACACTAGAACAATTTGTATCAAATTCTTGGCATAGTATGGATATAAGAAAGATGTTAGGATCTTATGAAAATGTTTTTGAGCAGGTGCTGACGTTGAAATCGGTTTTAATTTATCAATATTTTTGGGTATGTGGTTAATTAGTGGTTGATTATGTTTTATGTTTTGAGTGATCTCGTTTAGTGTCATGGGTTCTCACAAGTTTCTATTAGAGCTTCAGGCTCATCGAGTATATAGGGACACTAGGACTTAGGACTAGGATGAGGTCAAAATTAGGAATATGACATAAAATATGGTGCATACTGCCTAATCTCAGTATTTGGGTGCCCTAGCCAGGTATTCAATTATTGAAGAAAAGGTAAGTATGGAACTCTTAAATTGTTATCTTTCTGATTACTCTGATCATAGTCATTTTGAGACAATCTAAAGGGCATAACGAATAAGAAATCATGGTGTTAATATCTCAATCCTACCTTAAAGAAGATGAGAATTGCATCATAATCTATCAAAACTTGAATGTTTGGTAACTATAAGAGAAAGATACAACACCATGAAATCTAAATCTGAATACAGATAAGAAAAGGAGGAGCTCTTGAAGATGTTATTCAAGAAGATAATGAAGTAAAAGATAGATAAGTCTATGCTTATAAAGTGATTCGAGGTATGAAATCCACATAAGATGGAGAGAACTCTAATGGTAAGTATAAAATGAGAAGATAAATGAGAACAATGACAAAAGAATAAGGTGGAATGTGAGTTAATCTCAAACCAACCTATGTGTGTAAAAAAGTGTTAATGCAAAATCATCATAGCATGTGAAAGAAATTAAGGGAGATGATCCCTATTTAATGAAGCAAATGTGGAATATGAGTATTTACCTATTGATAAGTGGTTGAAAAATATAATAAAATAAGAGAACATACCCAAGTGTGATAAATAGTTATCAAGGAAGGAGTAATGAGATATGTTAATCATGATGATTCCTATGCTAATGGCAAGGAAGCAAAAATGAAAAAGGTAAAATGATACATAAGAAGTTGTAATATGCATAATGAAAATAGAATTGGTTACCTTTTTGCTAGTGACCCTTGAACAATGCTACTATGATGTGGGAAGTATGTTTCCTTTTGTGTCTTTCCTTTCTAGGACACAACTTTCAAGTGGATCATTGCCACTTGGTATGTGTGGATTCGTTGTAAACATGAGGGTGGATAGCTTATTATAGCATAAGGTTTCTTGGACTATGGTTCCAAGATCATAAAGTTTGTGATGAGTTTTCTTTTGAGCCTTCCAATAATTAGGAAGACTCCTCTTATATGTCTTGATATTTGTTATGTTGGTAAAAGTGGATGAGATAATGATGTGAGTTCCTTATAGCACATGAGGTGGATACCAAGGTAATGAATCCTAGTATCCAAGATGTATCAACAGTATGAGAAATATGTGAAGGTTGGAGATGTTTATTAAATAAACAATCCAAGTGTTCCTCCCCCTTAAAGAGAGGGATAGAGAGAGTTTATGATGACCCTCTAAATGTTGTTTGGAAGGAAAAACAAAAATGATTCGATAATGTTGTGTATGGTACAGTGATAGCTGGGCAAGACCACTATTAAGGATAGATGGTTTGTTGGTCAATAGACATGTGTGTCATGTTCCTTTAAGATAAACCAATGATCAAATATCAATGCATAAGAGTTAGATTGGATGACATAATTCACATGACCATGATGAGTTTATGGTTATGTCCTTTAGACTAACCAATGTACAAATAGAATTTATGAATAGGAGGAACAGAGTGTTCCAGTCATGTCATACAAATTATATCAAATTTTGAATGATGACATGTCAAAATATTTCAAATATGGTCAAAAATATGATAAATATTTCTTTAAAAGCCTTAGGGTTGCCGAAGCAGCAAGAGCTATGAGGCAAGTTGAACAAGAGTGATATGGGGTTGATTAAATTTCTTTATGGGATCATGATATGTCTTCTAAGTAGGTTGTGTAAATCCCAGTAAGGTGAAGATAGTGTTGTTGTTTCACCCCTAACAAGGTTGACTAGGAATGATGTTTCCTTTTATGGAATGAAAGTTGACAGCGTCAGCATTTCTTTTGATGTTGAAAAAGAACTGACAAGAGTTCTAGTGTTAGTGTATAAAAAAAGGATGGATACATCATTTTTTTTATGCTTCAAGGAATGGTATGGGACACATGTCATGATTGGTAAAAAGCTAGAAAGTATGACTTTTGAGTAATGTGTTGATACAATAGATATAATTTTAGGATGATAGCTAGAATTTAAAGTTGAACATTACTACTAGAGTTGTACAGATGATACAATAAGTTTCTACATTCCATATTGAGAATGTCTTCTTATGTGGGGGTTTTGGTGCTAACCCAAGATGAGATATGTATGAATGTTGTGACATAACCATGATATGAAAGTAACCATGTGAAGGTAATAGGATGATGTGCAAAGGAAGTACCCATCTTTGTTTACCTTGGATTTCGGGGGTGAAATCCCTGTTAGGGGTTTATAGTTATAAGGCCCCTGAACTTTCTTAATGAGTTGAATAAGCTTAATTACCATAATTGAATGCTTATAACCCTAATATAACCTTTTGATATATTTTGAAATCATATGACAAGTTTAAGTTTCAAATTTGGTCCAATTTGGACACTATTTGAGCAAGTTATGTAATTTTCTGTACATTTTGGACTTTTATGCAATTTACCCCACTGAGGGGTTTTCTTTGTAATTTTTCACATATATTATGTTCCTTGGATATTATATTATCATTATTGAGTGTTTTGAGCCATGGGGATCCTATTTGAGCCATGATTTGAAGGTGTTTTCCTCAAGGGTATTTTAGGGTTTGCCCCTTCATGGATGAGCTACTTTTAGTAGCTATCAACTAATGAATTATGTGATTGGCTGGGAAATTCGACAAAGGAAATCTAAGAAGGTCTATATGGACAGTGGGGGAGATGCTTGTGTGTGTTCTTGCATATTCTTAATAGTTTAAGGCCATAGACACATGGGGAAGCTACTTTTACACCTCATGCTTGCTTCCATCCTTATCCATGAGCTATATTTACCTCTTCCTTGCCCAAGTACGATACTATGCTTGATTTCTCTTTCCTATAACCTTTAGAAAAGACTCCCCTCTATTTTTATGTGGAACCAAGTGCTCTAAGGTAGAATACAACCTATTTTTGGAGAAGAAGGTCTCCTAGAGCTCCATTTAGCACTACCTAGGGTTTCTAAGGTCATTTTCTAGGGATTTCGACCAAGGCAAGTTATTTTATTCCTTCCTTGTCCGTTTCTCTTGCTCTTCTCCTTCCTTAGAGCTTCCTCCAGGTCGTAACCCTACTGTTCCATGGTAGAATTTTCTCTAAAGCTCCAAAACTCTACCTTTCTTGCTCCTTATGCTTAGGGTTTGCTCGTTGGATGAAGAAAGGTTCTAGATGGAAGAGTTCATAGCTTATGCTTGGATTTTCTACCCTACCTGCTCGAGATTTATTCTATGTGTGGTTTTATCTTCTCTTTATAGGTAAGTTTTATAACTTGCTCCATGTTTATTGCTTACCATAAGCTTTCTAGATCATGTTCTTGCTTGAAAATGATGATCCATGCACTAATAAAAAAGCTATGCTTGACTTGGATTTTGATTTTTATAATGTTTCCCATTCTGATTTAAGTTATATATGAACCTGTGATCATGTGTACATTATTCCTAAGGTATAATATGACTTGGATCAGGTTGGTTTGACAACCTATGGTGCTAAGCACCTATCAACCAATGGTCAATTTTAGGGTTTTAAGCTGATTTCTTCTATAAACCCATGACCCGATGATGGTACCATTACAACAAACCTATGATGTTGTCTTCATGACAACTGATGGTCATGATAAAAGGTGTCATATGATGGTGATAACCTATGGTCACCCCCTTAGGTCAGGTTTTGGATCAATTAGAAGTTTAATGATCAACCATTAAGTATCCTAATAATGTTATCAATCAATGATGACATTAGCTTAATATTTGATGTTGATTAATGAATATAGTGCTAATCTAAAAACCTATGGCGAATTAATGGTCACTAATGATAGTTTATCAGGTCTCCACAACCTATGGTGAGTTAATCATATATTTGTAGCATCAATTAAGCCTTAGACCAATGGTTTCTTGGGTCACTTGATGCAATGGTTGGACCTATACTGTAATTGATGGTTTTAGCATATGAACTTGACCCAATGGTCAAGATCTAATATTTATTCCTCCAATAAAGTGGAATTATGGCTAATATAATAGGTTGGCCCTAATAATGTTATTTATATGGTTTCCTTTATATGATCATCTTAAGGAGCTTATTGTTGATGATGGATGGCTTATTTTAAATGAACAATCGATTGTGGGTTTTACCCTACTCTCAATGGAACTTTTTGTGTTGTTAATCAAGGTATGTCTAGGGTTAAATGGTGACTCTTTCTAGAGCACAAATCAAGGACTTCATAGGTGGTTTATCCAAGGTGTTTACTTATGTAAACAACCAATGGTCTTACCTTTTAAACATATAATGGTTATGGGTGACATTGTGGTATAGTGATATGGTTTGAATGATGATGAAAAAAACGGAGGGTTACCCTTAATAAGGTAGTCTTACCTATTCAATCATATGAGTAGAAGAGATGATAACCATGTTGTGTTGATATGTAACCATAATGAGGTATAACTTGTTATACCTAGCTTTAATATAGCTAAATGATGATAATTGGGTATGAATAGTCCTTGAATGACTAATACAATCATGGAGAACTCTGTTACTATTGTTGAAGCCCTAGTATGCTATAACCCGATGGTTACACATTGATTTATATGTGGATTCATACTTGAGAATAGTATGGAATGTGATGGTGATGCTTCACCTTATGCATCCATGATCCAATGGGGATGCCATGAGTTAGGGTTTGGGTATAAGTGTTGATTAGTAACATTGATATAATTTATCATGTTGAACCTAACTCTAATGTAAATAGATAAATATGAGTATTCATGTTTAACATTCTTATATGATGGAATGATGGGGGAATAACCTCCTTAACATGATCATAACCTTAATGTGTTAATTGGTGGTTATCATAGCCACATGGTTGATACTTTCTTATGCTAAACATGTGCATTATGAATATGATGAGTGTTAATCATATCTAGATTTCTTGCATGTTGATGTAATAAAGGAATGTTCTTAATGTTAATATAACCCTACTATGATTGTTTATGAATATCTCCTATCTAATTAATGCAATATTGTGTTGATCTGGTATATTATATGTAAGTGATGTTGTTGAGCCTAGTTATAAGGTGTGGAAAGATAATGAGGATCTTGCTGGGAATAGTATGATGGTCTTAATGACCTTTGGGCATGGTTGAGCCCTGAATGAGTTGTAATCCTCTTATGTTGATAAGGGTTGATACCCTGTGATATTGTGAAAAGGATTTTATATCATGTGATAGTATGATGGTCTTAATGACCTTTGGGCATGGTTGATCCCTGAATGAGGTGTAATCCTCTTATGTTGATAAGTGTTGATACCCTGTGATATTGTGAAAAGGATTTATATCTTGTGATAGTATGATGACTAGTGTAGCCTCATGAATGGTAAGTGAATAGTACCATGTGATGATGAGATGAGATATTATGTTTCATACGTTTTATATCTTTTGAAGTTGTGATATTTATATGCTTTCTAGAAGTGAATTAGGGTTTGTATGTCCACTTGTTTGATGCAGCCTTAATTCACCCAATTGGCATAACTAATCAAGTAAAACTCTAATCATGTAGTACACTGTGCCATAGATCTATTTGAGTGTCAGAATTTGCTAGATGGTGAAACGAGTATTCCTAAGGGAAACTTGGAGCGCATACTGTTGAGTCTGTGGGGGTGGCAAGCTGAGGATATATCCTTATCATCCACAATACAGATTGTGGAGGTTGGCTATGGTAATGCCTCATATATATGATGTGATTGAGAACGGCTATAGTCGTGTCTCGGTGATTATATATGTGACAAGATGGGAGGACAACTGCGGTTGTACCTCGGATGGTAGGGTATGCGTACCCACCTCCTTTTACTAGTGCCATGACCTGTACCAAGAATGGACTAGGTTGTTAGCAGCTTGACCTTATGTGTCACTGTGGCGGACCCGTACTGACTGGGGGTAGAGAAGATCTTAGGAGTGCAACTCTTCCTAGATCTCGTATGGCACTGATTTCAACTTAGCAGTAGTCAGTTGGATTTTGAGTGGTATCCTTAATTTCCTCATGGCATAATAAAAGATGTAATATAGCCGTATATCATATCTGTTTAGGGTTATACACAACGCTTCACATTGGATGACCCTTGTTTGTTCTCTTTTCATAAAGATGATGCTTAGTGCAATTAAGAGATAGTAGATATATGTATGTTGTGGATATGCTTAAGATTGTAGATGCGTACATACAGTAGCCATGATTATGCTGATAACTATACTGCTATTGCTGATGATAATCATGATGCTAGCAATCTCATGTTGTTAGATATATTTAGCATGCTAGCCATGCCTTTGTAACTAGAGATGCATATACTGCTAATTATGCTTATCCAGATAGTTGTGCTTATGTTTTTAGCTCTTCTTATGATGTTGATATGTTCAACCAATTAGACATGCTCATGTTGTTAGCTATGCTATGTTACTATACTTGCTCATGATGCTAGATAGGCATATGCTACTGAATTGCTTATATTGGCAACAAGATAAAGGATGATAGTCTGGCTAATGATGATACTTATTATCTGTTCCTTTATGTATTTTGTTAATCATCAGTAGTAATGATCTTATTTGTTATATTTGATTAATATGCTTAACTATTTAATTACTTAAAAATGTTGTAATTAATAAACATTGTTGGAGGTTATATCTCTTGATGGAACATGAGTCTCATCCTTGTGGTTCACCACATTTTTTTAGGTAATCAGAAATGATGAAAACAAACATGTGGAAACAAATAGGAGATATAGTAAAGAATCTTTGGGAAAGTTGATTAGATGTCTAGTGTGTCCTAGAGTCATCCTTGTACTCTCAGGTCCGGGCAGGAAAAGTTTGTATATGGTTCTTCAAATGAATTGGACTTTTGTTAGTATATTAATGCTTGTTTGTGTGGCATATACAAATATTGTTCTCCTGTGTATATATGTAGTGGATAAGATGATAGAATAATTTGTATAAAATTCTTGGCATAGTACGGATATAAGAAAGATGTTAGGCTCTTCTGTAAATGTTTCTGAGCAGGTGCTGACATTGAAATCGGTTTTAATTTACCCATATTTTTGGGTATGTGGTTAATTAGTGATTGATTATGTTTTATATTTTGAGTAATCTTGTTTAGTGTAATGGGTTCTCACACTGACCCCTTAAGTTAGGTCTATTATGTTAAACAACACCTAAATTCTGCTATTGTTAATCATCTTATAAATATCAATACACTACATACAGCTGTAATAGACAAAAATTAAACACCACCTACATCTACAATATCAATGTTTGTTATCCCTAAGCTCTCACCATTCGATCAGAAAACATTGACCTTATAATAGACTACTTTAATACAAGTTATCGATGTCAACTACACAGACCCAAACTAGGTTTGTATAAAGGTTCCATTTAAACACCCTGACTAAAGTGATCTATTGTAGTGTCATTGCTACTATGTTTGCACCAGACCCAAAGATTTGTATTGTATGGATGAAAGAGTTGGATGAGGCTTTGGTTGTGGCATTGAGGAGACAATATGACATGGGTAGGTGCGTCGATGGAATTTTTACTAGGGACGCATGGAGGGAGATGCTACGTGATTGACATAACAGGATGGGGAGGAACGAGGGTTCAATGGAGCAGTTAAAAACTCAGTGGAAGATCCACAAGAGATACTTTGCAAAGATAAAACTGGTGACCAACAAAAGTGGTGTTGTATGGGATGAGAGTAGGCACAAGCTAATGCTTCCTGACACCCTAGAGTAGAGGGAGGCACTTGCGGTATGTCCAATGATATACAGTCCCCTGAGTATTAAATATTCACTTAAAATTATTAATATTGACCTAATCAGTAGTGCTTGACCATTTTAGGGAAACAAGGAACTAGCAAGATTGATCACCATACCATTCTACCACTACTATGATGTCAAGATGATGGGGGGAGGAACATAGCTAGGGGGCATCGTGCAATGTCCTCAATGGATAGACAACTTTCTTCTGATGTTGCATCTGAAGATGATGTTGTTGTCGACCTAGATGCATCTGATTCATTTGCCAGCCCAGAACCAATAGGTCTTATTGAAGATATGGGTTATTCTGGGACACAAAGTGAGGATAACAACGGTAGAACAAACAACCAAGGTGTTGGTGCAAGGACTCCTACCACACACAGACACAGGAATCAAGCCTCAACCACACAGGGCAATTGTGGCATGTCTAATGATGTCATTTCCGAATTCACAAAGGTGTTATCCAAGGTACATGAGATGGGCAATGGTATTGCTGGTAGATCTAATGACAAAGATGAGTATCAAACCATTTTGTACCATTTTCATGCAACCTACTCTGACGCCCCTGTCCCTGTTTCTACTACTCTTGTGCATGCCATAAAGGAGTAAGCAAACCGTAACATTTACCTAAGCCTTTTGGATACCCCACACAAAATTACCATTTGGTTGTAAGACCTTTGGGAAATGAAGAACAGAGCTTATGGAGCTTCTGGATCAAAACACCCTTCATGCCACCATATTCACAATCTCCACCATCGTCGTTTAGTAGCATGTGTGGTTAAAACAGAGGTCCTACCTCATAGTTGTTCTTCTGAGGTTGTCTAATTTAAGAACTATATCAATAGCCTGACATTAATTTAAGAACTATTTCAAAATTTGATGTTGTAATATTTGATTCCTGTAACATCGCTGACCTGGGTTATGCCTTAACCCTAGAAGTTTTGCTTAAGTAAGTCATTTATATTCTTGTCTTTATCCTTTGAAAAGTAATTATGACCAAAGGAGAACTTATGTTTCAATTTTGGCCCTATTTGAATAATGTTGAAACAATGTTTTACCTATTTTGGACTAAAGTGCAATTTACCCAATTTAAGGGGTTACCTTGCAAATGTTACAGTATAAATGTTCTTCAAGTATTATATCATCATAATAATGAGAGTGATGTTGAGGTATGGATTGTGGAAGTCTAAGATCCATGAAGGAGCTTGTTTGAGTAATGCTTCTGTATTGAATGCTAGTTTTGGTGTAATTTGCAAATTACCCAAAATCTAGGGTTGGATATGTAAAATACTACTTCAAGAATGTCCCTACTATTTCTTGGTATCATTTAGAGAAAATAAAAAGAAAGGGGTGTCTTGTTTGAACTACTTTTTAGGAGAGATAATCTTGATAATAAAATAATCAAGATTTAAGCATAATTGAAACCTTAATTTAATTTGTAGCAAAAATAAATATATTAATTGAAGTGCCCATCAACTAAAAAGGCTTTTGTTGAAATCCTATAGTGCAAGGACTTTCAAATGCCTTGAGTTGCACCGAAATATCCTAAGTAGGTGAAGAAACCCACTCACATTTGTTAATTAAAAAGTAATGTCCACTAAAAATGGATAATAATATTATATTAATTAAGGTGCTTAAGTGGATTGCTTTTAATTCAAGGATAAATGAAAGGATTTTGAGAGAAAGGGAGTTGGATTCGGAGGCAAGGAAGCGAGGGGGCATGTGGCAAATATAATGGATGAAATTCCTTTTACTTTCTCTCTCCTAGAAAATCAATCACATATATTCAATTTTCTCCTTACTTGAAAGGCCATTTTGCAAACCACTTTCTTTCTTTGCTTTAGATGACGACCAAGGAGCTTAGGAGAAGGAGGAAAACGTTCCCCAAGCTGAAGTTAAGCTCCATGATCATCTTCAACCTTGAATTGATGGTTGAAATTGGATTTCAACATTGATTTCCTTTTTTTCTCCATCCAATGCTCAACCTTGGCCATCTTTTGCATCAATAGAGTTGGAAACGAACCTTGGATAGTTGAAGGAACTTCTTTCACCATTATATACGTGAAGCTTGAAGCTACTTTTAAGGTGGGTTATATAACTTGAACCCATCAACATTATTATTGATTTCAATTTCTCATCATATGTTGATCCTTTATGTTCTTCTTGAATAAATTGCTAAATTTATCATATGTATGGCAGTAGAAATCAAAGGTCTAAATCTTGATGATTATGACATCATCTTATCACACACTTCAAGAAATATCAAAAGCAAATAGTTTCACTTTTGTTGTTGGTCAAATGGTTTCAAAATCATTTAGTGACCAAACAGTTTCAAAACCGTTTAGAGGTCAAACGAATTCAAAACTATTTAGAGACCAAACAATTTCAATAGACTCAAGGTTCAATTGGTCTCATGATCTAATAACTTCAAACAATCAAATACAATTGATTTCAGAACCTTAGCTCAATTGGTTTCAAAACCCTAGATCAATTGATGTCAAAACCCTAATTGAGATTCAATCGATTTCAATTCTAATTTGACCAAATGGTTTCAAACCGTTTGAGGACTAAACAGTCTCAAACCATTTGGGGTTAAATAATATTTAAATCTAACAGTATTCAGACCATTTAGGGATTTTGAGATCAAGACCGTTTGGAGGTCAAGCACCTCAAGACCGTTTGGAGGTCAAGCACCTCAAGACCGTTTGGAGGTACAAAAGGTTCAAGACCGTTTGGAGATTCAATTGAACCAAGACAGTTTAAGGTCTAACGGTCTTCAAGACCGTTTGAAGGTCAAGTCACTTCAAGACCGTTTGGAGGTCAAGTAACTTCAAGACCGTTTGAAGGTGCAATTGGTCCAAGACCGTTTGAAGGTCCATTTGGTTTAAAACAGTTTGAAGGTCCAATTGATTCAAATAATGAAGTACTAATAACCCCATAAGTGGTTGAAGAGTATTTCAAGGATTATTCCAATGAAAGTACTTTTAAAGTACTTAGGGGATTGGTATAATTAGAATGATTATTACTCAATGCCTATGAAAGTACTAAATTCAATACACCATAATAAGTGTAGGTGTATGTACTTAGTGAAAGGATAAGTCAATTGAATAATGAATGGTGGTGATGTGTGTACATAGTACATGGAACAATGATAAGTATAATTTAATACTTTAATAATGTTATGTGCTCTAAGATATGTGGAAGCACTGACATAGGGTTTGGATTAATGAGGTAATCATAAAACCCTAATCAATGGAGATGTGAAACCCTAATATAGGGTGATGTCATGTGAAACTCTAACATAGGGTGATGATATGTGAAACCGAAATATAGGGTGATGTTATGTAAAACCCTAACATAGGGTGATGATATGTGAAACTCTAATATAGGGTGATGTTATGTGAAATCCTAACATAGGGTGATTGTGGCATACAAATCACAAAAACATGATTTACTTAAGCGGAAGCGTTCGTTAGCAACAGATTAACCAAAATCACTAAAAATTAAAACCTTTTTGAAAAGAGATCCTATTCCAGGAAACACTTATCAATAAGAGCCAAAGTATTACATATACATTCTGGTCCACAAGTACATTCCATGTACCATATCCTCTCGAGGATTACATACATCAATTACTCTGTTAAGTCTTCACACGAGCAATACAAAACCTCGAGGCATTCGAGCCAAAATCTCTGATTGATTATAAAAACACTAAGTACTGACTCCTAGGACCTAAGAGTACAAAAATGACACATAGGACTCATATCTACAAGACCCAACTGTCAGTATCTCCACCTGAGATGTTACTGTTGTCCCTGATGCTATTGTCCTTTTTCCTACTGTATGATTTCTACCTCTTCATCCGCGTCCACCTTAAAATGTTGGATCCCATGGGGGTGAGACAATTGAAATTGTCCCAATGAGAGATATAACTCTCCGCCAGAAACATTATTATTGCAGATAAGCATTATAAAACAGTGCAGAGGATAAGCAGTTTAGAACATTCTCATATTTTAAAGCATTGCAACTATCTATGATAGAGTAGTAAATCATCTATTCTCATTATAAGAAATAGGAAGAACATGTATACCATTTATCCATCTTACTGTACCAACATCTCAAACTTATCCTGAGATACTCATTATCATGGGATGTCATCCATGAATCAGTCTCATTTCTGTCTCTTGACCTTAGCCAATCTGTTAGCCAGATATTGAATTGTTCCAGTCATGTGAGTATACATCATCATATTCTGTCCAGACATTGGACTATGCCAATCCTATGCAAACATTCCAGACATTGGACTATGCCAATCCTGTGCAACCTTTCTAGGCATTGGACTATACCAATCTTGTGCAACCATTCCAGGCATTGGACTGTACCAATCCTGTACAACCATTCCAGGCATTGGACTATGCCAATCCTGTGTAGCCATTCTAGGCATTGGACTATACCAATCATGTGCCATTATTCCAGGTATTGGGTTATTACCAATCCTGTGACATTATTCCAGGTATTGGGTTATGACCAATCCTGTGCAATTATTCCAGGTATTGGGTTATTACCAATCATGTACAATTATTCCAGGTATTGAGTTATTACCAATCTTGTGACATTATTCCAGGGATTGGGTTATGACCAATCCTGTGCAATTATTCCAGGTATTGGGTTATTACCAATCTTGTGACATTATTCTAGGTATTGGGTTATGACCAATCCTGTGCAATTATTCCAGGTATTGGGTTATTACCAATCCTGTGCCATTATTCTAGGTATTGGATTATTACCAATCATGTGCCATTATTCCAGGTATTGGGTTATGACCAATCCTGTGCAATTATTCCAGGTATTGGGTTATGACCAATCCTGTGACATTATTCCAGGTATTGGGTTATGACCAATCCTGTACAATTATTCCAGGTATTGGGTTATTACCAATCATGTGCCATCATTCCATGTATTGGGTTATTACCAATCCTGTGCCATTATTCTAGGTATTGGGTTATTACCAATCATGTGCAATTATTCCAGGTATTGGGTTATAACCAATCCTGTGACATTATTCCAGGTATTGGGTTATGGCCAATCCTGTGCAATTATTCCAGGTATTGGGTTATGACCAATCATGTGCAATTATTCCAGGTATTGGGTTATTACCAATCCTATGACATTATTCCAGGTATTGGGTTATGACCAATCATGTGCAATTATTCTAGGTATTGGGTTATTACCAATCCTGTGACATTATTCCAGGTATTGGGTTATGACCAATCATGTGCAATGATTCCAGGTATTGGGTTATTACCAATCCTGTGACATTATTCCAGGTATTGAACTATGTCAATCATGTGCATCTATTCCAGGCATTGGACTATGCCAATCCTGTGCAAACATCACTGAATACCACATCACCTTTACTAGGTATTAAACCTTGGCCAAGCCATCATACTTATTCACAACCTTTATGTAATTCCATTATTCCTCATATCTCCCTTAAACTTATTCAAAACACTATAGCCCTTATTTGGCTATAAACATGAAGCATGTATGATCAAGATTTCATCATTATTATTGTATCCATTAGTTATTATTATTATATTACTAAGTTTCCATTATTTATTTTGAACATTATCATTTATTTCATGAGACTTTATAAACATCTTGTTACCTCTCACTAGGCAACAACTACTCTTATGGCTCACAAGGGCCATTACACATCTTGTCACCTTTCACTAGGCAACAACAACTCTCATGGCTCACAAGGCCATTAAACATCTTGTCACCTCTCATTAGGCAACAAAAACTCTCATGGCTCACAAGGCCATTAAATATCTTGTCACCTCTCACTAGGCAACAACAACTCTTATCATTTATACTCAAATGATTATCAATACAAGGTATTAGTTTCTCTCTCATCCTTACCAGAGTGTAAATACATCATACTTTATTAACTTAGCTTAACCCTTTCTTAGGGTATGTTAGCCTACACTTATTAAAGTGCATTAGGCTCATTGCATCTCAATGTAACAATTATCATGACACCCTTTATGTGTTACTCATCCAAGTATATTGGATTTAGGGTACATCAAGGTGTAATAACTTTGAAGTACTAGATGTGATATATATCATGTCTTGATGTATCACTTCCCTCATCCCTTTTTACTTACTTAAGTTCATCAGCTTATCTTGTATTAGGATGTTTCCCATCCTAATACTTTATGCACTTGCCCATCACATCATCATGTAATGTATTGGTCATAAGTCATTCATTTGAATTATTCAACCATTATCAACCACTTTAGGTGTTTCACCTACCAATACATTATTTACTACTCCATTGTTAGGAATAGGGTTCCCCTCTTTATCAATTAGGGTTTTACATAACATCACCCTATATTAGGGTTTCACATAACATCACCCTATATTGGGGATCCACATGGCATTACCCTAGATTAGGATTTCACATGACATCACCCTTGATTAGGGTTTTACATGACATCACCCTATATTGGGGATTCACATGGCATTACCCTAGATTAGGGTTTCACACATCATTATCTTGAATTAAGGTTCCTGATATCTTTTCCCAAATTAGGGTTTCATGAAACATCCTTTTAAATTAGGGTTTTCATTATATTACCATGAATTGGGATTTCTCACATCATCCTCCTAGATTAGGGTTACACCATTACCCCAAATTAGGGTTTCACCTAGCATTGCCCTAAATTAGGGTTAGGGCTCATCATCCTTCTCGATTAGGGTTTCGTGATCTCTTTATCAAGGATCATACCCTAATTGCATATTCTATTCATGTTGAGAGTGTTGAGATTTAACCATTACATTATTATCATACATGTATGGATTTCTCTCTCTCATCCTTTCTAGGATGTTGATTACTTAAAGCTTGATTAAATTAGGTCAACCTTTCATTCAAGTACACACATTTAGGGTTAGCATAGTGTATTGAGATATTACTTCCATAAGCATCAAAGGTTCATCACTCAAAAGATGCTAATCACCTAAGTACTTGAGAGGTACAACCATTGCAATTGTCTTTAATAAACATCATTAATAATCAGGGGGTTAATTGTACTTACATGGTTTAAATCAATTAGACCTTCAAACGGTCTTGAGGTATTAGACCCTCAAACGGTCTTAATGTATTTTGACCTTCAAACGGTCTTGAGGTACTTGATCTCCATTCGGTCTTAAGGTTCTTGACCTCCATTCGGTCTTGAGGTGCTTGACCTCCATTTGGTCAACTCTCCCAAATGGTCAACATGACCAAACGGTTTTGAAGATCAAATTACCCATTCGATCTTGATCAACTTTACCCATTCGATCTTGACTGATTTTACCCATTCGGTCTTGATCACTTTTACCCATTCAGTCTTGATTGATTTTACCCATTCGGTCTTAATCAATTTTACTCATTCGGTCTTAATTGGTTTTACCCATTCAGTCTTAATAAATTCCATCAATTAAGGCTTCAATCAATTCAATCGATTGAAGTTTGAAATTAGTGGATCATACATACATGGAACCTTTAAAATCAAATCAATTGGTATCATTGGATCATCAACCATACACATCAGCATTGATCCTCCAAATATTTTGAGACTGTTTGATCTAAAACGGTCTTGAGACCATTTACTCCCAAATGGTCTTGAGACCGTTTGATCTCAAATGGTCTTGAGACCGTTTACTCCCAAACGGTCTTGAGACCGTTTGGTTTCAATCGATCTTGAAATCGATTGGTTCCAATGTTGAAACTGTTTGCTCATGTACTTTGTTGAGGTGTGTTCTTAAAATTATGTCATCATCATCAATATTTGATCCTTCAAAACCAGTTGTGATTCTTATGGTGATTTCAACAATTAATCAAAAGGAAATCGAGAAAGAAGAAAGGTTCAACACATAGTGAATAAATTGCAAGCAATAATGACATTTAAGGGTTCAAGTTATATAACCCGCCTTCAAAGCTGAATCGAAGCTTCAAGATTCATGTCCTCAATGGTGAATGAAGCTTTTTCAACTGTCCAAGGTCCGTTCTCAAGTCTGTGAGTGAAAAGAATGGCTAGAGTTGAAGATTGAATGAAGAAAAGAAGAAATTAAGCATTGAATTTCGATTTCCACCATGAAATCAAGGTTGAAGATGACTATGGAGCTTACCTATAGGTTGGGGCACGTCCTCCTATTTCTCCTAAGCTCCCTTGTGTTCAAATAAAGCAAGGAAAGAAAGAAGGATAAAAAAAGCCTTTCATGTGGGTTGAAAATGGGATGTATATAAAGGAATTTCAATGAGAGAGAAAGTGATAAATAATTCCTTCAACTCCCAAAATTGGTGCCGCATACTCCCCTCCATCACTTGCATACGAATCCATCTCCCCCACCTTGTAATTACTCTTCATTATCCATGAATTAAAATAAAGCAAATTAAGCACCTTAATCAATATAATAATAATATCCAAAATTGAGTGGATATTACTTTTTCTTTAACTAATGTGAGTGGGCTCTCCACTCACTTTAGATATTTCATGGCCTTTGCAAGGAACAAGGACGTACAAACTTATGAAAATCCAACCATCTCATTTTTGGTTGAAGGGCACTTCCATTAATATATTTATTTTTGCATTAAATTGAATTAGGGTTTCAATTATGGTTAAATCTTGATTATTTTAATATCAAGATTCTCTCTCCTCCAAAGAGATTCAAATGAGATTACCCTCTGATTTTCATATTTCTAATTGATACCAAGAAATATTAGGGACTCTCTAGAAGTGTTATTTTGCATATTGAACCCTAGGTTTTGGGTAAATTACACATTACACCAAAACTAGGTTTTAATGTACAAACATTGCTCAACAAGCTCTTTCTTGGTGTTCAGGTTGCCACAAGCCATACCTCTACATAATTTTCATTCTTATGATGCTTCAACACTTGAGGAACATTTTACCATGTCACATTTGCAAATTAACCCCTCAACTTGGGTAATTTGCACTTTAGTCCAAAGCAGACAAAACATTATTTCAACATTATTCAAAAAGGACTAAAATTGAAACATAAGTTCCTCTTGGGCCTTAATTACTTTTCAAAAGATAAGAGCAAGCATATAATTAACTTTATTAAGCAAAACATCTAGGGTTAAAGCATAACCCAGGTCAGGGATGTTACAGTGATGATATGTGAAACCCTAATATAGGGTGATGTTATGTGAAACCCTAACATATGGTGATGATATGTGAAACCCTAATATAGGATGATGTTATGTGAAACCCTAATATAGGATGATGTCATGTGAAACCCTAACATAGGGTGATGTCATGTGAAACCCTAATATAGGGTGATGTTATGTAAAACCCTAATTGATAAAGATGGGAAACCCTATTCCTAATAATGGAACAGTGACTAATATATTGTTAGGTGAAACACCTAAAATGGTTGATAATGGATAACCTTATATCAATAATGCCTTAATCCGAGATGAGTCCATATCATTGATAATGGTTGAATAATTCAAATGAGTGACTTATGACCAGTACATTACATGAATAATGTGATGAGATGGTGCATAAGGTATTAGGATAGGAAATATCCTAATACAAGATAAGTTGATGAACTTAAGTAAGTTAAAAGTGATGAGGGAAGTGATACATCAAGACATGATAGATATTACATCCAGTACCTCAAGGTTGATACACCTTGATGTACCCTAAACCCAATATACTTGGATGAATAACACATGAAATGTGTCATGTCAATTGTCACATTGAGATGTAATGCACTTTGATAAATGTAGGCTAACATACCTTAAGAAAAGGTTAAGCCAAGTTAATAAAGTATGATGTAATCATATTCTGGTAAAGATGAGAGAGAAACTCATATCTTGTATTGATAATTCATTTTTTTGAGAAAGGGCGCCTACCATTTTATTAAGTAATCAAATCGTTTGCAGCAAGTACAAGGATCTGATCCTCAAAAACCTCCCCCACAAGGTGAGGATTAACAAAATGACAGGCAGAGACGGCCAAGGCATGTGCTACTCTATTGCCTTGCCTTTTCATAAAACAGAAATTGAAAGACATGAAACTATAGGAAAGATCAACAATCTCACAGGTAATGAAGTCTTCATAGCCACGTCCGTTGTAGCCCTTCTTGACAGCCTCCACCAGTAGAAAACAGTCTATCTCCACTACAATATCCATGTAGCCTTCCCTAAGAGCTAGCCGCATACCGTGTAGGACAGCCATACCCTCCGCACTAAGCACTGAGTACGGCTGTTCTAACCGGCATTGGAAGGTCCACAATAGTCATGCGTTGTCATCCTGTATAGCTACCCCACAACTGTTCTCCTCCACTATGATAAGAGACACATATGTATTGATCTTCACGCTACCCCTTAGCGGGAAGCGCCATGAAACTTGCCCTGACGACGTGGGAGAAGAAGCAGCTCATCCCAAAACCCTATGGTATCATGCATGGTCGGCAACCAGGCTGATGTAAGTAGCCACAAGACCCAGAATATAGGGTGGGTGATCATCAAAAAGAGCTTTGTTCCTCGTTGTCCATGAAGTCCACAAAAGAGTAGCACCCTCATCTTTTCTCCTGCTGTCCTCGTCATCAAGTAGACCCCTTACAAAGGCCCCCATGTCATGAGTACCCAGCTGTCTACCCCAATCAAACTCACCCACAACCCAAACCTGTCTGGCGATGTCACAATGCATCAGTACATGAGAAGAATCCTCCCGCTGACCGCAGTGATGGAAGCCATCATCAGGTGTCACTTGCTTCCTTTGCAACTCTGAATTAGTGGGAAGGATGTTCTTGAGTGCTCTCCAGATGAAGTGCTTCAGTTTTAGTGGCCATCTCTATTTCCATACCCTCTTCCACAGCTCCATATCTGCTCCATCTACTAAGTCCTCGCCTGCCCGGATGAAGAAATAAGCACTCCGGACTGTAAACCTCCCATTGCTCTCCTTTTCCCAGTATAGGGTGTCCTCTTCATTCTGCTGTGATAGCGGGATGTTAAGGACTCTCCTGGCTATATGTGTAGGGAAACATGTCTCCACCGCCTCTCTATTCCACCTCTTCGCCCCCTACTAATCAAGTGACTCACCCATCTATACTCCACTGGACCCTGAATCAAATATCTGTTGGCTATGCCCCCCAAATGTGGTATCCACCTCTCCTTGTAGATATGTATATCTTTCCCATCCCCCACCCTCCACTTGAAGCCACTCTTCACTACTTGCAGTGCCCCCCAAATACCCCTCCAAGTATAGCTGGGATTCCCCCCTAACTCCACATGTAGGATAGATGAGGAGTTGTAATATTTCGCCTTAAGTATCCAAGCAGCAAGAGACCCCCCATGTACTGCCAACCTCCATCCTTGTTTAGTGAGAAGTGCTTGGTTAAAAGCTTTCAGATCCCTAAACCCCATACCCCCAAACTCCTTGGGCTTGCACAACCTTTCCCAACTCATCTAATGGATTTTATTCTCCCCATCCTTTGAACCCCACCAAAATTGGGCCATCATCGAATGGATATCATCAATAAGCCCCTATGGAAGCTTGAAGATGCTCATGAGATACGTAGGAATGGCTTGAATTAATGCCTTAATCAAGACCTCCTTTCCCAGTCTAGATAAAAGCTGTTCCTTCCACCCCTGTAGTTTTTTCCACACTCTGTCCTTTATAGCCGCAAACACCTACTTCTTGGACCTCCCCACCACCATAGGAAGACCAAGATACTTCTCATGCCTATCCACCTCTCTCACATGCAACTAATTCTTGATCAACTCCCTTATTGACATTTGTACTAAAGGAAACCTCCGTCTTCTCATAGTTGATCTTCTTCCCGGATTCCCTCTCGTATTGGCTGAAAATTTCACCTAAAGCGGAGCATTCTTATGAGGTAGCCCTTATGAAAACAATGCTATCATCTGTGAAAAGTAGGTGAGTAACACGTGGCGCTCGTCTGCAAATTCTTGTCCCGTGTATTTTATTATCCTGTGCAGCTTTAGACAGAGAAAAGGAAAGTGCTTCAGCACAAAAAAGAAAAAGATATGGGGAAATAGGATCACCTTGGCGAAGTCCTCAGGATGGTTTTGTAGATCCTCTCCTACTACCATTGATGATGAACTTGTGGGATACACTAGTCACACACTCCATAACCTTCATCCTCCATGTAACCGGCAGCCCCAACCTCCCCATGACCCCCTTCAGAAAAGACCACTCGACCCTATCATACGCCTTGCACATGTCCAACTTTAGTGCCATAAGACCTTCTATGCCCTTCTTCCAGTGTTTCATAGTGTTAAACAACTCATAGGCCACCAAGTGATTGTCTGTGATCATCCTTCCTCCTATGAAAGCAGTTTGATTCTCAGAGATAATCCCATTCATCAACAGTTTGATTCTATTGGCCAAGAACTTTGTAATAATCTTGTAGGATACATTGCACAAGCTAATAAGCCTATATTTAGAAAGGCAGACCGGGCTGTTTGTCTTTGGAATGAGAACTATATCAGTATCATTGATATCTACAAGGCCAGTCTCCCCTCTCCACCATTTAGAAATAAAGGACAACAAGCTACTTTTAATAACCTCCCAGAATTTTTGGTAGAAAATTGCTTTCATCCCATTAGGTCCGGGTGCTTTATTCGGATGCATTTGTTAGAGAGCTTTCCACACTTCATTTAATGATAAATGATGGGAATAAATAAGTATGATTGAATACTTATGATATCAATATTGGATCCTAGATGTGTGGAGCAATGAATTAGGGTTTGATCATTAAAAATACGATCTTGAAAACCTAAATGGTTAAAAATTGAAAACCCTAACCCTAATAAAGGGTGATGATATGTAAGAGAAACCCTAATTGATAAGAAAAGGGAAACCCTAACCCTAATGATGGGAAGATTGTAATTCTTTTATTGCATAAGCCTTGAAAGGCATGTTAAATACTTTAATAAAAGTATAATGTGCAATGGCCTCATGAGCCATGTGAATAAGTTGTTACCTAGTGAGAGGTGACAAGATGTAATGGCCTTGTGAGCCATGTAAAAATTTGTTGCCTAGTGAGATGTGACAAGATACTTAATGGGCCTTGTGAGCCATGCGAGATGCTTGTATAGCAAATATCATGCATACCTTGGTTAGATGACCCGGAGGTAAAAGTTACCTGATAAGTGGTAACCATGTTCAGTGTTGAACTAAGGGTTTGAATACCCAGATCCAACAAACATGATGATGATGATGTTGAGGGATGTGAATTCCCAACAATGAGACAAGGGATTGAGATCCCAATGCTTCATAAAGTTTTGAAAAGTACTTGATAAGAGTATTATTTCCTTGTAGAATTTGTTATAATAGTTTATGTTTGAAAACTTGATTGATGCTAAACGAATATGGTAATACACTTAATTAATCAAGTGGAACCTTATCATGTAGTGGCCTTGCCATAGATCCATCAATGTTAGGATTTACTGATGGTGAAACGGGTTGCTCTGCGACATAACCCGATGAACGCATATTTTTGAATATGTGGGGGTGATGGGCGTGAATACCTTACGCCCTAATGTGGGATTGACGTGAGATAAACATGAGATCTCTCAATCCTTCATTATATGTGTCAGGATGGATGTATCACAAATCTCCCAATGATGTTTAATGCTGGATCGATGTGAGATAAACACGAGATCTCTCAATTGCGAAGAGAGTGCAATCGCCGCTGTAGCTCTATAGAGAAGTTGCCAGTATACCCTGGAAAGCTATTTAGTAGTGACATAAGATGTCCTGCATGAGATCTTGTACTGATCGAGATGAGGGAGGTCATGGTAGCTGACTCTTCCATTGACCTTATATGGCACCGACTTTGGGTTTTGCAACCGAAGGTTGGAGTATGAGAGGTATATCTCATCTCCTCAGGGCATAAGTGTGATTGTAAAATGTAATAAGCCGTATAGCATGTTTGCTTAAGGATTGAATACAAAAATCATTGACTGATGTTACATTTCTTTTATGCATCTTTAGTTGATAGATGATATATATATGTTTACTTACATTCCTTGCAAAGTAGATAGATGATTTATAATTTTACCATGGGTAGATGTAATGTTCTCCTTAAGAAAGGAGATCATCTTATTCTGTTCATTCAATGATTAATATTGTTTGTTAATATAAAAGAACCCCTACTCAGTTTTATAATGTTTACTTGCAAAAATAATGTTTCTGGCAGAGAGTTATATCTCTCGCTGGGACAATTTCAATTGTCTCACCCCTGTGGGATCCAACCTTTTTAGGTGGACGAGGACGAGGAGGTAGAAACCATATAGCAGGGGAAGGACAGCAACATCAAGGATAGAAGTGACATCTCAGGTGGAGATACTAACTGTCATGTCTTGTAGATAAGAGTCCTATGTGTCATCTCTGTACTCTCAGGTCCTTGGAGTAAGTACTTAGTGTTTTCATAATCGATATGAGATTTTGGCTTGAATGTATCGATGTTTTGTATTGCTCATGCGTAGACTTAATAAAGAAATTGATGTATGTAATCCTCAAGAAAAGATGATACATGGTATGTACTTGTGGACCAGAATGTACATGTAATACTTTGGTTCTTGTTTTTAAGAGTTTCCTGGAATTGGATATATTTGCAAAAGGTTTTAATTTTTATTGATTTTTGTTAATCCACTGCTAATGTTTTCTTCCGCACTCATCATTATCCGATGTTTGGGGTCTGTTGTCACAATTTCTTTGGGAACAATTTCTGAATTATGGTACTCTGTAATGTTTTATCATGTTATTTGCTATTTGGTTGCTAGCATGGTCATTTCATTTCTGCAATCTCTCTCTATATTTCTTATGCAGGTAATCACTTTTAATTATAGACTTCATGGCCGGTGTTGAACATCCAGAAACAGCTGATGACATTGTACAACTTTTGGATCTTATGTCTGGTCTAGCTAATGACATTTCTAACGCAATAGGCTACCAAATAGCATACCAAATATCACACAATATCATGGACAATTCAAACGACACAACCACACGTCAACCAATACTGAGATTGGTTAGTATTAGGAGCGATCATCAAAAGATTTTAGAAATAATAAGCGGCCATGAAAGGAGGGCATATGATCTGTACCGTATGCTACCCAACATGGTTTCAGCCTTTATGGACAAACTTGAGGACCGTGGTTTGTTGAAAAGTACCAAAGGTGTGTCATCAGTGGATGTAGTTTGCTACTTCCTTCAAATGGTTGGACATGGCCATACCAATCGTGTTCTGGCTGAGGACTACATTCACAATGGAGAGACCATAAGTAGAACATTTAATGAGGTATTAGATGTAGTGTATACTTTGTGCAATGAATATGTTATGATGCCAACTGCATCCACAACTCTGCACTGACGCATACTGGAGAGTTCAAGATTTTACCCTTACTTCAAGGTATGACCATCACTTTGTTGACCATGTTGATTCCGTTGTTAGTATAACCACTTTTGTCAACACTGAATTTCATATATACTTGTCATAGGATGCCATTCGGGCATTTGACGGGACACACATCCCCATTTCGGTGAAGCGCGATAAGCAAAACCGTTAAAGAAATAGAAAAGGGAATGTTTCCATGAATGTCATGGCTGTAGTAGACTTCTCAATGGAGTTTACATATATCATGACTGGTTGGGAGGGCTCTGCGGCTGACCAAAGGGTACTACACATAGCTACAACCACATGTAGTTTCAAAGTACATGTTGGAAAGTATTATCTTGTTGATGCAGGGTACGCCAACACCCGACAATTTCTTGCACCATACCGAAACATAGCTTACCATATAACAGAGTATCGGGGTAATAGAAAATCATACACCAGCAAAAAAGAGATGTTCAACCACCGGCATGCTCAACTACGTAACGTTATTGAACGAGCCTTTGGTGTGTTGAAGAAGAGGTTTTCCTACTTTTGAAAAGGAGTGACTTTTCCTGTGTATTCACAGTCTCGCATTGTAATGGCTTGTTGTATCGTCCACAATTTTATCCGATGTCAAAATGACGGTGATCCTTTGATGGATGAAAACTTGGATGACCCTCATAATACCCCTGACATCTTGAACTATTTGAGTTCTCTCCAACAAATAAGCCAGGCTGATGCTAGGGAGGGAAATGTTTTGTGCGAAAGACTTGCAAATTCTATGTGGGAAAATTAGTTATTTTCATATTTTATATAACTTTCAGACATTAAAACATGTTCTACAACATGTTTCACTAATTCCCTTTTCGAATTTCATTCAGTAACTTATTAGATGCTTGGTATACCACCTACTTCTGAGTGTGTCATTATTTTTTCTAACAATAGGTTTGGTTTGAATGGATACTGGAATGCCTATCTACCCATGTGGAATCTGTTGCACCGTGCGAGTGTATATGGAAGAAACATATGCGGAAAATGGTCATTTTAAAGATAACAATCCACAAAGGCCATATTTTATGTGTGGCAGGGGTCTTATTGAAAATAGGTGTCATATGATGTTACCCCCACAATGAGTGCAACACACCTTTACAACCCTAACTGCATTTAAGGATGCTATGGTAACACAACTAGCATATGCACGAAATGAAAGGAAGCACTGGTCTTCATGTTACGATTTTGTGTGTTCCACAAGAGCAGATACACATAAACATGTCAATGAAATTACAACACTTAGTAGAAGATGCAACTATCTTCATGAAAAACTACACATGCCGACTGATAGTGATTCTGCAACAGAGGATGAAGGTTATAATACGTCATAATATAAAATCCAATGACTTCCTGTTTATGAATTATGTTGTATGTTTAAATTTGAAGATGCTTGAATAATTTATTTAACTAAATCCCTACATGGTTGACTTAGTTTTTATTATACTATTACATGTATTTAGATGTCAACGGATGAATACGAAGGTAGGAGGTGTTTTTGTGGTCTTCGGGTTGCATGACCGACATTCTTAGCGAAAGACTGGGAGAAATGTATTACATCTGCTCTACCAAAGATATTAAACACGTAACGGCCCTAAAAGAAGTTATTATCGACTATGACATGGATATATGTTCGCTAACACTAATCCAAAATTCATATTACAATATAGGGAAAAGACCGTTGCAAATACTTTCATTGGGCGGTCGATCTCCCACCAACAACTCCTTCTTTGAAGGCTGAGATTAAGTTGTTGACTGATGAGTGCAAGTCTGTCTGGGGTTAGGCAATGAACATGAAGGATTTTGTTGAAATCCATCATGATGCCCAAGAGGTTTATGAATCATACCAGTACCAGTATGATACACTTTACACTAAGGTTAACAAGTTAGAGGATAATTATAATCTTCTACTGGGTACACCATCACCTCCAATGACTTCATGACCTTTATGTTCCATTTATATTTTACCGATCAATCTTGCAAAATGTCAAACATGTTGTAATAACCCATGCTTAGGTTATGTACCCCAACTTAATATGGTATGTGTAAACGTGAAGACAAAGGCGAGTAGATTTTCTTACATAATGTTCACTATTTTGCATGTCTGCATATATTTTAAGTTCTGCATATTTGTGCATACTCATTTCATGCACCTATATTTGGACATATTAATAAAATGTGATACCGACTTATCCTTGTGTTTTTGATGTTTCCTTATGGAACAACTTGTAGATGTCACACAACAACAAATTCAATACAAAGTCCATACGCTTCACAAAGCGTAAGGATAACTCAATGAAAGCCATAGTATGTTGGGAAAAAATGGAATGCGATGTAGATGGGATATCCCAAGACTGGTCAAAGTATATATGATGTGTAAACGAAAACTCCGTCGATTCTTCTTCTTCACCAACACTTTGTAAACATCAACACCTTCCACTATTTTTTGACTGGCCATTGGACGAGGCTGAAGAACTAAAAAAAGCAGAATGGGCAACAACACGCGTTGAGTTTGAAGAATACAACAACGCGTTGCTGTGTATTTATAGTGAGGGGTCTATGTCGGATGACCAATTTTGTCAGACAACTAAGGGAGCAGTCAGACAAAACCCTTCCTCTTCCGATTAGTACCCATGCATTGTTTTTAAAGTCAATGTACAATGGATCAATTAGGTGTGCCAATGTAGTCATGCACCAAGAGATGTTGTGTTGGCCAAAAGAATGCAATTGCTACATCTAGTAAAAAGAGACTACATCTTTTGTCACCAAAGAAGTGGAGTCCAATTCACATGATATGAGTTGTACGGTTCATAGTGGTCATTCAATGAAACACCTTTGCTTATTGCAAAATTTAGCTGGAATAGGCACAGGATGCAGTTTGGTTTTGTGTGGCTATTATTACAATCGCCATATTAAATCAGACTGCATCATGTGACTATTCCAACTAAATTTTGTAACCAGTGTAGGTTTTTCATTGCTTGACCAAACTGAACCGAACAAATCATATCATGCCAAATCAGACTTCATTTTCTTGATGACAAAAATATAGTCTTCTATCTACCAGATGTTTCCACTGGATTCTTTAGGCCAGCGCAACAACTCCTGAAGCATGACCACTCACTGAATGGTCATCCAATTACCTAGCTACAATAGCCTATATGAATTTGTCTTTATCAATGTACCAGATCTTTATCTCACTATGTACTACACTTAGTAGGAAGTAATGTATAATTGCAATGTATGTTTCCTACTACCCTATTGAATGTTAGACATGTACTAAGATTATTCACATGCTACTTCATTTTAAATATGATGTAGCTATATATCCATAATGAATGTTTCTTTACAGACTACACATGTATTTTTCAGTTTAACAGGCACAATGAATCAGTTTGTATGGGATGCATAATGTGATGCAGTCCTAGGAACAGTGTTAGGTCGACAATATTACTTGCGTAAACTACGTGGTCCTTCTACATGATAGGGTTGGCGTGATGCCATAGGCGAGTTCCATGAGATAACTGACAGGACTGATATAACTATGGGTGTGTTTAAGGTGAGATGGAACATTTTAAAAATTGTAGATGCAGTTCCAAAGACTTTCTGGACTAGCCCGTGAACTTATCCACCAGGACTACAACAAGATCCATTTCACCAACAACAAGACACACCTCATAATTGCACAATACATTCAGAAGATACATGCAAAGTACATGATGATGTTGGTATAAATAGAAGTACTTAGTCTAATGAACACTAGTTTGAATTTTATTGACTATGTTTCCTTTGTTTGTAGTTAACTACACAGATAATGTTATGTATTAGTAGTATACAATTATTTCTATGTCATGAATATGAACAAACCCATGTGGTTCTCTGTTGTTACTTACATTTATGTTACTTGTTGTCAACATTATTTTACATTGTTGCAGACATAAGATCTACATTTAATGTATTAGCAGTATACAATTGATGTAGTTGTAATAACCCATGTTGTTGTTTGTTGTTAGTACATACATTTATATTACTTTTTCTAAAAATATATAACATCATTATATATACTTACAATTGTTTGTACTTATATTTTTCAGACTTTGTCCACCCACAATAGTCACTGTGAACTGGGACTCTACGTCAATGTTACTATTCCCTAATGAAGAACAACTGGACATCATCCTAGATGATCGTTCCTTAGCATAACTAACTATACCTAAACATTGGTGTTTTCTAAACAGAAGACACTACAGGGCTGGTGAAGTGTACCTAAATTTTGGTAATTCTTCATCTGTTATCGATGTTAAGTATGATATTGCCAGAAATCTGGTATCAACATCTAGTTGGTGCGAGTGGATTAGGAAGATGCTATTGGGCCGTAGCGACAAGCTTTTTTCACGTCCAGTTGACCATAATACCATCAAGGTTTAGATAATCAACATCAACAACGAGACCCCCGATCATCTAAGGTGGTATGAGTACTCGATAAAGGATAGGGAATATTTGGACGAATTTGATGATGAAAAGTAACGAGATATGTTGCAATTGCTGCAAAGATTCTTGTATTCCTTTTGGCAACACTGATTTCCCTATCAACATCAGTTCAGATTCATCTAAAGACAATGAGGAGCTCCACGACACAACAACATCATCAAAAAAACCACGGCAGGTCCAATTAACAAATTTAATTTTCATGTCTTATTTTTTGTTTACACTTTTTGTCTTAAAGTAAATAATCATCATACCTACTTTTTTTTTGAACTTCAGGAGAAGACCACCACAATAAAAGGCCTCATAATTACTGATGCCGGACCATGTTGGTGTAGTTTTAAGTTGTCTATCTATCTAGACTTGTCTGTATTATAGTTATTTTAATTATGCGCATGTTTAGGGGTACACCAACCCCTTTGTTTAGTTATTATTTTGGACAACAACACCCCTACATGTTTATAACTTTGTCATATTTCATCCATCCCTTGTACTACTCACATATTGATTATAATATTTTGTGTTTGTATTACAAAAATAAACTAACCACGACTTAAGTAACCATAGATTTTATAATATTGATGTTAATTTCCATTTTGTAATAATATCATATAATCAATTTTGTGTAATGCAAATATATTTGTATTTCAAATCAGTTCAAATTCTGACCTGGTTGCCAAACATAACTAGGTTGAATACTAACTGGCATCCAAACAGAATTAGTCTGAAACCAGACTCAAAACTGACCAACTGACCAGAATCATATTGGGTTGCCAAACAAAATCAGACTGCATCCTGACTACCCCAACACAAATCATCAGACTAACCCCGACTAACCCAGTCTAGATTCCAGAATGTCAGTCCCGTGCCAAACACATGCTTACAAGTCATTGCCTTCGTGGTTAATTTATGGTTGGACGGGAGGTGTCCCTTGAGTTTGGCAGAATTTGTCGCTTCTGCATCCCTTACCCCTCTTCTTAAGCCTGACAAGTGACAAAGGGATAAGGCCTATCACAGTGGGTATCATTTGGAGGCGTCTTGTATCTAAAGTTGTCATGATAGGAATGGGTAAAGATATGATGAAGTATTTCAATGACTTTCAGTTTGGAGTCCGTGTATCCGACGAAACAGAAGCTATTTTACACATCGTCAACATGTTATTTAATAACCGACATGAAAATGAGTCTCTCTCTATGCTTACCGTGGTCAGCATGCTATTTTACACATCGTAATGTTTGGTTCGTAGAATATGGGATGCATAGGATACATGCAAAGATAGGATGTCATTGAATATGACCCATGAAAGGAAAGGATATAATTTTCCAATCTTGTGTTTGGATAGACCAAGTATTTGATCGTGTGATTCGAACTTATTTAAGCCTTTCTTGTGTAAGTGAAGCAGCAGAGGATAATATCGTCAATGTCTTCTTCCAGGTTAATGGTTTTTCACCATGCCTCTTGATCACCACTGATCACCACGAGTAGGGAGCACAATTCTGGTGGTGATCGTCTTGGTGCTGACCGAAACTACATGTCATAGATGCTGTTATGCTAGAAAAATAGATTGTAAAGTTAATAGATTATACAATTTCCTGGGCAAGTTAATGTCCGACTGTAGTGGAAGATACGAACTGCAATTGGATTGCTCCAACGTGAATGCTGGTCACTGTAGAGATTTTCGGCAACAAAGTCTGGAGTGCAGCGGTTGCTTGTCCGCCTGTGTTGGAAGGTTAGTGGCATGTGAAGGTTCTATGGTGACCACCTTCTAGTTCACAGGTCAATGATGTACGGGACGCGCTGGAAGAGAGACTAAGATGAATCGGGCAAGCAACAAAGTATCGACTGTGTTTCCTTGGCCATATATGTGTAACTGCGCAATGGAGCCGCTGGCCGGATTAGAAAAAGCTACCCCTCACGCGGGTTTAGTTAATGATGAATACGGCGGATGTGAGTCCGCTTCAGATTTTCATCCTGACTCATTTTAGTCAACCCAAACGCAGGAACGGAACATTAAGGAGGATTAGGATCCAATCCCGCATCACATCCTTTGAATCAAACATTGCCTAATGCTTTCAACACGGTGGATAGGTCAATGCTTTCAACACGGTGGATAGGTCAGTGCTACTCCAAGAGGTGAGGGTGAGGTGTCCATCTATTTCTTTGTGGGTGGAGTTTTTTTATGCTCAGGCGGCCAAGTTATACATTGGTGACAAACATATTTGTTCAGTCATTGGAGCGCCAAAGGTGATCCTTTGGGTCCACTTATTTTTTCACTTGTATTGCATCCTCTTATAATGAGACTAGAGACAACTACAAGCTTCTGCTCCATGCTTGGTATCTTGATGATAGGACTGCCATTGGGGACACAAAGGAGGCGTCAAAGGTGCTCGACATCATTATGTGCATTCAGAGCATAGGTCTTGGGTTGGGACTTCGTTTGAATATTTGTAAAACTGAGCTTTTCTGGCCAACTTATGATGAGAGGAAACTTGATAAAGGGCTATTTCCTAGAGACATTGTAAGGACTTTGTTGGGACTGAAGCTACTAGGAGGAGTTGTTAGTAGGGATAAAGGTTTCGTTGAAAGTTTAGTCATGAGCAAGGCTACCAAGGCTGTTAACTTGATGCATCTTGTCCCACAACTGCATGATCCATAAAGTGAGCTTCTTTTTCTACGGTCCTGCATGGGTATTGCCAAAATTATGTTTGGTTTAAGGACATGTCAACCTACATACATGGAAGAGGTTGCAACCTATTTTGATAGGGGACTAAGTGGGTCTATTGAGAATATTATGGTATGCAGAGGTCCCTTCTTTGGGGACCTTCAATGGCGGTTGGCTTCCTTACCTATCAAACTTGGTGGCCTGGGTCTGTATTCGGCAACAAAGGCTTCTTCATATGGTTTTTTGACATATAAGGTCCAGTCTTAGGAGGTTTAAGATCATATTTTGTGAGACAGTGGGATACATGGTATGGACTCAAATTTTGACTACACTTTCAGTTCTCTACATGTCATGATTCCATCATTTGATCTTAGTTGTTTTGGTAAAAAGGACACCGTCCCCACTAAAGTCCAAAATGCTTTGACGAGTGCCCTTTTTAACAAAATTGTTAAGGACGTGGATGTCAACTTTGACATGACCATAAGACAGATAGCAGTTTTTAAGTATTTGCAAGCTGAGTACGCTCAAGATTTCCTTCTGGCTACCCCTATTGATGGGCTTGGACTGCTTATGCCACCAATAGAGTACCGTACTATCCTCAAGTATCACCTTACGATCCCTCTTTTTCCGGTTGATGAGGCATGCCCTGTTTGTCATAAGGCATGTTTAGATACCTTCGGGAAGTATGCAGTTCATTGCAGGGAGCTTTTAGGATTTAAATATAGACATGATCTTGTTAGATATGTTTTATATGATGTGCTTAGACATGTTGGAGTTTCTGCTAAAAAAAGAGGCTCATGTGAATTTTTTTTACCAATCTACGGGAAGGAAGATTGACACTTAGACCAGCAAATATCTTAATTTTTGGCTGATTTGGAGGAAAACATGTGTGTGCCGATCTAACATGAGTCTCCCCATTGGTAGGCTTGAAAATGGAGATTTTATTGTGGGACATGTTGTCTAGAAAGCTATTGCAGCTAAAGTGGTTAAGCATGAGAAAGTGTGCATTGAGAATCAACATGTATATATACCCTTTGGGTTTGATACATTTGGATTCTTAGCACCAGAGGCAGTCGAGCTCCTCAAAAGGATCCAAAAAGTAATACACAGTTATGTTATGTCTCCTAGGTCAATAAATGTAGTATTTTGAAGGATGACTTTTGCCATCCAAGGGGTTGGCGACGCAACATGTTTCCCGTCCACCTTCTATTTTATTGTAATTATTTTTTCATCTAAATGAAGTTTTCAATTGAAGTCGTACAAAAAAATATTTGTTATAATTTTTTTTGATGGAATATGATTTGGATTCTATTATGAGTTCAAAAGTAGTGTCCACGTAGCATTATTTATTTGAAAAGGATATAGGTATGTTGTATATTTGTCATCCTACCTTTAAGTATATCACTAAATTACATACATTAAGCTTTTCAGATATTAATTTTATGGCAAATAGATTATTAAGTAAATTAAATACTCATATTCTTTCAATCAAGATATAGTTGTGTTGTGCTATATTTAACAAACACAGTAGGATATAAATCATAGGTTGTGACTACTTTCCTTAACCCATGCAGATGCTTCTGAAAGTTCGAATCAATTTTATAGGAACTATAAATTGAATGTGATTTAGAGAGAGAGCAAAACCCATGTGGGAGCCAACAATCTAACATGAAAATGTTGTGTCTTATTTCCACGACTACAAACTAAAAATCTTGTAAAAGTTGGTCTAATATGTTTTTGTTGGATCGAGGTTGGTGCAGTACATGAGGTAGAAGCATCGTTAAACCAAGTTGGCATGAAACTCTTAGTTAACATAGACTTTAGATCTTCGTGACATGTGCATTGTTAATAAAAGTGTGTGTAATGACCCCACCTCCCGGTAACCCCCAATTAAGAGAGACCAAAAGGTCAGAGTTGTTATCCCAATTTCCCGGATCAAAGATTCGACAAATAATCAGTAATAATTATTAAATTCTACCATAACTATACTAAAAGTTGATATAAAATAAAACTTTACAAACCTTTTAAAAACTTTGGATATCTACTTATATCCACAACTTGAATCTATTCTATCTAATCCTCCTCGCACTTTATTTCCTATTTTCACAATGTGTCACTTTACTATTTATTCTTTTCAGGGTTGTACCTAAAATATCGACAAACAAAATGTCGGTCAGTATAAATGAATATGCCAGTATGTGGGGACAACCAAAATTTCACAAATATGGCTAACAATCTAAATATCACAATCAAATTAATTAACAAGCCAAATTACACTTTCAGTGTGACATTCTCCACCACTTTTGCCCTAACCCTAGAATACCCTCTTTAGGGTTTCTCTTTTGCCATTGACTTAAGGCCACCTTCTCAATCCCGAGCTTGGTGCCTGGGGTCACCTATCACGGTGCCCATTAGTCATGCAACAAAGACCACCTTCTCAATCCCGAGCTTGGTGTCTGGGGTCACCACTCATGGTACCCATGGGTCTTCCCTCATGGGCTTGACCTTTTTGCATCATCCATCAGGGTGGCATATAGGTGCGAGAATACACACTTATATTATAATTGTGATAATCATAGTGACTTTATGATTTGCAAGTATGAACATCCAAACTGATAGGTTGCATTCAATGCGATTAATCATCCAAATAACCTTCAAGAAACTAATGCAATTAATCATAATTAACCACATACCTGATTTGTAGATTCAACAAGCTAATAACAATTCCAAGCAAGCAAGTAATCCAAGAAGCAGTTCAACAATCACAGAATTCCTGAAAAGCATATGTAACCTATTTACTACACTTTATCAAGAATCTACTTTATTGACTTGGCAATACTTTCTAGGATTTCATTAGGGTTTATCTACCACTTTTCTCCATTATAACCACAAAACCCTAAAAACATCTCTAGAGGCAAAACCCTAATTATTTAACTTAATCACATTAGAGCCTTTTTATCATCTACTAGGATTGAGATCAACCTAACATCAGTTTTATACAAAAGATCTCAAATTATTTCTCATTAAAAACCCCTAACACTTAGATTAGGGTTTCTTAGCCCATTAATACATATTAACATATCAAAACCCCAAATTAAGCTATTTAGCCCATGGATTATCTTCTTAGACATTCAATACATCTCTTTATCAACACCAAGTTAATATACTTGTAGATTATCCATATTAATCATCTCTATTATATAGAATCATCGAGTTAGGGTTTTTCTCATATTAAAGCATTAAAGTTAGCAACTTTATCTCCTTTTCGAACTAAGATCAGATTCAGGCTATAAAACTATTTTTATTGGGTTCCTTGCATTTTTTTGATCAAAATTCATATATTATATGTGCCAAACGGAGCTACCAATTATCTTCTACGCATTTTGCAACATTATTACTTTAGGATCAATCATAGCTTGACACATCAGCTTTATCGAATATTCATTTATCGGAGGACCAGCTAAATAAAAGAGTCAATTTACCTCTTTACCCTTATGGATAATGTGCAGCTCTAGGGGCCCTCACATCATTTTGCTCCTATCATCTCCTTCCTCGCGATTCTCACAGACGCCACCCGCGACGCTTTGCGTCGGCATTCTCCTGCGCGTCTGCTGCGCAGCAAGGCCATGGCCTCAACGCAACCTCACCTCCTCCTCTCTGCGACTCCAGTGGTGCCACCTGCTGCTTCACCACGGAGGTCTACCGGCTCGACAGGGAGCCGCTGCTCCAACCCACCGCCCAATGCCCTACTGACGCTCAACCGTGAACCCCTGCCGCTGGTCGGATAGGAGTCATCTTGCCCTTCCTCCTTAGGCCCTCGCGGTGTCAAGGAAGACACCATCTTCACCCGACGCCTCCATGGCTGTGTGCCAAAAATCTACCTCCAAACTCCATCGATGGTGAAGCCCAGTTCCTTCCTCCTGGGCACGCAGGTTCAACTTTGTCGCTATAGGTTGCTTCGGCGATGGATCAACAACCCAAAAAACTGAGATTCCTTCATCGAGTAGGTGCGTTCAAGTATGGGAGGGATCTTCTCCACCCTGCTAGCCGCCATTGTCATGGTGCACACCCTACCTAGTGTTGGTGTGCCCATGACAAGATAACGACATCCGATTCTGGTCACTCCCGCAACCCTCGTCAGACCCGTCAATAACCCGCTGGTCACCGAACCTATAGTTATCACCATCGACAAGGAACAGACATAACAGGTTGTTCTCGTGGCCTTGCTTATATAGACAACCCATAGAACTTCTAGGGTTCAAAGAACGAAGGGAAAAGTTGTGGGCCACATAGGAGGTGTTTTAATCCTATCAGGACCATGTTTAAGGAATAGTGTCCCAGAGGCTTCCAAATTATATTCCTTTCTTGGTAACTCCTTTTCCCATTAAACCTTAGGAAAACCTTCTATTACATGTTTCCTTTCTTGGTCATGAAGTAATCCATTACTTAATGATATTGAATCATATTAGTCAATATTGATCCTGCTGTGTGGCATATTGGTGCCTTTTCCAAAGTTAACCACTTGGGTACCAAGTTTAGAGTCGTTATACAAAAGGGAAAGTGACTTTTCTTTATGAACAAGTTATCACTTATCCATGCATATTTTATGCATATTTTCTCTCTCTTATTCTTTTATATTCCTTATTTGGATTCCTCTTTTCATATTTCTTTTATTAGAAATCACATAGAAACGAAATTTATTTAATTATGGCCATTAATTCCACTTTCTAGAGATTTCTATGTATTTCTCATAATTACTTTGCTTAATATCCATTATCTTGTATATTTTCCTTTTATTTGGACTTTTCTTCTTTTCTTCTCTTTTATATCCATTGTTGGATTAATCTAATAATAGAAATTATGAAATTCCTATCAAAAGGGAGATTTGCAAAGAAATCCATCTTTTGAAGAAAAGCATACAACCTTTTCAAATAAGTCCATATTCACAAAATCTTTACAATTCAATTATGAAAACATATGCAAAATTGAGGTTGTAACATCCTTCCCCTCTTATAGGATTTTTTCCCTCAAAATTCCCTCAAACATACAAACAAACAGGATAAGGCTTCCTCATGTCCATCATGGCTCCCAAGTGGTTTTACCCTCTCCATGGGGCCTCCCAAGAACCTTCATCATCTCATTTTATTGCATCTGAGTTCTTTCTCACCTTGGTACCTTGTACCGTCATAGGTGACTAATGACATTTCAGCTTCTCTCAAAGCTAACTGGGCTCATTGCTCAGCACATGGCTTGGGTACCTCACATAGTGCTCTAGATCGGACTCGTGGAACACATCACGTTATCCTGATAGGTAAGACTAAACATAACCATCTCCACCAATCCATCTCAAATGGACCCTTATATCGGGGACTCAACTTTCTCAGCTGTAGCTTAGAGGGGTCAGATTTTCATATCACATTTTCTCCCACAGTGAACTGCATGTTAGTCTACTTTGCATCAGCTCATGACTCATGTCACCCCTGGGCTCTCTTCCAGCCATCACACGATCAAAGCGATTTCATCTGCACACATTGTGGCCTTTTTCTGACCTTCGTGAGGTCCCTTCACCAACATCATCTTAATGAAGTGGTGACCGACACAGCCTCCCTTACAGATCTTCTTTACATCCCGATACTGGCTATGGTGGTTATCATCACATCTTACATAGGACAAGAACTGTCTCCATGTATCATCCTGAATGAGCACACATGCTCTCATCAGACCCTCTAGTCTGGATCATACTAACCATTAGTTAGGGGTTATAAACTATACTAACATCGAGTTCTTCATGTACCTACTTCCACCGCATGGAAGTAAACCTTTAGGTCATACTCAAGAACCTTTGAACTCGTATCATGGTATAGCTGAACCATCTCTCTGTAGTTCAACTGGATCTATCCCTTGACAATACTCTCTCTTTCTCTTTAGACTGTGTCATCTAGGTAAGGCGATCTACCATAACCCATATTGCACCTTGACCTTCTTCGGTCCATGGGAGACTTACCTCGACATCCATAGTGATGAACTGCCATTCCCTCTCAGGGACTTTTATCCTCTATATCCACTTAATGGGTTATTGACGTTCATCCTTCACCTCCTGATATGCATGGCAACAAGCCACATGCAACTCCATACACTTCTTAGGCATCCAAAGTACTACTACCACTTATTATATTAGTAGTACTATGGTGCATGGTGAACTTAAAATCATGATCTCATGTATGCCACGATTTCTCAAGGTTGATTCCTCAAAAATCCTAAAACACTCTAGTTGTGAGTTTCATCACCTCCTTTTCCATATAAGTGCATCTAAGGTCCTACAACCATCCTTCCATCATGACAAGCCCTAGGCTGACTAATCAAGCAACCACTAATCTTGATCAACATATCTTGTTACATCTAGGTGTTAGCCAAACATATCTCCTTTTTCAAACTTAGGGCTAACCTAACAACCTCTTCTAGCCTCTAGCTAAACTAGGCACTTGCATCTCAACCAGAGCATCCATTACCACCTCACATCCTCATGTATAAGGTAATGTTGAAGACATAGACCTCCATGTACTCCACTTATTATCTCATCTCAAACTCTAAGTCTATCTTCATCAAGAAAACTTTGAGCTCATCCTCTTAGTTTTCGAACTCAACCTTGTATAGCTCACAAATTCCACATAGCTCATGATAAAAACATCCTCATAAGATGACTACCTTAGTTATCTTAGTGTTTGTACAACATCCACACATCTTACACTCCACAAGGGTATGTTATTATCTCCATCCTCATGCATCATAGCAACGTTTCCACTCACATTATCTTTATCCTTGGTGTATGGCATGCATACTATTCTATCTCTCACTCCCATAATAAGAGGAAATAAGCATTTGGCTGCAGTCCAAATACAGAGTTCTTCCCGCTCTAAGAGTAGATATGGTACACCCCACATTTCCAGTGTACTTACAATCTAATTTGAAATGTGCATCACATGTCTCCACATCATGAACATTTCAATATGAAGGTTACTTAAATGGAAAACTGGTCTCGAACCCACTTGGGTCATCATACAATCCTTAGTCATCTCCTCTAGGTCTGTAGGGTGCCGACACTTTTGGGGTCATACCTCTTCCCTTATGCATCAGAGAGTGCCCTCTTCATTTGCCCTTTGGGGTTCCATGAGTTCATTAAGGTGATCAATCTCCTAACCCATGGGCCTCAGACAATGACAACTGTTACCTCCCGACCCTATGGTCACGTGCAACTAGGGAATTAGGCAACTCCTACTCCCATCAGTCTTATCCCCACATGACCCTAGGATATACTTAGGATTCTAACATAGTATGTATCCAACTTGAAACCTTACCCAAGTCTCCATCATCTCTCTCAACATTCGTGGTCTGACTTACGTCCTTTCATAGGGGTCATGGCGACCTATCTTCCTCGGTCAGGCCCCATACTGGTTACCTCCATGGTAACACATCCACATGCACTCAGAGATGATCATCTATGGGTCTATAGGTTCACTCTTATACTATGTGTGGCGACACATCTTGCTATCACACAGACAGCGGGGTGTCACGCAAAAACATGTAGAAAACACCATAAACCACTAATTACCAAAAACACGGGTTAATTAAAACCGATTGCAGAAAGAAGATAAACCAAGAAACTATTACATTCAAGTCCTCGTCCTGCAAGAAAACATGTTATATAAACATTTACAAGTATTGATACGTGTCCACAACTTAGGGGATCAACTGTCTTATCATCACATGAGTTCATCACCTGTTTATATATACAGAACGGCCCACATCTGGCCAGTAGCAGGATATACAAATATCATCAGCTATACATCATGAAACAACGTCAAAACGCTCCCAAGGACCTGAGAGTATAGGGATGACTTTAAGACTCTACTACAAAATAGCAGCATGTCCATCTCTTGCCTTCTACTGCTCGTCTTGCTGCTCGGCTGCAATTCCGCGACCACCACCACGTCTAGCTTGAACGCCTAAAAAGGTTATAAACCAGCGGGGTGAGACACACAGTCCCAGCGAGAAACATAACTCCCCACCGAAACCATAAAACCATAGAAGGGTGAAAGCAAAAGCAGCATATAACTGATAGAAGGTATAACAAGAGTAGTTTACAAAGTAAGGCGAGTGATACCATCAAGCTTACCAAGATGTACGTAAGGAATGTACCCAAGTATTTCTTTATGGAACATGATTAACAAGATAAGATTTATAAGATCTTACCACATAACATAAGGAACATATAAGTAACTGCAAGTGTAACAAGATCAACTACACAAGCAAGGCCTCAATCAATGTTCTGTGTTTTGCCTTAAGTAGTAAATACTATTTGGCTGGATTACATATTATTATGCCCTGAGGAAGTGAGCCGTACTGCTCAAATCCAACCTTCGGTTGCGAAACCCAAGCTAGTGCCATACAAGGTCAATGAAAGAGCCAGACTCCATGACTTCCCACCTCATGGTCAGTGCATGAGTACAACACAAGCAGGACCACAGTCTCATGCTTAAGTGGCCTCAGGTACAGGGTCAGCTCCATAGGCTACCCTCTGCCTAGCCTGCCTCGGTATAGGTCTCGGCGCTAGTAATATTGAGCCACGGGCCTGTTCACTGTGCTCTGAGCCATGAATGCATTCATGCTCCCATATCACATATCCTGAGCCATGGGCATGTTCACCATGCTCTACACATATCCCTAGTCTGCAACTGAAGCTACACTTGCGTCCTCTCTATTTTAGGCTAGGAGAAACCTCGCATATTCAACAATATGCGCTCCGGGTTAACCCGCAGGAGAACCCGTTTCACCATCACCAGCTCCTGACGATGATGGATCTATGGCCAGGGCAGACTACATGATATGTTCCACTGTGATTAGTTAGTACACTTTAAGTGGACTGTTGAGGCAACCAAGTTGTAACACATGCATAACATAAAACTACATTATTATTACCACCATCATGCTATTCTGGGATCTCAATCCCTCATCACAAGAAACCACTGCCTTGACAGGCATTCTCATCACTTGGGATATCAATCCCAGATCATCATCAGAGGATAACACCTCAACTGGGCACTTTAGCCAAACTCAGGTCCTCAGACCAAAACACATATATCATCTCATCATCAAGAGTAACCATCAGAGCAGAGTTACTCAAACATATATACTTCATAGCCCTTTACCTGGCTATGCATCTGTATGAAACACCTGCATGGTTAGTATACACAATCATCATGGATTAACAGAAGAATCATATTATCCAACATAGGGTGACATTGATGATCATATGCTTTATCATACATGTCTCAAACCTGGTGATCATAACATCATGCAAAACATCTTATATGCTTACCATTCCTCAACATTATACATATAATTCCAAATGATCATAAACACATGTAAAGTCATGTCAAGTTACATAAATATAATCTACTACCTCAATTACTATCAAGCATCTCAAGGGTCATCATCATAAGCCAAATGTGTTTGCGTAAGCAAGAACTAGCATACGGTTTTTCAAAAGGAACAAGACCCTCACTAGAAGTAGTATCGGGCAGGGTACTCTCCCCTATCGCCCAACACTCAAACCTCAAAACGGCCAAGCCAACCAACCACATATCGGCCAAGCATAACAACAAGGGTAACAAGATACCATCACAAGATATATCAGGCAACCCTAGGTGTCGCGCACCTCATGTATCGTGCAACGCCGCGTCGTGCAACACAGGTAATGTGCACCTTTGTGTCGTGCAATGCTGTGTCATGCATCATGGATATCAGGCATACATATACAATGTGCAGCTCAGCCTATATCGTACAACGGTGCATTATGCACTAGGTTACCATCTCAGATTAAGTGTATCATCCAACATCACTCACAAGGTATGACGCCCAAATATACAACTCAACGGCTACAAAGAAACCCATCTTCCAACCAACCTACCCTTATCCTATCGGCCAACACACAAGGCAACGCAGGTCCAGATCGCAACGCCCCATCGTTCAAGGTGTGAAAGCACCAAGCAAACACCTGAACAAGGTGTATCGGGCAGGACATTTAGCCAGGTGTGACGCCCGACACACACACAAGGCAAGAAACAAGGGTAACACCCAACACAGCCTTCTCAAGCCAACCAACACTCTAGATCAAGAGGGGTATCGGGAAACATCAACCCCAAACCATATCGGTCAATATGCAACCCATCGAAGTCGTCATCAACCTCAAGCATAAGGGCACCAAAACCCTAATGGATCAAGAAGATGGCTCACCTCTCAACAATCAAGAGAGATGGGCCTTGCACACCTTCTTTTCACCAATCAGGCAACACAAGGATCAACCCTACCAAAGGTCTACGTCCACCACAAAGCTCACCTCTCGAATCCATGGTGAGAGAAGGGTGTTGCTCAACCAACTAGAACACAAGCTCACCTCTCAACTTAAACGAGAGAGGAGTATTGCCCATATTACTAGAGTTCATGCTCACTTCTCTAGACCAAGGAGGGAGAGGGGTGTTGCTCAACAAGAAACCCTAGAACATGGCTCGGCCAACTAGAAGCAACTAAGCAAGAAACTCAACTAGAAACATACATAACCAATTATGATCATAAGAAACATACAAGAACATAGATGGTAGTATAGTTAGGGTTAGGAGTTATGTAACCCGCCTTAAGCAACTCCAAGCTCCAAGCCCCAAGCTCCACCACAAGAAGAGAGCAAGGCACTCTAGGGTTCGGCCACCACTAGAGGAAGAAGGAGACTCCTAGATAAGGATCGACCACCAAGCTTGCAAAGGAAGGGGGGTGTCGTGCACCAAGGGAGAGGGAAAACTAAGGAACTAAAGGGATCCTTAGTAAGGGAAAGGAAACACATATATAGAAGAGGATGGAGGAGAAACCAAGGTAAGACAAGGCAAGGTGTCACCCACCTAGGGACACTTGTCCACGAGCAATGCCACCACTCTAACATACCCTAAACACATGTCCAAGGCCATTGCCACATGCAAGCATCAAGCACCAAGTGTCCACTAGTGGTGACACAAATGAGGTCAAAGGGGTCCATGGGCGAAACACCTCCACACCATGCCCGACACACTCCCATGGGTGACACAACTTAGGCTGACACACCTAGGCCGACACAAGGCTCACTTGCCTGACACAAGGTCCAAAAAAGGCAAAGGCAAAGCACACAAGGCCCACCAAGTCTCAACCAAGCCCAAAAAGAACTCAAGCAACGAGCCCAACCCTTCCTCTCAACACAAGAGGAAGTAAGGAGAGGGAGGAAAACCTCACAAGGTGACAAACTTGCCCCAAAACCCTAGAATTGGGCTAATTGCAAGTAGCACCTCTAGCTCTCAACAAAGCACCAACAAACCCTAATCACCACTAAAGGTGATTAGCAAGCAACTAAGCATCAGGGTTAAGCAAAGCAAACAGGATAAGCCTTAAATGGAGGTCAGGGTCCTTACACTATGTACTCTCCACTTAGCTTCTCAAGATTCTATGAGACCTCTTAGGGTTTCCTCAAACCCAACAAAAGTTGATTCATACCCTACAAAAGGGTCCTCTCCCAGGATGGGAGGAAACTATCTCTTGATAGCAACAAAGGTCACAAATGTCCTAGGGTTTACATCTAGGGTTTGCATGAGCATGCTTAGTCCTATCAAGCTACTAGGGCACATAGCTAGTAAGCAGACCACCTACTAAACCATGCCAAGTCTTCATGATAGGTCATACTTGTTCTCATTCCTCAATATTGGACCAAGATCATACCTGCCCTGTCACCAACTTATAGGCGAGGGGTTCATCAAACATACACCTTAACCAAGGGGTTTTCTTTTCCTCCAAACATGAGGGGTGCCATGCTCAAATCTATGGAAACTCAAATCTTGTTATGAGCATCAGGTACACCCAACACTACTACTTCCCCTCTTAGGTATAGGAACCCTAGGTTCACCTTTCTGATGTCCAACTGCATACTCAACCCTGTAACCGCGTACCAAGCAAGTACAAGGTATGACATGCACTTCCTATTATCATTCCACTTGAATAACACCTCAGGGTGGAGTCCTCCTCAAGGACAACCAACTAGGTATAAGGCCTCACAACTTGTTACTAAACCACTTCATGGTCTAAGGAACTCTTCTTCCTATCCCTAGAAGGTAAACACCTATACCGTAGGCACATAGGTATCAACATCCTCATCCACTCTCTAGGGTTTGGTTCCTCTAAAGGCAACCAAGATACCATAAGCCACCAAGGATTGTGCATGAGGCAACCACAACCATCCTCTTAGGTTGCATCATCCTCAACTTCTCAAGGTTTCTCCTAGCCTGGAGTCTAAACATCCAACCTTCTAGCTCGAGTCCTACTCTCTCTCTAGAGCTTAACCTTACAACAAACTTACTACTGGAGGTCCTCTCTCTAGGTGGATCAAACTCACAAGCATACACCTACATGGGTGAAATCCATGTTCAAACCTATGTTCACTCAAGATTATCCATAACTCTTTATGCTTCTCTCATAAGCTATCCAACATACTCTCCTGGCCAGAGTTTTAGCTTGCTGTCGGCCCTACTGACATACTTTGGGTGCAACTTTTCCATGCTCGAATAAGCCCATAGGGTTTCTATATGGTCATCACTAACCTCATCAATGAAGGAGTTATCCTTCACCCTAACATGCATGACCCTTCCCAGGGTTGGGTCGCAAAATGTACTAGGTCAACCAACCTCACATGGCTCATAACATCATGGATATCCAACCCAAAAGCATGTCCACCCACACACATGGTCTACCATGACATATAACTCATCGTGTCATCTCTCTCTTTAACCTTCACTTAGGGTTAGGATTAGCATCATCCTCAGAGGATGTGCCAGGTCTCTACCTTTAATGGAGATATCCGCCTCCAAAACCAACTCTCTACTCGTCCTCCTGACCAGAGGGTCTAACCTCAGGTCTCTCATGACAACACATGTCAATAAGACCTAAGCATGCAGCTATTCTTTAGTTTATGCTTAAACTATTAAGCTTATGTCCATGACATCTTATTTACATGTTTTTTATTAATTTTGATGGAGGATTCCTTAACCTTATCATGCATACCCTATCCTCAAGAGGGTGAGGAGGAGAGAGAGAAAACCTTAAATATTATGATCTTAATAGAATTAGGGTTGAGAAGGGATGAAAATAGACGATATAGTCCTAAAGGTATCTTATTTCAAGTCAGATCCTAAGACATTGGCTAGGCACTCACATAGATCTGGGAGTCCTCGTATTCTGACTAACGGTGTGGAGGAAAATATTGCCATCCCCCAAATGTGATCCTTTTCTAGACACCTTTGTCTTTCGGAAAATCCTCTAATAACTCCCTTGGGTTCTATAGAGTTTGTAAAAGTTAATAATTATTAAGGATGAAATGAGGAACCAATGCTCTGATACCAAATGTAATGACCTCACCTCTCGATAACCCCCAATTAAGGGAGACCAAGAGGTCAGAGCCGTTATCCCAATATTCCAGATCAAAGGTTCGCCAAATAATTAATAATAATTATTAAATTCTACCATAACTATACTGAAAGCTGGTATAAAATAAAACTTTGCTATCTAATCCTCCTCACAGTTTATTTCCTATTTTCACAATGTGTCACTTTACTGTTTGTTCTTTTCATGGTTGTACCTAAAACGCCGATAAACAAAACGTCGGTCATCATAAATGAATATGCCGGTATGTGGGGACAATCAAAATTTCACAAATATGGCTAACAATCTAAATATCACAATTAAATTAATTAACATGCCAAATTATGTTTTCAGTGCGACATTCTCCACCACTTTTACCCTAACCCTGGAATACCCTATTTAGGGTTTCTCTTTTGCCATTGACTTAAGGCCACCTTCTCAATCCCGAGCTTGGTGCCTGGGGTCCCCTATCATGGTGCCCATTAGTCATGCAACAAAGATCACCTTCTCAATCCTGAGCTTGGTGTATGGGGTCACCACTCATGGTACCCATGGGTCTTCCCTCCTGGGCTTGACCTTTTTGCATCATCCATCAGGGTGGCATGTAGGTGCAAGAATACATACTTATATTATAATTGTGATAATCATAGTGACTTTATGATTTGCAAGTATGAACATCCAAACTGATAGGTTGCATTCAATGCAATTAATCATCTAGAAAACCTTCGGGAAACTAATGCGATTAACTATAATTAACCACATACTTGATTTATAGATTCAACAAGCTAATAATAATTCCAAGCAAGAAAATAATCCAAGAAGTAGTTCAACAATCGTAGAATTCCTGAAAAGCATACGTAACCTATTTACTACACTTTATCAAGAAACTATTTATTGACTTGAAAATACTTTCTAGGGTTTCTAATCCAAATTAGGGTTTCATTAGGGTTTATCTACCACTTTTCTCCATTATAACCACAAAACCCTAAAAACATCTCTAGAGGCAAAACCGTAATTATTTAACTTAATCACATTAGGGCCTTTTTATCATCTACTAGGCTTGAGATTAACCTAACATCAATTTTATACAAAAGATCTCAAATTATTTCTCATTAAAACCCCTTAACACCTAGATTAGGGTTTCTAAGCCCATTAATACATATTAACATATCAAAACCCCAAATTAAGCTATTTAGCCCATGGATTATCTTCTTAGACATTCAATACATCTCTTTATCAACAACAAGTTAATATGCTTGTAGATTATCCATATTAATCATCTCTATTATATAGAATCATCGAGTTAGGGTTTTTCTCATATTAAAGCATTAAAGTTAGCAACTTTATCTCCTTTTCGAACTAAGATCAGATTCAGGCTATAAAACTATTTTTAATGGGTTCCTTGCATTTTTCTGATCAAAATTCATATATTATATGTGCCAAACGGAGCTACCAATTATCTTCTACGAATTTTGCAACATTATTACTTTAGGACCAATCATAGCTTGACACGTCAGCTTTATCGAATATTCGTTTATCGATGGACCAACTAAATAAAAGAGTCAATTTACCTCTTTACGCTTATGGGTAATATGCAGCTCTAGGGGCCCTCACGTCATTTTGCTCCTATCATCTCCTTCCTCGTGATTCTCACGGACGCCAGCCGCGATGCTTTGCGTCGGCATTCTCTTGCGCGTCTACTGCGCAGCGAGGCCATGGCCTCAGCGCAACCTCACCTCCTCCTCTCTGCGACTCTGGTGGTGCCACCTACTGCTTCACCACGGAGGTCTACCGGCTCGACTGGGAGCCGCTGCTCCAACCCACCGCCCAATGCCCTACTGACGCTCAACCGTGAACCCCGACGCCTCCATGGCTTTGCGCCAAAGCTCTGCCTCCAAACTCCATCGATGGCAAAGCCCTGTTCCTTCCTCCTGGGTGCGCAGTGTTACGACCCATATCAGAGTTAGTCAATAAATACCTTGAATTACGTAAAACACCTCAGTTAGTGCTAAGTTTTTGTTAAACATCATGAATAATCAAATAAGTTAATATATGAATCAATAGTTGAGTTTGAATCACCTAAGGCGACTAATGATATCAATGTTGATTAATTAGTTAATTAGGTTGAGTTGAATACTCAATGTTGCAATTAGTGTTTTGACCTGATGTGACAAGCTAGTTAACATGATTTTATGCCCTGGGATGATAGAGGACCTCGTGCTTAAAACGTTGCAAAAAGAATCGCTTGATTTGGACATTCGAGCCAATAGTTATGCAATTTTCCAAATCCTTGGACTTGGCTGCAATTTTTCCCATTTATTACTTCTTTAAGTGGGTCGGCCACTTTATAACCTTTATTTCCCTTGTCACGCTTATCTCTTCTCCTGTTCTTCTTCCCGATGGAACAGGACCCGCACAGAGCGGCGCTGGTCGGCCGTGAGAAGGTGAGCTAGGGCGGCGGTTTTGGGCCTCCTTGGCTCCATTTGAGTGGCGCCCATCTTCCTCTTCTTCTTCCTCTTCTTCCTCCACCCTTTCCCCTCTCATCCCTCGCCCCAGCGGCGCTTCTTCTAGCTTGGGCGGTGCCTCCATCTGCAGGAGCAACAGGTCGACCAGAGAAAGGGGGAAAGGGGCGGGCGTCCTTGGTCCTTTAGCTTCGTCCAGCAGCGTCGTCACCTTCCCCTATCTTTCTCCTTCTCCTCAATGCCCTAGCGGCGCCCAAGCAAGGGGGGCGGCGCCCCTACGTAGCAGCAGCCATAGCTGCACGAAGCAGCAGCTAGGAGCTCGTTTTGACACCGCTAACACCTCGAATCAACTGCTTCAACTCCGGCCAAGAGGTTTGAGCAAGAATCTGCTGTCATCAGCCATGATTAAGCACCCATTCGAGTCCGTTGCTTCCACCTGTCCACCTGTACGTGAAGCAAGTTAGAACCGGATTGGACCAAGGTAGAAGAAGACTTGCGTTTGCAGCCAGTAGTCACCGTGGGAATAAGGCAACGCCACAAAACAACGTCCTTGGGTTTGTCCTAGAGGTTTTGGTAAGATTTCCGTAGATTAAGTCCAAGACATAGCTTTAGAATCGAGTTCATCTTCATGAGTTTCCTGTTTCTGCGCAGGTGCACGGCGTGCAAAGTTACAGATATGCAGAACAAGTTTCTGCCCAGGTGCACGGCGTGCAGCCCAGGTGCACGGCGTGCACTCTGCTATAAAGGGAGGAATTAGGCGTGGTTGTGGACGTTTTTCGCTGTATACGAACACACCGAAGTGGGTGAGTAGTAGTTCATTTAGAAATCAATATTTAACTCAAATTAATTGTTTAATTGCTTCTGTATCAATTGATATAACTTCTAAACAGTATAGTTCATACAATAGTGTATGTTAGATTCATTAGAATTGAACTACGTGATATGCTTAATGAAAATGATGAAATTTCCTGTATTATTGTTGCAATGTATTAACTGATTTCAAATATTGATGTTTAGCATTGAAACTGGATGAATGATTCTGAATCCTATTTATTTATGATAAATATATATATGTGCTTTTGTGATGTTTAAATTGTGCAAAATGCATGAAATGTGATGTTACTGTTTAAATGTTTATTTGTTAATCAAGTATAGACCTAGATGCCCTAACACCGTAGAACCCCTAACAGGTGTCTGCAAATTAGGGGTGAAACTCGTGTTGCAACATTATCCGTGCGATGTCATGGAGACACGAGGACAGAGAGAACAGTGTCCAACAACAACGCGTGCGATGTCACGGTGGCACTGGAGAAAATTGTGGGTTATTGCAACAAGATCCGTGCGATGTCATGGAGGTAACCCCGTGAGACTCTTCGCCGGTGTACTCAGGTTAGAGGAGGAGTCTGGAGCACTCTGAGTAGTGCAATGAGGCCGATGAGCCTGGAGTCTTGTGGCAGAGCAGGACTGGAGTCAGACTTAGCATCCCCGGGTGTGTCGCTAAGTCTTGTACGGTGGGGCCGTAGCATGAACTTGCTGCGGATCTTTATATGCAGAGTACACTGCATATATTTAGGGCATAATAATAAAATGAATAAATAATCAAGTAGGTTCACAGTAAATTTATATAACTGTTCATTTATCTGAATTACCTGTTGATGCTTGGAAATGTGAATATATTCTGTAAATATGTTATGTTATTAGAACTGCCTTGCTTAGTTCTGCATTTATGTTTAATTTCAGTTTATAAACCTGATGAGTTGATTAGCGATAGCTAAGTGAAATACTATTCACTGAGCGAGTAGGCTCATACCTCTACTCAAAACATTTTCAGGTTATCATCAGTAGCAGGAAATCAGAAGGATCGATTTATCCTTACGCCTAGTCAATAGAAGGTTCGTAGTTGGTAGTTAGAGGTCTCTTAGTCCATTCCCCTCGATCCTCGGGACAAGGTGTGAGTGAGAAAGAGAATGTCTTTAAAGATGTAAATATTCTGTTATGCTTTATTTATGTCAAACAATGTAATATGTTGTAGATTCTGCGTATATTGCTATTCAGTTAATAAAGATGCTTCCGCAAATTTGTTTAGTTTCATTTTACAGCATAAATCGGATTATCCTATTAATCTCTTTAAAAGGTTTTAAAAAGTGAAGAGTGGCTGGCTTATGTGTAAATCCCATCCTGTCGCGTCTTAATCTCGTGGTTTGTGGTTAATGTGAGATTGGGGCGTGACACGCAGGTTCAACTTTGCCACTGTAGGTTGCTTCGATGATGGATCAACAACCAAAACCATCGAGATTTCTTCATTGAGTAGGCGCAGTCAAGTATGGGATGATCTTCTCCACCCTGCTAGCCGCCATTGTCATGGTGCACACCCTATCTAGTGCTGGCGTGCCCATGACAGGATAACGACATCCGATTCTGGTCACTCCCGCAGCCCTCGTCAGACCTGTCAATGACCCGCTGGTCACTGACCCTGTGGTTATCACCATCGACAAGGAATAGACATATCATGTTGTTCTCGTGGCCTTACTTATATAGAAAACCCATAGAACTTCTAGGGTTTAAAGAAATGAAGGGAAAAGTTGTGGGCCACGTAGGAGGTGTTTTAATCCTATCAGGACCATGTTTAAGGAATAGTGTCCCGAAGGCTTCCAAATTATATTCCTTTCTTGGTAACTCCTTTTCCCATTAAACCTTGGGAAAATCTTCTATTAAATGTTTCCTTTCTTGGTCGTGAAGTAATCCATTACTTAAAGATATTGAATCATATTAGTCAATATTGATCCCACTGTGTGGCATATTGGTGCCTTTTCCAAAGTTAACCACTTAAGTACCAAGTTTAGAGTCGTTATATAAAAGGGAAAGTGACTTTTCTTTATGAACAAGTTATCACTTATCCATGCATATTTTATGCATATTTTCTCTCTCTTATTCTTTTATATTCCTTATTTGGATTCCTCTTTTCATATTTCTTTTATTTGAAATCACATAGAAACGAAATTTATTGTGGCCATTAATTCCACTTTCTAGAGATTTCTATATATTTCTCATAATTACTTTGCTTCATATCCATTATCTTGTATCTTTTCCTTTTATTTAGACTTTTCTTCTTTTCTTCTCTTTTATATCTATTATTGGATTAATCTAATAATAGAAATTACGACATTCCTATTAAAAGGGAGATTTGCAAAGAAATCCATCTTTTGAAGCAAAGCATACACTTGTTTAGACTACATAATAGATAGAGCATATACTTGCATAATGAAGGACTCAATCAAGTTGTGGATTTAATCCTATAGCTAACAAAAGATGCAAACTTGTTTAGTTTTTAGCATACATGTCTATGATCAACCTAAGGCAGGTTTTACTAGAGTGTTGTGAACGGTTTTGATGATTCATGCATTATTAGTGTTAAAACACAATTTTTACTTAATTTATGCTCTCATGGTTGGAGAAACCATAATTTTAGATTTTGGTATAATCTTGTGTTTAACGGGTATTATGCATGGTGATTTATTCAAATATATATATGGAATTATTTATCTACAATTAATACAAAATTTTAGTTTCTATAGTTTTCAATCTGAGAATTCAAAGTCTTCCTTGTTATGGAACCTGGTTGAGCTAATTCGTATGTATGAAGTATAATATTACGATATTGATAAATTGAAACTCTGATTTGAGTACAAAAAAAATGAAACAACAAGCACAAATTATACATATCACTACAAAGCATAAAGCATAATGTAGAATACTCATAATGGAAGGTTTAAACTGTTGACGGGGTATAAGTATGTCTATGCATTTATTATATGCGGACAGTTAGGTTTACTTCAACTAGCTGATTGGTTTAATCAGTCAAGTAGTAAGCTTGATCGATCCACTAGCCAATGGCGAGGGCAGTCAATCTCTAGTTGAAAGAGAATCCTTAGCAGGGGCGGAGCCAGGGGGGCAAGCATGGGCCATGGCCCCCCCCCCAAAAAAAAATAAAATTTTAGCATATAATTGAAAGCTATTCAAGTCCTTAATAAGCCTTACATTGAGAATATATATATATATATATTCATGGTTTTTGTTTTCCTCGCACTATTTTGTTGTTTAGCATATAATTGAAAGCTATTCAAGTCCTTAATAAGCCTTACATTGAGAATATATATAAGGTTTTGATCTTTTATTAATATGCTATATATCATTTCTGACGCCAACTAGGGAATTGCATAATCTTGCTAGCAGATCTCTTGTTGATGATGTTTTGAAAAAAGTAAATGGTCTGAAACCAATAGTTGAAGAACGAGGGGTTCCCTTGGCGTAACTTGCAATTGCATGGTGTGCTTCAAATCCTAATGTCTCATCTGTTATTACCAGTGCCACTAAGGAGAGCCAGGTAAAGTTACAACTTCTATTCAATTAAGTATGCCATCTATAACTCAAATTTTCTGATATTTTTTCTATATCTATCTTTTTGACAAAACATTAGCAACTTCAATATTGAATTTGAATTCAATTGACGGAAAATGGAAATGGTTGTTATGTTATATCTTTCACTTAAACTTATTAGTTGCTGAACTTGTCAAACCACGCTCTGGATTTGCACCATTTGACTATGTATGATAATTATTTCTGCTATAAATGTAAGGCAACCCCGAATTTGTTGTTGATGATTTTGTATATAATACCTTAAAGAGTGATTAAGTGGTTGCTGTATCATGCATGGTTCATGTATGTGTGCAATGTCAAGTTAACCCAAGTCAAAATTTTCTAATATTCTAGGGATCCGTGAGGGTTTCTTATTATTGGGTGTCTCCTCTTATGATCTCAAGACATATCATTTCATTATACAAAATTTTTCATGTCTTGCTTCTTCTGTTGAGTAATGTTTCTTAGATAGGAAACCTATGTTAGCAAGTCAGCTATACGGGATGGTTGTAGAAACTATATGAGAACTTCTCAGTTAGTAGCTATTCTCGTCCATGATGTTAGATTAAAAGCAATCCAGAAAAAGATAAGAAGAAAAGTAAAATTGATAACCACGGGCTATAAAACAACACATTCCATTACATACCTAGAATTTTTGAACTCGAATAGCTAAATAGATACTTAGTTCAGAACAGATTAGAGAAGTTAAATAAAGTACATTACAAAATAAATTTTAGATACTTTTACAACTCAAAAGGGATCGTGAATTTTATAATTTTTTTTAAAAAAGTAGAAGAGTGGAAAGTGTATTAGGTGCTAAAGAAATATCTTCGATACATTTTTGTAAGGTACCTTCTTTTGTTGATTTCTTATCATGACAAATACCTATTTTGATAGAAGCTATTCAATTTTTTCAATCTGGTATTTCTAATGAATTTAACAAAATTATTCACAAGTACACCAACTCAGAGCAATGCATTGCCTATGTAGCAAAAAATCAGAAACTGAGTCAATATGGATGAACTTCTATCCTTGGATTTAAGCAAAGGCAAACATCCTTGTGGTGGCATGAGTAGTCTCTCTTAGTTCGATCTTAGAAAGTGTACATTACAAATTTTGTACAAATCACAAGCAACATTGTGAACCAGCAATACAAATGCCATAAAAAAGAAATATTTATGTCATTTTCACGATAACTACGATTTGCAAACTAATTCTTTGATCACTAACACCCTTCACCCCATTCGTTTACATACACTTAATGTATTTGTTGGATATTGTTAACTATAATATTGGTTGATAAATTTAAGTATACTAAGACCCTTTGTTATTGTATACGTGATTTTGATGATAGATAATAATTGGATGCATCCAATTACTTTATTTATACTTAAAAATGGTAGGTTTAATGTTAATCATATTTCAAAAAAATTTAAGGATGCTTTAAGCAAACTTGAAATTACAAATGCTATATTTGTACTATATACGAAAAGCCTGTTTGGGATTTTCCATGTAATATTTGTTCTCATTTTTATGAATTAAGACCTGATCCTTAGCCATATCTTGGTGAGCAACGAATGATGAAACGATCCTTAGTTGTGATTGAGAAAGAAGTTTGAGGGTTTATTATCAATACTCATGGTAGCCGACTCTTGATTGGTCTTACAGTCTCTTTTGCGTGTGCCCGCCGCTAGAGTGCTCATACAAAGGTTTCATAACTGGAAAGTGAACCAATAAGGTGATAAATTTGTCCATGAATTCGAAAATTATAAGGACATCTACCATCAATAATTGATGTGAAGTTTATCCAATACATAATATAGGTAATCATATCATATTAAATGATATCCTTATTATTATTGATTATGAAGTTATTTATTTTATTATATATTGTCAAACTTTTGTCTACTACACATCCAACTAAAAAGTTCCTTTTTAAATATATTATTCTTATCTCCAGTATTATTCTATCTATAGGAGATTCACATCAAAGTATGAATGATAAATGCATCTTCAAAGTAGATGATGATACTTTGAAAGGTAAAAATTCTAAATTCATCATTAAAATTTTGGATTACTTACTTTTTTCTTTATATGATTCTAATCTCTACTTTTTCTTTTCTCTACAGGTGATGAAATACAAACGATGAGTGATTTCAAAGTCAAAGAATCAACCTATGATACTTCAAAAGGTAAGATAACACACAACATCAACAAAAAGCATATGTGATCTGATAAAAAATACAATCAATTTATTTTTATGACAAAATTAGTTTGACAATACATTCTTGTATTTATATTATAAAATAATTTCTATATGAACTCTTACCCATGCTTCTACTTTTCCTGTTATGTGTACATGAAGTCCAAGTAAAGTTACTAACAAACAACTTGCCAGTAGAAGTACTATGGAACATAAGTTCAATATTATTAACCTATACATAAATAGTATCAATCACATTTTATGTCAAAATAAAATGAAAGGAATCATACATCTTGTTCATTTTTACCTAATTTGTAAATATTTTTTTAAACAATAATTTGCAGCTACAGAGAGTTCCAATCTCAAAGAAATCAGTCTGAAAACACCATCGAAAGAAATAGTTCTATCTAAAAGAGTTGTAGAGCTTCAAAGTCAAATAAAGAAAGTAAGATTGCATATGGTATATTTTTTACACTTCTTTGCATATGACCCATAATACAATACATAATATAGATAATCATATCATATTAAATTATATCTTTATTATTATTGATTATGAGGCTATTTATTTTGTTATATATTGTCAAACTTTTGTCTACTATACATCCAATTAAAAAGTTCCTTTTCAAATGTATTATTCTTATCTCCAATTTTATTCTATCTATAGGAGATTCACATCAAAGTATGAATGATAAATGCATCTTCAAAGTAGATGATGATACTTTGAAAGGTAAAAATTCTAGATTCATCATTCAAATTTTGGATTAGTTTCTTTTTTCTTTATATGATTCTAATCTCTACTTTTTCTTTTCTCTACAGGTGATGAAATACAAACGACGAGTGTTCAAAGTCAAAGAACCAACTTATGATACTTCAAAAGGTAAGATAACACACAACATCAACAAAAAGTGTATGTGATCTGATAAAAAATACAATCAATTTATTTTTACGATAAAATTAGTTTGACAATACATTCTTGTATTTATATTTAATGAAACAATTTCTATATGAACTCTTACCCATGCTTCTACTTTTCATGTTATGTGTAAATGAAGTGCAAGTAAAGTTACTAACAAACAACTTGCCAGTAGAAGTACTATGGAACATAAGTTCAAACTATTTTGACATATACTCCAAGCTACTGCTCTCATCCCATGAGAAACTTATTAAGTATACTGAAGTTCTATTATTATTTGTATAAATCTTTTTTGCCTCCTAAACATACACTAGAAATTTTTGTATGTACAATACTGGCTTTCGTTATGTTTTGGATTACGAGTTAGCCTCCAGTTTTTTTATCTTCTGCTTTTCTATAAACCAACAACTTATGTTGCATGCTATCTGTATGTAATTTATTCTGAATTGAAAGCATACATGCAGTTTTGTTTTTCTTTTGCTTCTGTTTAAACTATAATTTGTGTGTGATTCTCCAGCCCATGCATAGAATGGGTTTCTGCCTAGTCTTATGGAGACGCCGATAAACCAAACTTAAAATTCAAATTTACATGAATTCATTACATCAGAAAATCCTTCTACTAGGATTATAAAACTACTGCATTCTTATAAATCCATCCGCATACTGCAATCCAAACGTACCCATAGTGCATCATATGATGGTAGTGAATCATGAGGAGTGCCTACCATCAAATCTTAAGAAATTACACTATAAAAAAAGAGTTTGGTAGGAAAGCATGAGCGGGTACTCTTTATACAAGCCTCTCATAGGCATAAAGCTGATTAAAAAATTCTCAATTCTCATATGTCTCTTTCATAGTGTGGTTCATAGTGATGATTTGTTGTCCATTGATGATGTGTTCATTTTTAGGAATGGTCTTCATAGCCAGAACACGACCGATGTTTGTTTCATATGTATAGAAGGTTTTTATGTTCATATTTACAATTGCTTCTTTCTTTCCAAATAGCCCATATAATCACGGAAAAATATAATTTTGCTATTATTAGTGTGACTCGGATGGCTAAGTAAAACTTTTGTTTTATATTCAACTTGGTGTTAGCCTTGATGATGGTGGTGATAGTGTGATGTGTTCATAAGCATCTAGCCACATGACATGCAAAAAAAATGTTGATTTATCTTTTCATTTATTTTAGTATCCTATTCTCCTAAGCTGCACATCTGTGGTGTTCTTGTGATGCCATTTTAGATCCATAGAATGAAGTGTACTTTGGGTGGACAACATACTCTTCATATGTCTCTATAAGAAAATGTGAGTCCTCTAAATATGTATAATAGGTATAAGGGATCCATCTCCAACTAATGGAATTTTGTGTGTTAGTTTCCAATTGTTAAAGGATGTCCTCAGTGTCATAAGTGGAGAAGTATGTTGTAATAGTGCTTATAAAATGGTTTTTTTGGCTTGAACCCAGAAGGATTAATGCATTTTGAATTGGTGATGTGTTTCAAATTTTCTGAGATAGTCTCTTGGTTTGTAAAGTGATTAATGGGTGTCAAACCATGCCACCATGGGTTCTCGCCAAAAGCTAACATGCAATCTGTGGCGTGGAGAGGTATGTGATATGCTTTGTAATGTATATGAATTTTGTTATATACTTCCATAGGGGTGAGAGATCTCTAAACGAGATGTTTCATCAAATATTGTGGCATCTATAATATTTATGTAGGATGATATTTGACCATAATTTTTATTCTTTTTGGCAGATGGAGGTCGTTATCTTGTGTGTGAGACAAATAGTGTGAATCTTTAGGTTGATCATGCCTCATAACCCAAAGGATTTAGGGTTGCAAATGGTGTCCTAGTTTGTGAGATGAGACCTCCTTTTATTTCAATCCCATAGGAACATCATGTGAATATTGTTAATACATTTGATAACCATTTTGGGGGCGCGATGTAGCTAAGAGGAGTAAGAGAAGAGTTGAGGACTGAAAGTCTTCCAGCCAGCAGAAGAAATTGGTTTTGCCATATGAAAAGTTATTTATGATGTATCTCAATAACAAGATTCCATGCAGTAATCAGAATTATCCATGGGGATGAAGACAATCCAAGATATTGAATAGGAAAGGATTCAATTTTGCATTCCATATGGGATTGAAATTTGTCCATGTCAATAAATGTAACATGAGTGGCAATGATGGTGGATTTGTGAAGATTGATCTTAAATCTAGAGAGATATGAGAAAATACAAAGTATATGGATAATGTTAATGACATGATAGGTCAGATTTGGAAAACATGATAGTGTCATAACATATTAAACAAAGTTGTTTACACATTCCTATGGACGATCAATGCGACTATTGATGATAACTAGTTAAATGAAACTTCAAGGATGGATGTGACTACAATAAAGAGATAAGGTGATAAGGGTTCGCCTTCACGGAGCCCATTTGATCTCTTAAAGTATCCAAAATTAGATCCATTGATTATAACAGAGTGCATGTACTAAGGCATGAGTGCATCCATGTGTTTGATTTATATGGGAATTCATATCCTTCAAGGAATTAAAGAAGGAAACACCAATTAATATTGTCAAAGGTTTTCTCAAAATCAAGCTTAAGGATGAGTAATGGTGTTTTTTGAGTCTGGTTTATGTGAATGGTCTATGGGACAGTGATATATGCACCTTGAATACTTCAATTGGGAAGGAAAGCACATTGAGAAGTGTGAATGATATGTTCCAACTATGGTTTCATCCTCATACTAAGTAGTTTTGTAATGATCTTGTATGATTCATTGATTTGATACATTATTTCATACTATTGTGTTTCTTTTCATCTACTAGACTTAGTATTATTTCAAAGTGTTAAAGTAAGGTTGAGACTCATTGTTTGGTAAATTTTTACATCAAATCCTTGTATTAAATCATGTGGTTATTTCATACTAATACATTTTAATTTAGGGGGTGTACTAGATATTAACACAATCTAAAATGGACTACAACAAGGTAGGTCTAGGTTGTGAACCTAGTTTCGAGTGTGTTACAAGTCTCCAACCCTTAAAGAGGATTTTGTCCCCAAAATCCTTCCATATATAGCCAGGTATACACACTAGATTATTCTTCCCAATCCCATCATATATTTCTAGTTCACATCATATAGTAGATCATGATACAACACCATATTTCAAACTTATTGTCCAATCCCAAGGTGAAACTATATCACTCCATGTGTCAACTCTCCATTAATCTTCTCATATAAGATGTTGAGCTAATGAAGTTACACTAAAACCTAGGATTATCTTAACAAGGTTATATTCATCATGGTTACCTACACTATTATGACAGTTTCACCACTCTCTTACATGCTTGACATCACTTCCATAAATTATCATAATTTTTCTTTTATATTCTACCTTACTCATGCTCACCAATTTGAATAAGGGAACACTAATATTAATACTAATTTTAATTATGTAAGTTATGTTCGTGGCACTCAAATTAACAAGATTTACCCACTTATCCTAGTTAGGTGGTAGCTAAATTTGTTGCCCAAGTAGTACTTGTTTCAACATTTATTTATTTTAGTTAGTCCTTAAGTTAAGTTACACCCACAACAATTAAGGAATATAAGTCTCCACCCTTAAAAGAATTTATTTATAACTTAATAATTCATCTGGTGAGGGTGACAAGGGTGGATCAACTATGTCTTATGTAAATTGAAAACTTCTTCTTCACACTCTCTACAACATACCTAGGCCTAGGGTCTTGAGGTTGAACATGCCAGACGATGGGTTATTCACTAAATAATTTCTCTACAACTCAAACTTCCTTGTAGTGGAGACTTGGTTCTAAAAACCATCAATAAAACTTGATTTTTCTTTGTACATATAATTTAGTAATGAAAATAAGTTTGATTATAAAAAATTTGGTATTTGAATATAATAATGATGCCAAAATTGATCTGTGAACCAAGTCGACCATTTTACACTATACTATACACATATCTATCATCACTTCGTTATACTAAAAAAGTCAAATAACTAATACAACTAAGAGGACTTACCACATATCCGTAACCTGTAACATAAAGGGAGGGGGGAAAAGGTTTTCTATTACACAACATCAAATTCCACCAGTTCCTATTAGAACACTATTCCTCACTTCATCCGTAACATGATTTACACATCCTTTTAACGACATCAGTGTGTTATATGATTGTACAATCAATATAGGAATAAATTAGGTTTTCCATACTTGTTGGTTTACCTCCATTATGACATCATAAGACAAGATGGATGATAAATTCAAATACCCATAGTCTTATTCACTAGATAATCTAATTATACGACACATATTGTATCTTAGGATCACCTACTCTAATTCATAGATTCTTACTTAGCAAATCATTATATATGAGGCATTTCAATCTTAACTAAGATATTATTCAGCCTTTTGATATATGTCATTGGGGGCATAGCTATGCTGAGATACTCCATGTTACAGGCAAGCATGCCTAGACATAGTCGAGTTAGTTCAAATTATCACTTATAATTGAGGGAACTATTATAACTTTATAAATCTCATGGGATCTTGTTTTGGTTATCCATGCATGTTCAATATTGAACATGGACATGTATAAATCATGTCGAGAAACAACAAGGGAAAAAGGTTGAAGATGGATACTAGGGTAAGTCTAGCTATGTATGTTCAAGTCAACCAACATTTATTAGTAATCTAGATAGACTCACATGAAGTAGGATACCTATAACGTCCCTGGATTCTACCATCTCGAGAGTTAGAAGGCCTGAGGGGACAAATCCAAAAACGTTAGGAATTGTATCAGAGAGTGGTGTAGAAGAATAATATGCATACATGAACAAATAATCATAATGCATACACCATTAACATGCTCAACATTTAACATGTATATGATTACATCATGATTTATTACAAGTCACAATTACACCTTGAAGAAGAATTATACAAGTCTTATATGTATGCTAACAAGATCTTAACACAATAAGTACAACCTAAACACTGCTCATTTTCATGTCTTTTCTCATGCTAGCTTTGAACCTAGAAAATACGTGAAACATCAAATCAACACTATGTGTTGTATACATGGGTGAGACATACATACATATTGTTCTTGCATACTTGAAATATTTTGAGAAAGAAAAGAAAGAGTAAAAGAAAACATTATTTAATGTTATAATCAGGTAAACACATATTTTCAGATGTCTTTTCATGTGATTGTACTACTAAGTGGTGTCACACTTCATATTTCCACCCCTTGGGCTATGGGGATGTGTCGACCTTATATTTATAAAGGGAGAGAGAGAGAGAGAGAGTCTGAGAGAGAGAATGTAAACACTTAGTATCTACAAACCATCCATATTCTTTGTTGTTCTTAGTGACATGGCAAAGATCAATAATATATTCATCGTACATACAAGCAATATTCTCAAATAAGAACAAGAAAGTTGCAATGACGAGGTCCAATAGGAGGGGTGTTGCTTGCTCCAACAGAATACTGACCATGTCCTAGTCTAGTAGGAGGTTGACCACTGCCAAGTCCTAATGGGCCAAAACGACTACAATTAGGTCCCTACCACGGTCAAAGCATATGCCATGGCCATAGTCTCTGGATCTACAAGAGAATATACATCAACGTAACCAACATGATAAGAAGAGACAAATGATAGGTGCCAAACCCTTATAAGGACATCACATAGTTTAGGTGGAGGATCACTAGACAAGATATGATCCATGACACTTTCAAAAGAGGCAGGCAATCCAGGAAGAAAGAGTACTGATTGGAATTCATTTTGATGTCATTGAGCATCCATGATATAATAGGTTAGGGTATGGTATACTTCAAGTTCATCCCACAAGGCACAACAATGATTATAATAATTCTCAACAAAGGCATCACTAGGGAATTTTTTAGCTCTTTTTAAAGATTTCAAACACCTTTTAGGGTTTGTTGGTGTGAGTAAACATGTGCTAACTGATCCTACACAACCTTCACCATTTTAAGTCATCAGAAGAGATTAAATTATTTTTGATTCCGCACTATTGACATACACATCATCACCCCTAAGTCATCCTTGACCCACAAGTCATAGGATAGTTTAGTTTTCTCATCAACATTATCAACAATAATAACAAATGCTTTAGTGATAAAGTGGGAACACTGACAACTCAAAAGAAGTAGACCATGTATGGTAGTTAGAACAATCCAATTTTACTATGGTCACATAGAGGGTTCTTAAGGTATCATTAGAAACCATGAGGAGAAGAACATCTGAGATTAGTCCAAAAGTTATTAGTTTAAAAGTGCATGATTCATCACATAACTGACCAATTAGAAGATTTTAGAAACCCAAAGAATGCACATTTAAGAATTTGACTAGTTGAATCAACGTCACATCTTCAACTTAGATGAACATGTGTTGAATGTTGGTGGGAGGGAGAAAGTCCCTACCAAAAAGGTAAGTTGAAACGAGAAGAAGGTGCTTCTATTCTAGGAGCAACATGGATTTAGTAAAACAACATGGAATAAAAAAAGTATGTGGGTGGGATGGGGGGTTGCTGGAGGGTGGTCGAAGCCTGGTGGTCGGTGGGATTTGATCAATGGGGTGTATGGGTGTTGTAGGTTGACATTTTAGTGGTGGGCTGGTTGATGGGAGACTGGTGGGAGGTTGTTAAGGTGGATGGGCGCGGGAGGCTGATGAGCTAGTGGTGGGGGAGGTCGATGGGCTACTGTCAAGAGGCTGATGGGCTAGTGGAAGAGGGGTCAATGGGCCAGTGGTGGGTGATCGATGGGGTCGATAGGTGTTTGAGGGTGAGGGTTTAATGTGGTGATGGTAGGAAAAAATTGGGGTCACTGGTGGTCAATGAGGTCGACGACGACATGGAAGGAGTCAATCAGTGGGCTTTGACTGGTGGTGGGATGCAGAGAGGGATGAGAGGTGAGAGATAATGAAACAATACGGGGTTGAGGTGGAATAGGGAGATGTTGTACCAACATGGTGGGGAGGAAAAAGAAATGACAATAAGATCTAGTGGTAGCGGCTGGGGGAGGAAAGAGATAGAAGGGTGGTGGTTGGAGAAGGATGGTCGATAGGGAGGAAGAAGAGGATTAGGGCAGATCAAAAGACTGCTCTAATACCATATTATTAGAACACATTTATATTATTGAGATAATAAATATAAGCGTATACACCCTCTTAATATAGGATATGAGGATATAGAGTTCATCAATATGGGACAAAAAACAAGACACCAAAGTGAGTACAAAATAAACAAATAAAATAAGTATATTAAAACAACCACTATAATTCAAGCCATGATAATCCCTAGACTCAATAGAAATAAATGAAGAAGGGAAATATCAAATGATAATGTCCCACTCTGTGTCAGTATCATGGGTCCTTTTGACATCAAGGAGGTCTCGCTAGGCAATCATGACATATCTCCACCACTAGAGTCCATTAGGGTATTGTTGCAGAGGAATGCTGACAACAAAAGATAGGATAATTTGTTCAAGACAGAGACAATTTCTAACCCAAATCTAGCTTTAACAAAGATTGTACACATATTTAGAGATATAGTTCTATAAGGGACACCATCTCCTAATTCAATGAAGGCCTTACTAGCATTCCAGACATACCTACAACCCACTAAGGGTTACCTCTTATTAGCTAGTGTGGCCTCACATGACATGCTCTCTACACAATAGATATTTAAGTACATCTGGTCCAAAGACCATGTAGAGGTTCAACCATCTAAGATGAGTCCATGTCTCCTCAAAATACTTCTATAATAGTAGATCCAACATTAGACAACCTCTACTTATGATAGCTATAAATAAATATCAAGCCTCTACCTTCTAAGCAATATACTTTGATCACATTTTTACAAAGCCATTGGATACTTGTAAAAAACACAACATTGATGTCACCGCACCAAAGAAGACTGAACAATATGCTCAACCTTGGTTCCAAACCATTACCATCACCAACTTGTTCACAATGACATCCCTTACCTTTATAATAATTCAAGCTAAAGAATACATATATCAACACCACCTGCATCATACTTCATAGATAAATCATGACCCAGAGTCATCAACCATGTCATAAATGAAAGAATACCACCTAAAAGTCATACACTTTTCTAGGAAGCCTCAACCATGATCACTTCTATGAATGGTTACTTCCAATATCTTTTTGCATCCTAGACTATAACCTTAAACTAATCTAACTTCATTTTCCAAATCTCTTTTGGATGTTGGACGATGACCTAAAATTAGATCAATATATGTGCTTCATTTTCCAATCTCTTTTGGGTCCTAGACCATGACCTAAAACTGGACCAATCATGTGATTCATCTGCAAATACTTTTGGGGTCCTAGACCATGACCTTAAATTGACTGGTCTAATAACCAATCTCTTTTGGGTCCTGGGCTAGACTCAAAACTGAACAGATTATGTGGTCCACTTTCTAAATCATTTTTGGGTCCTAGACCAAGACCTTAAACTAGACCACATGCCCTATCTTGAATACGCATCATTCCTTCCAACCATAAAGCTCTACATTTAGGTAAGCACTAGAACCTCAAACCCTATACTCAAATAGGCATTTGCACTAAAACCTTATTCAAAATAGGCATAAATTGAGTGCCTCTAACAAATATGATGAGTCCTATCTCCAATAGGATATCTTCACGAACCAATTCCTATCTTAAACAAGCATCTACATTCATACCCAATGTTGTATAGATGTATTCCTAAATTTAAGCTCTTGATGTAGGTAGGCACACCCGACATAGCCCTACATTTGAGTGGACACTTCTTTTAAAAGATCTTTCCATAGACAAGTACCTCAAATAAAACTCTGCACACAATAGGCAAATCCAAATTGTATCTTGTTGAACCATCTTTTAATTAGGAGATGATCTAGGGATTAGACTTCTGATAGAATCATTGGCTATGAGGGTCACCTTAAATTTGGGAACTTGTCTGATACCCAACTTTATCTATATTGAGCACTTTTGGAGAATTGTAAATGATTTAGGGAGTAGACAATTAACTAGTGCAGTCGCTGGACATGAAGGATACTTTGAACCTAGAAATTTGTTTGGTGCCCAATATTATCCATCTTGAGCATTAATGGAGAGATAAAATAGTCGAGACTATGCTTTCAAAGTTCCTAGCAAACAACTTGGAACTCTTTGAATGACTGGCTGATGTTTTATTAATTCCTGCATCTAGTAGGATCTTTCAAATGATCATGTATGCTTTCATTTACATATCCATTGATAGTTTTTTCAATACTTAAAGGAGGACATGATGTCCTCATATCTATCTGACTCAATATCATTTCAATATTGAACCATTCCTTGTGGAAATGTAGGTCAAAGGAAAGATGATCAAATCAAGTAAGAACTAGAGAGTCAGGGATAACCGTTCGTCAACACTCTAGGGGACATATGATAAATAGTGGAGGAATATGTTTTGGAAGCCACCTTATCACTTGATGATTAATGAATGCTCACTTATCTTTTTTAGCACCCTTACCACAAAATTTACTACAAATTTATAGATTTTCTAAGTGTATGGGAATATGGATACAATATATGTAGTGGAATTAAAAATTTAATTACCATATTCCTCTTTGTACAGTAGATCACATCAATACTATGTAATGGGAAAGATGGTTTGTGACGTCATACATGGTCCTGATCAAGTCCAATGATAATTTCATTACTGTAGTGTACACCTTTCTTTAAGTTGGAATGTGCTTCTTCTTCAGGAAACACTCAAGCAGTCGCCAACAATGACCTCCTGGTGCAACACCAAGAACACAGGTTGATGGTGTCCTCCTAGCAAGAAAAAATCCTCTCCTCTAGAGTAGTCCACACAGACCACTAGGAACTCATGTCATTCTAGAAGAATAGAAAAGAAGGAGTTGACCCTTCTCATTAGTGTACTAGCACCAACTTGCTCTCCCACAATTGTTCTCCCTTACTATCCCTCCCTTTATTGGGTATGTCTTGCTCTGGTTCTCTTGGTTACCACAACCAGAGAAGTCAACAATTGTTAGATCTAATTGATGTGTCTGACAAGCACCCAATACCCCTCTATTTATGGGAGGGTTAGGGTCGGGGTTCTCAATCTGAGCGGGAGTGGAAGGGGCCGAAATTTCATGAATTTTCACATCCTATGAGTAGTGAAATGATCACTTCACAGGTGAACTGATTGGTTGGCATGTGAGCTTATCGATTCTACCCTTGAATCGGTCATTTGATCATGTTTCCCATTCAAAATTGTATTGGAAATTAACATCTAATTAATGCACAACATGATGTCGAGAGTAATGCTTGATGTAATCAAACTTATTAATGAACCATGTGGTTTATCATATGAACTAGTTGTTTGGGACCTTGAGCCAATTAGTTCACTCAATGAACCGGTTGGTTCATGCCATAGTTCAACCAATACTCATCTAATGCAATTTCAATCAACCTGAAACTCCAACCAATCAGTTCAACTCTTGAACTGGACGATTTGGAGTCTAGTCAGTTAATTGTTCTTTCAATGAAATACCTAAACACTTTATTAATCAAGTTAAACATCATTCATGAATCAACTTCTATTCCAAGTGTATCCTATGTGTGCGACCCTACATGTTCCAAGTTACATTGGGAGTGAATGTCAATAACTAATTTATGACACCACAAGCAATGAGAAGTATCTAGCAAAACATAATTGCTACCCAAGTAATTTGGAAAGTTGGAGAACAACTTCAACCTACAATATGTAATTGGTGTTATAGTGTTTGTATAGTTCCTTTGTCACTGATATCCAAATTGAACTCGAGGCATGGAATTGTCATCCTTTTCAATGTTCAATCCAGACTTTATCTTTCCTTCCTTATTTAAGCAAAAATTCTCTCTTCATCTTTGTCGAGACTTAGGTGCATGATTTCGAAGTTAGCTTTCACACCAAACAACTTTTGGGAATAAAAAGTTAGGTTTTTTTGGGGTAGGCTTAAGGCTTTTTGGGTTTTTCTTGTTTCCCATCAGTCCATCCAGGTACAGATCTATTAACGGGTGAGTGGTCCCTACAGTCCAAGCCAGTTGGCTTTAGAGCAGTGTTTCACATCCTACGTACCACTGCCCCGGATCTACCATGCCTAAAGATGGGTACTTTTGGAATAACAAGTGTTTTTTTGGCACAACTCTCATGCTTTTATTCACTCTCATAAGGCTTTTCTCTCTTTTTGGGATTTTTGATGGGTAAGGAAATAAAAGCAAGTTGTTGTTTGGGCAACTTTTTCCTTCGCATACACATCTCTTAGCTGTTGTGAGATTATTTTTCGAAATTGGCATTAAAAAGTTATAGCCTTTGTCATTTGAGACTGTAATTTTCAGAAAAAACATAACAAAAACCTACACCACCTTAGACACAGAGAAAACAAATTGGGAGAAGTTGTATCGGATTTTTACTTATAGAGTGTCTTTGTACAATTGTATAGAGGCAAGAGGTTGTATATGAACTATATTGTATTAGACTTGTATATGTATATATACATAGATTATGTATGTAAAGAAAGACAAAAATGCAAAATGAGAGAAATTTTTATACCTCCCTCGCTGATATATAGTACCCCCCAACTTATCCCACACTGTGTCCTAGAGTAGTGAGTAAAGATAAGGTGAGGTAGTGATAAATCAGTGAGGGCTAGCTGGTGAGCGCGCCTCCGTCATATATAAGCTCCCACACATATTCTCCATGTTTGCTGTGGTAGTCGATGTGGTGGAGCTTGTCAGGTGTTTGTTGTAGCATCACCGAGCTAGAGATCCATTCTAGCACAAAAATGCCACAGTCATTGGATAGAGGAATTTGTTGTGGACTGCTGTGGCAGAACTGAAGCTCGTGCCATTTGCTTTTTGCCATCTCCAAGAATGGCTGGAGCAACGTTGCCACCTTCATATAGTATTTCCTTACTAAGCGCTCCAGGGATGTCAATGCTGTCGATGTACACTGCACTGGATGATCGTTATTTCTATCTGAGCTGTTATAGAAGATTCCTGCTCGAGGGCGAGTGTACATCATCAGGAGCGTCCAATGGTTGCAGTGCAGGATAGGCAGGAAGATGACACGTGGCATTTTGCTCTGTATCTCTATCAGAAAAGATTGCTTTGCTCCTGACTCATCGGAAAGATAGATGTCATTGAACAACATTAGATGGGCAATGTATGCATGTTCAAACTTTTTCTATAGTATCTGGATGTAGGCGGCCGCCACTGATATCGCCAAACATCCTCCTTCTTTCACCATGTCCCTTAAATCATCAACTGGGACTATGAAACTGTCTGCCTCGTAGATGATGTCTGTGGGGGTAGAGTCAGCTAACTTTTGTAGGATCTTGTTTACCTGTTCCTGTGTTAGTGTAGAGCACAAGAAACGGTCGAAGTTGCTAATCATATCTTCAGAAGCATCAGACAAAACGGGGCCGTCTCTTGAAAGAATTTCTTCTAGAACATCCATCCACTTGCCTGCCCCGTAAACGTCCGTGGCGATCTTAGTTGCCTCCTCTAGAGGGCTGCTAGGTTGGGAGGATTCAACTTCATAATCACTATCCAACAACTCTTCTAGGATGCCTGCGTCTCAGAAATAACGCTTGTCCTTGATCAGCATCAGCGCGTAGACGCTCCTGAGCTAATAGAAGTTTTGGTTGCTGAGTTGCCTTATGAGTCCAAAAACATGAAGCAACTCTATGGTACACAAGACTATACAAGCGTTATTTCCACTTCCCACTTCTTCTTGGATGGGGAAGTCTCCTATGCTAAAGAAATTCCAAATGTCGGAGTGGCGTTGGAATTCGTGCTTGATCACTCAGAGAAGACGCAGTGGAAGGAGCCTCAAGATCTTGTCTTCGGGGTGTACGAAGATGTGTCCTGAGCGTGGAACCTCCTCATTGCAATAGCTGAGAAGCTGGACGTCATGATGCTGGAGGTCCTCCACACATAGGAACCAATTCTTTCTGTGCTTGTAAAGGGCCAACACCAGGGTTGCATTGTGGTCTTCAATATGCTTCAGCATGTTGGCTACGTGGATAGAATCGTACAACCCCATCATCAGTATTTTTTCCAAGGCCAGGATGGAAGTGTAGATCGGCTGCCGGCCTGCCCTGGTGCTGAGATTCTCTAGTATAGCGCCTTCCAAGACCCTAGACAGCTTCTTAGAGACGATGGATGGTGAGCAGAATATGCTCCTTAGCTCCCCTCATCGTGTGGAGAAGTACTCGTCGCTCCAGACGCCGTCTTCTTCATTAGCTTTGCGACCTCAGGACCTTGTTTAACAGTTTCTAGTCTTTGATCATCAACTATCTGATGGCTTTCCTTTCAAAATCTGCCATCTCGAAGGAAGGGATCTCCGATGGCTCAGAAAACTCATCTTTTGTCGAACTCCTTCTTCTAGGGGGGGTGTCTGTCATTAACACAATAGATGTCCCCTCTTTCTCCCTCTGATTCGTCAGAAGAGTCCTCCCCGACACTGATCGATTCATCATTGTCTTCAACTTCATCTAGGGAGGCTGAGGGAGCAACTTCTTCCATGCCGCGAGAGCTCGCTTGTCCTACTGGAGCCCCGTCGAATGTCTTGTGTGTTGTCCCTTCCTCAGGCATTGTGAATGGCCCACTGGAGGAGGAAGGGGATGACGTCCCAAAGCATGACACTAATGAGGAGGATTGGGAACCTGAGCCAGGAAGTGATGGAGACCTCTACGGCTGTCTTGAACGCGAATGGTCGTCCCTCCTGTTCAGCCTTTCCTCAACTGCATCGTAGCATAGGAGGGCCTGCTGTAATGTTGCGTTAATTGCCTCTAGTTGGCCGGGAAGGCCAACTAGAGCTAGCAGTTGCTGCTCCTATTTGCTGAGCCTCTACTGGAAGACAAAAAATTTGCGGGTAAGGGAAGAAAAGGTAACTGAGTGGTTGCTCGTTACCTCCCACAAATGGTCAAATTCTTGACCAAGGATTTCCCCCAGAGACAGAGGTGTTGCGTCAGATCGCCTCTCGATCTCACGACGCTCCTCGCGCATGCAGGTCAGCCTGGTGACTGCTCGACTTCAAGCGGGTCCGAGCCCATCTGTACCGTCTGTGAGGGCGTCGCTTCAGGGTGAGGCGTTGGCACATTCGTGGGTGCCTCTGCCTCACCTATTTGTGGTGGTGGAAAAGGGCACGAGGTAGGTGGTCATTGTTCTATCATCAGGTTGTCGGTGACCTCCTCTGCAGCTATCACTGGCGACGTTGGCGGTGGCGTCGGTGTGGGATGCACAACCCTGAGCTTCGTCTCGAGGAGCTCAACGTACGCCCCATTGCTGGCATCCGGCTGTACCATCTCCTCCTCCATTAAAGGCGCAATAGAAACTTTAGGAACTGCGGCTGTCTCTCCCGCAACAGCTTCCCTCGGGGCTATCATCGTTGTCTCAACCTCGATTATCTCAACGACCTCCACGATCGCTGTCACTTCTTCTACAGTCGCGATAGTTGTTGTTGTAGCGGCCGCGGCTGGTATGGGAGTAGCAACGGCAACCTTATCAGTGGCTGCCACCAGTTGTGTGGGGGCGGTGGGTGGCTTGGCAGGGACTGTGGAAGATTTGTCCTACCTGGCGTCGAGAGGGATTGGTCTTCCCATCGCGGCTGCCCTCTCTTGTATCCTCATGGTGACGGTGTAAGCGGCTTCGACCACCATAGCTTCAATCTCCGCTGTGGTGAAGACCAGTTTTTCTACGTCGTAGCTGGCACGGTGTGGGAGCGGAAGGAGGGTGTTTGTTCTTGTGAACTTATAGAAGTAGCATCGCCCCTCCTTATTGATTATGCTAGCCCTCATTAGGAATTTGAGGCCGATCTTCTCATCACCTCTCGTCCTTGAGAGTCTACGCGGCTCCTTGGGGTATTCTAACCCTACCACAATCAAATTCACCAGTCTACCCATGTTGTAGTCTTTGGTGGTGTCTTTTACTAGGTGAAGACGGTTGAGGAGGAATCACCCCAAATTTATTGTGCATCCTTCCATCATATGCCATATGAGGTGGAGCTCTTCAGTGTAAAGATTGCTCGACTCGTATTTGCTGAAGAGTAGACATGCAACAATTTTATGCCTATCCTCCAGAAACAGGAGTGCACTGCCGCCACCTTGCTTCCCGGCTTGAATGTTGACTCACCGGTTAGCTTCCTCCAGAGTTCGACCGGGTTGAACCCGTCACCTTCGGTGATTCTAACACAATTGTTGAATAGTGCTTTTTCTACTTCACTAGAGGAGAAGATTTTGTTGAGCAACTTTTTTGATATGTCGTGCTCAATGTTATATAGACGTCCTTGTAGTCTGTCCGCTCCGCCAAAGATTTCGACTTCATATGGTCTATTTTGTACCTGGCAGAGGGATGACATGAACTCCCTTGTGAGTTCTGTGTAAGGAGGCAGAGTGGCTGAAGCAGATCTTCCTCAGTCCGGCTGCTGCTAGGACATTTTCCAGCCTGTCAAAAATGCCTATCTAGTGGAAGGACGACTGATGAAAGAACTGGCTTGGCCTGTAGACCTTGGCACCCAATTCTGTGTACCGCTGCCTGTGCTCGTCATCTCTGGGCATGAACCAGCCTGGCGAGTGATCTAGAGGCTCTGGCTCGACTGCCGGGGTTGAGACTGTTGTTGGGGCTATTACTTCTTCCATCCTGGGCCTCTTCTCGGCCCCAGATGGCCCCATTGAGTCAGAGTTCAGGCACTTCTACCTGACTGTAGTGGCTTCTGCAGTAGCCTTGGGGTTGATCCTCCGGCCGTGCTCGTCTACTTGGATGACTGTCTGCTTTGTGCGGGCCATTTATGTAAATATCAAACAAAATTAGTAAATAAGGATGTTACTGAATGACTCATTCTACCCTATATCGGGCGGCAGACCAAAAGATTCACTTTTCCTGATACAAGGTAGATGATACTAAAAACTCAACAGAGTCCTGATATAAGCATGCTATATCGGGCGGTGGTAAAAAAAGGTCGGGCTGCCCGATATCGAGTCTGACCGATATCAGGTGGACATACCAAACAGATCTCGCCCGATACGAGAGCTCGATATGGCTCAGTGTGATACTTATGTCGCACGACAAAACGTCAAAGGCCGATACAGTCTTAAGTCAGAAAAATGCGACACTATCACGCGATAAAACAAAACTTCCTGCCCGATACAAGCTCGTAAAGAAACACTGCCCGATAGGAGTGTCGCCTGATATGATAGAGTATCGGGCGACACAAGTTAAAGCTTCTTTTAGAAAAACTGGATGGTAAAGTTCTTGCCCGATAAGACTTGTATCATTGGGATGTATGTATCAGGCGATACATGTATCGCGCGACACAGTCAGAAATCAATGTCAGACAGAACCCGACATGATATGTGTATCGCCCGATTTGGTCTAAGGTTCAGAGCGTATCTCCCGTCACGAAGTCAGGCACGATAAGCTTTGAACGATATAAATCTAAAAGCTTGTGTCGGGCAATAGGCGTATCGGGTATACCTATGTCGGGTGGGAGCTGGTGCATGACACGAGATCCGATGGAAGGGTTGGCCGACACGAGAGCTGAGCGAGAGTAAATGCACGATGCGAGAGTTGGTAAAAAGTAAATGCGAGTGCCCGATACGGTAACTTGCATTTACTATATATAGCCATCTCGGGCGGGGGTAAATCTGGTAAAATAGGGCACATGCTGTGAAAGGAGACAAATCATTCCCGATGCACAGTCTAATCGGTCACTTCAATCGTTGATATGCCTTCCTAAGCAAGATTCGCACTGCGCGGAAGGTGTGTCACGCGACATGCTGCCCGACACAAGGATGCATGCCTGATACGAGGCATTGCCCGATTCACACAACTGTAGGCGCATAAACCTTACCCGACACAAAGGTATCTGCCCGATTCAGACAGAAAAAGTGAGATTTTTGCTAAAGAAGCAAGGTATAAAAACTTTAGGAAGAACATTCTATACAGAAAGGAGTAAAACTAAAATCAAAAGAAGAAATGCAAAACAAAGGTAAGGAGAGTGTTGATGGGTAAAACATCATTGGCAGGAAAGGAGACTCCCTGCCTTAGATAGTATTACCTATCATGGCTTCATAAAACTAAACCGGTGGCCCATAAAACAAAAGAGTATGTGCATGTGGCACATGCACTGACTCGGGCCTTATTACAATGATAATATTCGTAGTGTCTTTCAGAAAGGGAAAAATAACATCCTATTCTAAGAAAAGTAAAAATTTGGGCTGCCTCCCAAATAGCGCTGTAGTTTTCATCATCAACTCGACAGGCTTCGAGTCCTTCTATATGGATCCATCTGCTTCTTGCAACGCTATTTCCAATCTTCGCACAAACGCTTAATCTTCATAGTATCTTTTGACTCTGTGCTCATTCACTGGGAAGACCTTCTCTGGATCATCTTTGTCGTATAGCTCCATCATTCCTGATGGATAGATCTTCACCACAGTGAAGGGTCTAGACCACCTAGTTTGTAGCTTTCCTGGAAAAAGACGGATAGAAGATTTAAATAATAAAACTTTATCACCTTCGCTCATGTCCTTTTTCTTCAGGTGGGCATCATGCCACACATTTGTCCTATGTTTGTAAATCCTGACATTCTCATAAGCACTAAGTCTTAATTCTTCAAGTTTCTATATCTAAAGAAACCTTTTCTCCCCGGCTAGCTTCTGGTCCATATTGAGGCGTTTTATTTCCCAGAATGCCTTGTGCTCCAGCTAAAAGGGAAGATGGCAAGCTTTCCCATAAATCAAGCGGTAGGGCGTGGTTCCCAAAGACATCTTGAAAGCTGTTTGATATGCCCATAAAGCTTCATCTAGCTTAGCTAACTAGTCCTTACAGGACTTACCTACTATCTTCTCTAAAATCTACTTTATCTGCCGATTGGAGACCTCAACCTGCCCTGATGTTTGGGGATGATATGGCATTGCAACCTTGTGATGGACGCTGTACTTGCATAGCAATGATTCAAACTGTCTTTCTACAAAATGAGAGCCACCATCGCTAATGACGGTCCTCAGAACTCCAAACCTCAGAAAGATGATCTTGGTAGAAAGTTTGATTACCGCCTTTGCATCACAAGTCATGGTAGGAATTGCTTCCACCCACTTGGAGACATAGTCTATAGCGACAAGAATATAGTTGAAGCCAAAAGAGGATGGAAAATGGGCCCATGTAGTCAATGCCCCACACATCAAAAATCTCAACTTCAATCCAATCAAAGAGTGGCATCTCATTCTGACGGGAGATATTCCCTATTCGCTGGCACTCGTTGCAAGATATTATAAAAGCATGGGCATCCTTAAACAAGGTCGGCCAATAAAAGCCTGACTAGAGGACCTTAAAAGCAGTCTTTTTTGCCACCCAAGTGTCCTCCATAAGGCGAGGAATGACATTCCCTTAAGATGTTTGGCACCTCATCCTCTAGAATACATCTTCTATATAAGTTATCTGAGCACCTCTTAAAGAGTAGAGGATCGTCCCAATAATAATGCTTTACATCTGAGAAGAGTTTATTCTTTTGATTGTACGTTATTTCCAGAGGTAACTCCCTACAAGCGAGGTAATTACAAATATCTGCAAACCATGGTAGACTTGGCTCAACGGATCAAGCCATCAACAGGGCTTCATCAGCATAGTTGTTGTTGATAGGCAACTGGTCTTCTTCATTGTAGATTATCCTTGAGAGATGGTCTGCAACTACATTTTCCTTGCCTTTCTTATCAATTATCTCATGATCAAATTCTTGGAGCAATAGAGCCCACCTTAGCAACCTAGGCTTAGTGTCTTTCTTTTTCATCAGGTGTCGTATTGCTCTGTGGTCAGTGTAGACCTTCACTTTGTTCCCAATTAAATAAGATCTAAACTTTTCAAAGGTGAAGACAATTGCTAGCATCTCTTTTTCTATTGTGGTGTAATTTACTTGTGCCTCATCTAGAGTTCAAATGGCATAGAAAATTACATGATGCTTCTTATCTTTTAATTGCCCTAGGACAACCCCTACAACAAAGTCACTAGCATTACACATTAATTCAAAGGGTAGCTCCCAATATGGAGCTTGGAGAATAGGGGGTGTTACCAGGGCTTCCTTCAGATGCTGGAAAGCCTTTAAACAATCATTAGAAAAAATGAACTCTGCATCCTTGACCAACAAGTTTGAAAGAGGTTTTGATATTTTAGAGAAGTCTTTGATGAACCTTCTATAGTACCCGACATGACGAAGAAATCTTCGTACCCCTATCACAGACTTTGGTGGGGGTAGTTTGGAAATAGCCTCAACCTTGCTTACATCCACTTCAATGCCTTTCTTAGAGACTTTATGGCCCAGCACAATGCCCTCTTGTACCATGAAATGACACTTCTCCCAGTTGAGAACTAGGTTCTTTTCTTCACAGTGCTGTAAGACCAATGATAGGTTCTTCAAAAAACCATCAAATTCCTTCCCATAAATAGAAAAGTCATCCATAAAGACCTCTACGATATCTTCTAGAAAATATGAGAACATCGAGATCATGCAACGTTGGAAAGTTGCTGGAGCGTTGCACAGTCCAAACGACATTCTTCAAAAAGCATACGTACCATAAAGACAAGTGAATGTGGTCTTTTCCTGGTCATCCGGTAGGATAGGGATTGGTAGAATCTGGAATAACCATCTAAAAAGCAGAAATACTCATGATGTGCTAGTCTTTCTAGCACTTGGTCGATGAAGGGAAGCGAGTAATGATCTTTCTTCGTCACTTGATTTATCTTCCTATAATCTATACACATTCTCCATCCGGTGACAACACGGATGGCTACTTCATCACCCTTCCCACCTTTCACAACCATCATACCCCCTTTCTTTGGTACAACATGAATTGGGCTTACCTAGTTGCTATCGCTAATAGGGTAGATAATACCTGCATCTCTCAGCTTGATAACTTCCATTTTTACAACCTCTTTCAACATCTGGTTCAACTTTCTCTGGGGTTGGACTAAGGGTTTGTCGGATTCTTCTAGATTTATGTGGTGCATGCACAGAGTAGGGTTAAGTCCCCTGATATACTCTACTGAATAGCCTATAGCTTGCTTATGGAGCCTCAATTACTTGAGAAGTCTTTCCAATTGTTCTTCAGTCAGACTGGCGTTAACTATAACGGGACTACTTTCCTCTTGATCGAGAAACTCATACTTCAAACCTTTCGGCAACTGTTTCAGCTCTGGTTTGGGCTTAGGCGTCTTCTCTTCTTCTGGTGCCATTTCTAGGGAAGCATATTTGATTGTATCTATAACTTCCTCACCCTCTCTCAGATCATCTTTGCTTTGATTTAGGTAATTGAGGATCTCAACAACCGCATGATCTTCAGTTTCTGAATCATAATTGTTTAACGCCCTCATAAGAGGGTCTACAACTACAGTCTCTTCTCTTATTTCTTCATAGTATTGGTAGTAGTTATCCATGAAGTAGGTAGACTCTAACATGGATGGTCCCTTCATGGCATCCTTAACTTTGAAATCAATGTGGTCATTTCCAACTCTTAAAGTTATGATACCTTCAGCGACATCAATCAGTGCTTTCCCGGTTGCCAGGAAAGGGCGTCCGAAAATGATGGGGCACTTTGGGTCTTCAATAGTGTCAATGACAACAATGTCACATGGGATGAAGAACCTCCCTACATGAATCGGACAATCTTCAACTACCCCCACGGGTCTTTTGAAGGAATGATATGCCAGCTCGATTCTCATGTTGGTTTTGACCATGTCAGTCAGCCCCAATCATTGTGCGAGGCTTAAGGGCATAAGGCTTATGCTAGCCCCTAAGTCTGCTAGACCCTTCCTTTCAGTGCTATCCCCTACAACAAAGGGTATAGTGAAGGCTCCATGATCCTTTTTATTTGTTTGTAAATCGGCTTTAACGAAGGCCATAGACATACTGGCCAGGTGTACCGTTTCAATCCTTCCTCCTCTTCTTTTCTTTGTGACCAAGTCCTTGAAAAACTCAGCATAAGTCGGCATTTCTTCCAAGGCATCCAGAAATGGCACCCCGAGATGGAGCTTTTTCACCGACTCCATAAACCTTTCATATCTCTTCTTAAGATGTGCTTTTATGAGCTTGTGTGGAAAAGGCACTCTCGGAGAGTATTGACTCCTTTTTCCGAACAAGTTATCCATAGGTTCCGGTTATCTGACATAAGCTTGTTGGCTGCCTCCTTCAACTGATTTTTCTACAGCAACTCCGGGCTCTGGTTCTTCAGGTCTGGCCGATTCAGGGCATTCCACCATTTTTCATGACCTTAAGACTTCTATCTTGGCAGATTCCCTATTAGATGGTATCTTACCCGAAGGATTTTTCATCAACTCTGCCATCTGAGCGAGTTGTTGGTCTATCTGGCATTGATGCATTTGCATATCTGCCATCTGGACCTTCATAGTGTTAAGTACACCAGAGTTCGATAGCACACTTTGTGCTAGATGATTGTTTATAGTGTCTTGTCTCTTGACGAAGTCAAAAAGCTGACCCACTAAGTCTGGCTGGCTATTGTTTTTCATCTGTCTTTTCCCTTGAGCTTGCACTTGCCCTTGACTCATGTTAGCTACTGGATGGGGTTGGAACTTTCCTTGGCTTTGGTAATTTGCTTTTTTTGTCTGAAAAGAGCTGGTCTTGATGTACTACCCTTGTCCGCTTCTTTTCTCAAAACTGGGTGGTTGCCTGGGTGGATTATTCAATTGATGCGAATTCTCTGCGACATCCTTGTTTCCATAGATGAAACATGGGTGATTAGGCCTCTTGAAATTAACATAAGAGACGTTCTCACCTTCCTCTTCTTCAGTTTCGCTGTCGCTTGACTCCTCAGGTTGAGTATATACACAATTATCTATTCCGTGTCCTCCTTCACCACAGGTGACACACTTCATCACCTTCTCTAGTTGTTTCTTGCCCTTTCCTCCTGACTCTTTTAGCTATCTCACATCAGTAGCTATTTTTTTTATCTGAGATGAGATCGCCTCAAGAGCCTTGGATTCGATTGACGGGCCTTCATTTGTGGCTTTCTTAACATGTCCTCTGTCGGTCCTGTCGTACTCAGTCCCGACTTGTAGTTCAGCCATGTTTTCAATGATCTTTTTAGATCTACTGGGCTTCTTCCCAAGAAAGTCGCTTCCTGCAGCTGCATTTAGTGATACTCTTTCTTCAGGAGTCAGACCATTATAGAATGTTGTTATCAGGAAACCTTTCTTGTAGTTGTGGTGAGGGAAGTCCCTCTGATACTCCTAGTATCTCTCCCAGGCTTCATGCAGGTTTTCTCTTGGATTCTGGGTGAAAGATGTGATCTTCTACCTGTTCCTAACGGTCTTCTCTATAGGGTAGAACTTGTTTACGAAAGCATCTGCTTAAGAATTCCATCCGTTTAGAGATTGATGTGGCAGTCCAAGGTACCATGATAGTGCCTTGTCCTCCAAGGAGAAAATGAAACCCTTGTAGTAGATCACTTCTTGTGGCACTCCCCTCATCTTGATGGTGTCACATATATTTTTGAAAGCATTGAGGTGATGGTAGGGGTTTTCATTCTTGGAACTTCCTCTAAAGATCTTATTTTGAATCATGGATATCACAGATGACTTCAACTCGAAGTTTACAACATCAAACCTTAGGATTACTACTGGGCATCTTGAGTTGTTGGCTTTCGTAGCTGCCAACTCCCGAAGAGTCTTTTCTTCTTCTTCGGAATCTTCACTGTCGCGGTCTCTACAATTCCGCTCTTGATTATGTTTATTCCTTCTGTGCCTACGGTGATGATGATGTCTCTCATGATGATGATCATCCTCAGGTTGTTCTGATTCAGGTTCTTCAAGCACTTCATGTAGATGATCGTTATTGTAATAGTCATCATCCCCATGTGGAGGTGGGTGTGGTCCAACTCTAGCATTTCGCTTGTCCTCGGAAAGAGGTGGTTCCACGTGAGGTGGCATGATGAACGGTGTTCAACCGAATAGAGTGCTTCTACCCTGAGTACCTAAATAGAATGTATAATCAAGTTAGAAAACTTGTGTTAATAAAACAAACTATTCAGTACACATTCAGGTTAGAAGACTTAAAAGAAACTGTGCTGCCAAGCTTATTACTAAGCTTGAGGCACGAGAGTGTAGTTAGTGGATTCAGGTTCATTAACAGCACCATTTTGCCTCGTCCTCAGCAACGGCGCCAAAAAGTTGACCGGCCTAAATCACACATCCAAAAGGAGCGGATTTGAAGTAGTCAGACTTTTAAATAACCCGACTCTTAGGCCCCCACAATGATAACAGGGTCCGAAGTAGCGATCGGGGTCGAACCACAGGGACAAGGGTGGTCGTGATAAGAACTCGGAATCAACACTCTACACTCCGGTAAAAGATGGGTAAGAAAAAGTTCCCAAAGGAACGGTAGATCAAGAACGGTAAACAACATAATAAAAGGAAACAAAATACTACAAGAAAGCGTTATAAAGAAAAAGCTATCTCCAACTGGAGTTACAAGGAAGATTTAAGGTTTTGGCATTTCATCAATTTTTAGGAATTTTATGCAACAGAACTGGAGGAGATAACACTATTGCTTAGGTAAGGAACGAAGGAAGAAAACTTAGGCATAACAAGCGGCAATAGAGAACATCCAATACCCCTTCTCTCAAAGAGGGTACCTCCAACTAAACACCAACACCCTCTCTCAAGGGTAGCAGACTCGGGTTGGAGTGGAAAGATAACTGAAGCAACTCCGACCCTGGGTACTCTCATACTCTATGATCGAACCAAACGCTAGAGTTACAACACCTCTCTCGAGGGATTTGCAATGTAAACACAATTCGATAGCTAGTCAAAACAAGATCCAAGCATACAAGCTAGAGTTCGAATGCTAAAAAGAAATCATCCAACAAAAAAAGGACCAAACACAGAGCAATAGGTATTAAAACTCCACTAATTCCATTAGCATGAGCATTGTAATAAAGGTTTAGTTACATTACATAAATAAAGAAAGTAAATGACTAAAAAAGGGAAGATAGGTATCACCTCCTTGATATAGGAGGGTGACATAAAACAACAGACCCCCTAAAGTGCCTCTAACCCGATACCAGGCGGGAGCTCTAGCTGACATGCTCGAGTCGGGTGGCCAGCCCTGTCGGGCGGTATGCCGTGACAGGCAAGCATATCGGTCAAGGCACCCTACCCGATACGGTCGTGGTCAGGGTACCACCCTCTCAGGCGGCACACCATGACGGGTGTTCTGTATCGGGTTTGATATCATGTCGGGTTATAAAAGACTTAGGTTATCGGGTTCCTTGTATCGGGTGTAGGGGCGAGCCATCTCAGGCAAGAGCCCATCTAGGAACTCGACACATCGAGTGGCCTTCGCGGTCGTATCTGGCTGTTGCGGCTACCGGGACGGGTTCTAAGTGAACCACTCCCGCCCCTCTCGGGTAGGGGGTGTTCTCACCTAGTATCGCCCGGTATGCCCTTGGAATGCATCACACTAGCTCCCGAAGCTTCCCAAAGTTGGCTTTTGCTAGGGTTTCGACCTGTCCCATTGGAGTCCTATAGCTGCTATTTATAGGCAGTGGTTGGAAGAAGTTGCGGTTCTCCGAGCACCACGTGTCCTCCATCGACTCCATTAGCACGGCTTCGGGGACGATCGACATGCGTGTCGCCCGACACAGTGGGTGCCAGATTGTAGGCATGTCAGGTAGGCGTGATGGATGGGCACCTGCCGGTGGGTGGCTTGTATCGTGCGACACGCTTCATTGGGAGAGTATTCGTGGCAGGTACAACTCCCTGTCAGGTAAGCGGCGTATTGCCCGATGAAGCTTTCTTGTGCGGCACACCCGTGTCACACGGTAGCTGTATCGGGCTGCTGTGCGATAGGTAATGAGCGTGTTGGCCGACTGGTAAGAGGGCCGATGCAGGTAAACGCCGTTCATGGGCTGGGATGGGCCTTTTTGGTAGAAAGACAAGGAAAACCTCTGCAAAAGGATGCAAAATTGGTCAGGGCGTAGCGCAGATTAGTTTTGTCCAAACATAACAAAATTGATAGGAAAAAAACAATTTAGAGGGCAGTTTAGGGTACAACAAAATATAGGCCATAAATAACCCTAAAAAGGGTGTTATCAGGGATCCATCACTGAGGTTAGGAATGATGTGTGGGGAGAGAGAGAATTAGTATACTAAGATCTAGATCTTTTGAAACGATGTGCAGATATTAATAGTTCAAGTAATCAACTAACATCGTTTATGAATATAACATAGAAGTTAGTCGATTACTTGAACTACTATTGAGCGGTCTACTAGTGTTAGTCAGAAGAAGGATATTATGATCACATGTAAGAGAAAATAAAAGAGAAAGGTAGTTCTCTCTCTGACTTCAGGAAAGATGAAAGGGGCCTGGAACACAAACGGTGTGGGATCTATTTATAGGTAGATTTTAGGGTTCATGATTTTCTATTGGAAGGTTCTAGAAAAGATAGTGTATTGATTCAATGAGTCACAATGTGTGTCCCACTGATCGAGGCAACCCAACACATGTCACCAGTGGATTGTTCTGATCTTTTGGGTGGCCGACTCTAGATATAGCATATTTCCTGATTTTATGGATATTTCATGAATATTCTGGAGAAAAAATGAAAAGAGTATCCATCGAATAAAAATAAAATAAAAAATGAAGGAGAGAGAAAATGTACTAATTCAGGAATATCATTCATTGTTATCCAATATATATATATGTAACTTTTGTGAGGAAAAGAATATTGAATATCTATAGGGGAAAGGGGATCTTTATTCTGGATAATTTAACTACACAGTTTATGAGCAAGGTTTATAAAAAGCAAAATTGATGGACGAATCATATTTAAGGTCTGACACCCAAAATTGGGTAAAAGTGGGTGAAATGAATGGATTAAATAGGGAAAATGTGGAAAATGTGGAAAAGGGTGAAAATGATAAAATTTGGAAAGTTGGAAAAGAACTTCATCTCTAGCTAGAGAATTAATATTTACGCATGACTTTTTGTTGATAGAGTAAAAATAGGGAGTCAATAGTTTTCCCCTCTCAAGGAAAGATTTAAGATAAGAGTAAGAAGCACAAGCTTGAGCCAATTCAAACCCCTATTTTTGGTTACTAAAGGTCAAAAAGGTTGTACACATCAAGGATGTTATGAAAAACCTTATGGATGGTGGAAAGCATAAGTGATGTCTTTTCCTTCCAAGGATAATTTAAAAAATAGAAATTCTTTACAAACATAAGGTTAAGTGTGAACAATTTCTCTACAATAAGGGTAGCCTCCAATCAAGGAACTTACCTATATCTAACCAATCATTCATTCCCTAGAATTCTGATGAGCCATACAAGGTTTATCGATCACAAAACTAACTCCCATCATTGCTCTAGTTCTTAAACCAGTACATGTTTGATTTTGTCACTAACTTATGCCTTAGTGATAAAAGGTGGATGCAGAAAGAAGATTGTAGTGGTGGTTTTTCAAAAGCAATTAAAATCACAAGGCTATAACAATAGTGAAAATATTTTGAAAATTCATCATTCTCTTCTTTGCCTACACATTTTAGTTTTCATTTTTTTTGAGTGAATAGAGGAGTAAACCAAATTAGGGTTAGGACCTCGATCTTAAAAGAGTAAAATCGAGTGAGTTCACCTATGTGCAATAGGGCTTAGATTGCTCAAGATGGAATAATGGGGCATTAGACATGTATCCAAATTTAAGGTGACCTTTATGGCCAGTGATTGTATTCATTACTTATTTGATCCCTAGAGCATTTATAATCTAGTAGGACAGGTTCATAGGAAGAGTTTTGAAAAAGTTGAGATAAGGAATTATGTGATCATCTAGCGATAAGGTGGGGTCAACAACGTGTTCTCCACTGGTTCTTCATATGTCCTCTAGAGTGTCATCCCGACTCTCTAGTTCTCACTTAATTTTCTCAAGCCACTTTTAAACCTCGTTCTTACTAGAAATCATTTGTCAAATATGGAAATGATAGAATATGTGATCATTTGAAATCTCCTACCATATGTAGGATCAAAAATCTTGATATTTGTTCATGACATCATTTGCTCAATTTTGGGTCATGATCTTGGATCTTGAAATATTTGGAAATATAAGTATAGGATTAGTTAAATATTGAATCATGATCCAGGACCCAAAAAGATGTGGAAATATGAGAATTGAATTGCATTTAGTTTTAGGTAATGATAGAGGACCCGAAAAAGATTTAGAAATACATGTGTAGAATTGGTTTTATTTATAGGTCATGATCCAATACCATAGATAGATGTCAAACAAACTTTCATATTTAAGGTGGCCTGCACAACCAGAGTATCATATTGGATTTTGAGTACTAAATTATGTTGATCTATGATTCTCATATTTTCCTAATCTTGATTACATAAGCAAAGTTGTTTTTCATTCCCAGTCTCAGTCATATACTTTGAGGAACTATCCTTTATTTCAATGCTACTTAGTCCCCAAGGTATATTTCCTCTTTCTTAAATAAGAATAATATCTTGCTATATATAATAATTTCAATTCAGTCCCTCATCAAAGTATCATTTTTCATACTTGAATTACTTAGCCAAATTTATATTGTGTCTAGTTGCCTTGATTAGACCTTGAACCCATCTAATACTCTCAAATTGAGTACTATTTAGAATCAATAGAAAATAGTAATCCATAGTAAAAGAAAATGATTATCTATGAGAGTGATCGAGATGGTTGATTCATGTTCATAAATAATGGTTCTAGTATTTTCCAGAGTTAGTTAATGCAAAATGGACTCATGAATCTCATGGGAATAGGGTTTTTTGTTTGAAAGATATAAATATTAGAAGTAATTAAAAACAAATAGTAACTAATAATTATCTTGTGTTACATTACGAAAGACCAATGTCTTCCTCCTCAAATATGGCCCTTTGTTGGATACAAAGAGTCATTATCAATGACTTAACCATTCCAAGCCACAAAACTAAACCACTTCTCTCCTCTCAAGTCCTCTACCTTGACGTTTATTAAGAAATTGGCATCTAACCCTAGAAACGCATGCCACCATTAATCCTTACATATTAAGAAACAACAGCATGACATCGTCACACTTCTTCATAGTAGTTAGAAGCCATTGCTCTTCGTCGTTAGGAGATGACACCCTAAGCCCAAGAAAAACCTCCCCATTCTATATATATCTACATGATAAAATACTACCTACAAACCTACAAACCCCATCACTGTCAAAAACCCCAATCATTGCATATCCAGAATCCTCGAGCCCCTTCATGACCAATAATGCCATCAAAAGACCCACTATTTCTTTTCCAACAAGCTACTAAAGATCCATTATTTTTTATGCATTCTAGATCTCCTCCTACTCATATCTGCTATTTTAGATTACGCCATGGAACAGATATGTTGGATGCACAACACCATCAACAATTATACTAGATGGAACTTTACAATCAATTCCAATTTCATAATGCTCACCATGCCTCACCACCTCAGGTTCGACACCCACCACCTCATCACTTCTCATGCCCCAATAGCCTCCATCTGCAACTTGACAATCAGACCCCAACAACTTGCAATAGATCTATAATGTATATCTACAGTATAACATGATAATATTCCTAGCCAAGCTCTCGTGGACTGATTCCATGCCCTCAAGACCATCCTTCCCAATGCTCAATGTCAAGAGATCACCTGTAGACAAATAATCTGGGATCAGGTTCAGAAACCATCAAAATATAGGTAAATTTTATTTCTTGTATGTATTCTGAAATTTGGAAACTAAACATATAAATGAAAGGGTAGATAATATGTCAATGGAGAAACTGAATACCTAAATATGATGAATGAATCCTAAAATTAATTATAAACCAAATAACTATTTTCAATCCACTATATATGTATTCTAGTATATTAGATGTTAGAAACTTTTGTGTACACATAAATTTCATAAACTAATGAACATGTACATGGTATACATAAGAAATTAGATAGTAGTAGGAGTATGTCATATACACACATGGTTAGTTCAATGAACCAAACTAATCAATAAATTCATTATTCCAAATTTCGTTAGCCTACATAATATTACACTATCATCAACAAGCAGTGGGACAATGTAACTAGTACCCAGCCAATGCATTCATACTTTTTTTATTTTGTCTATTAAGAAATTTAATGTGTATTTTAAAAATGCAACACATTTTGATGAACTATGTTTATGTATGTATATTTTTCTAGAGAAAGGAAACAATATTATAATATCTATGTTGTAAATGAAAAACTAATTCTTATATATATGTGTAACATGTACGCACATGAATCTATTCTAATAAAATAAGAGAAAGTATGTTAAATATAATCTCTAAAATAGAAATATGATTTTTAACTTAACGTGTAATTTTAAAGGAGATATTATTTATATGATAAGATGATATTATGTTTATATACACATGTAGGAGACATTGATCATATGTGTGATGTAATTAGAGACCCTAGATAGGAAGACAACAGGAAAATGCATAATATGAAACCTAGATTGAAAATCTAATAGTAAATGAATCAATTTGAACAAAGTTTAATTCCAAGCTAATAAAACTATGATGAAATTTAATTACTTTTCTTATTGTATCTCTAAACTTTAGAGATCATTGACCTTGAGTGTGAAACACCTTGGAATCTTTCTTTGAGAAAGGTACTAGATTCCTAATTATATTATTGAACTATTTATTTCCCTCTTGAATTGCATTCATATAATTTTACAAAAGTGGTGAACCAATTTGTTATCAGCTTTCTCCTTTCTCCTGAAGGTCACCACAACTAATTGAATATTGGATACTATGGAATAATTCAACAAATGATTGTATTTGCACATTGGCACAAAAAATTCAAATATTGACTAAGAGATTTGGCTCACTAGATTCGGAAGGTCATACCCCAACCCTGTGTAGTGTATAATGGATGATTAAAGGTCCCCAAGTATTGGTTATCTCCATAGGAAAAGGATTCATTGTCTCGTAGAGGGGAGAACACTAAGCACCTAGTCATGGTGAAGACAAAATATTAGGTTTCATGTGCCAATGGATAAATCATTTCATTTTGAATATGTTGATATCTTGATATTAGTTTTGAGAATCTCTTTATTGTTTCTACTTTAGAATTTGAATCTTTATAACCATTTGAAACTAGTATGGTAACTACATAATCTTCTTGTTATTACCATTTTCCACCAACCACACTTACCTATATTTGATTGCATAATTTTTTATTTTAAAATAGATTAGCAATTAGATTTGGTACTAGCTTTGTTGACCCATCTTTGCTTCTTGGTGCCCATCTGTGATTTTATTCCCTTTGAGTCATGGATAGGTGGTACAAATAGGACCTTGAAGAGACGTGCAAGAGTTGTCCCCTGTTGAAGAATATATAGGATTTGTGCATATTCTTGATTTTGTAGTCCTATGTATAAGCTTATGCAACTCTAATGTAAAGCATAATTGTAAAAATATTTTTATACGTTTAAAATTTTAACCGTAAAGATCGAGTTTTTACAATAGGGTATCAAAGATATAAACAGTCGACACTCATGCATGTTCTACTAAATTTTTTAAAGAAACTATGTAATTAGTTAATGAAGTTGTTGGATCTATTTATAATATGGGCTCAATTATGTCTTCACCTATTAGGGTTTGTCTTGAGTCTGTATGCTTTCCCCTTATCCTTTTTAGAAGAGAGTTGGGTTGCCCTTATATAAATAAGAAAATCTACGTAAGGATAATTCCCTGTCATATCATCTTTCCACATGATGTCAGAGCAGGCCTTCCTATGTTTCCCCTAACCCTAATATAGATAGAGAGAGAGAGAGAGAGAGCAAAGGAGAGAAGCCTCCCCTTATGGGTGGACTCCACCTCTAGGCATTGCTTGCTTGTCCGTAGGGATTTCCTACCCCTATTTCTTTAGGATCCGTCTCCATGGAGTGTCTCCATCAAATTAACAAAAACCATCCACCTTGAAGTTGTTGCTACTAGATCTGCATGGGCCACCATAGCACTGGCTTTATGTGTATCTTTTGTAGCCCCCGCTACTGCCCTATTTGTCATTGTCATCTACAATGTCATCAGCTGCACTGATATCAATCTACACTGCCTTTATCATCCATATAATATGTATTGAGATCTAATCCCAAATTTTGGATAAAGATATCACTTTTTTATACTAGCATTAGGGACATGACTTCCCTATATTGCTATGGTGGAGATGCGAAAGGGTTTTTTGCCCTTTAATATTGTCTTGGGGTTTTCTGTTGCTATTTTTTTGCTAAAATGGTCATTGTTTAACATGACATGTAGGTGAAGTTCTTCTTTGTTTTTGACTTGGTTTGGGAAATCTATCTGATGACACTATGTGTCGGCTAAATGACACGGGGTGTCACCTACGATATGTCCTGCTTCTACCCTGATATTCGTCAATTGACACAACGTGTCGCCCTATGATACAGTGTGTTTCCTGCTTTCTACTGGAAATAACCTACTACATGATATGATGTGTCTCTCCAATAACATGGCATGTCAACTACTACTACTACTGTAAGGAGTGCGGGATCACCCCCTTACTAAAAATTTGAAGAATAAAACACCCATTCCAAACACACTCAAATGTATGCTAGAATAGGTGCAAAATTTTCAAACTTCAATAAATGATATTCAAAACAACCAAAGTATAGGAGCAGAATAAAAATAATGACTATTTTCAATTTTCACAAAATATTACAAAAGTACATCATAATATCCCATAAGGGCTTACATGTATCACTCAACATAAGGATCTAGTAGAGGGAAATCTAAACCATAACAAATTTATCTCCAAGCTTTAACTTCTTAAGCTATATCCACATCATCATGCCTTGTCCTCATTGTCCTCCACCTAGGGTTGGAAGCATACCCCAGTAAGAAGAGAAAATAGACGACATCAGCAAAGGTTGGTATGTGCATATTAAATAGGAAATTAAGAAATATATGGAATAAAGGACATCAAATATAAAAGGCTTCCCATATAAAGGATAAGGACCACCCAAATGGGTATCAAGAGAAAAGGAATTGAAATCATATGATAACAAAAGAATACTTGTCATTAATAAAACACAAAGATTGTGCTACACAAGCACATGTAAATAATTAGGGCACACACCCCATATCATCAACCTACATGCATGTGAGATAAACATAGCCCTAGAACAATATCAACACAAAGGCGGCCAAGTCTCATAAACTTGAAACCTGATAGAGAAAGGAATACTTCCAATCTCCCAAATATATAAAACATGGGTCAAGAATCACACATCTTGCCCTAGGTATGAGGTTCATTTCCATCCTAAAAGAGCAGGAAATATCACATCTGCTCAGTAGGAAATAACACATCTGCCATAAAAATCAATGCAATTACACTACTCTAGTGCTACTAAATCACATAGCATGTTAAATGTAGAGGCAAGTAGAAAGTATAGTCAGAAATTATACAATCTCACTATAACACAATGGACAACCCATGCATATACATGTAAGTGGGAAAAAGATATCACATATCCACAAATAAACATCCACATCACAGTGGGCAGATACCATCAACAAGTTTATCATACAACATAGCACAAGATAAGATATCAAGAGAATATCCAAGACTACAATAAGAAAGATAGTTCACATGAACCGCGATATCAAGAGATAAGAGCAATGTGTATAGGATATTGTCCATAGGACCAAGAGAATGAATAAGCATAGGTGAATTGTGTTGGTATGTATGCCCATAGAGAAAGTAATGTGATGATTGTAATGGGATACTTTGTAAATGATTTGAATAATAATAAAGGAAATTTCCGATCTATATGTTTTAACTGTTTCTGAGATGATAGTGTAACATGATAGATGCCTAAAGAATTGTTTTACTCAATGACGTATGCTTTTGGGTTGAGGACCTAAACGATGAGATCATATGGATGTTAAGAGTATACGTTCTGATTTTGTCCCTAGTCAATTGTTATTGTGGAAATAACCATAGACATCAATAACACTAAAGACTAGATTGTGTATTGGTTGATGACAGAATCTCATTAGTCATGATATAGTGATATCAAGCCAAGCACATAGGTACTTGTTAGAGAACAAGTGTATCAGACAGACCCACTGTGAGAGTGACACATGGAACCATGATTTGGTAGTCACAGTCAGCTCTCATAGTGATGGTGGTGAGTGCGATTCTTCGACTTAAAATCACTACACTCAAAACATGTCGTTGGGTACACTTTGACATCATCAAACACAGTCCTGAAACATGGGTTGTTATAAAGGTGATGATTGGGTGGCTTTGATACATGGGGCTTTTGAGGGGTGAGTGATATATATGTGATTTGTCCCTCCTAAGGGAGTTTGATGTCCATGGCCACTTGATGAGTATGATTGAGAAAGGCATGTTCATGCATGTGTGAATCAATATGTGATATTGATGTCACACACATCTCACCCAGTCTGCTCTGAGATCAAGGAAATGGATGAACATTGAAAGGATGACTTGTACCATGCCTTGAGTTCATTCAGGACATTAGTGACAAAGGAATTACACATTCACTGTAACACCATTCACATATTGTAGGATTGAAAGTTGTTCTCCAACTTTGTATTTCATTTGGGTAGCACTGATGTGCGACTAGGCACCGCTCTTTACTTGTGAAGTCATAAGTGTTATGGACTTTCACTGCCAACGTGAAATGGACCTACATGGTCACACACAAAGGATTTAACCTGGAAGAGGAGTTTATCCACAAATGATGTTTAGATTGATTACTAAAGGAGTTTAGTAGTTCAATTAAATAGTCAATCAATTGATATCTCAATATCATAGTGTTCAAGGTGTTGGACCGATTGATTAGAGTATCAGATTGATTGAAACTTCAATTGATTGATTTTGCACAGTCTGCACTCCCAACCGATCGGCTCATGTGATGAATCGATCAGCTCAGACAGGCTGAACCGATCGGCTCAACTGGTCCAACCGAGCGAGTTGGGAAAGTCAGGTTGGCAAGAAATTTCTCTTCATTTCACGTGTCCAATTTGATTGAAACAAGGATTGGTATTTCGATCAATTCAAAATGAAAGGGGAAAAGTCAATCGAGAACTGACCAGGGCAGTGAACCGATCATTTCAGAAGTGAACCGATCGGCTCAGGTGCCCCAACCGATCGGTTCAGGTGTGAACCTGTAACGACCTCAAATCTAGGTAATAATATCCATTTCCTTTTTCTTAAAAAAAAGTAATTTTTATTCCTAACCTAAATTATTATGAGTAATTATCTTTGACCATGAAACAATTTATCATAGTATTCGACTTTATGTGACTCAACAAAATTTTAGAATTAATTTCATATATTTTGGTATAACCAGCCTTAATCATAGACGTGGGGTCAAGATCGATGTAATATCCCTTTCGAGGAAGGGAGACCAGAAGGGAGAGAATGTCAAGAGACAATATTAATTAAAAAGGAAAATGTAATGTCGATTCCTTAGACTAATTAAACACCATATATGTGTTTTAGCGACTAGCAAAATAAAAACAGACTTTGAGATCAAAAACATGTTTCTTGTGGGTGTAATTAACAACCCCATAATTAGGAGACAAGGGAGGTTGATTTCACCCTTTAAGTATATTGAAAAGATATATAAATTGGCATTAATATGTATATTTTAATGGTCATGCTTACTTGACCCAAAGTCTAGTCGTTTCTTGTGATTTTAATTTAACGAAACGCGTTTAAGATGGAAACAAGGCCACGTCTTCATTTTCCTCTCCCTGTGAGCAGCCGTTGCAGGTTCTCTTCCACCCATCGTCTCCACTCCATGCCTTCATTGCTTGTGTTAGCATCAGAAATGCCTCGAGGAAACGAAACGGTCTAGGAGAGCCCTAAAATGAGGCCTAAGGCGCCACATTCTCTAAATGCCCGAAACCCCTCTTGTTGGCTTCTGTCGTCTCTGTCTGGAGTGATCCGCAGTAGCCCATCTCTACATCTCGGCACCACAATTTCATCGGCTGAAGTTGTAAGAATGCTCCTCCAGCGCTCCCTATGTCCAATTTCTCCTGAACGCTGCCGCTTCCTCAACCACCGCCAAAATTTCCTCCGACGAGTTCGAGTGGGGAGTGCCGCCGCGTTGGTTCTCGGCCTAATTAGAGGTAAACACACCATATCTGGTCCATGTGCTTTTTTTCCTCATTTTCCTTTCGCACTAGTTCTGCCCCTACTACCACGCTGACTGGAGTCCCATGTTCCTCGTACGCGTGCTTTTTTCGGCGTAAAACTTGTTACCGTTTGAGTCTCGTGACCAGGTTCCGGACACATCGTCGATTAGCGTATATGCTACTGATCGACTTGTTTCTTACTCCTCTCTACCGCGAATCATTCAGGTGTTCCTCCTCCTATCAACGTTGATTCACGATCAGTTATTAATGTTATTTACCTTCTCCAATTTTATATGACGAGAAGCACAAATCCTCCGTTATGCTCCCTTATTTGTGATGTAGACCGAAAATTACAACACGATTTTGCTTTGAGAATTATTGCTGCCTTAACTACACCAGGCATGGACATTTTCTTTCGAACCGGTCCTGTCACGGACTTCCTGACCACGCATGTAGAAGTTCCGGTGATGATGGTCTGATGGGGTCTTTGCCCGTTAAGATGATCCAGTCCAATACGCATGGAATTCGATAGTTAATGTTTTGAGAATTGTATATTCGAGAGATCTAAGGCTTCTATGATCTAGCTTTGTTTATTCTAATGGCTTGTTTGTTTCTGCAAACCGGCGGTGGATTGGCCTCCACCAAGTCTTGGTTCTAGCTAAATGGATATATCCGGAAGGTCTTGCCTTGTAAGATGATCATGTTGGAATATCGGAAGTCAAACCTTCTGATATAGCAACCGATTCATTCCAAAACCTTGATACGAGGTTGATTAATTACGCAATCGTCTTCTCTGACTTCCTGTCTAGTGGTTTGAATATACTCTTCGAAATTGCTCCTGCGGTATATGCGAGACAGGGACAAAATGCTTTGGGTTTTTATATTGCCAGTTCCGTTCCAGTTAACTGAGAATTTAAGGACTAGTACAACTTATTGAGTCAGTACAAAAGGCAACAGTGGATTAGAAGTTTATCAGTGTATGAGTATCGACTTCCCATTCTAGAGGTTTTCCGGGTGTTTGATACAGACCTCCGCACTAAATATCGAATTTTCATAGGGAGTGTTTTATTGAGTAAATATTAGATGAGGAGATATTAACCGAAAGGTATAATGTTATGCGTAGGTGATATTAAACTTGGCTCAGACTTAGGTGACATTTTATTTGACGTAAGTAGAACTTGAGGTATGTACTCCTCCCTATTTATAACTGGGCATTTATGTGACTAAATTTTCCCATAATGAGGCATCTTTTGAAATACTTGTTCTTATTCCATATGTTGGACAGTTCATATACTTTCAGTTGGATTTATTATTCCTTTGAAATTATTATCATATTGAATTGGGTTAATGACCCCATCTGCTATTGTGGTTAAATCATCCCACATGTTTGTGAGAGGTACATCTTGCTACTCTATTTATGCATGTTAGATAATTCGACTAGTTTAACTATCGTAGACGCTTATGCGTAACCATTAGGGCACACTACTTCCGCCCGGGGTGTGCTACTTCCACCTTTTTATATACAGAGGCGTGCTACTTCCGCCTAGGGTGCACTACTTCCACCCATTTTTACTTAGGTCAATGACTCAGTGGTGTCTTGGCCCTATTATAGTTACTTTAGTCAAATATATCTGCATGCAAATAATTATTGTGATACTGATGATTTATAATGACAAGATATGTTATTTCACTTGTTTATTTATATGCCTCATTCTTTTGAAAATTCCTTCTTTTGGTACTTCTCATTGAAACTTACCTATTTTTTATGTCCATTCTTTGATGGGGAACATCTTGCTTTCTTACGCATTAAATAATGCTCCAGTTAACATATAATGTACATACTCAGTTTTACTGATTCAACCTTTTTATTTTATTTCCCATCCTGGGTGATGTTCCCTACCACCCATGCGCAGATCCGCCCGTTGAGAATTTTATTGAAGAACAAGAGTTTGTGGGCCCAGAATTTGAAGGAAATGTACAACCATAGATCATGACTTCTGAGATGGCTAGGTTGCCTACTACAACAGATCCTCATAGATATAGTTCCCTTTATTTTTCCTAGTTGACATGAGAGATGTTTTTAAGACTAATTTGAATATGTAATAAGTTACTTACTTCCGCTGCTATATTTTTAAACGCTCTTGATTGACCATTTATCTAAGAATAATCTAGCAACCCAAACATATACACGTGGTGTTTAAACTTATGGGTTGATCTTATTTATTTTCAATTTAATAGTAGGGAGTGGCCCTTATGGGATTCATTTCTTACAGAACCAATCAGCTCAGGTCCCCAACCGATCGGTTCATGCTTAAAATGATCGATTCTGCTGGCGCAGTTGGTTGTTTTGTGGAAAATCTCGAACCCTTCTACTCTTGTTTTATTCCTGCATTGCCCGAGATAGAGAACCCTGTCCCATGACCCTTCTATATATAGGGGTATTGGGGGCATCTCTCAGTACAACTTAGAATACCAGTTGCTATGCAAAGTTGTCATTCTCTCTGGTTGTGGTAACTAGGAGAGCCCGAGTAAGTGCTACCCGATAAGGGAGGCATAGCAAGGGAAATACAACTGTAGAAAAACAACTGGTGGCAGGAGAGTGTGTCGGCGACTAGTACACCGATAGGAGGGTGCGACTCCTTCTGGTGCCTTATGTGACAAGGCGATCGGAGTTCCAGGTGGTCTGTGTGAACTACTGTAGAGGCGGGAGACTTCTGTCGCTCGGAGGACAGCTGTCAATCCCGACAGTCCCGGTGAAACCAGGAGCTGTACAAATACCGTTCAAGACTGGAGGTGAAGACCGTGCAAGTCACGAGGTAATGTATCCAAGGAAGCCTCGGGACAAGGTATGTTTTTACAAACCATCCTCCTACTGTATAGACGTTGACGCAATTCCTTTATACTGGGTTCGGGGAGAATTTTTTTTTTATTTCTACTGCCTTCTCTATCTCCCCTAAAACCCTATAGTTGTATCAGAGCTAGGTTAACAACTCTATACTTTAGGATTATCGATGTGATCGATTTTTCTTTGTCACCTTTATTTATTGCATACAATGTGAATAAAATTGGCTTTATGCATGTCCAATCCTAAATCCACAAATCCTGATATACATATATGATATGTAATATGAATGCACTCGATACACGTCACCCTTAAATGAGTTTTTTGGTTGATGTACAACATGATTATGGCCAATAAACCATATGTATGCTTGGTTGAATGTGGTTGCTTGCATCTCGGTCTGCACACTGATTCCCTATCTCCTATTTCTGATGTAACTCGAGAAAACTCAAGATTTCTTTCCTACCTTTGCTCCCCCCGAATGTAACTCAGGGTTTTCCCTTTTCAAATGTAAAATGAGATAGATCTTTTATTTCTTATTATGCCAAAGAATGGTGGACAACCTGACGACGATTAAGACGATCGGTTCAAGACGTGAACTGATCGGTTGGCATTCTAGATGTCCGATTCGAGGAGCGAGATGAGTGGGTGGCAACCAGAGGAGATGCACGACGACCAGTGATCTGTTTGGTTGGAGGCGCCAGTCGATCGGCTGGTGGAACCCAACCGACCGGTCTGATGGCGAGTCGATCAATCATGGAGATGAGTTGATCAAACCTAGAAAGGAAAAGCACATAGTTCATCTTGTACAGGTTGCATGTGATGTGGAGCTAGATGATCGTGATTCCTCTTGGCTCGAGGAATCACATTAGGATGGCCATAATCATCGCTTTTATCGTTTTGCATGTTTTCTGTGGGATATAACATGTATATGATACGTACTATGTATTGTGGTGATTAGATATGTATATGTACCTATAAAAACCAAATCCCTCATTAAATATTAAAGTTTTAGATGCCTTCCAAATGCGACATACGTGAAAAGCTTGATCGGCCAAGTGTGGGTATGCCCTAGCATGGTGCACCGTATATCTCGTGGAAGCGTGAAGGATGGATATGTGGGTCTGCCCTAGCAGGGTGCATATTCATCGTGTTGGCTTTGGGTCAGACTTAACAAGGTGACCTATATAGGATCTAGCACCTTGAGGCATGGAGGTGATCATGGCAAGGAGTTGCATATGACATTTCAAGAGTTGCATATGATGCAATTGGTAAAAGTTGCCTACCTGGAAGATTTGAGTTGTGGGTGACAGTCCTAGATGGTCTAAGACTCAGAGGATTTCAGTATCTTGACCCACTAGAAGATTGTACGCTGCAATCTTCCGAATTGATGGTGAGGGCTATCAATTTGAAAAAAAATAGTGGGAACGGTAATTAATTATGAAAAACACTAGAGGGGGGGTGGATAGAGTTTTTAAATATTTTAACAATTATTTAACTCAAAACAACCACAATTGAAAATGGAAGAAGGAGACAGGTGTTTAGAGTGGTTCCAACTTTAGCAAATACTAAAGTTGTCAGTCCACTACCCGGTTGCTTACCCAACCGGGATTTTGAAAGTATTAATTTTATTACCTTCACAAGGATTTACACAAAATACAATACTTTCTTTACACCCCTTGAACAGCCTTCACTTGAAGTAGATGCACCAACTTGAGGTAGCCTTCTTGAAGTAACTCCAAGCTCCCCCTTGAAGTAACCTTCCTCTCTAGAAGTAACCTCCCGTTGCACCAGCCTTCTTGAAGTAGCTCAAGGTCCCCTTCTTCACCAAGAAGATCTCCAACCTCTCCAATCCGCAGCCTCCAACCTAGGAGTAGCCAGGAGAGTACAAACAATAATAAAGAACAAGAAAGGAAAAAGGAAATTACAACTTATCCTTTTGTAGCACAAGGCTTGATTTGCCTAGATCAAGCGTGTAGATCTCCTAACCAAAGTGTATGGAATAGTAATTGCAGTGGATAGGAGAGCTAGATTATAGGACACGAAATTTGAGCTAAGAGAAGAAGTAGCCAATTGTCACTATGCTCAATTTGCTCACAAATAGGTTGCTCAAAGTATGCTCAAAGATTTCTCAAGTGTAACAAGTGAGTTTAGGTGTCCTAAGGTATGTCTTATTTATAGGAATGTCCTACAGGTGCTTAAGGACGTTCTAGACACCTTCTAAGGGTTTCTAAGTGCTTAACTAGCCGTTAGGTACAAGTTTGTTGCTTTAGCAACGGCTAATTAATTAATTCTACAGTTGCTGTCAGAGACCATCTCGATTGAGAAATGGTCGACCGAGACACCTACTCGGTCGACGTTTTGTCGACCGACAGGCTCTCTGGATCAAGTGTTAGCAACGTTCATCTCCAACTGCCAACTACTTTCTCAGCTGTGTCTAACGGCTACTTGGGTCATTCTCGGTCGAGAAGTTTGTCGACCGAGAGTGTCTCGGTCGAGGAGTTTGTCGACCGAGATTGACCCTGTTTCAATGTTTCACTTTAAGGCATTAAGTATGTGTATGAGTGTGCATAGGTGACACTATTGAAGGGGACCTATCTAAGTGTAGTGATTGGCTAGGGAAGATCTAACGCTTGATTTACATGATGTCTAAGTAATTGTACATTATATACTTGTACAAGTTTACAACTGATTACATTTCATGAAATTTACAAGCATTCAAGCATAAAGATTCCCTAGTACTTTGTCATCCACCTTATTCCTGCAACACTCAAGTAGCTCGTTAGATCGACAAGAATGAAATGTTTGTCATCATCGAAACAAAGGGATTTATCATAATGTCAATTTAGCCAACAATCTCCCCCTTTTTGAAGATGACAAACATTTCCTAAATATGAAATAAGGAAATATAAAGCATGTGAGTTTCATACCTGAGGATTACCTTTTGTAGCCATTCTTGTTTTGCAAGTGAGTGCTGGCTAAGATGTTATGAAACTCATTGACTCATTTATATTTTTGATTTTATATTCTTTCTCCTCCTTTGTCATTTCAAAAAGATATCCAAGTTGAATATTTTATATTTCTTCTCCCCCTTAATTTTATACTATGCTCCTCCTTAGATAGATATTCTATTAGGAACATGGATTTAACATCATTTTTGTCTAATTTAGCCACAATTTGTTTCTCAATCATTTGCAAAGGATGTTAAGCCTTGAAATGATATGAGATCCTGTTAGGTTCATGGCATATGTATTAATTTCTCACCTATTTTACAAGGGATGTTAAACCCTGAAAATGAAATGAGAATCCTTTAATCTTTCAGTACATAAAGATGTCTCTAACCAAATGCACGAGATGTTAAGCCCTGATTTGTTTAGAGAATTCCTTTAAGAACAGGATATATCATTTTTATGAAATTTGTAGATTTATTCATAACCAAGAGTCAAAATACTAAGGTCATAACTAGCTTCAAATGATGTTTACAATGTTTTTGTAAGCTTCTTAATCAAATAATCAAATTTGTTTTATGAGCTCCCCCTTAATCTTACAATTTAAAGCAATTTAAAGCTTCTAAGGTCACATATGATTTTAAATTTTGATTTTGACAATAAAATGATGTTCAAATAAGCATTTGGTCAAAGCTTATTTTAGGTCGACCTTGACTTCGACCATAGCGCCCCTTGGTCAAATTTTATTTCAACCAAGAGGCAAATGCTGCAGATTGCACATTTGAACATTCAAATATTAAGTATAATTCCTGTAGGTAGCTTAAAGAGATATCAATTCTTTGAGTGAAACTTATTATGAATGATGTCCCATAATATCAAGTCCTATTTCTTTTTGTGATCTTGTGTTCAGATTAATCATGTGATTCTTCAAGAAAATATATACTCTTGAAAGCAAGATTAATGTCTCAAGTTCTTAAAATACCAATAGAGAACTTTTATCTTATGTGTTAATAAGCATTGACACTCTTGTTCTAAAGCAACATGTGAAATAGTGAACACATATGTATGATGATAGAACATGTGAATCATGAAATTCAATACAATGTTTCTATGTAGATATGTCAAGGAATACTTAGAATAAACCATGAAAACAATATTTTTCCTTGACTAAAGCAAATATGATTCATAACATAGATGAAAATATTCTCATATAAGTGTTCAAGATAATTGTTCATGCCTAACCAGCTTTTTCAACAAATAGTCTTCTTATAGCACAATTTTCATAAATATCTATCTTAACTCATGATGGAAAACTTTAATATATTGTGTTCCAAGAATGATTTCCAGAATTTATTCTTATTTTGCATGTAAAACAACAAATAGATAGCCACTTGATCAATAAAAAAATTATTCAGCAATTTTACTACAGACTGAAATCAGTGACCTGCTCGGTCGAAGATTTCTCGACCGACTGACTGCTCGGTCGAAGATTTCTCGACCGATCAGGTTTCTGTATTGTTTTTAGAACTATTTATTGATTCCAAGTAAAATAAGATTACGCAAGTTAGAGCTCGATTGTGTTGAGATATGACATTTGTATATCAAGAATCAGTTTAGGTCAAATCTCAACTAGTTAAATTTAAGCGTCTAAGTTTTAGGAATCCAATCTAAATCATCATTCTTTTTCTTATATGGGCATGAAAATGAATAATGTCCAAGACGCATGCAATAATGACAACTGATAGAGTCAACTTCATTTCTCTTTCTAGGAATTGTGTTCCTAGGTACAAACATAATCTTAGTCTTGGATGCTTTAGCTCTTTTGGGTTTATTTCTCTTTGGATCATATCCTAATCCTCTTCTTCCATTATAACTAGAGGAGATTTTCAGAATATTTTCAAGTATGTCATTTCCTCTTAACTCATTTATATTTCTTTGTAACTTAGCAATATCATCCATCTTCTTGTTTATATCTTTCTTTGCTTGATCTAAATCAGATACTAGAGAGTTTCTTTCTTTGACAACCTCATCATAATCTAAGTGTGAACATAGAACAGGTTGTTTCTGAAAATCATTTACTTGAGTTTGCAAGTTTAACTTTTCTAAGGAAAGAAGATTGCAATCAACTTCTACAGCTTTTAACTTAAGATCATAATCTTCATTTGCCTTTTTGAGATCTTCATTTTCAGATGCAAGAGCAATAAGTTTAATGTTTAAATCATCATTTACTTTATTTGATTTCTTAAGTTTCTTCTTGAACTCAATATATTTCTCATGAGTATCTTGAAGACTAGCAATTAGATCTTCTTTTGGTAGATCAAAAAGACTTACCTCTTCTTCTTCATTTGTTGTAGCAATGAGGCATTCTACTTCTTCTTTTCCATCATCACTATCATCACTTGAATCATCCCATGCAGCTTTATATGCTTTTTCTTTCTTTTTGTGAGATGATTTCTTCCCTTTCTTGAGTTTTGGACAATCACCTTTCATGTGTCCCTTCTTGCCACATTCAAAGCACCTAGAAGAAGAAACACTAGGAGTTTTATTAGTTTTAAAACTTTTATATTGCTTACCATTTACAATGAGAGTTTCTTCTTCACTATCATCTTCACTTGTGTCATGATTGTCCTTGGTTGATGCTTTGAATGCAATGTCCTTCTTCCTCCCTTGTTGAAGTTCACGTTCTCTTCTTTCTTCCTCTTCTAACGTTGCCTCATGAGCTTCTAGGTTGCCAATGAGTTGTTCCATCTTTAGTTGGGTGAGGTCATTTGCTTCTTCAATGGTCGTCACCTTGGGCTTGTATTTGGGAGGAAGTGATCTAAGAATCTTTGATACCTGATCTTCCTCAAGAAAAACTTTACCTAAGGCATTTAAACCATTTATAATAGAAGAGAATTTTGCATACATTTCACTAATAGATTCATTTGGATCCATACGGAAATGTTCAAACTTTTGTTTAAGCATACTAACTTTGGAGTTCTTAACTTGAACTGTCCCTTCATAAGTTATAGCAAGTCTATGCCATATTTCATAGGCTGTTTCACAGTTTGATATTCTATTAAATTCTCCTACTGAAATTGAACAATAAAGAATACTTACAGCCTTTGCATTCATTTGAGCCGATTTTACCGTATTGGTGTCCCAAGCTGCATATTCCATTTGAGGTAGCTCATAGGGGGTTGACACCATTCTCCATAGATCCCAACTGATGCCTTGAAAGTAGAACTGCATCCTTCTCTTCCAATATGTGTAGTTTGTTCCATCAAACGCTGGAGGCCTAGCAACAAGTGTCCCTTCAAGGTTAAGATTGTTGAGCACCCCGTCACCCATTCTTCAAGACCTTGTTAGGGTTCCTTGAAGCCTGCTCTGATACCAATTGAAAAACACTAGAGGGGGGGTGAATAGAGTTTTTAAATATTTTAACAATTATTTAACTCAAAACAACCACAATTGAAAATGGAAGAAGGAGACAGGTGTTTAGAGTGGTTCCAACTTTAGCAAATACTAAAGTTGTCAGTCCACTACCCGGTTGCTTACCCAACCGGGATTTTGAAAGTATTAATTTTATTACCTTCACAAGGATTTACACAAAATACAATACTTTCTTTACACCCCTTGAACAGCCTTCACTTGAAGTAGATGCACCAACTGGAGGTAGCCTTCTTGAAGTAACTCCAAGCTCCCCCTTGAAGTAGCCTTCCTCTCTAGAAGTAACCTCCCGTTGCACCAGCCTTCTTGAAGTAGCTCAAGGTCCCCTTCTTCACCAAGAAGATCTCCAACCTCTCCAATCCGCAGCCTCCAACCTAGGAGTATCCAGGAGAGTACAAACAATAATAGAGAACAAGAAAGGAAAAAGGAAATTACAACTTATCCTTTTGTAGCACAAGGCTTGATTTGCCTAGATCAAGCGTGTAGATCTCCTAACCAAAGTGTATGGAATAGTAATTGCAGTGGATAGGAGATTCTAGCCTATAGGACACGAAATTTGAGCTAAGAGAAGAAGTAGCCAATTGTCACTATGCTCAATTTGCTCACAAACAGGTTGCTCAAAGTATGCTCAAAGATTTCTCAAGTGTAACAAGTGAGTTTAGGTGTCCTAAGGCATGTCCTATTTATAGGAATGTCTTGCAGGTGCTTAAGGACGTTCTAGACACCTTCTAAGGGTTTCTAAGTGCTTAACTAGCCGTTAGGTACAAGTTTGTTGCTTTAGCAACGGCTAATTAATTAATTCTACAGTTGCTGTCAGAGACCATCTCGGTCGAGAAATGGTCGACCGAGACACCTACTCGGTCGACGTTTTGTCGACCGACAGGCTCTCTAGATCAAGTGTTAGCAACGTTCATCTCCAACTGCCAACTACTTTCTCAGCTGTGTCTAACGGCTACTTGGGTCATTCTCGGTCGAGAAGTTTGTCGACCGAGAGTGTCTCGGTCGAGGAGTTTGTCGACCGAGATTGACCCTGTTTCAATGTTTCACTTTAAGGCATTAAGTATGTGTATGAGTGTGCATAGGTGACACTGTTGAAGGGGACCTATCTAAGTGTAGTGATTGGCTAGGGAAGATCTAATGCTTGATTTACATGATGTCTAAGTACTTGTACATTATATACTTGTACAAGTTTACAACTGATTACATTTCATGAAATTTACAAGCATTCAAGCATATAGATTCCCTAGTACTTTGTCATCCACCTTATTCCTGCAACACTCACGTAGCTCGTTAGATCGACAAGAATGAAATGTTTGTCATCATCGAAACAAAGGGATTTATCATAATGTCAATTTAGCCAACAAATTAAAGGCCTAATTAACTATCGTCAAATTTTATTCAAATTAAATCAAATCAAAAGGAGTTTTGACAAATGAAATTTTCTCTTGTAGAATGGCAAAAGAATCATCTTTTAAAATGGGAAAATTAATTGAGAATAAATTCCATAACTGGTTAGGGATTGTGAGAAGTATTCTGCACAATCCAGATATACCAATAGCCTTTGAATCCGCTCTATGTACGCTTAAGAAGAAGGATAGTTCATTGATGGAGATCAATGGAATAAAGTCTAAGGACAAAGGTGAGGGAAAGAAGGGTTCTCTTGCCAAACCAATGTCAGAATCTTCTGCGCTCAAAACATGGAGAGGATGGAAGGAACGATGGAAGAAGAAGCGAGAGATAGAGATCTCTACTTCTGGTATATACATGATAGAGATTAACTTTACTACTTCTTTGTCATGGGTACTTGATACCAGATGTGGATCTCACATTTTTTCAAATGTGAAGGATCTGAAGAGAAGTAGGTCTTTGGGGAAGGCGAAGTTGAACTACGTGTTGCCAATGGGGCAAGAGTTGTCGTCAGTTCCGTAGGAACCTATGAGTTAACTCTACCTAGTGGGCTAATAATAGAGTTGAAGAACTGCTATTATGTACCTACCATAAATAGGAATATCATTTCCGTCTCTTATTTGGACAAGGATGGTTTTGAATTTCTTATTAAGAATGGAAAGTGTTCCATTTCAAAAGATTGGATTTTTATGGCAGCGCCCCAATGTCTTATGGTCTATACTTAATAGATCTAGAAACAAGTGTATATAACGTAAATATCAAAAGGCAAAAACTCAACAACTCAAACAAAACATATCTTTGACATTGTCGTCTAGGGCACATAAATGAGAAGTGCATTTCTAGACTCCATAAAGATGGTTATCTAGACTCTTTTGATTATGAATCAATAGAGACATGTGAATCTTGTTTGATGGGCAAGATGACCAAGACTCCCTTTTTAGGTAAAAGTGAGAGAGCTAGTGATCTATTAGGACTCATACATACTGATGTATGTGGGCCTTTTAGAACTAATGCCAGAGGTGGGTATCAGTACTTTGTTACCTTCACTGATGACTTCAGTAGGTATGTCTATGTGTACCTGATAAAACATAGGTCAGAAACCCTTGAAAGGTTTAAGGATTTCATGAATGAAGTACATAACCAACTTGGTAAAAGTATTAAATCACTTCGATCTGATCGAGGTGGAGAATACTTAAACCAAGAGTTTGAGGACCTTCTACGAGCCCATGGTATCGTATCACAATGGACTCCACCTGGAACACCACAACATAACAGTGTGTCTGAAAGAAGGAATCACACTTTACTGGATATGGTGCGATCAATGATGAGTTTTGCTGATCTTTCGATTTCCTTCTGGGGTTATACTCTTGAAACTGCCGCATTTACACTTAACCGAGTACCGTCTAAATCATTTCAAAAGACACCATATGAGATATGGCATGGGAAGCGTCCCGATTTGTCTTTTATTAAGATTTGGGGTTGTGAGGCTTACATCAGGAAAATGTTTCCTGATAAGCTTGGACCCAAGTCCGATAAATGTTATTTTGTTGGATACCCCAAGGAAACAAGGGGATACTATTTATACCACCCTACTGACAACAAAGTGTTTGTTTCTAGGATAGTTGTATTCCTAGAAAAGGAATTTATTTCCAGAGGGAATAGTGGGAGGAAAATAGAGCTTGAAGAGGTTTAAGCCCAACAAGAAAACATTGAATCGGTAGATGTACAAGAGGAACATAGAGATTCACAAGGTGTTGTGGAATCTTAGTCTCCTCAAGTAATACAAGGACCTCATAGATCTAGTAGGACACGCCTTGAACCTGAGAGGTTTGGATACCTTGTGACTCAGGATGGCAGTGAGTTGATCATAGATGATGATCCAACTACCTATCTAGAGGCTGTGGAGGGACCAGATTCTGAGAAATGGCTTGAGGCCATGGAATATGAGATGGAATCCATGTATTCCAAAAAAGTATGGACTTTAGTTGAACCACCTGAAGGGGTAAAACCCATAGGGTGCAAGTGGGTCTTCAAGAAGAAGACCGACATGGATGGCAATGTGCAAACTTATAAAGGCAAATTGGTTGCAAAGGGTTTTCGACAAGTTCAAGGTGTTGACTGTGACGAAACTTTTTCTCCAGTTGTCAAGATTAAGTCCATCGGGATCATGCTTGCTATTGCGGCTTACTATGACTATGAGATTTGGAAAATGGATGTTAAAACTGCATTCCTTAATGAGAATATAAATGAGGATGTGTACATGACACAACCTGAAGGTTTTGAAGATCCAACGAATGCTAATAAAGTCTGTAAGCTACAAAGGTAAATCTATGGATTGAAACAAGCATCTCGGAGTTGGAATCTTTGATTTGATGAGGAAGTCAAAATGTTTGGTTGTATTCAAAATGAAGATGAACCTTGTGTGTACAAGAAGGTTAGTGGGAGCACAACCGCATTCCTTATATTGTATGTAGATGACATACTATTTATGGGGAATAATGTCACAGACTTAGAGAAGGTAAAGACTTGGCTTGGGAATACTTTCTCAATGAAGGACTTAGGAGAAGCATCATACATTCTAGGTATTAAGATCTATAGAGATAGATATAAAAGGCTTCTCGGACTTAGTCAAAGCACATATATTGACAAAGTGTTGAAGCAGTTCAGCATAGAGAACTCAAAGAGAGGAAACATCCCCATGCTACATGGAGTCACCATCTCTAGAGCTCAATGTCCCCAATCTTGTTAAGAGAGGGAGCGTATGAATGGGATCCCATATGTATCAGCCATCGGGTCTATCATGTACGCTATGTTGCGCACACACCCAGATGTCTTGTATGTCCTCAACATGATGAGAAGGTACCAGCCAGATCATGGGGATGCTCACTGGATAGCTGTAAAGAACATCCTCAAGTACTTACAAAGGACTAAGGATCAGTTCCTTATATACGACGGCGAGGAAGAACTGGTTGTAAGAGGTTACACCGATGCAAGCTTCCAAACTGACAAAGATGATTACAAATCACAATCAGGATTTGTATTTTGCCTAAACAATGAAGTTGTGACCTGGAAGAGTTCCAAGCAAGAAACATTTGTCGATTCTACTATAGAGGCTGAGTATATTGCTGCTTCACATGCACCAAAGGAAGTTGTGTGGATCAGGAAGTTCATCACTGAACTTGGTGTAGTTCCCAGTAGTTGTGATGCAATTGAGCTTTATTGTGACAATAATGGAGCCATTACTCAAGCTAAGGAGCCCAAATCACATCAACGGTCCAAGCACATACTGCGGTGCTTCCATCTCATACAAGAGATCGTACAGCAAGGAGATGTGAAGATTTGCAAAGTACCAACTGAAGACAACATAGTTGATCCACTAACAAAGGCCCTTTCTTAGCAGAAGCATGATGGTCATGCTAGGTCACAAGGACTGATGTTCATAGGTGATTGGCTCTAAGTGCAAGTGGGAGTCTGTTGGTATGTATGCCCATAGAGCAAGTCATGTGATGATTGTAATGGGATACTTTGTAAATGATTTGAATAATAATAAAAGCAATTTCCGATCTATATGTTTTAACTGTATCTGAGATGATAGTGTAACATGATAGATGTCTAAAGAATTGTTTCACTTGATGTCGTATGCTTTTGGGTTGAGGACTTAAACGATGAGATCATACGGATGTTAAGAGTATACATTCTTATTTTGTCCCTAGTTGGTTTTTATTTTGGAAACAACCATAGACATCAATAACACTAAAGACTAGATTGTGTATTGGTTGATGATGGACTCTCATTAGTCATGATATAGTGATATCAAATCAAGCACATAGGTACTTGTTAGAGAACAAGTGTATCAGACAAACCCACCGTGAGAGTGACACATGGAACCATGATTTGATAGTCACAGTCAGATCTCATAGTGATGGTGGTGAGTGTGATTCTTCGACCTGAAATCACTACACTCAACACATGTCGTTGGGTACACTTTGACATCATCAAATGCAGTCCTAAAACATGGGTTGTTATAAAGGTGATGATTGGGTGGCTTTGACACATGGAGCTTTTGAGGGGTGAGTGATATATATGGGATTTGTCCCTCCTAAGGGAGTTTGATGTCCATGGCCACTTGATGAGTAGGAATGAGAAAGGCATTCACATGCATCTATGAATCAATATGTGATATTTATTTCACACACATCTCACACAGTCTGCTTTGAGATCAAGGAAATGGATGAACATTGAAAGGATGACTGTACCATGCCTTGAGTTCATTCAGGACATTGGTGACAAAGGAATTATACATTCACTGTAACACCATTCACGGATTTTAGGATTGAAAGTTGTTCTCCAACTTTCTATTTCACTTGGGTAGCACGGATGTGCGACTAGGCACCGCTCTTTGCTTGTGAAGTCATAAGTGTTATGGACTTTCACTGCCAATGTGAAATGGACATGCAGGGTCACACACAAAGGATTTAACCTGGAAGAGGAGTTTATCTACAAACGATGTTTAGATTGATTACTAAAGGAATTTAGTAGTTCAATTAAAAATTCAATCAATTGATAGCTCAATATCATAGTGTTCAAGGTGTTGGACCGATTGATTAGAGTATCAGATTGATTGAAACTATAATTGGCTAATTTTGCACAGTCTACACTCCCAACCGATCGACTCATTTGATGAACCAATCGGCTCAGGACAGGCTGAACCGACCGGTTCAAGGGTTGAACCGATCGGCTCAACTGTTCCAACTGAGCAAGTTGGGAAAGTCAGGTTGGCAAGAAATTTCTCTTCGTTTCACTTGTCCAATTTGATTGGAACAAGGATTGATATTTAGATCAATTCGAAATAAAAGAGGAAAAGTCAATTGGGAACTGACCAGGGCAGTGAACCGATCGGCTCAGGTCCCCAACCGATCAGTTCATGCTTGAAACGATCGATTCAGCTGGCATAGTTGGTTGTTTTGTGGAAAATCTCGAACCCTTCTACTCCTACTCTAATCTCGCATTGCTCGGGGTAGAGAACCCTATCCCATGACCCTCCTATATATAGGGGTATTGGGGGCTTCTCTCAGTACAACTCAGAACACCAGTTGCTCTGCAAAGTTGTCATTCTCTCTGGTTGTAGTAACCAGGAGAGCCCGAGCAAGTGCTACCCGATAACAGAGGCATAGCAAGGGAAAGACAACTGCAGAAAAATGACTGGTGGTAGGAGAGTGTGTCAGAGACTAGTACGCTGATAGGAGGGTGTGAATCCTTCTGGTGCCTTGTGCGACAAGGCGATTGGAGTTTGAGGTGGTCTGTCTAGACTACTACAGAGGTGGGAGACTTCTGTCGCTCAGAGCACAGTTGTCAATCCCGACAGTCCCGGTGAAGACTGAGCAAGCTGTGAGGTAACATCGCCGAGCAAGCATCGGTACAAGGTATGTTTCTACAAACCATCCTTCCTGATGTATAGACGTTGATGTGATTCCTTTATATTGGGTTCGGGGAGAAATTATTTTTTTTTCCGTTGCCTTCTCTATCTCCCCTAAAACCCTATAAATTTCTCAACATAGAAGAATAGGGGATACATCATACAACAAGAGAAAGAAATTGCTCAATATGAATAATCAGGTCTGCAAACATACCTCAACTTCAGAGTCTAACAGTCTAAGGTCACTTCTAGACCCAAGTCTAGGTCTCCAAAAAACCTCTAGGGAAGGTGGACAGGTCCAAGTAGCAAGGTTCCCAAGCTTAGAGAGGTTATTTTCTCCAACAAAGCTCCTATCTCGAGCAAGAAGCACCTTCTCCACTTTAGAGGTGAAAAATCCTAACAAAAGAACATGGAGATGAGGTGTTTATGGGTTCTAGGTGGGGTTTCACCATGGAAGGAATGGTTCCAACCTGGGTTAAGGTGGAAGGAAGACTAAAAATATGAAAATAGGGAAGTAAAGGAGGATACTTACTAGTTTTGGTCAAAATCACCAAGGAGGAGCTTAAGAAATCCTAAATAGAGAAATTTGGAACCCTAGGAGCCTTCTTCACCAAGGTAGGCACCTCCTTTTACCTTGGGAGAGAACCTTCATGGAAAAATAGAGTAGTAATAATGCTCTAAGATAGAGGAAAGAAAGGATAGCAAGAGTTTTCGAATTGGGAGTTGGGAAGGGGTAGATATGGTTATATAAAGAAAGAGGTCAAGTATGAGGTGTCTATGAGACTTTCCATGTGTCATGTATAAGGGTGTCCATGGACATGAAAGCCTTTATGGATAAGGAAGAATTAAAGCACGAGGTGTCAAGTTACTTTCCATGCGTCTAATGCTAAGGGTGCATGTGGACATGGAAACCTTTATGGATAAGGAAGAAGTCAAGCATGAGGTGTCCATGGAGCTTTCCATGTGTCCTTAGCCTAGGGATTTCATGGCCATGCAAGAGGACAGCTCATATAGGCTTCTTGAATATAAAATTTCAGTTTATGGAACTTATAGGCCATCCCAACCGACCTCCAATCAAAGAAATAACCTCATTGGTTGATACCTTTTAAAGATAAGCTTATTTATAAAGAGGGTAATCCCTAAAATGCCCTGGGTGAGAAACACCTTCAAACCAAGGTGTAACCAGGGGCCATATGGTTCAGAAAATCGAAAATGTTAATGGAATATATAAGGATTATAATTCAAGTGAAAATTTTCAAAGAAAACCTCCTAATTGGGTAAATTGCAGAAAAGTCCAGAATGTACCTACAATTGCATAACTTGCACAAACAACATCCAAATTTGACCAAACTTCATCCACAAGTTATCTTTGATGTGTTGAATATGAATTTGACATTATTTATATATTTTTAAGTTATATAATCACATTGTTCATTACTTATGCCTTTTACTCATTTTCTCTCTCCTAAACTTATCCTAATATTTCAAGGTTGTCCAAATTAGATGAAATTTGAAATGTAGGCTAATTTTGATATGTAGATTTCGAATTTGAAGTTTTTTCCACTTTTGAGAATTCTTTTTATGAGATACGTCATATGGCCCATTAACGGCCCATTGTCTAAATTATTCATCCAATTAAGTTTCTTAACTTCATATTACCACCAAAATGAGTTGTGGCATATTTTATGTATCCATTATAAACCTAAGATTAATGTTAGAAAATCAGGTTACATTAAGGTGATCTATACATGCATTAGCTCATTGGGGTTATACTAAACATCTATTTAGGTCTAACCTTCAACCTTGTTTGGCTAAGTCCAAAATGTCAACTTCCAGGGAAGGGTCTGCGATCTAGTATGTTACGGCACACCACCCCTTAAAAGGATTTCATCCTTGAAATTAAAACATCCACATATGATAAAACAAATTATTCACCACCCCTTAAAGGATTCATCTTATTAAGTCAAAACTATTCTTTAGGTACAAAGGGTTAAACTATACTTCCTTACATCCAACTACATAAGCATCATGCAAAAAAATAAACATGACTTGTAAAGACTAACTATGAACTATGGGTTAAATTGCTCTTATCCATCCTCAAACAAGTCTTTACACATGGGAGACTATTTCAACATATTAGGGTCCCTAAAGATAAATCATATAGATGTCTAAGGCTACTATTTTCTATAGGCATGCTATTTCGGACAGTCAATATCAGCTCAGGCCAAGCAAGTATCATATGGATCTAGGAGTCTTCGTAAACCAAGATAGTGGTGTGGAGGAAAATCTTTCCATCCCCCAAATCCCGATCCTTTCTAGACACCTTTGCTTTCAACTTCATATCCTAGTAGCTGCCTAAAGGCTAAGCTAAACAACCTCAAGCTACTATGGTTACTTATGCATCTTTTAGTTGTAAGTATTTTAGGGATCTATTCAACATTATTATAATGTGAAACTATAGGATCATAAATCAACCCTTCATCATCTATTGATCAACTCTAGGGAAAACATGTAACTTAAAGGCAAGGCAATGATTCTAACTAGGGAGACAAAATTGAAATAGTCAGATTCCGACTACTATGGGCTTTGATACCATGTTGTAAGGAGTGTGGGATCACCCCCTTAATAAAAAATTTAAGAATAAAACATCCATTCCAAACACACTCAAAGGTATGCTAGAATAGGTGTAAATTTTCAAACTTTAATAAATGGTATTCAAAACAACCAAAGTATAGCAGTGGAATAAAAATAATGACTATATTCAATTTTCATAAAAGATTACAAAAGTACATCATAATATCCTATAAGGGTTTATATGTATCACTCAACATAAGGATCTAGTAGAGGGAAATCTAAACCATAATAGCTTTATCTCCAAGCTTTAACTTCTTAAGCTATATCCACATCATCATGCATTGTCCTCATTGTCCTCCACCTAGGGTTGGAAGAATAACCCAGTAAGAAGAGAAAATAGATGACATCATCAAAGGCTGGTATGTGCATACTAAATAGGAAATTGAGCAATATATGGAATAAAGGACATCAAATATAAAAGGCTTCCCATAGAATAGATAAGGACCACCCAAATGGGTATCAAGAGAAAAGGAATTGAAATCATGTGATAACAAAAGAATACTTGCCATTAATAAAACATAAATATGGTGCCACACAAGCACATGTAAAGAATTAGGGCACACACCCCATATCATCAACCTTCATGCATGTGAGATAAACATAGCCCTAGAACAATATAAACACAAAGGTGGCCAAGTCTCATAAACTTGAAACCTGATAGAGAAAGGAATACTTCCGATATCCCAAATATATAAAATATGGGCCAAGAATCACACATCTTGACCTGGGTATGAGGTTCCTTTCCATCCCAAAAGAGAAGCAAATATAACATATGCTCGGTAGGAATAACACATCTGTCATAAAAACCAATGCAATTACACTACTCTAGTGCTACTGAATCACATAGCATGTTAAATGTAGAGGCAAGTAGAAAGTATAGTCAGAAATTATACAATGTCGCCATCATACAATGGACAACCCATACATCCACATGTAAGTGGGAAAATATATCACATATCCACAAATAAACATCCACACCACTATGGCAGATACCATCAACATGTTTATCATACAATATAGCACAAGATAAGATATCAATAGAATATCCAAGACCACAATAAGCAAGATAGTTCACATGAACCACGATATCAAGGGATAAGAGCAATGTGTATAGGATATTATCCATAGGACCAAGAGAATGAATAAGCATAGGTGAATTGCTCAGCATAGAAGAATAGGGGATACATCATACAATAAGATAAAGAAATTGCTCAATATGAATAATCAAGTCTACAAACATACCTCAACTTTAGAGTCTAACAGTCCAAGGACACTTCTAGATCCAAGTCTAGGTCTCCAAAGAACCTCTAGGGAAGGTGGACAGGTCCAAGTAGCAAGGTTCCCAACCTTAGAGAGGTTGGTTTCTCCAACAAAGCTCCTATCTCGACCAAGAAGCACCTTCTCCACTTTAGAGGTGAAACCCCTTAACAAAAGAACATGGAGATGAGGTGTTTATGGGTTCTACGTGGGGTTTCACCATGGAAGGCCATGGTTCCAACCTGGAGTAATGTGTAAGGAAGACTAACAAATGAAAATAGGGAAGGGAAGGAAGATACTTACTAGATTTGGTCAAAATCACCAAGGAGGAGCTTAAGAAATCCTAAATAGAGAAATTTGGAACCCTAGGAGCCTTCTTCACTAAGGTAGGCACCTACTTTTACCTTGAGATAGAACCTTCATGGAAAAATAGAGTAGGGAATGATGCTCTAAGATAGAGGAAAGAAAGGAGAGCAAGAGTTTTCAAATGGGGAGTTGGGAAGGGGTAGATATGGCTATATAAAGAAAGAGGTCAAGTATGAGGTGTCTATGAGACTTTCCATGTGTCATGTATAAGGGTGTCCATGGACATGCAAGCCTTTATGGATAAGGAAGAAGTCAATCACGAGGTGTCAAGTTGCATTCCATGTGTCCAATGCTAAGGGTTCCTATGGACATGCAAATCTTTATGGATAAGGAAGAAGTCAAGCATGAGGTGTCCATGGAGCTTTCCATTTGTCCTTAGCCTAGGGATTTCATGGCCATGCAAGAGGACAACTCATAGAGGCTTCGTGAATATCACATGTCAGTTTATGGACACTTATATGCCATTCCAACCAACCTCCAATCAAAGAAATAACCTCATTGGTTGATAGCTTTTAAAGATAAGCTCATTTATAAATAGAGTAATCCCTAAAATGCCCTTGGTGAGGAACACCTTCAAACCAAGGTGCAACCAGGTGCTCTATGTTTCAAAAACTTGAGAATGGTAAGGAAATATATAAGTATTATAATTCATGTGATAATTTGCAAAGAAAACCTCCCAATTGGGTAAATTGCATAAAATTCTAGAATGTACCTAAAATTGCATAACTTGCACAAACAACATCAAAATTGGACCAAACTGTTGGTATGTATTCCCTGAGAGCCAATCATGGGATGATTGGTGGGATACATTAAGATTGATTTGATAAAAATCAAAGGCAAGATTCCAATTCTTTCTGGTTCAGTCATATGAGATAGTGATAGAACAGATTGAATGTCTAGAGAATGACAGTACTCAATGATGTATGCTTTTAGGTTAAGGACCTGAACGATGAAATCATACAGATGCTAAGAGTTTGTACATTCTTATTATGTCCATAGTCGGATGTCATTGTGGAAGGTAGATAGACAGCAATGACACACAAGACTAGATTGTGGTGTTGGTTGATGACAGAATCTCATTCGTCATGATATAGAGATATCAAACCAAACACATAGGTACTTGTTAGAGAACAAGTGTACCGGACAGACCCACCGTGAGTTTGACACATGGAACCATGACATGGTAGTCACAGTCAGTACTCATAGTGATGGTGGTGAGTGTGATTCTTTGACCTGAAATCACTACACTCAACACATGTTGTTGGGCACACTTTGACATCATCAAACGCGGTCCTAAAACATGGGTTGTTATAAAGGTGATGATTGGGTGGCTTTAACACATGGGGCTTTTGAGGGGTGAGTGATAGATATGGGATTTGTCCCTCCTAAGGGAGTTTGATATCCTTGGCCACTTGATGAGTAGGATTGAGAAAGGTGTGCACACATGTGTGAATCAGTATGTGATATTGATGTCATACATATCTCTTCCAATCTTCTCTGAGATTAAGAAAGTGAATGAATGTTGACAGGATGACTATTCCATGCCTCGAGTTTATTTGGGATATTAGTGACAAAGGAATTATACATACACTGTAACACCATTCATAGATTGTAGGATTGAAAGTTGTTCTCCAACTTTCTATTTCACTTGGGTAGCACTGATGTGTGACTAAGCACCGCTCTTTTCTTGTGAAGTCATAAGTGTTATGGACTTTCACTGCCAACGTCAAAAGGACCTGCAGGGTCACACACATAGGATTTAACCTGGAAAAGGAGTTTTATCCACAAACAATGTTTAGATTGATTACTAAAGGAGTTTAGTAGTTCAATTAAACACTCAATTAATTGATAGCTCAATGTCATAATGTTCAAGGTGTTGGACACATTGATTGGAGTATCAGATTGATTGAAACTACAATTGACTGATTCTGCACAATCTGCACTCCCAACTGACCGACTCATGTGATGAACCGATCGACTGAGCTTGGTGAACCGATCGGCTCAAATGGTGAGTCGATCGACTCATGGACAGGGTGGAACAATCGCTTCAAGTGTTGAAATGATCGGTTCAACTAGTCCAACCGAGCAAGTTGGGAAAGTCAGGTTGGTGAGAAATTTCCTTTCGTTTCATTTGCCCAATTTGATTGGAACAAGGATTGGTATTAGTTACCAATTAGAAACAAAAGTAGAAGAGTCAATCGGGAACTGACCAGGACCACGAACCGACCGATTCATAAGTGAACCGACCGTTTCATGGGTCCTAACCGATCAGTTGAGGTATCAACCGACCGGATCAGGTCCCCAACTGACCGTTTCAAAAATGAAACGATCAGTTCAGGTTGCGCAGTTGGTTGTTTTTTTGGAAAATCTCGAACCCTTCTACTCTTGCTTTAGTCCCGCATTGCCCGGGATAGAGAACCCTATCCCATGACCCTCATATATATAGGGGTATTGGGGGCTTCTCAAAGAACAACTCAGTGCAACCAATTGCTCTGTAAAGTTGTCGTTCTCTCTGGTTTTGGTAACCGAGAGAGCCCGAGCAAGTGCTACCTGATAAGGGAGGCACAACAAGGGAAAGACAACTGCAGAAAGCGACTGGTGGCAGGAGAGTGTATCGGTGACTAGTACGCTGACAGGAGGGTGTGACTCCTTCCAATTCCTTGTGGGACAAGGAGATTGGAGTTCCAGGTGGTCCGTGTGGACTACATGAGAGGCGGGAGATTTCTGCCGCTCGGAGGATAGTTTTCAATCCCGACAGTCCCGGTGAGACCAGGAGTCGTTAGTCCCGATGCGACTAGGAGCTGCACAGACACCGTCCAAGACCAGAGGTGAAGACCGTGCAAGCCGCGAGGTATTATCATTGAGCAAGCCTCAGGACAAGGTATGATTCCACAAACCATCCTTTCCTATTGTATAGACGTTGACGTGTTTCCCTGATCTGGGTTTGGGGAGGAGAAAATTTTTGTTTCCTCTGCCTTCTCTGCCTCCCTAAAACCCAACAGTGGTATCAGAGCCACGTCAACTGCTCTATACTTTAGGATTATCGATATGATCAATTTTGGTTTGTCGCCTTTATTTATTGCATACGATGCAAATAAAATTGGCTTTATGCATGTCCAATCCTAAATCCACAAATCCCAATATACATATATGATATGTAATATTAATGGACTCAATATGCGTCGTCCTTAAATGAGTTTTGTGGTGGATGTATAGCATGGTTATGGCCAATAAGCCCTATCTGTGTATGGTTGTATGTGGTTTCTTGCTTCTCGGTCTACGCACCGATCTTCTTTCTCCTATTCCTGATGTAACTCGAAATAATTCGAGATTTCTTTCCTACCTTTTCTCCCCTCGAATGTAACTCGAGGTTTCTCCTTTTACAATGTAAAATAGGATAGAATTTTATTTCTTGTTATGTCAAAGAACAGAGGACATCCTGACGATAGTTGAGACGATCGGTTCAAGTCGTGAACCGATCGGTTGACGTTCCAGACGGTCGGTTCAAGGAGTGAGCTGATCGATTGATGACCAGTTTGAGGAGTGAGACGAGAGGGTGGTGACCATGATGAGATGCACGATGACCAGGCAAACCAATCGGTTGGAGGATCCAACCGATCGGCTGGTGGCACCCAGCCGACCGGCCTGATGGCGAGCCGATCAGTCATGTGATGAGTTGATCAAACCCAGAAAGGCAAAGCACATAGTTCATCTTGTACAGGTTGCATGTGATGTAGATCTAGATGACTGTAATTCTTCTTGGCTCGAGGAATCACATTAGGATGGCCATAATCATCGCTTTTATCGTTTCGCATGTTTTCTGTGGGATATAGCATGTATATGATATGTACTATGTATTGTGGTGATTGGATATGTATATGTATATAAATTCAAATCCCTCATTAAATATTAAGTTTTAGATGCCTTCCAAATGAGACACACATGAAAAGCTTGATCGACCAAGTGTGGGCACGCCCAAGCATGGTGCACCGTCTATCTTGTGGAAGTGTGAAGGATGGATATGTGGGTCTGCCCAAGCAGGGTGCATATTCATCGTGTTTGCTTTGGGTCAAACTTAACAAGGTGACCTAGATAGGATCTAGCACCTTGAGGCATGGAGATGATCATGGCAAGGAGTTGCATATGACATCTTTTCAAGAGTTGCATATGATGCAATTTGCAAGAGTTGCCTACCTGAGAGATCTAAGTTGTGGGTGACAGCTCAAGCTGGTCCATGACTTAGAGGATTTAAGGATCTTGCCCACTAGAAGGTTGTACGCTGCAATCTTCCGAATTGATGGTGAGGGCTATCAATTTGAAGTAAAATAGTGGGAGCGATAATTAATTAAAGGCCTAATTATATCGTCAACTTTTCAAATCAATCAAATAAGTCAAAAATGAGTTTTGGACTAAAATTGCATATTTTCCTTTTGTAGTACAAATGGCAACAAACAACAATCACTTTTCTTTGCGATCCATCCTTGAAAAGGACAAGTTGAATGGGACAAACTTCCACGACTGGTCTAGGACATTGAGAATTGTTCTCACTCAAGAGCGAAAGCTCTATGTCCTGGATGCTCCAATTCCAGAGGAACCTACTCCTAATGCACCAAAGGCAGGAAGCGATGCTTACAAGAAACATTATGATGATGCCATTGATGCAAAGTGCTTGATGTTGTGCTCTATGAACCACGAGTTGCAGAGACAACATGAGAACATGGGTGTCATTGAGATGATTCAGCATCTCAGGAACATGTATGAAGATCAAGTAGGGCAAGAGAGATATGCTGTCTCAAGGGCACTGTTCAAGTGTGTCATGACAGAAGGAGATCCAGTTGGTCCTCACACACTCAAAATGATTGGGTATGTGGAGAACCTGACAAGACTGGGATTTCCACTGAGCCAAGAGTTGGCTACTGACGTGATAATGCAATCGTTGCCAGAATCCTACAGTTAGTTTGTGATGAACTACAACATGAACAACTTTGATAGGCCACTGTCAGAGTTGTTGTGCATGTTGAGGATAGCTGAGACACAGATGAAGAAGGACAAGCCTAAGTCTGTGATAATGATCACGAGCAAGAAAGGCAAGTCCAAGCACAAGGTCAAGGGAAAAGTTAAGAAAGATTCTGATGCTAGCCAGGAGCCCAAGTCGTCTTCAGCTATCAAGGCCAAGGGAGACGTGACCAAGAAAGGCAATTTCTACCATTGTCAAAAGCCAGGACATTGGAAAAGGAATTGTCCTCTCTATCTGGAAGAACAAAAGAAGAAGGAGGCGACAGACGTCTCTACTTAAAGGTGTCATGAAAGTAAACTTGTAACACTTTTGAGGTATATGATACCAAGATGTAAAGTGTAAAGCACTCAATAAATGGGGCAAGTGTTGCCGCCATAGATAGGAGTACTTTAGTTTATTTTCATCCTAAAAGGCATGTAATACAGTTATGAACTGCTATTTCATATTTGCCAATAGATAGAAACACTTTATTTTTGCATATTGTATGACAATGATGGCAATCGATAAAGAGATGTTTCAATTTCTAAAGATATGATCTTTGTGGCAATGCCTTGTTTATCTTGTGGTATTTAATATGCATAAGATAAAATGATACCTAAAAGTTATAGATAACTCAAACAATCAAATTAGCATCAATCATGAGAAATTCATTTCTAGTTTCCATGTGATGGATAAATCTAGACTCTTTTGATTAGAGAACTAGTAAGAGACATGAATATCTTGGACATGATTAATCAATCTTCACTAATGGTAGTGGGAGAATGATTATCCTATTAGGTATGATACATGTGATGTATTTACATACCTACTGGAACAAATGCTAATACTTCAAATGGTGTTTAGAGAAATACCAATATGAATATCTTGAAGTGTTCAAGATTATCATAGATGAAGTGCAAATTTGGTAAAGTGTTAATTCTTGATGAAATCAATGAATGAAATACTTGGACCAAATGTTTGATATCCTTATGAGTGATTATGATAGTGTATCATAGCGAACTCATGATTAAGGCATGGTGATGTCTAAATCAAGAAGGAATCATACTCTAAGGAGTTAGAGAATGATTATCAAATAACTAAATTCTTCTTAATAAAAGAATACCCCACACTAATAAAGGACATTAAGAATCACAAGGAGTTGTAAGTTTTTATATTCTTGACGGATACACCTCATTTATCTATGTGATGAGTTGTTCATGTGATGAGTCAACTATCTAGATGAAAATGAGGAACTGAATTTTGAGTTATGGTTTATGACCATTACATCCTAAATGACATCCATGTGAACCATAAGGTATGACCTTGATGGTAGTACTCATTGGATGAAATCCATAAGTGCAAATGAATCTTAAGTGTTAAGACACATGGATAACATTTTGAGAAGGATGATGCTTATTGATTGCAACTTAATGACTAAGAAATTTGGCATATGGATACTAAAACCGCATTCCTATGAGGAATAAAACAAGGATGTGTATGTGACACAACCTATAAGGTTTATGAATCCACTAATGCAAATGAAGTCTATAAGTTATAATGGACTAATCAATGTGATTGATTGAGTACAAGCAACTCAGAATTGGATCTTTACTTTGATGACATAGTCAAAGGGTTTGACTGACATGTCAAAGATAAAGAAGGGATCTGTGATTTAGTGGGAGCGTGTTCACATTCCACATGTTGATGTGAAATGGAAATGTTCTAGAATGGAAATCCAAAAGTTGAAATTATCTTTAAGGAAGATAGAGATGTTTCCTATGTAATAGGAATAGAGATATATAGAGATAGTTCTTGAAAACCACTTGACCTGAAAAGAGAAAGCATACATTGGCAATCTGTACTGAAGGGTTCACTATGCACAGATTCAGTGGGAGAAAACTTGTCCATGTTACATGGAGTTAGTATCCCAAGGCCAAGTGTCCAATTCTTATGAAGAATGTGAACACTAAGAATAGATATGGATCTATCATGTATGTAATCATCCCATTATCTTGCATGTATCGACATGGCAAGAACAAAATGCATTCATCATCTTGTATGTAGGACATAGCAATATGATGTGCTCATCCGGATAACTCGTATGTGATACATGATGAGTGGATGTTTGTCTACTTCCAGTAAGGGTTACTGGAATACCATGAGAACTTGATAAGTACTTGAGAAGTACTAGTTCTATGGAGATAAGGAAGAGTTCAATGTAAAGAGTTACATTGATGCGAACTTCTGAAAAGGACAAAAAATTAATCACAAAAAATATATATAGGATATATAAAAGTGAAAGTTTGTTGATAATTGGAAGTGTTCCAATAAAAATATTTAAAAGGGAAATGTCGAGTATCTGTGTGTTAGAGAACAACAGTGGATACTATATGGGTCTGGAAGTTCATGAGATGAACTTATAGATATTTCGGTCATTGATGACAAGTATGGAATCCTTGATCATGCAATGTGGCTAAAGGTTAGCAAAGGAATATTGGATCACATTTTACGGGAACTCTATCTCATACGTATGATGTACATCAAAGAGATGTGAGACACGCAATTTATACTGACTTTGGCAAGGTGTTGCCATTACTCACTATGATCGCACTAGAGAAGAGTAACATGTGGGACATGTTTGAAGATCACTATGAATATGATTCAAGGGTGATTGGCTCGCAGTGTAAGTGGGAGTCTGTTGGTATGTATGCCCTGAGAGCCAATCAGGGGATGATTGGTGGGATACATTAAGATTGATTTGATAAACATCAAAGGCAAGCTTCCAATTCTTTCTGGTTCAGTCATATGAGATAGTGATAGAACAGATTACATGTCTAGAGAATGACAGTACTCAATGATGTATGCTTTCAGGTTAAGGACCTGAACGATGAGATCATACTGATGCTAAGAGTTTGTACATTCTTATTATGTCCATAGTCAGATGTCATTGTGGAAGGTAGATAGACAACAATGACACACAAGACTAGATTGTGGTGTTGGTTGATGACAAAATCTCATTAGTCATGATATAGAGATATCAAACCAAACACATAGGTACTTGTTAGAGAACAAGTGTACCGGAAAGACCCACCGTGAGTTTGACACATGGAACCAGGACATAGTAGTCATAGTCAGTACTCACAGTGATGGTGGTGAGTGTGATTCTTTGACCTGAAATCACTACACTCAACACATGTCGTTGGGCACACTTTGACATCATCAAACGCAGTCCTGAAACATGGGTTGTTATAAAGGTGATGATTGGGTGGCTTTGACACATGGGGCTTTTGAGGGGTGAGTGATAGATATGGAATTTGTCCCTCCTAAGGGAGTTTGATATCCTTGGCCACTTGATGAGTAGGATTGAGAAAGGTGTGCACGCATGTGTGAATCAGTATGTGATATTGATGCCATACATATCTCTTCCAATCTACTCTGAGATCAAGAAAGTGAATGAACGTTGACAGGATGACTGTTCCATGCCCCGAGTTCATTCGGGATATTAGTGATAAAGGAATTATACATTCACTATAACACCATTCACAGATTGTAGGATTGAAAGTTGTTCTCCAACTTTCTATTTCACTTGGGTAGCACTGATGCGTGACTAGGCACCACTCTTTGCTTGTGAAGTCATAAGTGTTATGGACTTTCACTGCCAACGTGAAAAGGACCTATAGGGTCACACACATAGGATTTAACCTGGAAGAGGAGTTTTATCCACAAACAATGTTTAGATTGATTACTAAAGGAGTTTAGTAGTTCAATTAAACACTCAATTAATTGATAGCTCAATTTCATAATGTTCAAGGTGTTGGACACATTGATTGGAGTATCGGATTGATTGAAACTGCAATTGACTGATTCTGCACAATCTGCACTCCCAACCGATCAGCTCATGCGATGAACCGATTGGTTGAGCTTGGTGAACCGATCGGCTCAGATGGTGAGTCGATCGACTCATGGACAGGGTGAAACAATCGCTTCAAGTGTTGAAACGATTGGTTCAACTGGTCCAACCAAGCAAGTTGGGAAAGTCATGTTGGTGAGAAATTTCTTTTCGTTTCACTTTCCCAATTTGATTGGAACAAGGATTGGTATTAGGTACCAATTAGAAACAAAAGAAGAAAAGTCAATCGGGAACTGACTAGGACCACGAACCGACCGATTTAGAAGTGAACCGACCATTTCATGGGTCCCAACTGATCGGTTGAGGTGTCAACCAACCGGCTCAGGTCCCCAACCGACCGTTTCAGAAATGAAACGATCGGTTCAGGTTGCGTAGTTGGTTGTTTTTGTGGAAAATCTTGAACCCTTCTACTCCTGCTTTAGTCCCGCATTGCCCGGGATAGAGAACCCTATCCCATGACCCTCCTATATATAGGGGTATTGGGGGCTTCTCAAAGAACAACTCAGTGCAACCAGTTTCTCTATAAAGTTGTCTTTCTCTCTAGTTTTGGTAACCAAGAGAGCCTGAGCAAGTGCTACCCGATAAGGGAGGCACAACAAGGGAAAGACAACTGCAGAAAATGACTGGTGGCAGGAGAGTGTGTCAGTGACTAGTACGCCGACAGGAGGGTGTGACTCCTTCCAATTCCTTGTGGGACAAGGAGATTGGAGTTCCAGGTGGTCCGTGTGGACTACTTCAGAGGCGAGAGATTTCTACCGCTCGGAGGACAGCTGTCAATCCCGACAGTCCTAGTGAGACCATGAGTCGTCAGTCCCGGTGCGACCAGGAGCTGCACAGACACCGTCCAAGACCGGAGGTGAAGACCGCGCAAGCCACGATGTATTTTCTCCGAGAAAGCCTCAGGACAAGGTATGATTCCACAAACCATCCTTTCCTATTGTATAGACGTTGACGCATTTCCTTGTTCAGGGTTTGGGGAGGAGAAAATTTTTGTTTCCGCTGCCTTCTCTGCCTCCCCTAAAACCCAATACAAACTTAATCCACAAGTTATCTTTAATGTGTTGAATATGAATTTGCCATTATTTCCATATTTTTAAGTTATATAATCACATTATTCATTATTTATGCCTTTTACTTATTTTCTCTTTCCTAAACTTATCCTAATCTTTCAAGGTTGTCCAAATTAGATGCAATTTGACATGTAGGCTAATTTTTATATGTAGATTTCGAATTTGAAGTTTGTTTCCACTTTTGAGACTTCTTTTTATAAGATGTCATATGGCCCATTAACAGCCCATTATCTAAATTATTCATCCAATTAAGTTTCTTATCTTCATATTACCACCAAAATGAGTTATGTGGCATATTTTATGTATCCATTATAAACCTAAGATTAATGTTATAACATTAGGTTACATTAAGGTGATCTATACATGCATTATCTCATTGGGGTTATACTAAACATCTATTTAGGTCTAACCTTCAACCTAGTTTGGCTAAGTCCAAAATGTCAACTTCCAGGGTAGGGTCTGAGATCTAGTATGTTACAACTACTACATCTTAAAGTGCTACATCATCTATATTTATTCTATAATATGGTAGAGGTTTCTAAACATAGTGAGTCCCTATCTTTATACTTACCAACAGTACTTATCTTCCTTTTCTAGAAATCTTATATTTGTTTTTGTTCTTTAACCCATGCCCCACCCATTCCATCCCTACATACATATTTCTTACCTCGTCAATGCTTTTATTACTCTCCCATACATATTGTGCCTAATGACTAAAAGGATGCTTAATCAGATCCAATTTTTGTTGTAGTTCATATTGTTGGGGCTTTACCCCCCCCCCCCCGACACCCTTTTTGGGTTGCGTTAAGATATGCATTTTTTACCCACATCTATGTAATTGGGTCATGTTGCACATACAATCAAGTTGTCAGTTACCTCCTCCTTATATTTACAACATAAACACTACATCTACCATTGTTTTTTACTTTCCACCTCAACCACCCTCTTGACTTTTTTCATGGTTGGTGTGAGGGTGATAATAGAGGATGATGAGTAGAAGGAAGTGATGATCTGAAGGAGAGAATAATAGGATTTTAATTTGACTTCTCTATGGATCTCCATGCTACTTTTTTGTTGGTTTGTGGTGTATATGGTGTAGGGAAATAGGGTGTGGATATATGCAATGGAAACTAAAAGAAAATTCCCATATTCCTCATAAACCAGCGGATTGCGTCAACAAGTATATAATGGAAAGGATGATTTTGAGGATAAACCCAGTCATGTAGCAAGTCCAGCGACATACTCCTCATCACTGTAGATGTGTAATTGTCTTCTAGTTGCACTGGAACTGGTCTGTGGAACCTCCATGGACAGCAAAGTTGAACGTCATCGTCTGCAGTAGCTGCTCTCACTGTAGAATGCTGGTTGACGATATCCTCCTAGCGGCAAACAATGGCCTCCCGCCTCTAGAGTATTCCATGTGGACCATCGGGAACTCCACTTTGTGCTACTAGAGCCAAAGGGAAGGAGTTGTCCCCTTCTATCAACTACTAGCTATCAACATGCTCTCCCACAATTGGGAGTGTGAGCCGATTAGTTCACCCAGTGAATCAGTTGTTTCACTTCCCAGACTTGCTTGCAGTTGACTTTCCTCAATCGTTTCCAATTAATGCATAAAGTAATCCTTATTCCAATCAAATTGAACAAGTGAAATGTGAAAGTTTTCCTCCAATCGGGCAAATCCTTATTTCCTCGGTTGGCAGGACTGTGAGCTACCTGTTTCATCAAGTGAACCGGTCAGTTGTGTTATGACCCACTCCATGATTAACCAGTAAGCACATCGCTTAGTGCATCATTAATTTAATCAAATTGAATAAAGTAATCACAGATGCAATTTGAGCTTTGATCCAGTGAAATAGTCTAATCAGTATGCTTTCACGCCTTGAGTAGGTAGAGGAGTTCATGCTTGAAATGATGCAAAAGAAATCATCCAAATTGGACCCCCGAGGCCATAGTTATGGCATTTTCTATAACTAGGGTTTAGTTTTGCAATTTTTCCAATTTTCTTCTAGCTTTTATTTAGCCTTTCCTTTTCTCGCTTATTACTTATCTTCTTCTTCCCGGTTGAAACGGGAACCGACTGTAGCGGCGCTCAACTAGCGCTCGACCGAGAGGAAGCATAGGGGGGATTTTGGGCGATTTGGCATCCTAGGCCCCAAATCAGCGGCGTCGGCCTCTTCTTCTCCTCCCTTTCTCCTTCCCTCACCCTTCCTCTTCCTCCTTTACTCGCCTAGCAGCTCAGCCACCTATAGCCTTGGCTTGCGGCCGACCTGCAACTCCATGGCCAAGCGGCAGGGCACCGGCCAGCAGCACAGCAGCTGCAGCGATGGCTGGGAGCCACCTTGGCACGAGCGACAATCGCCTTGCCTCCGCCCACCTTCCATCTCCTTCCTCGTGCCCAGTTGTGCCCTAGCGGTGCCCCTAGCAGCAGCATGGCCAGTAGCAGCAGCCGAGGCCAGCCGTAGGGCGCCAGCCAAGGGGGCCATTCTGGGCGAGCTAGCAGCACCAGACCGCCGCCCGACTTCGACCTTGGAGCTCAAGCAACCAGGTGCAACCACCCAACCAGCAAGGGTGTCGTCCCACAGCTGCAATAGCAGCAGGCTACGGCACCGGTCAGGGGCCAGTCTGGGCGCAACCAACATCTCTAATCAGTTCCCCGACTCCGGCAGTAAAGGTTTGAACCAAATATGTTGGGCACAAGCAAGCACTCGAATCGTTGCTTTTGAGTCCGGCCTTGAGGCCCGTGCATGAATCTGTCGGCTCCAAGACACGAGCAGCAACGATTAGCTGGGTCATCTTTTTCCTGAGTATGTGTGCGATTGAACCTGTGTGGAAGTACTATTCGATTGCAGGTTCAAATTGGGCATATTCCAGGTTGAAGATGATCCAGAAATTTGCTCAGAACTGGGACTCTGGACGTGTTCCTAGACGGATCTGGACGAATTCGGACATCCCGAATTAGGTGAGTGGCAGTTCATTCAGAAATCATTATTTAACTCAATTTAAGTGCTTAATTGCTTCATTGGTATAACTCCTAAACAGTGTAGCACATACAATAGAGTATGATAGATTCATTGGAACTTGAAATACGTAATATGAATGATGAAAATGATAGAATTTCCTGTATTTCAACTACAATGTATACGTTGAGCAATAAATGGATGTTTAGCATCGAAACTGGATAAGTTGATACTGAGTCATGTTTAAAAATGACAAATGATGTATATGTGTTTTCAAGTGATGTTCAGAATGTGAAATAAGTATGAAATGTGATATTCCTGTTTAAGTGTTTATATGTTAATCAGTTAATAGACTTAGGTGCCCTAACACCGTAGAACCCCTTTGAGAGGTCTGCACCTTAGGGGTGAAACTCGTGTCCAACATCAACCGGTTGAGTAATTCTGGTGGCACGAGGGTTGATAGACAGTGTCCAACACCAACCGATTGAGTAATTTTGGTGGAACTGGGGAAAAATAATAAATAAAGTAAAGGGTTATCCAACACCAACTGGTTGAGTAATTCTGGTGGTAACCCAGTGTTGACTCCCTGCGCCTGTGTGCTCAGGTTAGAGGAGGAGTCCAGAGCACTCATGGTGAGTGCAGAGGAGGCCAGAGAGCCTGTGGGTCCTGTAGCAGACCAGGACGAGAAGTTAGACTTAGCATTTCCCGGGTGTGTCGCTAAGTCTTGTACGGTGAGATCGTAGTTCGTTACAGATCTTTGTATGCAGAGTACAATGCATATGATTGGGGCATAATAATATGAATATGTAATCATATAAGATCACAATAAATTTAATATGTTAAGAGTTTAGACCTTCTGTGTTAATTCTCTATAACTGTTTATTTGTTTAAATTATCTGTTGTTGCATAGAAATGTGATTATTATCTGTAAATCTGCTATGTCATTAGAACTGCCCTGCTTAGTACTGCACTTATGCTTTTTTTAAATTTTATATATCTGATGAGTTGTTTAGTGATAGCTAAATGAAAGGCTATTCACTGAGCGAGTAGGCTCACTCCTCTACTCAAACATTTTCAGGTCAGCGACAGTTCCAGGAATTTGAAAGATCTTACCACCCTAGTCAGTAGAAGGTATATGTAGTTAGTTAGATAGTGGTCTCTTAGTCCTTTCCCCTCGGTCCTTGGGACATGGTGTGGGTGAGAGAGAGTATGTATGGTGAATGTGTAAAAGATGTAAATTAACTGTTATGTTTTACTTCCTGTTAAACAATGTTACATGTTGTAAACTCTGTTTATGTTCTCTAGCCAGTTTAATTGAAATGCTTCCGCAATAGTTTATTATGTTTTAGTTTACAGCAATAATCCGGATATCATTACGAGGTTTAAAAAAAAAGTTCTCAGTGATTTGTTTATGTGATAATCCCTCCGTCGCGCCCTAATCTTGTGATTAGTGGTTAGTGTGAGATCGGGGTGTGACAAGTTGGCTCACACCATCCGATCGGATCACAAGAGTGAACTGGTCGGTTTGCAGTCCTGACATTGCCAATGCAGTCTCCAATCGACCTGACACTCTAACCAACTAGTTCAACACTTGAACTTGATAGTTCTGAGTCCAGTCATTCAATTGTATGTTTAATTGAGTACCTAAACACTTTTAGTATCAATCTAAACATCATTCATGGACAATCTCCTCTTCTAGGGGTATCATATGTGTGTGACCTTACAGGTTCCAATTTACGTTGGCAGTGAATGTTCATAACAACTTATGACATTACAAGCAATGAGCAGAATCTAATAACTCATCATTGCTACCCAAGTAACTCAAAAAGTTGGAGAACAACTTCAGCCTACAATCTGTGATTAGTGTTACCGTGATTGTATAGTTCCTTTGTCTCTGACATCTGTATTGAACTTGAGGCATGGAACGTCATCCTCTTCAACATTCAATCCATATTCCTGGAACTAGAGCAGACCGTTTGAGATGCATGTGAGTTCACATATCATATATTGAATCACATGAGTATGGCCATACAATTCTCAGTCTCGCTTATCAAGGGGCCCTAGATATCATACTCCTTTGTAGGAGGGACAAATCCCATCTCTATCACTCATAGTCTATCCCCATGTGTCAAAGTCACCCAATCATCACCTTTATAACAACCTATATTTCAGGACTACCTTTGATGATGTTAAAGTGTACCCAATGACATGTGATGAGTGCAATGATTTTAGGTCTAAGAACCACTATCACCACAATCACTATGGGAGATGATTGTAGCTACCATTCCATGTATCCACGTATCACTCTCACGGTGGGTCTATCTGATATATTGTTCTCTAACATATATTTGTGTGCTTGAGTTGATATCACATATCATGACTAATGAGACTTTGTCATCAGTCAACACAGTTTAGTCTTATGTATTACTATTGTCAATTTTTCTTCCACTGTAATATCCGACTAGGGACATGACAAGAATGTATGTACTCTTATCATACATATGGTCTCATTGTTCAAGCCCTTAACTAGAAGACATATGGCATCAAGTCACATCATTCTTTAGACGTCTATCATTTATGTGTCACCATCTCATGAGTGAGACAAACATAACAGACGGAATTACCTTTATCATTATCAAATCAAGTATTATATGCCTCATTGCAATCATCATATGACTGGCACTCTGGGCATACTATACCAACAGACTCCCACTTGCACTTAGAGACAATCATCCACGAATCATATTCCAAGTGATCTTGACATGTTTGTCATGTTTCTGCTTCACAAGTGCTTTTATAGCGAGTAAGCAACATTTGCTTCAAGTCAGTATATTGCATGTTTCACATCCCCTCATTGTACGACAACTCGTATGAGATGAAAGTGTTGTAGTATGCTATCTGAAATTCCTTTGCCTAACCAGTAGCTCCATTGTTGTCACAGTATTACTATTAAGTCACCAATGGTTAGAACCTACCATAAGTTCATCCATATGAACTTCTAGATCCATACAATATCATTTACAGTGTTCATAACACTAAGGTACTCCGCTTCTTAGTGTAGAATCAATCAATTGTCTTCTGTTGGAACATTTCCAACTAACAATTCTTATTCCAAGGTCAAACACATTTTTTCTTCTGAGGTGCTTGCTTCAATCCAAAGATTGATCTATGCATCTTTATAGACTTTATTTGCATTATTGGATTTATAAAACCTTTAGGATGTGTTACATACACATCATGCACAATATTCCATTTAAGGAATGTAATTTTAACATCCATACACTGAATCTCATAGTCATATTAAGCTATAATGGCAAACATTATCCAGATGGATTTATCCATGGTAACTGTTGAAAAGATTTAACCATGTTCAGCACCTTGAACTTGTTAGAAACTCTTTTCAACCAACTTACCCTCCATGTTAGTTTTCTTCTGGAAGACCCAAAAGTACCCTATGGGTTTTATCCCTTCAGGTGGATCAACCAAGGTCATACTTCTGTTGATGTACATGGAGTCCATCTTGGATTTCATGGCTTCAAGCCATATCTCAGTTTCTAGTTCTCATTGGCTTCTAGGTAGATTGTTGACTCATCATATGATCAACTCACCACCTTCTTGTCCATAAGATATCATATATCATTCAAGATTTAGGCATGTTCTACCATAATCATGAGTTTTGTGTGTTACTTAAAGAACTTTGAGATTCCACAACATTTTGTGAATCTCTTTATTCCCAGTGTTAAGCATGTGCCCAAAAGGAAATTTGAAGTTTTAGCTAGTAATCACACTCTGACTTATCAAGGTGTGATTCCTTCTTTCTGATACACTTCTCATGATGCACTATCATTATGTTTTGGGTAGAGTCCATCATGATACATTATCATGATCTTCCAGAAGGTTCTCAAACTCTTGATTCAAAGTATTTCCATATCGATCGTATCAAAATTTAATACTTATACCAAGTTTGTTACATACTTCATTTATGATCTCCTTGAGCACTTCAAGAGATTCATGTTTGTATTTTATTAAATACAAACTACCATATCTAGTGAGGTAATCAGTAAATATATTGAAGTACTATTGATTACCTTTAACATTTATTCTACAAGGTCTATATACATCAATATGTATAATCCTTTATAGAATAATCATTCTCCCACTATATCTAGTGAAGAACCTTTGTCATATTTATAATTAATGAGATTAGCATGTCTCTATTGGTTCAATAACCAAAATGAGTCTAGATAACCATCATAAGGATTTCTAGAAATGCAATTCTCATTTATTCACTATAGATGACTATACTATAGGGATTCAAGTTTGAGTTATCATGTCATTCATTACATGTGTCACACACATTTGTCTCTTTAACTATCAACTATATTTGATGAGACATAGGCATTGCCATCAAAGATCATTTCTTTGAAATCAAACATCAGTCCCCATTACACTCTTGCCCATACAAGATGTATGAAAAATTCATTGATGGCAGATGTATAATAGCAATTCACTAATTCTATTATATGCCCATGAATGTGATATTGTAACTGTAATGGTAGCAACTCTTGCTCCGCACAGTTTCTAGCTTACTTCCTCTCAGGTCCTAAAGTAGATATATCTATCTCTTTCATCTTCCCAAGATCCTCTATAAAGAGGTTATTTCACTTTCCAATGTCAAACAGGTGACAATGGTGGCACTTTCCTTCCTTATCTTTATAAGTGAAAAAAGTACATATTCCCTTTTACACTTACCCCTTCTCCATATCTTGAGTGATGAAGATTTGGACCTTAACTTGGCTTCAGAACACTTATTGACCTTGCTTTAGTCAATGGAATTTACTCTGCTGATCATTATCACAAGTTTTGTCCTTTCTTCATTCATGCTTTGGCATCAACATGCCAAGCACTTCAAACAGTGGTTTGGCCAAGTTATTCAACATTTGATAAACTGGCTATATGATTCACACAACAATTTGTAGAATAATATGTTTGGTCAACTCTTGACCTATAATAAATCATAGTTAATCTATATGCATAATCATATTGAGCATATGAGATTATACTTGATCTCCATCTGTCTGATTATACTCAAACATCACTTCAAATACATTATACCTTTCACGCTTTACATGATTCTTAATATGTATAATCATCTCAAGAATGTCCATGCTTCAAGCTATTTATGCAACTCATAGTTCATATAGATCATCATAAGGTTCTTGATGTCTTAGGCATCATTGGCATACTTCAAGTAAGCATCCAATTTTAGCCTTATGTACATTTGGAGTGGTTCTACTAGCTCTGGTCTTTCAAGGACTTTAGAGTTTACACTCACTATTGAGAACACTTCTCAAAGGTCCCAAACCAGATTTTAAGTTTATCCCATTTATGAACTGATCACAACGATAATGTATTTGTGTTTGTCATTTGGATTCTACAAAAGAATTTTGCAGTATTTCAAAACATTTTTTATTTGTTTGATTTGTTAAAGTTGACTATATTAATTAGGTCTTTAATTAATTATTGCTTCGACTATTTTGATCAAATTGATATCCCTCACCATCAATTCAGAAGATTGCAGCGTACAATCTTCTAGTGGTCAAGATCCATATTTCATCAAACTATGAGTCAGCTTTGGCTGATCACCCACAACTTGACTATTTAGGTAGGTCATCATGTCAATTGCATCATATACAACTCTTGGATAGATGACATGCACAACCCTTTGCCATGATCATTAGCATGCCTCTAGAACTTAGAATCTCTAAGAATCACTAGTTAAGTCTGACCCAAAAGCCGACACGATAAACATGCACCCTACTTTGAAAAAACCTACATGTCTACCATCACACTTCTACGAGATGGACTTTGCACCACGCTTTGGAGTAACCTACACTTAGTCGATCAAGATTTTCATGTGTTTTGCTTATGGAAGGCATCTTAGACTTTAATATTTTATTTGAGGGATTTTATATAAGTACATATACATATCCAATCACCACATTATTATAGTACGTATCATATACATGCTATAACCACAACGAGAAACATGAAATATCGATAAAAACTATGATTATGGCCATCCTATTGTAATTCCTTGGATCCACATGAAATTACGGTCATCTAAGGTCTACATCATATGCAACCTATTGTTGATGAAGATCTTTGTGCTTGAACCATTCCAGGTTGATCAGCTCATCATATGACATGATCAGCTGGCCTCATGGTCATTTGGTTGGTTGGTCTGGCCTTCAATGTCTGGACACTTCCAACAAATGGTTGGGCCATCATCTGGTCAATCTAGCTCCACCTTCACAATCCTCCTCGGTCCTCCAGGCGGTCGGCTCATCTGGTGTTGAACGTCTTCTTCTTCAATGTAACAGAAAATAAACTATCCATAATCTTTGGGAAACCTCAAGTTACATTCGATGGGAGAAAAGGTAGAAGAGAAAGGATCTCGAGTTACATGTGGAATAGAAGGTAGAGGCTCGATATTCAAACTGAGATGCAAACAACCATAACCTGAAAACCTCTAGAGGGGGGGTGAATAGAGTTTTATAGAGATTTTAAAATAATTTAAACTCAAGCAACCACAAAGAAAGATTGGACAAAGAGACACAAGGGTTTAGAGTGGTTCCTAGCCTTAGCAAATACTAAGGTAGTCAGTCCACTACCCGGTTGCTTACCCAACCGGGGTTTGAAAAGAAATTATTTTATTACCTCGCAAGGATTTTACATAAAATACATTTCTTTTCCCTAAACCCTTCAAGCAGCCTTCACCTAGAAGTAATCGCCCAACTCGAAGCAGCCTTCCCTTGAAGTAGATGCACCAACACCCGTTGCACCAGCCTTCTGAAGTAGCTTCCCGTGTGATAGCCTTCTTGAAGTAGCTTGAAGTCCCCTTCTCCACCTGAGAAGTCCACCCTCTCCAATCCGCAGCCTCCAACCCTAGGAGTAGCAAGGAGAGTACAGGGAATAAATAGGAACAAGAAAGAAATACAGAAATTACAATACCGTTGTAAGCACAAGGCTTGATTTTCCTATATCAAGCGTTTGGATCTCCCAACCAAGATATATAGCAATGTGATTATTATGTGTAGGAGATCCTAGTCTATAGGACACGAAATGGTAGCAATATGAATGTGTAACAAGTGTGGGAATTGCACTATTGCTCTAAACAGATTGCCAATGTAGTGTATGCTCAAAGATTGCACAATTGAGTATGTGAGTAGTTTCTAGTGTCCTATGGCTTGTCCTATTTATAGGAATGGCCTAAGTATGCTTAAGGACGTTCTAGACAACTTCTAGGGAGTTCCTAGTGCTTAACTAGCCGTTAGGAATAAGTTAGGCGCATTAGCAACGGCTAGTTAATTAATTCTGCAGTTGCTGTCAGAGACCATCTCGGTCGAGGACTTGTCGACCGAGATGCCCGGTCGGTCGAGGATTTTTCGACCGACAGGCTCTCTGGATTAACGTTTATTTGCAACTGTCAACTGATGTGTCTAACGACTACTTTTGGTCAATCTCGGTCGAGAAGTTTGTCGACCGAGAGTGTCTCGGTCGAGGAGTGTGGTCGACCGAGATTGACTCTATTTTCAATCTTTCAATTAAGATACTAAGTGAGTGCATGAGTGTGCATTATGTGACCCTATTAGAAGGAGATGACCTAACTAAGTGTAGTGTTAAGTTAGGGAGATCTAACGCTTGATTTACATGAAGTCTAAGTACTTGTACATTATATGTTTGTACAAGTTTACATATGATTACATTGCATGATATTTATAAACATTCAAGCGTAAGGATTCCCTAGAACTTTGTCATCACCTTGTTCCTGCACACTTAAGTAGCTCGTTAGATTAATAAGAATGAAATGTTTGTCATCATCGAAACAAAGGGATTTATCATAATATCCAATTTATCCAACAATCTCCCCCTTTTTGAAGATGACAAACATTTCCTAAATATGAAATAAGGAAATATAAAGTATATGAGTTTCATACCTGAAAATTTACCTTTTGTAGTCATTTATGTTTTTCAAGTAAGTGTTGGGCAAGATGTGATGAAACTCTTTTATATATATTTTTATATTCTTTCTCCCCCTTTGTCATTTCAAAAAGATATCCAAAGTTGAATGTTTTATTTTTCTTCTCCCCCTTAATATAATGCTCCCCCTTAATTAGATATCCTATTAGGAACATTGATTTTTATCTAATTTATCCATAATTTGTTTCTCAATCATTCGCAAAGGATGTTAAGCCTTGAAATGAAATGAGATACCTTTAAGCATATGATGAAATGTATATGGATTTCTCATATATCAAAGGATATTCAGTTATACATAGTGATTTCAAAGTTTTTGTAAGCCTCTTTTAAACAATGATCAAAGTTGTAATGATCTCCCCCTTTTTCTTATGCTTTGCTCCCCCTTCGATAGATATCTCAAATGAAAGTTTGAATACTGAGCAAATATATAAAATGTCCAAGATTTTAACAAAGATGTATGCAATAATATCAATCTGGAAAAACAGAAACCCAGTCGGTCGACAGTTGCTCGACCGACAATGTTCTCGGTCGACTAGTTGCTCGACCGAGAATGTTTCTGGAGAACTATTTGGTTATTTGAGAATTTAATTTTAATTTGTAATAGTTGCCTGTTTTAATTATTATTATTCCCTTATTTGCTATGCTCTACAATAATGAACTTATAATGCGTATTTTGAAAAAGTCTCATATGCCAAACAAATATCCATGTGAATCAAATAAAAATGGCAAATTTCATTCAATGGCATGAAGAAGATTACAATCATATAGAATACAACTATTACAACTCCAACACTTCACAGGAAAGATTTAAGAATTACATCAATGTCCGGATCTTTCCCAAGAAATGGCTCGGCTCCATAGTATTGAACCAGAGTTTTCCAATCCAAAGCACCAGTTGTAGTCAACGCATATGCTTCCAGGAAAGTGGGAACTCGGTCAAAACGGAAGTGAGCAGCTATGTCTTGCAATTGTATGGAAGAGAATTGAGTATGTGCAAGATCCATTGAGGGTGAAGGTGGAGGTTGATAGTAGTTGTATGAGGGATTAAATGGGTTGAGCATGCCAGGGTTTAAAGAATGCGGATATTCATCGGTTTGGTTAGGAGAAAGGTTTTGCATTCTTTGATTTAAGTATGACATGGCATGGTGATTGTAGTTTAATTGTCTACTAAGATGGTATTGGGAGCCAGCAATATAAGTAAGGGTATTTTGGATGGGATCAATGGAAAGGTTAGTAGGAGGAGGGGGTGGTATATCCTGATGTGATGACTCTCCTTCTACTCTTGCCCTTTTATGGCCAAAGTCAATTCCCATCTTCTCTACGGTGTTCTTACTTATCTTTGGTGGTCTACGCTCCCATATGTATCCCATATCTTCAATGTTTGACTTAATAAAATGTTGAGTAATCTGGCACACAAAATCGGCATATGGTGGATTGCCAGAAAACTCAAGCATATTTTTAAGTATTATGCGAATGAAGTTGATGGGAATTTCTTTTATGATAGCATAAATTAGACACATACGGAAGATAGGAACCTCGGATTTATTGGCTCGTGGATGTATGTTGGTGGAGACAATGAGGTTTACTATTCTACATGCCGGTTTTAGGTTTATTGCATAATAGGTTCCCCTATCTTCATGACAAGTGGTATTGGCTTGAAATATGGCTCTTTTTATATCACTAAGACTAGTGGTGTGGTCATCATGGGAAAATAGATTTATTGGATTGCCGGTGGAGAGGTCAAGGAAATCTTGATATTCATCTATATCAATTTCAAGCATGTCAAGAATATCCCCTTCGGAAAATTTAAAACTATGCCCATTGACCATGGTATAGAAGAAAGTGGTGTCATTTTCGGTGTGGGATAGAAGATTGGCATAGAATTCGTTGACTACCTTAATGGAGTAGGAAGGAAAGGATGGATTGATGAAGTCCTTCAGCTTTTGTACTCCAAAGAGATGCTCCAGGTCTACGATGTTGATGAAGTCCATCACTTCGACCGGACGTCGGGGAAGAGGAGCTTTAGAGGAAAGCCGAAAGTATCTATCTCCAGCATCTCCGTCGACGAAAGCTATGTCATTGATGATCGTCAGTGGCGGAGTTGCTTCCCTCTCTTCTCTTCTTTTTCTTCCAGCAACTTTCTTCTTCCCACGAACAGTTGATGATGAGGCCATTGTGTTTCTTGAGAGTGGAGAAGAAGCAAGGAAAATTTGAGGGTAAGAGTGCTGAAGGATTGCACGAAATTGCACTAGAGATGGACTATGGAAGCAAGGAAATGCAAGTGTGAGTAAGTGGCTCGTTTTTGCACTTATTTATAGAATTCCAGCGACCTGGTCGGTCGACGACTCGTCGACCGAGCGTCCGCAACGGTCGAGTTGCAGACGCGCCACTTGGTCCTCCAACGGTAAAGAAAACGGTCATAACGGTCGGGTCGCAACGGTCATAACCAACGGCTATTTCTCGGTCGAGCGCTTGTCGACCGACATTGTCTCGGTCGAGCACTCGTCGACCGACAGTTTGTCTGATACTGAGTCTGTTTAGAATTTGTCGGTCGAGTGAGGTGGGCTGACCGAGTGGTTCTCGGTCGAGCATTTGTCGACCGACTAACTTACTGAGTTCAATTTTTGGCTGAATTTTAATGCAAATCATAGAACATTTTTGTAGAGCATATGTATATTCCAAGGGAGTAATAATATTTAAGGCTTCTAATTACCACAAATGATTTGACGTTTTGATTTAAAAATATGCTAAGATTAATTTCAATAAAATAATGTTCAAATAAACAATTTTTATCAAAGTTTATTTTAGGTCGCCCTTGATTACGACCATAGCGCCCCTTGGTCAAATTTTATTTTAACCAAGAGGCATATTCTGCAGGTTTCCAGTATGAATCATTCATATGCGAAGTATGAGTTCTGCAGATAGCTTGCAAATATCAATTTGAGACACATGAGAGCTTAATAAGGACATCAAATATGGTGAAGCATATTCAAGAATAATATCCATTTATGAATTTAAGATTACTTTGGATAGACTAAAATATAAAAGCACACAAAAATTTATTTGAAACATTTTATTCATTGCAAGTATTTCTGAAAAAAAATGTGCAATAAAAGAATGATTAAATAGAATCTTTCAAGAATAATCTTTCAAGAATCTTTCAAGAATAATTTTCACATAAAATGTAAAGATTTACAGCAGTTTGAGATAAATGTATGTGTATCAAGGTGCTATTAAATCTTTTTAATTTTTGATTTTGTTATCCCTAAATGTTAAGTTGAGATAGACATAAGGATATACAAATTAAGGTCTATGGTCATATCTCAACTTAGTCGAACCTATTTAATTTGGGATTTTTGGAACCCATACCATTTCGACATGCTTTTTCTTGTATGGGCATGAAAAAGAATAATGTCCAAGGCGTGAGCAATAATGACAACAAATTGAATCAACCTCAAGCCTTTTTCTATGGTTTTGATTTAGGTTATTCTTGGGTATATACATTTTTGTGCCTCTAGGTATATAAGCAGATTGACTCGCTTGTGTACTTCTAGGTTGTTGATGGGATTTCTCATTAGGCTTATAACCTAGTCCTCTTCTCCCTATTTGATGATAGGAATTTTCTAGTATATTATCAAGGATTCCATTGTTGTTTAACTTACTAACTTTTTGTTGCAACTTAATGATCTCATCCATTCTTTTCTTGATATCTAATTTTGCTTGATCTAGATTGGATGACAACATATTTCTTTCTTTCACTATATTGTCATAATCTACATGGGTGCACAATATAGGTTGTTTTTGAATATCATTTAACTTTGCAAGCAATTCAGTCTTTTCTTGACATAGAAGATCATAGTTAGTCTCTAGAGTGAAAATTTTCACTTCACTATTACTCAGAGATGATTTCAAAGTACGATTGTCAGACATAATGCTATCTTTTTCAAAACCAAGAGTATTCAATTTAGCATATAAATCATCATTTTCGGATGTAAGCTCAAGAAGTCTAGCATTTAGATCATCATTTTCTTTATTTGATTTCTTTAATTTCTTTTTGTATTCAACATAATTGTTATGTGTTTCTTCAATAATAGCAACTAACTCCTCCTTGGGTAAATCAAGCAAGCTTACCTCTTCTTCTTCTTCCTCACTTATTGTAGCAACGAAACACTCTTTATGTGCATCTCCTTTCTTTGACCTCCATGGACATTTAGACGTAGAGTGCTTTGTTCCTAAGCACCAATTGCAACTTGTCGAACTTTGGTCCATGCTCCTTTTCTTGTGGTTGTAGTCACCTCCTCCCTTTATCTCTTCAAGACCTTGTTAGGGCTCCTTGAAGCCTGCTCTGATACCAATTGAAAACCTCTAGAGGGGGGGTGAATAGAGTTTTATAGAGATTTTAAAATAATTTAAACTCAAGCAACCACAAAGAAAGATTGGACAAAGAGACACAAGGGTTTAGAGTGGTTCCTAGCCTTAGCAAATACTAAGGTAGTCATTCCACTACCCGGTTGCTTACCCAACCGGGATTTGAAAAGAAATTATTTTATTACCTCGCAAGGATTTTACATAAAATACATTTCTTTTCCCTAAACCCTTCAAGCAGCCTTCACCTAGAAGTAATCGCCCAACTCGAAGCAGCCTTCCCTTGAAGTAGATGCACCAACACCCGTTGCACCAGCCTTCTGAAGTAGCTTCCCGTGCGATAGCCTTCTTGAAGTCCCCTTCTCCACCTGAGAAGTCCACCCTCTCCAATCCGCAGCCTCCAACCCTAGGAGTAGCAAGGAGAGTACAGGGAATAAATAGGAACAAGAAAGAAATACAGAAATTACAATACCGTTGTAAGCACAAGGCTTGATTTTCCTATATCAAGCGTTTGGATCTCCCAACCAAGATATATAGCAATGTGATTATTATGTGTAGGAGATCCTAGTCTATAGGACACGAAATGGTAGCAATATGAATGTGTAACAAGTGTGGGAATTGCACTATTGCTCTAAACAGATTGCCAATGTAGTGTATGCTCAAAGATTGCACAATTGAGTATGTGAGTAGTTTCTAGTGTCCTATGGCTTGTCCTATTTATAGGAATGGCCTAAGTATGCTTAAGGACGTTCTAGACAACTTCTAGGGAGTTCCTAGTGCTTAACTAGCCGTTAGGAATAAGTTAGGCGCATTAGCAACGGCTAGTTAATTAATTCTGCAGTTGCTGTCAGAGACCATCTCGGTCGAGGACTTGTCGACCGAGATGCCCGGTCGGTCGAGGATTTTTCGACCGACAGGCTCTCTGGATTAACGTTTATTTGCAACTGTCAACTGCTGTGTCTAACGACTACTTTTGGTCAATCTCGGTCGAGAAGTTTGTCGACCGAGAGTGTCTCGGTCGAGGAGTGTGGTCGACCGAGATTGACTCTATTTTCAATCTTTCAATTAAGATACTAAGTGAGTGCATGAGTGTGCATTATGTGACCCTATTAGAAGGAGATGACCTAACTAAGTGTAGTGTTAAGTTAGGGAGATCTAACGCTTGATTTACATGAAGTCTAAGTACTTGTACATTATATGTTTGTACAAGTTTACATATGATTACATTGCATGATATTTATAAACATTCAAGCGTAAGGATTCCCTAGAACTTTGTCATCACCTTGTTCCTGCACACTTAAGTAGCTCGTTAGATTAATAAGAATGAAATGTTTGTCATCATCGAAACAAAGGGATTTATCATAATATCCAATTTATCCAACATAACCAACCAAGCACACATAGGGTTTATAGACCATAACCATGCTACACATCCACCACCAAAACCATTTTAGGGTTACGTGTATCAATTGCATACATACCATATCATATATGTATATTAGTTTGTGGTCACATGTGGTATTTAGTCGGATATGCACATTAGTCATTTTAAATATTCGCATCATATGCAATAAATAAATGACGATAAAACAAAAATACGATCATATTGATTTATCCCAAGACATAGTTCATTGACATGGCTATGATACCACTATTGAGTTTTTATGGCCTCAGAGTAGGCAGCGAAAACAAAAAATTTACTGGCCATTAACCCATAATAGGAGATCGCATCAACGAATATGTAATGGGAATGATGGTTTTAACAAGATATACATGGTCCTGGGCCTTTCCCATCGACAATACCTTACAGCCATGTGTTGTCTTCAACGCCATGTCTTAGACGGTGTCTATGCAGCTCCTGGTCTTCGCCATGGACTCTGGCCTCCACCACAGACCGGGGCTGACGTGTCCTCCTGAGCGGAAGACATCTCCCATCTCTACAGATAGTCCACACGGACCACCTAAAACTCCTGTCATTCTAGAAGAACTGGCAAGAAGGAGACAACCCTTATGTCAGTGTACTAGCACCAACCTGCTCTCCCAAACTAAAATTGCTTTTCTACTGTTGTCTTTCCCTCATTGTGCCTCCCTAGTCAGGTAGCACTTTCTCGGGATGTCTCAGCTACCAGAACTAGAGAGGAAAACAAATTTGTAGAGCAACTAATGTTATGAGTTGTGTGTTCTGAGAAGCCCCCAGTACCCCTCTATTTATAGTAGAGGGCATGGTCAAGGTTCCCAGTCTGTTAGGGGGTAGAAGGATCCAAAAATTCCACGAATAACTTGCACTGCGGCAAGAGAACAGATCGGTTTAGAAGTGAACCACTCAGTTGGGAGTGTGAATCAATCGTTTCACCCAGTGAACTGGTTGTTTCACTTCCCATACATGCCTGCAATTGACTTTCCTCAGTCATTTCCAATTAATGCAAAGTTTAATTGTTAATCCAATCGAATTGAACAAGTGAAACATGAAAGTTTTCCTCCAACCAGGAAAATCCTTATTTCCTCAGTTGGAAGGATTGTGAGCCACCCGTTTCACCAAGTGAACCGGTCAGTTGGCTCACACCAATTGATCAGATCACAAGGGTGAACCGGTGGGTTGGCAGTCTTGACATTGCCAATGCAGTCTCCAATCGACCTAACACTCTAACCAACTAGTTCAATACTTGAACTTGATAGTTCTGAGTCCAGTCAGTCAATTGTATGTTTAATTGAGTACCTAAACACTTTTAGTCTCAATCTAAATATCATTCATGGACAATCTCTTCTTCCAGGGGTATCCTATGTGTGTGACCCTGCATGTTCCAGTTTACGTTGGCAGTGAATACTCATAACAACTTATGACATCACAAGCAATGAGAGGAATCTAGTAACTCATCATTGCTACCCAAGTAACTCAGAAAGTTGGAGAACAAATTCAACCTACAATCTGTGATTAGTGTTATCGTGATCGTATAGTTCCTTTGTCTCTGACATCCGGATTGAACTCGAGGCATGGAACATCATCCTCTTCAACATTCAATCTATGTTCCTTAAACTAGAGGAGACTGTCTGAGATTCATGTGAGTTCACATATCATATATTGAATCACATGAGTATGTCCATACAATTCTCAATCTTGCTTATCAAGGGGACCTAAATATCATACTCCTTTATAGGAGGGACAAATCCCATCTCTATCACTCACAGTCTATCCCCATGTATCAAAGTCACCCAATCATCACCTTTATAACAACCCATGTTTTAGGAGTGCATTTGATGATGTTAAAGTGTACCCAATGACATGTGATGAGTCCAATGATTTTTGGTCTAAGAACCACTATCACCACTATCACTACGAGAGATGATTGTGACTACCATTCCATGGTATCCATGTATCACTCTCACAGTGGGTCTGTCCGATATACTGTTCTCTAACATATATCTAAGTGCTTGACTTGATATCACATATCATGACTAATGAGACTCTATCATCAGTCAACACACACTCTAGTCTTATGTATTAATGTTGTCTATTTTGCTTCCACAGTAATATATGACTAGGGACATAACAAGAATGTATGTACTCTTATCATACATATGGTCTCATTGTTCAGGTCCTTAAATTGAAGACATATGTCATCGAGTCACATCATTCTTTAGACGTCTATCATGTATGTGTCATCATCTCATGAGTGAGACAAACATAATAGACATAATTATCTTTATCATTATCAAATCAAGTACCATATGCCTCATTACAATCATCATATGATTGGCTCTCTGGGCATACTATAACAACACCACTAACCTATAATGTGAATGATGTGACAAAAACATTGGCTTTTTGAAGCCTCCAGAAGACCGCCCCTAAAGCTGAGCCGGTCTCTTCTTGGTATTAGCTTCACGCTTCTCTATTTCTGATTGCTCTATCATTCTCATAGACTCCAAAAAGGTAGAAAAACACCCTTGGTTCTCCAAAGCTGACACCATCATCTCCAACTCTATGCTCAAACCCTTCTCAAAATGTTGAATCCTCTCCTTATCCATTGCACCATGTGAGGAAAAAACCTCAACAGCTCCATGAACTTCATCTAATACTCATTAATTGTCATAGATCCCTTCTGGATATTCTCAAACTACGAGATCTTCTCATCTAGGTATGTCTCTGGGAAGTATCGGCTCACAAACTCTCATCAAAACTCCTCCCAATTGATCACTACACTGGGTCTCTTCTATTCCTTAATGGCCCACCAATGGCCAACACTACCCTTCAACATGTACATCGCGTGCTTCACCTTATCCTCTTCAGGGATGTTGAGGATTTTAAAGGCCTTCTCCATCTCTTTCAACCACATATCTGCATCTGCTAGGTCCACCATACCCATGTACTCCATCGCTCAAATGTGTCGTAGCCTCTGGAAGGTCTTCCCAGAACCTTGAGATTCCACATTGGGAACAACAACCCTTGGTTGAGATGTGGCCGCTCTATTCTCCATATGCAAAATCGTGGTTGTTAGCTATTCAAACATGGACTGAAAAGCAGGATTAGTCATGGTAACTGGGTCCAACTGAGGCTCTTCAAGCACACCATCTACTATTGCCTTCCTCCTGCCACCACCCCTGGTGCAACAACACTACTCTCAACATGTTCTTCGTGTTCTACAGAAATATCATATTCTTTTGCAAAAGTAGAAGTTGCAATCAGATACACTAGATAAGACAAGAATAGATAAAACCTAGTCCTATGTATCTATAGACTCAGCAAACCTAGAGCTCTGATACCAACAAAGTGTGACACACCGATCACACCAATTGAGATTACTCAAAACCAAAGCACATAATTAACAGCTAAACAAGCACATTACCACAAAATAGGGGATATAAAAACTGATGTCAGATAACCATCTTAAGAGGAAACATATACCTCAAGGTTCACAACCTTCACCATATCACATACCCGGAAGGTATTCACATCACTTTACAATGGCCATCTTGCCACAAACTTGGTACAAAAGATATCATGTTCACATATACAAGACATACATGTACAACCAAGGCCTACTACTAAACACCTCATATCGACATACAACATCTACAAAACACCCCTTCTAGGATCTGAGAGTACAAGGATGACACATAAGACTCTACTACAAACACTAGCAGCATATCTAGCCTTCTATGTTGATTGATTTCCTTGCTTCTCTTCCTCAACAACACTTTGTCTACCACATCGTCGATTGACTGCCTAAAAAGATGTGGAAACCCACAGGGTGAGACCAATGTCCCTGCAAGAGATATAACTCTCCACCACCAACTATTGTGAACATAGAATATACTTAAACACAAAATAACATTATTAACATGAGGATAGATTCAACTAAATGAAGAATGAAAATCTATTTACATAAGTTAAGCATATTGAGCAGCTACAACTGATAAGTAGAACATCATATACCTATAGAAGAAATGTGAAGGACATGTATAACCATTATCAACTAAACAATATAAGAAACAAGGAAAGGGTAAACATCCAATGTGGATCATGTTTAGCCCTAAGCAGATATACAATACGACTACATTATGTCTTTTAATCCCAGTGGATATGAGATATACCACTCATACTCCAATTGACCACTGCTATTTCGAAATTAGTGCCATATAAGATCTAGGAGAGATGAATTCCTATGATCTCCTTCGTCCTCAGTCAGTATGAGTCCTCCAAAGTGACATATAGAGTCCAACTGAATAACAGCCTAGTCTACCTTGGTATATAGGTCACGACACTAGTGAATATTCTATACAAACCCAAACATCTAAGCTACAACCTCAACTGTCCTCTATCACATCATATATACTGAGATATGACCACAACCATTCTCCTGCCAAGGCATGATTGCAACCATCCTATAAATCATGGAATCAAGATGTCAAGGAAACTTGGTCACTTGCACCTCTCATACTCAACAGTATGTGCTCCGAGTTTCCCTTAGGAGTACCCATTTTCACCACCCAACAAGTTATGACACTGGAATGGATCTATACATAGGGCATCTACATGATTAGGGTTTTACTTGATTAATTATTGCCAATTGGGTATCTTTTACCACATCAATCAAGTTACAACGTAAAAATCTTTAATATATTCTACAAATATAAGGGTAGATTGCAACTTAAGAAGATATAAAATGTATTAAGCATAAAGTTGATCACATCACCACATGGTATCATCCCACTTCCATACACAAGGCTATCACTATTATCACATCACTATGGGATAACAAATCCCTCATCACATCACTAGAGGATATTGTTAATGCATCGTTTAGTACTTACAATCACTAAGATAATTATCCTAGAGTTTAATCCTTTTTCAACTTTCCTATTAAGGCTAGTATAGAAAGGGTCGATCTCACGGGATAACTTTTTAAGATTGTTTCTTTTTATCCCAATTGTTTGAAGAACTTATTATTTGTTTTTGGTATTTTTTAGATTTGGAACAGAAAGTAAAAGTCGAGTTTTTGGGGTAGGTGATTAACACTAAGGAAAGAAATGCAAGAATGGAAATGCACTTAACAATAATGTAATTTTGCCCTGTGAAAATTAAGATTGTTGTTAGAATAAGAAAAACTATTATGAATGAAAAGACTATAGATTAAAGAAAGAAAAAGCAAGAGGTGATTATATCAAGAGATGATAATCAAAGCTTTAGGGGTTTTCACCACCTTAGCCTAGGCAAAATCAAACTAATCCTTTAAAAATGACAGATTCGACGAAGGCAAGTGAATTAATAAAAATCCACTAAAGATGGACTCCACATGAGCCCATTGGTCCTGGTGCTCATGCTTCTTAGTTCATAAACCTAAAAGAAGAAGATTCATGGTCATTTCAAAACTCCTATGCGATTGGGTTTGTTGTTCTAAATTTGAACTTCCACGGTCATATCTATCCAGATTAACTTTTAATCAAATCAATTAATTACTTTGATAGATCAATTAGTTATCAAACCCAAAAGCCATCTAGAATCGTTTTTAGGGAAAAGTCGATAAAGTCATGGCTAAGGGGTTATTCCCCTCGCCTCGATAAAGAACTACTCATTCATGGAGAAGGAGCAAAGAGAGATGGAGGAAGGAAGTGATCTAGCCATCTTCGACTCTTACGACTACTGATCCTCAATTACAGACAATGAAGATGGCTGCCTCTTCTACCTTGCTCTATTTCTCAAGAGAGGGGAGGAGGAGAAAGGAGAGTGCTATATTTAAACACAATGGAATGACCGAATTAAAGAAATAACATGTAACAAAATTTGCAAGGCTTCTTTATTTCAGAACTAGAAGAATACAAGAAAACTTGCTCCAGAATGCTAATATAAGAAAAACCAAGATGCCCAAGGAGGAGGAAGTGCCCCTCCTTTTATAGGAGAAGGAGGGGGGTATACATTAGGTTTAGGGCAAAAGAAATGGTCGACGGCGGCTGCTAACTTTCTGGATCTAGTCAATAGAGGAAACAATTGATTGCTTTGCATTCCTTTTGCAGTAATTTCCCGCAACAGAGATTTCGAGCGTATTTTTGGGACAGTCATAAATTCTAAAGTGGTCTAAAAATATGTTTTACTGTAGATAATTTAATTCTCTTTCCAACACATACTTGCACATTAAATTCTGCCTTGGGATGTGGGAGTTATATCAATTTTTGTGAAAGGTATATTCTGAAGTCAGACACTGCGGGAATTTGTGCAAAAATATCTTCTAGGAGAATTTACTCATGAGCTATTTTCTTACAAAAAAAACAAGCAAATATATTTAAAACTCGAAATAAATAGAAAATTCCAAACTAATGCAATTAATAATAAAATGAAGAAGATAAATAGAAAAACAATCCTAGAGAGATATCTAAAAGATGAAAATAAAGGGATAAGTATACATTTATCAAAATACCCCAGAATTGAATCTTTTCTTGTCCTCAAGTAAATAAAATCACAAATAAAGTCCAATTTATACTCCCAATATGCCATCCTCAACTTAATAACATCACTACAATCCTCACCTCCAAATTTTGGCCAAGTGACCCAATCTCCTAGAACCACATAGCATAAAATTCTATATTCCCTATCAAAACAATTGTCAAATCTAGCTTCTAAAATAAGAATTTGTAGAAAAATAGGCATCGTCTTACTTTTGCTTTGACACTCTCAATTTTTATTACTCTTTTTTTTAGTTATTGCACAAGAATAGGATGAATTTGGGGGTGTGAAAACAAAGAAAGAAGTGAAAAAAATATAGTGATCCCTCCTCTATTCGACTCGGGATATGAATTTATAGAGTTATGGCTATATTGGTCACAATTTTTTTTCATGTGCACTTTTGGCATCTTTTGATGGTACGTTCCTTTTTTGGGTATGGAGTTTTCATTTTGGGAAGCATGCCACCCCGGACTTGATTTTTGTCTGGTGGTGATTCTTTGCTTCTCTTTTTTAGAAAAAAAAATAGAGGGAAGGAAGAGATGTTCTTGTGCTTATAACTTTCACTTTTTTTTCATATACTTTTGTCAAAGAGTGTCATTGCTCTAGTTAGAGTATTCCTATAAATCACATCATACAAATTTTATAACAAGATAATCCATTGCTTAAATATAGGGAAATTTTTAAGCTTGGTTCTGATCGATTCCTTTGACTTGCCAACTATTCTGAGTGATGTTATTAGGGGTCCTACGTGACATGGTGGTTTCAGAAATGGCAATTTGTAATAGTATTTGCAAAAAGTTAACTAAATTTAATTTGGGGTAAAATGATATACATCTAATTAATGGGCCGACTAGATAATGGCCTTTTTACAACTAAGGAGAAAAATTGGCCAACTAGATAAGGGCCATAAACTAAAGTAACTAATGAAAAAAGATGAAAAGGAAAAATAAAACTAACAAGGAAAAGATAGGGGGTGGAATAGAATCATACCACCCACCTCCACCCCAGACTTAGACTTTTTCTCATCCCGAGCAAAACCTAAATTAGAGATGGAGGAAAAAAATCACTCTAGCGAAGGAAAGGGCGAAGCCCACAACAAGGGGAGTCAGGGTAGGCCTGATGGGGTAGTTGGCTCTCGATTTTTTTCTTTCTTTCTTTTTTTGTGAGCAAGAACTGAAATTGAAACACAAGTGTTAGATAAGATAAATTTAGAAGGAATTTGAAAAGATTAAATGATTGGGTTGCCTCCCAATAAGCGCTTGGTTTAATGTCGAAGACTGACGAGTGATGGATCAGTCATTGGGATTCTGGGGGAGTTGTGGGGTCGAATAAGTTTAGGTCTTTCAAAGATGAACAATTATTTGAATCTAAAGTGACAAGGTCTTCAGTGGTGATGTATCTTTTAATTTTATGTCCATTAACTTTAAATTCTCCTAAAACTTTATCCCATAGAAGAAATGTACCATGAGGATAGGCACATTTGACAATATAGGGGCCATACGATCTTAACTTAAGTTTCCCAGGAAAAAGTCTTAATCTTGAATTAAAAACTAAAACCTGGTCTCCTTCTCTAATGTCCTTACGCTTGATGTGACCATCATGCCACATTTTGGTTCAGTATTTGTAGATTCTAGCATTTTCATAGGCACTCATTCTAAGTTCGTCAAGCTCATTCATTTGGAGAAGATGTTTTTCTCCTGCAGCAGAAAGGTCAAAGTTTAAGCTTTTGATGGCCCAACTGGCTTTGTGCTCTAATTCTATTGGCAAGTGGCATGACTTTCCATAGATTAGTTTGAAGGGGGTAGTACTGATGGGTGTTTTGTAAGCTGTTCTGTACGCCCATAGAGCATCATTGATCTTTAACGCCCAATCTTTCCTAGTGTGACCCACTATTTTTTCTAAAATGGATTTGATTTGTCTATTGGATACTTCAACGTGTACACTAGTCTGAGGATGGTAAGGGGTGGTGACTTTGTGGTAGACTCCATATTTTTTCAATAAAGCTTCAAAACTTTTTTCTAGAAAGTGAGATCCCCCGTCAGAAATGACAGTGTGTGGGACTCCAAATCTAGGGAAGATAATATCTTTGAAAAGTTTTTTAACATGATTGGAGTCACAAGTTTTCATGGGAATAGCTTCAACCCATTTGGACACATAATCGACTATAACTAAGACGTAAGAAAACCCATAAGAAGAAGGAAATGGGCCCATGTAGTCAATTCCCCAGACATCAAATATCTCTAATTCTTGCCAAGATGTTAGGGGCATTTGGTCAAGTTTGGAAATGTTTTCTATCCTTTGACATTGATCACAAGAAAGCACATAGTCATAAGAGTACTTGAATATGGTGGACCAATAGAAACCGCATTGCAAGACCTTTCTAGTGGTTTTTTGGGAACTCATATGTCCACCACAGGGACCAGAGTGGCATTGTTCTAGGATGTCAATGCTTTCTTCTTCGGAAACACAACGACGATACAAACTGTCGACGCAAAGTCTGAAAAGATAAGGTTTTTCCCAATAATAATTTTTGACGTCATGTAAAAATTTAGCTTTAGAGTGTCCCTTATATTTGGGATGCAATACACCTGCAGCTAAATAATTCGCAAAATCAGCAAACCAAGGGAATTGGGAGACTACCTTGAGTAAATGGTCATCAGGTAAGGATTCATTTATGTGATTTTCATCAATAGGGCTATAGCTAAGTCTACTTAGGTGGTCAGCCATGACATTTTCATATCCCTTTTTGTCTAGTATTTCTAGATCAAATTCCTGCAATAACAAAGTCTAGGCTTGGCATCTTTCTTGGTCATGAGGTAGTGAATGGATGCATGATCAGTGTAAACAACAACCTTTGAACCAACAAGATATGAGTGAAATTTATCGAATGCATAGACAATGGCTAGTAAGCTTTTTCGGTTACTGTGTAATTTTGTTAAGCTTCATCTAAGATCTTGGATGCATAATAAATGACGTGGTGTTTCTTGTCAATTTTTTGTCCTAAAATGGCACCTACAGCAAAATCACTAGCATCGCACATGATTTCAAAGGGTAAAGCCCAGTCAGGAGCATGGATGATAGGAGTGGTGGTGAGAGCATTTTTCAAACATAGAAAGCTCTCCATGCATGCCTTATCAAAATGGAAATACACCTCCTTTTGAAGAAGATTGGTGAGAGGTTTTGTGATTTTGGAAAAATCACAGATGAATTGACGATAGAACCCGACATGTCCTAAGAAGGCTCGGATGTCTTTGACTGAGGTTGGGGGAGGCATCTTGGTGATGACCTCAATCTTAGCTTGGTCTACTTCAATGCCCTAGTTTCTCACCTTATGGCCTAGAACAATAGCCTCCTTGACCATGAAGTGACACTTATCCCAATTAAGGACTAAGTGTGATTCAATACATCTATCAAGGAAAAGAGAGAGGTTTTGAAGGAAGGAATCAAAACTATCTCCATAGACGGAGAAATCGTCCATGAACACTTCCATGACAGTTTCAGTTAACCCTAGAAAAATAGCAGACATACATCTTTGAAAAGTGGTCGGTGCATTAAACAGGCCAAAGGGCATTCGTCTAAAGGCGTATGTACCAAAAGGGCATATGAAAGTGGTTTTCTCTTGATCTTCAGGATGGATGGGAATATGATAAAAACCTGAGTAGCTATCTAGATAGCAAAAGTATTGTTGATGAGCTAAACATTCAAGAACTTGATCTAAGAAGGGAAGAGGGAAGTGATCTTTCCTAGTGGATTTGTTGAGCTTCCTGTAGTCAATGCACATTCTCCATCCTATGACTGTGTGAGTGGGAATGAGTTCATTCTTCTCATTATGAATGATAGTAGTCCCTCCCTTTTTGGGAACAACTTGAACTAGGTTGACCCATGGGGAGTCGAAGATGGGATAAATGATTCCTACAGTCAAAAGTTTGATCACCTCTAGACGAACTACTTCATATTTGGGTTGAGTTTTCATTATGGATCTCGAGAAGGTTTGTGGTCTTCTATCATAGGGATTTTGTGGATGCATATGGATTGATCTATTCCAACTAAGTCTGTCATTTTGTACCCCAATGCAGCTCCTTTTTTTCTAAGTTCACCCATAAGTTTGTTTTCTTGTTTGAATGGAAGGGAAGAGTTTATGATGACCGGGAACAGTTCTAGCTCATCAGGAAAAACATATTTCAGACCTATGGGGAGAGTCTTCATTTCTGGGGCCTTTGGTGATTCAGGTTTATCTTTTATGGTGGATATCATTTTAAGGTCCTCAATCTCAGCACATGGGATTTCCTCAAAGTTATCCAAATGAATCTTGAGTTGATTTAGTGATTCATTGTCAAAATCACATTCGGTGGGGATAGTGAGGGCGGTGCGTAGGGGGTCATCAACTAATTCCAATTCTTGCCTTAGTTGGGATAATTCATCAATGCAATCAAAGAGGTAGACTTCTTCATCAAGACTAGGTCCCCTCATGCTTTCAAACACCCTAAACTCAAGGTTTTGCTTCCCTAGCCTTAACAAAATGGTGCCAGTCTTGACATCAATTAAGGCACGGGTAGTGGCTAAGAAGGGATGTCTGAAAATGAGAGGGTAGCGTAAATCTTCCTTGATGTCCATGATCACAAAATCACAAGGGACATATGCATCATTTCCAACTTTTACCGGAATGTCTTCTATGATTCCCATGGGTTTGGTTGTGGATGAGTCTGCTAGTTTGATGGTCATGGTTGTGGGTAACATGTCATTGAATCCTATTCTTTTACAAAGGCTATAAGGCATGATGGATATACTGGCTCCTAAATCTGCTAAGCCTTTTCTACAAGCATTGTCACCCAAGTAACTTCCTATTCCAAAAGAATATGGATCCTTCTATTTTTTAGGCATCTTACTTAGGATAATGTCTGAAGTGGTCCTAGCAAGTTTAACAGTCTTGTATTCTTTAGTAACATACTTCCTAGTCAAGAGAGATTTCATGTACTTGGACCACGCGGGGATGTCATCCAAAGCATCAAGGAAGGGAATGTCGACATGTATTTTTTTCATAGCATCCCTAAATTTCATGAAACGGGCATCAAGTCTTGTTTGTTTGAGGCGGGCTTGGTAGGGAAGTCGGGGTTTGTAGATTGGTTCTTCATCTTCTGCTTGAGGGGTTTTGGGGGTGGGGTGGGGGTGGATGGTTTGAATGTAGCTTCAGGTTCGACAATGAACATGTCCTCATCCTCGAATTCTAGAGGTGGGTGTGGAGATTTTTCAGGAAGTGGAGGAGTTTGCACTTTCCCCAAATGAGTAGAGACAACCTTGAGTTGTTCAGGATGTTTGGGGTTGTTTTCGGGCTGCCCTACAAAAGTCCCGACATGAGGTTTCTGTTGGGCAAACAGACGAGCTAGTTGGGCGTCTGTCGCCTTTTGATGAGCTTGTTGAGCAACGATGATTTTCTCCAAGGTAGCTATCCTTTTATCTGATGAAGGGGTGGTGGTAGGGACATTTGGTTGAGGAGGTGGTTGATTGTGGTTTTGAGGAGGAGGGTTTAAATTTTGAAATTGTTGTCCTTGATATGGTGGTCGGGTTGGATAATTTCCTCAGTAATTTTCTTGGTTTCCAAAATTCCTTTGAATGTTGTATGGGAATCCGGGTGGTGGTTGATTGTTACCTTGAGGGTAGGGGAGCCTTTGTTGGGTTTGGAGTTGGCTAGAGTTCTCGGCACCTGAAGGGTTCCCATATTGGAAACCAGGGTGGTTTATAGTTTGGTTGGGATTATAGTAACCTTGTCTAGGTATGGTATGGATTGAATTGAGGTCCTCTTATTGTTGTCCTATTTCAGGTTGCATGGGCATGTTGTAGAGATATTGACAGTGGAGGGTGGTATGGTCATATCCTTGACAAATACCACAAAGAGAATCCATGGCTTTTAGTTGTTGGGGTGACTCCCTAAGGGTGACCAAGGATGACTCTAACCGATCTTATTTTAAGGCAATTAATTTGAGGCTTTTTTCTATGCTTTGGATATCATTATTAACTTCTGCTTTGGCTACCTTAAGGATTCTACCAATTCCTCTTCTAGACCTTATTTCAGAAGCCCATTTGACTACTTCCCATGCGCTAGTCAAACTTTGATGCATAAAATTTTCTCCCGATAAGGAATCGAGAAAGAATTTGGTATCATCATCAACACCATGGTAGAATATCTCTATGAGTTGGGCTTGAGAGATATCATGGTGGGGGCACTTCCTAAGTAAGTCTTTGAACCTTTTCCAGGCTTCTCCTAAAGACTCTCCTGGGGACATAGAAAAGTGAGTTTTTGACCCCTAAGTTTGTAGGTGAGAGACGGGGGGTAAAAATTTTCAAGAAACTTGCTTTGTAGAACTTCCCAAGTTGTTACATGGTCTTCACTCTCCATAGTGTTGTACCAACTACTAGCTTGGATGGAGAGGGAATACTTGAACAACCTAAGGTGGATGGCATCTTCAGAGACACCAGGAAGTTTGTTGAGAGAGCAAAGGTCAATGAACCTTTGGAGATGATCTTGGCAACTTTCTCCATTGTTGCCTGAGAAGGGGTTGGCTTGCATCATTGTGATCCATAGTGTTCGGATCTCAAATTGTGGAGCAATGATGTCAAGAGGTATGATTGGATGTTGTGCATAGGCGGTTTTTGGAACAGAAAAATCTTTTAATTGTTTTTGCCTTTTGGCTTCCCTCTTATCGGCTTCTATGGCTTCTTGTTCAGCCCTATAGGCTGCTCATAAAGCAGCTTCTCTTTCCACTTGTTCAGCTTGGATGAGCTCTCTTTGAGCTGTGAGAGCTTGGTCGATTCTATGGGCGACTTCTTCTTCATTCATTCTTGCTAGATTTTGACGGTTTAAACGATGAAAAGTCCTTTCTATTTTTGGATCAAACGGTTGAGAATCAACGTTCGGGCGTCGCAAGCACAAATGAAGCAGTTAATTGTATGCAGAAAAAATGGACTGCCAGAATGGAAACTCGGCAGAAGGATGAGTAGCACTTTCGGAATGTTACTCGGAAGGCAAAAAAAATAAAAAATAAAAAAGTTTTTTCAAAAATTTTTGGGGTTCAAAAGAAACAAATCCGTTGTCCCCGGCAACGGCACCAAATTGTTAATGTGTCATTTAGTACTTACAATCACTAAGATAATTATTCTAGAGTTTAATCCTTTTTCAACTTTCTAATTAAGGCTAGTATAGAAAGGGTCGATCCCACAAGACAACTTTTTAAGATTGTTTCTTTTTATCCCAATTGTTTGAAGAACTTATTATTTGTTTTTGGTATTTTTCAAATTTGGAACATAAAGTAAAAGTCGAGTTTTGGGGGTTGGTGATTAACACTAAGGAAAGAAATGCAAGAATGGAAATGCACTTAACAATAATGTAAATTTTCCCTGTCACAAGGAAAATTAAGATTGTTGTTAGAACAAGAAAAACTATTATGAATGAAAAGACTATAGATTAAAGAAAGTAAAAGCAAGTGGTGATTAGATCAAGAGATGATAATTGAGGCTTTATGGGTTTTCACCACCTTAGCCTAGGCAAAATCAAACTAATCCTTTAAAAATGACGGATTCGACGAAGGCAAGTGAATTAATAAAAATCCACTAAAGATGGACTCCACATGAGCCCATTGGTCCTGGTGCTCATGCTTCTTAGTTCATCAACCTAAAAGAAGAATATTCACAGTCGTTCCAAAACTCCTATGCGATTGGGTTTGTTGTTCTACATCTAAACTTCCACGATCATATCTATCCAGATTAATTTTTGATCAAATCAATTAATTACTTTGATAGATCAATTAGTTATCAAACCCAAAAGCCATCTAGAATCGTTTTTAGGGAAAAGTCGATAAAGCCATGGCTAAGGGGTTATTCCCCTTGCCTCGATAAAGAACTACTCACTCATGGAGAAGGAACAAAGAGAGACGGAGGAAGGAAGTGATCTAGCCATCTTTGAGTCTTACGACTACTGATCCTCAATAAGAGACAATGAAGATGGCTGCCTCTTCTACCTTGCTCGATTTCTCAAGAGAGGGGAGGAGGAGAAAGGAGAGTGCTAGATCTAAACACAACAGAATGATGGAATTAAAGAAATAACATTTAACAAAATTTGCAAGACTTCTTTATTTCAGAACTAGAAGAATACAAGAAAACTTGCTCCAGAATGCTAATACAAGAAAAAATGAGATGCCCAAGGAGGAGGAAGTGCCCCTCCTTTTATAGGAGAAGGAGGGGGGTATACATTAGGTTTAGGGAAAAAGAAATGGCCGGAGGCGGCTGCTAACTTTTTGGATCTAGTCAATAGAGGAAACAATTGATTGATTTGTATTCCTTGTGTAGTAATTTCCCGATTTCGAGCATATTTTTGGGCCAGTAATAAATTCGGAAGCGGTCCGAAAATATGTTTTTCCTGTAGACAATTGAATTCTATTTCCAACGCATACTTGCACATTAAATTCTGCCTTGGGATGTGGGAGTTATACCAATTTTTGTGAAAGGTATATTCTGAAGTCAGACATTGCGGGAATTTGTGCAAAATATCTTCTAGGAGAATTTACTCATGAGCTATTTTCCTACAAAAAAACAAGCAAATATATTTAAAACTCTAAATAATTATAAAATTCCAAACTAATGCAATTAATAACAAAATGAAGAAGATAAATAGAAAAACAATCCTAGAAAGATATCTAAAAGATGAAAATAAAGGGATAAGTATACATTTATCAGATATCACCTCAAATTAGGCACTAAGCCTCTGCCAAGGTCATAAGACCTAATCACATAGTTCCTACAATATGTCATTATCCCATAATGCCTCATTAAGGCTCGTAATCACCATATATGTGTCGTATAAGAGTTAGCACAACAATCATTAGTGATGGTGTTCATTCAACCTGCAAATTAGGTTTACAACAAGTAGAATAGAGAGATATCACTTTATTAACATGATAATTACTCAAGCAGGTAAGCATTAATAACCATGTACTCAAATCAGGGTTATGGTTACTTAGTTAATCAATTAGAATTTTCATAATCAGCATATAACACTATACCCTATTGTTTACCACTTCCCACATTCTTGGAAGTCTTTAGATCAAACATTACTATCATAACCAAATGATAATGGAAACCAACAAAGTTTGGCGACCATGCAAGGAGAAACACCTCTAGAGACCACTAGACATAGGTTTCCATAGCGACCTCTAGGGTTAGGTCCATCATATTGACCACAAAAAGCCTACATCATAGAGACCAACACACATCATCACCATACATGGTGACCGCAACATGCTCAAGGCATGGTGACCAACTAGACCCATCAAACATAACGACCCAACTGTAGCAACCAAGATCAAACATCAACCATACTGACCACAAAGAGCCATCTCACTTCGGCCAACACATAATGACCACGACAACTAGAGAAGCATATCGACCATGCAAGATTAGGAACCATAATGACCACAAGAAAACACGGCACCCCAAAGAGTTAGGGTTAGGGAAACATCGAATAAACCAAAACCCCAACCTCAGCGTTCATCATGGCCATAGTGCCTCTTGAAAATAGAAGATCATAGCAACCGAACAGATGTGTAACATCAAAAGTTCCAAGTGTCACCAATGTGAAAACTCCATGAAGATGATAAAAACCAAAGCCCTAAAACATGATCATCACAAGTCAACATAAACACCACAATAAGAGAGAGAAAACCAAACATTATGCACATACATGTGCAAATAAAAACCTCCATCTTCAAGAGAGAAGAAAATTCTTGATCATGGTGATAAAACCAAACGTCCAAAATGTGCATGTAAGAATCATCCCCTCCACCATGCATCAAATTTCGGGTACAAGAATTAGGGTTCAAGAAAAGGAGTTAATTTATGCAGGATAACCACATAACAATAAACCCTAGTTCAAGGTATCATCATAAAGAAACTTGAAATCACAATTTAGAGATAGATAAACTTGCATGTAAGATTAACTGCAACAATACTTGAGGAGAGAGTTATATAACCCTCCTTGGATTGTGAAGAACAACTCTAAAGCCAAGAAGCTCCAAGAGGAGGTTGTATTATTGTGGTTTGCATGAACAACATGGGACAATGGGGAGGAGGCTGGAGAAAAAGGATCTCTACTGACAATGCTCTATTGGCAGAGGTCTGAGCTATTGAGTTTGCAGCAAGTATAGCTGAGGAGCTAAAAGTAGAATATGCTATTATTGAAACATATTCATCTGAAGCAAGGAAATTAGTTGGAAAGCAACCTGCTGAGTACCTGAGGTTGGCGCCATGGACTGCTGAGATTAGAAGGAAAATGAAGAGAGAATGGAAGGTGACTCACACTCGTAGAGGAGGTAACATGGCTGCGAATACCCTGGCTAAATGCCACCCAAAAACCTGAGATGGACTCTTAACCTATAGAAACATCCCAAAGGAGCTAGTGACTATCATTAGCTTAGAAATGTGTAATGGTAGTAGTACTACCAGGTTTACTACCGAGCATTCTAGTTTAAATTGTATGAACTCCATTGATTTAGCTTGCTTGAGGGAGGCGGGATGAATAATAAACTCCATGACTTCACCAAAAAAAGCCAAGAAGCTCCAAGAGAGAGAAGAAAGCCAAAGCTTGGATCAACTCCATGGCCAAGCAAGATCACCTCATGAGAAGAAGAACAAACCTAAGTCAAAAGGTGAACAAATAAGAGAGGGTACAAAACCTAGGCCAAAAATAATGGAAAAAGACATATTCATCTCACTCAGGTATTACCATGGGAGAACCATGGATTCAACCTATATTAGAGAGAAGTTTCGCAAGAGGACAACCATGGAGAACCATGGATCGACCAAAAGAAGAAAAGAGAGGGGTATAATGGTAAGAGAATGAAACTAAGAAGGATAAACCACATACCAAGATCAAAGATCACCAAATGATTAACAAAAGAGACATGATCCAACCTTAGATCACCACATGCAAGGGTTCTACCTCCTTGCACCAAGGTTGAAATCCTTCTCCACCTTATACCAAAGAGGAATGGTCTCCAAGGATGAGCAAGAGGGTGCAAGATTACTTGCATGTGAAGAGAGGGGTATAAATACCCAAGGGTAGGATAGGGGTGAGGGAGATGAGGTGTCAATATACTAGTGACACTTGTACCTCCAAAACTTGGAAATGCAAGCACTCCAGACATGCACGTAACAAAGGGTGATAAAACCAAGGTAGGGTAGCGACCACTTAATCACCAAGCCATTACAGTCAAAGAATATCAATGGTGACTGACATAGTAGTGACTGATACATCATCATGGTGACCAAAAGCAAACGATCACCACAACCAAAAGCTCAAGCTAAAAAACCTCTGACCACAACAAACATGGTCCAAACAAGGCCCGTCAAATGCTACAACAAGACCAAAGAAAACACTTCGGTCACAACACACAAAGGATCAACATCAACATCAACTCAAGCATCCATGAAACCCATGCAAACCCTAACTTACTTTGAGCTGGTCTCTTTGTAGTATTAAGATTGACACTAGGATCAATATTTAAAAGGTATCTTGAGTTTCTATTATTGATGGTCCTCCCCAATTGTGATATCAAACATCAGGCCATTTTGTCACAAATACTCCTTCTAGTTATTAAGATCCAGGTCAAAGGCCTCCCAAGACTTAGGAATTTTTTATAAATGGCATAACAATAAATGTATTATGGATTTTCCTTAAGACCATGGAAAAGGAGTTGAAACTCATGAGTATAGTTGGTACCAGATTTTCACTCAGCCATATGGAACTTCATGAACATAGAACTAGAATACTTCCAAGATATTGGTCCTTAGTATTATATTTTATTCTTAAACCCCCTCCCCAATGTATTAGCATATGTGATAGGAGGATAATTTTATACGTTAATCATGATCTTGGATAGTGTATGGAGGATGCATCCTTAGAAAAAATGGTCATTATCATATTACTCAATGATTATTTTTGTAGAACTCTTAGGTTATGCTATATCTAACTTAGGGGATTCAAGTTCTACTACGTCCACTAGACTAACCATTGTAATTCAAGTTTTCATTCGTCCTTGAAAACGTTTAAAGTTTGCCCCGTTGAAATTTTGAGGGTCTTAGAAATGTCAATATTAGTAGAAGAGATCTTTAATCAGTCATTTTAATTATGCTAGAAAATGATTTATTACAAACTATTGGAAATAAATTGGAATACATGAAATAGAAGGAAATTGCACTAAGATTAAAAGCTTTACTAGGATAAACTAATAGATCTAAATAGAAATGTTAAGATTAAGCAAACAAGAGAGAAAAAAATTGATGGGTTGAAAACTCTACTCAAATCGTCCATAAGGAGCATATTTAACTTTAAAAAATATGTGATCTATAATGGCATGGATGTGCGATGTGCGATGTTGTAAGGGAGTGAAATCACCCCTTTATTAAAAACTTAAAGAATTGACGTCCATTCCAAACACTCTCAGAGGTATGATGGAATGGGCATAAATTTTCCAAATTTATTAAACATTGGTATACAAAAGACCATTAGAAAGCACAGGAATAAAAACTAACTGACTATATTCAATTTCATAAAAGGTTTATAAAAATACATCAAATTCTCCCATTAGGGTTTACAATAAGATACAACAAAAGGATCTAGATAGAGGGAAGTCTAGACTACTTCAAATCTTGTCTCCAAACAACATCTCCATCAACTGAGTCCAAGATAAAAGCTATATACTCTGTGTCTTATTCTCATCACATGGGTGGTTGGGAAAGCACCCAGCAAAAGGAAGAGGAAAACAAGGTATGCGTCAAATAATGAATAAGGACAAGAGAAAAGGAAATCATATGAAACATAAATATATTGAATCGTCATAAGATGAGAGGGCCAAGAGAATAAGGCACATAACAAAATAGATTCTTACCATTATAAAACATATAAGAAGTAGCATGCATGGTATTAATTGGACAACATTAACTAAGTAGGGTTGAGGAACCTAGCGAATCTCAACCTATAGGTGAGGGGAGAATTCATACATTCCCAGTCACCTATCAAATTTTATAGGGGAGGAATAACACATTCCCCAAGGGAAGAATAAGACGTTCCCCGGGGTGATTATTTACATGCCCTCTGTGGGTGGTTGTACATAAGTACCACTACTATAGTTAAATAGCCAAATAAACCATCATTCTCAAGAAATAGTAAAGTGGCAAGATAAATCATCATATAATACAACTTGGTGGTGGGGTTCCAAGACCCAAGAATAATGTTCTGAAAGTGATTTATGAGGCAAGTATAGCAAAAGATTCAAGAGTATATGAAATAGGGTTTAATAAAGCCTCATTATAGAAAAATAGGTTAAGGCACAATTATTCCCAACTTAAGGTGTAAATGCGCATACATAAAGAAGGATTGCACATACATAGCACATACCTTTCATTATGATTCATATTACCCACATTCATCGCTTGATTGAGTCCATGATTAATTTTTCCTATTTTCAAATTGTATACATGTATTAGAATGATATATACGCATTAAGGTAGAGAAAACCCATGTTTTTAATTTTATAGAAAAACCTTGATTTAGACTATGAAAACATCACCATAGACTTAGTTAGGTTCTTCTGATTAAGAAAACATATAATTTTGCATATTTTGGAGTTATGATGATTAGAGTGTATTTTTGGTGATTTTTAAGTGATTAAATCATTTAATAGAAAACCACCATCTACAAAACTCAAAACCAATAGTTGGAAATAATATTATTTAAAATAAAAAAAAATTCTGAGTTTAGGATGTATTTTACTTTAGTTTTTGGACAAAGGAATCAAAAGTTATGAATTATTGAAATTCGGCCAATCAAAAACCGACACATCATCAAACCAAATGAGATAAGCAAAGAGAGAGGGGGAGGGAAAACACCATTCGACCTAATATCATGGTTTTATATTAATAGTTATCCAAACTAGATCTTCTATAGAAGGTAAATTGGTAAGAAACCAAAACCCTAGATGAACATGGTAAATAGAGATGGAAATCATCGATTTTAAACATAGATGCATGAATTTTAAGCATGTAGCAAGCAATATATGAGAAGTGGGTTATGAAAATAGCCTCTAGGGAAGATAAGAAGGTCCAAACAGAAAGGATCAGAGCTTAGAAGGTCTGGTTTCTCCAATCCTATCTCCTTTCTTGGACAAAGATCACCTTCTCAACTTAGAGGTGATAAACTCTAGCAAAAGAGCATGGAGATGAGATGTTTTAGGGTCTTAGGTGGAGTTTTACCATGTATTGTCATGGTTCCGACCTAAAAGAATGTGTAAGGAAGACTAACAGTATGAAAATAGGGAAGGAAGGGAGGCAACTTACTAGTTTTGGTCGAATTTACCAAGTAGGAGCTTTAGAAACCCTAATAGAGCAATTTGGAAACCCTAGGAGCCTTCTTCACCAAGCTAGGCTCCCTCTATTACCTTGGGGCAGCAACTTCGTGGCCAAATACAAAAGGAAATATTCTCTAAGCTAGAGGAAAGAAAAGGAGAGCAAGTATTTTTGAATTGTGAGTTGGGAAGGGGTATACATGGCTATATATAGAAAGAGGTGAAGCATGAGGTGTCTTAAGGGACTTTCCATGTGTCTTTAGCCTAGGGATTGATGGCCATGCAAGAGGATAGCTCATAGAGGCTTCATGCATATCAAAATTTGGTCCTAAGAGCCCATATATCCTTCTAGGCCATCCCCACCATTTTTCAAGAAAGAAATAACCTCATTGGTTGATAGCTTTTAAGGATAAACATCTTTATAAAGAGGGTAATCCCTATAATACCCTTGGAAAGAAATACCATCAAACCAAGGTAAAACTAGGTTCTCCAATGGTTTAAAATCTCGTTAATGGTAAGGGAAAATCTAAGGATTAAAATTCAGTTGATAATTTGCAAAGAAAACCTCCAATTGGGTAAATTGCATAAAAGTCCAGAATGTATCTAAAATTGCATAACTTGCACAAACAACATCCAAATCGAACCAAATTTGAAACTTAGCCTCATTTTATGTTTTCAAATCATATCAAAAAGTTGTATTAAGGTTTAGAGTACTTAATTATGGTAATTAAGCTTTCACTGAGGTATTTATGTATAAACCCTTATATTGGTACAATTAGTGAATAAATGTTCACTAAACCACTATAAATTCCACTAATTAAATAGAAAGGCCAATAAGGATAGAAATGAAAGGAAAAGATGGGAAAGAAGGTCAAAATGCAAAATTACATAATTCAGTATGTTACAACACTCCACCCCTTAAAGAGGATTTCGTCCCCGAAATCACAAGTAAGAAGGGAAGGGTGAGTGTGTAACATCTCATCACAAAACTTCAGGTTATTTCTCCAACCTTATCATCTACCAAACAACTCATCAATATATACTCCACAAGAATTTTGACATAGGTTAGGTTCTCAAGGATCACCTAGGTTCCATTATTTAGATATTCTTTTTAGGAGATTTAACATTATATACATTTTTGGCTCATTAACATTATATTCATTATGGTATCACCATTATTTAAATCATGGCATGTCATAATCACTTTATTACCAAGAAATTAATATTTCATTATCATCCATGAAACATTATATATATATATATCATATATATTACTAAGAATTTAGCAAATTATGGGTTACTTAATTCCCTCAATATACTTGATCATTATCCTTAACATTCTGAACTTTAACTTCATTATCCTTATACTATCACCACATTAAGTTATAACGAATTATTTTGCATGAAATATTCAATTTGTCATTAAGTCTTCATTCAATCCAAATTATGTCACATAAATTGCATATATTTATATTAAATTTTATCTCATTACCACATTATCTTTATTTCTCACAGTAATTTCATCATTGATCATTTTCTCATATTTATTTGTATTATTGATTTGCACATTTATGTGAATCGAATCATTTAATATTCATATTGAAGCCATTCCATGTATTTTAATGATCAAGGTGAGGCATAATACGAATTAATTCACATTAAGTGACTAATCGTGTGTGTATTAGATAACAAGGTAACATACTATGCATTTCATATTGATGACTTGATTAATATGTGATTAGATGATTATATATATCATTTATGTGTATCAAAGTATGTTAACTGATTATGAAACCTAATGTCATTAATGTATCATGAAAGGCATTGAGGATGTATATGTTAAGGTTAGATGATTACAACTTAGGGTTCAGGTTAATGTGATCACTAAATTTTACTTAACATGTATTAAGTCTAAGATTAGGTTACAATTATCTTACTTGTCATTTCATTAGGGTTTATTGGTTTATGACATGGGCAACACCATGCATATCAATTAAGATTAATATGTGAGTTACTCATATTATGTGCATTAGGTATTCATTAGGGTTTGAACATATAAATTATTCCTTAGATGATCATTATATGTTCATTAATATATAAACAAGTATGTTAGGCTATAACTATAACTTGTTTGGACCCCAATAAGGTTTCAAGCACAACAACCTCCTTAGTATCGGGTTAGGGTTTCTAAAGATAGTGTAGATAGATTTCAAGATATCATAGGGCTCCATCCCCCTAAAGAGGATTTCGTCCTCAAAATCTAACCACCCAACATCATCAAACTAACTATACTCCACCCCTTAAAGGGTTCAACCTATTAAGCCAAACTACACTAGGGTTAAAGGATGAGTCTAACTTAACCATGTACAAGATTCATCACACTTCCACTGCACACTCTGATAGCTCACTTAACCTCAAACTTCAAAGTCTAGGTTCTAAGGATAACTATCCAAATATGTGGTCCTATGGGTCATATGAAAACTAGTCTTGGTATCCATCCTCAAACAAGTCACCATAAACCTAAAATTTAGGGTTCCCAAAGATATACAACATAGATGTCTAAGGTCACTATTGCCTAAAAGAAAACTATTTTGAACAATCCATTTCAGCTTAGGCCAGGCCGGTATCATATGGATCTGGGAGTCCTCGTAAACCAAGCAAGTGGCGCAGAGGAAAATATTGCCAGCCCCCAGAACATGATCCTTTCTAGACACATTTGCTTCAACTTCATGCCCTAATAGTTTCCTAAAGCCAAACCTAAACAACATTAAGTTATGTATATTTTAGTTATGATTATTTTAGGGTTTTATTCATCATGATACTAATGTGGAACTATAGGGTCCTAAATCAACCTTTCATCATTTATAGATCAATTCTAGGGCAACCATGTCACCTAAAGGAACTATGTAAGGCAGGGATTCTAATTAGGGAGACAAAACTGAAATAGCCAGATTTTGACTACCATGGGATCTGATACCATGTTGTAAGGGAGTGAAATCACCCCTTTACTAAAAACTTGAAGAATTGACGTCCATTCCAAACACTCTCAGAGGTATGATGGAATGGGCATAAATTTTCCAAATTTATTAAACATTGGTATACAAAAGACCATTAGAAAGAAGAGGAATAAAAACTAACTGACTATATTCAATTTTATAAAAGGTTTACAAAAATACATCAAATTCTCCCATTAGGGTTTATAATAAGATACAACAAAAGGATCTAGATAGAGGGAAGTCTAGACGACTTCAAATCTTGTCTCCAAACAATATCTCCATCAACTGAGTCCAAGCTAAAAGCTATATACTCCTTGTCTTGTTCTCATCACCTGGGTGGGGGAAAAGCACCCAACAAAAGGGAGACAAAAATAAGGTATGCGTAAAATAATGAATAAGGACAAGAGAAAAGGAAATCATATGAAACATAAATATATTGAATCATCATAAGATGAGAGGGTCAAGAGAATAAGGCACATAACAAAATAGATTCTTACCATTATAAAACATATAAGAAGTAGCATGCATGATATTAATTGGACAACATTAACTAAGTAGGGTTGAGGCACCTACTGGATCTCAACCTATAGGTGAGGGGAGAATTCATACATTCCCAGTCACCTATCAAATTTTATAGGGGAGGAATAACACATTCCCCAAGGGAAGAATAAGACGTTCCCCAGGGCGATTATTTATATGCCCTCTGTGGGTGGTTGTACATAAGTACCACTACTATAGTTAAAAAGCCAAATAAACCATCATGCTCAAGAAATAGTAAAGTGGAAAGATAAATCATCATATAATACAACTTGGTGGTGGGGTTCCAAGACCCAAGAATAATGTTCTGAAACTGATTTATGAGGCAAGTATAGCAAAAGATTCAAGAGTATATGAAATAGGGTTTAACAAAGCCTCATTACAGAAAAATAGGTTAAGGCACAATTATTCCCAACTTAAGGTGTAAATGCACATACATAAATAAGGATTGCACATACATAGCACATACCTTTCATTATGATTCATATTACCCACGTTCATCACTTGATTGAGTCCATGATTAATTTTTCCTATTTTTAATTCGTATAGATGTATTAGAATGATATATACGCATTAAGGTAGAGAAAACCCATATTTTTACTTTTTATAAAAAAACTTCGATTTATACTATGAAAACATCATCATAGACTTAGTTAGGTTCTTCTGATTAAGAAAACATATAATTTTGCATATTTTGGAGTTACGATGATTAGAGTGTATTTTTGGTGATTTTTAAGTGATTAAATCATTTAATAGAAAACCACCATCGACAAAACTCAAAACCAATAGTTGGAAATATTATTTTTGAAAATAAAATGTTTTTTTGAGTTTAGGGTGTACTTTACTTTAGTTTTTGGACAAAGGAATCAAAAGTTATGAATTATTGAAATTCGGCCAATCAGAAACCAACACATCATCAAACCAAATGAGATAAGCAAAGAGAGAGGGGGAGGGACAACACCATTCGACCTAATATCATGGTTTTATATTAATAGTTATCCAAACTAGATCTTCTAGAGAAGGTAAACCGGTATGAAACCAAAACCCTAGATGAACATGGTAAATAGAGATGGAAATCATCGATTTTAAACATAGATGCATGAATTTTAAGCATGTAGCAAGCAATATATGAGAAGTGGGTTATGAAACTCACCTCTAGGGAAGATAAGAAGTTCCAAACAGCAAGGATCAGATCTGGTTGCTCCAAGCCTAGCTCCTTTCTTGGACAAATATCACCTTCTCAACTTAGAGGTGATAAACCCTAGCAAAAGAGCATGGAGATGAGATGTTTTAGGGTCTTAGGTGGAGTTTTACCATGTATGGTCATGGTTCCGACCTAGAAGAATGTGTAAGAAAGACTAACAGTATGAAAATAGGGAAGGAAGGGAGGCAACTTACTAGTTTTGGTTGAATTTACCAAGGAGGAGCTTTAGAAACCCTAATAGAGCAATTTGGAAACCCTAGGAGCCTTCTTCACCAAGCTAGGCTCCATCTATTACCTTAGGACAACAACTTCGTGGCCAAATACAAAAGGAAATATTATCTAAGCTAGAGGAAAGAAAAGGAGAGCAAGTGTTTTTGAATTGTGAGATGGGAAGGGATATACATGGCTATATATAGAAAGAGGTGAAGCATGAGGTGTCTTAAGGGACTTTCCATGTGTCTTTAGCCTAGGGATTGATGGCCATGCAAGAGGACAGCTCATAGAGGCTTCATGCATATCAAAAGTTGGTCCTAAGAGACCATAGATCCTTCTAGGCCATCCCCACTATTTTTCAAGAAAGAAATAACCTCATTGGTTGATAGCTTTTAAGGATAAGCATCTTTATAAAGAAGGTAATCCCTATAATACCCTTGGAAAGAAATACCATCAAACCAAGGTAAAACTAGGTTCTCTAATGGTTTAAAATCTCGTTGATGGTAAGGGAATATCTAAGGATTAAAATTCAGTTGATAATTTGCAAAGAAAGCCTCCCAATTGGGTAAATTGCATAAAAGTCCAGAATGTACCTAAAATTGCATAACTTGCACAAACAAAATCAAAATCGAACCAAATTTGAAACTTAGCCTCATTTTATGTTTTTAAATCATATCAAAAAATTGGATTAAGGTTTAGAGCACTTAATTATGGTAATTAAGCTTTCACTGAGGTATTTATGCATAAACCCTTATATTGGTACAATTAGTGAATAAATGTTCACTAAACCACTATAAATTCCACTAATTAAATAGAAAGGCCAATAAGGATAGAAATGAAAGGAAAAGATGGGAAAGAAGGTCAAAATGCAAAATTACAAAATTTTGTATGTTACAGATGTTTTCCCAATATATTTGATCTCAAACTTGTTGAATAAAGATGACCCGCGTATGCGATGACGATGAAGAACAACGAGAACACTTATGTTGCTTGGTGAGCATGAGGTACCACTACCCAACATACCACACCCCATGTTTAGAAGTGAGTAGAATGGGAGGCGTTGTCACTCGCACATGATCAAAAATTCCTACAAACAACAACTAATAGGGAGCGGTAGTAGATTGAAGATAACGAAAAATAGTTAAGGTTTTACTCACGATCACAAATGTAGAGTGATTACAATAAGTGCCACGGGGCCTAGCCTATTATAGTACACCAAAGAGATCCAATGCTTATGAAAAATTTTGAGAAAAACATGATCACGTGTTTGTTGTTATACAAATACAAAATATGAAGAGACATTTTTCCATACAAATTGTAAAATTATTTTGGAGCATACTAATGTCCTAATTAGCAGTTATCTTTTACAACGAAAGAGATGGAAGACAATTCCCATGTGTGACCGGCCTGAGCACGATCCAATCCAGCGAGGTGAAGCTTGGCACGCACACCATGGGTGTGTTATAGTTACTACACCCACCCCCAAAGTGAGCATGCCCTCTTATAATTTCTTGGGACAACTAGATCACATGCACTCCCTTATAAAAGGCAGCTCCGTGTATAAATAGACAATGCGGGATTTCACTTTCCTTATTAAATGGGGGGAAAATGCCAAAAAAAGGAGAGAAAACAACTCTATATTTTCGTATACTAGTTGCACCTACTTTAGGCTTAACCAATATAAACGTTGTCATAAAGTTAATAAGTTAACCATCTTCGTATCGTTCACAAACCAAATTCATTCTTAAGAGACGAGGAATATGCATGTTACATTTGCTCTTATTTAAGAATTTGACAATTATTCTAAAAAAATTTACCTATGCAGGATTTGTGTTAATGATGTAGGTCGTCATTATGGGGCAATTCTGTGAGATGGATGTGTCTTGTTCAACATTCCATAAGTCCCAAAGGAGCTGTGTGGTTGTTCCAAAAATATATTCAACACTGTGCAGCTTGTTGCCACCTATCTTCTTAGTGAAAGCATATGTATTATTTTTTTAATATACTCATCTGATTTGGCATATCCATAAGTTTTCTACATACATGTCTATAATTATAACAGGAAAAACTGCATTCTCGAGCTAGCGAAAACGTATTAAGTTGGACAGCAGCTGTCAAGTGTCAAGAAACAACTTCTTTACGTCGAGGAAAACATTACTGTCATGCAAGATAGCTATAGAACAGATATAATAGTACAACGCTTTCATGTTATGTTCATGAGAAAATACGTCTTGAAATTGCTTCTACAAATGGAATGGTTTACACTAGCAGATGTAGCTAGGGACCATCTACTTGTCCCATTTATATATGATGTGGGCGATTGGTAACAGCATTATATCGAGATAGAGCTACCCTTGTGAACAGCTATTTGGGGGTTACTGTATGGGGCAGTGGCGGAGCCAGCCTCTTTACAAAGGGGGGGCACACATAAAGTAAAATTATAATATCATATGAAATGTATATTTTTTATTTACATAAGAAAAGGTCTTTAACTATTGTCATTAGATAATTAGAGTGACTAGCATGTCTTAAAGACATTATTATCCTGGTTATTACGATGTGTATAGAAAAATCAATGGATCTTACTGCGACAAAAAATATTGACAACATAGCTCGCCACTTTGTGGACTGCCTAATTCTCATTATAGTTAAAACACTCATTTATCTATAGACATTATTAAATAAAATTATGTATCTTATAACTATCCACACACCATTAAATGCATGCTAAACCACAATTGCTAACATTCAAAAGATATAATTTTGTATGAAATGAACTATTTTAAATTAGATCTTCGTAAATGTAGGTCACTCAGGCAAAACCACATGCATTTTATGTCCAACATCATGGATTATTATTTATTTTTAAGATTTTCATATAATTTCTTATATGATGATTTTGAAAATTGTTATAATTATAAAGTAACATTGATTTTAATAAATAGGTTTGTATATTCGATACCATGTAACAATTATATCATATAAGTTGAGAGAAAACAATGTAATAAATTTAAGTCAAAAAATACATGCATCGTGATATTAATCCATCACCAATTTTATCTAAATATTAAACAAATTATAAGGTAAATAATTAATTACTGAATTATAAATATACCCATATCTACTCGATGTTGACAATAAAGAAAATATCAAATACATTATGTTTGACATTATAGAAAAAATAAAATATAAAATTTTGAGAAAAAAATATTTGGATTACATACATATAGAAGTATGACTATATAGTTGATCCATTAGAAAAGTTTAAATATTTAAACAAATGAGACTTTAATGATTTAACATTTAATATGTGTTCTGTAATTTAGATAATCTAACATAATAAAAGAATCTAAAATGTCATTTTTAGTAATGTCATAAATAAAAAGTAATATACAATGATTATCTAAACTTTTTTATATTATTTACATTAATGTTATTTCAAGGGTTTATCTTATATTAGTACATGGTGCATCCTTATTTTACCAAATATATATATGAATTTTATAAATAATAAAAATGTGTTTTATAATCATTAATTAACAAATATATTATGAAACTATAAACTAAGAAACAATTAATATTGAGTAATTTTTACCTCTTTTATCATTATATACACCTGCGTTAGATAAACAATTATCCTATATTATTAGCACATACAAATTATACAACATATAACTAAGTACTAACTATATTTGTTATATATTTAATTATATATAGGTGATATAAAATAATTAACATTATAATAAAGTATACAACTAACTATTAATTTACGTTATTTGTTTCAACATTATATATGTTAATATTAATAATTAGTAGGTTGACATTAATGTCTGTGTTTGTAATATAATTATCAATTTATTTAAATAAATACAAATTCACAAAAATTTTCTAAAAGTAATAAAATATTGCAGTTTTATATGAAATTGATGTTATTTTTATGTGTTTCTATTGTGTTTTGTTGCTTAAAACACACAAACAATGACATTATTATGGGGTCACTCTTTTGCTACTCGTAAGTTGTTTAGCTGGGCTGAAATTGACATTTTATCATGAATTTGTACATGCATACCAGCAGCGTTCGTCAGATTCATTGTAAATATAAGTCGTTGCTTCGTATAATTAACAAACAATGCAATTCAGTGTCTGCCTTTTGCTTTCGAAATTCCATCAAGTATTTTCTTGTTCCAACCAAATTGATTTGTTGCCAAGGTGCCGTGTTTCAGATGTAAATCAAAGGCTTGAAAAATCAAACTTCATTTCAATCATAGGGACGAGGCTGACGACTGAGAGAGCCATATCTAAGGCGCTTCTTTTTATGAATTTGATCATATAGTGTACGTTTCGTATCCCGGAAAAAAAAAACAGTAGTCAACAAACTCTTGCAAATAATGGATGTTGTCAATTTCGCGATTGATTATTAAAATAAAATGAGGGCGCGATTATAAGAACCTCATAGATTACTAATTGACGGAACACAAAGATGAAGAACCGTGTCATGCAACCAGTCTATTAATATCAATTGACTTCGGGATGGGATTACAACACTGTGACCTGGGCACTAGCGAGATGCTAGCACCTCTATTACAGACACCGAGTCAGAAGTACAGAAACAGACACAGGACGTGGCAAACAGAGCAGCAGGGAACCCGTAAGGACCTTATGCCTTCTTTGGGGACTTGGTAGCCTTCTTGGGAGATTTGGGGGCCTTCTCCTCGGAACCAGCCTTGGACTTCTTTGGGAGGAGCACCTGATTGATGTTGGGAAGGACACCACCGTAGGGGATCGTGACCTTCGAGAGCAGTTTTCCAAGCTCGTCGTCGTTCCTCACGGCCAAGAGGACATGGCGGGGGACAATTCTGTTCTTCTTGTTATCACGGGCAGCGTTCCCAGCGAGCTCGAGGACCTGCAAGGAGAGAGGGGAAGAGAGCTCATTACAGGACCATACGGAAAGGGGTTGAAACAAAAGAAAATTTGCGGAAACAGAATAGATACCTCAGCAGCGAGGTACTCAAGGACGGCGGCGACGTAGATGGGGGCGCCGGAGCCGACACGCTGGGCGTAGCGGCCCTTTTTCAAGTAACGGGCAATCCTTCCAACGGGGAACTGGAGCCCGGCCTTGACGGTCCTGGACACCGCCTTCTTCCTCGCGCCTCCCTTGCGGCCAGCAGCACCTTTGGCTCCCTTTCCACCCTCCATTCCTGTTGATCCAACTGGTGTTTCTAGATGGGATGATGAAGTACTGAAGACGCAGAAGCTCTGGAGTGCGAATGTGCAAATGCGTTGGTGGCTATTGGCGTTCACGGCGTCCGGAGTTTATAGGCATCCGGTGAGCTGTCGGAATGCAGTGGAAACAGACGATCTAGATCTTCTGAAGTGCTTTGGACGGACTGGATTAGCGCGTAACGCGATCCGTGGCGTAAGGCCTTTAGCCAATGGGAAGGCGGTGGCTCGTATACAGTGTACTAGTCCCGCCTTCCCGTTTTTGGATTTTGGCTGGGCGAGTGGTGCAAAATGTGTTGGCAAATGGCGCGCTGGATTTGACGAATTGTTTCAATTTGAAAGTCTAGGCCCGCGTAACCGCGTTTTCCAATGGACGGGACCCGGATCAGGCCTCCATGTGTTGGGCCACCTCAGCTAGATCTAATCTTTTTTTTTCTACAACTAACAAACGAGCTTCTATAATTTCAAATCTTACCTATCACAAGGAGTTCAACCGGAAGCTCATGTTTTCTATGGCTTTGAGCATGCTTTTGACCCAGCATTAAAGCTCCATTGGTAACACATTTGTTCAGGTTGCTGTCCATGCATCCATAATGAGCCACCGGGTGAAATTGGTCCGATGAAAAATTACAATTTAGTGATTGCAAATGAGTGTAGGAAGAAAGTAAAATTTGTAGGTTGTCAATCTTGTGTTTCAAGAACGATACTTTGAGCTCACCAAGTTTGACCATTGGTCTGCCATTGTATATGTAGTAATTGTGTTACCAAATGTTGCTTGTACCTAGTTGTGGTGGTGTCTTTTTCACCAAAATGAGGGGCCGAGTACTGATCTGGTCAGATTCATGTTAGGTAAGAAATGGGTTGGACTAGTATTACCCACAAGGAATGCCAAATTTGCGAGTAACTCATCACCATCAACATTAGGGTTTGGGATTGAACCCCAACCCAAGCCATGTGATGGGATTATTAGTAAATTTGTTTTGATGAAACATCTCATTATCATGTGTTTCCCTAACCCTTGACAAGCCAGACAGTCCTATTTCCCTCACACGGAGACAGTGGGGTGTTTTTTATTGGGCAGACCTTCGTCGCTTGTCTAGGTCATGAAATGCCATACATAGTCAATTTTTGCATAAAAATCAATGCGATATATGTTTTGGAGGGAACCTATTTTTACACCATTTGTTACACGGGAAACCAGTACAGTTGGTTCTAATAGATATGGACATCATAGATTTCAATAAAAAAAATTGGTATGGAGTTTTACTTTCGTGAGCTTTTGTAGTGTTGCTTTTTTGTAAGATAAATGATGGTGTTTGTTGAACCAGTGCCCAGGTCTTCCTCCGTCCATCTGTAGTGTCTTTTGTTATACAAGAACCGATGTAGTAGTTTGTTAAGTCAGTTTCTTTATATGAAACTAACATTATCAATAATGATGTTACAAGGAAAAAATGTAGTAGTGCTCTCCATAATGGTTTGTTATAGTTGCACCAACCGAGGTGTTTTGGGATATTATGTAGTTTGGTAATCCTAATACCTTACACAATGAGTTCACTAGTACATTTCTGACCTCTAATGTCACTTTTCCTGACATCGGTTATATTGAAAAAATGACACAATATGACAAACAACACCGGTTATCTATCATAAATGTCACCATTGATCAAGAGTCTCGCCGACTGAGAAAAGGCACGGGTATCATTTTTTCTTCAACATCGGTTACTTTTTAACCAAACTGACGCCAAATAACCTATGAAATATAATTTTCCAGGAAAAGAAATTTGCCTCTAAAAATGTTAAGATAAGAATTAGTTGTGTGAGAACTGACGACAGATACCTTCACGTGAAATAAATTTTGGTTCCAAAATACTTCTGGGGTCAATTTTTCTCTACCAAATAGACATTGATTCGCATGAAAAAAAATCAAAAAAATGCACAATCAGTGTCGGTTTGTTGTCATGCCCTCGCGAGAAAAGTGTTCCCCTCAAATTGCACTCTAGTGTTAGGTCTTCCAGGAGAAACTGACGGCTCAGACCCTACTGAGACTGGTTTTTTTTATTTAGAGGCATCAGTTTCTTAAAATAAGTCGACGTCTAAGTCATTTAGTTAGGTGTCGATTTATATTATACAATCAATGGCTAAGGCCATTAATCATGTTGATTTTTTTCATCCAGATAATGACCTCTTGCATTCATTTTTAAGTGGTAACTGACATCTAAGTCACTAAGTTATGTGTCATTTCTTTGAAAGAAACTGACATCTCATTACTTAGTTGTCTGTTTTTAAAAACAACTGATGACTATGTCCCACTTAATATCACATGTGAAATTTCTTTTCTCCATTCTCTGTTTCATTGCCTCACTCTGCTCTGGAAATCATCACTGCCGCTCCTCTACTCCAGTTGTTGTGCTTGCCACCATCCCTAGTTTGCTCATTGTCGCCACCACTAGAGCTCGCCATCTTGGATCTTGTTGCCACTATTGTTGTTGAATCTCGCCATCACTTGATCTTACTGCCGCCATCACTGGTGCTCGCTGCTGCAGCCACCTGAGGTCTGAGGAGCTAGTCATCGCCACCGCCTGAGAAGCAAAGAATGTGCATAGCTACATGATGGGTCCAGGTGGCTATGTAAATCTTCACTAAAAGCCATTACATGCGTCTTCTTCTCAGGAGTCTACTATTGGGACTGATCGGTCTTCTACTACTACTGAACCTCTACTTCGCCATCATCTAAGGATAGTTGGGAGGAAAACCAAATCTAGAGAAATACCCAACCCCGCAACTACTGAAGCAACTACAAAAATGGTAAAATTCAACTCTTAGAGCAATTAGTATTGATGATTATTATGTTTTATTTACCAATTACTAATGATGATGATTAGCGGGAGCTCCACGAGCAAAGGAAACAAGGCAAGTTCATCCCTGAGGGCACAAAGGATGAATTGATAGTTGCTCTAGGTGATGCAGAGCATCCTGCATGTGTTAGAATTGTTGGCACTGGTGTCGGTATTAGAGCCCTCTTTGGGCCATTAGAGAATAAGCACAAATTTGTCCAGAAAGGGGGATTCTCAAAAGAAAAGGTATAAGAGATGATTACAAAGGATATAGAGGAAGCAATGAGAAAGTATCATTCTTCTCATATAGTACATGTGACACCTCACTCTTCATATGAGGTGGACCCTCCTATGACAGGGGTGGTTGGGAATAATCTCGTTGATTCACCACCTAGAATGCATGTTGTAAGTATTTTTATCACACAATAGTCATTCAGAATGATTTGCATAATACATTTGAGTTTAGGTATATATATAACACTCTATGAGAATTTGTAGGGGTTGAGGCCATGCCATATTTTATTACAAGGATATGTCATTGTTGTGGGTGTGACTTACCCACCATTGTAGGTGACATGATTCATGGTGTTCTAATGCCTGCCGATGCAGTTCGCATGATGTCAAGGCTAGTCTACACCCTTTGGAAGCAGACTGCACTACCATATGACCACCCCAAGAATGAAAGGATAGGTGAACTATAAGGTGTCTTGGTAGCGTGCCCAAAGAAGGAGTTGTCTATATCGATGTATGCTAAATTTACATTGCATTTTTATCTATATATATACATGACCATTGATATGAGACTATATAAATGTAGGATATAGTGCCTAAGAACCCCCTACAGTTCGTCCTCCATCTCCACCTCCTCCTCAATTACCTGGTTCACTTACAAAGGACCTATTCGACTCTCTAGGTCCTGATTGCAAGGGTATGGCAGTATGTATAGGTGACTTTGAAGAAGGGTCACCTATAATGGTGCATATTAAGGGGGCGTTGTAGGTCAACCTCATGATACTAGTATATTTTTGCAAGATGTTTTAGAGATGTTTATGTATTCTTATTTTAATAGATATGTGATACAACTTTGGCTATGGTGAGATCTTATATAGCTAAATACCTCATTATATATATTTTGATCTGTTTTCTTATAGATTATTGCATACATGATATACATTTTGTATCTACTTACATAGGATCTATAAAGAGTTCACACTACCCCATGTGGCATTTCTAGTTCCATCATTGATTTTCTGTGTAGTTAAAAAACTTGCATCTGTTACTCAATACTGCTCTACCGCATGTAAATATTTTGGTAAAGCGAAAAAGAATGTGATGTTAGCTTTGTACAATGTTGATTAAGTTTACTTTGCTTATAATTTTGACTCAACAATTACATTTCATTGTGGTTTTGAGTTTTATTTTGTTTTCCTTCTTTTCACTCAGGAATAATCATTGGGTGTTATTGGTTATTGTCCCCATGATGCTAACTGTGTTTTATCTAGATCCTAAGGGTGATGAAGTAGACATTGAGGGACACAAATTGAAAAGGCATTATTCACATGAGTAATTTTTTATATTTATATGTGTTAACATATATTATTACATGACATTTACTAATGCAATTCAATGTGTTAAATTAACGTACATGGATATAAAAGATTTCAAAAAGGCTGGAGGAAAGGTGGACAAGAAAAAGAAAGCGATAAATTGGCATGATGTTGATGTAGTTTTCTGACTCCAATGTATTTTTATGCCAACTATGCATGCTTACATTTATTTATAAAGGTTTTGTATGTTGGAATTTATATTGTGTTGTTCAAGATAATGGTTGGGCACATAGATACTATGTGATGTGGTATATGGAGATGATTGTCATATATGGGACACTAGACATCAACTGCATACAAAATGTAATATATATACATATATAGTCTTGATCATCATAAGTAATAGTCTCATTTGATAATATGAAAATATCAAACTTTTTACTTATATGCATCATTCTCTTTGCAGGTCTTTGAGACAAAAAAGCTCTATACGATAGAATAACTAGCTGAGATACGAGATCAATGGGCACATGCCGTTTTCAAGGAAGTGAACTTTGAATTTGACTGGGATAAAGATTGAGTTTTAAAAAATTTGATGTCATTATTTCTATATAGATGCGGTGCTTATGCCTTCTTGCAATTTTAAATTTTATGCAAGTAAATTATTGGTGTATATGTGAATGATGATCTATACACATGTGTGTGAATGTGAAGATGAATGACTGGAATTGTGTGTGTACATGTCATGAGAATAGAATGGGTGTATATGTGAATGAAGCATCATGTGTGTGAATGAATGTGAAGATGAATGAATAGAATTATGTTTGCACATGTGATGACAATGGAATTAGAGAATGAATAGAATTATGTACATATTATGTTTATTATTGTAGGTTTGGAGGCCAGTTGTTAAGCTGAACTCACATAACGTTGTTAACCTACAGTTCAGAACTCCAATTCTGAACTGCAGGTTCTACATCATGCTGACCAGCCATACAACAGGTTTGCAGACATGCTATTTAAAAAAATATAATCGTCAATTGCTACAAAAAATGACATTATAGATCTAAGTCGTTAGTTTAAATCCAAAAATCAACATTATATTGTACTAGTATGGTGTTAGTTTTTGTTTTCAACCAACGACTGAGGAACCTCTTCCATTTACAAATGTGACTTGGTTTGGCCATAAGAATGTCGGTTGTTGTTTCTAAACTGACAAGTAAGTCACTTAAATGTGTCGGTTGAATCATAGTAACTGAGGCTGGAGCTCCATTATTGGTTTGTGCCTCCCCAAATAATTGACGTCGTAGACATGTTCCTCTAGTGTCACCCACCTAGGTGTCGCCTAGAAATCGACGTTATAGGATCTTTTTATCCGACACTATATATAGTTTTTGCACAAGTGGGTGGAGGGACTTCACATTTATTAGCTCAAGGTTTAACTTGGTACATCTAAAACCACCCAAGACTAGTTATAATTCATATACTGCTAGGTAGGTTATAAATCTTAATGCATATCATGATTATTGTAAGTTGTTGCAAAGGATCTCCTAAATGATTATAAGCAATGTTATCCTTCTTCCATTCAAGATAGTTAAGTTATGAGATTTGTGTTGTAGTGATATGAAATGAAACATGATTTACAATAAAGATGTATTATTGTTGAACAATAAAGAGATATGGATAATTAATAATTAAATTGAATAATAATATAATACTAATCATTTTTCTATCTTATATGTAATTCATCTAAAATTATCGTTGAGAATAGTCGTCTTTCTATATACAAAAAGAGTACAATCCTCTCCTATAAATAGGAGGGGAAACAATAAGGAAGCACATCGAAAATCCTAATGGGCCTATTATATTTAGGCCTACGTTACACAAGACTTAAGTAAAAAGAATTAAAAGGGAATGATATACTACATATAAATATATATCTCAATATCCCTCCCTCAAGCTGGAGCATAGATATAAATCATGCCCAACTTGCAACATAGATCTGCAACTCTTTTTCCAAAGAGGGGCTTTGTATCATCAGTTTGCTCGTGTGTAGGTAGGAAGGGGGTAGTGATCTTCTTAGCCAGCACAACAACACAGAGAAAATGGCAGTCCACCTCCATATGCTTGGTCCTTTCATGAAACACATGGTTACTAGGAATGAAGATAGCAACACAATTATAGAAGAACATTAGAATAGCATGAGTGATGGGAAATCTAAAGTCAGAAGAAAAAAAATATTTGATTCGTATAGCTCACAAGTAGTATGTGACGTTGCATGATACTCCAGTCACATATAGATGCCCACTTCTTTTATAAAATAGTTCTTGTCCAAGTGCATTCTTCAAATATCTCAAGACTCGACATGTAGGGTCCCAATGACTCTGCTCAGGACAATCCATGACTTGGCTGAGAACACCAACAACAAAGCATGTAGATGGCCTTGTAATAGTGAGATATAGAAGTTTGCCAACCAAATGCTTATAACTAAATTTATCTTCTGAGGACTGAGTAAATTCCACCCATAGATCATGAGCTTGATCTATATGAGAGACTACAGGCCTGCAACCAAGCATTCTACTTTTACTAAGTAAGTCTAGAGTATACTTTCTCTATGATAAAAATACTCCATCCTTGTTATGTGCTACCTTAAAGCCAAGAAAATACCGTAGACGCCCAAGGTCTTTGGTAACAAAATGTTTCATAAGATATTTCTTTGTGGAAACAATTCCAACAATATTGTTTCCAGATAGGATGATATCATCTTCATAAACAATAAGAATAATAATGCCAGAAGTAGTGGTTTTTATGAACACAGAGTGGTCACATTGAGACCATATCAAACCAAATTTTGTACAACACAAGGGATAACTTGTCAAACCATGTTTGGGGACTTTTTTTGAGGCTATAAATGGCTTTCTTTAGAAATCATACTTTCCCAATATACTCCCCCCTTAGTAACATAACCTAGATATTGTGACATATAGATAGTCTCCTATAAAGAACATGTTGATTTCCAAATGCAAGCAAGTTTTAAATATTACTTATCTCAACTCATCAATCATATACAAGTATACGGGGTCAATTGTAGTCATGGTCGAACCACAAGGAGCTAGGCTAGCTAGGTGCAAAATTGTTAACTTTCGACAATCTAAGTCGGGTTGCAATAGTCAAGTTTGATCATGACCAACTAACTAGAAATTAAAGAAAAAGAGCTAAATTAAGAGGATTAAGATCAGATTTTAGAATATCTTGGTAATGGGATTTCACTTCCATACTATTACTCATATGCAACAACAAAATTGACATGCCAATTATCTTGCAAAGGAGGTTGTCATCGGCATACACCTCCCGGTGATATGAGACAGTTCTTATTTGACATAGTCCCGTGTCTATATCAAAATTCAAGCTACAATCTTGAAATCCTCAATATACCCAAGCCACTCCCTTGGTAAAGGGTTCATTTTTAAGAGATCTACTCCCTACTTCTCTAATATTCTCCTGAATCGCATAAAAAGCATAAAATAAGTAAGTCTGATGGCCAAGCAAACATACAAGCAATATAACATCATATAAACTCTTGGAAAAGCAAGATTAACTAACATTAGATGAGAGTTATGAGTTTACACGAGTAGCAGCATTAAAGCTAGTCTCCCATGCCCAAGAAGAAGGGTTCTACTAGCACATAATGCAGAAACACAAGTACATATCACAATTTTCAGAGTTTTCCATGATTAGAAAGAGGAAAAGCAAAGGGAACCCAAAGAGTGAAGTGGGGATAGGTAAAACTCTAGCTTGAGGATGGAATTCCATCCTTTTAGCTTCTCCTATTTGGACTATCTTCCCTCACGAGAAGCTTAGATAGAATAGAGAATCTCTATTGCACCCTTTGGAGAAGAAATGGTGAAGAATGGAGGTTCTTTCCCAAAAATTCTCTTCTTCCTCTCCAAAATCACCCTCCTCTTTCTCTGTAACTTCCTTTGGTCGTAAAATGTTTCAAATGATGAGAGATGACTTTTCCATCCAAGTGTTTTCGTATTTAAAAGGTGGGACGGTTGTATTTTTAAAACTTCAGAATTGATCGGAGACACGCTGTATCTTTTGATAGACACGTCATGCCTGCTTGTATAACTAGTGGTTGGAACCGTTCTCATGAAGAGTAAACTTCATGTCACTGGATGACAAGTTGTGTAGCTACAAACTAATGTTGAGCTTGGCGGGTGACACATGTCGTGTCTTTTGACGGACACGTCGTGTGAGATTCTAGAACTTTGAAGTGAGGCTTTTGAATGTGTGTAGACACATCTTGTCCTTGTATGAACATGATGTGTCTTTTTCTCTGTAGTTGGGGATGAAAACTTTTGTAAACTTACACGTCGTGTGGAAAATACCAGACGTTGTGTTCTCTTCTTTGTCATTGAGGACTGTTCTTTTTGGAAAGTTACATGTCGTGTCTTTTGCAATTTCTTCAAGATCAAATCTATGAAGCATGCAAACTTCTCAGGGATCCAAGTGAGGTTGGATTTTGGTTGCATTGGGTCCAATTCATCATCTTAATCGTGTATGTAACATCCCTGACCTGGGTTATTAACTAACCCTAGGTGTTTTGCTTAATTATGTAATTAGATTCTTGAGATTATCTTTTGGTATGTAATTAAAGCTCCTAAGGAACATATATTTCTATTTCTGTCCTGAACAATGTTGTAATATTGTTTTGTAATACATGGACCTATGTGCAAATTACCCAATTAGAAGGGTTAACTTGCAAATTGCACATGTTAAGATGTTCTTTTGGTGTTGATACATCATAAGAGTGAACATGATGAAGTATGATGGATTCTCCAAGCTTGGGTACCAAGATGCAGCTTGTGGAGCAATCTTTGTGTTCTGAACCCTAGTTATGGTGTAAAGTGTAATTTTTCCATCAAGACCGTTTGGATCCATGCGGTTTCAAACCATTTAAAGTCCTGCGGTTTCAAGGGTGATTTGTTCAAATGGTTTCAAAACCGTTTGGAGGTTGAAAAGTTCAAAACCGTTTGGGGTCTTTTAAGGTCAAGATTTCTTAAATAATTAAAAGATTTAGATGGTTCAATGGTTGTTTAACCTAAACCCTAATGATACCTAAAGATATTAAGGGTTAAGTAATTAGTATCTTGACCCATGTTATGGTTAATGGCAAACATTATCAAGATACCTTGAAGGGTTCAAGTAGACAACACCCCTTGATCAAGCAAACCCTAATGACCATAGTGGTGATGACTTGACCTATGTTAATCAAGTTGAATTGACTTAACCTAATCTAGAGTGATGTAAACATCATCTAATGGTAAGAGGAGAGAGAAGACTCCAATTAGGAATGGGAATCAAGTAAAATACCTTCAATATGAATGAATACACATGATTAGGGTATGACCCTTCATGGTGAGATCATAGAAACCCTAATTATGATGGTTAGTGAATCTTAACATAATTTGAAGGCATTAATGATGATAATCTTCATACATGATGATGCTATGAGCTCAATTCACTATGAAGTGAATAGTAAACCCTAATTCTAGGATAATACCATGTGATGCGAATAGTAAACCCTAATCTAGGGTGATGTGATGAATGGAATAATTATGGGTTATGCTCTTAAGCATGAAACCCTATGAATGAATCATAACATGAGGAACCTTTATGCCTTGTAAACTAAAGGTGTTTAATATCACTAAATGAGGTAAATAAACCCTAACCCTAGAAACAAATCAAGGTATGTTGTTGATTAGCACGACCGTGCTAAGGAGCACGACCATGGTAGCTTCCCCTTGCACGACCGTGCAAGGAAGCACGACCGTGGTGTCCTATAAGGAAACTGAAAAGTTTTGGTATTATGCTAATACTGTTATATATGCATGTCCTTAATTGTATTAGTCATGCAGGTTAATATTATGATATGATCATAGCCAGGTAAGGGTTATGATGTCATATTCCTTGAAAACATTTATAAGCTTTAAGAGTAATGATATGTGAGAAGTATATACATTGCTTTAATCAAGGTCATGTTGTTAGATGACTTGATGCTTATATGTCACTTGGTAGCAAGTGTTATGATAATCTGAGGGTTTTAATAACCATGTTCCTGAATCATATGATGAGATGGTTAAGAAATGGTATCTAAATGATAATTGATGTGAGTTAGACTTGATACATTTAATATTCTTCTTTCATAGCTGTTGTTCTAATGATTAATGTTTGAAAACATGCTTGATGCTAAAAGAATGTTGAAATGTATCTTAATAATCAAGTATAATCATATCATGTAGAGCCCTGATCATAGATCCATCATTGTCAAAAGCTAAATGATGGTGAAACAGGTTTTCATAAGGGAACTCCTGGATCACATACTTTTGAGTATGTGGGGGTTTATGGACGCGAATATCCTCACGTCCTGATGTAGGAATTGATGTAAGATGTACTTTAATCCATCAATCCTTCATTATGTGTTTATGCCGGGATGATGTATCACTAATCTCCCGATGGAATCTTTAATGCTGCATCGATGAGAGATAAACAAGAGATCTTTCGATGACGAAGAGAGTACAGAACGCCACTGTGACTCTAATAGCGAAGTTGCCAGGATACCCTGGAAAGCTATTATAGCAGAGACACGAGATGTCCTGCATGTTGATCCTCACACTGACTGAGGAAGATGAGGTCATAAGAATCTGACTCTTTTGATGACCTATGTATGATACCGAAGCGATTTAGTAATGGTCGGTTGGAGTATGAGTGGTATACCTCATCTCCGTAGGGCATAATAATGTTTGTAAAACATAATCAGCCGCGTAGCATATCTACTTAGATTGAACTACGAGAAACAATGATTGATATTACATTATTTATAATATTCTAGTCCAGTAACTAGTGTACATGTTCTTCATATCCTAATATTGTAATGATTTCTTGAGTAATAGTTGCTTTACTTAATCCTAAGCCTACTGTTGAATGTTTTAAAGTTATATTGCTTATGTTATTCTTTCTTTGCTATAACAAAGCTTCTGGCGGAGAGTTATAACTCTCGCTGGGACAATTATTCAATTGTCTCACCCTGTAGGTTTCGACTTTTTAGGTGGACGTCGAGGATGAAGAAACCAATCTAAGGGTGAGAAGTATCAACAACAGCAACACCAGGGGCATCATTGAATCTCAGGTGGAGATACTGACTGTCTAGTTTTGTAGATAGCATGTCTTATGTCGTCTCTGTACTCTCAGGTCCTAAGAGTCAGTAGGTCTGAGGTTTTTGGCTTTAAGCCTCGAGATTTTGTATCTTGCCTTGTACAGTTAACATGGCAATGGATGTATATAATCACTCGAGAGGTGATTCCACAGAGATGTAATGTTTAACGATGTTGTAAACAGTTTATCTTGTTTATTATAAAGGAGTTTTAAGTTTTAAAGATCTTTTCTTAAAAAGATTTAATTTCTAGTGATTCTTCATATTCCTCTGCTAATAAACCGCTTCCGCTAAGTTTACCTCGTGATTTCCGAGTCAGACGTCTCAATTTAGTGGTATCAGAGCTCTAGGTTCGCTGAGTCTACAGAGGCATAGGACTTAGGATGTCGAGTCTACTCTTAGTGTTTCCAATATATCTAATAGTGTCTTCTGCTCCTCAGGAGAAGAAGATAAGTTAAGGATGTCTGGACCACACGAGGAGTATGTGGCAGAGAGTAGTGTTGCTGCACCTCAAGAAGGTGCAAGGAACTCGGAGATAGAGCAACCTGTACCTGAGCCACCCCAGTTCAATCCAACTGACATGGGGAACCCATCCATTCAAACCATGTTTGGGTAGTTTATGACTGCCATGACACACATAACAGATAGGATGCCCATGCTGGCACATAGGGCACCTACCCAACCTGAAGGACAAGGTATCAGCAAGACATCTGAACGACTTCACTGAGTCGGAGTGACTGAGTACTTTGGAACAGCTGATCCTACAGATGCCGACCTATGGTTAACCGAACTAGAGAAGGATTTTAGAATCCTGAACATCCCAGAAGCCGAGAAGGTTAGACATGCTGTCTATCTTCTCAAAGGGAGTGCTGGTCACTGGCGGACCATGGAAGAGCAGAAGAGGCCTGGTGTGGAGGTTGCGTGGGAAGTCTTTCGACGGGAGTTTATCAATAGATATTTCCCTAAGAATTTTCCTGGACGAGAAAATCTCTCAGTTCGAGAGGTTGAGATAAGGTCTGATGAACATTAGCGAATACAAAGCTAAGTTCATGGAGTTGTTGTGATTTTGTCCGCATATGGCTGCTACAGAAGAAGAAAGGATTAGGCGGTTTGAAAAAGGGTTGAACGATGAGTTAACTACTCCCGTGTCTGCCCTAGAGAACCGGGAAAAGTTTGCTACCTTTGTAGAGTCTGTCATAAGGATTGAAAGGTCTGTAGCTAAGAAGAGACAAACCCATAAGAGGACGTATCCTCAGTTCCAGGGGTCTTCATCCAGAGACTTCAAGAAGCCTAGGTTTTCTGCGCCTACACCACCACCACCTAGACCTAGTGCTCAGACTCAGTGGACACTGAGTAGAGGTAGAGGACGAACCCTACCACTACAAGGAGCTCGCAGTTCAACATCTATGTCAGTTATAGGACCACCAAGACCACAACAACTGGACAGAAGTTGTTATATATGTGGGAAGATGGGGAATTTGATGAAAGACTGCAGAGCTAGACCAGCAAGTGTGACACAACCATAGAGGCAGAGTCAGCAAGGATCACAAAGAAGACAATTTCCAGGAACAGCTAGAGGACGTGGACAAGCGTCCCAAGCTGGATCGTCAACACCGAATCAACCACAGGCAACAACAAGGTTCTATGCAATGAATCCACCTGATGCAGTGATCAACCCTCGGGTTGTGGCAGGTCAGATGGAATTTTTATATTCTGATATGTCTACATCCTGCGTTGTATCTATTTTGATTGATCCAGGTGCTACACACTCTTTTATCACTCGAAGAGTGATTCGTAACTGCAATATGACAGTCAGTCATAGGGCAAATAGCCTGTTGCTTGAGACTCCGTTGAAAGGGTCTACCGTGTTGCAGGAGGTATGCTCTCCCTGCATCCTCTTCTTTTCTGATCATCACATTCAAGTGGATCTTATACCACTTGAGATGCAAGGATTTGATATAATCCTTGGGATGGATACCTTGGAAAGGTATAAGGTTGTTTTGGATTGCGAATCCAAGCAAGTTGTGTTTGCTGATGATAGGGACACATGGATCTTTCAAGGTGAGAGAAAGATTCTACCCACCTATCTTGTGTCAGCTATGATTGCTGAGAAGCTGATGAGGCAAGGATGTTATGCATTCTTAGCCCATGTGGTAGATACTACCATGGAGAGTCCTAACCCTGCTGAAGTTCCTGTAGTCAGGGAATTTGAAGATGTGTTTCCTGAAGAACTTCCAGGTGTGCCACCACCTCGGGAAATTGATTTTGAAATCAATTTGATTCCAGATACACAACCTATAGCACAAACAACCTATAGGATGGCGCCTGCTGAAATGGCAGAACTCAAGAAACAATTACAAGAGTTGCTTGAGAAGGGCTTTATCCGACTGAGTACTTCACCATGGGTGCTCCGATCCTTTTTGTTAAAAAGAAAGATGGATCAATGCGATTGTGCATTGATTACAGACAACTAAACAAAGTAACAATAAAGAACAAGTACCCTCTGCCAAGGATTGATGATCTCTTTGACCAGTTGCGTGGTGCAACAGTCTTCTCAAAGATAGATTTGAGATCAGGATATCATCAACTTCGTATTAAGGATAGTGACATACTCAAGTCTGCCTTTAGGACAAGGTATGGTCACTATGAGTTCACAGTTATGTCATTTGGACTAACTAATGCACTAGCTGCATTTATGGAACTCATGAATAGAATCTTCCGACCTTTTCTCGATCAGTGCGTTGTTGTCTTTATAGATGACATTCTGATCTATAGTAGAGATGCTCAACAGCATGAACAACATCTTTGTCAGGCTTTAACTTTGCTAAGAGAACATAAGCTATATGCTAAGTTTAGCAAGTGTGAGTTCTGGTTACCAGAAGTATCTTTCCTTGGACACGTGGTATCTACCTCGAGTATTCGTGTTGATCCTAAAAAGGTAGAATCCGTCCTACAATGGGAACAGCCGAAGACACCGACGAAGATCCGTAGTTTCTTAGGGTTAGCTGGCTATTACCGAAGGTTCATTAAGAACTTCAGTTCCATAGCCTTACCCTTGACTAAGTTGACCCGGAAGGATGTTCCTTTTGCCTGGAGCGACAAGTATCAGCAACATTTCCAGCTGTTGAAGGAGAGGTTGACAAGTGCACCTGTACTTGTGCTACCTAAGCAAGGCAAACGATATATAGTGTTTTGTGATGCCTCCAAGAATGGACTCAGATGTGTGTTGATGCAGGATAAGTAAGTGATTTCTTTTGCTTCCCGCCAGCTTAAGAAACACGAGGAGAATTATTCGACACACGATCTGGAGCTAGCTGTTGTGGTTCATGCCTTGAAAATCTGGAGACACTATCTCTACGGAGAGACATTCCAAATTTTCACTGATCATAAGAACCTTAAGTATATCTTCTCTCAGCACGAACTTCACATGAGGCAACATCACTGGATGGAGTTAATCAAGGACTACGATTGTATAATTGATTACCATCCAGGGAAGGCCAATGTAGTTGCATATGCTCTGAGTAGGAAATCAGCAACACCAGCCTTTGATAGGGCACAACTAAACTCTTTAGTATGCTCTAGGAGAGATATGCTTATCTCCTTAAGGCAAGACAATGTACAGTTGAAGGTGTCATTGTTAACTGGGTTGTTGGCTGAGATGCATATAAAACCTACTCTGAGAGAACATATCAAGGAGGCACAGCAAGTTGATGATGCGGTTCAACAGATCAGATCAGAGTATGGTGATGAGAAACGAGATGGTTTCCATGACTCATGTGACCAAGTAGCATGTTATCATGGAAGGATGATAGTACCGGATGTGGATAACTTGAGGAAGTTAGTCCTAGAAGAAGCTCATTCTTCAATGTATGCTATGCATCCAGGAAGCACCAAGATGTATCGAAACTTGAAAGATATGTATTGGTGGCCTGGGATGAAGAAGGATGTTGCTGAGTTTGTTCTGAGGTGTCCTGTGTGTCAGCAGGTTAAAGCTGAACACCTGAAGCCTGCAGGAACAATGCAACCTTTACCCATACCACAGTGGAAGTGGGATCATGTAACCATGGACTTTGTTGTTGGCCTACCTAGGACAAGCAAAGGGCATGATTCCATTTGGGTAATATTTGATAGGTTGACAAAGACAGTGCATTTCTTACATGTCAAAACAACCTATTCTGCTGAGAGGCTAGCACAGTTGTATGTTCAAGAGATAGTGCGACTGCACGGAGTTCCAGTCACTATAGTTTCAGACAGAGGTCACCAGTTTACGAGTTGTTTTTGGGAGCAACTACACAAAGCTTTAGGCACCCAGTTAAGGTTTAGTACAACCTTTCATCCTCAGACTAATGGACAGTCGGAAAGGACTATACAGACCTTGGAAGACTTGCTGAGAGCATGTGTTCTCCAGTTTACAGGGAGTTGGGATCTGCACCTAAGTTTGATAGAGTTTGCCTATAACAATAGCTATCAACACAACATTGACATGGCACCTTATGAAGCTTTGTATGGTATACGTTGTAGATCACCCCTATGTTGGTATGAAATCGGTGAATATCAACGGTTAGGTCCTAATCTTGTGCAGCAGACCACAGAGAAGATTAAAGTGATACAACAACAGATTAAAACTACACAAGATAGGTAGAAATCTTAAGCTGACAAGTGTCATAGACCTTTAGAGTTCCAGGTTGGAGACAGAGTGTATCTCAAAGTTTCGCCTTGGAAGGGAGTTCTGAGGTTTGGAAGGAAAGGGAAGTTAGCTCCTAGGTTTATGGGGCCTTATCCAATCATTGAACAGATTGGAAAGGTAGCCTATAAACTAGAGTTGCCACCAGAGTTACAGAGGTTACACCCTGTGTTTCACATTTCTATGCCGAGGAAATGCCATCTTGATACTGAGTCAGTTCTACAACCTATGGAGGTAGAATTGAATGATGATATATCTTATGAGGAAGGACCAGTGTCAATCTTTGATAACAGAATTAAAAAGCTGAAAAAGAAAGACATAAGTCTTTTGAAAGTCCTCTGGAATCATTGTGGTGTTGAAGAGGCCACATGGGAACTAGAGGAAGAGATGAGAAGGAAATACCCTGCTCTTTTCTCTTAATATGTTTTGTTGATTTCGGGGACAAAATCCTTGTAAGGGGTGGATAATTTGTAACATCCCTGACCTGGGTTATTAACTAACCCTAGGTGTTTTGCTTAATTATGTAATTAGATGCTTGAGATTATCTTTTAGTATGTAATTAAAGCTCCTAAGGAACATATATTTCTATTTCTGTCCTTTTTGAACAATGTTGTAATATTGTTTTGTAATACATGGACCTATGTGCAAATTACCCAATTAGAAGGGTTAACTTGCAAATTGCACATGTTAAGATGTTCTTTTGGTGTTGATGCATCATAAGAGTGAACATGATGAAGTATGATGGATTCTCCAAGCTTGGGTACCAAGATGCAGCTTGTGGAGCAATCTTTGTGTTCTGAACCCTAATTATGGTGTAAAGTGCAATTTACCCAAAACATGGGGTGCAACATGTAAAATACACCTTCTAGAGTATCTTTTATGACTCTTGACATCATTTAGAGTAAGAATGATGAAGAGGGCACTTCAATTGAATAATCAAATAAGATGGATAACCCTTATAATTGAATAAGCAAGTTGTAAGCAAAATGACCCTTTATGTGTGCAACATAATAGTATGTTTGGCTTCCTTTCCTATAGACCTTAGTTTAAGAAAGAGTTTTGCTCAAGTAAAGAGAAGGAGGGGCATGCCCAAAAAGGAGAGAAGGATCTAGTTGAGAAATGGAGAAACAAGCTATCCTTATGTTGGAAATTCACCCAAAGTATATATACACCTTTTCTCACTTAGCAAGGATCGTTTCCTTCACTTCTCTTCTTATCTTATGCTTGGACCGACTAAGGACAGAGCTCTGGAGCAGAGGAGAATGGCTAAGAGAAGCTAGGTAAGCTTTGGTTGCCTTTTAGCTTAGATTCATGGAGGAATTCATGATACAAGGTTGGTAGACTAGCTTTTCTTACTTAGTTCTTTCTTCTAGTCATCCTTTCCCAACCAATTCTTGGAGAAACAACCTTGGCCAACCTGTGGAGCTCAGGACGCCATTAAATCTTGGAATCTTGGAGCTCTAGGGACAACCTTAAGGCGGGTTTTTGACACGCTTTTTACGTGCGTAGAAACGCAAGTGTACGCGTCAATGTAATATAGGCCTTTGTGAGGCCTGAGTCGAACTCAGGGATACGTGAATTGTCAGAGACTACTACTAACTACTTGCAATCAGCTAGACCAATTTAAAAGTTGGAGGTTGTTGTAAAATTCAAAGAAAATAAAATAAAACAAAACAAAGCAATCGATTAAATGTTTGGTTTAATCAATTTAGGATGAGATCTTTAGGATTGCGGTTTCACCGCGGGTTTGCATTGTATTAAATTCTATATAGTCACTCAGATTTATCTCTCTATCTGGGTAGTGGCCTAATATCAGAATTGTCCACTGTCGTGGTACAATTCACTACCTATGTCTAGGTCGGTTCCACCATCGTAGTAACCTATACCCTAAACTAGGTGCATTAAAAACGATCTCTCGGTGTCCACCATTAACCTTACACCACCTTGTTCAAGGGATTTGTCAATTAATGTAAATTTCGTCTCTTTTCAACCTTTAATTCTTCTTTCAAAGTAATTAAGGGCATTAGATTATTATTATGGTGATCAAGCATAACAATATAATTGAGAGAACGAAATTATACCATGGATTTAAGAGATAAAATATGAATTACTATGATAAAATTGTCATACAATGAATTCTCGGGCTACTCCCGGTCCTAAAGACAAAGGGGATTAGCCCCGCATGTTCATCTCAAAGCAATACGTGGAGTGGAAAAAGGGAAACATGGAGAAAAACGTGATTGAGTGGTGAAACCCCTGAACGAAGAAGATCCAAGCGCTCCTTGGCGTAGAATACGTGTTCTCCTGCCTTTCGGTGGTGGGAATCGTCTTCTTCGGCATCCGGACCGGCTGGGGCGTGCTTCTGGGCTCCATTCTTCTCTCCACACCTTCTCGGGATGTGTGCAGTGGCTAATGACGTGATAGCTTCCTCTTGGCCGCCGTCATTAGGTATAATTACCGAGTTAGGTCGTCAAATAATCACAACCATTGGATTTAGATCGATCTGAAGCAAACTTGTATCTGACGGTGTCGATACCATCGACGCGAGTCGATGGTATCGACCCTGCATTGTATCGGCTGGATTTCTTTTCTTTTCTTCATTGCAACTGATGCTATCTCGATACCATCGACGAGGGTCGATAGTATCGACATTCATAGGCATCAGTTTTGTCCTTTTACCGTCGTTGTAGCTCCACTAGTCGATGGTATTGACATTTGTGTCGATAGTATCGACTCTCTTTTCTGAAGCAACCTGATGTTATCTTGATACCATCGACTCTCCTATTGATAGTATCGAGATTTTACTGTTCCTTGCTGCTGGCAGCCTGTGGTCCGGTCGATGGTATCGACCACTGTCGATGGTATCGACAATAGCAGATACTTGTTTTTTCCTGAAATTTCAACATGAAACCACATAAGCCGAAACAAAACATATTCTTGTGATAATTTATGCTCAAAATACTGAAATAAGGGAGATTTGACATAGAGAATGATCATAGACCAAAGTAAATGAATTATGCAATATTAACCACCAAAATGACTAATAAATGCATAAAACACAAGTAAAATATGTCTCTAAATGCGACTCAAAATCATCGCATCAAACTCCCCTAAGCTTGAACATTGCTCACCCTCAAGCAACAAAACCTTAGAATAGAATTGCCAGAGTCAACTAAAGAACAAATCATCACAACAGACATCCCATATGATCCCCACCGGACATTCACATTCCGGCCCTCACTAGCCACATAATGATAATTACCCTAAAGGCGACAGTAATCATCCATAAAAGATATCTACCTCAAAACTGATGAACACTATCACATAAGGCAGTTAACATAATAAAACTCACCGGTCCAGACTCGGTGCATCTTGTGATCTCCTATACTACGTTGCTCACCCTAACTACCATCTACATGGAAGCATCTCTCCTGATATTCACAAATGAGGAGAAAATCACGGTGGCCTACCAATTCGAGCAACGAGTGGATGGAATGGGTGGCTCATGGAAGAAATGGAAGCATTATACGGTTTCAACATGCATAAAACAAGACTGCCCTAAATGATGTATTTGCACATGAAAAATGCCCTAATGCCTAAGATTGGGTGGAATGATGCATGCACTAACATCCCGTCTCAAAATGAGATGGATATCTAACTGAGCTACATCATGTACTTACTCGTCTTAAGATGCAGGTGAGATTATGTTCCTTTCTCCCTCTTATTCTACTTGCTTCTTAATAACTTTCTTTTTCATTTTTTTTTAATTTTTTTAAGGCCCTTATATCCACAAATGACAATGAATAATTTATTGGGCTTGCTTTTTCTGCATAACTCAAAGATTTGAACTATTTAGAAGTTATGGAACAATTTAATTCACCATTAAAGAAAAAATGAGGTACATGATATACTCTATGCATAAGAATTATGAATGCAGCTAAATGACACGCACCTAAGGGTAATGTGCATGTATAACTATTCTATTTTTTAATTTTTTTATGCAAAACATATGAAAGTGGTTGTAATGCAAGACCTATCTACATGATATGCAATCAAAAAGGTTAAAACCGTAAAGTACTTCCAATTCTTATGGTGGATTGTGAAAAACAATTGGGTGGAAAGATCACAAGACTAATTGACTGAACCTTTGAAAAGTATTATGTGTCCCTCCTTACTGACCTGTGTAGTAGTTAAGAGGTTTCTCTCTCTTACTTCAAATTAGAGTCTCATTATCATTCGGTCAGTTTAGGCTCACACAACCAAATCCGTCCACTTTTCATGAATCATGAGGAATGTACAATTGTGATTTTCTGTTTTAGAGTTGACAAAACCAATCATTTTATTAAGTTATGTGCTCAAAGTTGACCAACACTCAAGCTTGCGAACACTCAAAATTTTTTAATTTTCCCTTAATTCCCATGTACAAGCAAGTGAGATGACACATGACTTAAGACATCCACAATTACACTAGATAGAATGTGGATCCTACAAACAAACTAAGATTGCAAGAAATAAATGACAAGAACAAACAAAATAAAACTAAAAACTGAGAAAATAAAAGATAGAGTTATTCCAACTACCCCCCCAAGCTTGAATTTGTCTATGGCCTCATAGTCAAAAACAATCTTAAAGGTTGGAACAGAGATACTGATTTACTCTTCTGGCGGAGGCGGGTATTGTGGGGTCGTGGGGTCCCAGGATGGGTACTGCCCCTGAAAGCTGGGATCATACTGGGGCATGGGTGGAGGTTGTGGATACCCCCAAAGTAGTTCTGGCTCCAGTAATGATCATAAAAGGGCTGCTGCTGCATCTTTATCCTATGCAACCTGTCATGAATCTGTTGTTGGTTGTCGAGGAGGAGGCGCTCATTCTCGAAGATATCCCTATGATTGTCAAGTAACCGGTTTGTCGTCTCCTGAACACCGGTATACACTGTAGTGTGATGCTGCTGCGTCTGTTGTATGTCCTGCAACATAGCATACATTCCCTGCATAGAATAGACATCCTCGCTTGGCTGCGAGGGTGGTGGTGGTGGCAGAGGCTACGAAGATGAAGACGCACCCGGATGCATGCGAGGACGCTTCCTAGGTGTCACTCGTGCCTGAAGAGGAGTATAGGTCTCCTCTTCCTCTTCAGCCTCGTTGTCATTATTGTTGTCGTCGTCGTTGCCGCCGTCTTCATCGGAGTCAGCAATGGCTATGATGGGCCATCAGAAATGTTGAGCACCCTCGATATTGAAGACAAGATCGGGAAGCAAACATTCTTGGTATGCGTGGTTTACATGGCAATGAGCATAAGGTAAACCATCTTGCAGTAGGATCAAGTTGGATCGATGAAGATGCTGCGAATTGACCTTGCTTTTGTTGGAGAGCGGAGTCAAGGTTGCGAAGTTCAGCCCAAGGTAGTGTGCCAGCAGAGTGATGAGTCCTCCAAAGTGAATTGGAGCCTTCCGCGTACTCCACTTTACCGCCAACACTCGCTGCAGAAAGAAAGCTCCCCAGTTGCATTCTTGGCACTTGAGTAGTTTGTACAAGAAGAATAGGTCTGTCTCCTGGAATTTGCTAAGAGACAGATCACCCATAGCAAACAGGCTAGAACACAACATCCGGTGGAGAATCCGTACGAACGGATGCTCGAAGTCAGCTACCGCTGCATTGTGGTAGCTCACCGATTTGCCCGGTGGCACCGTCACAAGCTCGACGAAGATCGTGTCGTAATCGGTACAGTTGTCCGACCTTCGGTAGTCACTTCGTGAATGATTCCAGTTGTAAATCTCATTGAACTAACGGAGTGTGAGATTGTAGTCATTGTTGTACAGTCCGAAAGACACACGGCCCTTGATCCACTCGCAGTCCATGGCAATGATGTCGTTTGGCACGACACAGATGTCCAGCGATGCCATGAATTCAGCCACCAGCTCCTTGTATGTCGGCCAGTCACCGAAGAATGGCTGGCCATCGGCATGGTACTCCATCTCTTCGGGCGTCCTGCTCGTGTGTCTCACCTGCCCTTTCAAGACGTAGGCGAGATTAGCGTCAAACCCCAAGTTGCAGATCGTCTCCCGCTCAACATAGCGGGTCGGCTCAATTTTCCTCTTCATGATCTCCTCATAGATCTTCTTGACCTCTGCAGACGGATGGACAACCCGCGGGTGTGAGATCGATGCAGTCAGTGGAGGAACGAACTCTGGAATGTCCATCGGATTGGCGCACGAAGAAGATGTACCAGCAACATGCACCATGGTTGCGGAAGAAGGAGGAGTAGAGAAAGAGCTCGGTGAAGATCGGAGAAGGAAATCTCTGCTCGATGAAGAACGTGCTCCTAGATGCTCGTCGCTAGGCTCGGATTGCTCTGGAGGACACTCGGCGCAAGTGGAGAAGAATTGCTCTGGGGTTGTGACGTCATATGATGACAATCCTTCTCATATATAGCTGACGTCGACGCTGCTGTGTGCCCGTCGATACCATCGATGTGGGTTGATGGTATTGACACGCGTAGCACAATCTGTACTACCGCTGGTATCGACGGTCACCGATGGCTGGATCTGCGGGGCCCGGATTGCTGACGTGTCGATGGTATTGACCCGTCCCACAGATCGAATTTCTGGTTTCAGCGATTGCCGTTGATCTCCTCTCGTGGATCGGTGATGTGGCGCGTCGATACTATCGATGCAAGTCGATAGTATCTACTCTCTGATTAGGGCAACTCCCTCGTGAGGCCGGCCGCCGCCTTCTGTATGTGAATGTGTCGATACCATAGACAGGCCCGTCGATGGTATCGAATTCACTGAGACGATTTCTTCTGAATATCTCCAGAGATCTCGATGGTATCGAATGGCATGTCGATACTATCGACTGGCATGTCGATACTATCGACTGGCATGTCGATACTATCGACTTTGACTTTGCGATCAACCTGTTGGTGTGTCGATACTATCGATGAGGCTGTCGATAGTATCGACGCAGTGCGATTTCTACAGTCGCCAACCTAAACCCATGTCGATACTATCGACACAAGGGTCGATGGTATCGACTCTGCCTCAGTCCTGCACATTGCAAAAATGATCACAGTACCTTTTTTACACTAAAAACAAAGTCAAAACAAACCAAACTACGAATGTGAAAGAAACTAAACTATACTACCTATGGTTGGGTTGCCTCCCAACAAGCACCCTTATTTAACGTCTTAGGCTAGACGACATGAAGCTCCTCTTCAACTTCGAACTTTGGAGAGTGTGCCTAGAGGATCATGCGACAGTTTGAACTCAACCCGATCTTGGCCAATCCCCAAGGTCAATGTACCTCTCCCTGTGGCAGTAACAACATCATTCGTTGCTTGAAACGGCCTACCTAATAGCATCTCACAACCTTTAAGCTGTGGCATGTCCATGACAACGAAATCCACTGAAAAGATGAACCTGTCCACCTTGATGAGTACATCCTCGCACACTCCTCATGGTCTTACAATGGACCCATCCGCTAACTCAATCGTTGCCGCTGACTTCTTCATCTCCTTCAACCCAAGCTTTTGAAAGGTGGACAGTGGCATAATATTAATGCTCGCGCCTGAATCACACTGTGCTCTTGGAAAATTCTGATCACCTATAGAACATGGAATATAGAAGCTTCCTGGGTCTTTTCTCTTCTGTGAAAAACTCCCATGGATGATTGAGCTCACCATCTCATTTACCCGGCAAATATCTATGTCTTTAATCCACCTCTTCTTATTGATGATTTCTTTGATAAAATGCCCGTAGGCGGGAATCTTCTCTATCATCTCCACTAACGGAATATTGACATGGAGTTTTCTGAACATCTCCAAGAATTTCCTATAGTGCCGATGCTCTTTCTTCGGCCTCAGGCTGTCCGGACTAGACAGAACTGCCTCATTTAAACGCTTATGAGGTGGCACATATGAGCTTTTCGGGGCAAGTTCCCCTAAGCTTGTTTCAATGACTCGCTCTGGCGTAGACTTTGGTGGACCATCTTCAATAGGTGTAATTTGAGGTAGCACCTCTCTCACAGTGGACATATCTTTACCTTGACAAATGGCCTTCACCTGCTCCTCTTGCCTAGGTGTGGGTGCGACCATCATGGGCTCTTGGCGGCCTTTTTTGAATGGAGTGTATCCGCCTGGTAGTCCATAATGACTGCGAGGATACGATATTGCCGGTGTAGCCTCCGTATCAAACATAATTTTACCTTTATCTTGGGCCTCTACCAATGCGGATTCTACCTCAGTAATCACAGACATATATTTTACTTGATGATGTGTTTGAGCAACTTCTGGATTTCCTGCCTGTCTCTGTTGATTGGCATGCTTAATGGCTGCCACTTCATTGGGAATTTGGGTCACGGTCGTCTCCAGTGCCCTCATTTGTGCTCCATGACTTTGTAGTGTTTGTCCAAACTTGGTCAAGATGTCACCCTGGGACTGCAGCTGCTTACTGAACATGCTCATCATCTCTTGATTTTGCTGCACCATTTGACTAAGCAACTCAGTGCTTTTATCTTCGGCTCTTGGTTGCGGCTTCACATCAGGGTCTTGGAGGAAGTTGTTCGGATCCTTCCATGAGAACTTCTTATCCTTTCTCCAAGCATAATCATTATTTCTATAGCCTTGTTGTTGCATGAACTTGACCTGGGCTTCCTCATCGGACTCGATATCTTCCTTAGCAAGCAATTTCTTGGATAAAAGATCAAGTTTATCATTCAGCTCCTTGATGGCCCTGGATTCACCTGCGACCTTGACTTGTTCTGGTGCATCCCTATCGCCCCAAGACTACTTCTTTGCCATATTTTTCAAGATCTCCCAGCACCTTGTGCCTGAGTTGTTCAAGAAAAATCCTGAACCCGCTAAATCTAGGTTACTTCTATCATGCTCGGAAAGAGCAAAATAGAAAATTTTAACATGCTTCTCCTTGTCAAGCCCATGATGCGGGCACCTTCGTAGCATAATCTGAAACCTTTCCCAGGTCTCAGAGTAGGTCTCTCCTGCTTTCTGAGTGAAGTTGTGGATCTTCCTGATCATGTCATTGGTCTTCTCGGGCGGGAAGAACCTTTCAAAGAAAACCTCCACCATGTGGTTCCAGGATTCCACATATTCATCATCCAGGTTGTGAAACCACTCTCGTGCGTTCCCTACCAAAGAACTCGGAAATAGCTTCAAGTAGAGTGTCTCTTGTGGAAATCTGTCAATTTTTATCATGTCACAATTCTCCACAAATCGACTTATATGCGTGACTGGGTCTTCATTCTTGAGCCCATGGAATGCATTCGACTTCACCAAGTTGATTAATGCAAGATCAATCTTGTATGTCAGAATATTGATCGCCTGCTTCTTGATCGGCCCCTTTGAAGCAGATGAAGAAGAAGATTTGATCTTCTCCCATATTGTTTGTTCCTCTACCATTTCTTCTTGTTCAGATTCTGAATCTGTTTCTTCTAAGTGGTCTTGATTGTGGCCTTCCTTGTTATCAGGTCCCGTCAGTGGAACCTCTGGTGCTTGTTGCGTGTAGTCGGTACTACGCGTCTGCACCATGCATAGTACCTGCAAAATGGTAATTTAAGTTCAGTACCGTGGTTGACGATTACAAAATTTAGAAAATAGACTATGAATTTTTAAAATGATAAAAAATGTGGCCTAGAGTGGCCGCTTGCAGCACTCGTAGTGCCGACAACTTGTCGTATCCCCAACAACGGCGCCAAAAACTTGACACGCTTTTTACGTGCGTAGAAATGCAAGTGTACGCGTCAATGTAATATAGGCCTTTGTGAGGCCTGAGTCGAACTCAGGGATACGTGAATTGTCGGAGACTACTACTAACTACTCGCAATCAGCTAGACCGATTTAAAAGTTGGAGGTTGTTGTAAAATTCAAAGAAAATAAAACAAAACAAAACAAAGCAATCGATTAAATGTTTGGTTTAATCAATTTAGGATGAGATCTTTAGGATTGCGGTTTCACCACAGGTTTTCAGTGTATTAAATTCTATATAGTCACTCAGATTTATCTCTCTATCCGGGTACACTACTACAGAAACAGCCTTTGGCGTCGGTTGTTTAACCCCCTTTGGCATCGGTTTCCGACCGACGCCTATGTGGGTGCCGCTAAAGGTCGAACGCTTCGGCATCGGTTTTTTAACCGACGCCTATTTAACCTATAGGCGTCGGTCTTTTAGTAGATCACCGACGCCGAAAGGGTTCGCGCCACATAAAACACCGTCATCTAGGACACATTCGGCGTCGGTTATCTACTAAAAGACCGACGCAGAAAGTGTCCTAGATGACGCCATTTTCTGTGGCGCGAACCCTTTTGGCGTCGGTTATCTACTAAAAGACCGACGCCTATAGGTTAAATAGGCGTCGGTTTGACACAAACAGCCGACGCCATTTCCTGTACGGCTGTGGCCACATTAGGCGTCGGTGTTTTGCAAAAACCCGACGCTGTAGGTCTTTGCTGACGGTTTTCTGTAAATAACCGATGCCTATATCTATTTTTTTTTATATCAGTTTGCAGGCCTGCTGTGGCTGGTCAGTAAGATGAGAACCTGCAGTTCAGTTTTCTAAATTGCAGGTTTATGACATCCATTGATATCAACCTACAAACAGGCCACAAACCTGCAAAATTCACAAAAAATAATTCACACAAGTAGACACATTCAGACATCAATTCAATTCTCACATTCACACATATAGAAACATTTAAATACATGTATTAACATTCAGAAATATTCATTTACAAAGTATCATTCATTATCGCTATCAACATCCCAATTATATCTTACAGTTGCCACTGCTTGTATGGCTTTTGCCCATTCTTCTCTTATTTCATTTAATGCTTCCATCGTATATGGAGCATGTATATTTTTTAAGCGTTTACCTATAGTGTTGTCAGTTTTAAACACCTGCAAAGAGAATGATGTATATATATAAGTAATAATATAAAAATAAGATTGATATATTTCATACTAACTAATGAGACTATATATAATACCTCATGTATGGTATCGATGTCCAATACGGCATATCGAATAATCATCTGCATAAATCACATCACATAGTATGTGCATGCCCATCCATTGTCTTGTGTAGCGCACTATAAATTGAAACATACAAAATAATACAACTAAGCACAATTCACATCAATAATATATACATTGGAGTCGGGAACTTACTTGTACGTTTTGCCAATTTATTGGCTGGTTCTTTTTCCTTGGGACCGTTCCTCCAGCCTTTTTGAATGCATCTAAACCCCTACATGTTAATATAACATAGTAAATTGCATAAGTAAATAGTAATGTAATAAGAGATGTTAACATATACACAAATGAAATATTTCTCACCAGAATAATGGCATTCTCATTACGTGTCTAATTTTAGTGTTTAATGTACTTCCCGCGGGATCTAGATAATAAACAGTGAACGTCCCGAGGACAATAACTAGTAACTCCCAATGTTTACCGCTAGAGGTAAAAAGTTAACAATTAATAACTCAAAATGCACAATAAAAATGGAATTTTCTTAAGTCCAAATTATAAATAAAGTAAACTTACTTGACATTGAATGGAGCTATTATTATCGTCTTCTTTTGCTGACCAAAAATTGTAAAAAGCATCTATACAGTATTGTTGAACAGTATCAGGGTCTTTAGCTACCATACTAATCAATGATGGAATCAAAAATCCCACATGATCAAATGCAAATTGTTTGCAATGATCTTCGACTAAGTAGTTGCAAAACATGTATTACATATGCATTAATATATAAGAAACCAGATCATCGGATCTTACACAAGGTATATGGATGTATAAACAAGATCTCACCTTATCCATGTCTTTATCATTGATGTATTCAGCCAATCATACATAAACAACTCAATAATATCTTGTATAAATAAAGAGCTATCGTATGATTGACCTGCATAATCTGCATCTAAAGAAACAATTATCGGGCAATGTATATTATGTGCCCGTAGCCAACATGCCATTCCCCTACAAGCAGGACCTAACGGGTATGTTAGGTCAGTTGGAACCCAAGTTGGTAATGCGGGAAGTGGAGGTGGAGGCCTAGGTGCTCCCGGTGTCTTCTTTTTAACCTGTATATATAATTTCAGATCAGTTGACATCATATATACACATTAACAGTCTAAATCAATGTAAATTTATCTTACAATTTTAGTAGTGTAGACGACATCTGCTTTGGGCCAAAATATGACCCCGCCTTCTGCATCAGCAAGTGTATCAATATCCGGGTGGGGATATGGCAATGTAGCTTCTCTCCAATCGGGTAACACATGTATCGGGCTCACACGAACGTAGCTCTGTGGCATTGGAGTCCCGTGAAACATTGCCCCAGGAAGGGACGGGTAAGCCTGCGCCTCTGCAACAACGTAGTCTTGCATTCTTAAGCGGCATGGCTTCAATGCCTACAAATTTACGTAAAGAATATTATACATATATACATATCATCTTGAAAACATAACAACTTGAAAAGACTAACTACAATGTCATAAACAATACTTACAGTAGACGTGTTAGGCGGTGGGTCTACAGGATTACTTGTAGTTTGTACATCAGGAGAAGAGTGGGTTGCCATAGGCTGATTGGAAGCCTGAGATGCCTGCCACCGCAACAATTCTTCCTTGACCTTCTCAGCAACTACATCGTTGACCTTCTTAGCAACTATATCCTTGACTCTCTTATTCTCCTATACATGGATAAAAGAAACATTAGCTTCTTATTATTGAATTTCCTTTTGCAGCAACATTCTAAAAAAAGTATAGGTTACCTCTTCTTGTGAAAGTCCCGCTCTGGGTTTGCGCTGGGATAGCCCAAAGAATGCTTTGATGCCCACACCAGTGCATGCACCCCTAACACGTCCAGGATGCTTTGGGTTACCCAGAGCAATTGTCAATTCATCTTGTGTGCCCTGAGGGATGAACATGCCTTGTTTCCTCTGCTCGTGCAGCTCTCGCTAATAACCATCAACAGAAATTGGTAAGTTAACAAATAATCAATATTCAAACGATTGCTCTAAGAGTTGTATTTTACCATTTTCGCAGCCGCCTCAGCAGTTACGGGCTTCTTTATTTCACCCTTCTTGTTTTGCCTCCCAACTATCTAGATATCATGGTGAGGCATGGGTGTGGCAGACTCCTCAGTAGCAGCAGACTCCTGAGTAGCCGCAGACTCCGCCTGTAGTCTTTGGCGAACGCTTGCATAGCCTTTTGGACCCATAGTGTGGTCATGCACATTCAGCGCACGCCTTGCTTTTTGTGCGTCACTGAGGGCCTAGTTAGTATGCACATTAATGATTTGGTTAGTAGCACTAAATGTTAATCTTGAATAGGTGAATACAATGTATATTAATTAAATTGGGAGTGACACCTAATGCCTTGAATTCTTCAGATTTTCTTGAAGCAACAAAATTGTCCCAATCTTCTTTGTCCAAGAAGTTCCATTGTTCAAGGGCTGACTTCTTCTTATCACCCTCTTTTATGTATTCTCTATTCAGATTTGTCCTATAATTCCTAAGCATCTTTCCAGCGCGTTGCATCACACTTTTACGATGCAACTTCTCATCCAATGCAAACAGATTCTGTAAAATAGAAATGTTATTAACTAGTATCCAAAATAGAATTGCAAATAATAGAATTTGTAATCTACAAAATAGAATTGCAAATAATAATAACTCACACATAAATCCTTCCATATCAAGTCTTTTTTCCCCTGAGGAACTTTATGCCAATTATCATACTTAACACCACAATGGCTCCGAGTGGTACACCCAAGATAGTTTACAAAATTATTGCGGTTCACTCCAATTGCATTTCCTCCATTATCAAACTCCACAACCAATTTGGATCCACTGCCACTTAGCGCTATTAACTTCTTCAACAGAGTGATGCCCCTTTTCTTGTTAAGTGTTTGGTGCTGCGCATCAAGTTTCTCCAGTGCTTCAGTGGGTACATGTGCATCATCAACCTAAATTTTGACAAAAATAAACACACTGAATTAGCCCAATATAGAAATATAGGATATATGACATAACTAGAAGATAATGAATTTTATAGAAATACAGGATATGTTTTTAGAACTTACATTGGTATCCTCATCATGCTCGTCATGGACAGCATGCTCATCATGGACTTCATGCTCATCATGGACATCGTGCTCATCATGGTCAGCCATCTGAAAATGTCATTAAAAAGGCAAACATTTAGCATTTGTATTAACTAGAAAAAGGCAAACATTTAGCATTTGTATTAACTAGAAAAAGGCAAACATTTAGCATTTGTATTAACTAGAAAAAGGCAAACATTTAGCATTTGTATAAACATACATGTCTCTAAAATTGTGATCTTTTATCAATTAACAATCCTTCATTGTGATCTCCGTGCACATATAAGTCATCATTAGCTTCAATATTTTGTGGAGTTGGCAACCCAACTGAGAATGGACTGGAGTCATCATACTTATCATAGTACTCTTCTTCATCTATAGGATCTTCAATTAATTGTCTTTTACCATGAAGAACAACCGACCATTTATCATTCGCAGGATCATTGATATAGAATATTTGTTTCGCCTGTGATGCCAATATGAATGGTTCACCCTTCTCGCCAATCTTTTCAAAGTCCACCAAAGTGAAACCCAATTCATCCACTATAACTCCTTTGGTGTTATCAACCCAATTACATTTAAAGAGCGGAATTTTGAAATCTATGTAGTCAAACTCCCAAATGTCCTCAATGACACCGTAATATGACATTTTAGCTTCACGTGGACTCTTATCCTTTGCACTTGCAAAGTACATAGTCGACGCTTGAAGAGTGACCCCACTATTTTGGACGACACTCTTATCATCTTGGCGCTTTGTGTAATATGTGAATCCATTAATGTCAAACCCTTCATAAGACATAACATTCAGTTTTAGTTTAAAGGCGAGGCATTTGATAGTTTCTGTAATATCATTTGGTGTTTGAGATAGTTGATGTAAGACTTTATCTTCAAACCACTTAGTAAAAGTCTTATTATGCTCTCTAGCAAGCCACATTGAACTTGCTCGAGGATGTTGTCTCTTTATGAAATTGGTATGTTCCTCGATATAAACACTCACTTCGTCCATATTGTGTAAAATATACAAGTGAGCTTGTTCCAACTGCTCACGGCTGATTACTTTCACCCGTGATCCCAAAATTCCTTTGCCCTCCTCAATATTCTTGTCATTATCAGGAGTGTCATTACCACTGAGAAAGTCATTGCAAAAATCCATAACCTCTCTCGCCACATAACCTTCAATAATGCTACCTTCAGGCCGATAACGGTTTCGAACATCACCTTTAAAAACACTCATGTATCGTTCAAAGGGATACATACAATGCAAGAAAATTGGTCCCAACATTTTCACTTCCCTAGTCAAGTGGACAACAAGATGTACCATGATATCAAAGAACGAAGGAGGGAAATACATCTCAAGCTGACATAGGGTAACAACCACTTCTCTTTGCAAATTATTGAGAGTATCAGGGTCAATAACTTTGCTGCATAGACTGTTGAAAAAGAAACAAAGTCTGGTAATTGCAAACCTTACATGCTTCGGCAATATAGATCGAATTGCCACGAGCAATATTTGTTGCATTAGAGTGTGACAATCATGAGATTTAAGACCTATCAACTTCAGATCTTTCATTGATACCAATCTACGGATGTTGGATGAGTAACCATGTGGCACCTTAACATTTACCAAGCATTCACAAAAAGTTTTCTTCTCCTTTCTAGACAACGTGTAACAAGCGAGAGGTAAGTATGTTCTTTTACTACCCATTTCACGTAATTCTGTTAATTCTGACCTTATTCCCATTTCACGTAGGTCCAGTCTGGATTTTATCCCATCTTTAGTTTTACCGGGTATATTTAACAGAGTACCAATGATGCTATCACAAACATTTTTCTCAACGTGCATTACATCGATACAATGCCTGACTGTCAAAGAACTCCAATAAGGAAGATCCCAAAATATTGACTTCTTCTTGAATGAAGAATTGTCACTCCGTGTGGCCATACTACATTGTGATTTCTTACCAAATTCATTGACAATGTCTTTTACTCTTTCATAAACAACATCCCCTGGTATAGGTTTAGGTGCACTCCGTTCATCATTCCATCCATTGAATGCTTTGCGCTTCCTACGATACAGATGGAATTTTGAAAGAAACCTTCGATGACCAAGATATACAGTCTTGCCGCCATGTTTTAGTCTTATTGAATCAGTGTTTTCTTCACATATAGGACACGCTTTAGCTCCTTTGACACTATATCTAGACAAATTCCCATATGCTGGAAAGTCATTAATAGTGCAAAACAACATAGCATGCAAACAAAATGTCTCTTTTGCTGAAGCATCATAGGTCATCACACCTTCAGCCCAAAGTTTCTTTAAGTCATCAATCAAAGGTTCAAGATAAACATCGATATCATTTCCGGGTTGTTTAGGGCCCGATATCAACAATGACAACATAACGTACTTATTTTTCATACACATCCAGGGAGGAAGATTGTATATAACAAGCATGACTGGCCAAGTGCTATGTTGGCTGCTCAATGTCCCGTACGGATTCATCCCATCTGTACAAAGCCCAAGTCTTAGATTCCTATCTTCTTCACCAAATTTGGGGTACAATAGATCAATCTTCTTCCACTGTGGGGAATCAGACGCATGTCGCAGGATCCCATCATTATTTTTCTTAACATCTGCATGCCACCTCAAATTCTTCGCATCTTTCAGATTTGCAAACAAGCGTTGAAACCATGATATTATAGGTAGATACCACAACACCTTGGCAGGTGAACCAGTTTTGGACTCCCCCGAAGTCGTCAATTTATACCGTGACGCACCACATTTTGGACAATCTTTCAAATCTACATAGTCCTTTTGAAATAATACACAATCATTCGGGCATGCGTGTATCTTCTTGGCCTCCATTCCCATTGGGCACAACATTTTCTTTACCTGGTATGTTGAGATTGGCAGCTCGTTTCCTTCAGGAAGCATTTCTTTCAACAAAGTCAACAATGAAGTGAAGCTTTTGTCGCTCCATCTATTGTTAGCTTTCAACTTATACAATCTCAACATAGCGCTAAGCTTCGTAAACTTAGCACAGCCTGTGTATAACGGTATCTCAGCATCATGCACAATGTTTCTAAAGATAGGAGGTGTATCGGTGTGCTCTACCCTACAACTATCCAGCATCGCATCAACGATGTCTGCTGGAACTGGTTCGTTCACATTTACGTCATCGGAGGCAATTTCTTCTTCCACCCAAGCACTGCTATCGACATCTACTGGTTTCGATTTTGAAATCTCTCCATGCCAGTGCCATTCTGTATAGCCTTGTACAATCCCGTTGCACATGACATGACTTTTGATTTCCTCACCAGTGTTGACTTTCAAGTTGTTACCGCAGTGCCTACATGAACAGTAGAACCTATCTGTAGGTTTTTTCCTATGTTCCTCGACAAATCTAATAAACTAATCAAGACCAGATATAAACTCTGGGGTGCAACGATTACGAATGGACATCCATGATCTATCCATTCTATGATCAGAGAAAACAAGTATATATTAGGAAACAAGTATATATTAGGAAAAGATTAGGGTATACACTTACATCCTACCTAAGTGTATAATGTGATGTCATTCTTATATATAATAAATGTGTACCACCTATCCCATCCTTGAACTCCTAATCTCACTAGTAAGTGTATAATGTGTATTGGGTTTTCAAGAAAATTTCGACAGCATTTCCCCACTGTTCTCTAAGTACATATATACTTAGAGAACAAACGGGGAAATGCTACCGAAATTTTCTCGAAAACCCAATACACATTATACACTTACATCCTAAGTGAGATTAGGTGTTCAAGAACAGTCCCAAACCGGGGACTATCCAAGATTTACTCCTAATGAGTCAATCTTGGATGGGTTTCTAGGCCAACAAACACATGTGTTGTCATTCTTATATATAATAAATATGTACCATCTATCCCATCCTTAAACACCTAATCTCACTAGTAAGTGTATAATGTGTATTGGGTTTTCAAGAAAATTTCAGCAGCATTTCCCCGCTGTTCTCTAAGTACATATATACTTAGAGAACAAATGGGGAAATGCTACCGAAATTTTCTCGAAAACCCAATACACATTATACACTTACATCCTAAGTGAGATTAGGTGTTCAAGAACAGTCCCAAACCGGGGACTATCCAAGATTTACTCCTAATGAGTCAATTTTGGACGGGTTTCTAGGCCAACAAACACATGTGATGTCATTCTTATATATAATAAATATGTACCACCTATCCCATCCTTGAACACATAATCTCACTAGTAAGTGTATAATGTGTATTGGGTTTTCAAGAAAATTTCGGCAGCATTTCCCCGTTGTTCTCTAAGTACATATATACTTAGAGAACAAACAGGGAAATGCTACTGAAATTTTCTCGAAAACCCAATACACATTATACACTTACATCCTAAGTGAGATTAGGTGTTCAAGAACAGTCCCAAACCGGGGACTATCCAAGATTTACTCCTAATGAGTAAATCTTGGACGGGTTTCTAGGCCAACAAATACATGTGTTGTCATTCTTATATATAATAAATGTCTATAAACTACAGGCAACATGGTTAATCCTAATCAACAGAGCATTATTAAATAATAAATCAAGAAATCAATAGTTTCAAACAAAAGGTCTAGGAATCTTTACTAGACATTATATGTTATAACCATTGGTTTAATAACCCTATTTCCGCATGTACATGTTTATCAACTTTAAAACCCTATAATTCATGAAATCATTCTAATTCAATTTAATATGTTGGGATCACATAATTATATAATGACATCAGAATATATAGAAGAAACATAATTAACATGATTAACAACATGCTCATCAAACTAGGGTTTTCTTGATATAGTCATGCATTAATAAAAAGGTGAAACTATGGTTTAAAAACTCTGTTGTTATTTGATAAAAAATAAAACTAGGAATAAGTTGAACTTGTTGATGATGGGGTCCCCATACTACCTCACATATGAGGAAAACTTATTGTGGCAGTGGGGGAGTTAAATGTGGACCGACTTAGGCACAGACCTCACCCAACATATGGGGAAAAGGGCATGCCCCAGCATTGTATAATGGTTTCTACTAGTTGCAGCTTATTATAGTATAAGGAAAGCGGGAGTGATGAACTCAATAATGGACAAAGAAGAGGGCATATCGGTCTGGAGAGGAGCTGTGGTCTGCAGACGGCGGCACAGAGTGGGCGACGGCGGTGGAGAGGAGCTGTGGTCGAACCGGCGGCGCGGCGGAGAAGCAACTAGCAACCCTAAACCCTGGCGGCGGCGCAACGACGGTGGAGAAGCAGCTTCTGTCGGCCTGGCGGCGGCGGCTTGGAGGCACTGGTGGCGGTGTGGAGGCACCGGAGGAGAAGGCGGCGTGGAGGCACCGGAGGAGAAGGCGGCACCGGAGAAGGAGGCGCGGCGGCACTGTCGTGGAGGGGTGCGGCGGAGTGGAGGGTCGGGCGACAGCAGAGGGGTGGTTGCGGCGGGAGCAGTTTAGGCGATGAAACAGAAGAAAGGGGAAGATTCAGGTGATCGCAGGATATAAAGTTCACCAATAGCGTCGGTTGTTTGTCACAACCGACGCCTAAACCACTTTAGCGTCGGTTGTGACAAACAACCGACGCTTAATTGGACGATATTTTCATGAAATTGTTTGGCGGGAACCACTTTCGGCGTCAGTTATCAACAGATAACCGACGCTGAAAGGGACACTTTTCGCACAAAGTTTCATCACACATAGGCGTCGGTGGCTATTTAAATAACTGACACAATATGTGACACTTTTTCTTTTCGCTCGAAAATTGGATTTCGAGGGAGCTTTTAGGCGTCGGTTTGTTATTGTCAACCGACGCTGAATACAAAGCAGTACCCGTGTCTGGCTGGTCTTCGAATATAGACGTCGGTTTGCTTAAACAACCGACGCCTTATATGATAGGCGTCGGTTTTCCTTAATAACCGACGCCCAGAAAAGCGACACTGAATGCTATTTCTGTAGTAGTGGTAGTGGCCTGATATCAGAATTGTCCACTGTCGTGGTACAATTCACTACCTATGTCTAGGTCAGTTCCACCATCGTAGTAACCTATACCCTAAACTAGGTGCATTAAAAATGATCTCTCGGTGTCCACCATTAACCTTACACCACCTTGTTCAAGGGATTTGTCAATTAATGTAAATTTCGTCTCTATTCAACCTTTAATTCTTCTTTCAAAGTAATTAAGGGCATTAGATTATTATTATGGTGATCAAGCATAACAATATAATTGAGAGAATGAAATTACACCACGGATTTAAGAGATAAAATATGAATTACTATGATAAAATTGTCATACAATGAATTCCCGGGCTACTCCCGGTCCTAAAGACAAAGGGGATTAGCCCCGCATGTTCATCTCAAAGCAAAACATGGAGTGGAAAAAGGGAAACATGGAGAAAAACGTGATTGAGTGGTGAAACCACTGAATGGAGAAGATCCAAGTGCTCCTTGGCGTAGAATACACGTTCTCCTGCCTTTCGGTGGTGGGAATCGTCTTCTTCGGCATTCGGATCGGCTGGGGCGTGCTTCTGGGCTTCGTTCTTCTCTCCACACCTTCTCGGGACGTGTGCATCGGCTAATGACGTGATAGCTTCCTCTTGGCCACCACCATTAGGTATAATTACCGAGTTAGGTCATCAAATAATCACAGCCATCAGATTTAGATTGATCTGAAGCAAACTTGTATCTGACGGTGTCGATACCATCGACGCAAGTCGATGGTATCGACCCTGCACTGTATCGGCTGGATTTCTTTTCTTTTCTTCATCGCAACAGATGCTATCTCGATACCATCGATGAGGGTCGATGGTATCAACATTCATAGGCGTCAGTTTTGTCCTTTTATCGTCGCTGTAGCTCCACTAATCGATGGTATCGACATTTGTGTCAATAGTATCGACTCTCTTTTCTGAAGCTACCTGACGTTATCTCGATACCATCGACTCTCCTGTCGATAGTATCGGGATTTTACTGCTCCTTGCTGCTGGCTGCTTGTGGTTCGGTTGATGGTATAGACCACTTTCGATGGTATCAACAACAGTAGATACTTGTTTTTTCTTGAAATTTCAACATGAAACCACATAAGCCGAAACAAAACATATTCTTGTGATAATTTATGCTCAAAATACTAAATTAAGGGAGATTTGACATAGAGAATGATCATAGACCAAAGTAAATGAATTATGCAATATTAACCACCAAAATGACTAATAAATGCATAAAACGCAAGTAAAATATGTCTCTAAATGCGACTCAAAATCATCGCATCAGTTTTATAATTCTAAACCCTTATGCTTTGTTATACATCTTCTTTTTATGCAATAGATGCTTGCTTTTCCTTCTTCCACTCTTCTACGAGTTTTGTAACTAAAACCATGAAGAAACCAACCCTGATCTTGAGGTAGATGACAATGGGCGTGATTACCTATGTTACTTTATCAAACGGTCTCCCACCCTTTTGGTCTAAACGGTTTGCAAAACCGTTTGAAACCAAATGGTTTCAAAACCGTTTGATTTCATGCAGTTTGCAAGACTGTTTAGATTCAAACGGTCTCCAAGACCGTTTGGGGGGTTTAACCAGGCATTGACCATTTGAGGGTCTGCTGGAAACATTATGAATTAATCACCTACAAAGAATCATAATCTAATTGCAAGTAAATATCAAGTTGAAGACACTTTAATCACCTAAACCCTAATCGGATTCAATTGCTGATTTCAAGGACCAATCATGTTGAAGTTTGGGTTGAGTGGCCCAAACAGTTTCAAAACCATTTGGGGATCACCCAAACAGTCTCAAGACCGTTTGGTGATCACCCAAGACTGTTTGGAGTTCTAGGGTTTAGGGAATTTGATCAATTGAAGGTCCAATCATCATAGGTTGTTGAATCAATCAAAGTGCTGATTTGGTGACCTAATTAGGGTTCAACCCTTAACAAATTGGCTTAGTTTTTTATGAGACTTTGGGAAAACGGTCTCAAGACCGTTTGGAGGATGTCCAAACAATCCCAAGACCGTTTGGGGTCAGGTCATGGCCCAATTGGGTGATGGTTGATGGGTTCAACTTCAATTAGGCTCATGTTGATGGATGTTGATGGTTGATCGATTTCAAACCCTAATCCAATTGGTCCTAACCCTAATTGGTGACCAATTGAGGGTCAATTGAGTGTCAAATTGGTTAAGGATAAACCTAATTGGCTCAATTGATAAGTGGTTAACCTTGGCATGATCAATTGAAGGGTTCAACATTGAAAACCCTAATCAATTGCAAGTGTTGATGCACTTTTTAGGTCCATGCGGTTTTGAGAGGTTTGAATCCAAACGGTCTCAAGACCGCTTGGATCCATGCAGTTTCAAACTTTTGAAAGTCATGCGGTTTCAAGGGTGATTTGTTCAAACGGTTTCAAAACCGTTTGGAGGTTGAAAAGTTCAAAACTGTTTGGGGTCTTTTAAGGTCAAGATTTCTTAAATAATTAAAAGATTTAGATGGTTCAATGGTTGTTTAACCTAAACCCTAATGATACCTAAAGATATTAAGGGTTAAGTAATTAGTAGCTTGACCCATGTTATGGTTAATGGTGAACATTATCAAGATACCTTTAAGGGTTCAAGTAGACAACACCCCTTGATCAAGCAAACCCTAATGACCATAGTGGTGATGACTTGACCTATGTTAATCAAGTTGAATTGACTTAACCTAATCTAGAGTGATGTAAACATCATCTAATGGTAAGAGGAGAGAGAATACTCCAATTAGGAATGGGAACCAAGTAAAATACCTTCAATATGAATGAATACACATGATTATGGTATGACCCTTCATAGTGAGATCACAGAAACCCTAATTATGATGGTTAGTGAATCTTAACCTAATTTGAAGGCATTAATGATGATAATCTTCATACATGATGATGCTATGAGCTCAATTCACTATGAAGTGAATAGTAAACCCTAATTCTAGGATAATACCATGTGATGCGAATAGTAAATCCTAATCTAGGGTGATGTGATGAATGTAATAATTCTGGGTTATGCTCTTAAGCATGAAACCCTATGAATGAATCATAACATGAGGAACCTTTATGCCTTGTAAACTAAAGGTGTTTAATATCCCTAAATGAGGTAAATAAACCCTAACCATAGAAACAAATCAAGGTATGTTGTTGATTAGCACAACCGTGCTAAGGAGCACGACCATGGTAGCTTCCCCTTGCACGACCGTGGTGTCCTATAAGGAAACTGAAAAGTTTTGGTATTATACTAATACTGTTATATATCCATGTCCTTAATTGTATTAGTCATGCAGGTTGATATTATGAGATGATCATAGCCAGGTAAGGGTTATGATGTCATATTCCTTGAAAACATTTATAAGCTTTAAGAGTAATGATATGTGAGAAGTATATACATTGCTTTAATCAAGGTCATGTTGTTGGATGACTTGATGCTTATATGTCACTTGGTAGCAAGTGTTATGATAATATGCGGTTTGAATAACCATGTTCCTGAATCATATGATGAGATGGTTAAGAAATGGTATCTAAATGATAAATGATGTGAGTTAGACTTGATACATTTAGTATTCTTCTTTCATAGCTGTTGTTCTAATGATTAATGTTTGAAAACATGCTTGATGCTAAAAGAATGATGAAATGTATCTTAATAATCAACTATAATCATATCATGTAGAGCCCTGATCATAGATCCATCATTGTCAGAAGCTAAATGATGGTGAAATAGGTTTTCCTAAGGGAACTCCTGGATCACATACTTTTGAGTATGTGGGGGTTTATGGACGCGAATATCCTACGTCCTGATGTAGGAATTGATGTAAGATGTACTTTAATCCATCAATCCTTCATTATGTGTTTATGCCGAGATGATGTATCACTAATCTCCTGAGGGAATCTTTAATGCCACGTTGATGAGAGATAAACAAGAGATCTTTCGATGACGAAGAGAGTACAGAACGCCACTGTGACTCTAATAGCAAAGTTGCCAGAATACCTTGGAAAGCTATTATAACAGAGACACAAGATGTCCTGCATGTCGATCCTCACACTGACTAAGGAAGATGAGGTCATAAGAATCTGGCTCTTTTGATGACCTATGTATGATACCGACGTGATTTAGTAATGGTCAGTTGGAGTATGAGTGGTATACCTCATCTCCGTAGGGCATAATAATGTTTGTAAAACATAATCAGCCACGTAGCATATCTGCTTAGATTGAATTATGAGAAAAAATGATTGATATTACATTGTTTATAATATTCTAGTCCAGTAACTAGTGTACATGTTCTTCATATCCTAATATTGTAATGATTTCTTGAGTAATAGTTGCTTTACTTAATCCTAAGCCTGTTGTTGAATGTTTTAAAGTTATATTGCTTATGTTATTCTTTCTTTGCTATAACAAAGCTTCTGGTGAAGAGTTATAACTCTCGATGGGACAATTATTCAATTGTCTCACCCCGTAGGTTTTGACTTTTTAGGTGGACTTCGAGGACGAAGAAACCAATCCGAGGGTGAGCAGTATTAGCAGCAGCAACACCAGGGGCAGCAGTGAATCTCAGGTGGAGATACTGACTGTCCAGTTTTGTAGATAGCATGTCTTATGTCATCTCTGTACTCTCAGGTCCTAGGAGTCAGTAGGTCTGAGGTTTTTGGATTTAAGCCTTGAGATTTTGTATCTTGCCTTGTACAGTTAACAGGGCAATGGATGTATATAATCACTCGAGAGGTGATTCCACAGAGATGTAATGTTTAACCATGTTATAAATAGTTTATCTTGTTTCTTATAAAGGAGTTTTAAGTTTTAAAGATATTTTCTTAAAAAGATTTAATTTCTAGTGATTCTTCATATTCCTCTGCTAATAAACCGCTTCTGCTAAGTTTACCTCGTGATTTCTGAGTCGGATGTCTCAATTTAGTGGTATCAGAGCTCTAGGTTCACTGAGTCTACAGAGACATAGGACTTAGGATGTTGAGTCTACTCTTAGTGTTTCCAATATATCTAATAGTATCTTCTGCTCCTCAGGAAAAGAAGATAAGTTAAGGATGTCTGGACCACACGAGGAGTATGTGGCAGAGAGTAGTGTTGCTGCACCCTGAGAAGGTGCAAGGAACCCAGCCGTTCATACCATGTTTGGGTAGTTTATGACTGCCATGACACACATAACAGATAGGATGCCCATGCCTGCACATAGGGCACCTACCCAACCTGAAGGACAAGGTATCGACAAGACATTTGAACGACTTCGCTGAGTAGGAGCGACTGAGTACTTTGGAACAACTGATCCTGCAGATGCCGACCTGTGGTTAACCGAACTAGAGAAGGCTTTTAGAATCCTAAACATCCCAGAAGCTGAGAAGGTTAGACATGTTGTCTATATTCTCAAAGGGAGTGATGGTCACTGTTGGACCATGGAAGAGCAGAAGAGGCATGGTGTGGAGGTTGCGTGGGAAGTCTTTCGATGGGAGTTTATCAATAGATATTTCCCTAAGACATTCCTGGATGAGAAAATCTCTCATTTCGAGTTGTTGCGATTTTGTCCGCATATGGCTGCTACAGAAGAAGAAAGGATTAGGCGGTTTGAAAAAGGGTTGAACGCTGAGTTAACTACTCCCGTGTCTGCCCTAGAGAACCGGGAAAGGTTTGCTACCTTTGTAGAGTCTGTCAGAAGGATTGAAAGGTCCGTAGCTGAGAAGAGACAAACCCATAAGAGGACGAATCCTCAGTTCTAGGGGTCTTCATCCAGAGACTTCAAGAAGCCTAGGTTTTCTACGCCTACACCACCACCACCTAGACCTAGTGCTCAGACTCAGTGGACACCGAGTAGAGGTAGAGGACGAACCCTACCACTACAAGGAGCTCGCAGTTCAACATCTATGTCAGTTACAGGACCACCGAGACCACAACAATTGGACAGAAGTTGTTATATATGTGGGAAGATGGGGCATTTGATGAAAGACTGTAGAGCTAGACCATCAAGTGTGACACAACCATAGAGGCAGAATCAGCAAGGATCACAGAGAAGACAGTTTCCAGGAACAGCTAGAGGACGTGGACAAGCGTCCCAAGCTGGATCGTCAGCATAGAATCAACCACAGGCAACAACAAGGTTCTATGCAATGAATCCACCTGATGCAGTGATCAACCCTCGGGTTGTGGCAGGTCATATGGAATTGTTATATTCTGATATGTCTACATCCTGCGTTGTATCTGTTTTGATTGATCCAGGTGTTACACACTCTTTTATCACTCGAAGAGTGATTCGTAACTGCAATATGATAGTCAGTCATAGGGCAGATAGCATGTTGCTTGAGACTCCATTGAAAGGGTCTGCCGTATTGTAGGAGGTATGCTCTCACTGCATCCTCTTCTTTTCTAATCATCGCATTGAAGTGGATCTTATACCACTTGAGATGCAAGGATTTGATATAATCCTTGGGATGGATACCTTGGAAAGGTATAAGGTTGTTTTGGATTGTGAATCCAAGCAAGCTGTGTTTGCTGATGATAGCGACACATGGATCTTTCAAGGTGAGAGATTCTACCCACCTGTCTTGTGTCAGCTATGGTTGCTGAGAAGCTGATGAGGCAAGGATGTTATGCATTCTTAGCCCATGTGGTAGATACTACCATGGAGAGTCCTAACCCAGCTGAAGTTCCTGTAGTCAGGGAATTTGAAGATGTGTTTCCTGAAGAACTTCCAGGTGTGCCAACGCCTCAGGAAATTGATTTTGAAATCAATTTGATTCCAGATAAACAATCTATAGCACAAACACCCTATAGGATGGCGCCTGCTGAAATGGCAAAACTCAAGAAACAATTACAAGAGTTGCTGGAGAAGGGCTTTATCCGACCGAGTACTTCACCATGGGGTGCTCCGGTCCTTTTCATTAAAAAGAAAGATGGATCAATGCGATTGTGCATTAATTATAGACAACTAAACAAAGTAACAATAAAGAACAAGTACCCTCTGCCAAGGATTGATGATCTCTTTGACCAGTTGCATGGTGCAACAGTCTTCTCAAAGATAGATTTGAGATCAGGATATCATCAACTCTGTATTAAGGATAGTGACATACCCAAGTCTGCCTTTAGGACAAGGTATGGTCACTACGAGTTCACAATTCTGTCATTTGGACTAACTAATGCACCAACTGCATTTATGGAACTCATGAATAGAATCTTCCAACCTTTTCTCGATTAGTGCGTTGTTGTCTTTATAGATGACATTCTAATTTATAGTAGAGATGCTCAGCAGCATGAACAACATCTTCTTCATGCTTTAACTTTGCTAAGAGAACATAAGCTATATGCTAAGTTTAGCAAGTGTGAGTTCTGGTTACCGGAAGTATCTTTCCTTGGACACGTGGTATCTGCCTCGGGTATTCGTGTTGATCCTAAAAAGGTAGAATCCATCCTACAATGGGAATAGCCGAAGACACTGACAGAGATCCGTAGTTTCTTAGGGTTATCTGGCTATTACCGAAGGTTCATTAAGAACTTCAGTTCCATAGCCTTACCCTTGACTAAGTTGACCCAGAAGGATGTTCCTTTTGCCTGGAGCGACAAGTGTCAGCAATCTTTCCAGCTGTTGAAGGAGAGGTTGACAAGTGCACTTGTACTTGTGCTACCTGAGAAAGGCAAAGGATATATAGTGTTCTGTGATGCCTCCAAGAATGGACTCAGATGTGTGTTGATGCAGGATAAGCAAGTGATTTCTTTTGCTTCCCACCAGCTTAAGAAACACGAGGAGAATTATTCGACACACGATCTGGAGCTATCTGTTGTGGTTCATGCCTTGAAAATCTAGAGACACTATCTCTATGGAGAGACATTCCAAATTTTCACTGATCATAAGAACCTTAAGTATATCTTCTCTCAGCATGATCTTAACATGAGGCAACGTCTCTGGATGGAGTTAATCAAGGACTACGATTGTACAATTGATTACCATCCAGGGAAGGCCAATGTAGTTGCAGATGCTCTGAGTAGGAAATCAACAACACCAGCCTTAGATAGGGCACAACTAAACTCTTTAGTATGCTCTAGGAGAGATATGCTTATCTCCTTAAGGCAAGACAATTTACAGTTGAAGGTGTCATTGTTAACCGGGTTGTTGGCTGAGATGCATATAAAACCTACTTTGAGAGAATAGATCAAGGAGGCACAGCAAGTTGATGTTGTGGTTCAACAGATCAGATCAGAGTATGGTGATGAGAAACGAGATGGTTTCCATGACTCAGGTGACCAAGTAGCATATTATCATGGAAGTATGATAGTACCGGATGTGGATAACTTGAGAAAGTTAGTCCTAGAAGAAGCTCATTCTTCAATGTATGCTATGCATCTAGGAAGCACCAAGATGTATCGAAACTTGAAAGATATGTATTGGTGGCCTGGGATGAAGAAGGATGTTGCTGAGTTTGTTCTGAGGTGTCCTGTGTGTCAGCAGGTTAAAGTTGAACACCAGAAGCCTGCAGGAACAATGTAACCTTTACCCATACCACAGTGGAGGTGGGATCATGTAACCATGGACTTTGTTGTTGGCCTACCTAGGACAAGCAAAGGGCATGATTCCATTTGGGTAATAGTTGATAGGTTGACAAAGACAGCACATTTCTTACCTGTCAAAACAACCTATTCTGCTGAGAGGCTAGCACAGTTGTATGTTCAAGAGATAGTGTGACTGCACGGAGTTCTAGTCACTTTTCAGACAGAGGTCGCCCATTTACAAGTCATTTTTGGGTGCAACTGCACAAAGCTTTAGGCACCCAGTTAAGGTTTAGTATAGCCTTTCATCCTTAGACTAATGGACAGTCAGAAAGGACTATACAGACCTTGGAAGACTTGCTGAGAGCATGTGTTCTCCAGTTTACAGGGAGTTGGGATCTGCACCTAAGTTTGATAAAGTTTGCATATAATAATAGCTATCAACACAGCATTGACATGGCACCTTATGAAGCGTTTTATGGTAGACATTGTATATCACCCCTATGTTGGTATGAAATCAGTGAATATCAACTGTTAGGTCCTGATCTTGTGCAGCAGACCACAGAGAAGATTAAAGTGATATAACAACAGATTAAGACTGTACAAGATAGGCAGAAATCTTATGCTGACAAGCGTCGTAGACCTTTGGAGTTCTAGGTTGGAGACAGAGTGTATCTCAAAGTTTCGCCTTGGAAGGGAGTTCTGAGGTTTGGAAGGAAAGGGAAGTTAGCTCCTAGGTTTATGGGGCCTTATCCAATCATTGAATGGATTGGAAAGGTAGTCTATAAACTAGAGTTGCCACCATAGTTATAGATGTTACACCCTGTGTTTCACGTTTCTATGCTGAGGAAATGCCACCCTGATACTGAGTCAGTTCTACAACCTCTGGAGGTAGAATTGAATGATGATATATGTTATGAGGAAGGACCAGTGTCAATCCTTGATAACAGAATTAAAAAGTTGAAAAAGAAAGACATAAGTCTTGTGAAAGTCCTCTGGAATCATCGTGGTGTTGAAGAAGCCACATGGGAACTAGAGGAAGAGATGAGAAGGAAATACCCTGCTCTTTTCTCTTAATATGTTTTGTTGATTTCAGGGACGAACTCCTTGTCAGGGGTGGATAATTTGTAACATCCCTGACCTGGGTTATTAACTAACCCTAGATGTTTTGCTTAATTATGTAATTAGATGCTTAAGATTATCTTTTGGTATGTAATTAAAGCTCCTAAGGAACATATATTTCTATTTCTATCCTTTTTGAACAATGTTGTAATATTGTTTTGTAATACAGGGACCTTTGTGAAAATTACCCAATTAGAAGGGTTAACTTGCACATTGCACATGTTAATATGTTCGTTTGGTGTTGATACATCATAAGAGTGAACATGATGAAGTATGATGGATTCTCCAAGCTTGGGTACCAAGATGCAGCTTGTGGAGCAATCTTTGTGTTCTGAACCCTAATTATGGTGTAAAGTGCAATTTACCCAAAACATGGGGTGCAACATGTAAAATACACCTTCTATAATATCTTTTATGACTCTTGACATAATTTAGAGTAAGAATGATGAAGAGGGAACTTCAATTGAATAATCAAATAAGATGGATAACCCTTATAATTGAATAAGCAAGTTGTAAGCAAAATGACCCTTTATGTGTGCAACATAATAGTATGTTTGGCTTCCTTTCCTCTAGACCTTAGTTTAAGAAAGAGTTTTTCTCAAGTAAAGAGAAGGAGGGGCGTTCCCAAAAAGGAGAGAAGGATCTAGTTGAGAAATTGAGAAACAAGCTGTCCTTATGTTGGAAATTCACCCAAAGTATATATACACCTTTTCTCACTTAGCAAGGATCGTTTCCTTCACTTCCTTTCTTATCTTTTGCTTGGACCGACTAAGGACAGAGCTCTGGAGCAGAGGAGAATGTCTAAGAGAAGCTAGGTAAGCTTTGTTTGCCTTTTAGCTCGGATTCATGGAGGAATTCATGATACAAGGGTGGTAGACTAGCTTTTCTTACTTAGTTCTTTCTTCTAGCCGTCCTTTCCCAACCAATTCTTAGAGAAACGACCTTGGCCAACCTATGGAGCTCAGGACACCATTAAATCTTGGAAGCTTTGAGCTCTAGGGATAGCCTTAAGGCGGGTTTTATAATTCTAAACCCTTATGCTTTGTTATACATCTTCTTTTTATGCAATAGATGCTTGCTTTTCCTTCTTCCACTCTTCTATGAGTTTTGCAACTAAAACCATGAAGAAACTGACCCTGATCTTGAGGTAGATGATGATGGGCGTGATTACCTATGTTACTTTATCAAACGGTCTCCCACCCTTTTGGTCTAAATGGTTTGCAAAACCGTTTGAAACCAAACAGTTTCAAAACCGTTTGATTTCATGCGGTTTGCAAGACCGTTTAGATTCAAACGGTCTCCAAGACTGTTTGGGGGGTTTGACCAGGCATTTACCATTTGAGGGTCTTCTGGACACATTATGAATAAATCATATACAAAGAATCATAATCTAATTGCAAGTAAATATCAAGTTGAAGTCACTTTAATCACCTAAACCCTAATCGGATTCAATTGCTGATTTCAAGGACCAATCATGTTGAAGTTTGGGTTGAGTGGCCCAAACGGTTTCAAAACCATTTTGGGATCACCCAAACGGTCTCAATACCGTTTGGTGATCTCCCAAGACCGTTTGGAGTTCTAGGGTTAAGGGAATTTGATCTATTGAAGGTCCAATCATCATAGGTTGTTGAATCAATCAAAGTGTTGATTTGGTGACCTAATTAGGGTTCAACCCTTAACAAATTGGCTTAGTTTTTTATGAGACATTGGGAAAACGGTCTCAAGACCATTTGGAGGATGTCCAAATGATCCCAAGACCGTTTGGGGTCAGGTCATGGCCCAATTGGGTGATGGTTGATGGGTTCAACTTCAATTAGGCTCATGTTGATGGATGTTGATGGTTGATCGATTTCAAACCCTAATCCAATTGGTCCTAACCCTAATTGGTGACCAATTGAGGGTCAATTGAGTGTCAAATTGGTTAAGGATAAACCTAATTGGCTCAATTGATAAGTGGTTAACCTTAGCATGATCAATTGAAGGGTTCAACATTGAAAA